>CM046874.1:221012444-222314523 GCA_025667525.1 Glebionis coronaria
CACAATTCATGCTAATGGGACTTTTAGTGACATAACCTAACTAATAATAATCAATTTCATTTCATTCATCGGGTCATATAATCATTCGGGTCCATATCAATAAGCAAACAATCAGGACAATTAGTGTCCTATTTTATTAAAACTAGCATGTTATCTCCCTCGTGGGTTTATAAAACATTTCATAAAACATTTAAAAGAGTGTGAGGCTATGAACTCACATTGGTGTGGGAAGGCGGGTTATCGGCAATACGGATGTATAGTACGTGCCTCGATCACGGGAAATCTAGACAAATAATACTCGGTCTTAGGCTTTGCCCAGTAACTTTATAAAAATTTATATGTATATGTAATGATGTCATAACATGATGATCAAGTGGGATTTTATCTCTTCATACGACCTTATAGTTGTTATATGTTAGCCAATCTAGACTAGTTATACTAGTTTCAACCCAATTACATATTAAGGCCCAATAAGCCCATTAAGAGTTCATTCATTAATTTAGCCCATTTATACTTTTAATACCAGGCCTATACTAATATGTTGGGCCCAAGTGGGTTAAGCTCATGAGTAAGTCCATTAGTGTTTAACCAAACTAGTTGGGCCTAACGGTCCAATAAGGCTACTTTGGCCCATTATGGTCCATAAGTTTATAATGCTCAGGTTTATCGGTTTTTACTTGTCAAATGTATTCACATATCAGTATATGAGTTATAAAAATGTTACATTAGACGGGTCTGACCGTCTAAGTTTTATTTGGCAAAAGCTTTAATCTTTCGGTTTTAGCCAAAAAGACGTAAAACTTATATATAGTTTTATAACTTTAGAAAATATTTGAGTTTTTACTTTTATAAAAATGCCATACTTATTTATTTTAGTATACAACTCATTTTATAATTATTATTATTAGTTAGTGGGTTTTATATATTTATTTTATAATAATATTTACTTGAGTGCTCTTTTTATGCCATATCTTGAGTTCTACAAGGAGATAGAAGCTCAAATTTGAGCAGCACAAACTACATGATACATGCTACAAATAACTCCCTAATAGATACTGCTCAATCATCTTCTAAGTATTTTAGATAATTCGTCCAAAACAGACTATACAGATTTGTACCTCAATAGTATTTTGATCATAACTTGCTCATTTTAATGATTCCATTGAGTGGCCAACTCACCACATATGTAAAAATCATTTATCTATCTGCATATTTAATAATCCAAGCCATTTAGCCAAGTGATCACATTGTACTTACTGTTTTATACAGCTTATGTAATTAACCAAGATTTTAACATCTTTACTTGTTGATTTTAGCCTTTTTAACCTAATCTATTAACACAAAGTCCCCACATAATATTTTGATCATCATTTATCATCATATATATATACATTTATGAATAAAATACATGAGTACATTCATAAAACCATAAGGTGATAGAAAGAGATTGATCCATATACCAATCAATATGATGAAATGATGAGATTTTGGATGAACAAGGCTTGGTTCTTGTCACCAAATCTTTAATCTTGGCCAAATGAACTTTTTGAGATATTCATAGGTATGAACACCCTCTTGAAAATAATCCCTTTAACTCCATAAAAACTTCTTTTCCACTTGTTAAAATCACCTCCAATCTTCATCTTTTTTAAAGGCTTTCAACATATGTTGATTATTGATAAAGTTTGTGGTTAAATATTCATGGAGATGGTGATTTGGGGGTGATGTTGGTCGTTCAACATAGGGAGAGAAAGAGAGATGGAGAGTTTTTGCATGTATGTGAAAGTGGTAAATGGTTTTGATTTATGTTAGATGGTTTTAGTGAAAATGGGAGGACATGTGTCCATTTGGTGTATAAAATGTTGCCACCAAGGTGTGTTTGTGGCTTGTTCTTGCCACCCATAATGGGGGGTGGGACAAGTGTATACTTGTTTCATCCCCTATTACTTTACGGGTACTCCTCGATTCTAGTTTCCTCGATTTACATGTCCTTGGGTCGTTTTACGAAAAACGTTTTTTATAAATTATGAATCTACGGCACAAAAAGATTCTAAAAAAAATTGTCTCATAAAAAACAGAGCACAAAAGCGTAAATACGTAAACATAGAGTTTCCGGTTTAATCGTAAAAGACGCTAAATTATGCACGTAAGTCCTAATTTCTTCTCGTAAATTTGTGAGTTTATGAACCAACACAAATTTAAACTATGTGTGAGCACTCTCTTGCACAACATGGACCCTCTCATCTCTTTGGTTATTTGTTTGCACCATGGATTTAGTCTCAATGATATCACATGCTTCTTGTATGGATTTTGAAAGAATGTTCCTACCCGCGGATGAGTTAAGGTAATCTTGATGATGTGGTCTCAATCCATTGTAAAAGGTGTTGATTTGGTGCACTTGGTTAAAACCATGGTTGGGGCATTTTCTCAGTAACTCTTTAAACTCCTCCCAAGCCTCACTAAAGTTTTGATCATTCCTTTGTTGAAAACCAATGATTTGGTTTCTCAAGGCGGTAGTTCTTGAGGGAGGAAAGAACTTATTCACAAATTTCTTCCTTAAGTCCTCCCAAGTGTGGATGCTCATAGATGGTAGCCTATCTAGCCAATACCTAGCATTACCCTCTAAGGAGAATGGGAATAGGATCAACTTAATGGCATCATGATGGATCCCATTATACTTAAGTGTATTGCAAATGGATAAGAACTTCTTGATGTGTCATGGGGGTCATCCATGGGTCTCCCTAAGAAGGGTGTAGAAGAAACCAATGATCATATTTGTCTTAAGCTCAAAACCGGGTATCTCGGGTATAACAATAGCATCGGCATTTCCCTCCATATTTGATTGGAGGATCTCCATCAATGGTCTATTATCAACGGCGGCCATGGCTTCTTGAAAGTTGTTCAAAGCACGATGCTCGGGATCGGCTTGATGGACGGTGTTTTTCTTGTTCTTTTTCTTTCTTTTGGGAGGAAGGGGTTGTACACCAAAAGGTATATGTGCACGCGCTCGAGAGCGCATGTAACTCAACTCGAGGAGTGAGAGAGGAGCTCTCGATCGACTTTGGAAAAGAAGGGATTATCATTTCCGAGGTTCAATAAGTAATATCCGCAAGAAAGTATAATATATGTAAGTAATACTTTGGGTGGCAAAACCCCCAACAAGCTTTCCTTCTTAGAGTACTTACTAGTGAAATGGGGGAATGAGCTGGCGTGTAGCTCTTAAGTACTTTTTTCCCTTAGGCTTGCATTTTATAACAAAGCCGCCTATCTATTCACTTTATTAGTTCGTATTCTTCGAATTCTTGCCTATTGGAAGTATTTATCTATTTTTGCCTTTAATTTACTTCGATCGATACACGAACTGAGGACCGGAACGCCCCCAAGCACGGTGTATTTCCTCGGCAATACTTATGGAAGTAGATGTATTGGTTGTTCGTAGTACGTATATGTATTTACATATAATAATATAAAGAAAATATTTTTGTATTTATTGGGGTTTCTAAGAAAATACTATATGTACGTAAAACGATGGAAACCGATATATACAATATATTTTTGGTGTAATCTTTTAGGAAAATATTACTTTTTGAATAGTTTTTATTTTTTTTGTTCGATTCTTAGGAAAGAATTGATTTTGTGGTTTTTTATTTTTTATATTTTTATATGTTTGATTTTTTTTTTATCTTTTTTATTTATGATACGTAAAAGGAACGCTCACAAGGTGAACAGATCCCAAAATCCAATCGAAACCGTCAATCAATCGTCAATCGTAATGTCATGAACCGGTAACGACGCCATTTAATATTTGATCTTTTCAAGTTCGTATTTCCCAACTCACAACAAATTGAATGTCCAATCAATATCAAGTTTTTAATTGTTTTTGGTTTTAATAAAGGCTTTGGTATTTATGTCTAATTCAACAAATCACGTAAAAAAGGTAAAAATAGTATAACTACGTAACCGTATTACACTAAAAACAAATTGCAATTACCACACTTAAAGCAAGAAGTACAAATTCTGAATGCACAATTAGTAAAAATGCTCAAAATGTGAAGTAAGTAAAAGTGCATGGACAAAAAGTGTAAACTCTGAAAGTAAAGGGACCAAAAGTGTAAAATATAACAAACTATAACTACTAATTAACAACTTTGCAAATCTGACTAACAAACTTGTAACAAACCCAAAATGAAAGGACTTAACTTTGCAAACCCTAAAAAGTTTAATTTACCAAAGCTGATTAACAAATCCCTAAACTTTAGGGACTAATTTGCAATTAAACAAGAACTAATTTCAAAAACGGGCAACAATACTTCAATAAGCTCGTTTGAGCTTATTACTTGACCAAATAAGCTCTGGTGTTTTGCAAAACACTTAACATCCAATTTTAGCTAGGTGTGTCAAAGGAAATAAGCTGAAAACTAGTAAAACTCAAGATTGCTTTTCTTAATAAGCCCAAAATAAGCTATAAGCTGAAAGAGGCATCCACTATTTGATTTTTGGCTGAAAATGATGAAGCTAGTGATTGCAAGACTAGAATGTCAAAAATTATGAAAAATGGTTCAGCCAATAAGCTGAAATCTCAAATTAAGCACAAAGGGCTTATCGTTGACTTTTGTTGACCAACTTTTTCCAAAAAGCTGAATTTTTTCAAAATGTCTTAAAACATGTTTGTATACAGGAATGTGAAAGAATATTGCAAGATTTATGAAATAGATTTGTGGGAAATGGTTTAGTAGCTAGGTCTTATCATAGGGAAATGAAAATTCTCAACAGCTTATTTATAAGCTGATAACTTGCTCAATTCTTAATACTGTATGGTCTCACTTAGTAAAAATGAAAGCTTATATGTTGAGCTATATCTAGGACCAAAAATCAAATTCTAACATTAACTAGTAAAGATTTGCCAAAGGTTTGAATCTAGCTTGTTCTACTGATTAAAACTGACCCAATGTTTTTTAATGCTATTTGCCTGTTTGACAAAAACTTTGACCACAAAACTTTGCAAAATAACTAGTATTGACCTATTGAGTATGTATGAACTCAAATCAACTGAATTAAAAACCTGATTAAGATATCTATGTAAAGCCAAACACCAATTTTAGACTGTGATGAAATTTTTTCAAAGACTTATCAATCAAAAGTGTATGAAATCATAAGAGACTGATCAGAACTAGTTAACCAACACAAATGAACTACTATCAAGCCAAAAACCAGCAAGATAACTCTCTAGAACACAAAATTGCTAACTGATGAAATTCAAGCAGATTAAGACCAAGTTTATCAAGCTAGAACTGATATGAAGCTAAGTAACAACTAACAACTATAAGATCATAACAGAAACACCAAATGAACACCAAATCATCCACAATTCAGTAGTTAAACTATTAGTCTAAGAATTTAGCATGGCAAAGCAATTGAGTGGAACAAAAAAAAAGAATTTTAATGCCTTTTAGCCACTGTTGCAAAACAAGGTCTACAAGGCCGATTAATCACTGATTAGTCACTACAAGGCCCTCTACCTTGTCGATTAATGAAAAAGCGATTAATAGTGGTCTATTGTGGTCAACGATGGTCAAGGGAGGTCAAACTTGCCGAATACTTGCAATTTTTGCCAAAAATATCAAAAACTCACTATAAACATGTGTTTATCACTTATATTAACAATGTATATGTATGATAAGTTGTATTTTAAGAAGAATATTCCCAAAAATAGCTAAAACTCTTTAGAAATACCTAAAACATTCCGAAAATACTAAAAATTTGCTAAAAATTCCAATCCAATTAATCGCCGATTAATCCCGCCTAGATCGATTACAAGCTACAAGGTGGTCGACCGGCCGGCTAGCGATTCGCGATTTTTGCAACATTGCTTTTAGCTATGAAGCCTCCTTTGATGGATTAGTTAGGCGCTGAGCCAACTAAGATCTACAAAAACACCAATGATCAACCACCAGTAACCATCAAATCATCATCATCATCTAGAACTAATCACCCCTGCATCATTCTGAACTTTTGGCAAGAAATTGAACTAGAAGTGTCTGAAATCAACTATCAAGCTTCCAAAACACATCAAACAAGCTCTATTGATCTGATATGATCAATAGAACTAAGCAGTAACAGTGAAGGTAGGAGAATGCAGTAATAAGAAGAGATTTGTAGTGAAAAATGAAAGTTGAAGTTTTATTAATAGCGAATGGTTGTTACAAAGCTGTTACAAGTCTAACTAACTAACTCAAGTGGTTGTCAATCACTTGAGATTAGTTGCTAACTAATTCTTCTAACTGAAAAGGAGAGAAAATGATTAAGTGTGTGTTTTTTCACACACTAAGTACAATACACAAATGAGAGAAAAATGAGGGTATTTATAGAAGAAATCTGAAGTTAGTTGGGGATGAGTGACGTGTTGGAACCAATCCCCAGCTTCTACGTGTACTTAATCTCTCAATTGAAATCTGAAGATGATGAATAGATTTGCGGTTTTTCTCATGAGTGGTTTTCAACTTAATTCACTACTTGGAATGGATTCATCATCTGATTTTAAGCAAGTTTGATGTTCAAACCTTCTTCTAAAACTCACTCCTTCTCATTCTTGATTCTGGGCGCGTTTGAGTTTGAATAGCCACGTGTTAGTTGTTTATTGGTTAAAAATGGTTTACACGGATCACTATCCAATATCTCAAATATGATTGGTGGAAACAAAGTGTAGTGGGGTTCACTGTTTGGATTTGGTTATTTATTATAACGGATGTTAGTGGCCAGTTGGCGCTGATGTGGTGATCCTTGTGAAGAGAATGGGCGCCTCTCATTGATCAACATGTATATACACGGATCAAAAGCCATATTACTTTGAAACTTGGCAGAAATAGACCCTCTTGTTTTCAGCTTATGAACTTGAACTACAATCTTCACCAACTTGTCAATTTTGGTCCTTTAAGCTTCAAACTTGCACAATAATGATCCTTGAACTTGTTGACTTGATAGTTGACCATGTTTGACTTTGTTCTTGACTCTTTCATATTTTCACTTTTAGTCCTTCAACTTTGAAAGTTGCCAAGAAAGTTCCTTTAACTTTGGTTGACTTGTCACTTTTCATCCTCCTTTTGTCTTTTCTTCATCAATAAAGGCTTGATTTACTTGTTTGCTTCATAATTGTATCTTTTTACCTACACAAGCACAAACAACAAAATATACCCATAATACTGCTTTTATGAATCAAAATCAAGTATTTTGCTTTGTGTTTTAGGTTGATTTGTGATATAATTGATATGAGATTTCACTCATATCACCAACTTTATAGTTTGTCAAAAGGAGTAGGCCGGTAGATTATTATTGCAATTCACCAATCAACGTGATCTTATGTAATTTAAATCTCTAACAAATCATTATTTTAATATGATTTAGTCCATATTATTTCTTTTCATAAAAAACCCTGGTTTACAACAATTCAACAATTTTTAATATAAACAAGAAAAAAAACTAAATCATAAACACATAATAACAATTTATATGTGCAATAAATGAATCAAATAGCCACATGCATACGATTTATTTAATAATCATCAAGTCTAGGTCTTTATCCATATAAAAGTCTTCCCTAATTCTATATTTATTGAATCAAATAATCATGTAACACATAAAATCATATAAACATATAATTTTACGATCCATGAAAACATGCACGTTTTCATGGATTCCCAACAAATCTTAACAATTAAATCTCTTTGGATCGTAACCATACATGGCATAACAATTAATCATGAAATTTAATCTAAAATTATCCCACATTTAATTTAGGGTTTCAAAACAATTCTTTTTTTTATTAAAAATTCGGCCAAAACCCTAATTTTAAAAAACAAAACCCTAATTTTAAGAAAACCTAAAAAACATGTAGTTTTAACTCAAAAAATTATTAGTTAAAAAACTTTAGATTTTGGATAATTATAACATGTTAAAACGGTTCTCGATGCCACTGAAATATTATTAGTCTCATAACAATTATATAAAACCCTAAACAAGATCAAAGCACACATAGCGGAAGCGATTTAACAAGATCATAATAATAACACAATTATAATTAATCGAATTAGGGTTACATACCTTTACGCTAAAGAAAATCCACAAGACAAAGAACGAATCACCAACTCGGGTTTATATCGTATATCACCAAGATATAGTCTAAAGTAAGACTATATTACGATCGTGTACACACGTAATACAACGAGCTTCTAGCACGTGTAAACCGAGCTACCCCCGCATATAATTAATCTACCCAACAACCATAGAGAGGGGCTAGGACTAGATTATAAACGTAATCGATCAACCAAGAAAACCAACCGAATACCCTTCATGGGTAAACCTTGCGATCGACCAAGAGGAGAGGAGAAGGAGAGATTCAAGTTATGAAGATTATGAGGGGTAAGGGATGTATTTATAGGTCTAGAATACATGTAGCCATATAAATAAAAGACAAGTTTTTTTTCCTTCCCCTTTTGTGCCCTAACCGACCTACAAACACCCCCATATGGGATGTTCCGGAATCTTCCGTCCTTCTTCCTTTTTAATCATCTTTCTATATAGTATTTAACATTCGTTAATACTTAACTCTTAATTAGTTAACGATCCCCTTAAAGTTATATAGTTATATAGCTCGATTTAATTAAATAAATATAATATATATATTTATTAAATAAATTAATAAATACAATAAATATATTCATTAATTAAATTAAATCTTTACGTATTGTGTGAAATCTCGTAATCTCGAGTTCGATCCTATCACACGACTACTAAATATAAGCCCATAAACTTTCAACGTATATAACCCCTTGCTAGCGAATAGGGTAGCAGGGTTATGCGAACCCCGGGGGAGCACGCTAATCCAGTACATGCGAAAGATAGGGGCCATGGCCAAACAGTTCACCGACTTTGCTATACAGGAAGTCGCTATAAGAATACAACGCAATGTCAATAGCCATGGATCGTCTATCAAACGTAAATATGGAAAATCCCCCTAGGCAAGTACTTGTTGTTTTCATTTTACGTAAATATGTGACTGCGGAATCAACACCATTGGATACCGGAGGAAAATCACCCACATGGATGACACCGATTGTCAACTATCTGACAAATCATGCGCTACCGAGCGACAGCAAAAGCGCTAAACGATTGCAATACAGAGCAAGACAGTTCATGGTCATGAACAGGGTTTTACACAATAATCAACATGCGGTAGGAAGCTACAATGTTTAGGACCAGAGCGGGCAAGAATAGTTATGGAGGTCGCACTTAGGAAAGCATGCCAGCAGGGTCCAAAAGCCATGGTGGGTGAAGTTTTTCTCTCAGGCTACTATTGGCCTTTCATGCATAGGGACGCACATAAAAGAGCGGTGCGATGTCGCCAATGCCATATGCGCACAAATCATGGAGTACGACCCCACATAACGCCTTGGAGTACACCAGAGGCGCGCATGGATGAAAGAGGAATCCATTCAAACCTAGGGCGTACATTGTATTCTCTCGTCGCAACAGCGAGCAGCATTGCGCACAACTTAGTAACGATGCTCCCATCGCGAGTTGATAACCAACAGGAAACTAAAGGTGGTCACCATCAAGTTACAAGACACACAAGGATGACAATATGCAGGGGGCGTAGGGTGCAGACCAGTATAAGGAAGTTTGGAGGATGCCCCGCCAAAGCAAGGTAAGCACAGACAACCGTGCGTAGTCGATATCTAGTCAGACGAGACAGGATTCAGAGCAAATGGAGGAAAACCAGGGACTCAAGCAATATTATCTTTAAGTCGTCGCATCACCAACATGGGTCAGTCTCTCGACTGTAGTCAGCTCCCAATAAAGATCCATGTATTTTTTCTCTTCAGTATTTTAGGATTTACTCTTTAATGCTTTTGAACAATTGCAAAAGTATAAATAAAGGCATGCAGTCCCTAGCTAGTTTCACAGTTCAGGTACCTTTTTCTTTCAATTATGAAAATTATATATGAAGTATTTTACATTTTAAAATATATTTGGCCCCCGGCGTACATGTACAATAAACGTTTCCAGGTGAAATAATAGGAATACGTATAACCTACTAATTAAACTTGTCGCGTCAGAGGGATGCAACCCCACTGCGACGGATCAAGTATCCTTTGTTAGGCAGCTTACTAGAAGACGTTGTAGTAAGTATGGCATTCCTCATATTCCATGATGGATATGCACAAGACACAGTGTGCGCGCCTAGCAAACACGTCAAAATCAATGTCATCACTTATGGTAGTAGCGGCGAGCCACACGTAATGAACTTTCAAATCACCCATAAGTTCGGAGATACACTTCACTAAATGTACTCATAAACAAGCACTTATACGCATAATCTCAGTCGTGGGTAAAAAGACCTGGCTACACTCAAATATATTCACATTATGCAATATATGGAGAAATGTAACTTTACATACAAAATGTACAAAGACTATGCACATGGATTACAGAGTTGCAAATAATTACATGGCAGCAATACATGCCTTATAATAAGTCTCCAACTGACAGGGATCTTTTCAACTTCCGGTGAAGCAGGTTTCGGGACGCACAATGGTCTGCCCAAACCTCCCTCATATGTTGTAACACACGCACCCGCACCCCAAATGATGGTAGACTTACCTGCACGTCGTCCGAACGACTAGGGTGTGCTAGACCCAATCTAATTACAGCACTCCGAGCAAGAGACTTGTTCTTCTTAATGACGCGCCCTGCATGGTGCTACACCCTCTCTAGAGAAACCATATTCACTATACCTTCGCCAGCAGGATAGATGGGAACTCTTAGCTGGGAGACGTCCGGCTTGACGTAATAATTTGGCTTATTTTCTGCACCCTCTTCAAAGTGCTTCTCCAGATTAAGCCCCGCCATGACTATGCTAATTGGATTGTCTTGGTCTTTCTCAACAGCATTGATAAAAGGAAGGTTGTAGTCTTTTAATACTTGACATGCGGCCTCAAATTTTTTTGATCCTGTGGAGTATAAAAGAGCACATCCTCTAAAGGTTTCGTACATAAACCCTCTTTTGAGGCGCGCTCCATAGCCATACTTTGGCCTAGCACTCGGGCAACATTTAGAACATTCCAGGCGGCTCCGGCAACGTTGGGCGAGTCCATCGCACCCTTGGAAGCTAGGGGTAGACCGTATCTAACCAGCCAGTGCTTCTTCACGCGTATAACTGATAAGTGCGGATATAATTCCTCATCAAAGTCAGTGCTTAAACGGCTCAGGACTTCCTCTTTCTTAGCCAGATCTTGTTGGCACTTAGTAGAAACACTAGCACAGTTCGTTGCAAAAACACCCATGCCTTCCTCAAGTTTTTCTATAGCCCAATGATTATCTTGTTCGTGTTTCTCGCGCAGATGATGGGCTTGGTTCAAAGACTCTAGCAGCGTCACTCTTTCATCCTCAAGATAATGAATAGAGCCATCGTTTATGGTAGCAACCCCTCGCAGGCGCGCTAATTCCACCTTGACACAAGCCAATTCATTATTTTTCTCCTTCAAAGTCCGAGAAAGATTGAGAGAAACATCTTTAAGGCATTGTGATAGATGCAGTATCCTCTTGTTTAGGTGGGATTCTATTGTCACCTCCTGTGACGCACCTATTGTCAACTCTCTTACTAACCCTCCATCAGATAGCTCGTCTAGATACTGGGTGCGCCCGGGTGGAACAATGGACTGTAGGAAATCTTCGTAGTCGTACTTGTTGGTCAACGCGCAAGATCCTGTACATTTCTATTGAGGCTGGAATTCGTCAGCTGAAGCAGCACTCGTGGTTGCCCTGTGTATCACATCCTTTGAACTGAAAATTTATAGTAGGGAAATTAAAGTCACTCTTTATCCTGCGAACAAAGTAACATGGCAGAACATCAAATAGGGTCCCTAGAAACGATGGTTCCTGTGTATGGCTGGACAAGTGAGCCCCATGAAGCGACATGGGTGCGTGCCTTGGTAATTCGTGACCGACTTCTCTTTGGAATTACCTTAGTTGAACAAGGTAAGCTCTTAAAACTAGGAACAAGAATGTTGTCTCCGTATGGATTGGTGGTTGGGCTACCTTCAGAAGTCACTCCCTAGTCTTCTAGGTCCTCTGTTTGTTTAAAAGATGTTTCTATGGCACAGGGCACACTCTGAATGGGGGTCACGTTGAGGGCGACAACCCCATCCGCGCCCATATTGATGTTGGGAGAGGAAGGTTCGAGGGCCATAGTGCGTCTACCAATGTTCCACCCACTAGCGAGCTCATCAGGGGTACATGGGAGAGGACGCATGGTTACGTCACAAGGATGCTCGTGCTTCACTAGTTGTGAATAAGGTATTTCTGCATAAACAATGTGTAAGATTTAAATGAGTGCGTACGGATACACTTACGCTCGGAGTATGGGGATGGAGCCATTACCATGGCTAAAACCATCATAATACTGTAGAAGGAAACTCAAAGGTATGGGGGTATTACAACTTAGCTCTAGGTCATACAGTAGTGACTCAGGGAATTCTTGCACTGGTATACGGTTAGCATCTATCCTTTGCGCATCAGCTTCGCTATACGTACCAGGGACTGGATGCTCGTCTTTCATCATCGTCTGTGGAGTGTCGAAGTCATATTCAAATGGGAATAAAACCTTATCTATCTAGAAAAACTTGTCGTTCCACTTTTTCAGCGAAACTATCTTCGTCTTGTAGCATTGAAGTTGACCAGGGCGTTTGGCGAAAGATATCCACCCGTTAATCCAGGATGGACGATAGAACGCATAGAATAGGTTTATGGTTGGATCGATGTTCTTTAACCGACATCTTATCTCAAAGTTGGATATTTTTGCTACACCAATGCAATGTAACTGAGATAGATGGATGTTGTAGAAACTTAGCACGTCAATCAGAAAGCGGCTCAGGGGAATGCGGTTATTGGCAAACTAAAAAAATCTGGTATGCACACCAATTTTACCAGGTGGGTAGCTTCCGACGTGCATCTGTGAATCTGGTACCATGGGATGTAGGTCCGTAGGAATGTGATATTTAGTGACTAACTGGGCGAGCTCTTGCTCAGAAATACCGGATTCTACGTCGAATAGCTGAGCAACCATTTTTTCTTCTTGTTCTATGACAGAGTATTCTTTAAGTTTTGGTTATGGCGGAAGATGAATTTGTGGAAATGAGGAAGACTGATCGTTGGTACAATGAATATTAGTGACCTAATCATAAGATGTAGGATCATGCGACATGTGTCAGACATTTGTGTAATCGGTGCTGTTGGGTTTACTTTGAATGACGTGTTTCAAACCTTTTCCAATTTCCAATGAAGGTAGGTGTTAGTGGATTGTGACGGTGATGGTTATTGGCGGGATTATTCGAAATATTTTTTTGGCAGACACTTGCGAAAACACTTATTTTGGCCATCGAGCGTTTTGTCTGGAGACTTTGTTGATTAGTAGTCTAGTAGCCGCAGTTAGGACCTGCGACCACTAGACTGGGGGGGACATGATGACGTATAGTCACTATTCAGGTTAGATAAACCGACCCACGGGTACTACCTGTATCCATTAAGTATGGGTCATTACTTCATAGCAAGCACGACAGAATATAACTTATCTTGTGGTTATATTAGCCTAAGGAAAAGGGATATACACTTACCTTAGTTATGCGATAAGGATCAGACTATTTTGAGTCATTATCTCTTCCTTGGGCCGAAAGAACAGGAGAGCCCAGCCAGGACTCTCTCGGGTATATAAGGAACCTCAGAGATTCCACAAAGGTACGATACATAATACTCTAAAAACCCTAACATATACTCAAATCGATTACTTACTCTCATGCCGGAGTTTAATCATAGGACATGCGCCCATGGTTAGCCTAACGATGTCTGTTATTTAGTGTGCATGGTCTTCAAACAAGATTCACTTGGTGCAAGAGTCGGAGTCCACAAGACCCCGAATTAAGCCTAATTTGGGTCAAGCACGGTCCGTCTAACTTTTGAATCAACATTTAAGTAGGCGAAAATAGCTTGTACATTTGGTATGTACCGACAGAATGTTTTTGAGAGTGTTGACTAGTAAAGTAAACATGTGAAAGTGTCTAGTAATATCACTTGTATGGGTTTTTCTCGTGAGTTTATTGTGGTTTTGATTCGTCGATTTTAATTTTATTAAGTATAAGTCTTTACTAGAATGTATTCATAAAATGCGCGCCTTATTTGGTAGGTTGCGGCTTTTGTATTTACCGGGCATCTAAATCGTCGGCGATCGTCACACTACTACTAGTTTCTTGTGTAATTCCAGGTGAGTCTATGGCCTTGCTTTTAAATTCTTTAATTGTTTTATAAGCCCGCGAGGGGGATAACATGCTTATTTATTAAAAATAAAGGGTACAACTATAAGTTGCGGTAAACCCATAAATGGGTGCAACTAGAAGTTGTGGAATCTCTATTTATTGGAAAAGTATTTATTGAAAATGAAGGGTATAACTAGATTATTGTTGTAAACCCATTAATAGGTGCAATTAGAAGTTGTGGTAAACCCTATTTAATTAAAATAGAACACAAGGGATTAGATGAACGTTATTTACACTAAGTTTGTTTATAGCCTCAAAGACCCATGTAATCATGAATTGTTAATTACTCGGTGTGAGTGAACGCTAATACTATGGATAGATCTATCAGGGTGATGCGCAGTTCGATGCGACTAGATATCGCAATGTGTAGTGGAACACATGTGTATTAGAGCACATCGGATGCATTGTATAAGAGAAATATTCGCACTAGGCTAGGTGTGTATGTGGGATGAAATATAAATATGTTAACGTTCAATTTCATGAGACTTATGTAATAACGCGATGATTATGTCCTGGACAACGTAATTATTGACCATTGAAGGTTTATTCTGAATACTTGTGTCTGCTTTATATATTTTAAACTCTATGGATTCACTCAATAGTTTTTGTTGACTTTATAGCATGTTTTTATCTCATGTCCATAAAGAAGTCACTCGAGGAAGGCGGTTTCGTGAAGCTTGCTTAACTTCAATGATTTTGGCCCGCTTTTATAAAATATATCCATTTAAAAACAATCTTTTTTTATGTGCATTGTAAACTTTTAGAATTATCTAGGACCGTGTTTGGATTATATATCTCTTGAATGAATGGATGAATGAATGGATGTTTTTTTTTTTATCAAAAATGACTCTTTTTGAGCCGTTTTCTAGAGTTGTGTGATTGTATCATGTAAGTAACACCCAAGGACCCTTCCGCTGAAATGACCCAAAATTGGGGGTGTTATAGTAAATTAGGTCTGATCCACCTATGTGCATTTGGGAGAATCATGTAACTACATGTGATATATTTGTTCTTATGATTATGTGGTTGGATGTGATAATATGTGTTTTGCTCTCTTCACGTATCATGTTTAGACTTTATGTGGGCTCGTTTGCATTTATTTGTTATGTTGTTCCTTACCTTTTTATATTTCCCTTCACTCCTATATACTTCATATGACATTTGATCCGCTGAGTTTCGTTATATCTCTTGTTCCTTTTACTACACACAGGCTATATATCTATTCACTGAGCGTTAGATCATCCGCATTTTCTTTTCCCGCGATAGGTATTATGCGGGAAGTTGGGAAGAGAGAGTGTGGGATTAGAGCTTACCTTAGAGTCACCCTCTAGTCATACTAAACGTTTGAACACATTTTATATTTCTGCAGTTTTACGTTTTTGACCCTCATGTTTGGAATTTTTACTCTTTTAGACAGTACTTTGTAGTTTTATATTTTAATAAATTAAGACTTCCGCTTGCGTTTATATATGTTTTGATATGACACCATAACGTGACACTTGTCTCTTTATCGGAGCGGGTGTTACAATTATAACGCGATTCAGGTATCTATATAAATTATTTATTAAATTTTGAGTAAAACTATGTTTTTTTATTTGAATATACATTCACACTTATAGTTTATCTAGTCATAATCAGGTTAATGTTTTATGGCTTATTTTGTATTCTAACTCCAATATCAAGAACTATTGATAATTAGGTTAATAAAAAAGAAGATTGGTGAGTATGAGGTTCATAAAAATAGGTATGTTATGTCAAACATTAGTCTGAGGTAATACAATTTTCCATATACTTTATAGGTTGTTAAATTTAGGTCTACAATTAAGATAGTGAAGCTATAACATGGTTTAGGGCCCTGTCGCCTTAGAATATTTTGTCATGTATATCTTGGATTGTATGTAAATAGATTAGGATAACTAAGTGCGACACTCCGTAATTGGTGTCAAATACTTTAGCCTAATTTTGAACTTAAAAGAGAATATACATAGTTTTATATTGGTTTTTTGTGGTTTAGACACATTTACATACATTTTTATGGTAGCTAACATGTTTTCTTGTCACTTTTATTTTCAGCATGGTGAAAACATTTGAGAAGTATCACAGTTGAAGTTATGCATCATTGAAAGGAAACTAGCCGGAAAATGAGTTCCAGGTTTGTTCATGATCAACCCAAGATGTATTGTATGCTATAAGTATGTTGCAATTTCTGATTATATATGTTCACTCAATACTTTATACCGGTGTAAGCACAATTTTCATGTATAGCTAACAAGAGTGCACTTTCTGGTCTGTTAGAGCCATTTAGTTAGTTTCATATATGCCAATTTACACTACCTTAATTGTAGGCTAAAAACCATATTCGGCCCTATTAAGATCTTGCGTTGACCGGGTTCAGGACTATCCGGGTCATGTCAAATTGGATTCGAGACGACTCGCCGTTTTTGGACGCCTAGGTGAAATTTAGGTTGTTTTTAAAATGGTTTGAAATTATGTGACTGTGGTGACAAGTTTCAAAACATGGTAAGCTTAAGCTTTCTTAGTGCATAAACAAAATAATATTTTCGTCAGTTTATTTGTATAACCCGCATGCTTTTACCATGAATAGTACCTTTAAGATCGTACGTACATGATTAGAACTTTCCTTTTATAGCACATTTACGTTTCACGTACAAGAATTACAAGTATTACGTACGTGTTATAACACGATAAGTATTTATTACGTATGAACACACGATAATTATTTCAATAATAATTATAATCATGAACATGTGAACATGAAATCATGAACGTAAATTAATCACGAACTAATATTACGTATGTATATATATTTATTACGAACACGAATAAATATATTAAGTCACGATCGATAACTAATTAGAACACGTAAATTACGAACACGAGAACACACGAGAACACACTAATACTTTAGACACGGAAAAAGGTACGGGTTACCCCATGTGGGCCCCCCTACTCGTGGCATACACAAGAAACATGGGCTTGGCCCATGTAATTTTTACTAACTAGGAATTAAGGAAAAACATGTTTCATTTATCACAAAACTAGAAAATAATTAAAACCCTAATTCTTCCTTCTTGTGCTCCTTTGGCCGCCGGATTTAGAACACCAAAAGGGGTGTTCGGGTTGATTTTGATCTTGGAATTTTTACAAGGATCGTTGTGTGTTCGTCCTCATTCGATTCACGTAATCGGTATAACTTTTAACCTTTTCTTTTATGTTTTGATTTTGATAATCACATAAAATCATGATGTTTTTAATTAATCTAATTAAAAACAAGTATTTTAAACATGTTAATAATCATGTGGTTAAATCAAATCAAGGGTTTAGGGGTGGTTGTGGTCTAGCCGACGCCTAACCGAGCCCCTAGGGGGTCTCGGCTTGGCTTAGCTCGCACCACCGAGACCTTATGGTCTCGGTATGGTGGTGGTGGTCCCACGGCAGCAGTAAAAACAAGGGGAAACCCGACTTAGGTCGGGGTATGGTGATGGTTACGGGTCCGGTTCATGAGTTTTTAATCACAGGTCTGGTTCATGAATCATTTTTCAAGGCTTATGATTTTTACAAGTTATGTTATTTTTTTAGACTTAAATTAAATTAATAGAAAAACATGAACATGATTAATTTAATTTACATGACTTAGGTTATAAGTTTAATTATTAATTCATGAATTTTAACCTAAGTACTTATCTTTAATTAGACTATATAATTAATTAATTATTAAAACCATGACTTATGATTAATTAATTAACATGACTTAGGTTATATGATTAATAGATAATAATACATGTTTTAACCTAAGTATTTTACCTTATTTAATTAAAAATCATATTATATTTAATTAAATACTTTAACCTATAGTTTATTTAATTTACATGTAATAATTAATAAACTATACTATATAATCACATGACTTAGAATAATAATCAGAAACACTTAAGCTTATATAATTAGCTTAATTATCCAGCTTGTATCTATTTATGGAAACTTTCTATTTTTAGAAACTTATTTATTTAAGGCAGCTAATCTATTTATGGAAACTTTCTATTTTTAGAAACTTATCTATTTTAAGCAGTAATTCTATTTTTGGAAACTTTCTATTTTTGGAAACTTTCTATTTTTGGTAACTTTCTATTTTTGGAAACATTCTATTTTAGGAAACCTGCTACTTTTTGAAAGTTACTTACTATTACACAAAAAGTATAATAATACATGAAATACAAGTAATATTTAATCAGAATAGACAGAATATATGATAAACACAGTATAAAGCTTAAATCAGTAAAACATGACATGAACATATAAAACAAGCTAAGACATGATATAAAACCAGTTACGTATTCAGTAATCAGATACTTATACACGTATGTACTTATGTAGCATTAGTGATACCGAAGTAGGACTCTCTTCCGTTTGTCTTCTTCGTTCACTGGACATAAGGTACGGATTCTCCGTCCTTTCAGTATGGACATTCTTTCTTTATTAGGATTCCCCGTATGCAGCCAACTGTTTTCCCTAGTATATGTTTTATATGTTTTGATTGCTTATGTTTAATTAGAATACCTAAGCCATATACATGCATGACCAGTTTCACCTAGTTATGGAGGTACCATAACCATAACACTGGAGGCACCAGTGTTATGACTTCCCCACGGCGGAGTGATTGCTCGTGGCGTCCCTGTCAGCTTTTGGCCATTTATTATATTATCAGGTGGGGCGTATGGGTGCATCCTAGTATACATATTTCAGCAGATTACTCAGTGTGAATGTGGTGTGTGCCTTGCATCCTTCACAAGGAGCTGATCCCTCCTACCTAAAACCAGTATATTAAATTACAGGCAGCCCCTCTAAGTTGCATGACGAGGTCACCCCTCTAAGTATACATGCACGTTGATATTTCATGACTTATATTGGATAATGGTAAAATATGTTAAACAGTTTTCACAAGATAAACATAAGGCTTTTCAAACTTTAAAACCAGTTTTACTAAGACATAACCGGGTTATTTAGGACTTAGTTTCTTCCGTTGTTTCATGCTTATATGCTTATATTATTCATGCTTTACTTATACATCCATGCACTGAGCGTTTTGCTCAGCCGTTACTTTCCTTTCCATGTCCCAAAACGGCAGTTACCCAATGATAGATTCGAGCATTTGGGGGACGTGCATAGGATGGAAGCTATCATAGACTTCTTTTCCTTTTGCCTTCATAGATTTATGCTTGTGTAGTCTTTGTTCATCTCATTTACCTTATTTATGTTTTGGGCTTATGTTTGGGAACCGATGTTTGATTCCGGTTTTCCCTATGGTCATGTATGTTTTACTACATATTACCATGCATGATTTGATGACACGCCATAATTACACGTAACGGTCCACTTATCAAAGTGGGGTGCTACATTATTGGTAAAGGATTGGTTAATGGCTATGATGTGGTTTAAGAATAATTTTTTTTGTCAAAGGCTGTTAAGTAAAAGCTTAACAATTAGGGTGTGTTTGAGATCGCTTATAAGGGAATTAGAGTATCTTAATGAGTGTTAGCTTCGGCATTATTAAAAGATAACAAGATATCATGAATATCAACACAGCTTATGGATTGATAGTTTATATGTGTCAAATAAGTTTCTTCTAAATAAAGCATGAGTTAGAGATTTACCTAAGAAATTCTCATGTGCAGGTGGCAAAGATGACCCATTTACTAATAATAGGTTGATACTTGAAAACCAAACAAGAATAAATATTAACATTTGTTGAGCACTTTCGCAATCTGGTCATAGACGTGGAAAATAGGCATATTATAGATACTGATTTAGGAGCTCATGATATCCAGATTGAAGTCGCTGAAATTGAAGCTGATACTAGTCACTTGCTATAAGATTAGTTCGTTTCATAAGCAAGTTCAGTATGCTTCATTTCGTCTGCAATGGTCTAAGTACATCGATGTTGAATTTACAAAAATAAAGTAAAGTGTTTGAAAACAAAAACTACTCTAAAAAATGAAAATTTCATACACACTGATGTGTGTTTCGCATAGTCTTAACAAAGGGCCAAAAAATTGATGTTGCGAAAGCGAGTTTTAAATTTATATTACTAGATTATTACCAAACAAGGGACTAAAAACACAACACGGTCAAGTATACCCTTTCGTGTATAGTATAGTCTGAAGGTAAGTCCAGGTCGTTCCACGGGATTGGTGTTAACAAGTTAAAACAACTATCTTTAGAGTGTCACAAGTTCTAAAGACATACTTTTCCAAATGATGATTTAAAGGTGCGTTTGGTTAACGCTAAGAACATAGAAATGATATATAACTAAGATGAATTACAAGCACATAAACAAGGTAAGACAACATGTCGATTACTAGTTGTACATGAAACATCTATTCAATATAACAAAAATCCGTCTAAAGATCATGTCATATCAAAAGCATTAAGAATGGTTTATGCTTGATTTCAATGACTAAAGTAATAGATAAGATTATGTAAGAGTTGTTATGTGTTTTATTCCACTAATCGTGACAAAAGCGAATAACAAAATTCATTTACTAGATGACAAGAAATCTATCCATTCACATGAGCACTAGTCATGATCATGAATAAACCCAACATATAACAATGGTCTTACACAATGGAATCTAGTACAAAAGCATCTAGATCGTACTTGTAAACACGAACCAGGGAAAAAGTACGCCGCACAAAACTAGTTGTGCGTCGCACTTCGACCCTACGAAGCTAATATAATCAAATCAATAATCACAATCACAAGCACCAATAAACATAGAAACATATCAATTTGATCAGTAAAGAAATGTACCAAATCCATTTATGCGAGTGGTTTGATTACAAAGTACCAAATCTAATATTAGGATTACAACAATCATAAATCCAAAACCAATTATTCCATGATTAAACAACATCCAAATGCTACTGAATATGCCCAAGGGAATGGTGATGGAGGATGGTAAATTCGTGGTGGTGATGATATGGTGGTTCTTCATGGATTAGAAGAGTGTTTGTATCATTGGATCCAAAGATCCTCACCTAAACTCTTTTTCTCCAATGGAGTTACTTGATATATATATATATATATATATATATATATATATATATATATATATATATATATATATATATACTAGTTGCAAAACCCGCCCGATGGGCGGGTATGACTTCGGATTGCCGATTACGTTTTTTGGTTAATATTTTTTTATGGTTAATAAATGTTTATATATATTGTATACATAATTTTTTATGCATAGTAGTAATATTTGTCAAATTGTTTATATGTTATCTTCGATTTGGTTTTTTGTTAAATCGAATTTCAATTTAGTTTGGGTTTTTTAGTACTGTTCAATTTTAAATAGATTCTTACACAAAACCTTCTAGACTATTAGCAAAAATAAGTACATCTTTATTGTTACTATCATAGACTAATTCTTTTACACAAACATAAAGATATTAAGGACTTTTTTTAATAACTATATATTGTAGAGTTTATCTAATAGGCAAACAGATTAAATGGTACAAACGTTTCATAGTATTTTATCGCGATAGAACCGTCTAGATGTTTTTATTCCAACATTACATATATTATTGTAATAAGATTGCATCTCTTATCATAGTTACTCATTAATTACATTATATAAAAAAAGCTTCGTGAACCAAAGTTATTGTTGGAACATTTATTCGATCAAATTATTCGTCCATTTATCAAACGAATAAAACCCCAATGGGTACATTTTCCTTTAAATGAGTTCTTATTGCCATGTCTAGTCAACATGATAAGAAGTGCTTTTAACTACTGTTTTGAAAATCGATTTTTAAATCGACTTAGTCGAGTCATTAGATCTGAGTCGACCCGAGTCAACTCGATTTTCTATAAAAAAATTCTTTATATCATTAATTGTTAATAAAAATTAGGACAATTTCATATATCACCCTACTTTTAAAATTAATTTCAAAAATACCTAAACAAGCTTAAATCCTTTGTAAAGAAAAAATAGAAGTTAATGGTAACTAAGAGAAAACCTTAAATCCTTTTTTACCGTCTCTGGATGTTGGAAGCCATCCACCATGACCTTTAGCCCAGTCCTATGCCATCTTGACCAACGCAGTCTAATATGCCCAAGATAATTACACGACCAAATTACTAATGCTCCTTTTCATAGTTTTTCTCTTCTTTTTCCTCAAGTTGCAACAAATTTATCAACTCCGAAGGTTCTAAATCGTCACATAACCGCTAAAAGACTGATCAAAGCATGAACTTCAGCTAATTGATTCTATTTTCTAAAGGTCATCCTAGAATGAAATAATATAACAAAGCACCGACTCTATATTTTCGATTTTCCAAAGCTTTATCCACAACTTTAGACATTACTTTCTATACACTTGCAAAGTTACAAGTACACAAATTACCAATAGGTTTATAAACAATTTCTAATGAACTTGGTACTTTTAAATATTGCAATACTTTACCACTCTCAAGTTGGCCAAGAGGTGCAATCAGCAACACGAATCTTTTCATCACTATATATTGCCTACATATAATGCAACAACAGCAACAGCACCATAGCAGCATCAACTGGTTAAGAAGTATTGGAGAATGTGCACTTTCTCTGATGATAGTTAAATGATGAAGCAGATTATGGGTACCCATTCACCTAATGGTCGGGATCCGAATTTAGAAGCCATATATTCTTGTCACTGAAGAAACACTATGTCATGCTATTACTGGTAGCCTCAAGAATGTCATTGATGTATGTTCAAGATGCTTATGTAAAGGTAACAACTTTGACCCATTTATTTATAAATGGGTCAATTTGGGTTATATTTAACTAAGACTGGTTGAAGTTGCCCAAAGTGTATCCTAAATTGTTAGCTCAAGTCATCTATAAAATATCTAGTGAGATTAGTATTAAAGATAACGTTTATAGTTATCTGAGATCTAATTCTTTTAAACGTTATCTGAATATTAAAGATAACGTTTATAGTTATCTGAGATAACTATAAAATATCTAGTGAGATTAGTATTAAAGATAACGTTTATAAAATCTTTTAAAAAAAATATTAGTATTACCAAAATTTACCCATTTTCACATAATAGGAACCTGTGAATTTAAGATCGGCATCTGAAGTGGCGTCACCTAGAGAACATTGACTTTCTATAATTTGAATTTGTATGTCAAGTGCGCGTAATGTATTGTTTTTCATTATTGTAATCATATAATCATTTAAACCCGAACTAATCAGATGGTTGCGTCAATGTTCGCATTATCATCCTATTTTGTACATATACTGTACTTCCCACGAACATCGAGTCAAAAGATTTTAATCACTGAATAGGTGCAATTTCAAGATTAATGATCACATCATCATTTATTTCACTAACTCAGCTGCTCGGATTTTACGCCATTTATCGTTCAGCTGCTACATGAACGAATGAAATCTTTGTTGCCGAGTAATATGTGTTATAGCTTCCTCTAGGCAAACATTTTGATATGAACAATGTCAAAAGGGTATGAATGCTCTTTCTTTACATCCAGCTTTCTAGTTTATCGTATCAATCTATCATGACCAATGAAATCACTACCAGATTGTCATACGACACCTAGATCTCAGAGGAGGATTTTCATACCATGTTTTTTAGGTTGAACGTATTGAAACTTATAATTATCTGGAATAAAAATGATACTAACATAAAAAAGAAGAGTTAACATTTTCAAAATCTTGGTAGCGTCATAAAATACTAACCAACTTCGGGAGGGCAGTATCATCATAGTACTTATGCGCCATGTGAACCAACTCATCAAGTGACTGGAAATATAAATAAAATTAGGTGTCCGATACCATGAATATGTTCACTACCACACTTAAAATATCACACACATTCTGAATTTGTAGGTACCTTTTTTTATTAACCATGATTCGAATGAAAAAAGCTAGTCATCTTCTTGAGCAAACACAGAGATGAAAGAAGACTTTTCTCTAAAATTGAAATACAAATCAAACAGCCTGTAGAATGTTTAAGATTGGTTTTATTGGAGATTTGCAAGCATTATGCGCATCGTCATGAAGACATAAGTTTATAGCTATATTACAGAGACTAAAAGTATATAAGATATTTCTCGAGCTAGGATCCATCAAATGGCGAATAAAATTGCTTAGCAATACAGATGTGGTAACTTTTTAGTTTTACCATTTACATACTTGTTGGGCGACTGGATGCTTTTATACAGACGATGTCAGATCCGGACAAAAGATGGCAAAAAAACATACCTCCAAGAAAGATGGTCTCTCCAGATAGTAATCTTCCTCTTCCAGAAGCTTCTGGAGCTTGAGGATGGTTGGTGTTGATCAAGAGTTATGACTTCAGCTCCTGCTCATCTAGCTTATTCAAATAGTGACTCCACATCATTGTGCTTTGATGAATCCTTGACAAACTATCCACTGCAGACCTGCAGTCATGATACACATTAGATTATAGTTAAAATGGGATAATAAAGTATTGTGGCATGGTTTAATACAATGAAGATCAATACATTCATAAGGTAAGGTAAGAACGCCCAATGAGCAGTTAAACACTAAAATATAATAGGGTACTTATGACGACATTTAGAAACGTGTTTAATGATTCGCACTATACCCTTAAAAGTGTTTACATTTTATGAAGAATGATACAATAGAAAGCTGTAGATTTCCTAAATAATAGTCTCTCTTGGTTCATTACTACTACTCATTCTAGAAGAATAATACCCATATACAGTAGCGCCATTGCAATATTCTTTCGTTTTCATTCTGTTCTTAAAATCAAGTGGCGAGTATCTAATTGCTAACAATTTACTCTTTCATGTTTTATCTTGAGACGTGATGTTTTGCATCTGATAATCGTCGATGTAGTCATTGCTACCAAAACCAAGACTGCTATGGAAGTTGTAAGGAGCTGACTTAGATTCGCAGAGCACAACATGATCCTTAATTGACCTAATGCTGGCTCAAATTTCAGGAATTTTGTTAATTAACTTAAACAGAAATTTCCCCACTTTCTCCACCGTTAGCAGATCTTTTTAGACAATGTTCAGCACTTGCCTCTTTTTTTATAAATAGCACTTTAAAGCTCATTGGCAACTAATTCCCGCTCATCTGCTGTCTTCGCTCTCTTTTAGTAAGTGATGCTTTGCACCATTGAGCTCAACTTCTATCCCAATATACTTCGAATGTACATCTGGTGATCTATAAAACGCTCTTCAGAGCAATCCTGTACAACATCATAAAATTCCGTTACATTTGGATGATGGTCCTGCAAGAGAATATCAGCTTCAAATAACCAAAACTTAGTGGCCTAGACAAATTGAGAACATAAAATACTCATTCTACACACTCAATATTGATTGGTAGAACTTTGAAAAAGCTCAAACTCAGTTTGATTACGATACTTCAAGGAAGAAAGATTGATAAAAATATCAGGTACACGTGCTTAAAAGTTTTTTAACGTAATAAAGATTGGTTGGAATTCTTAGTACTTGGTGTTTTGGCTGATCAAATGCTTCCATCCACTTTCAGGTTTATCCAGCAAAGTTTACCATCGTGCCTCTGGTGCGTCAGCCAGAATGGATTTTTTAAGAACCTAGTATTGGTTAAAATTTGTCCTCACTCTCCATCCTTTGTCATAAGCTGGGGTGTGTTGATCCTACTGAAATAAGGTATTGATTCTTGGGATTCCATGATCCCATGAGTCCTGACGTAATATTTAAGTACACATAATTTCACCATTCCTTAATAACAAACGTGAACATATATAATAGTTATATTCAAGAGGTACTAACCTCCAAGTCTTCCGGTGTTAAACGCCTGTTCTGTGAAACTTATAACCCACATCCAAACACCTTGTAAGAACATCTGTGGAAAAAGCATGTGAATTTTCTAAATTTGCATTTGGAGGGCTCATAAATATACAGAATTCAGTAATGCATAGTAATAATTCCTTTTCTAAGAGATTTAAACATGTTTGGATGTCTACAAACTCCGCCCATTTCCAGTTAATACCGACAGATTCATATTCCTAGAAAATTCATGATATGGCAATATCATAATCACTCTTATATCCTGTATGCTCAGACTGTATATCATAAGTTAACATTTAATCTTGTTATCTAATCGCTATCCATATACTTATGATATGGCAATGCAAGGAGGGGTAATAAGTCCTGTAAATATATAACATAATTTAAAAATGATCGAAAAACGAATATCATAATGTTCCATAAAATGCTCCAGATGAACAATGAACGGAACATAACTGATAAGATTATGCATCGGAAAACTAAAACACAATAGCTTGCATAACTATTATTCCCAAGTTCTAAGAAGTGAAGTATGTAATTGGTTAAACCTGCTTCAAGAACAACCATATGAAATATAAAAAACTCTGAGGTTTATATGAATCTCCACAGTTATTGAGCACATGCATTATCTATAGGACGTTATTGGAAATGAACAAAGGATTCGCAAGTCAATCATTCCCATTTTAATGTATACTAAAAAGGGACCTGTGTAACAGTTAACCATCATGTAAATGGCTTACCTATTAAACTTGATAATTGTACCTTTTGAGATACATACGGTAATGAGAATCAGGTTTCTATCTATATGTTAATTACACATAACCACTTCCAAATTCATATTACACTCGGGACTTCCATCAAACTGTTGTAAATTCACAAGTTTTGGGGCAATGGTCAATGATCATGATTATCTAGTTAAATAAATACATCTTAAAAACAAAACAGGGCGTCCTCTACATGTGATCCACTTGAAGCCCTTGCGTCTCTATTTCACATAATAACAATCAGATATGATCCCTTTATACATATTAGTTATAACTTAAATCTGCATAAATATTATGATAGAGGACATACGATATCTTTATATCAACTACAGTATAACATATCAAAATCACACAATACATAATCACTAATAAATAATCAAAATTTAAGTATAAAAAACCCACAAATAAAAACAAAATAATACCTTTAATCAAAACTAATCCAAGCCTAAATTTAAGTATCGATTAAGTTGAGCCACAGTAACATTATCATATTCTAAAATTTAAAAAACGGATGTACAAATGGGAAAACGTTTTTATAAAATTTAAATTATTATACCACAAAGTTAATGCTCAAGTGATCACCCTTCATGGCGACTGACTCTTACGCTCTTCCTATGTTGTGATAAGTCGATCAAGACTATCAATGATCTGAAATCTGTATGAAACCACCAACTTCAAACACTTCGTCCCTGTCGTAACATAATAAACGATTTAACTGGCACCAGAAACCGTAAAAAACATCCAAAACCAACTTAAAATGAACCAAACCTGGCTAAGTATTGTAGATCCATTCCGCTAAAACAATGCGGCTGACACTGAATCAAAGATAAGGATCAGGCCCTGCTTTGTGTTCGCAAATGATCCTGTTCCCTTGGTTCTTTGCTCTTTTATTCTTTTATGGGCCGAATGCATCATTGAGGATGATGAATGATGAATACATGTGCATTATTGTAACCTTGAACATAATTTTTAAACAAAGATTATGTAATTGAATTATAAAAAATTAACAAACTTTATTGAAATTAATTATAGATCCAATAATTTTATGAAAAACTTTAATCCAAATCTTCATATTGTTAACTGATTTAACTGGTACAATGAGATAGGGATTAGGGTTGCTGATTGATTTGTTGATCCCATAGGTGTGGCAATCTATTAGGGTTACTGATTAGGGTATTGGAAACGAATACAAAGATGGGAAGATTTCAGTTGAATATGATGAATCTAAGCCGAGCATAGGACATGACCCGACGGATGATCATGGCCCAATGATGCTGGCCCAATGATGCTGACGTGGATTTATATCATGCTTATGTGGCATATCCCTCCTCTTATATATAATGTAAAGATATATATATATATATACATATATATATATATATATATATATATATATATATATATATATATATATATATATATATATATATATATATATATATATATATATATATATATATATATATATATATATATATATATATATGGAATGCCTCTCCTCTGTGTTTTCTTGGGATATATAAAGTGTTTCTAACACTTGGGGACCAAGGTGAAGGTTAATGATCGGACTATGAGTAAATGGGAGTCATAAATATGACTTTTGAGCTATGTAGAAGGAAAGTGTGCCGCACTTTTCCATTTGTGCGCCGCACATTTGCGCGTCTAGAATATTTTTGTGCTGCAGAAAAGTGTGCCGCAGATTTTTGGATTGTGCGCCGCACTTTTTTTCATTTCCAGGTTTTGACCAAAAGTCAAAGTTTTAGATAATTCTTTCCTCTTTCCGTGGCCGCTTGAACCAACTAAAACGGAGTTCGTATGCTCACGATATGGCCAAAACAGTGACAAGTGTCGGGAGATCAGAAGCTTGACTTTATTTCTTCGTTTAAGCTTCGTTCCTTCGTGTTTTATTCCATTTCCTTCCACGACACGTCCTTGGGACCTATACATTAAATATCGTCTATTAAGTATGGATAGTTCACATAATTAACCTAAATATATACAGATAACGCACACGCAAACATGTATAATTAGAGCGTTATCAAATTCCGTCACACTTAAACTATTGCTTGCCCTCAAGCAATGATAAGAAACTATTGCTTGCCCTCAAGCAATGCTAGGAAAAAGAAAGTTAAAAATAAAATTTACCTAAGTGCCAAAAGAAAATAAAATTTTTAAAATCGCAAATATTTTTGGGTTTTTATAAGAAATTTTGCTAAAAGAGCAAACACTCCCCCACACTTAAGGGTTTGCTTGTCCTCAAGCAAGAAAATAAAAAAATAATAAGTTTTTACATGTATAAAATTAGCCATGTTTCTAGCCACCAAACGTACCACAAACCATGAAATATTATTGTTACAATTTGTTGGAAATACGTTTTTACGTATTTTGAAAGGATCGTTCACTCCAATGATATTGGGCTCGTGATCCAATATAGCCCATATAGCCCACATGTAGGGTGGGCTATATAAACCCCCTCCTAGCATGTTAGGAGGGGTTGGTCATTCACTTTTCACACACTTAATCTAATCTTTCATTTTTCTCTCCAACCTCTCTCTACTTTCTCTCTCTACATCTTCATCTATCTCTCTCTCTAATAATCATCTCCATAGTTAGATAATCCAAGGATTACGATAAACTAACAATTGGTATCAAGAGCCATGGGATGATTGTTTGGTTTTTGTGTTTGTGTTCTTGATTATCTCACCTATTTTGATTCGAATTCACAAGTACAAAATGTTTTGTGTTTTTATGGTTTAATCTTGATATACTTCATCTAGTTACTTATTATTGTGATTTGGTATTGGTATTTTGGTTAAAAACACAAAATTTTTGGGTGTTTGATTCGTTTCTTGGCTTGATATTCCGAATTGGTTGTGTACTATCCGAGAAAAGTGGAAAAATACTCCATCGCAAAGTTGGAAGGGTTTTATATTCGGATCTGAATATTGCGATCGCAAAAGCCTAGGGTTTCTACATTGCGACGAATATTCAGATAGTGTATTCTGATACCCCTTATTCCGATCGAGGATTGCGATCGTTCATTGCGATCGTGGATTGTGACGGAATTAAGAGATATTGCGACGTTACTCTGTCCATATTTCGATCAAACATTGTGATAGGCAACATTGCGATTGGCATTGCGATCCAATATTGCGATAGGTAACATTCCGATAGGCAATATTGCGATGAGTATTCCGATGGGAAATATTGCGATGGGTATTGCGATGAGTATTCCGATGGTTTAAACACTAATATTCCGACAGGTATTCCAATCCACATTCCGACAGACTTTCCGATAGGACATTCCGATGGTTATTCCGATGGGTATTCCGACGGATTAAATTTGAGGATTCCGATACAGTGACAAGTATTTCAAGATTTTTCAAAAACGTGTTTTTGAAAATTTTTAACCATGTGTAATTTTGTTTTGGAATTTTTGGTTTATCGAGGACAATTATTAAGGGATTTTAACATTATTTCTCGACTTCTACTCACAACAACAAACACAATTACTTTCTTTCATTGATCGATCGACAAGTAATCCTTACTTTCATTTATCATCGATTTTTAATGGATTCGTTGAATTCGACATCTCGAGAGGGAGACTTGCATCTCATGCAAAACACAGCTAGAGAAAGTGGTATAACGTTCTTTCGACTACTCCAGTCTCATCTAGTGACCATTTCTTGGTTTCAAGGAGGAAGCGAATTTCTGACACTCTTCGGTCAAGATCGTTATATATTCATCGATTCCATATTCCTCAACTTGAACCAACTAGCTGAGCAACTTCACAAAGAAGACTTTAATCATTCTGCATCAGCATCTGCATATCAAGCTCTAGTGACACAACTTACGCACTTCTTCAAATTCAACATTCTTAAGTCTGACAATTCAGGGATATGTCAATCATTTCTTCAGTACACACAAACAGAAATTAAAGAGTTCCGTGGTACATTGTTGAAATTAATTAATGACATCGGTCTCGTCTTCGATTTATGAAAGATCTCGACTTCAGCAAGAGTATGATAATGGAGTGCAAGAATCTACGATGCAGATGCAAGAGGAGAATGATCATACGGTTGACAACTTGGAGCCTAAAGATTGCAAGAGCAAGGATTCGGGAGGAAAGCATGATACAAGCAGCATGTCAGGGATTGAGGACACCATACCTGTATCTGACGAAGAGTCTACAAATACGGTACAAAGGAATGTGGTATATGATGTCTATGCCGATGAACTACCGCATGTTGCGCATTCCGAACCTAATTATGACAAACATAGGATAGAAAATGGTGATAGTTTTACCACTTAATATTCATCCGATGTGAGTCAAAATAGGGGAGAAATTGTTCAGAATGCTATAGTTCATCATAATAAATGCTTTATGACTGCTTCTCTAACCGATTCTGATTCCAAGGTTAAAGAGCTTGAAACGATTTTAGCTCAGCAATCTAAAGCTCTTGAGGATGCCAAATTTGAATTTTCGAAGAAAACGGATAAATTTGAAAAGTATTTTGAAAAACTTGAAAATTCAAACGTTGTTCTTGAAAGAAAAATAAATCAAAAAATTAAAGATTCTAAAGCTGAAAAAGATAATTTTGTGAGACAAATTAAGTCGCTTGAATCTAAGTTGGCATCCCAAGATGAATTTCTCAAAGAGAATGAGACTTTAAAGGCTCAAGTACAAGAAAATGTCTTTGCTATAGCTTCGTTGAAAAACGAATTGAGAAAAAATAAAGGATCTAGTGTGGATACTAAGCTTGAAAAACCATCAATCTTGGGGAAACCGCCTCAAATTCAGTCTGTTAGACAACCGACTGCATTTAGATCTGAGCGACCAAAATCCTCGAGATCGCGGTTTGCCTCCCAAGTTGATATGGTTCATCTTTCTAGACCAGTCACTCCACTATCTAGGCCCAATGTGACTAAAACAGCTTTTGCAAGACCTAATCACATGATTGCATCTAGCCTCCCTAGACGTAGTCTAAAGAATACGTCTCGAACTAGTTCAAATGATGTTCGCCATAAATTTGGTCTAAGGGAAGCTATTCAGAAGACACAAGTAAGAGATATGAATTTTAAACCTAGTCAGATGCCTTCTAGATTACCCAACACTGCTAACCGTAGCATATCATATCCTAGGAGCATCAATCAATCATCTAGGAATTCTAGATCTTACTCGGACATTAAATATGCTACTTGTAAAACATGTAGGAAATGTGTCTTTAAAGCCAATCATGATTCTTGTGTCAAGAAATTACTTAATGAGTGTTGGGAATAAATTATAGCCAATCTACTTGAGCGCTAACAAGAGTAAAACAAGCGTTGACAGGAGCAAAACAAACGCTGACAGCTCAAGCGTTGACAAGATAAAGTCAAGCGTTGATACATTGAAGACAAGCACTGATGGGAAGATATACTCTACGCGTTTATTGTATTCTAGATTACTTCTAGTAAAGATAGGAACAACAATGTATTTTCTATATTTATCTTTACCTAGAATAGCTGATACGTAGATTATTGTACAAGGCTTCTTATGTCTATAAAAGAAGACCTTTAGGTTAATGTTCAATATAAGTTTTCATTCGTAAACTACTTTCATTGTAAGCAAGTTTGATATCATTAATCAAAGTGAAAGTTTGTTTATACCTTGTGTGTTCTTGTTTAAGTGTTAATTCCGCATAACACTTAGATTGTCATAAACATAAACAAAGGTTTCTCTAAGTGTATTACTTGATCTAATCTCGTATACATAAAGCTAAATCGATCTAAGTTTGGGATCAACAAGTGGTATCAGAGCTTGTTGAGGAACTTTTGATCTTAAAGAACACAAGAACCCTAAAAATCACCAAAACCCTAATTTTCTCATAAACCCTAAAGACATCATGTCAACTCCAGAAGTACCCACTTCCTCTTCCTCACCATTACCAAACATCAAGATTCCCATGCTTGATGCAACCAACTTTGAATTATGGAAATTCAACTTTGAGCAATATCTGGGGATCTATGACTACACTCTCTGGGAGATTATTGAATATGGAAACACGTTCAATAAAGCCCAAAAGATTGCTAATGCTATTGCTGGAAGAGCAGCTGTTGCTGGATGTTCAGAAGCTGATAAGAAAGAAAAGCCAGAGGATGGTAGAGTTGTGTCTGCTGAAGACATAGCAAAGAGAAGGGTTGATATGAAAACCCTAAACATTCTGAAACTATCTTTGGGATAAGAAAACCAGCACAAATACCGAGGTTATGATTCTGCAAAAGACCTTTGGGCAGCTCTTGAAGTTGCCTATGGTGGCAATGATGATACTAGGGAAGAAAAGAAGAAGCAACCCATGCATGAATATGCTATTTTCAAAGCTCAACCTAATGAGAAGCTTAGCAGTGTGAGAAGCAGACTGCCTGACATTACAAGCAAGTTATCCTTCAGGGGGACACAACTTGGTGATGTTGATATCAATGCCACTTTTCTTAAGAGTCTTGGTGATGCGTGGAAAATTGAGGCAAGATCTATACTTGCCAACAACACTCACAAAAGTTCTACTTTTGATGATATCTATAACAAACTGAGGCTCTTGGAGAATGAAACTCTTTTGGAGCATGGAAGCAAGTCTACCAATATCAATATGGCCTTCTTCTCTCATAGTGAAGGTAAATTCAATCAGAAGGACTCTTACATGCACCCAGTTACTGGATCATCATGTGTCAACGCTGGAACATGTCCTGTCAACGTCTCCTTTTCAGACGCTGACACTTACAAAAGTGACTCACCAAGAGTTAAACCTGCTGGTTTGGATCTGGATACTGTGTGTGCTTATATTGCTTCTTTGCCCAATGGTTCAGTGATTACATATGAGGACCTTGAGAAGATAAGTGATGAGCACTTGTAAGAGATGGACATTAAGTGGAACATGGCTCTTGCTAGTATAAGAGCAAACAGGTGGAACAAAAGGTTTAAGAAGAAGATGACCTTCAATGCAAAAGACACAGCTCGATTTGATAAATCCAAAGTTGAGTGCTACAACTGTCATCGTGTGGGGCACTTCATGAGGGAATGCAGATCTCCTAGAAGATCTGATGCTGGTAAACCCTCAAGTCAAATTGTTAAAGCTCAGAATCCTAAAGCCATGGTTGCAGTTCAAGGAATTGATAGTATTGGATGGGATTGGAGCTATCTGACTAAGGATGTGGAAGAGGATAAAGCTTTGGTTGCTGAAATTGAAGAAGAAGAGCATGTTGAATATGCTCTCATGGCACACTCCTCCTCCTCATCTGATAATGAGGTATACGATGATGCTTTTTGTAGTAAAGGTTGTAGGTTAAACACTGAGAAACTTAACAAAGAGGTGTTAAGATTATTAGATGATGTGAGTACTGAAAGATGCAAACTATCTAATTACCAACTAGCTCTCACTCAAACTAAGAAAATAGTTTCTGAATACAAGAAAATGGAATTTGACTTAAAAGATAAAATAAATATCTTAAAACATGAGTTAAATGCTAGTATGGATATTAGAAACATCATGGAAAGGGTTAATGGTGAGTTACAGGCCAAATTAGATGAAGCCATTAAAAATAAAGATAATGTTGGCCTTAAAATCCAGAGATTTAATAAGGCAACACAAACCCTAGGAGAATGTGTGGGTAAACAAAGGGATCCTAAGGACATGACTGGGATTGGGATGAAAGATTACTCTGTGGTTCCACCACCAGCTGGTGACTTCTATGGTGTCCAACAAAAGGACCTATCTTGGACTGGTTTGCCAGAACTCCAAGAGGAGGAATTCATTCCTCCACCAAGAGTTGTCACCCCAGTTGAAGAGTATCAACAAAAGTTGACTGACCTGAATGAATGGAAGAAAGCTAACCCTACTTTATTTGTTAAGAGTGGCTTGCTATTTGAAAGTCCTAATGAGTCAACTCCCATTAAGGTTACCAACCCAATCACTGGCAAAGCTGTTGACCTTGGCTCTAACACTATTATAAAACCTAGCATTAAGTATGCAGAGATGTATAGGAATACTTGGTCACCTAAGAGCCAAGTTAGCAATGATGGAACAGGCTTATTCTCTTCTAGACCTAGGATTGTGTCTAGAAAAGCTTGTTACACTTGTGGTAGCTTTTCACACTTGGCATACAAGTGTGTCAACGCTCCCAAAGCCAGTGCTGACAAGAACAAATTCAGCGCTGACAGGAACAAAGTCAACGTTGTTAGAAAGTCAAACGTTGTCAGACCCAAACCTTATGTGCAGCAAAGTCCACAAGTGATTAGACCTGCCCCATTCTTCACTAGAGGGTCTAAGACTCATGGACAAAGACCATTTCAAAAGACAAATACTTGGTCTAATAGGCAATGGGTTTCTGTAGCAAACCCTAGGTTCAACGCTAACAAGGGAAATTTCAGCGTTGACAAGACCAATTCCAACACTGACAGAAACGTGACCAGACCTAAATATCTGCAACCACAGGGTAAGGGGTCTAAAGCTTCTTCAAGCTTAACATGGAGACCAAAGAAGGATCAAAACCCTAATGATAATGGGATTTCAATGACCTGCAACAGATTTAATTACATTTCAAAGGTCATTACAAAACCTATTGGGGTTAATTGGGTATTTCATTCTAAAAAGGATGAAAATGGGGTTGTTATGAGAACTAAGTCTGTTCTTATTGAACAACCAGATGAATCCAAGTCTTCTAAGGCTTGGGTTCCCAAAGAAAACTAATTTGTTTCTTTATGTGCAGGGCATTCAAAAACAGATCAATGATTATGGATATTGGGATAGTGGATGCTCAAGGCACATGACATGGAAGGAAGATTATCTTACAAACTTCGCTCCCATTAAGGATGGTGATAAGGTTTACTTTGGAGGCGGATATGGTACTATCACAGGCAAAGGAACCCTTCTCACCAATAACTTACATTTTGAGAACGTATTTTTGGTAAAGGAACTTGACTACAATCTTTTTAGTGTATCACAAGTTTGTGATAACAAAAATAAAGTTCTGTTTACTGATTCTGAATGTTTGGTGTTAAGCAAGGATTATAAGATCCCTGATGATAAATATATTGAATATAGAACACCTAGGCATAAAGACATATACAATGTAAATCTGAATGGGATTAGAATGAATAACAATATGTCTTGTTTTTATGCTAAAGCTTCAGTAGATGAGAGTAATTTGTGGCACAGGAGACTAGGGCACATAAATTTTAAGAATATAAATAGGCTTGTGAGACTTGGCTTGGTTGATGGTTTGCCTGAGAAGGCCTTCCACAATGACCACTCTTGTGTTGCATGTCTTAAAGGCAAGCAGCACAAGGTCTCATTCAAGTCCAAACAAGTGCATTCTAGTTCTAGACCTCTTCATTTGCTTCATATGGACCTATTTGGTCCAACCAATATAGAAAGTTTGAATGGTAAGTCATATTGCTTTGTTATCACAGATGACTTTTCTAGGTTTACTTGGACATTCTTTCTAGCTATGAAGAGTGACACAACTGATATTTTAATTGATTTTATCACTCAGATTGAGAAAAAGTCTGGCAATGAAGTTAAAATGCTTAGGAGTGATAATGGTGGTGAATTTAGGAATAAAAAGTTGGATGATTTCTGTGCCAGGAAAGGAATTACTAGGCAATTTAGTGTTGCCAGAACTCCACAGCAAAATGGGGTTGCTGAAAGGAAAAATAGAACCCTAATTGAAGCAGCCAGAACCATGTTGGCTGATGCTCATTTTCCTATAGCCTTTTGGGCTGAAGCTGTTAATACAACTTGTTATGTTCAAAATAGAGCATTGGTCAACAAAATTCAGAACAAAACACCTTATGAGTTACTTTGGGGTAGAAAACCTAATATTGGTTTTCTCAGACCTTTTGGTTGTCATGTAGTAGTTTTAGATACTAGTGATGCCTTAGGTAAATTTAGCGCAAAAGGTGATGAAGGCTACTTCATGGGGTATTCAATGCAGAGCAAGGGATATAGGGTTTATCTTAAAGGAGAAAAACATATTCTTGAAAGAGTACATGTTAGGTTTTTAGAGAATAAACCTAGTGATCCTGAAAGTGGTGCAAATTGGTTGTTTGACTTGGAACCTTTATCTAGAACTTTAAATTATATGCTTGTCACTAATCCAGACATTGTGAAGGTAACTTCAAATGTTGTGGAAGAACAAGTTGTTGATGTTTCAGGTACACAGGTTCATGAAAAGGTTGGATCACAAGCAGAGAAGTCATCTCCTATCCAAGAATATGTTACAATTCCCATTTGGACAGATGCTTTTGCTGCTGCTGCTGCTGCTGGTAAACATAATGGTGGTCCCCAAGTACCACCAGATACAAACATGCATGGTCCTTCAGGCGCTGACAAAAGGCAAATCTAGCGCTGACAAGACCAATTCAGACGTTGATGGCTCAGATGTTGACAACCATAGTTCAAGCGTTGTTAGCCCAAACGCTGACAATCAAGAATCAGGCGTTGACAACACTTTTGCACATCTTTTCTCTTCCACTGTTGAACAAGGTGAACCTTCCAATTTACATGAACAGGTTCATCTTAATGTTGATGAAAGAGAGTCTGATGAAGAAGATACTGGCAACATGGAGAATGAGGATGAGGACACCAGACTTTTTGAAGGAGGAGTTCTCACTTCTACTGTGAAGAATCACCCCCACTTCTCAAATCATTGGTGATATTATGACTCCTGTTAGGACTAGAAGATCTCATCAAGGTCTTGTGGATTTATGGCCAATATACACAAGAAGGTTGATACCCCTCTTGTGCAAGCAGGTTTGTTTGCCTGTTTTCTGTCACAACAGGAACCCAAGAAGATATTTGATGCTCTCCAAGAACCAAGTTGGGTGGAAGCAATGCAGGATGAGCTTCACCAATTTGCAATTCAGGATGTTTGGGAGCTGGTTGATTTTCCCAGATATGTCAGACCTATAGGGACAAGGTGGGTTCTCAGAAACAAGAGAGATAAAAGAGGTATTGTGGTCAGAAACAAGGCAAGGTTAGTGGCTCAGGGATATACACAAGAGGAGGGGATAGACTATGAGGAGGTCTTTGCACCAGTTGCAAGGATTGAAGCTATCAGGATCTTTTTAGCCTATGCATCCTGCATGGGCTTCACTGTCTATCAAATGGATGTCAAGAGTGCCTTCCTATATGGAACAATTGTTGAGGAGGTATATGTGATGCAGCCTCCTGGTTTTGAGGATCGAGAGAATCCAGATAAGGTGTATAGAGTCAAGAAGGCTATGTATGGACTTCATCAAGCCCCAAGATCATGGTATGGTACTTTGTCTACTTACTTAGTGGACAATGGATTCAAGAGGGGCACCATAGATCAGACACTATTTACAAAGAAGAAAGGCAAGGATGTATTGCTTGTCCAGGTCTATGTTGATGACATCATTTTTGGGTCTACTGATCCAAAGATGAGTGAGGATTTCTCCAAGCTTATGACAGACATATTCAAGATGAGTGTTATGGGGGAGATGAACTTCTTTCTTGGTTTACAAGTTCAGCAGAAAGAAGATGGTATCTTCATCTCCCAGGATAAATATGTGGCTGAGATCTTGAAGAAGTTTGGCTTTTCTCCACATGAAAAGAGGGCTACTACTCCTATGGATAGAGAACACCCTTGGGGAAAGATTGGAGATGGGAAAGATGTTGATGTCAGGCACTATAGATCCATGATTGGATCATTGATGTACCTTACAGCCTCCAGACCTGACATCATGTTTGCTGTGTGTGCTTGTGCACGCCATCAAGTGACTCCCAAAGACTGTCACCTTTATGTTGTGAAGAGGATCTTTAGGTACCTAAGATGCTATCCTAGTCTTGGTTTGTGGTACCCAAAGGATTCACCATTGGAGTTGATTGCATATTCAGACAGTGACTATGAAGGTGATAAATTTGATAGGAAATCCACAACTGGTGGATGTCAATTTCTTGGGAGCAGGTTGATATCTTGGCAATGCAAGAAACAAACAGTGGTGGCTAATTCTACAACTGAAGCTGAGTATGTGGCTGCAGCTGCTTGTTGTGGACAAGTTTTATGGATTCAGAACCAGCTGTTGGACTATGGGTATAATTTCATGCATACCAAGATATTTGTTGACAATAACAGTACTTTATGCATCATTAAGAATCCTGTACATCATTCTAAAACTAAACACATAGAAATTAGACACCATTTTATAAGAGATTGTTTTGAAAAGGATTTAATACAACCAGATAGGGTTGACACTGAAGAAAATGTGTCAGATTTATTAACTAAACCTTTTGATGCTGGGAGGTTTCAATACTTGGTAACAAGTATTGGAATGATCAATCTCACATAGTGTGTGTTTTGGAGTCTTTTTGTAAAAGTATGTACAGGATGATGCATTGTTATTGGTCTTTTTGAAAATTTAGATTTTCCACTATATTTTTCTAACACTAACAAAGGTTGCTTGAACGCTGATAAGTGTTTTTGTGACGTTGTTAGTAATATAATTGTCTAACGCTGACAAAGCTTCCCTCAATGCTGTTATGTGTTATCGGGGCGTTGTCAGCAACAATGTTAGTTTTGTGGTTTTCAATCTAAATGTGCAGGTGGTGTTAGCAGTATACCATTGGATACAGAGTTGCTTATGGATCAATGGAGAAGCATTTGGGCATGTTTTTATTTATGCATGATGGTTGGAATTATTAAATTCCTATCTTGACATAAATTTTTTTATGTTCATGCATATTTTATCAACTTATGTATCATAGTTTAAGGGGAGGTTTTAGGAACCTTTAGGAAGTTTGGGTATCCATATGATACTCTTATCACATGTCTAGATTGTGTCCACAGGTGAGTATGAGTTAGTTTTACAAAATCATGAGGCACTGTAGCATGCAAAGTTGATATACTATGCATGCTGCCAAGACATTTTTGGCCTAGAATTGGTTGTGGTCTGTTGGGAGACTTGGGAATGTTTTTGTTATGGGATTTACCTGGGAGTAACAAGGAATTTTATAAGGTAACTTAAGTGTTAAGAGTTTTGGTTAGCAAGGGACACTAGAGGACTGTTATGTCTATCTTGCATAAGCAAGTGTGCATAACTGGACAGTGCTTGCCGCCCTATAATAATTATCAACTTTTTGGTTATCTTCTCTAGGATAAATTACTTTGTTAAGGTCATTTTTCATTTTTAAACATTTTTATTTTTGGACGCTGACAAGTATTTTTCCAAGCGTTGTTGTGACCAATTTAGACGCTGACATGGCTATGGCAAACGTTGACAAGAATATAGCCGTTAGGCGTTGATAGGTTATTTTTGACCGTTGACACTCAATGGGACCTACCCAGTTGTTACTTTTTGACATATTTTTAGGCCGTAATTTTGGGAGTTGATAACTTTCATTTAATGCATGAGATAAACTTATTATTTTTCAATATTTTCATGATTGCATTTTGAAAACACTTTCCTATTTTTGGGCCAATCACATGCATTTTCTTCTCCTATATATTTGGCTCCTATTTTTAAACAGGGTACCTATTATTATTGTCTAACAGAATTTTCTCTTATCAACTTCATCTTCATCAATCACTTTTAACAGCTTTCAACAATGGCACCAAAGTTTAGACCATCAGATTTGGAATTGGGGTTCAGAAGCCAACACAACATGATCGCGTATCTTGAAGCTGATGATGCTCTGTTTCCCCAATATACACAAATGGTGACGTATTTGAACGCATCTCCTATTAGGTATGCTCTTTCTCATGCACCACTCATTCCTGTCACACATATTAAACAGTTTTGGAACACTGTAAGTTCCTCAACAGTTAATAGAGTGACTACATTAACTTCTATTGTTTATGGGAGACTTTGGGTGGTTACTGAGGCTTTGGTACGCCAAGCCTTGCATCTTGATGATGCTGATGGTATAACCACCCTTCCCATTAGTGAAATAGAACAAGGACTACGGGCTTTGGGTTATCCTTTTCCTGATGAAAGAACTTTAAATAAATATCATAAACAGGAGTTTCCTCCAGCCTGGAAGTACCTAATACATGTCCTCCTACAATGTTTGAGTCCCAAGTGCACTGCACACAATGAGATCAATAGATATATTGCAAGTGCTATTGTGTGTATTGCTACTGGGCAAAAATTTAATTATTCCAAAATGATTTTTGAGGGCATGTGTAAAAATAAAGGGAGCAAAATGACTTTAGCATATCCCAGATTTTTACAAACGGTTTTTGATGTCCAAGAATACTGCACAAGGGATCATAATGATTTTTATGAGATCCCTGTGCAAAAGAAAGCAATTTTTATGAAGATGAACTCACCCCCCCCCCCCCCCATCGTGACCTACCCTTAACCCAAGCTATGCTTGCTGTCATTGTAGCAGCTCAACCCCAACCAGACCCCCAACCCCAAATTGACCCAATTCCAGAACCATTGCCTTCCCCACAACAAATGCAAATTGACCAAGAACCCTTCGACGCTGACACGTTAAATGTTGGCGTTGATGTGCCTATTTCAACCGTTGACACACAACCTTCACAGACCCAAACACCCCTTAACCAACCCACATCCACCCAATCCACATCATCATCTCCACCAACACAATATAGGTTACAAAAACGCCAAAGGACTATTGGAGTGTTCTCCTCTAGTGGTCCTAGCCATGAAGCAGAGAGAACCACCACCACAAGTGTGGTTGGTGCTATGGATGAGGCTGGGACTATTGGTTCTGGCTTAGAAGCTGGCCAAGGCAGTCCCACCATCATTAAGTCCTCATCCATGCCCAATGAATCTGACTTGGGAGGTCAAATACCCATTTTAGAAGAGGGCAAATTGGAACCAATGACCCTAATAGAATTGACGGCAGTCTGCATGAGCTTGCAAAAGCAAAATGCAGACTTGGTACAAGTTGTCAGCTCACAAGGCCTTGAACTCAAGCAATTGAGGGAGAGGATTGTTATTTTGGAGACTGCTAGTGCAAGGAGAGGGATGGAGGAATCTTCCAAAGGGGAGGATGAACAAATAAATGTGAGTGATAAGGGCAGCCATGATGGTCAATCTTTGGATGTTGCTGAGGCCCTAACAAGTTTGAAGAAACAGACAGGTTTTGATACGTCCTTAGTCTCTCCTACAAACTTAAATTTATCATTTACAACCATGTTGGAGGAAATTGCAAAAGGCGCTGAGACAGGAACTTTGGGCGTTGACAAGGAGAAGTTGAACGCTGACATGAGTATTTTGGGCGCTGACACAGCAAAATTGGGCGTTGACAGACCTGCACATGAGGGTGATGTATCCCAGTCATCATCCCTCATCAAAGAGGTTTCTTTACAGGTATCACCATCTACCTTACCAATAATTGATCCATTAGATAAGGGTAAGGGTATTATGGTAGAAGAGGTTGTTCCAAAGAATGCAACACAAATTGAATTTGATAGAAGGTTGGCTGCACAAATTGTGGAACAAGAGAAGAAAAAGGTGGGTGAATCACCTTTTGTTGTCACTTCAGAAGAGAAGGAAGGAAGTGATGAAGCTAGCTCAGACTCAAGTGTTATGATCATAGAACAGCCAGAAAGACTTGAGTATGGAGATGAGCTGGCCAAGGAGAAATTGAGAGAGTTGAAATTGCAGGTTGACTTTGATATGCCAGAGGTGGTTCAAATGTATCATGCTTGGGAAGAAAGATGTATGGAGAATCCACACTTGACCATTTCAGATCAGATATGGGGTTTGTAGATTCTTCTCAGAGTACAAAAGGATTGCCAGGTCATTTTGAAACACAAGGCACGCAATATTCTCTCAGAGTTGAAAAGGGATAGAAGGGAGTTATACTGCATGTTGCTCAGATGTCATGGAGTAGGGTGGACTTATCAGAAATTGAAGGCATTGACATTCGATGAGTTGGAATGTAGAGCTTATCCTATCTGGGTTGGAGTGCAGGAAGCAAACACTCTAAGACTTCTTTCTGACGAAAGAAAAGAAGAACTTGCAGAGGAAATGGAGCTCAAGAAGGCAATGTTTGTTCCCAGACCAGTAAAAAAGGGAGTTCCTCTTGAGTTTCCCAAAGATATGGATCCATTACATCCAAGTGAAGCTGTCATAAGAAAGAGCCTCAAGCTCTCACCATTAGAAGCTTCAGATTTAGTACAAGTGTTACCACTAGATTCCAGAAATCCAATTGTGAGCTATGAAGAAGATGAATGTGGATTTTGGAAGATTTGCAGGTATGGAAAAGAGGTGCACACTTTTACCACCCTTATATCTTTGTTTGCAAGTTTTGACAGAGAAGACTTGGTAGACCTATGGAGGTTGTTAGAGGCCAAGTATGAGGCTGAAGCACCAACTTCAGCAAATGGAATAAAATTATGGTCCACATTCAAGAGAATGTGTGGACCAAAGGATGAGGATCCTGCTATTTGGAAGGATCTTGAAGTTGATCTCAGTGGTCTTCAATGGAGATTGTATTCAGCTGCTGGTGTCTATTATTTGAGTTCTACAAAGTTTGCTGAGTATCTACTTGTGGATGGTCAGTATTTCATATCCAAGGACATCTTGGAAAAGATGAAGAACACTCAGCTGGAAATTGATTATTCAAGTGATGTGGCAAAAGACTTGATCAGATTTATTTATTACCAATATGAGAAGGTTTGTAAGATTCCTCCTAGTTCTTAATGTTTATTCAGAAACTTGATCATTAGAGTGGATATCAAGTTTAGGGGAGGATTGTTGGGAATAAATTATAGCCAATCTACTTGAGCGCTGACAAGAGTAAAACAAGCGTTGACAGGAGCAAAACAAACGCTGACAGCTCAAGCGTTGACAAGATAAAGTCAAGCGTTGATACATTGAAGACAAGCACTGATGAGAAGATATACTCTACGCGTTTATTGTATTCTAGATTACTTCTAGTAAAGATAGGAACACACACATTTGTTGGATATGTAAATCTTGCTTATGTTTTTAGAGAGAGAAAGAGATAGAGAGATGGTGAGAACACACATACTTAGAGAGAGAAAGTGAAAGAAAAATACTTTTTCACTATGTGTAAAAATGAGGAATACACACCCTCTCCATCAAAGGAGAGGGTTTACATACCCAAGCCTTGTGATGGGCTTGGGCTTACAATGTTGGGCCGGCCTACACATGTTGTAGGCTAGGCTTGACTTTGTTTGTTTAATAAAGATATCTAGACTACGAGCTACTACTTAATAAATTGTCGGAGTGACCGAATCTTCCTAAATACGTAAAAAATGTATTTCCAACAATCTCCCTCTAAGGGAGGTCACTCCAAACAAGGGCGTCACCCCAGTTACAATAATAAAATAAACCTAGCATACTATGCTTGTCTTAAGCTCGTAGTCTTCGTCTTTCTTTTCTTTTTCTTTTCTGGTGAACATGCTGATGTGATCTTTGATATCAATCTTTAGCATTAATCTCTTGCCTTGATCTTGTGCATCCATCACTTGTGATCTTCGCCTCTTCGTGACACCATGTCCCACATACTTATACCTTCGTAATTCTTGAAAGCTTCAGAGTTCGATACAGCGGAAGACTTAATCTTTTAGGCTTTCTTGAATTAGATGAGATATTAAGTGCATAAGGTATAAGCATGCGGGAACGACTTCTTCTTGGATTCCGCAACACCACCGTCTTCAAATGCCGCCACGTAAGTAGACACGAACGAAATGGCTTTGAACATTTCATTCTAAATCGGTAGCATTTTACCTCCGGTCGGTGAAGACCGTTGGACGATATTAGATATCGTACCCGTGACGGATAGTTTCAATTAAGTAACTTCCTGACAGGATTTCGCGGGTAAACCCGTTCTCTTTATTCGACCCTCCAAAGCTGACTGCGAACATAAAGAGTGAATCATTTGGATAATAATATCCGCATGATTTGAAGCCGTCAATTCATGTTCCTGGAACAAGTGAAATTCAATTAAGAATCGCACCATCGTTGCTTTCCAGTTGTCACGAGCTTGATTCGTATAGAATCTTGCAAGTTACCTACCAAGTGCTGTTTGAGGTTAACACTAGAAGGATTTCCACTCATCACTGTGAACACTAAGGTATCACTCTAAGTGTTCTGGCAAGATCACTAAGATATTGCGTAGAGGCCTGGAATGTGTTTAAATTCAGTTAAGAATTAAACAGTTGTTGCTTTCCAGTTATCACAAGTTTGATTCATAAAGAATCGCACAAGTCACCTACCATGAGCTTTTTGATATTCGCTCAAGAAGGATTTCCATCTTCATTGTAAATACTTTCGTATTACTCGGATGTTCAGGCAAGATCATGAAGATTTTGCGTAGGACTCTTAATATCTTTCTTACTTTTCACAGTGTGTGAAGAAGCAAGGAAATATGAAAGTGTGTCCTAATGAGATATTTGATGATCTCAAATGGCTCTAGACTCGATCGTGCATTTTGGATTTTAGTGATCGGAGGCTGGAGAGGAGTGCCACCATTTCAATACCAATTTATTCGGAGTGAATAAATCAATAGATAACATGTTGTCTCCGTGTGATTAAAACAAATATCTTTTAAGAGATATCTGAGTTAGCTGGGATGGGTTGTGCATTGCATCACTGGGTCCATGATGTCTGTCTTCAATATCAAGAATCATTAAAATGATCTTAATAGCATATGTGTTGACCCGGTTTCTGCCTAAAGTTGTAAGGAGGGCTTCTTTCTTTACACCCTTTATCTTTACAATTCTTTTTCATTCTTCAACCCCTTCAATGCTTACCAATACGTCATAACTAGCACCTTGTTATGATTGTTCCAGTGCTAACTTAAGTACTTTTTCGGCATTCAGCTACGTTCACAATCTTTCTCCATCTTTCCTAAGGACTACTATTTCTAGCTATGGAATGTCCTTGTGAAGATTCCTCCGGTTCTGGAAGAATCATAGGACTTAACCTATCCTACCATCCTTATGTCACCACAATCTTCATCGTCGTGAAATAAATAGGTTTTGGGTAAGTATATGTCACCATGAAAATCCATTTTGATATGCAAATCCGTTTTGCTCCCCCTTAACATATGCCACGATATTCGAAAATATTTCGCATATGTCGGGATGAGCTAGCACATTAAGTCAAATCATTTGTGATAATATCCCATATTAAATCACATTTTCTCCCCCATATTAAAAATATTAACCCAATCGATGTTTTTAATATCAATTGATTTAATGAAGTTTTAACAAAGGCTTTGGAAAGAAAAATGCAAGTCCATTTTATCTTCATGATACCAAATGTATGAGATATGATATCGATTTGTAACATGATCACATATTCACCATATTAGAAAAGAATTGACAAGGTTGGACCTGATTGATGAGAACATCATATGATAAGATCAAATGGTTCTTGGCAGCATATGTTGGTCGCCTTGTCACGTCTGGAGTCATCTCTTGACACCACATGTACGATTGGTATTGTTGTCTTGACACCAACTTCTGAACTTGGCACGTTCGGTATCGAAGATTCTGAATGCTTGACAATTGCTCCCCCTCAATTGTTGACCCGTGTTCTATCGAAAGAGTTGTAGTCGTCGGTTGAGTAGTCGCATCGTCGAGTATGTAAATACCAATTGTAGATAGCATGGTTGTAGAGATGATAGCTTCATAAAAACAAGACCTCGTTATTTTAACAAATAAATGCACTGAGGCGTACATTGATTTGTGTTAGACCAAGTTATAAAGTAAACTTGATCCCTTACAGGGTTTTAAAGTAAACCTTGCCCGAGAAAATTAATTCCCGTTGTTGAGCCAAAGCTTTCATAAGAAATACTTGACTTTAATGTGAAAACCGGGTTGCAGTCTAAAATAACTACAAGCCATTAGGGGCATGTTTTATGAAATATATACAACTTTTGTACGAACTCTATTTATGGCGCCGTGTCGATATTAATCAACATTTCTAAGGCTGTAAATATTATCGTACCAAAAGACATGCCTTTAGAAAAATAAAGTAAAAATATTTTTGGATTTTTCTAGATTTTTTAATTTTTATGGTTTTTATATGGTTTTATATTTTTGTATTTTGCTTTTGTGGATAAAAATATAAACAATATATACAAATGATCACCAAGGATACGGAGAATAGTTTTACCACCACTATTCTTTCGCTTCATCTGCTAGTTCCTGTAGAGTCTCAGGCGAGAAAGTTCTCATTCCTAGCTTGTCGGCCAAAAATTCAATTCGAGCGCGATCTAAAGCCTTCATGAAAATATCCGCCAATTGATACTCAGATCGGACAAAGTAAAGCTCGATTACTCCATTTTCCACTTGCTCCTTGATGAAGTGGTAGCGAATGTCAATATGCTTCGACCGGGAGAATTGAACATTGTTGCAGCATAAGGCAATTGCACTTTTGTTGTCGCAGTACATCGGAATCTTGTTGAAACCTAGACCATAGTCGGTTAATTGCGATCTCATCCAAAGAATTTGAGCACAGCAACCGGACATAGCTATGTATTCTGCTTCCGTAATTGAAATTGCAGCACTTTTCTGCCTTTTCGATGCCCAACTGATTAGTCGATCTCCTAGTAGTTGCAAAGTTCCACTCGTGCTACGCCTTGTATCTTGACAACCCGCGTGATCCGCATCTGCATATGCCATTAGTGCAATAGAAGAGTCCTTCGAATACCAAAGTCCCCGATTAATGGTTCCTTTAAGATATCGAAAGATCCTTTTAACAGTAGCTAAGTGTAACTCAGTAGGCCGAGTTTAATACCTAGCACACATACATATAGCAAACTGAAGATCATGTCGACTGGCTGTGATATAAAGAAGAGTACCGATCATTCTACGATAAAGTGTCGGATCAACGGCAACTCCATGTGGATCTGCATCAAGCTTAGTTCGTTCCACCATTGGAGTATCCACGGGGTCGCAAGATTCCATCTTATACTTCTTAAGCGATTCAAGGGCATACTTGGATTGATTGATAAAGATGCCTCTGGGACTCTGAGATATCTCGTTTTTGAATGAACAGCGTGGGATCCACCTTGCCTTTAGCGAAGCCTTGCGTAATGAGGAATTGTGACAAAAGATCATACCATGCGCGAGGAGCTTGCTTCAACCCATAGAGAGCCTTCTTAAGCTTGTACACATGATTAGGATAATTAGGATTCACAAAACCATCCGGTTGTTGAACATAGACCTCTTCCTTGAGTTCACCATTAAGAAATGTCGTCTTCACATCCATCTGATAGACGATCATATTCATATGGGCTGCATAAGCAAGGAATAGTCTAATAGCTTCCAAACGGGTAACAGGTTCAAAGGATTCCATGAAGTCGATGCCCAATAATTGTTTGTATCCACGAGCTACTAGTCTAGCTTTATTCTTCAATATTCCGCCTAACTCGTCGAGTTTCACCTTGTAAACCCATTTCAAAGTGAGTAACTGCACTTGATCCGGGCATGGGACAAGTTCCCAAACTTCAAGACGTATGAATTCGTTAAGTTCTTCTTGCATAGCTTCTATCCAACAAGATTGAGTAAAAGCTTGTTGCCATGTCTTAGGTTGAACTTCAGTGAGAAAAGCATCAAAGTGACAAAACATTGCATTTTCTTGTAGCTGACTTCGTGTGGATACCGGGCGATTAGGGTCACCAATAATAGAATCTATAGGATGATCCTTTGTCCACTTGCTGTCATGTTCACGAATCCGTGGATTGGAGTAAACTGTAGAAGGAGCTTCCTCTAAGGTGGACGACCCGACTTGATTAGGGTCGGGAATAGGTACACCAAAGAATGGAAGTTCACGCATTTGAGCGAATTCCAAATCGTGATCATCATCATCCTCTTCATCATCAATAGGCATGACGTGGGTAGTTGTTACATGTGTTGGTTGAGAATTACTCGTTGAAGGTATATCTTGACCAATTGTAGGTGCAGATGTGTCTGATTGTGCAACGGTTGCTGGAGCGACAACTTCGGTTACCGGAGCTATTACCTCAAGTTCTGGAGCAACAATACTGGTAGGAGTAAAGAATTCATCAAAGAACGGTTGAAACAACGTATCCCATTCAGTCCTAGAAGGTGGCGTAAATGATGATGAAGTAGGGTTGTTTGGGACAAGACCAAAACTAATGTTACTGGGTCCCATTTCATGAAGTGCGGGTTCAGAGCTGCTTTGCTCAGAAGCCATTGCTGTCAGCTCATCAAAATCAACATTCATAGTTTCAAGGATCTTGTGAGAGTTACGGTTGTAGATTCGGTATGCCTTCTTTGCGGGTGCGTAACCAATGAAAATACCAATATCAGCCTTTGGTTGAAGTTTTCCCAAATTGTCACCATCATTATTTGGATAGCAAAGAGAACCAAATACATGAAGATATGATAAATCTGGTACTTTTCCATGGAGAAGCTCATAAGGTGTTTTACCATGGCGTTTACAAATTAGAGACCGGTTTTGGGTGTACACTGCTGTAGATACTGCTTCTGCCCATAAAAACAATGGAGCCTTTGCGTAAATTAACATCGTTCTAGCAGCTTCCATAAGTGTGCGATTTCGCCTTTCAACGACACCGTTTTGTTGTGGAGTGCGTGCAACGGATGTTTCATGAGATATGCCAACTTCTTCATAATAATCACGCAAGATTTGATTCACAAATTCGGTTCCATTATCTGTACGAATGCGTCGAACAGTAGTGTTGAGACGCACTTGAATCATCTTGAGAAATCCGATGATGAATTTAGGTACCTCATTTTTTGCTTTAAGAAATTTCACCCATGTAAACCGAGAGTAATCATCGACAATGACGAGGATGTACTTTTTGCCACTAAGACTTTCAACACGCATTGGCCCACAAAGATCCATATGCAAAAGATAAAGTTTCTCTTGTTTGGTGTCTTCAGTCTTGGGTTTGTATGACTTCTTAGTGCTTTTCCCCATTGTACACGCGGAACACAAATGATCCTTGTGAAATGATAGTTTAGGAAGACCACGAACAAGTTCGTTTTTCGCCAAGTGATTAATAGCGTCAAAGTTAAGATGAGATAATCGTCGATGCCATAACCATGACTTAGTCTTTGATGCTTTGGAGAGAAGACATACGGGAGAAGCGGCCATCATGTCTTGTAGAGACAAAGTATACAAATTATTCCCTCGAGTAACTTTCAATAAATCAACCCCTTCCAAATTACGAATGAAGCAGGTATGCTCTCGAAAAGCAACTTCTAGGTTTGCATCAAAAAATTGTCCCACAGAAAATAAGTTGTGACCAAGACCTTCCACGTAATACACTCTTGAAATTATAACATTCCCAATATGATATTCACCGTAACCCATTATCTTTGCAATATGATCATTTCCAAATCGAACCGTACCAAGAAACTTGCTGACGAAATTTCTGAGCTGAGAGCGATCTCCGGTCATATGCTTGGAGCAACCAGAGTCCAAATACCAAAGAACAATTTGGACCACCTGTTTTCAATAACAACAGTAGACAATGCATTGGAAACTATTGGTTCCTGAGTGTTAGCAGATACAGATATAAGATTATCAGAATTGCTAACATGTTTATGACCCTTAGATTTCCTGCGTTTTCTAATCTGAGTTTTAGCACTAAAAGGTTTTACAGTTCCAACTTTCTTAGGTTTTGGATTATCCGCGGGCACTACAGTGGGAGTAGACCTAGTTAAAGGGCACTTTGTTCCTACAGTAGTGTTGGTGTTCCTAGTTAAAGGACACGCGTGTGTTTTGGTAGCCTTGGTACTCCTAGTTAAAGGGCACGCTTTCTTTGCTTTAGTGGGAGTGATCCTAGTCAAAGGGCACGTATTTCCTACTATAGTGAAAGTTCTACCAGTGGGGCGCCACATCCAACCAACTTGGGTTAACACTTTCCCAGTCGGTTTCCATTCTAATCCATTTTTCCGGGCATACATCTCATTCACATGGTCAATAAGGCAAGAATCATGACGACTAGAAAACATACATTCATTGCAATTCCAACATTTCAAATTAGAATTCACACTAGGCTTAGAACGCTGCACAACCGCAGAGCCTTTAGGTTTAGCTACATGATTCTTTTTATTCAAAACAGAAATAACATTCCTAGGATGGGCTTCTACTTTCTTCTTCACTTGACTACTAGATGGGGGCAAGATCCTATCATTCTTCTTGTTTCTCTTAAGCTTAGATCTTTGAGCCTTAGTAGTGGTGCTTACTCCTGTAGAAGGCAACACGGGAATATTAGAAGCTGGTTTTGATTCCGCCTTATCTTTAGTGACCAAAGTTTGAGATAGTTTAGTCCTAGGGCCCTTGTTAAGTGGTGTGACGGCTATAAGGTTCCTTTTGATTGCACTAGAGGACGATGCTGAGACAGTGGCTGCGTTATCCACAACATTCTTACCTTTTAGAGTACGAAGTGTTTCCTTTAACTCGTCCAAGACCAGATTCTTATCACAAATTTGTTCCCTCAAATCAGATATTTCCACCGACTTTTGATTCAATTGTTCAATCAATGATGGATTTTGTGCAGTGGTATCAACACATGCGGGCTTTACTGAATCGAAAAGTCGTGTATTTTTCTGTTTTAAGTTATCAACTTTGGACAAAATCTTGGAAACTCGATTATCTAGATCTAGTTTAAAATTCTCAGCGGCCTCAAGTACGTTCACACAGTTAAGCTCCTTAGATTTCTCTATTTCTATCGGCAGAGATGTAGCAACTTTGTCACTTGGCTGACGCTGTTTTGATTGTAAATTCAATCGAAAATTCTTTTCAAAGTTTGCATCATCGATATTAACACTTTCGAATGACGTTTCAAAGATTTCTTGAATAAATTGTTGCTTGCATTCAAGCGAAATACAATGTGTTTGAATCTCATCAAAACGTTTTGAAAGCGAAGAATATGAATCTTGAAGCTTTAAAAATTCAGCGTCAGATTCGTGACAAGTACTATCTACCACATTATCCACAGATTCAACATTATGCACAATAGAATCATTATCAACACTTTTATTCACACAGACCGAAACTATATCATGAGACATCACTTGCTTCAGAAGCAGATCATTTTGGCGTGAAACCCGTTCTATTTCAAGTAAACTATTTTCATAAGCATCTTCCATTTCATTGAAAACATGTCTAACTTATTTTATTTCCAAAAACAAATCTTGATCAATATTACGAAGACAAGCTTTAGCATTGTCTACAAACGGAACAATTTCATCTCGAAACGCAGCTCTAGTGTGCTCAAAGTTCCATTCACCTTCCGTTATGGTCATGGTCGTCGTACGTTCCAAAATGACCTTGTCAAAATCGGCTAAGTGTTGGTGAACCGTATTTAAGTTAACGGACGCCTTGCTTACCGGTGGAATTAACTTTGTTAAATCCGTTTTGACAAGTGTAGGAGACGTACTAGGAAGGTTTTCATTTGACAAACTTTGGGGCACAAGAACTGTCAATTCTGCTAATTCCTTTTGTAAGAGAATGCGTGTCTTTTTCGAAAATTGATCTTTGTTATGTTGATCATAATTAATTGTATGGAATTTTGAAAGAATTTTAGAATGAGTTTCATCCGCAAGTGACTGTGTCTCCTCAGTACTACGAACAAAAGGTGCTTCTTTCGACTTGCCAATTATGGTCATATCATAAAGACCGGGAATATATTCCTGAGCTTGTTTTGCATAACCTGGATTAGGTGGTAAATCTTGAAGATGCTTAAGTTCGAGTTCTTTAAATGATTTAGTTAAAAGATGAACCTTTTCTGTGGAAGCGTATTGTTTTAAAAGTTGTTGTTCTTTAAATTTAAGAAGTTTGGTAGCATTAATTTCCGATTCAACCTTTTTAGACTCGAGAGTTTCGAAATCCATTTTAAGTTTCTGAAAATCATTGACAACCGACTCTTTTTCTTTTAATTCATTGGAAAGATTAGCTTTTAATGATTCTATTTCTTTCAAGTGTTCAATCTTTTCAAAACGAAATTGGTCAAATTCAAAACATGTTATTTTCTCTTCTTGAGGGACCATTTCAAAAGCTTTGACCTTTTCTTTATGCAACGCAAGCTCAGCAGTTAGGGTGGAATTCGTATCTACGGATTGTCTGAGGACCATATGCATTTGATCAATAATATGTTTAGGCACCATGACCAACTCATGTTGAGCATAAGATTCCATACCCGTCGTAGCATTTGGTTGAGGTTCACTCAAATGTGTAGGATTGGGTACCACATCATTTGAGTTACTAGTCCCCGAATGTTGTTCGAGGTTGTCATTTTCATGCCCAACTTGATGTTGGTTATCATCAATATTATTAGATGTGGTTGGTACCTCACTGACGACATCAGAACCGTAGTGAGAGAGATTAGCAACGAGAGCAGCTTGGGCAGAGTGAATGTCATCACAATCCGAATCATATGCGTCAAGATCATCTGCTTGATAAGCTGCTTTAGAAGTGGAAACGACTGCAATGCCTTCAGTATCTGCTGCCCCTGGGTCTGCAAGAAATGCTAACTCCTCTGAATCCAAAATCTTCCCCTTAGACTGAGCATCAACCAAATACATCTTCTCACGAAACCATGCATCATCCATCCTCCTTTTCGGCTGAGTGCATTCCCTATCCATATGACCTTGTCCTCGGCAATTGTAGCAAGTCACAACCTTCTTAGGACCAATAGAACTCCCATTTCCACTAGCTTGAGAATTCACAGCTTGATTGTTCCCAGTCCTTGTGGGAGGTCCATATGAATTTTGCCTTCCCTGAATGGGTTGCACCGTCACTTGACCATCTTGAACAGTGGCTTGTTGTCGAGGATTTGATGAGGTGCGGAGCTGATTGTTTGTTGGTGGAAATCCTCTAGTTGCAACAAGTTTTGACAAGTAGGCTGTGAGATGGTTTAGAACATCAGTTGGCGTATCATTTGAAGTAAAGACCGGTGCTTGGATTGGTGGAAGTTCATTAGAGTAGAAAGCTTGTGTTGGTTGTGCTTCTATTGGAAAATATCCTTGCTGAGGAGTTTAACCCATTGGAGAAGTGTTGGCTTGTGATGGTGATGTCTGCTATGGTGGTTGCTACGGAAAAGATTGTTGATGAACACCTTGTTGAAATGCTTGTTGTGGCATCATTGGTGGTTGATAGGATGGTTGCTGATAGGTGTGTGGTGGTGGTTGCTGCAAGTATGATGGTTGTTGATAAGTATAAGCCATGTTTTGTTGAGAAGCATACATTACAAGTGGATCATGAACTTGAGGTGTAGACAACCGAGCCTCGATCACATGGCATTCGTGTTGTTGAAGAAAAGCTTGAAGTTGATCCACATTGGTGTTATGCAAGTCCTTAGCCAATTTAACATCCGTCACGTATTTTTTCCATTCTGAAGGAAGAGTGTTCAAATACTTGGTGTTCAATTGAAAGGTAGGAATTGTCATGCCATAGATATTGAGCTCATTCAACAATAGGGTAAATCTCAGATAGTAATCATTGAGAGTCTCCCCTGGCACACATGCAAACTTATCAAAAGTATCATAAAGCTTACACTCTCGTTCTTGTTTAGTTAACGAAGTGCCTTGCATGAGAACACGAATTCTATCCCATAACTCTTTGGCAACTTTATGTTTGCTGACGAGTTTGTAGACATCTGGAGGAAGGGCTTGGAGAATGATGTTTGTAGCATACTTATCACATTTGTCTTGAATCTTCATATCTCTAGTCAATTCACCCGTTGTGCGAGGACGAGTAGTTGTACCTTCCGTCACTGTACCATAATCTAATGGTCCATTGAGCATCGATGCCCAAATGAGATGTCCATTCTCCTTGTTCAACATATAAAGTTCCATTCGGGAAGCCCATTCCTCATACATAGTCTTCACCAACATTGGTGGACGATTATCCGTACCCGAGAGGATGGACTTATCCGTAAGAGATGTGTACTCCATTTCAATAAGTTAAGATTTACAAACGTTGATCGATCAATGAAAGAAAGTAAATGTGTTTGTTGTTGTGAGTTGAAGTCGAGAAACAATGTTAAAATCCCTTAAAATATGTCCTCGATAAACCAAAAATTCCAAGTCAAAATTACACACGAATGTTGATCGGAATGTTGATCGGAATAGTGATTTGAATGCTGATCGGAATGTCCTATCGGAATAATTTATAGGAATGCTGATCGGAATGTGATTATCTGAATGCTGATCGGAATGTGATTATCTGAATGCTGATCGGAATACCCTGATCGGAATACCTTGATCGGAATATCAAATCGGAATGTCCTTATAGGAATGAACAAATCAGAATATCAAATCTGAATACCAAATCGGAATATCTAATCGGAATACCTAATCGGAATACCTGATCGGAATACCTGATCGGAATGTACCCAAAATCAGAATCCCTAAACCCTATTCCGATTACACTGATCGGAATGTCCTATAAACCCTTTTCCGATGACCTGGTCGGAATAATTACCACTTTTCTCGGACAAAACTCAACCAATTCGTGATTTTAAGCCAAAAAATGATCAAAACACCCAAAAATTTTGTGTTTTTAGCCAAAGTAACTATACCAAATCCCTACCACAACTATGTAGAAGATTTGTATCAAGAAAAAACCATCAAAAACACAAACAAAAAAATTTGGACGTGTGAAAATGGATCAAAAATGGCGTATGAATCAAGAACACAAACACATGAACAATACAATCATCCCATGGCTCTTGATACCATTTGTTGGATATGTAAATCTTGCTTATGTTTTTAGAGAGAGAAAGAGATAGAGAGATGGTGAGAACGCACACACTTAGAGAGAGAAAGTGAAAGAAAAACACTTTTTCACTATGTGTAAAAATGAGGAACGCACACCCTCTCCATCAAAGGAGAGGGTTTATATACCCAAGCCTTGTGATGGGCTTGGGCTTACAATGTTGGGCCGGCCTACACATGTTGTAGGCTAGGCTTGACTTTGTTTGTTTAATAAAGATATCTAGACTACGAGCTACTACTTAATAAATTGTCGGAGTGACCGAATCTTCCTAAATACGTAAAAACGTATTTCCAACACAATGTATTTTCTATATTTATCTTTACCTAGAATAGCTGATACGTAGATTATTGTACAAGGCTTCTTATGTCTATAAAAGAAGACCTTTAGGTTAATGTTCAATATAAGTTTTCATTCGTAAACTACTTTCATTGTAAGCAAGTTTGATATCATTAATCAAAGTGAAAGTTTGTTTATACCTTGTGTGTTATGGTTTAAGTGTTAATTCCGCATAACACTTAGATTGTCATAAACATAAACAAAGGTTTCTCTAAGTGTATTACTTGATCTAATCTCGTATACATAAAGGTAAATCGATCTAAGTTTGGGATAAACATGGAGGTGAACTCCCGTGCTAGAATTAAATCCCAGTGGGTAGCTAAAATAAAACCCATGGGTAAAATGTGGTGCCCCACGGGTAGAACTTTCACTCTTGTAGAAAACGAGTGCCCTTTAACTAGGATAGTCTCAGATTCTACTCAGACTACTAGGGAGGAAATTGCAAAGGATGATACATCACTTAAGTCTGAACTTAAGGTTTTCTATAAAAGGAAACGTTTGTCAACTAAGACAAGTGAATCATCCCGTCAGGCCACCTCTGGCACAAGAAAAGAAAATGGTGAATCCCCGCATGGTTCTAAGATAGATATCACTAACCCACATAAAAGCATACAAATTCCTAATGAGATTGCAGGTACCAAAGTCCACGTTCAACAAGAACACAGCGGTCCGATCTTTACATATCGTTCAACTAAGGACACTCTTAGAGTTTGGTTACTGAAGAAGCTGATATCAAAGAAACAAGTATCTCAGGAGATTCGTAGTTAAACATCGTGTGCACTAAGGCTTATAGACAAATCACAGTCTGTAACCCGGACTTCAGAGACAGGGAAGTTTATCTACGCAACGATAACTTACCCTATTAACGAGAAATTAAATTTTGCTCGGACACAAGCTTATCCTAAAACCATTCAAAGGTTTTAAGCTCGTGTATAAGGATCATCATTAAATATCAGATGATGACCTGATCTTCAAATAAAGGAAAGTTTATCGCCGATGATAAACCTATCCTCATTAACGAGAAATTAAGTTTTCTCGGACGCGAGCTTCCATTAAAACTATTCAAAAGTTTTAAGCTCGTGTAAATGGTGTATAATCACATTTCAGATTATGCCACGGACCTCAAAGAAAGGAAAGTTTATCGCCGATGATAAACTTATCCTTACAACGAGAAATTAATTTTTCTCGGGCATGAGCTAATATTAAAAACATTCGAAGTTTTTAAGCTCTTGCACAAGGACTTACAGTCACATAACAGACTGTAACTCGCTCTCAAAAGACAGGAAAGTTCATCCCGATGATGACTTATCCTCAAAACGAGAAATTAAATTTTCTCGGACACGAGCTTACATTGAAACTATTCAATGGTTTTAAGCTCGTGAACAAGACCTACAGTTAAATATCAGACTGTAACTCGGACCTTAATTTTAGGAAAGCTTATCTTTAAAGATAGATTATCCTCGTAACGGGAAATTAAATTTTCTCGGTCATGAGCTTGTATTAAAACATTCCAAGTTTTAAGCTCAGAAAGGAAAGTGAATCTTTTAAATAAGAGAACTTTTCCTCATAACGAGAAATTCACCTTTCTCGGTCATGAGCTTTACGTCAAAACATTCAAAGTTTTTCAAGCTCATGAAAACGACTTCTAAGTAAATGTCAACTTAGGACTCGTTCTTCAGTTAAAAGGAAAGTTTATCGCCGATGATAAACTTATCCTTAACAACGGGAAGTTTACAACTTCTCGGACTTGAGCTCGTTTTGCAAGATATTCAACATCTTAAGCTCAAGTAATTGGTTTTCAAAACGTTGAACACAATTTTTCGAGAATTTCTCAAAAAGATTTTCTAAATCTTTCAAAATTGTGTGTTCAAAAAATGTTTTGATAAAAAGAGCATGTCTTCTGGAATCGATAATATTTACGATACTAGAAATGTCATTCAATAATGACACGGGGTTGTAAATAAAGTTCGAGCAGAAGTTCAAATGTTTTAAAACATGCTCAAAATGGCTTGCTATTATTTCAGATAGTAACCCGTTTTTCATATTAAAGTCAAGCATTTCACCGGAAAGCTTTGACTCAACAACGGGAATTAATTTTCTCGGGCATGGTTTACTTTACAACCATGTAAGGGATTGTGTTTACTTTATAACACAATCTAACACGAATTTATGTACGTGTCAGTGCATTTATTTGTTAAAACAAGAGAAATCTTGTTTTTATGAAGTTATCATCTCCACCAACCGTAGCAATTTACAATTGATATCTACATCATCGACGATGCGACTACTCAAATGGCGACTACAGCTCTTTCAATAGAACACGGGTCAACAATTGAGGGGGAGCAATTGTCCAGGATTCAGAATCTTTGACGCCGAAAGTGCAAAGTTCACATGTTGGTGTCAAGACAACTATATCAATCGTACACATGGAGTCAAGAGATAACTTCAGACGTGATGAGGCGACCAACATTCGTGAACAAGAACCATGTGCTTCTTTCGTATGATGTTCTTCATCATTCAAGTCCAACTTCATAAATTGCTAATCTTGTGAATACATTATCATATATGATCTTTGCACGTGATAAATACCTTACACTTGTGTTTAAAAGGTATTTAATTTACGTTTCAAGTACACCCTCATTAATTTGAGGGGGAGCTTGTGTAATTCATGAAGATACTTGGCTTTGCATTTTTCTTCCTAAATTTTCTTAAAATGCTATTAAATCAATTGATATTAAAAACATCGATTGGGTTAATATTTTTAATATGGAGGAGAAAATGTGATTTAATATGGGAAATGATTAATCACAAATGGTTTGACTTAATGTGATAGCTCATCCCGACATGTGCGAAATGTTTTCGGATATCGTGGCATATGTTAAGGGGGAGCAAAATGGATTTTCACTTCAAAATGGATTTCATGGTGACATACACTTACCCAAAAAATCTCTATTCACGACGGTGAAGATTATGGTGACATAAGGATGGTAGGATAGGATAAAGTCCAATGTTTCCTCTAGAACCGGAGGAATCTTCCCAAGGACATTCCATAGCTAGAAATAGTAGTCCTTAGGAAAGTTGGAGAAAAATTGTGAACGTAGCTGAATGCCGACCAAGTACTTAAGTTAGCACTGGAACAATCACAACAAGGTGCTAGTTATGACGTATTGGTAAGCATTGAAGGGGTTGAAGAATGAAAAAGAATTGTAAAGATAAAGGGTGTAAAGAAAGAAGCCCTCCTTACAACCTTAGGCAGAAACCGAGTCAATACATATGCTATTAAGATCATTGTTTAATGATTCTTGATATTGAAGACAGACATCATGGACCCAGTGATGCAAGGCACAAACCATCCCAGCTTACTCAGATATCTCTTAAAAGATATTTGTTTTGATCACACGGAGACAACGCATTATCTGTTGATTTATTCACTCCGAATAAATTGGTATTGAAATGGTGGCACTCCTCTCCAGCCTCCGATCACTAAAATCCAAAATGCATGATTGAGTCTAGAGCCATTTGAGATCATCAAATATCTCATTAGGACACACTTTCATATTTCCTTGCTTCGTCACACACTGTGAAAAGTAAGAAAGAATTTAAGAGTCCTACGCAAAATCTTCATGATCTTGCCTGAACATCCGAGTAATACGAAAGTATTTACAATGAAGATGGAAATCCTTCTTGAGCGAATATCAAAAAGCTCATGGAAGGTGACTTGTGCGATTCTTTATGAATCAAACTTGTGATAACTGGAAAGAAACAGTGGTTTAATTCTTAAATGAGTTTAAACACGTTCCAGGCCTCTACGCAATATCTTAGCTATCTTGCCAGAACACTCAGAGTGATACCTTTGTGTTCACAGTGATGAGTGGAAATCCTTCTAGTGTTAACCTCAAACATCACTTGGTAGGTAACTTGCAAGATTCTACACGAATCAAGCTCGTGACAACTGGAAAGCAACGATGGTGCGGTTCTTAATTGAATTTCACTTGTTCCAGGAACATGAATTGACGGCTTCAAATCATGCGGATATATTTATCCAAATGATTCCCTCTTTATGTTCGCAGTCAGCTTTGGACGGTCGAATAAAGAGAACGGGTTTACCCGCGAAATCTTGTCAAGGAGGTTCTTAATTGAAACTATCTGTCATAAGTACGATATTCTTATATCGTCCAACGATCTTCACCGACCGGAGGTAAAATGCTACCGAATTAGAATGAAATGTTCAAGGCCATTTCATTCGTGTATATGTTTTGTTGCTAACTGTCTTATGCAGCGTAACAAGAAGGTGGCATTGCGGTGTTCAATCCAGAAGAAGTAGTCAACACATGCTTATGCTTTCTGCACTTAATACTTCAACAAATTCAAGAAAGTCCAAAAGTCAAGTCTTCTGCTGTATCAAACTCTGAAGCTTTCAAGAATTTCTAAAAGTATAAGTATGTGGATCATGAAGTCACGAAGAGGCAAATATCACAAGTGATGAATGCACGAGATCAAAGCAAGGACACATGCTCAAGAACAAAGTCAAAGATCTCATCAGCATATTCACAAGAACAAGATCGAAGACTCAAGCATAGTATGCTAGGTTTAAGATTTTGTAAAATGGTGTGACCTCCCTTTGGGGGAGATTGTTAGAAATACGTTTTTCCAAGGAAAGTCTCGGTCACATCATTATTAGCATAGATCACGAGCAATAGACTATTTAGGACATTGTAACTTGGAGTGACCTCCCTTTGGGGGATATTGTTGGAAATACGTTTTTACGTATTTAGAAAGGATCGTTCACTCCAATGATATTGTGCTCGTGATCCAATATAGCCCATATAGCCCACATGTAGGATGGGCTATATAAACCCCCTCCTAGCATGTTAGGAGGGGTTGGTCATTCACTTTTCACACACTTAATCTAATCTTTCATTTTTCTCTCCAACCTCTCTCTACTTTCTCTCTCTACATCTTCATCTATCTCTCTCTCTAATAATCATCTCCATAGTTAGATAATCCAAGGATTACGATAAACTAACACAATTTTCTACAACCACGTATTGAACAACATACATATATCACGTCTTAGCACATTGACTAATCTATATCTCAAGAAACTTCGTCTTCCTTCATCTTCTTATAGCTCATTGCTTTCTCTTTTTTTCATATTTTTTTAACTTTTTTTTCGATTTTGACTTTTTCCATTTTTTTCTTCGTCTCTTTTCATTTTTCATTTTTTTTTTCATCACGCCCTTCACAACTAACAAATTCCCTCACACTTGATATAAGCATACACCACAAAAAATATGAAACATAAAGCTGCGCAACTTCATCTTCATTGCAATGGCATAATACTCATAGCCAACCGCGAACCAACTATTAGCAAAAATCATCCATTCATACCGGGTAACTAGCAACCAATCATTTTTCTAAGTTTTATTCTAATATATTAATCCTATGTGGCAAAGAAAAAGAAAATTAATTTTAATTTTTAGATTACCGAGGGCGAACAAAAGTTTATATTAAATAACAAGTCACATTTTTCAATTCATTTTCCCCCACACTTAAGTTTAGCAATATGCGTAATTTAGAAAATAACTTAAAAGTAGGATAAGCGGAAAAATAAATATAAGAGAAACGAGACTTCCCGGGGATCATAAGTTCTTCGGTTGAATTCGGAAAATTTAGCACAAAATGAAGCGCCATCACAAGCATGTGATTCAACAATATGTAGTATTATACACCGATCCAAATATATATCTCACGTCCCTAAACAGTAAGAATCTCCAATCCAATCCAAGCTCCACCCATTTATTAAATCTAAAAAATAGACAAAACTACACAAAAACGTAAAATTCTAAAGCACACTTTCGTAGGCACCACGATTGCATTTAGCGTATGCAACAAGCCTTTAAACCTCTCGGTATACTGAGTGGATGAGTTATATTCTCGTGAGGGTTTCAAGGGAACACACCCACAAAGTTCGTAATATATATATATATATATATATATATATATATATATATATATATATATATATATATATATATATATATATATATATATATATATATATATATATATATATATATATAATATATATATATATATATATATATATATATATATATTTGGTTGCAATAGTCAAGGTACGAAATGTAGAGGCCTCACACACGTCATACTCAGATAATGCAACGTTTTTTGTTTTATATATTTTTTTATATTATTAATTAAAAAAAAATATTTATCTATAGTTTACTAATAATAACACAAATCACTATAAAATAAAAAATAAAGGAGAATGTAAAATCTTTTTGGAATTTTTTTTTAGTTTTAGACAAACACTCATCAAACACATATTTATTTAATCTACAAAGATGTAACATTGAAGACAAACAAACAAATACATTGGTTAAAAGAAAATGATTTTTTTTTCTTGGACTAATGGGAAAAGTACGTTGTGCTTTAAGGAAAGTGAGGCGAACTTCTAACATAATTCCATTTTCATATTTAAATCTCACTGAATCTAAAAATAAGCAAATATATACAAACTCAAGCACATAACAAAGAATTGATAAAATGCTAAGATCCAACCAACTAACATAAAAATATATAAAACATCTAACAAAGACAATTTATCAAGAAAAAGAAAAGAAAATATTTTTGAGGTTTTCAAATTTTATAACTATTTTATTATTAATTTTTTATTAAAAGGTTAAATGCACATATTCATCTAAGATATTTATTCACTATAGCTTAGTACTTACACAATCTAAAAGAATGAACAAAAATATTTTTGCAGACCAGAAAGTGCGTCGCACTTCGACAAAGTATGGCGTACTTCGAGCCTATTTTACAAAGTGCGCCGCACAAACCAAATTTGCGGCGGTTTTATTATGACTATAAACCAATTTTTATATTTTTATTAATTACACTTTAATTATTACGAAAACATATATAAACATACAATAGATAAAACAAACACACACAAACACATAGACACTTAGATTATTTAGATTACAAAGTGAAATAAGAGAATATTTTTTTATAAATGTTTTTAGGAATTTTTTTTTATTGATATATACAATTCAAAAGAAAATATGCAATGGTCACACACAAACAAAATTCAAACACTCATGCACAACAAGATGAAGTAATAGAAATAAGAAAACTCTCTTTAAGAGTATATAGTTTTATATATTTATATATATATATATATATATATATATATATATATATATATATATATATATATATATATATATATATATATATATATATATTAATTTTAGCGCTATTATGTAAACAAACACAAGCAATCTATCTCACACATTCAAAAACACAAGAGTTATACTAAAATGATTATTAAATAATCTATATGATAATGATACGAAAAAGAAAATATTTTTGGTTTTAGCCCAGAAGTGCGGCGCACAATGAGAAAAGTGCGGCGTACTTCCTGTACGATTTTTTTTATTTTTTTTTTTTTTGAAACTTTCTTATAAAATAAAAACTAACAACTTTTATAAAAACACTTTTATCAAAATCATTTGGATATATATAAACTATCTTAATTCAAACACACCCTAAGAAACATGAAAACACTTAATGCATGAAAAAAGGAAAATGAGCACAAAACTAAAAGGAAAGACTAATAAGCTAGAAAGACAAGTAAAATCACTTATCACACAATATTCTAATAACAAAATAAGACATAATATAATGCACATCTAACACATAACATGAACTAAACGGCAAAAACTAGATTCCTAACTTTATTTTATTTTTCAAGTATTTTCCATTTATTTTTAAAACAAATTTTTTTAATTTTTTATTTTTACAAATATGACTTAAGGTATCAAATACCACTTATTTTGATGAAAGGAAAATTTCTGTTATGACCAAAATCGTTAGAAAATGAATAATCTAAACGCCCCCTTAAACTAGGAAAAAGAAAAAAATGCATACAATTGATGAAATGCAAATAAGCACACATGCGGACTAAGATGTAAGAAACAAATTACAAGTCTTCATGAAATCCAACTAAACGAATCATATTTTTATTTATAAATAAAATTAACTTTTTTTTAATAAATATTTTAAGTTTCGTTGTTATAATTACCAAGAACTCAAATGATTCATATAGCAATAAAAAGCAAATAAGAAAAACTACAAAAGTCTTTAAACAGAAAAATCAACAAGAGAAAAAATTAAAAGAAAATATTTTTTGTTTTTTTAATTTTTAAGTTTTTTTTTTCTCTCTTTTCATTTTAATGTACATTATATACAAATACAAAAATTCAACAAGTAAGGGCACAAAGAAACTAATCCATATGTTCTTATAAGTTTAGCTTAAGCATTAGAAGGTTCGGTGGATTTTTGAAATTGAATCGGTTGACATTTTGAATTTTTTTTCAGAAAAGTGTGGCGCACAAATGAGAAGTGCGGCGTACTTACAAGTTCTCCAGAAAGTGTGATGCACAAAACTGAATGTGTGGCGTACTTTCTATAGTTTTTCTGACAGAAATGTTTGAGATTGCCAGAAATCTCTACGGCGATGGTTTAATTTTTTAACAAGTGTCTCAGAAAGTTTTAACAAGTAACAAAAACAATCTCTGGCAGCGGCACCAAAAACTTGATGTGTGTTTCGCATAGTCTTAACAAAGGGCCAAAAACTTAATGTTGCGAAAGCGAGTTTTAAATTTATATTACTAGATTATTACCAAACAAGGGACTAAAAATACAACACGGGCAAGTATACCCTTACGTGTATAGTATAGTCTAAAGGTAAGTCCAGGTCGTTCCACGGGATTGGTGTTAACAAGTTAAAACAACTATTTGTAGAGTGTCACAAGTTCTAAAGACATACTTTTCCAAATGATGATTTAAAGGTGCGTTTGGTTAACTCTAAGAACATAGAAATGATATATAACTATGATGAATTACAAGCACATAAACAAGGTAAGACTTACTAGTCGCACATGAAACATCTATTCAATATAACAAAAATCCGTCTAAAGATCATGTCATAACAAAATCATTAAGAATGGTTTATGCTTGATTTTAATGACTAAAGTAATAGATAAGATTATGTAAGAGTTGTTATGTGTTTTAGTCCACTAATCGCGACAAAAGCGAATAACAAGATTCATTTACTAGATGACAAGAAATCTATCCATTCACATGAGTACTATTCATGATCATGAATAAACCGAACACACAACAATGGTCTTACACAATGGAATCTAGTACAAAATCATCTAGATCATACTTATAAACACGAACCAGTGAAAAAGTGTTCCGCACAAAACTAATTGTGCGCCGCACTTCGACCCTGCGAAGCTAATATAATCAAATCAATAATCACAATCATAAGCATCAATAAACACAGAAACATATCAATTTGATCAGTAAAGAAATGTACCAAATCCATTTATGCGAGTGGTTTGATTACAAAGTACCAAATCCAATATTAGGATTACAACAATCATAAACCCAAAACCTATTATTCCATGATTAACCAACATCCAAATGCTACTGAATATGCCCAAGGGAATGGTGATGGAGGATGGTAAATTCGTGGTGGTGATGATATGGTGGTTCTTCATAGATTAGAAGAGTGTTTGGATCATTGGATCCAAATATCCTCACCTAAACTCTTTTTCTCCAATGGAGTTATTTGATATATATATATATATATATATATATATATATATATATATATATATATATATATGGAATGCCTCTCCTCTGTGTTTTCTTGGGATATATAAAGTGCTTCTAGCACTTGGGGACCAAGGTGAAGGTTAATGATCGGACTATGAGTAAATGGGAGTCATAAATATGACTTTTGAGTTGTGCAGAAGGAAAATGCGCCGAACTTTTCCATTTGTGCGCCGCACATTTGCGCGTCGAGAATATTTTTGTGCTGCAGAAAAGTGCGCCGCACTTTTTGGATTGTGCGCCGCACTTTTGTTCATTTCCAGGTTTGGATCAAAAGTCAAAGTTGTAGATAATTCTTTCCTCTTTTTGTGGCCGCTTGAACCAACTAGTGTCGGGAGACCAAAAGCTTGACTTTATTTCTTCGTTTAAGCTTTGTTCCTTCGTGTTTAATTCCATTTCCTTCCACGACACGTTCTTGGAACCTATCAAATATAATCTATTAAGTATCGATAGTTCACATAATTAACCTAAATATATATACAGATAACGCACACGCAAACATGTATAATTAGAGTGTTATCACACACTATATAATAAACTCATCGGTTTGTAATCTTTCTTTTTGTGTTTAACTAAAAATGCATGTTTAACATAATTAATTAGACCCACAATGTCTTTCAAGCTATATGAGATAAAAACATTAAAGACAAGAATAACGCAGCAAAGAGTGGCAACAAAGCAAAGTGAAACACATGAGGTAAGATTAATCTCATTTAGTTTACACTACCCCTTAAATTCGCAAGACAATGGTACTTCAAATTATAGGCATGCAAATATATTTTTGGAAAAGATAAGTGGAAAAATGAGTTTTCACTTATTTTGGACATATATCATTATAAGTCGATATAGTTATTATGTGTGATTACTTTGTGAAGAGCTATCAAATGTCCAAAATGAAGTTAGTGTGAATGAGATATCGAGTCTCTACCAATGATGTTTGAAATGACATAAAGATAAAAAAAAATTAGATAAAGTGTATCCCACATTTATGGGTGAATAAATAATGTATCAGTTTATGATTGTGAGTCTTCGGGTCATAATAAAATTATGTTTAGCTATTACAACTTGGGCTCAAGTTTATTTAGCTACGAATAGCTAAACCTTGGATTGTTTTGCTCAACATAAGTAGCATTATATAACACAATTATGACCTATTACAGCTTTGGATTGTAACAACAGATATGTGTGTCTGTTATGGTTTATTTTGAAAACTTGGTAATAGCTATGTAAATGGAATTGATTACTTTTAATGTGAATCATTAAATTAGATGTTTCATGTTTGAACAATATAAATCCAAGATTATCACGGTCATGGATGACACCAAAAAATACACAGCTTACTCCTTTCTCTCTTAGCACACTCACAAGAGTTCTAGCAGATTTTCAGGCAGTTTGTCAATTCCGACAGTACTCCTACTCCGGACGTTATACCCTGGGAAACAAATGTGTTATATGTATACATAAATATTTTAAGGAAACCGTGTTCGACACGAGACTCGGTCATCATTGTTGATTATTTCTGGTTGGTTCTTTTGTGTTCAGGTTCATCTATATTATTATTACAAACAAAATTGTGAGTTTTCTTTTATTGATCTTACTTTGAATTCCATATAAACGGTAACTTATTTCCTACAATCTTAAAACAATTCTGTGTAACCGTTTATAAGCAAGAAAATGATTATGATTTATCATTACTATTCAATCATAATACTTTCTGTTTAGAACTGTATTAAGTTGCTTGTTTAATTTTATTAAATTTTCTTTGTTTGATCAGCTACTCATAAGGTTGTGGCCACTGTGTGTAAAATACATTTCCAAACAGCCACTTAAACTGCTTTTCCCAAACTGTCCTTTAAGGTTATTTCGTCCAGATTCTGTGTATGTTTTCATTTCTGTCTAAACAGCCCTAAACCAAAACTTTAGAACCATCTTGCTGCAGTTAATCATTTTCTTAACAGCCCTTAATAAGTACATCTAAACTGGCCCTACAACTGATTTTCTACAAATTCATCTTCCACTATTTTGCTACCCAAACAGCCCCTAAAAGGCATGTCCTAACAACCCTGAATTTTTATTTTATTATTATTTTTTTCTTCATTTGTTTAATAGCTAAGCTTCTAAAAAAATATAATTAAAAAAAACTCGTACTAGTTCAAATTTTTTTGTGCAAGTTTTCACGGGAGGTTTGCATATTGCCGAAATTTGTTTGCTACTTCTTCAGATAGGTGGTTTTGTGATCTCGTTGGTGACGGTGTATTTCGTGTAAAACTAATTCGGTCCTTCATTGATGATATTTTTCTTCCTTCTACGAGTTCGGTTAACAGATGGGTGAGAAATATCCCAATTAAGGTAAATATTTTTGCGTGGCGCGCTAGAATTGATCGTCTTTCGTCTAGAGGAAACTTGCTCTCTAGAGGAGTTGCGTTGGATTCTATCTCTTGCCCGGTTTATGAGCAGCCGAATGAGGATTCTCGACATTTATTTTTTAGTTGTGATTTCGCCAAGCTTATCTATAAGAAGTTTTGTCGCTGGTTGAACATACCCTGGACCGATCCCTTGTCTTTTGTAGATTGAGGCGTTTGGTTATCTTCTTTAAGGATGTCTTCTAAACTTAAAGTTCTTCTTGAGGGCGTTTTCTATACATCTTGCCGGCATATTTGGCGTTTTCAGAATAGACTTATTTTTTACTCTTCTTAGCCTAAGCGGTCTTTGATCTTCGACGACATTGTTTCATCATCTTTTCTTTGGAGTTCTAATCGTAGTAATTGATAAGTGTGAAAACACTCATCAATAATGATCCAAAAACCACTCAAAACACATTCAAATACATTATATTTAACTGAAAATTATCAGAATCACGTTGGTATTTGTGTTTCATGTGTTTTCAGGTAAAAAGATACATTTTGGAACAAAGACGCATTTTCAAGGGATTTATATCACAAAATACGAAGAAAAGGACGATAAAGCTTTTGAGGACCTTACTTGCCTTTATTTCAAAGATCAAGGATTGAAAGTGCAATTTTTAACAAGATGAAGGATGGAAAGAGGAATTTACTTAAAGTCTTTAAAACCATTTGCAAAGAAATGAAAAAGAAGGGACCAAAGAGAAATTGATGGAAAGTTATTATTATTTACTTGGTCAATTGACCAAAGTCACGGTCAAAACAAAACACATACACGCGTCTTCTACATTTAAAGAGAGAGAAAGAAAAGACTTTACCAGACGGTTTCTTATCCTCTTTTCTCCAAAACCTGCAAATCATCTTCATGGATAATCAAGACAGATTCAATAGAAACTCAAAGAAGGAAAAACAATCCTTATCCTCTCCTCTACATGAAGATACAACTTAATTAGATCAAGTCTCAAGAACGAAGAAACCCCCAAATGTGATGAAGAAGGAAGAACGAGTCTATCCTCGTATTTACACGTGTCCATTCCTGATTGGCTAAGACACGTCACTTCTCCTCTCTCGATGGCTATAAATAGAGACGAAGACCTTCATTTTTTGACGGTTAGCTAGGAGTAGAGTTTCACACAGTTAGTTGTTAGATAGGATTAGGAGTAGTTTAATTGTACACCTAGTTGTTAGGATAATTCAGTTGTAATCAGTTTAATTCTTTGAATTCTGTTATGACAAATTCTTCTCATCTTTAATGAATCAGTTGAGCTTCCATTACTCTTCATTCTCTAACAAGCTTCTTTTCATATTCTGGTTTCCATCTTTCATACGACTCAGTTAGTAGTTTAGTGGTTATTTCTGTTGATAAACAGTTACACTTTCAGTTTTTAGTTAGAAAAATATGTTTTTAACTCATTCGGCCATTAATGAAAATCTGAGTTTAACTCATTCTGTTTTACTTTACTCGAGACCTGTTCTTATTTTTCGTTATAATAAGCTTTTTAAAGTTTTTCATTTTCCAGTTGGATCATTGGTGAGTTCTTGTTAAGTCAGATGATATGGACTTACATCCATTTGTTTAGAGTTTAACAGGAATTTTCTTTAAATTTGATCTAATCTGGTAATAGTCCCAAGTAGCTACTGTTTCTAATTCTTTTCAGTCCTACTACTAATTTAAGCTCTCAAAAGTTTATGAGTTTTAAAAGTGTCGATGTTAGTTTTGTAAGAAAGATACGGATTTGTTCAAGTTTGCAGTTTATCAGATTAGAAGGTGTTTGGATTTGAGTTGTGTAGTAGTTTGTTATCAGATAGTAGTTAGTTCAAACTTTGGTTAAAATTAGGAGCTAGCTCTGTTTTCGTTTACCCTTCTCTTTTCATTTTAAACAGTTTTCTGATCATACTGATATTGCTGTTAATGGATTGTTATGAGATTTTGGCAGCTTTTAGTTGATAAACATTTTCAGGTATGGTGGTTTGGAGTACAGATTAGAAGAAACGATAGTAGATCTGTTGGAATCCATAGTAGCAGGTGTGTTCGATTTAAGCGAGCTCAGCGCTCAGCTTCGACTCAAAGGTCTAAACTTCGGATGCCCAGGTTAAGCACGGTTTCTTTTCTTCAATATAAGTATAGTCTGCTATTGTGATTCAGTTGCTTAAATGCTTACAAAAGTTCTCTTATAGATTGATATTGGTAGCTTTCTGATTTCTTGTTCAGATTTGATCTAGTGTGTTTGGAATAGCTTGTATAATTCTGTTTTCCTGATTTCACTGGGAGAGATTGCTCGTTATCAGTTTCAGTGATAGTTAGCAAGTCTTGTGTTCATTAGTATTTTGCATTAAGCTACTGTTCTTGTTTTGAGGTATTCAATTTGATTTCATTTTCTTTGCTCATAGATTTCTTAGTCTGATTGCATTGAGTATATAGATACATAATTTATATCCAAGTCCTTATTAGTTGAATTTGATTAGTTATCATAGCCTTTGAACATCGCATTCTAGCTATTTGTTTTAGTACTTTCAACATAAGCAAAGATAGGTAGTGTTTGGCAGCGTTAAAAGAACTGATCTTGCATCATGAAAATTGAGGAAAATCTTGTATAGATATGTTATTTTTAATGACTGTTATAGTTTGAAAATAAGTAGTGTAGCTAGTTGACATTGTAAGTCAAGCTTATAATAACTCGGTCAAAAAGGTTACAAGTAGAATTTAGATTTGAAACTTTATGCACTTGTAGAACTTTTATTAATGAGTCTAGTAAATTTTGGAGGTTGAAGTAGACTGATATTAGATTTTTAGCTTTAGGTAGTAATCTGTTTTGATTTGATTACATTAGGAGAGTAATAAGATCAAATACTCAAACGAGCCTAGTATATTTTGGAAAAGACACATTTTTTAGATGATTTCATCCACTGTATTGTCGTATCTCATTCTTATATTTGTATTTTAGACACTTTGAATAGATGTGCACTTTTAGTCCCTAGAATTTAGGCTAGTGTGAGTTAGTAGTAAGAATAGTTAGCACTTGTAGTTAGATTTGCATTGTTAGTCCCTAGTGTTATATATTTTGAATTTTATCTCTTATAAAATTGTATTGTAGTTTTATTAAAATTTCATTAGTTTAATATTTTGTAATTTTCACTTTGAATTTGTAGTTAAATTTGAAAATTTAAAATTTGTGCATTTAAATGTTGTAATTGCAATATGTTTTTAGTGTAGTACGTATACGTAGATTAGTTAATATTTTACCTTTTTAATTGCTTTGTGTCAAGTAGCTTAGATTCCAAACAAGATTTTTACCACCAAAAACAATTAAGTCAAGCTTAAAACGTTATATCAATTCGGATTGAGTCGAGAAAAACGAACTAAAAAAGATAAATATTAAGTATTTATTCAATTAAAATGCAAAATGTAAATTCTATAAACTATAAGGACTAGAAATGTAAATTCTATGAAATTTAAATGCTAAAAATATAAACTTGAAAAGTATGAGGACTAAATGTGCACAAACAGTAAACTAGGAGGACTGAAAATGTAAACTATCAAAACAAGTAACCAATTTCCCAACAAACTCCAAACTTCCTAACTGAATTTTAACAACTTTGAGAGTGTAAGGACTTGATTAAAGCAAACCCTAAAAAGATGCAAGTTTAGCCAAAATTTCAACCAAATTAATACATGAAGGACCTAAATGCAATTTTTGAAAGTTTTTAACTAAAAACGGGTTACAAACTCAAATAAGCTCATTTGAGCTTATTTTTCAACCAAATTCAACCAAACCACTTGCAAACGTCTTAAAATCAGATTTAAGCTAGACTTGTCCAAGGATTTTAGCTGAAAATGACTAAAAAGCTGATAAGCAAATTTCAATAAGCATAAAATAAGCTACAGGGAAATCTAGACTTGCACAACTAAATTTTTGTGATGAAACTGATTAAATAGCTCAAAATAAGAATGGGAAATCAAGTCTCATAAGAAATCATCAAGTAATAAGCTCAGAATCCTAAAATAAGCAAAATTAGTGCTTATGTTGACTTTTGTTGACCAAGATTTTTCAATAAGCTCAAAATCTCAAAAATCAACCAGGAGTACTTACTGAATGAATTTGTGAAAGAAAATAGACCAGTTAATGAAGTAGATAATGAGATATGAAAAAGCAGTTTACACTTTATAGAAACTTGAGTTTGCTTAATGTCTTATACTTTTGCTTATTTCTACTTGAAAACTGAATAATGTACACTTTCCTTATAGAATCTGAAACTTCATATTATGAGTGAGATTTGAGACTTGGTTTGGTGAAATTTCATCAAGTAACAAAAGAATGCTAGGCAAATCAAAATGACAACTTTTTGAACCAATACTTGTAGAAAACTGACCCACACTTTTAGACTGCCATTTGCCTCTTTGACTTAACACTTGACTAGAAAATGGTCAAAAACTATTTGATATGAATGTTTAACTAAAAATGAACCAAAATTTCCCAATTACTCACACTTGATTATCAAATATAAGCTAATGCCAAACACCACTTTTACTGATCTTTTGGAATTTTATTGAAGTCTTTTTGAGCAAAGGTTTAAACTGAGTAAAGTACTTTAGCACACTAAGTTTATCAGCCAAAATGAAATATTCGAGAACAAGTAACAAGCTATGAACACAACAAGAACTCAAAATGATGAACCAAGCTAAAGTGACTGAGATAAAGTGAAAACAGGACAAGTACAAAGCTTAATAAGCAAGAGTATTCTACAATTAAGCTAACTAATCACTAGGATCAGATCAGAAACAGATCAAAACACATTTTATCATTCAATCAGGCAAAATTATCTAGGAATTGAGCATGCATTAACAATTTAGAGGAATTGAAATCAGAAACATGTAAACCTTGTCCAAAAGCCTCCTTTGGGGAGTAGAGGAGCGTTGAGCTCTCTATTCTAGTGCTAACCACCACCTTAGCACTAGATTACACTATTCAACTACCTATCAACAGCAATCAACCATCAAATCTGCCATTGATGAACTTGAACTCATCACAATCTGCTTAAACTTGAACTAGATCAACAAACAGCTACAATCTTCAACTTAGTTAGTTATGATCAATTCATGATCATAACAAACCAAATTCAACAACAAGAATGATCAATGAATTAATGATGAACAGTAGAGAATGTAATAGAGTTTTGGAGGGAAAACTGGAATTTGAATTTTTATTGAATGAAAGGTAGTTAGAAGGGTAGTTAAGCTGTTACAACTACTATAACAGACTCAAGAGTGTGTCAAACTCTTGAGTTGTTAAGCTAAGGACTAGAAATGAGATGAGAGGAAATCTAAGTGTGTGAAATTTTCACACTAACTACTACACACAAATGAAAGCTAAACTATGCTATTTATAGACCTCAGCGGAAGAGCAGTTGGGGTTGGTGACGTGTTGGAACCAATCCCAGGCTTCCACGTGTCAAAAATCTGCATAATGAATTTTGTTGATGAAGAACAGATTTGGGGGTTTTGACTTGAGTTTATTTCATCTTAATTGGTTGTGACCAATAGATTCGTCCTTCAAAAATAAGCAAGTTTGATGTTTAATTCATCTTCTGAAATCCACTCTAGCTCAAAATCGTCCCCGGCAATGCGTTGTGATGAAGATGACACGTGGCAAGATGTTACTGGTTCTCAGCATAAGTTGCGGATCATTATCCAAAAGTGGATATAGTGAATATTGCATGGCATAATCCCATTGGCTGAAAACTCGAAAGTGGGAATTACTGTGCTGATTCGGTTAATAAATGCTAAGTAGAGTTAGTGGCCAGCTGTCAAGTGAGCTGGTGATCCGTGTGATTAATTCCTTGGCTTCCCATTGGCTGAGAGTTATTCACATGGATTGATCACAATTAACTTTCTAGAAATGGCAGAAATGATCCCTTTACTTTGGCAGATTGTATATTTGAGCTAGCAACTTCCTTTCTTTGGCAAATTTGGTCCTTCAAACTTCATTCTTGAACAAATTTGATCCTTTGACTGGGTTGACTTGAGAGTTGACCAGATTTGACTTTGATCTTGACTTTTACATATTTATACTTTTAGTCCTTCATCTTTGGCAGTTTGTCAAGATAGGTCCTTTGTCTTCAAAGTCTTGTCACTGTTGATCCTTCTTTGTCTTTTTCATCAAATTAAGCTTGATTTTCCTTTGTTTGCTTGAAAATGTATCCTTCTTACCTATTTGAGCACAAACACAAAACATACCACATAATTCCGCTTTATAGCACAAAGTTAAGGTATTTTTATTGTGTTTTAGGGTGATTTGTTGATAAATTGATATGAGTTTTTTTTGCTCATATCAAATCCCCTACACTTGAACATTGTCATGTCCTCATGCAATGCTATACATTTAAGCACAAATTTACATTCTCCTCATAATTAATCCACCTTGGCCATATGGAATGCATCTACACTACTCTAAACTAAATGATGCATGATTTTGGTTTTTAACAATGCAATGTACAAAATACAATTCTATCTATATCTTTTTGGTCTTTCTTGAAATGGTTTTGATGGAAATAACTCATAAAGAATTCAATGACTTTGATTAGGGCTTGGGTACCATGGACATTTATCACCCTCAAGTTTCACTTTCCCTATACCAAGCTTAAAAATGGGATCATTGTATTCACAAGTAAAAAGTGCATCAACTTATTCATGACAATTAAATGTGGAACCAGTTATTATTTGAGCAAATTGCTTGTGGGCAAATTTGTCATTTATTCAAGTGTGAAGTATAAGAAGTGTAAAATCCAAAAATAAGGAAGCACGGTTTTAATCCTAAGTAATCCTCTCATCCATTACTTGAAAAACCGCTCATAATTAATATAAGTCCGTTTCAAGAGTAATAAGTCATTTGCCTTATGTGTAAAATCCTCATGTCATGCTTTCATAAGTAGCTACACACTCGCTAAGGAAAGAAAATAAAACTCACGCAATAATTTACATCCGCCATCTTTTTGAGACTTTGGATCTTCAACCCCGCAACCCGTCAAGGTAATACTGGATTGGAGCAATCTATTGAATCCCCGCAACCCGTCAAGGTAATATTCGAACTCAATAGTCACTATAATTAACACCACACTGCCCCTCTTGGGAGTCTTGTATATATATATTTTCTTTTCTTTTCTTTTCTTTTTCTTTTTTCCTAGCCACTCATTTTTTTCATAAGCCGCTCTTATTTTTCTTTATTCCTCACTAAGAAAGTTTAAAAGAATAAAAGGAAAAACACCCGCTAAATATTAAGCATGACATAAGTCTAGTACACATAAAACGTTCTAACTTAGAATCTTAAGACGTACTTATATCAACCATAAATGATTATTCAAAAATGCATAAGAGATTAAAAACTAATTAAAACCGTTCTTGATTATTTATTAACAATTATATACATGCGAAGAAAATAGAGGTTAAGAAGAGAAGGGTTTAGCCACAAGTAATTATCATGAAGTTTATCTAGCCCTTTTACACTTGCTTCAACTCTATCATTTCCCATTCTCCACAAATTTAAAATCTCAAATAATGAGATTGGTGGATGCTTAGCCTAATAGACCAATGAAGGACTACATGGTTAAGGATACTAGCTAGAGAGTGCTAAAATAAGCAAACTCGGGTTGAGTCAAAATATCCATGGCGGGCCTAATATGTCAAAGAAGTCTAAATTTGTTAAACCATGTTTTTATTATTATTTTTTCCTTTTTATATACTTTTGAAGAAAAATAAAAGAAGAAATATATACAATGCAAATGTGTTATGCAAAAATTATGAATGCATATTTTTGGTGGCCAAAGTAGATCAAAAATTTGAAAAATGTTTGAAAAATTAATTTTCCAAGTTATCATGAAAGACAATGACAAGTTCTAGGTAAGGTCACTTCGATAGAAGACCCCCCTACACTTAAGCTAAACATTGTCCTCAATGTTTAAGAGCATGGAAGTATAAAAACTTCCCCTACACTTATGACAATGAATAGACTTTGCTTAACCCAAATTAAGGAAAGGACAACTATTAGTGAAGTCATGTTTAAGCACAAGGTGTCAATGAAAGATCACAATAGTAACAAAGTGAACAGGATACAAGGGCCTCCTCCATAAGCTCCAAAGCATGAAATGAGTGAGCAACCCTACAAACAACATGAAGACAAAAGAAGGTCTCCCCTACACTTATCTCCAATTCTATACCTTTATTACTAACCTACAACACTCTAAACCTAGTTATACGATGCTTGAGTTAATGAGTCTCTAGCTCGACTCGTCCCACACTTAAAAGTGTCTAAAACCTATTATGGAGAAGAAAAATTTTGCCCCTTTTTAAGAAAAGTCTCCATGATGATGTAAAACAAGTTTTCAATGATCAAAACTCCATAAATATCCCCCATGATCAAATACATAATTACCATCCCACTTATAACACAATTCAACAACTAACTTCCCAAGCAATGGTGAAAAGAGTGAGGTGTTGTTCTCCAAAATGGTTGCCCATATGTTCGTCACAAGGTGATAGGGTAAAACTCTCAAATCTTTCATAAGTTTTCCTTTTGTTGCATCAGGCGGATACTGAGATGGTTTAGCAAGCTCTATGCCAGGATCAAAAATCCGTTCCTTGATAGAAAAACAACAAGTGTTGGTTGCCTTAGAAGATTCTCCTTTGTAGTTCACATGGTGAGAGAAAGGTTGTGAAGGCATGGGTAACAACAAGCTCTTGGAAGGAACCATCATGACTTGTTTTCCTTTATCACTTTGAAAAGTTGAGGTGGGCAAGGAAGAAGGTAAAGGATCTTCATGCAATAGAGATTCTAAATAGAGTATGTCCCCCTCCTCATCAAGATAACCAAGAGTGTACTCAAAAGATATATCCTCCGCTAAAAACTCATCACTCTCCTCCATTATAGAATCCGCCTCATCGCCATAAACATCATAGATTGGTCTATCAAAAATTGGTGATCCCTCAAAACCAAAGGAAGTATGAACACCAACAAATGGAGAATCACAAGTAGAAAGCTCATCATCACCATAGTCATCATATGTTGGTGTATCACAAATAAAAGATTCTCCATCACTAAAGTCTTCATGAACATGGTTATCATTGTGGAAAAGTGGATTGTCATATGGGGTTTCACCAAATTTTAGCTCTTGATGTTCATGAAAATCCAAAAATGAAGTAATGGAAGCAATGGTCTCAACATGAGGTAAATCATAATCTCCACTTGAGCAAGCTTCATAAAAGTACTCATCACAAACTTCATCAAGAATATCATCTTGTGTTTCCTCCTCATGCAAAACATCAATATGTTTTACCGTTTCGGGCTCATTAGACTTTTTAGACAACTTACCCATGTTAAACACAACTCTCTCATCTCCTACCCACATTGTAAGTTCTCCTTCCGCCACATCGATTAAAGTACGAACCGTTCTCAAAAATGGCCTACCAACAATCAAAGGCACTCTAGGATCCATATCATAATCAACCACCACAAAATCCGCGGGAAATGTAAATCTATCAACCCCCACAAAAACATCTTCCGCAATTCCCACCAGATAAGCTATAGTACGGTTAGCCAACTCAAGAGTCATCTTAGTAGGAGTGAGCTCGGGAAGTGAAAGTTTCTTCCAAACCGATAATGGCATGAGGTTTATGCTTGCTCCTAAATCCGCTAAAGCCATACAATTTTCCACCCCCGGGAAATTGCAAGGAATCAAAAACCTCCCCGGATCTCCAAGCTTAGTAGGCAACTTCTTAAGCAAAACCGCGGAGCAATTTTCATTCAAAGAAGCATTAGGCAAATCCACCAATCTCTCCTTGTTAGATAGTAAGTCCTTAATCATCTTAGCAAACTTAGGCATATTGGCTAAAGCTTCCGCAAAGGAGATATTGATGTTAAGTTGCTTGAACATCCTCAAAAAGTTAGAAACTTGGATATCATCCTTGTTCTTAAGCTTTTCTTTTCTCAATCTTGAGGGATAAGGAAGACTTGGTTTTGGTTGTGGTTGAGTGGTTGATGAAGGAATTTCCTTATTGAGTTCTTCATGAGTAGGTGTTGAAGTGGGAGAAATGGGAGCATTTTGAGGTGGTGAAGTAGAGGTAGAAGGCTTGTCACAAGTAGGAACAAAAGTGGGTGGAACAATAGGAGGTTTAGGAGGTGAAGGATCCTTTGTTATTTTTCCACTTCTTGTTGTAATAGCATTGACATTTGCCCTTGGATTTGTTTGTTTGTTGGATGGTAAAGCCCCTTGTGGTCTTTGATTATAAAGCATCATAAACTTCTTATTTGTGTCTTCATGCATTTCTCTCATTCTTCTCTCATGAGCTTCATTCATTTCTCTTAATCTCTTCTCATTAGCTTGGAACCTCCTTTCATGCTCTTAATTCATTTTGTGAAGAAGCTCAATTGTGCTATAATCTTGTGGCACATTTCCTTCAAAACCTTGAGGTTGGAAAGGTAGAGGTTGATTGTAAAACCCTTGATTGTTACCTTGAAAGGTATTTCCTTGATTGTTGAAGGTATTTGGTGGTCTATAGTTATTCCCTTGGTAAGCTGGTCTTTGCCCTTGATTCCTTTGTAACAATTGAGGAGGATTTTGTTGAAGTTGGGTGGGTGGTTGGGGTGGAAATCCCGGTGGAGTAAGGTAATTTTGGGACTTGTAAGAAAGGTTATTTGGATTGATATTTGGCTTGAAGTGTTCACGATGTTCCTCTTGGTAAGCATAGCATTCCCCTTGATAAACTTGCACCTTATCACATTGTTCATAAGAATGGGGACCTCCACAAGTTACACAAGAAAGAGTAATGGCATTCACATCATTTGAAGAATTGTTCAATGAAATGTTCTTAATTGCTTGAATCATTTCTTGTTGTTGCTTAAAACTTGTCTCATGATCTCTATCTATCTTTTGCATGAGCTCTTGGTGATACTTGAGGAATTGGTTATCACAAGGTGTTTGAGAATCGTTTTGGATAACATGAACCCTTTCTTCAAATTGAGAATTTGTTTGAACCATTGCTTTAGTCTCAATGATGTCCAAGGCCTCTTGAATGGATTTAAGGAGAATATTCCCTCCCGCGGAAGCATTGAGTGAATCTTGGTGATGAGGTTTAAGGCCATCATAGAAAGTATTGATTTGGTGAACTTCATCCAATCCATGGTTAGGGCATCACCTCAATAACTCTCTATACTCCTCCCAAGCATCACTAAAGGATTGACTAGGTTTTTGTTGAAAGCCTATAATTAAGTTCCTCAAAGCCATGGTCTTAGATGGAGGAAAGAACTTGTTCAAAAACTTAGTGGTGAAACCATCCCATGTGGTGATACTATCGGGTGGTTGGGTGTCTAACCAATGCTTAGCGGCTCCCTCTAGTGAAAATGGCACTAATAACAACTTAATAGCATCATGTGGAACTCCATTGTACTTAAGGGTATTGCAAAGAGCAAGGAATCTCTTAAGGTGATCATGAGGATTATCATTCTTGTGACCATAGAAAGGTGTTTGTGAAACCAAGGTAATCATAGCCGTTTTTAGCTCAAATGTATTTGCGGGAATGTCGGGAATCCTAATAGCACTAGTATATCCATGAACATTGGTTTGCAAACGTTCCATCAAAGAACGATTATCAACAGCCATGGCTTCTTGTTGTGGATGAATCAAAGCATGATTCTCGTGATCGGCTTGATGGACGGTGGTGGTCTTACTCTTTCTCTTTTTCTTCCTTTTCGGAGGAAGAGGTTGTACACCAATCGGTATTTGTGCACGCCCGCGAGTGAGCATGCAACTCAATACGAGGAATGAGAGAGAAGCTCTCGTGTGACTTTGAAGAGAAAAGGATTATCCTCTTCGAGTTTCAATATGAAATATCCACAAGAAAATAATATATATGTATGTACTACTTGGGTGCAAGACCCCCAATGAAGCCTTCCTTCTTAGAATACTCACAAGTGAACGGGGGGTTAGGTGGCGCGAAGCACTTAAGTACCTATTGACCCTTAGATGGCATTTTATAGCACATCGCCTTTCTATTCACTTAAATGTTCGTATTCTTCGAATTGTTGCTTATTGAGAGTATTTATCTATTCTTGCTTTATTTTGTTTGATCGATACACGTGTCAAGGACCGGAACGCCCCTCAACACGGTGTATTGCCTTGGCAATACTTATGGAGAATATGTAGATTGGTTGTTCTTATACGTATACGTATTTACTTATAATAATATATGGAAAATATTTTTGTATTTATGAGCTTTTAAGAGAAAATACTATATGTACATAAAAACCGAGAGAATCCAATAATATATATTTTTGGGTGCAATCTCTTAGGAAAAATATTGCTTTTTGGATTTTTTAATTTGTTTGGTCAATTCTTTAGGAAAAGAATTGTTTTGTTAATTTTTTAGTTTTTATATATTTTTATATTTTTGATTTTTTCATTTGTTTTTTATTTATGATACGTAAAAATAACGTTCACAAGGTGAACGGATCCCAAAAGCCAATGAAAACCGTCAATCGATAGTCTCTCGTAAACTCAAAGAACCGGCAGCGGCGCCATTTGAAATGTGTATAGTTAAGTTCGTTTTTCTCAGTTCTTTTCGTAAACTAAAAAGACAGATATTAAATGGCGCCGCTGCCGGTTCTTTTCGTGAAGATTAACGGTTTCGAGTGAGACGATTGGATTTTGGGATCCGTTCACTTTGTGAACGTTATTTTTTACGTATTATAAATCAAAAAGATAAAAAAAAATCAAAAAGATAAACATATAAAAAATAAAAAATCAAAAAAATCAATTCTTTTCCTAAAGAATTGAACCAAAAAAATAAGAAATTCAAAAATTAATCTTTTTCCTAAAAGATTACACCCAAAAATATATATTATATCGTTTTCATCGTTTTTTATGTACATATAGTATTTTTCTTAAAAAAATAAAATAAATACAAAAATATTTTCTATATATTATTATATGTAAATACATATACGTATAAGAACAACCAACATACATATTCTCCATAAGTATTGCCGAGGCATTACACCGTGTTAGGGGGCGTTCCGGTCCTTGACACGTGTATCGATCCAATTTAATTAAGCAAGAATAGATAAATACTTCCAATAGGCAATAATTCGAAGAATACAAACTACAAAGTGAATAGAAAGGCGATGTGCTATAAAATGCCATCTAAGGGTCAATAGGTACTTAAGTGCTTCGCGCCACCTAACCCCTCGTTCACTAGTGCGTATTCTAAGAAGGAAGGCTTTATTGGGGGTCTTGCACCCAAGTAGTAATTATATATATTATACTTTCTTGTGGATATTTCATATCGAAACTCGAAGAGGATAATCCTTTTCTCTTCAAAGTCGACCGAGGGCTTCTCCCTCATTCCTCGTGTTTACTTACACGTGTACTCACACACGTGTAAACATACCACCTTTGGTGTATTACTTCCTTCCCCGAGGAAGCTTTTAAACGTCATTATACTTGTTTATACATTCGGCCACCTTGTTAAACATGGATACTCGTTCCATGTTGGAGATTTTGCAACAACGATCCACCAACGCTAATTATTCGACTTGTTCGACTTGTGGAGGTCCACACGATACTTATTTATGTGATCAGAACAATGGCTATTATGGGGAGGGATATGCTTATAATGGAACCGAGAACCCTAATTTTCAACCTAACACTCAAATGGACTATACTTGTAATGACTATATGGGATATTCCGATTTTTCATCACAAAATCCACCATCATTTCATGATCAACCCTTTGATGAGCCATACCAAAACCAAGATTTTTCAAACAATGAAGGTTTTCTAAATAATGATAATTTTCAAAGCTTTAATCAAGAAACTTTTCAAAACCAAGGATGTTCCAATTATGAGGGTTTTCAAAATAATGATAATTTTCAAGGCTATAATCAAGAAACCTTTCATAATCAAGGATTTTCAAACAATGAAGGCTTTCAAAATGATGAAAAATTTCCATGCCATAATCAAGATACTTTTCAAAATCAAGGATTTTCACATTATGAGGGTTTTCAAAATGAAGGAAATTTTCAAGGTTACAATCATGAGAACTTTCATAATCATGACTCTTTTCAAAACTATAATCCACCTAATTATGGAACTCCACCTCCACCATATTCTTCGACTTATTCATGTGAGTTTTGTGGGAACGCACCCCATTATGGTTATGATTGTAGACCGAGGGATCCGCCATCCTATGACCCTAATCTTGTCAAGAAGTTTTATTCTTCACTTGAGATAATAAACAAGTCGAACGATGACGTTTATAAGATGCTTGATAGTATGAAAGACATGAGCCTTGAGGAAATGAAAAATGCATGCCCGTTGTTAGAGGAACAAATTAAGTTTTTTGAGGAAGTGGAAATTAAGACTTGGCAAATTTATGACAAGGAGATCGGTGCAATGTGTCATGAATCGTTGAAAAAAGGTTCTTGTCGCCTCAAGGAAAATTTAGATAATTTCCTCTTTAAGATTGCTACAAAGGAAGAAGAAGAACAATTTTTTGCTAATCGTGCTCGTTTGCTTAAACAATGCTTATATGACGATGATGACGAACCTTCGATTTGTATGACACTTAATGATGACACACCTTCATCACCTTTACCTCACGTGGAACCCACCGACTCTTTAACCATGGGGGACGAGCCTCTTAGCACTAATACAAACACTGATTTGGATGAATTAACCTCTTCTAGTGTTGAGAACCTTATCCCAATCCAAAGAGAGCTTGAGTGTGTTTCCAATGAACCATGTGACGAGCTTTGTATTGATACCTCTTCTCCTCATGATCACATTGAGATTTCATCCCATGTTGACCTTCATGCTACTACTAGTGATTTTGGTGACTTTGATCTTGATGAATTGTTTAAAGAAGGGGATAATGAGATTGAGGAAGAGTTTATGCAAGATTTGCCATGAATAGAGGATGATGATTGTGATTCTAGTGAGGCATCTTATGATCTATCATTCGATGATTTTTCATGTCAAGATGACATTTCTAATTTGGATGAAGATGTTGCTCTTATAGAAGAAGTGGAAGATGTTCATATTCGAGAGGTTTTATCAAACGTTTATACTCTTATCTCCTCGATTGAAGCTTTGAATGAAAACCATAATGATGATTCCATAGAAGAAGAACCTTTCATTGATATTTCTTCACCGGTTTTTTGAGGTTGCACCTATTGATTTTTATGATGATATCATCCCTTTGAGTGATTCTCTCAATACACCTTCTTTTGAGCCTTCTATTCCCACCCTTCCACCCTTGAAGTTGTTTATTGATGAAGATCCTATACTCTTAGAGATTGATCCTTTTTCACCTAAGGCACCTTTAGAAACCAAAACCTTTGATATGGATTCTCATATGGATATTGATACCACCATAGAGGCTTATCTTGCTAATTTTGATATTGAGGTTGATGATAGTGATTCTAATTGGGAAGAGGAGATTCGTCTTAGTGAGAACTTGCTTTTTGGGAACATAGAGATTACACCTCCTTCACAAGACACTATTCATCTTGATCCTTCTTTTTCTATGCCTTCTATGGAAGATTACCCACCTTTTGATGATGATGAGGAGCCCAATATGGATATACTTGTTATGAATGTTTTGATACCTACACCTTCATTGTCTCATGATGCTTTGATATCTAAAGGGGAATCTTATATGGTTGATATGCGCTCGTCTTCTTATTTTCCCATGAAGGGAAAGGTTTTTGATCTTGGGATACGTAAATTTGAGACACCTTGGTTTTCATCTACTCGACTTAAGAGTGTGATTTCGATTGATCTGGGCTTTTCGTATGAGCTTACTTTGGTGATGCTACCTATTTTGGAGTTGTTCACATGTAGAGATGGAAACTATGTATTTGATCCTGGAGTGCTTCCTATTCGAGAGATTTCGTATGTTGGACAAACTTGAGACACGTTGGACCGTTCCATTTATCAAGGCGGATATTGTAAATCTTATAGTAAATGGCAACGTGCTAAGTTTGAGTGTATCATGCGAGACGAGCTTCAAAGTGGATATTCTTTAGTCTCCGTGATGGTTTCCCCAAGGACAACTTAATTTGGGGCCGAGTCGAACTAGCGACTTAGGGTTAAAAAAACTCAAGCATTGAATAACTAGGTTAGAAAACGTAGAGTAGATTTTCAATAGGTTAGGTTTAATTAAAAGGATATTATAGTAGAGTTGAAGTGGAGGGCTGCCTTTCTTCGTCTTTTGGTGTTTGTTTCAAGGGTTGCTCTCTCACATTTCATGCTTGGAGCTTATGGAGGAGGCCCGTGTTTCTGGTTCACTTCGATTAGTTTTTGCTATTGTGATATTCAAAACACTTGTGCTTAAAATGAATACCCTTTAGTTGTCTCTTCCTTAACTTGGGTTAATCAAAGTAATCAATGTAATAAGTGTAGGGGAGTTTACTCCAATACTCTTAAACATTGAGGACAATGTTTATCTTAAGTGTAGGGGAGACTTCTATCGAAGTGACCTTACCTAGACCATTGCCTTAACTTCATGATAACTGGAAAAATTAATTTTTCTAACATTTTTCAAATTTTTGATCTACTTTGGCCACCAAAAATATGCATTCATAATTTTTGCATCAATCATTTTTCATTTGCATAACACATTTGCATTGTATATATTTCTTCTTTTGTTTTTCATCAAAAAGATATAAAAAGAAAATATAAAGGATATGGTTTAACAAATTTAGACTTCTTTGACATATTAGGCCCGCCATGGATATTTAGACTCAACCCGAGTTTGCTTATCCAAGCACTCTCTAGCTAGTATCCTTAACCATGTAGTCCTTCATTGGTCTATTAGGCTAAGCATCCACGAGTCTCATTATTTGAGATTTTAAATTTGTGGAGAATGGGAAATGATAGAGTTGAAGCAAGTATAAAAGGGCTAGATAAACTTCATGATAATTACTTGTGGCTAAACCCTTCTCTTCTTTACCTCTTATTTTCTTCGCATGTATATATTGTTAATAAATAATCAAGAACGGTTTTAATTGGTTTGTAATCTCTTATGCATTTTTGTCTAATCATTCATGGTGATATAAGTACGTCTTAAGATTCTAAGTTAGAACGTTTTATGTGTACTAGACTTATCTTATGCTCAATATTTAGCGGGTGTTTTTCCTTTTATTCTTTTCTACTTTCTTGGTGAGGAATAAAGAAAAATAAGAGCGGCTTAAAAAAAATGAGTGGCTAGAAAAAAAAAAGAAAAAATAATACAAGACTCCCAAGAGGGGCAGTGTGGTGTTAATTATAGTGACTATTGAGTTCCAATATTACCTTGACGGGTTGCGGGGATTCGATAGATTGCTCCAATCCAATATTACCTTGACGGGTTGCAGGGTTGAAGATCCAAAGTCTCAAAAAGGCGGCGGATGTAAATTATTGCGTGAGTTTTATTTTTCTTTCCTTAGCGAGTGTGTAGGTACTTATGAAAGCATGACATGAGGATTTTACACATAAGGCGAATGACTTATTACTCTTGAAACGGACTTATATTAATTGTGAGCGGTTTTTCAAGTAATGGATGAGAGGATTACTTAGGATTAAAACCGTGCTTCCTTATTTTTGGATTTTACATTTCTTATATTTCACGCTTCAAATAATGACAAATTTGCTCTCAACCAATTTGCTCAAATAATAACCTGTTCCACATTTAATTGTCATGAATAAGTTGATGCACTTTTTACTTGTGAATACAATGATCTCATTTTTAAGCTTGGTATGGGGAAAGTGAAACTTGAGGGTGATAAGTGTCCATGGTACCAAAGCCCTAATCTAAGTCATTGATTTCTTTATGAGTCATTTCCATCAAAACCATTTCAATAAGAAAATACAAAAAGATATAAATAAGATTGTTTTCTTTGCATAGCATTGTACAAATTTAAAACCATGCATCATGTAGTGTAGAGTAGTGTAGATACATTCCATAATGGCCAAGGTGGGTTAATTATGAGAAAAGTGTAACTTGGTGCTTTAAAATGCTGCATTGCATGAGGTCATGGCAATGGTCAAGTGGAGGGGAGTTGATAAGTGTGAAAACACTCATTAATAATGATCCAAAAACCACTCAAAAAAAAGTCAAATACATTATATTTAACTGAAAATTATCAGAATCACGTTGGTATTTGTGTTTCATGTGTTTTCAGGTAAAAAGATACATTTTGGAACAAAGACGCGTTTTCAAGGGATTTATATCACAAAAGACGAAGAAAAGGACGATAAAGCTTTTGAGGACCTTACTTGCCGTTATTTCAAAGATCAAGGATTGAAAGTGCAATTTTTAACAAGATGAAGGATGGAAAGAGGAATTTACTTAAAGTCTTTAAAACCATTTGCAAAGAAATGAAAAAGAAGGGACCAAAGAGAAATTGATGGAAAGTTATTATTATTTACTTGGTCAATTGACCAAAGTCACGGTCAAAACAAAACACATACACGCGTCTTCTACATTCAAAGAGAGAGAAAGAAAAGACTTTACCAGACTGTTTCTTATCCTCTTTTCTCTAAAACCTGCAAATCATCTTCATGGATAATCAAGACGGATTCAAGAGAAACTCAAAGAAGGAAAAACGATCCTTATCCTCTCCTCTACATGAAGATACAACTTAATTAGATCAAGTCTAAAGAACGAAGAAACCCTCAAATGTGATGAAGAAGGAAGAACGAGTCTATCCTCGTATTTACACGTGTCCATTCCTGATTAGCTAAGACACGTCACTTCTCCTCTCTCGATGGCTATAAATAGAGACGAAGACCTTCATTTTTCGACGGTTAGCTTAGGAGTAGTCTTCACATAGTTAGGTTAGATAGGAATAGTTAGTTTTATTTTCTCTCAAAGCTTTTTGATTTTCAGTTAATAAATCAGTTAGATTCAGTTTGATTCAGTTTTGATTCAGTTTTTAGTTTGTAACTGATTCTTAATTTTTGCCATTAATGAATTCTTACATTCTTCCTAAATCTTCATTTCTTCTACCTTTAATATTCATTCCAATTTAGCAAATATAACTTTCTGTTAATATCGATTGAATAATCGGTCAAGAGTTTTGGTTAAAATAGTTAATGATACTGTTCACTCGATCACTATATTAGGCAGTTTAGATATACAGGTTTATTCTTTCTTTAAACTTTTGTTAGTTTCTTCCATACCTTTTGAACAGTTAGAATAGTAATATTAGTGTAAGTGTTAGTTTTTGTTTTTAGTGATTGTTTAAAGAGTGATGTTGAGTTTCTTTTATACAAACAGCTAAGAGCATTATTTTGTACTAAATCAGTAAAGTTGTAGTGTTTACTGTGGTCCAAGATCAACTTGTAGTATCCAAAATAAGTCTCAGATAGTTTCGATATCGGTTCAGCAGTTTTGATTTCTAGTTATAATGATGTTTCATGTGATAATCTCATAGAGAGCTTATGAGAAGATTGTCATTGTGATTTCAGTTATCTACAATCAGTTTTATGTAGTAGCAGAATAGTTATTCAGTTAGTACAGGTTAGGAGTAGAAGTATTATGTTCATTCAGCGTAGATAAGTAATTCAGAATATTCAGATCTTTGGTTGCAGTTTCGTTCAAAGTTTTGCAGGTCAATAGTTCAGCAGAAAAGTGGCGTATAGTTCAGTTTATTGCAGTCCTTTATCGACCTTGAAAAGCCGTCTCAGCGCCGTGCTTCGACATCAACGGACAGGCCTGGAAGGAACAGGTCAAGCACGTTTAGTTTCTGCTTCTATTAGAATTAATCTGCTAGATCGTTTCTGTAGTATAAAGATTAGTGTAAATCTGCTTGTTTGCTATTTGTTAGATGTATGATTTCTGTTATTGTTAGTATGCTTAGTTTCATTCCTGTCCGAGTTTAATTTCTGCTATAGTGTGTTTAGCTTAACTGAATTTTGTTGGAATATTATCAATGTTAGGTTCGAGTTAGAGTTAATTGAAGTTTGATCTTTGTTCTATAGATACTCTTGTGCACCTGTTATTGATCACAATGAGCTTAGCTTAATGGGTTTGTAATTATGGATATGTGATCTGAGTTTTTGCATGAGCTAGTCATTTACAGTGTTCTTCCATGTGAATTTGCAAGTAAATTTGTCCAAGTTTTCTTAGTTTCCATTTTTAGCCCTTCATTGTTATAATAGATATTGCACCCACAGTCCTTGTTAGGCAGATTTGTTGTTAGCCACAGTTAGTTGCAATTTGACCCTCAGTTAGAATATCAGTTGCGTTTTAGGTCCTTCTGGTTTTATAGATATTGTAATCCACTAGCTAGGTAGTTAATGGACTAGTAGGCAGTTTTCTGCTGGACTTGTTAAATTTCTGATTGGGCCAGTTAGTGTTTAGTTGGGCCTTATTAATTCATGCATTGTTGGATTACGTATACATGCACTAGTATTAGTTAAATTTACGTTTCTAGTTTATATTTCAGTTTAGTAGTAGACGAATTATATTAGTATAGAATTTAATATTAGTATAAATTCTCGATTTGTGTGCCTAGAAGTTTAAATTTGTGTGCAATTAAATGTTTTACGTGCAATATGTTTTAGTTTAGTACGTATATGTAGAATTAGTATAATATTTTACGTTTTTTTTACATGTGTTTTGTGCCAAGTAGACATAGATACAAATCAAGCTATTATTCATCAAAAACAATTAAGTCGAGCTTGAATAGTTACATCAATTCGGATTGAGTCGAGAAAAACGAACTAAAAAGACAAATATTAGTAATTTTACTTTTTGTTAGGAGACGTGGTTAAAAACCCTTTCTTTGATTGTTTTGTAATGTTTTTTCCAGCGCCTTGCTAGTTGTTTAATAAAGTTGTCGTTAAAAAAAACTTAAAAAGCCAATCAAATAAGTCATAAGAGGACTTTGAAAGTCTGCTACGAAATCAGAAAGCTCCTTCTGCATTGGATAACGGAGTGTGTTTCCTTATAAATTGTTTGTGGAAAACTAGTCGTGTGATTTTTTCGTCTAAATAGTTTTATTTATCCGAATACTACACAATATTATTCAACTATAAAATGTGTGCGGAGTTCGTTTCGGCCTATTTTATTTCGAGGAGAAATAGTCTACTTTTGTGCAAAGTCGGGACTGATTATACTCTAAATTCTTCTGTGTGAAAAATAAAATTTGAGTATGATATTTGATATCATCACAATGATTTCAGAAGTTAACCAAGTTGGTTTAAACACAAAAGAGTGGTGGATTGACACGAGTGATAGCCGTCACGTGTGCTTGGACAAAAGTCTCTTTAGTTCGTTTAAAGAGGCTAACAATGGCTAAAAACTTTTCATGGATAATTTAGTCACCACCGACATCAAAATTGAGGGGGATGTGATATTGAATAGGACATCAGGAAAAGAGTTAAAACTAAAAAATGTTTTGTACGTTCCGGAGATTTGAAGGAATCTTGTATCCGGGTGGTTGCTCAATAAGTATGGGTTTTGCCTTGCATTTGAGTCTTTCACTTTCGAGTTAACCAAGAATAAAATGGTTGTAGGTACGGGCTACGCCCGTGATGGAATGTTCAAGTTAGATTTAATTGTTACGGAAAACAATCTTTTTAAAATGAACACTAGTTCAACTTGCGTAGTTGAGACTTCAAACGTGTGGCATGGCCGCCTTGGTCATGTCAACTACAGTTCCATCCATCGTATGATGAAATTGAATTGTATACCAACATTCCATATTGACTCAAATCACAAGTCCCAAATGTGTTGAGGCTAAAATGACAAGATCATCTTTTCATTCGGTTGAAAGAAAAAACGAACCTCTTGATCTAATCCACACAGATGTGTGTGATTTAAAATCAGTGCCAACAAGAGGAGATAACAAGTACTTCGTCACTTTTATTTATGATAGTACAAAATATTGCTATGTGTATCTACTTACAAGTAAAAAAGAAGCAATAGATATGTTCATTCCCTACAAGAATGAAATTGAGAATCAACTAAATAAAAAGATCAAGGTTGTAAGGAGTGGTAGGGGTGGTGAATATGTCTCTCCATTTGCTGAATTTTGTTCACAATATGGAATTAGACATGAATTCACCGCACCTTATTCACCTTAGAAGAATGGGATTGCTGAAAGAAAAAACCGCACCTTGAAAGAAATGGTGAAACAAGATCCCTCGTAAGGAAAAGGAAGAGACCCCTGTGAACTATGGATGGGAAGAAAACCATCCTATAAATACTTACGAGTTTGGGGGTGCCTAGCCAAAGTGGAAAATCCGGGACCTAAAGCTCAAAAGATAGGAGCCAAAACTGTTGATTGTGTATTCATTGGGTATGCTCATAATAGTAGCGCTTATCGATTCCTTGTGCACGAGTCAAAGAATCCTGAGATATACAAGAATACGATAATGGAATCAAGGAATGCTTTATTATTTGAAAACGTGTTCCTTGTTTACCCAAGGAAAACGAAAGCTCATCTAGACAAGATGACGTGGTTGTCCAAGAAAAAAGACAACAAGACGATGAATCTGAGGAAGAAAATGTTGAACCTAGAAGAAGCAAAAGGGCCGGAATCTAGAAATCGTTTGGACCTGATTTTGTATCTCTTATGGTAGAAAGTGAACCGAACACTTACCGAGAAGCGGTTACTTTGTCAGAAGGGCCTCTATGGAAAGAAGCCATTAAGAGTGAAATAGATCCTATTTTGCATAACCATACATGGGAGCTTGTGGATATACCTCCTGGTTGCAAATCATTAAGCTATCGATGGATCTTCAAGAAGAAGATGAAAGCTAATGGCAACATAGACAAGTATAAAGCAAGATTGGTGATCAAAGGTTATAGACAACGAGAAGGACTAGATTATTTTGACACTTATTCGCCTGTAACGCGAATAACCTCCATTAGGATGGTACTTGCTATTGCAGCCATGAGAAATCTAGAAGTTCATCAAATGGATGTAAAGACTGCTTTTCTAAATAAAGATTTAGATGAAGAGATTTACATGGAACAACCCGAGGGATTCATTGCCCCGTGACAAGAGGGGAAAGTATGTAAACTTGTCAAGTCACTGTATGGATTGAAACAAGCTCCTAAGCAGTGTCATCAAAAGTTTGACCACGTCATGATTGAATGTGGATTTAAAATTAACGAATGTGACAAGTGTGTCTATGTGAAAGACACCAACAATAGATATGTCATCTAGTGTCTATATGTAGACGATATGTTAATCGTGGCTAGCAACGATAGGATGATACAATCTAGGAAAGACATGTTGAAATCAAGGTTTGACATGAAAGACATGGGTTTGGCAGATGTGATACTTGGAATCAAAATCACAAGAACCCAAAATGAACTTGTGTTGAGTCAATCACACATTATGGATAAAATTATTGAGAAATATAATCCATATGACTCCAACATCGGAAGAGTCCTATTGATACGACTAAACATCTATCTAAAAATAGAGGTCAAGGATTTAACTAGGCGGGATACTCAAGCATAATTGGCAGCTTGATGTATCTAACGAATTGTACGAGACTTGACTTAGCATATGCTGTAAGTAGGTTAAGTAGGTACACGAACAACCCTGGTTACATACACTGGGAAAGTATTACAAGGGTTCTTGGGTACATAAGATACACACAAGAATATGGATTGCATTATACTAGATATCCAGCTGTAATCAAAAGATACAGTGATGCAAAATGGATATATGATATAAAAGACTCTAGATCAACAAGTGGGTATGTATTCACACATGGAGGTGGAGCTATATCTTGGAAATCATCCAAACAGACGATCATTTCTAGATCCACAATAGATTCGGAATTTATCACCTTAGATAAATGTGTCGAAGAGGCAGAATGGCTACGTGAATTTGTGGAGGACATACCAAGGTGGCCTAAAACGATAATAGCCATATGTATACATTGTGATAGTCAATCGGTGATTCGCAGAGCTCATAGCATAATTTATAATGGTAAGTCAAGACATATTAGACGTAGACACAATAATATACGACAATTACTCTCTAATAAGTGTGTAAACAATTATCCTTTTGCCACTAAAATCAAGGAAAAACAAGACATAAGCATGTGTTTAATATCATAAAAGTCAGAATTACGCGTGGTTTTGTGTTTTTTGTGTTAAATAGGTACAAATGATCAAAAGGAAAGAAAACACGGGATTTCATGGTCAAATGTTGAAGAAAAGTCCAAAAAGAGAAGAAGACAAAGTCAAAAGATCAAAAGTGTGCCGAAGATCATGAAACCCGACAAAATCGATACGATTTGAAGAAAATATCAAAATGCCAAAGATCAAGTCCTTTTATTCGAGGATTTAATATTTATGGAGTTTAACGGGCCAAGTGGGTCCCACATTTGGGAATTGGGCCCAAAAGCCCATTATGGAGTTTAAGTTACTCACATTGGATTAAAAGGGTCCAACTAAAGCCCATTCACAAACTTATTCACGGATGGGAGTTATTTGAATGGCCCAAGCCCATTTGCTAAGTAAAGGTGGAACGGTTAAAAGTGAATAAGCAATTCACTTTGCAAACCCTGGTCAAACACCCCACGTTTTTATTTAGCCCAGTCAACCCTCACCACACGTGTTACCCATCACTTACTCACCCCAACACACGAATAAATAAAACATATTTACCATCCCCACTTTTCATTACGTTACAAACAAAGTAAACTTTCACCCACTTCCATCTTCCCCAAATAAACGCCCCAATCTCAAAACCCTAATTTTTTTACCATCACCAATTTTACTCAATGAAAATAGGGGGTTTTACCCAATTCGGTTAATTCACACCAATAGGGATTAAATCCCCATAGTTTTCGGAGTGAACACTCACTTGTGGTCCTCATCTCAAATCCTACATGGCGAAATCCTTTGATTTGATTGGTTCCCACACGTTCCACAAACCCTCCCACCAATAAGATCAATCCACCTCACCCTCAAACTAGCACAACAAACACAACTTTTGCCATGCTGGCAATCCAAGTGATGCAAGAATGTTTCTCAGCCATTAGATCAAGAAAATGAAGAGAGAGAAGAAGAAAAGATGGATTTGATGGCCTGGATTTGATGCTTACTATTGAAGCTAACAAAAGGATTTCCAAGGGGTTTGCCTATAAAAACCCCCTCACATCTGTAATTTAGGATGCCTTTTCCTTTATTTTAATTTTTATTTTATGAAAAATAGAATTAGGGTTTTAATGTAATTTCCATTTTAAAGTATTGTAATCAGTTTAAAAGATTAATGAAATTTCAGTTTTCTTAAATTCTGGTCTCGTTTTACTATTATTGCAATTTATTTTGATTTTATTTTGATTAAATAAATGTTAAAGTAATATGAGAAGGTAGTGATCTTTCCCCACTGGAAAGATAAAAATTATATTAAAAAAAATATATCTGGTTCGTAATGTTCATGTTCGAGAAAGATGGTGACCATGGTGTTTGGGTAAAAACGGTGGTGTTTGATTTGTTTCGGTTCACAAGGGGGTTCAGCGCCCACCTTCTACTCAAAGGAAATCGTCACTAGGTTTGTCCTTCTTTTTATTTTTATGTTAATGTTATTTAGTTTATGTTTTATATGCTAGTTTTAATTTGCTTGAGTTGATTAGACCATTTGGATCTGCTTATTTGGTGTAATCTGCTTAAGTTTCATAGTGTTCGGATCTGTTGGTTTTATTAAGATTTATGTTGGTATTTGTTTAGTAGTTTATTTAAATCTGCTTAGGTTGGAATTTTGCACTGTTGAATCTGCTTTATATTCTGCCTGTATTACATTTTGAGTTTTGCTAGTGTTTGGATTTGCTTAGTTTTGTTTAAGTTTTCATTTGATTTCTAGTTTCTTAAATCTGATTATTGCCTTATCATTAGTTCGAATTACTTATTTTAGATATATCATCCTTATCTGCTTATTTTAGTTTGTTTAGCTTCTTTGCTTTGTTGTTTTTTTATGTTTTAAATTTTCTCGTTTAGCTGTAATAGTTTATTTGACTTGGCTTGTGTAGGATATTTGCTTATGCTTCTTATCTGATTTTCAGCTTATTTGTTGCTTGCTTATTTGGTTTAGCTTTTTAGCTTATTTTGGTTTACTATTATTGCATATAAGCAACAGACAAACTTGGTCTGCTGTTTCAAAAAAATCCAAAAATATTAAATAGCATAATTTGTCTCTGCCTTAATTCGAACCCTGGACCTCCTGTCCAGGAACCATACGCCATAACCAATTGAGCTAGACCATTATTTGGGTTTTACTTTGCAACATTTAATTAATATAGGGTTTTAATTAATGGCAGTTTATTTTAATTAACTACAAGTTGTAGTTTAATTAAGTTTATTTAAAAGTTTTATATAAATTTTCTTTTTAATCAGTTTTGTTTAAAAAAAATATAAAAAAGATAAAAAAATATATTTAAATTACTTTTACAATTTTAAATTAGTTTTGTTTAAGAATAGATTTCATTTAAAGTTTTAGTTTAAAATTTCTTTTAGATTTAAATCTTTAGCTTTATTAAAGTTTCAAAATAGTTTTATTAGATTAAATTAGATTTTTAAATTAGTTTTCAAAATTGTTTAAAATAGTTTTAATAGTTAATTAATTAGCTTTTAATTAAATAGTTTTTAATTAGTTTTTAAAAAATACCTAAAATATAGTTACCAAGAACAAATTAGTTTTACGTTTAACCAGATATCAATTCGAGTGAGTCGAGGAAAAACGATAATTAGACATAAAAAAGATTTGCCTTGCAAAATCTAGTATTAAAATGGCGCCGCTGCCGCTTCGCTCGTACGATTGACGATTTTTCGTGAAGACGTTTGGATTTTGGGATCCGTTCGCTTTGAACGTTAATTTTCTTGCAACAAAAATCAAAAACACAAAAAAATCAAAAACTTAAAAATACAAAAAAAAATTAAAAAATCATAAAAAGCAAATTCTTTCCTAAGATTTGCACCAAAAAAATTAAAAAATCCAAAAGTAATACTTTTTCCTAAAAGTATTACACCAAAAATGTTACGTATTAGTGTTATTTTTCTTAGTTCGATTCTTTCGATTTTTTGTGAATATATATTTTCTAAAAAAATACAAAAAGATTTTTCATTTATATTATAGTATATTACGTAGCACAATAAATTTACCTACTTTTCAAATAAGCCTTAGTTGGGATTTCATCACCTAACTATTGTATTCACATCCATAACGAAATAAAAAGGCAAAATAGATAAATACTAGTAAGACGTTTGAACTCAAAATATACAAACTATAAGGTGGGTATAACGTCTAAGGAAAAAGGTTTTTAAGTGCTTTGTGCCACCTCGTTTCCCCGCTTGCTTATGCGTATATTGAGAGGGACGGCCGATTATTGGTTTGCCAACTCAATTAGTAATTAAGTATATATTTTTGTAGCTTTTTCATATTGCTCCTCGAGAGGGAAAATCCTTTTCCTCTCAAAGTCGACCGAGGTCACCTACCTCATTCCAAAGTTTTAATTGTATGCGCACTCGAGCGCATACATACATACCGATTGGTGTACCAAACTCTTCCAATTCTTCCAAAAAGAAGAAGAAGAAGAAAAACAAAAAGACCATCATTAAAGCCGATCCCGAGAATCGAGCTTTCGACAATACGATGGAAACAGATAATCGACCAATGATTGAGATTCTCCATTCTCACGTTGAAGGAAACGATGACGCGATTTTGGTTCCGAATATTGGAGCTAATATCTTTGAACTTAAAACGGGTTTTATTCAAATGGTTTCCGCTACACCATTTTTAGGCCGTACTAATGATGGCCCACACGCTCATATCAAACGTTTCATACAATTAGCCAACACCGTCAAATACAATGGGGTGCCACAAGAGGCTATTCGTTTACAACTCTTTCCTTTTCCCTCGAGGGACAAGCCCGGTTTTGGCTTGATAAGGAACCACCCCAAAGTATTACCACATGGATTGACTTAGAGACCAAGTTCATAAACTACTTTTTCCCACCATCACGGACCACTTCTTTAAGAAATGAGATCATCACCTTTGAACAACAATATGGGGAAACGTTTAGTGAGTCTTGAGATCGATTTAAAGAGCTTTTAAGAAAATGTCCACAACACGGTTTCAATAAAGTGCATCAAATTAATACGTTTTACAATGATTTAACTCTAAATTACCAAGACTCACTTAATAGTGCCGCGGGGGGCAATAGTCTTGTGAAATCAATGAACGAGGCTTGGGCCATAATTGAAAACAAGGCTAAAGTGCAAACCAAGAGTGTTAGGGCTACTATGGCAACTGTTAGTTCTAGTGAGAATGATAAAGAATCGATAAGCTTACGTCGCTTATTGAATCACTTGCTCTAAAAACCGACGCCCTCACTACACATGTGAATGCCGTGAAAGAAACTTGTGAAACGTGTGAGACTTGTGGTGGACCGCATTCATACTTTAATTGTGACAAGGTTTACAATAATCAACAAGAAGTTTATGCTTATAACAACAATGAAAATGAGCGGGTTCATTTCAAACCAAATGTTGATGTTAACCATTTGTCTTACAAGTATAATAACTATTTGGCTCCCCCAGGGTTTGTAGCACCACAAAGACCACCCCCACCCGCCCAAAATAGGAACCAAGGTCCTCAACGGGGTAATTTTCAAGGAAATTCTAATCAACGGGGTTTTAATCAAAATCAAGGGAATTTTCAAGGGCAAAACCAAGGGTTCAATAACCAAAATCAAGGATTTAATAACCAAGGTTTTCAAAATCAAAGATTTAATCAAGGTTATAATCAATATCAAAACCAAGGTTTTCCTAATCAAGGTTTTAACAATCAAGGGTATAATCAAATGAACATGCATAATCCTCAAATGGACTTGGTTCTACAAAAATTGACCGACCATGAACGAATTATGAGAGAGATGCAAGAATCGACCGATAAGAAATTTTTGACAATGATTCAAACCCTTCGTCCCCAAGGTGCCCTCCCTTCGAACACCGTGACCAATCCTAGGGCTAATGTTAATGCTATCACTACTAGGAGCGGTAAGACCACCGTAGAACCTTCCTATCCTCCACCTAACCAAGGACCCGAGATACCTTCTTCTTCTACACAACCTCCTTCTTCTTCCACTTGTGACATACCACCCGTTATGCATTCGTCGACACCTTATGTTCCACCGATACCCAAATTTTCTACCACACCTTCGGTTCCCAAACCGATTCCTTCACCTTCCATTTCTATTCCTCCTCCTCCACCAAAGGATGTGAGTGAGCAATCCACTCCAAAGCCTTCATCTCAACCCAATATACCTTATCCCTCAAGGTTGCGGAAAGAGAAATTGAAGAATAAGGATGATATTCAAGTTTCGAACTTCCTAAAAATGTTCAAACAATTGAATTTAAATATCACCTTTGCCGAGGCGCTCGCTCACATGCCTAAGTACGCTAAGATGTTTAAGGACCTTTTAAGTGATAAGGAAAAGTTGCTCGATATTACCAACACCCAATTGAATGAGAATTGTTCTGCGGTTCTTTTGAGAAAATTACCGGTTAAGTTAGGAGATCCCAGTTGATTCCTTATTCCTTGTAATTTTTCGGGCGTTGAGAATTGTATGGCTTTGGCGGATCTCGGAGCGAGTATCAATCTTATGCCATTGTCCGTGTGGAAACAATTATCTTTACCCGAGCTAGTCCCCACTCGTATGACATTGGAATTAGCTAACCGTACGGTTGCTTATCCGGTGGGGATAGCCGAGGATTTTTTGTAGGAGTCGACAAATTCACTTTTCCCGCCGATTTCGTCGTAGTCGACTATGAAATGGATCCCCGTGTTCCTTTAATTGTGGGACGACCCTTCTTGAGAACCGGGCGTACATTAATTGATGTAGCCACGGGTGAACATATCATGAGGGTCGGGGATGACAAAATCGTCTTTAACATGGGTAAACTTTCCAAACTTCCCGATGAGCCCGAATCCGTGAATTATATCGATGTGCTCGATGAAGCATGCGAAGAACATTTTCACGAGGCTTGTAAGAGCGTGATTTCTCCTTTACCTCATGTTGAGACCGTAGCTTCTATTGCTCCTTTATTGACTCTATTTGGAGAAAGTGACTTTCTTTTACAAGAATTTGAAGCGAGTTTAGGGGATGTGGATCTAAAATATGACGATTCTCCCACCGATTGGGAAGAAGACATTCGTACCATTTAGAGACTTCTCAATGAGGACCATATTTCTCCACCTACTCCTAAGGAAGTTAGAAACAATGATCCTAATTTGACTAAGCCTTCCATTGACAATCCGCCGGATTTAGAGCTTAAGGATTTACCGTCTCATTTAGAGTACGTTTTCTTAGAGGAGGATAATAAGTTACCCGTCATTATTGCTAAGGACTTAAAAGAAGATGAAAAATCCCGACTTATTAATGTGCTTAAGAATCATAAGAAAGCAATTTCTTGGAAAATCTCCGACATTCGCGGAATTGATCCTAATTTTTGTACTCATAAAATTCTCATGGAAGATGACTTTAAACCCGCAATCCAAAATCAAAGAAGGGTTAATCCAAAAATTCATGAAGTCATTAAGGAAGAAGTTATCAAACTTCTAGATGCCGGAATGATTTACCCTATCTCGGATTTGCCATGGGTTAGTCCCGTCCATTGTGTGCCTAAGAAAGGCGGAATCACCGTTGTTCCCAATGAAAACAACGAGTTGATTCCTACTCGACTCGTAACGGGTTGGCGAGTTTGCATCGATTATCGTAAGCTCAATGATGCCACTTGTAAGGATCATTTCCCTCTTCCTTTCATGGATCAAATGCTCGAGCGTTTAGAGGGTATTGATTTCTATTGCTTCTTAGATGGTTTTCCGGATATTTTCAAATCCCTATCGATCCAAAAGACCAAGAGAAAACCACATTCACTTGTCCCTATGGAACATTTGCTTACAAAAGAATGCCTTTCGGCTTATGCAATGCTCCCGGGACTTTCCAAAGGTGTATGATGGCGATATTTCATGACATGGTTGAAGAAACTATGGAAGTCTTTATGGACGATTTCTCGGTCTATGGTGATTCTTTCTCTTCTTGCCTTGCTAATTTAGAACGTATGCTTAAACGGTGTGAAGACACTCGTCTCGTTCTTAATTGGGAAAAATGCCATTTCATGGTAAAAGAAGGCATCGTCCTCGGTCATAAAATTTCCAAAGCCGGTATCGAAGTCGACCGTGCTAAAGTTGACGTCATTGCTAAGTTACCTCCACCTACCACCGTCAAAGGAGTTAGAAGTTTTTTAGGCCATGCGGGATTTTATCGACGTTTCATCCAAGATTTCTCGAAAATAGCTCGTCTAATGACTCATCTCTTAGAAAAGGATGCTCCTTTCATCTTCTCTCAAGAATGTCTCGACTCTTTCGAAGTTCTTAAAGGTAAATTAACTAAGGCACCGGTCTTAGTCTCTCCAAATTGGGAGTTACCTTTCGAGCTCATGTGCGATGCTAGTGATTTCGCGGTAGGAGCGGTTTTAGGTCAACGAGTTAACAAACATTTCCAACAGAGCTTTTAGCCGTAGTGTATGCTTTTGAGAAATTCCGCCCCTATCTTGTGCTTTCCACCACCATCGTTTACACCGACCATTCCGCCTTGAAATACTTGTTGACCAAGCAAGATGCTAAACCGAGACTCCTTCGTTGGGTTTTGCTCCTACAAGAATTTAAAATCGAAATTTGTGATAAAAAGGGAGCGGAAAACCTAGCCGCGGGTCATCTTAGTAGACTTAAGGATCCTTATCAAGGGGAATCTCCAAATCAAGAGATTAATGAATCCCTTCCCCTTGAGACTTTAATGTCTATAAATTCCAATCTTGATGATACCCCATGGTTTGCGGACATTGCAAACTATTTGGCGGGTGGTGTTCTTATCGAAGGGTTATCGTCCCAACAAAAGAAAAAATTCTTCAAGGACGTTAAAACGTACTATTGGGACGACCCTTATCTTTTCAAGCAATGTGCGGATTTAATCATTCGTAGATGTGTTGATGGGTCGGCGGCTTTACAAATCCTTGAAGCTTGCCATAAAGGACCCACCGATGGTCACTTTGGTCCTAATTACACCGCTAAAAAAGTTTTCGACTCCGGATTCTATTGGCCCTCCATTTATCATGATGCACATGAAATGGTTAAGCACTGTGATGCGTGCAAAAGACAAGGCAAGATCACACATAAAGATGAGATGCCTCAAAATTTCATCCAAGAGTGTGAAATCTTTGACGTATGGGGCATCGACTTTATGGGGCCATTTCCATCATCCAAAGGAAACAAGTACATCCTCGTAGCCGTTGACTACGTATCAAAATGGGTTGAAGCAAAGGCTTTACCTACTAACGATGCGAGGGTGGTTGTTAACTTCTTGAAACAATTGTTTGCTCGATTCGGTGTGCCTCGTGCTATTATTAGTGATCGCGGGACTCATTTTTGCAATGATCAATTCGCACGAGTCATGGCTAAGTATGGTGTCAATCACCGAATTTCCACTGCATATCATCCTCAAACTAATGGACAAGCCGAGGTTTCTAACCGTGGTCTTAAGAGAATCTTAGAGTGAACCGTGGGAGAGCATCGTGCCTCATGGGCCGATAAATTAGATGATGGTTTGTGGGCTTTCCGTACCGCTTATAAGACACCTATAGGTTGTACCCCTTATCGCCTTGTGTACGGAAAGGCGTTCCACCTCCCCATTGAGTCAGAGCATAAGGCTTATTGGGCCTTGAAATGGGCTAATTTTGACATAAACAGAGTCGGTGATCATAGGAAAATCCAACTCAATGAACTCAATGAACTTAGGAATGAGGCTTATGAAAATTCATTAATCTACAAGGAAAAGACTAAGCTCATTCATGATTCCAAGATTAAAAACCGAGAGTTCCATGTTGGTGATCAAGTTTTACTCTTTAACTCTCGGTTGAAAATATTTTCGGGTAAACTTAAGAGCCGTTGGTCCGGTCCATTCACCGTGGCCCAAGTCTTCCCTTATGGCACCATTGAGTTATCCCAACCAAATGGGCCCAATTTTAAGGTGAATGGCCAACGGGTTAAGTTGTACTATGGAGAGGACATCTCTCATGAGATGATTCCATCCCTCTCCACATTTCCCTTGAATTAATTCGGGAAATCGAGTCGAGCTAGAGACTCGTGATAAATAAATCAAGCATCGTATAACTAGGTTAGATTTTTACCTTTACCATCCTTTCCACCCTTTTACACCTTCATCCATTTCCACCAATAAGTGTAGGGGGAGCCAAGTAGGTTGTTTGTGTGTTGTGATGTTGTGCAGGGACATGTGCTTTGATTATCCACTTTTGGTACTTTTGACGCGACCCGTGACCCCGTGTTCCCGTGTACCCAGTTCTCTCAAAACTATTGTGATTCATACATGTATATAAATAAAACCAATAAATGTAATCATTTTAGTTGTCCCTTCTTTAGCTCGATTTTAAACAACGTACTCAATGTCCTACGTGTAGGGGAGTTTATTCTCCCACATGCTTAAACATTGAGGACAATGTTTATATTAAGTGTAGGGGGACTTCTATCGAATTTTAGTGGGCTTTTCCATGAATTTGACCCCATTTAACCAGAAAATTAAAAAAATTTCAACGTTTTTCAAATTTTTGATCTATTTTGGCCTAGTGGTTTTTCCATTTATTTTCTTTTATCATCGCATCGTATTTATATTTTCCATTTCAAGAATAAAAAAAATAAATAAATAAATAAATAAATAAAAATAAAATAAAATAAATAAATGAATAAAATCGTTTTAACAAGTTTAGATGTCTTTGATATATTAGGCCCGTCGTGAATATTTTGACTCAACCCGAGTTTACTTATCCAAGTTTACTCTAGCTAGTATCCTTAACCATATGGACCTTAATTAGTTTATTAGGCTAAGCATCCACGAGTCTCATTCCTTGAGATTTTAAATTGTGGAGAACGAGAAATGATAGAGTTGATAATAAGTTTAAAGGTTAATTTTTGCTTATATGAGTTTTTGTGGCTCTTTCTTCCCGCTTGTATATTTAATTGCTTAATAAATGAGGATTCTTGCGGTGTAGATTCGATATCTTGACTCTTAGCCAAATCTTTATTCTCTTTGTAATTAAAGCATGAACACATTGAGGGTGCCAGCGTTGTGGACTTCCGACTAAGGTGGCTCATAACCACTAAGTAGGAGGTATTCAGACCATGGGACCGCGGAATTTGGCCTACTATATATATCATAAATAAAGAAAGAATAAGATTAAAACATGACCTCAAGGAGCCTTAGGGTGTGGGGCATGTAGCACGAACCTTGTCATTAGAGCCTTAGGGTGTATGGCATGGTAAGTGTCGAATAAAAATGGATCAAAAAAAATCAATTCCCTCGTTTATCGTTCAAGGAGCCTTAGGGTGTGGACAATAGACGGGGAGCATTTTTACATCTTAAAGAGCCTAAGGGTATATGATGTGAACTTGCTAAACTCCACATAAAGTCTACATGACTTTGGAGGAATAATTAATAAGTAGTACTATTTGGCCAAATTTTGGGTCCGGGAATTTATTCCCCAAATCGTGTTAAATCATCCTTGATGTGGGCTTACTTTAGTAACAACGTTTTTGAGGACGAGGTTAGGTTTTGAGTGTCGGGTTTGCACCGTTTGGCCTTCATTTTTGGAATAATAATTATCAAATAAGTCAAATGAGCCTACGGGTGAATGACTATTAATAAAATCTAGAGATACAAAGTAGGAATTGGAGAAAGAGTATTACACAATTGTCTTATATAAGTGGTTTTAACTTGAGGACTTATGGTAAACAATGATCTCGTTTTTAAGCTTGGTATGGGGAACGTGAAACTTGAGGGTGATTAATATTCATGACACCAAAGCCCTAATTTAAGTCTTAGATTTCTTTATGAGTTTCTTCCATCAAATAATTTCCAAGTTAATAAGTTGTTATAACTTTTGTTTCCTTTAAAGTTTTTATCTTTTCATCATAGTAGTAGTAGTAATAGTAATAAAGGCCGAGATGGATTAATTATGAGAAAAATGTAACTTAATGCTTTAAAACTATGCATTGCATGGGGTCATTGCAATGGTCAAGTGTAGGGGATTTAATAAGTGTGTAAACACTTATCCTTTTGCCACTAAAATCAAGGAAAAACAAGACCTAATCATGTGTTTAATATCATAAAAGTCGAAATTACGCGTGGTTTTGTGTTTTGTGTGTTAAATAGGTACAAATGATCAAAAGGAAAGAAAACACGGGATTTCACGGTCAAATGTTGAAGAAAAGTCCAAAAAGAGACGAATACAAAGTCAAAAGATCAAAAGTGTGCCGAAGATCACAAAACCCGGCAAAATCGATACGATTTGAAGAAAATATCAAAATGCCAAAGATCAAGTCGTTTTATTCGAGGATTTAATATTTATGGAGTTTAACGGGCCAAGTGGGTCCCACATTTGGGAATTGGGCCCAAAAGCCCATTAAGGAGTTTAAGTTACTCACATTGGATTAAAAGGGTCCAACTAAATCCCATTTACAAACTTATTCAATGATGGGAGTTATTTGAATGGCCCAAGCCCATTTGCTAAGCAAAGGTGGAACGGTTAAAAGTGAATAAGCAATTCACTTTGCAAACCCTGGTCAAACACCCCACGTTTTTATTTAACACAGTCAACCCTCACCACACGTGTTACCCATCACTTTACTCACCCCAACACACGAATAAATAAAACATATTTACCATCCCCACTTTTCATTACGTTACAAACAAAGTAAACTTTCACCCACTTCCATCTTCCCCAAATAAACGCCCCAATCTCAAAACCCTAATTTTTTTACCATCACCAATTTTACTCAATGAAAATTGGGGGTTTTACCCAATTCGGTTAATTCACACCAATAGGGATTAAATCCCCATAGTTTTTGGAGTGAACACTCACTTGTGGTCCTCATCTCAAATCCTACATGGTGAAATCCTTTGCTTTGATTGGTTCCCACACGTTCCACAAACCCTCCCACCAATAAGATCAATCCACCTCACCCTCAAACTAGCACAACAAACACAACTTCTGCCATGCTGGCAATCCAAGTGATGCAAGAATGTTTTCAGCCATTAGATGAAGAAAATGAAGAGAGAGAAGAAGAAAAGATGGAATTGACGGCCTGGATTTGATGCTTACTATTGAAGCTAACAAGAGGGTTTCCAAGGGGTTTGCCTATAAAAACCCCCTCACATCTGTAATTTAGGATGCCTTTTTCTTTATTTTAATTTTTATTTTATGAAAAATAGAATTAGGGTTTTAATGTAATTTCCATTTTAAAGTATTGTAATCAGTTTAAAAGATTAATGAAATTTCAGTTTTCTTAAATTCTGGTCTCGTTTTACTATTATTGCAATTTATTTTGATTTTATTTTGATTAAATAAATGTTAAAGTAATATGAGAAGGTAGTGATCTTCTACATCGGAATAAGAGGTGTGATGGCCTCGATTGATCTTCTACAACATGATACTTGAAAAAGCAATAAACAAATAAGCAATAATAATAACAATTGCTCAAACTTGATAAAAAGCTAAATGTGAAAGATTTTAAAGAAAATTCGATTCAAGAACAACAATTAAAAGACAAAATCTTTACGAAACTGTTAATAAGAAATTGAATATGAGTTATAACCCTTACAAAAGTTTTCAAGCTTTTAATATGCGAAACCACCTTGAAATCGTCATTTTTTTAGTTTTGATATTTAACACAAATCACATCCTATTACATTCAAATAAACAAATTACGATAGAATTAAGGATTAAAACATAATTAATATATACCTTCTTAGGGTCTTCATGATGATTCTTAATATCAGCTTTCCGATAAGCCTTCTTCAACTCATCAGCAAAAGCACTATGTGAGACCCCTAAAACCTCGTAGTATTTAGTATTATCAATCTTATTTAGCTTCTTAATCTTCGCTCTTCAAATACTCATTTACAAATCTAAAAACAAAAGAAAAACAATATCAGATCTAATCGAATAAATATTAGAAATAAAAAAAAATAGTTCAATCTGTTTACCGATCAAAAGTAGATCTGTGGTATATCGATTTGATCAAAAGTAGATGTGGTTTCTATACCAAACACCCTTTTTTGAAAACGTGGATTCGATCGAACAAATTTGTGGATTACAGAGAGATCTTGATGACAGAGAGACGGATGAGAGAGAGAGAGAGACAAATAATTGAGAGAATGATAGATAAGAATGAGAGATAAGAGAAAATGGGTGGAGGAGATGAACTATATCAATGACTGAAAAAGGTTGAAAAAAGTAATCAACATCAAAGGTCGTAAAGAGGGGGGTGAATTCAACGGTTGATAAAAGTTGAAATAAAGTAATCATCATCCACGGTTGTAAAGGGGGATGAAATTAAAAATGAATGGAAGGGATGAAACTGCTACAGTAGCCTTTTACAAAGAATAAAAAGTCATAATCATCAAGGGTTATAAAGAAGGAAGCAATTTTAAATGGGTGGAGAGGATGCATTTGTTATAGTTGCCTCTCACATACATTATATATTATTTTATTCTGAATTATTCATTTCCCTTAATGTATTAAAGGGGCAATTAAATACAATTTTTAGTTTAATTAAGTTTATTTAAAAGTTTTATATAAATTTTCTTTTTATTCAGTTTTGTTTAAAAAATATATATATAAAAAAGATAAAAAAATATTTTCTATTTAAATTACTTTTACAATTTTAAATTAGTTTTATTTAAGAATAGATTTCATTTAAAGTTTTAGTTTAAAATTTCTTTTAGATTTAAATCTTTAGCTTTATTAAAGTTTCAAATTAGTTTTATTATATTAAATTAGATTTTTAAATTAGTTTTCAAAATTGTTTAAAATAGTTTTAATAGTTAATTAATTAGCTTTTAATTTAATAGTTTTTAATTAGTTTTTAAAAAATACCTAAAATATAGTTACCAAGAACAAATTAGTTTTACGTTTAACCGGATATCAATTCGAGTGAGTCGAGGAAAAACGATAATTAGACATAAAAAAAGATTTGCCTTGCAAAATCTAGTATTACTCTCTACAGCTGTTATCACTATTGATTATGTGAAATCAAAGGATAACATAGCGGATCCTCTTACGAAAGGCTTAAGTAGGGAGTTAGTTAACAAGTCATCGAAAGGAATGGACTAAATCTCGTTAATAAATAAGTTTATACGAAGGAAAACCTAACCTAACTGACTGGAGATCCCAAGATTTGGGTTCAATAGGACAACCTATTTGTATAAACTGTGAGGGGGTCACTGTGAGGGGGTTAAACTCCCAAAACACATAAGGGTGTAGATAAACATCCTAGTCCATTCTTGTAACAATAAGTGACATAAGAGGTTAAGCATAGAGCTTTTAATGATTTAATGAGAAATCAAATATGTGAGAGAGAAGTGGGGTCGCTTCGAAGGGAAATGTGGGGGGGGGGGGGGTATTTCCTAAGAGCACTTGCAGAACCAGGCTAGTGTTCATGACCATAACGAACATGACTATGAGGAGCTGAAAGTGTCAGGAAGAGTCCTGTATAAACATATATTATCGTCTACACAAATAGCGGACCAGTTCAAAGACATCACGTTCTACTAGCAGCTAGGAGGCTAAGTATATTTCACAAGGGAAGGTTCAAAGGTAACACCTACTTATCCTATGCAAGACTCAACCACTAAAATTTTATTGGAACTTTGTGATTTTTCACTCGATCTCCATTCATGTGGGGGATTATTGGATAAGATAAGTGGAAAATTGAGTTTTCACTAATTTTGGACATATATAATTATAATTCGATATAGTTATTATTTTTAAGGCTCTACATGGTTACGTAATCATGTGTGATTACTTTGTGACGAGCCATCAAATGTCCAAAACAGAGTTAGTGTGAATGAGATATCGAGTCTCAACCAATGGTGTTTAGTATGACTTAAAGATAGAAAATTAAATAAAGTGTATCCCACATTGATGGGTGAATAAACTATGTATCAATTTATGATTGTGAGTCTTTGGGTTATAATAAAACTGTGTTTAGCTAATACAACTTGGGCTCAAGTCTATGTAGCTACGAATAGCTAAACCCGGGATTGTTTTGCTCTACATAAGTAGCTTTAAATAACCAATTATGACATGTTATAGCTTTGGATTGTAACAGCAGATATGTGTGTCTGTTATGGTTTATTTTGAAAACTTTATAACAGCTATGCAAATGGAATTGATCACTTTTAATGTGAATCATTAAATAAGTTATTTCATGTTTAAACAATATAAATCCAATATTATCTCAGTCATGGATGACACCAAAAAATACACAGCTTGCTCACTTCTCTCTTAGCACACTCACAATAGTTCTAGCAGATTTTCGGGCAGTCTGTCAATTCCGGAAGTACTCCTGCTCCGGTCGTTGTACCCTGAGAAACAACCGTGTTTTATGTACACAGAATTGTTTTAAGGGAATCGTGTTCAACACGAGACTCGGTCATCATTGTTGATTATTTCTGGTTGGTTCTTTTGTGTACAGGTTCATCTATATTATTATTACAAACAAAATTGTAAGTTTTCTTTTATTGATATTACTTTGAATTTCATATAGACAGTAACTTATCTCTTACATATATGATAGGGAATTACACACCATGGTTAAAAATGAGTTACCCAATACCTTCTCAATTATTAATTGGACGAGTTTATCAAATTTTCATACAGGGTTAAGTTTATATATTAACAATGTACTTTTAAACTTTTACACATATAGGTAACCAACCATAAATATTACTAATATAGTTATTAAAACTTTTAATTTTATTAAAATAGGCAATATGACCGGTTCGTAGCCAGTTGCAACTTAAAATTTATCGACACGTCATATTTTTTATTTTTTTTTATCTGACATGGATATGCCACCTAGGTTTTTTACTTATAATGACTGACATGTCATCCTTTCTTTTTAAGTTGATATTAGTTTATATATTTTTTAATAATCATCCTTTGTTCGCAGTAGGAGATCTTCAAGAAATCCACCACCATCTCACATTATCTTTTCATCACCATTATAATTAGTCTCACCTTCTCATTACTTTATAGATTTTCAATTGTAGATGCATTCATAATGAGTCACATCTTCAATTATCAAACATATTTTGATTTCATTTAATGAGCAGATCTACAACAAACTCATTTCACTTTAATCTTCAATTACGAAACCCATATTATTAAACCCACATTATGTTCACCACCATTATAATTAGTCACATCATAATGATCTCCTTCAATGTTTAACATGTACTTGCGTTTGACGCCATCGTCATCTTCGTCATCGTCGTCTCTGCTTGAGATGGTTTTTGAATTAGGCATTTATACTAGTACTATGAGGTTGAAGATGATGTTCTTGATTTATGGTATTCTTGATTTGTAGTACTATTATTAGGAGGTTAAAAATGGTGTTCTTGATTTATATTCTTGTTTGTTTTGATGTGGATCCGTATTGGTGTGGGATTTAAATTTAGTTATGAATCGTAGGTTTTGGGTTTCTTTGGTGTGTTGATGTTGTTGTTTGTGATGTTGAAGATTACTTATTCCTGATTCTTGTTTTTTTTAGTATTTTTTCTTTAAAATAATGACCAAACAATAAATGTTATCATATGTGGAAATAAAAACTAATTAATTATTTATATGGAAAATTAGCAAATCATAATACCTATATTTAAAAATATTAGCCACTTTTAATGACCATAATAATAATATCCAGATGTGTAAAAGTTTGAAAATACGTTTGTAATATATGGACTTAGCCCTTTCATACATCGTTTCTTACATTGATGCTTGATTGTTATATGCTTGTTAGTTGTACTTCATTAAGCATTTCATATTCCCATGAAACCGGGTTCGGAAGCATGCATACAAATGCTTGCATCTAATCCTACATAGAAGTGAAAAACCTTATTGCCCATAAAAAGAAAAGAGCGACTTATAAATACCTATATTTTGATGTAAGATTTAGTAAGACTTAATGACTATTATGATTTTGGCCATTCCTTAGAGTCTTGCAAATTGATTTGGGTAGGTTGTGTAAATTGTAGCCTTCCAAAAGGTAAATAATGCTTTCTATTAAACTAACTAGGGATGGTGCCCGCGCTTCGCCGCGGCGGGTTGTGTTTGTGTTTGGTAACGTTTTTAGGGGGCGATAGAGAATTCGCATAACTGAGCTCCCTTGAGCATCTTCTAAAGTTTTTTGTTCTTTTAATTTGACCGTCGCTTCTCCTTCCTGCATAACTGAGCTTCCTTCCTGCAGGCTCAATTGGTCAGGTTTAATTTTGAGCAGAAACATGTTCATATCAGTTTGTCTATAGAAAATAAATCGACCCCATACTAATTAAATTCGGGCAATATACTTCTTATTCCAACTGGTCCAAAAGTCTGGTGTGATCAGACTGAAATTGTCTTACTTATTTCAAAGACTATTCATAAATTAAGGTCCATCCCATCTACATTTCTACCCAGCACCCCCTAAGTGACTATATAAGAAACATAATTATCTCTAACGCTTCTTTCAGCGAGCCAGCAACTTCCTCTATGGGAGGGATTCAAATAGTCAACCTATATCAAACAATTCATAGAGATAAACGCTGAAATTTTCCATGTCTAATTAGTCTAAACTAAAAAAGGTTAGATCGGGACTGTATATGAAAAGAGAAAACTTGACAATGAAAAAATCCCATGACATTGTTATATCAAAATTAGTAAGGTACCTCTCCGCGAATTATAGATGGTCAAATACACAATCTGCATTTGTATGTCTATGCTAGACCTGCACACGTTGAAAACACGATTAAACATGCAATCCATATCTTGATCCTAAAAAAAGCAAGTACAATGTTTGCATCATTACCTGGCCAAGAAAGTCAGCATTATAAATCCTAGAAAGTGGATTGGATTAAAATGAAAACTCCCAGCAAAGTAGGTGTGGTACACGCATATCATTTTAATAACAACTGAGATGTTGCAGTGTTGTCATATTATATAATACGACCACACAATAGGCTCAGATCTTTTAGTACAATCGCGGGACCAAACACTTGAAATGGCTGCAATCACACGCTCGACGTGACTGTCCAGCCTAGATGCAGGTGTCGGTAAACCACATATACTAATCATAAGACTGTCATCATTGCCTTCTACATAATATATCATTCAATTTTAACGGGCAAAGTGTGTCATTCGAAGAATCATGTTCTCATGCCATGACAATGTGTACATTAAGTATCGCATGCAGCGAGTAGCTCTGTTTCCACAACCACATGGATCATATAGGGCGATAATTAGTAAAAAAGAGGGAAAAGCGCCATGGCTGCCACCTAGCCAGGTTACCTTGCCAAGATACGCCAATCTCAACTCTTACCTAAGCCGGTCAAACTCCTCATAGCCTAAGGTGGTGACAGTGATACATTGCGCATTCACATACCCCATTTTTAATTTAATCCAGTAGCCATTGCTATGCAGGCAATATGTGGATGGCACACCAATATCGGCACATATCCGTGTTATTGTCACCTGCAATGGATAGCGGCAACGAAAGAAACAGCGTATGGGCCTAAACTAATGTACCTGCATGGGACATCGACAGTACATAGACGCATTTCAGACCTTGGATTGACCAACAAAAATCGTCTCTACGTATCAAAAATAACTAATGTGCTACTTACAATACACGAATATTATCTCATTACACTAATACTCGGAATCTGTATGTATGTATATTTAATAACTAATGTGCTACTTATGAGGATGTAATGTTGTGTGCCTGTATCATTTATACAAAGAGATGTTCGACGCATTTGACACGTTTCAAATTTGAATACATTAAATATCTTAATTTTATCTACTTACCCTTATCATTTTTGGCTTATTCGTTTCTTTTGGGTATTCTGAACACACCCTTGATTTAAACTCCAATTCACGTTTCCAAACGTTATTCAAACTTTGGTTCAATGCATAATCGGTATGAGTGGGTCATTCAACCAAAAACCGTGGCTAGAACTCAAATTAATCTGAAATCAACAAACTTTATTTACTAAAATTATTGAAAAATTTGTTACCTTTAAATGGAAAGTGAATTTTTGTTGGCATCACACCGATCTAACAAAGGTCACCATCGTCACACACCAATCACCATCTTCGAAGGGAGTGGTAGTGTGTGTGTTTTGTGACAGGCGGTTAGCTATTTGAGCCAGAGAGGCTCATCTCCATCTCCAACCACCGCTTTTAGCACACTCATATGCAGCATCACCTCCATTCTAGCGCAACACTGTGTCCACATCAAGTTCAAATTAAGTCATAATATGTGGTTATAAAGTTCAACATAAAAGTTTATAATCAGCAACATATTTATCGAGTTTTCTTGTGTTGTTCTTACAGACATAAAATTTTGGTGGGTAAGCAAACACGATAGAAATAGTAGTGCTGGATTTTTTTGGGTTTTTGAGTTATGTAAAGGTGTAAAGAGGAGAAAGATATATTACCTTTCCAACTGATCTGTAGCACCAAAGTTCCAATCTAGACCAACGATAGGTTAACAAATTTTTCATATAAGCCTGTGAGACCGCCAAGATACACGCACTCCAAACTTTAATAAAACCCGCTTAGGGATGTTAAAATAGTATCATCACAGCCTGTGAGACCGCTAAGACATGTATAATGGAACATACACGACCAACAGCAGGTCATATTCATATAAGCTAGAAACTATTGCTACCTAGGCAAGATAAGGATGAGTCTATGACCATCGACATGCATCTGAAAAACGGGCATATATCACGGTAGTTATCCTGTAACTATAAGTATAATGGCGTGGGTTAAAATCTAATAATTTCCCTCGCCACAACTCCATATTCAGTCAAAGACCTCTATACATATATTAATCATATAGTACCATTAGTAAAGGACACACATAACTCACATGGCGGCAACGTCAAGAGGTCTCCACACCATGCTAGCAAATGCGTGACCGCTGAAACTCGAAAAATGGCTGATTTAGGTGTCGACACGATTAAGTAGCAGAACCTCTAGTTTACCAATGCAGCCATTAAAGGCCTCAAATGGTCATCCCATTTGTCACAAAAACTGATTTGGAAAGAGAACACGTACCCGTCACAGCGGCAACTAGGGGTGAAAACGAGCCGAGCTTTTATCGAGCTATTCGAGCTCGAGCTCAAGCTCGACTCGATCGAGCCGAGCTTTTATCGAGCTCAAGCCCGAGCTCAAGCCCAATAATAGGGCTCGAAACATATAATGAGCCGAGCTCGAGCTTTTGATAGCACGGCTCGAGCTCTTATCGAGCTTTTCGAGCCTTAATAAAAAAATATTTTCATATAAGTAAATCAACGTTGATTTGAATATTAACCTTATTAACCTTATTATAAAGGATAACTCTATAAAATGTTGAAAAATTTATTAATAGTCGTTATCATAGTTTAATAAAAACATAGAATTTGTGGTGGTGTGTTAATATTAGTGATGTATTTGTTTCATATATAAAATTTCGAGCTTTTCTAGCTAAGCTCGAGCTTTGCTCGAGTCCTTATCGAGCCGAGCTCAAGCCTTAACGGTTAAAGCTCGACGAGCTATCGAGCCGAGCTCGAGTCCACCTTTTATGTTTCGAGCCCGAGCCCGAGCCCTGTTAAGCTCGGGCTCAGCTCGGCTCGTTTGCACCCCTAGCGGCAACCTTAATAGGTCGTCTAAAGACAATCACGACTTTAATCGAAATTGCTCACATTCATGACAACCCTTTATAATCAATACGAAATTATTAATCAACAAACTCCGAAAGGCCCCACGAACACGGATGCAATATAAACGATAACATCAAACAAACTTCCAAAGTTTTCCTTATAAAAATAACCTGGTCTTTCTCAACAATGAGATGAACAGGTAAAGTTGGCAAAAATATAGACACAGTATCAATGGTCATGGTTCTTTGTGACCAGTGTTATAAACGGCTTAAAAGGCATAAGCCTCTCATCACACACAAACGGACACACACATACATCAAGTTTGTGTGAGGGAGATACTTTTTTATTAGTGCATCAAGTAGCGAATAATTTGTCCGTAATTTATGGGTTAATGAGATCTTGCGACCAACGCCACACAACCGCACCTCTCGTCGCCCGCCATTAACAGCGGTAACGATAGTAACGGAGGTGTCGAAGGCACATAATCGAAACTAACAGGACATCATACAATCAAACATAAAGTAACACCAACATTTAAAGAAATAAACCCAAAAGGGGTAGAGAGGAACAAATAATCATGTCTCTATAACCCATCTATTTATGACCCTATCACAACAGTTCAGACGTCGCCTGGCATCAACAGCGGCAACGAAAGACACGGGTGTCACCATCATCGCCTGCCATCAATAGCGGCAACGAACCAAAGTTCTACTGAATGAACATACCTGGCGCAAGAACCAAATATAAACCGCTGTACAAAAATATAGTAAAGCAAAACAACTAATAGCAGGTTAATAAGGAAATGCCAGAATCGAGAAAACCAAGATGCACAATAAAAATAATTCCATCTCCCTCATCCCGTCTGTAATATCGAAAGATCAACCATCTCATTAGTGTATAACATCGAAAGAAACCCCCAATGAATCTTTAGATCGGACAGATCTTAGATCCATTTTTTTTGTTAGGTAAGAAGGAATAGATGAGGGATTATTTATTTTATGTTTCTTCTTATACTGGCGAGGATTTACATATTTGTGTGCACCACCAACCCAAAACGGAAAACGGGTAGATGCCAATCAACGGCTGAGGCCAAAGGTTAACCTCGTAGCCCGTTAAATCACCAAATCAACGGTGGTGATCACATTTTTACCCAAGGAATTGCTAAACATGGGTGAAATCAAATATTTTTAATAGATCTACAGTGAGGCAGTCATTTTTTTAATCAAACCTACAGTGGAAGGGGAGATTGAAGTGGGTATGTTTGTGAGGAGGCGGTAATATAATATCTTTAGACGAATAAAAAATGGGTTTTGTTGTGAGGGGGGAACTGGTCATAGGGAACCGAGATTCCCCCCTTTTATTAAGGATATAATTTAGATGTTTTAGTGGTAATTCGTGTACCAGTAGCTCATTACTTTTTCCTTTTTTCTGATTACATTGCCATGGAGATGTGTCTTATATGTGTGATAAATGCTATGCAAAATTATGGCAAGAAGAGCCACGTGTTCGCAACCATGGTGAAAATCTAATAGCTTACTCGATGTGTTGTGGTTAGGGAATGGTGAAGTAATTAGTGATTAGCCCCAAGAAGACCAAAGAGTGACCTCAAGAAAAGTATGTATCTTTGCAATCAGATGTGTTTTAAGTGAAAGTGGCAAGGTGAGTTTGTCATTTACGTTGGGTAACGGGTCAATATGAATATTGGTCAAAATATGTCAGCCGGTTTGATCAAAACGTACACTTTCTCATTTTTCTTAATTTCCTTATAAATAATAATGGTACTAATTATGATTAAAAGACAGTATAATTACAACGGTAATCTAAATACCGAAATAGTATGATCTCCATTCCGTGTATCTAATGCGGTTACGGTTATCGTTGGTCCAAAAGAAGTAGTTACTCATCATCAGACCAAAGGCAATCAAGTAACTTACTTATTTTTATTGTAAGTCCATGTTGATCATATACGCTAACAAAAAAGCATGTTAATTTGTAGGGAATCAAATTATTTGAAACAGATATACGTCGAGAGACCAGCCTTAGGTGATATACATGATGTTGTGAAAGGACAAGTCAAAAGTCATTCTGATACAACCCAAAAGGAGTAAGTCAAAGTTCATTCGGAAAAAAATTGTAGTTAGATCTTAACATTTAATCGTGACATAATAACTTGGATTGGATTGGGAAATTTTCATGTACGATAGCAAATCTATTTAGAAAAACCAGAGACACATAAGTTATACACAAACCAATTTGATACTTACACATCAAGTTGAATGTAAATAGACATTTATGCCCCTTTTGTAACTCAGAAACTTGACCTTCCTTCTAAACATGCGGCAAGCTCATTCTTTTTATCTTGCGTGCCTTAACTAGCTTTTTTCTCGATCACATCCCTTCCATTAACGCTAACGACGTTTATTTAATCGACGTCTTCAATTAGCGAAAATTACCAACAGAGTCATAATGGCCTATGCATGTCCAGCAGAGGCCATGTTTGCCATTGATTTCCAGAATCGCCATGATCCTCGTGAAATATATTTACAGATTATGTTTATGCCACGTGTCGGCTAAACATGGCTCCTCGGTAAAAAAAATATATATGGAATTGATAATCTTGATTCCTTATTCACGAGCATCATTTGCTGGGTCCACCCACATGTTTGCGTCGGATGTATTAAGAAAAAAGGTTCTTTTTTTTAAAGATGTTTTTTTTGTCATTTTATTTATTTGTTTGAAGATCGGCATTATTTTTTAAGATTTTTGTTTGTTTTGTTTCACAAGGATATATACGTGGTAAGAATGAGTATTTAAAGTTGAAAATACATCATAAAATATGTTTTGACTGCAACCTCAAGGTAGCGAGTTATTAATGTTTGGTCAATTTGCGTATAAAATAATTTTAATAGATTCGCTATTTTGACACTTAAAAAATGAGTATTTGAAGTTGAAAATACATCATAAAATATGACACAATTTGATACTAAAACAAAGTTTAAATAAACCAATGCGATATATACTAACCATGCATGTACAAGATAGACGTAGATTTTTTTTTTCATTTTCTCAACAAACACGAGTGCCATACTTTGACACTTAATATATTATTCATATGGACTTTATATTATACAAATTTTATTTAACCGTGAATAGCTCACTAAAAACAACTCAAAATGCCAACAAAAATAATTTATAAAAAATCATCACGATAAACTAACTTTACGCAAACTTCGTAATTACTCATTTTTTTAACCCTAGTAAATCTAAAGAAGAGAATCTTTTTTTTAATACTTCCGACGCAAACATGTAGGTGGACCTCAGCAAATGATGCTCGTGAAATATGAATCAAGATTATCATTTCCATATTATTATTTTTTTACGAAGAAGCCACATTGAGCCGACACGTGACATAAACATAGTCAATAAATATAATTCACGAGGATCATGGTCATTTTTTAAAAAAATGGCAAACATGTCCTCTACTGGACATGCATAAGCCATTATGGCACTGCTGGTAATTTTCACCTTCAATTATACTGACACCATATCATGTTGGTAATTATTTTCCCACCACAATATATAATAGAATAGAAGCAGGCTGCAAGTTAATTCCATATTTTATTGACACTTGAAACTCCTAAGCGAATAAGATGATCCACATTCAGCCATTATGCTTCACTTTAACCTCCTCAAACAAATTAAACAGAAGCTATGAATAATTTTTTCCATCTCGAAATTTTTAAACCAATTACGATAAGTGGTAAAAGATTAGTGCATTATAAGACACATAATAGAATAAAATAAGTAAAATGTGTTTCACAGGTTTACCCTTGTATGACAGGATCGATTTCAACAAGATTTAACAAGAATGATTCATTAATATTAAACAAAATAAAGTGGTTACATTGTTGTATGAGACACACACTCTAATAACGTTTACATATGCTGTGTTTATATAGGCTTCATAGCGAACCATCGTGTCCCTTCATGAAAGGGTACAACCGAATTAACTAACTATAACTACCATATCAAACTTGTGTAACCGCCAATAACTAACTTTTGGTTACTAACTTTTGATCTTACACATTTGGTCCTTTATGTTACAAGACTTATGCAGTTAACGTCCAACAAAATGCGTATACACGTATGATGGATTCACCGTTACGTGATTGCGAAACAGCGGAAGTCATTTGGATCGACATAACTAAAGCGATCATCGGAATTGACATAACTAAATCGAGAGACGCCACAAATAATAAGCTCTATGATGACGAGCATACATTGCACGTTGTTCCTAAACAGCAGATTATTCCTACACAATGTCGTTTGTTACCCGATGTTTTACCCTATTTTTAATTTATCAACTAGATCGTATTACATATTATGGTGGGAAAAGAAACACCACATGATAGAATGACAGTATAGTTGAAGACATCGATTAAGTTAAAAATTCGGTTAGGATTGATGGAACGGAATAGATCTAGAAATAGCCTAAGGGTATGCCATAAATAAAACAAACGAACTTGCTGCAAGTTTAGGAAGGAAGATCATATTTTGGAGAAAAAAAGGTATATAGGTCTATTCACAATCAATTTTATGTGTACATATCAACTCCCTTGTATATAGAACATATTCATTATCCTTTGTATAAAACCGGCAAGTTATTCTTCTGACAGTTTTGTCTTTAGTAAGTATTGCGCTTTTCAATATTTATTTATGCTTACCCACCCGTCAGGCGGGTTATGTTACTAAGACGGAATGTGTAAAGATGAAAGTAGTATATATTAAACTAGATCATAACTGTTTTGAACCTGTAGTGCATTGGAATGGACAACCAATTACCAATGTTTTAAAACCCGATTTTTTAATTGAACCAGTAAAGTTGCCGGTTTACAGTTCAACCGGTTGAACCGCCGATCAAACCGTTTTTAAATAAAATAATTTATCTTAAGAAACATTTATACACTATATAAAAATTTATGTCAAACATATATGAACATTCTGACACCAAATGCACAATTAATATAATCACATACATAAGATTTGTCACTATTAAATATAATAAAAGCCTTACCAACTCATTTGAACATTTTAAAGTACTATTATTAAATTAACTTGGTCCCTATATTAAAGTACTCTCCAGAAAATGAAAATGAAAAGGTTGTGAAGAAAATTAGATAAATGAGTAAATGAAATGGTATCATTGGGTAATGAAAGGGCATGTGTGGGGAATCAGGAAATGTATGGTTTTTATGTTAGTTATGATCAAAAGAAAGTAGCTTTTTATTGTTATCATCCAAAAAAACTTTATACATTAAACCAGCCGGGTTTTTAAAACCGGTTCTGTCCGGGTCATAGAAAACCGACCGGTTTAATCCGGTTCGAAAATTGCTAATAAACCGTTTACATCTGGACCGGTCCTGTAAACGGTTCCCGATTCAACCGGTTGAACCGACCGGTTCAACCCGGTTTTTAAAACATTGCCAATTACACTATACATGATGCCTACAAGTGTTTACCTCATCTAAGGGGCCGTTTGGTTTAGGGGCTGGTATGGTTTCACGGTATTCAAGAAACAAAACTCATGTTTGTTTGAAATACCCACTTTTAAAAATTGATTTTTTAAAGCCCAAACTATACACATATGTTAAACCTATCAAAATGGCATCTTTAAATAATTGTAGGTCTAGTTTTTATGCATATGTGTACATCTCTTATACTCCCTCCGTCTCAGATTACTTGTCCAATTTTGACTTTTGTATTCGACTTTGACCGTAAATTATTTTTTTGTGTCATATAATACTTAATGCAAAATATATGTATGGATTGAGTGTTTAATGTATTTTCATTGGTAGAATTTTCATCAGATATTATATAACACAAAAATAATAATTTACGGTCAAAGTTAAATAAAAAAGTTAAAAATGGACAAGTAAATTAGGACGAGGGACTAATAAATATTTCTATTATCAATTAAAATGAGTTATTTAATAAATAAATTAAATATAAAATTTTCTTTTATAATAATTTTTTATATAACAATACCTAATCCTAAACCCCCAATTTTATAAACCTACACACAAATTAAATCCGACTTCAAACCAAACGGACCCTTAGCACATTACTTCGCTGAGAGATGCATTTAACATATTTTTAGGTTATATTGCTCAACTTATTGATATGGTTTTAGTAGGTTCACAACATGAAAGTGATGAAACCATATCAATAATTCCATGTCTTTAAGTGTCTCATGTTTAACCAATAATTTTTAGTTATTAGTTTTCAGGTTTAAATACTTTGAAATCTACAAACTTGATATTAAGGTAAAGAAGTTGCTGATGTTTAACCGATAGTTTTTAGTTATATTAGTTTTTAGGTTTAGTATTAGGAAAAGGTCAATTCAAATCTCAGTTAACCATATAAATTTAACAAACCGGACTTGGATCTTCATGCACTAATTATGTATTTTGGTTTTTCGGGATGATCCAAATGGTTTTATACTCTTATTTCAAAGCTAAATTCGAAGAGTAAATCATACTTTTAAATTGGTTTGACCCAATCACTTGCCCAAAAACAAATAAGGCAAACTAAGTAATCAATCTAATTTATATTGGTTGGTTTTTCGGGTGAAACTGTTTAATGAACACCTACAGTAGTTGGACGAGGCGGTAAAGAAGTACGGAATTCGATAAGTGATGCAATATCTTATTCGGAAAATTCGTCCTAGAAGTCCACTTTGGTGGTGGCTATAAATAAACGTATAGATCTATGTGTACAAGAAATACTGCAAAACTTGTGAAAGTATATAAGAATGTGTATCTTTATACCTTTGAATCATAGACAAATGTGTACATGTGAGTAAATAAACACATAATTAAGCATTCTACTTGTATCCGTATTCCATGTATGATCATGTGACAAAAGAAGTAAAAAATAATGAAGTTAAACAAGGAAGAAGTCAACGTGAATATCTTGAGATTCAGATAGCAACGTTTTCACTCGCCAACTCAAACCGTGTACTTTATGTCAACCCAACTAAACTAATGTTTCATTTACATGGACAACGAAAGTGATTGCTAGATTTGTAAACGTAAACAAATCTTATATCATATACATCCGTCATATATAGCTAGATGTATTTTTTATTTTATTTTTCTAACGACAACTTTATTAAAAAAAAAACACTAGAAAAAAATTAGAATACAAAGAAATTAAAAAAAGATGTTGAATCTAACTATCCCAATTAACAATTTTTTTACCCCTAACTGAACACCAAGAAAAAGATCGTCGAACAATATCTTCAAAAATAGTATCTCTTCTAGGAGTGGAATCGGCAAAAAGAATATGTTCCTGAACGACCAAATACACCACCAAAAAATGTAAAAAACGCCTTCCAACACTTTTTTTGAATTAGGACGCATGCTGACCGAAGCAAACCATGAAAGCCAAGAAGAATAAGAATATGTAGCAACTCAAGGAAAATCACACCATCTACAAACCGAGCGACCAACATCAACACCCAAATCACAATAGAATAAAAGATGATCTTGGTCTTCTAGAGCATCGTTACACAACAGACAGGAAACAGAAGGCGTGTCCACCCCTCGATATAATATAATCGATCTCCCTCATGCTATGCACAAATTCATATGTGAAGCGATTATCTAGTTTGACGTAAAATCTAGAAAAAGAGGGTTGAAGCCCGCAAAAAAATTACTTATACTAGTCTTCGACATTTCTTTTCATACAAAGTTTTCTTGATGATCTAAAAGGTTATTTTAGCAACATAACAAACCGATAATTTACTTTCACCTTTAGCCCATGAAGAGGGATAACAAGATGCTGGAATGTATAACACTGAACGATTTACATATTCTTCTCAACGTATTTAAGGTATAGAATGTTTGATGTCGTTGATACATGAAAAAACTTTTGTCACAAACAGGAGCGGAGCTAGTAGGGAGTAGGGGACTAATGGATATTAAGTATCCTTTAATCAATTTATTTTACTTATTATTTATATGTATTATAAACAATTTTTCTATTATTTTTTATATTAAGCCTTCTGATCAATATAACTTTTTGTCTTAAATATAATTAATCTTCCTTAACTAAAAATCCTAACTTTGATCACAAGATACAGACGATAATGTCGTAACATACACATGTTGAGCGGTAGACCTTTAACATCAAACCTTAGGATCCGAGCCCAGCTATTGTCTAGCTGGCTAGCTTGGCCCGTTGTATTGCATCTCAATCATATACGATATATACTTTCACATTCATGATTCAGCTTTCACATGGATACATGCTTTTAAGATATTTGACTTCAAGTCAAATGCTATTGTTAAAATTACATTCTTTTAGACAACAAAAAGTACGTACACGATATTAGATTCGTTTCTTGCATGTTAACTACCGATCATAATTTTTCATTTATTCCATATGTAATCATTTAATATAGCTTATTGAGGCATTGAAAATCGAAACCAAAACTGAACGCATCCACAACCACAGCAAACTCTACAAGCATCAATGTCAATGCTCAATGATGTGATGAAACTTTAGAAGACTTCGTATTAGGACTTGCAATCCAGGGCCGGTTCTAGACAGGTGCAGGCTGTGCGGTTGCATAGGGCCTCCATTTTTTAGGGGCCTCAAATTTCTAAACGTTCGATATATGTATAAAATCATTTTTGGAGGATTTAACATTGTTCTTAGATTATTTAGGATGATATGGTGGATTTTTTTAATAAAAGAATAAAAAGCTTGAACATGAATATTAATGGAAGAAACTGAGCTGCGTTTCATTTTGAAGAAGACGACAGAGACACCATGTGTGGGCCTTATTTGACTGTTCTTTTACTTTCATTGTTTTTCAAATTACAACTCTTTCCTTTATAGTATTTCAATTTTAACCCTTAACTTTATAAAAGTATTTTTGTTCAAAAACTCTTGCTACAAGATGTTTAAGCATTAATTTCATGGGTTAATATACACAAAAGTTACTAATGTTTGTCAAAAAATTCGATTTAGTTACTAAAGTTTAAAACGTTACAGAGAGGTTACCTAAGTATACGAGTTTGTTATTTGGGTTACCGAACTTTAATATTTTTACCCTAAACTTACTTTTAAAACGGGGAACCGGTTGATTACCGTTTATTCTTGCCACGTCACTATTTTATGGGTCCCACCTCCTTTTTATTCACAGTATAAAAAAGTCAAACATCTCATCTCCATATAAACATAACAGAAAAGTGTAGATCTTGGTAAGATTTGAATCTCAACAACATAACATAGACATGCTATCTACACAGCCATCACCATTTAGATTCGACCAGAGATCAACTAACACCTGGATTTGAGAACGCCATCAACACCGAGTGTCGTCGCCCACACCATTTGTTGTGATTGTTATTGATGTTCCTGGATATATGGGTGGTTTCTAAAATCTACATGATGTTGGCATCGTGGTGGTGATGGTGAAGGGGTGGTGGGTTTGAATTTATGGGTTGTGCTTACTCATCGAAAGCGTGTGAGCTACAAGGTTAATGGTCCTGTTGAAATCCGATGGTGGTTGTTGCTCCATTTGTGTCACATAGTGGTGAAGATCTGGTTAAGGTGGTGATGTTTATCGATTGTCGTAAGATGTGGTAAGGCTAAGGCTGGTTGTACTAGTTTTATAGATGTTTACCTCATTGGATTTTTTTTGTCTTCTTCAACTGGTCTTTACCACCATCAACAATTATCCATGACAAAAAAAACACTTATCACAAACCCATTATCAAAAAACAAACTATGCTATTGTGACTAGTGATAGAGATGAACTGCAGTAGTGGTGTGGTCAACGAGGTTGCGGGATGAGATGATTCAGGCTGTTGTGGATGATTTGTTAGAAGAAATAAAGGGGTAAATATAAGGAATGTAAGATTTGTTTGAAAAAAATGCAGGGGTAAGTTGAGAGTGAGATGTATACAAGTGTAAAAAGGCTGTAAGGAAGTTATCCTTTTTTATTAGTGATTGCTAGTTTTGTGTATTTATATCTCACGATTTTTTTTATTGACACGTGGGTATATTTTTGACACCTCACTGTTGCAACCGGTAATAAGAGGTCAAAAACTCGCCAGTAACTTATGTAGCCGGTTTAAAATGTTTAGTAACCTGTTTGTAACGTTTTAAACTTTAGTAACTAAATCGAATTTTTTGGCAAACTTTAGTAACTTTTATGTATATTAACCCTTAATTTCATAAACAAAATAAAATACTACATTCAGTTATAAATATGTAATATGTATGATATAAGATGTCTAGCAATTAAAATTGTACACATATATACGTAATATAAGAAAAAGTTTGAAGTATGTATTAGAAAAAGAAAATTTATAATAGATATCTGATAGAAGGGTCATATTTTATAAAACCTTTGATAAAAATGTGAAAATTTGGAGGTCAGTAGTTACACTAAAAATATATGTCAAGAAAATTACTCAACTTAGAATAGGATAAGCAAGTTATTAGTTGTTTGTTTTCGATAGTAATCCATCATTAAAGTATTGTTTGCTAACTATTAATTCGGTATACACGGTCAACGGGCTTATTTCAAAATTGTGGCACAGGGCCTCTAAATATCACGGGACGGCCCTGTGCAAGACAACAACAAAGATAAGACATGACAACTCTTAAGCTGTTTCTTATAACTTGTCCTCTTTCTGGTATCAACCTAGGAGCAGCACCACTACGTACGAATTGTCGTGACATTCTCAAAGGTGTCGGAAATGACATTCGTATAGTGTCACTGTTTTAGCTAACTAGTGGTTTGTTTACCTTTAAGTGAAAGTAATTAAACTCTGTTTTTGTTTTGGAATGAAGATGATTGAAGTGAGAATTAAGACCGACATGCATATTTATATGGAAGTGTAATGGCCGCGTAAACGAGTATAAGGCGTGTGCTTTGGTGATTTAATTTAATTTATATAAATCCATATAATGTTTTGTGTAAATATGTATAATTGTGAGAATTTGATAATGATAAAGGAATAACTGGTCGTCATGGTCTTGTAGAAGTCGTCGCCATGGGATGTGGTTGGTGGTGGCTTGAATTGGTCTTATTGAATTATTATCACTCTTCTTTTTTAGTCATATCGTTTTAACTTTAAGTATATTAAGCCGAACTGAATCGATTCAGTTCTAGCCCTGCTTTGTTCATTTTGTTTCGACTCTTGATTGGATGCTTTTGTTTTTCAAAAAGATTTTTGATTTGGTTGGGATCTAATGCTCAACCCTAATTTGTGTGATAGTGTTTGTCTTATATTCATTTGGTTTATTCGCTCTACGATCAGATCCAGAGATGTAATTACGTGTGGCACAGATTTGGCTCACTTTGTTTCACAAAAAATTCTTACCTTTAGTTTCTCATCGACTTCTGTAAAACTAATTGCTTTTGCCGTTTTTTGTATGCATTAGAGGCGGAGCTAGTAAGGGGACTAGTGGGTGTTTCAATCGACTTATTTTACTTATTGTTTATTTGTATTATGCCATTTTTCTATTATTTTTTACATTTAACCTCCCCTAACAATATGAACTTTTGTCTTATGCTCAAGCAATTCAAGATTGACAAGATTGGTCCACCCGCGCTTCGCTGCGGGGTGGATGTCTTTTGGTTTCGTGTGATATACACGGTTGCTGCAGCCTTGTGAGGATGCACTGTCGAGCCTAAAAAAAACACAGGAACTATACTCTCTCATTCGAATCATACGCTAAAATAAATATTGATGGCATACTTCATTTCCGTTGGGAGTATAATTAGCTAGGTAATATATACCGCATATTTAATCCATACATTTAAAAATGAGGCAGCAAAAGCATGATGTAGAGAACTAAGTAGTGCTAAATACAATTTGAGTACTAATACTCGAAACTATATAAGAAATCAACTGTTGTCCTTTAAACTACTGAAAACAGTAATGATGAAATTTCAACTTATAGAATTTGTATGAATGTGTATGTACTATGCAAACTTACAGTGAACACTTTTGGTCAACCAATTTGATCATATCGAATTAGTTTGGTCATTAAAATGATGGTGAAGTTAGTATATAAGATATCGCAGCAGGTGCAACAAAACAACCTGAGTTTCTTGACACTTCAAGATCATCCTTCGGCTCGAGTTTTGCTTCATTGACAGTCGAATTTTCCATCTTCAGGTCGCTCGCTGTCGGCAATCTTGTGCGGATGTTCCTTTTTTTTTGAACGGCGAGTTAGTAGTTAGTGATTCGAGCTTACAGTGACATCCAATTGGGTAGTATGCAAGCCTCGAACCTTCTCCTTAGGGGATAAACCCCACTCCTGCTTCTTAATTCGGCCCCTGAAGGTTCTTGGTGAGACTCGAACTCGAGACCTCTCCAAGAATACCTCCCCAAGGATACCCTTGGTGGCCAACTGAGCTAACTCAGCTGGTTGTGCGGATGTTCCTGAACATTACATATCACGATAATAGGAATAGTAAGTAGAATAATAAAAAAACCGCTTATATTTGTTCCACTAAGGCAATGGCCATACAAAATCTAGTGACCCATTTAATCGTTTACCTGATAAACATAAGTATGAGCTCGGTGTTCCAATCTCATACCGTGTCTCTTTTCTTATGTTGTTACAATTCTCTAGTTTTCAACAAACAAAGTTAAAAGCAGTTTTTAAGCATATGTTTCAGACAAAATTATGCATTTACATTTAGTTTTTGGTTTCCCGTTACAGTACCTGCTGCAACCCATTTAGAAACTGTTATGGCTCGTCTTATACTGATGTCACCCATTAACCCATTACACTATCATAGAAAAAAGCATGAAATATTTGAGTTTATACATGTAAGCTGACCAAGAATCTCTCTAAGCTTCGTCAGCTAATCTTCTTTTAGTAGTGGTGTAGGAAAAAAGAACATCAGATGTAACATACATGTCACCATTTATACTCGTACACATTGCCATCCCTTCGCTTTCAAATCCAGACCTCCTTCGATTTTGTTGACCCCTGCATAGTCAACATTCGTAATTTAACGAAATCAAAAGGATATGGAAAATCAATGGATTAACAGTACGCTTATGCAAGAACATTTTTGCTTCAAGTTCAGCATTTTGTGGAGTTGCAGCCATGTTCTTTAATGTTGAAACTATTTCCTGAAAGGTCGCCAACCCAATACTTTCTCATTTGACAAGTTATAGGGAAAACCAACCTACCCATAGGATTTCCGAAACTCATACGAAAGCAAAAAAAAAACCAATATAATAGAAAGAGTTCTAACCTTATTTTTAAGACAACAAATGCTTCTTTTGGATAACACCGCTTGTGTCCAGCTTGCATGAACCCGCATTTTGTAAATGTACCATCGTCTCCACTTGGTTGAATAAATCAAATGAACATATGATTTTTTAAGCATAAAGAATGCGAGAATGGTATATGATAGTAGCTACATCAATCTTATGATACTGAACCTAAATATAAGACCCCGCATCATATAGTAAAAGAAATAAGAAAAGTGCTAGTGCCTCATGCAATAGGTTTAGTTAACATACAGGTTCAGATAGTAGGTACAACCTGGTGTCACGAAACATTTGCAAGGCCATTTGTGTCTCCTATTTTCAGGCACATGTAGTCGCAACTCATCGCCCAAAGTCATTCGTTCTTCAGACACGTCACCTTTTTTCTGGGTAACTTAGGCTTAGAAAAAGCATAGTCAAACAGAAAGCAGACACACACGCCATGGCTGCAGCCGTAGCAGGCTGCCTCGCTAAGATGCAGATGGTCTCAGCTGTCTCCCGGCCGTTGCTGGTCATCATAGCCTCAAAATGGTCATTAATAACGTGTATAAAGATAAGGCACCCGCCATGGCTACAGCCGCAACAGGCTGCCCCGCCAAGATGCGTGTGGTCTTAAGCTTGTTACGGGCTGCTGTTGGTTATCATAGCCCGAAGACACTTCCCCGCTGCAATCGCAACAAAGTAACTAAATCCCAGTATGTTGAACATATTAGAGTGGGGGCAACGATTAACCCTTAGGCAATCGTCACCAACCCAATAAATCATGATGTTAAAGACTGGGGGCAACGATTAAGCTTAAGCCAATCATCACCAAGCCATCACAGAATCAGCTTCAAAACTGAAACATGTGTTTGTGTTTTTCCAAATCTGTTTATGGTTCTCAGAAAATGAGACGATGATACCAATGAAAAATGAGAAGGCGATAACATTTTAGTGGGCACACAAACACACATAGTAGCCATGAAAAAATGAGACGGTGATAATATTTTAGTGGGCACACAAGCACACATAGTAGCCACGCACGCAGACACGCGTCAATTTTTTTCCCGCCAAAGCAACCTAATATTATTAAAAAAATCAAATCGCTTCGCTAAACAGTATATAGTAGACCCGTCATGGCTGCAGCCGCAACAGGCTGCCCCGCCAAGATGCGTGTGGTCTCAAGCTTGTTACTGGCTGTTGCGGGTCATCATAGCCCGAAGACACTTCCCGCTGCAATCGCAACAACGTACCACTAACCAATATGTTGAACATATTAGATCTGAGAATAATATAGAAAATGTTATTGTTCGCAAGTCTGACAAACAGTTAGAAACACTGTTCATAAGCTCTTCATAAATTGTATATAGTTATAACAAACTATAATAAGTTATAAAGTACACGTTATGGCTGCAGCCGTTGTGGGTTGCCCCGCCAAGGTCTTCGATGGTCGCCAACCCACCAACGGTTAGGGGCAACCATCTTGGTAAACAGATGGGGACTAATAAATCTCAAACAGCACCAACCCAGCCACTATTTGTGCAACCTACTTGTGACGTCATAAAGAAGCAAAGAAAAAGAATTAATGCAATAGTTATGTCCATGTAATCTGTTTCACGAAGAAGCCATAACACTGGCTATGCCAACCACGTTGTCTGTGAAGCTATGGGAGAAACCCCAAAACCCAAATTGACCCAAAAATAAAAAACCCCAAAACCCTATCCTAAATTAATCAAAACAATTGATCAATTAAAACAATCTGAGGATAATAAGCAAAAATTACAAACAATCGATCCTGGTTATCAAAAACCCCAAAACCCCAAAACCCTAACCCTAATTAATTAAAATAATTGATTACGAAAAACCCGAAAATCGTAACCCTAATTAATTGAAACAATTGATTATCAAAAATCCCGAAACCCTAACCTAATTAATTTAAACAATTTATTAATTAACTGTAACCTTAAATAATTAAAAAAACTCATTAAGTTAAACAACCAAGTGTATCATGTATCAAACATAAAGAGCAATCCGGTTGACCGTCACCAACCCATCGAGGATTTAGAGCGACGATGGTAGCCCAAATAAATCACGAACCCATAAAAGATTGGAACCAACGACGCCATATAAAAGAGTGGGGGCAACGATTAACCCTTAGGCAATCGGCACCAACCTAATAAATCATGATGTTAAGGGTTAATCGTTGCCCCATAGAATCAGCTTAAGCCAATCATCACCAACCCATCATAGAATCAGCTTGACAACTAAAACATGTGTATGTGTTTCTCCAGATTTGTTGTATGACGATAATACCTATAAAAAATGAGAAGGCAATAACATTTTAGTGGGCACAGAAAACACATAGTAGCCATGAAAAAATGAGACGGTGATAATATTTTAGTGGGCACACAAACACGCATAGTAGCCACGCACACAGACACGCGTCAAATTCTTTTTCCCGCCAAAACAACCCAATATTAATAAAAAAAAATCCCCAAAGCTTCGTAAAACAGTTATATGTATTAATTTACCTTTTCATGGTCACAACATTTCGATATTCTAATAATTTAAAAGAGTTGTATAAAAATAATATGATTAAACTAGGAGGAGTTAAGATCTATATAAACACTTAAATTAGCATATACCTATCCAACCAATCATAATCAACCATTTAAAAAAAAACCCACTTCCCACCACTTTTTTAAAAATTAAATATCTCACAAACGGTAAATCGTCAAACGAAAAAAAATACACAATTGTGACGAGAATTAAATCATCTATCTATCAAGGGGCACATGTATATACTTTCGACGAACTTTTTTTTCGACTTTTTTTTTCTTAAGTCACGTCCGTAGAGAATCATATATGATTCGTCACGAATCATATATGATTTTCAAAAAATCATATATGATTCGTGATATGAATCATATATGATTTTCTAAGAATCATATATGTTTCGTGATATGAATCATATATGATTTTCTAAGAATCATATATGATTTTCTAAGAATCATATATGTTTCGTAACGAATCATATATGATTCTCTCCAGACGTGACTTAAGAAAAAAAGTCGAAAAAAACTTCGTCGAAAGTATATACATGTGCCCCTCGATAGATAGATGATTTAATTCTCGTCGCGATGATATGTTTTGTTTTACGTAACGATGAACGGTTTGTGAGATATTTAAATTTTAAAAAATGAATTTTTTTGTTACATGATAAAAATGAATGGTTGTGATTGGTTGGTTGAGTCTATGCTAAACTAAGGGTCTATGAGGATTTTTTCCAAAGAGTGTTTGTTACTCCGAATAACTTTATATCAAGTTATGCAATTCTTCTTTAAGTAAAATTGCCAAGTATCTTAAAAAAATATAATATAGTAAATTCAAAAGTAAAGTTTTTTACCACACAACAGTAGTGTTGTCAAACATTTAAAAAAGACAAAAAACCAACAAAACAAAATGACAAAATTAAAATCCCGAATCATCTTCTTTAACCTCAGTCTTCTTTTTTTTTTCTTCAAAACTTAAGAACCAAATTTTTTCTCAAAGTTTAGCTCATTTTGTGCACATTTTAACTTCAAACTATATGTTACATTTTCAAAAAATCATCAAACTCTAAAAAATGTTAAGCTTCATCGGATAAATCTATGTGTGACACGTGTCACACGTAGTCAACACTTAAATTCGCCCCTTTTTACCATTATATATTAGAGGTGCTCTATAAACATAAGAAATTTTTTCATAACACATATTTAAATTTCACTATAAGTTAACGATTTTAAAATAATAGCTGATACGTATGGTGTAAACGATTTAATTCAAGCCGAATACTGTCAAATTTGAGCTTAATTAAAATAGAAAAACTCGAGTTCAAAACTCACCTAAAGCTCGTTCAAAGCTTTAAATTTGACTTCATTAGTATGAAATTTTAGAAAATATATGTATACAAAATGGTAAAAATGTAATTTAATCAAAGTTCGATAAGATTTGTGAGCTTCATGAAACGAGTATTTTGGAGCTTGAACTCGACTCGAAAGTATACTCGAGGTAAAATTCGTGAGCCGTTCAAGTCGAGTATTTTGGAGCTCAATCTCGACTCGAAAATATACTCAAGGAGCTCGATAAGATACATGAGCTCCTCGAGCCGAGTATTTTGTAGCTCAGTCTCGACTCAAAAATATACTCGAGGAGCTCGACTCGTTTAAATCGAACCGATTTTGAGTAGTTTGCAGGTCAATCTCGAATAGTTCGCGAGTTGTTTCGTCTCGTTTAGATCCCTAATGATGTGTAACCATTAGGATGTAACTGGATGAGAGAAGATAGTATAAGAACTAAAAAGTTAAATTTGACAAACCAAAAGAACTATTTATATGATTTATTCTTTTTAAGATATATAATATTTGATAAAAGTTCAAATGCAATTTTGTTTTTTCTCATAAACAAAGGGATAAATCCCTATCATCCATTTTGGTTTAATCTAAAGATGAAGATTACCCTAAGATTTAAAAAAAATATGGAAGTACCATTTTGCCAAAAAGTCCAAAAGTTTCAAAAATCTGTCGGAGGGACTAAAGTTGTAAATTTTCCGAACTGATTTTTATCAATGGTGATATTTCACTAGTGAAAAAATAATGAAATATCACCGGTGATAAAATAACTTTATCGCTGGTAATATTTCACTAGCGAAAAAACAATGGAATATCACCAGTGATAAAATAATTTTATCACTAGTGTTACTTCATTTTATCACAGGTGATATTTCATTATTTCTTTCACTAGTGAAATATCAGTTGATAAAAATCAATCCGGAAAATTTACAATTTTAGTCCTTTCGCCAATTTTTTGATATTCTGACAAAAATGATCTCTTCGTGTTTTTTTTCATAGAATTTAAATTTAGGTAATAAATGGTTAAGATTAGTCTCGTTGCTTAAGTAAAAGCAAAAATATAAAATAACTCAACTCATACTTAGATTTGTGGTGTTGTGTGTTAGTTCATGCTCGTTGGATGAGCCAAATGTGGCTAGAGGTGTGTGAGCCTATTGGGGGCACACACGTTAAACACTTAGAGTGCGTTTTCACTTCACGTTTAAAGAAAACCTTTGAATGATAAACCACAAGTAGTGAACGACTAAGACAACCTTCTTAGGCTGTCCTAATTCATTTTGGCAGGCCTTGGAAGGATCTAGAAAGGTTCTAAAGTGTCTAGGTTCATTGAGATGATAAGAATGAAGTATTAGAGTTGTGATAAGAGTTAGAATAGTCTTGATAAGGCTTAATTTGAGCATTATCAAGAGTAGGGTTTGAAGGCTATATAAACCATCAACCCTAACTCATTATGAACGTCCAACATAACACAAAACACAGCAATTAATCTCTGATCTCTTCCATTCTTATAATCAAATTGCTATAAACCTAATATTAGGGTTTATATCACTTGATCTCATCTCACCATCATATTCACTTGTTCTATTTGTTCTAAGGGGTTTAGTAACTTAGATTCAATCCTAAGTTAGCTAAAACAAAGCTTAGAACGAAGGTTTATAAAGGTGTTAAGGTACAACAGCTTGTAGAAGGTTTTTCTGGTTTCCTGAGCGTTATCGGACAGAAAGCTTCTGTGCAGATCGGACAGTATTGTCCGATATCTTACAGCAAAGGAAAAAGTTCTCGGATAAAGCTTATATCTCGGACAACAAAGCAGTTTTAGGCTGTTTTGTTTTTTTGGTTCGGATCGGGTTTTTCGACACTTGGTGTTTGGGTATACGTGAAGTTCGGCTAGCAATCCGGACGTGTTCATTTGACGTGTTTGTGTGAGCAACCATAGAGGTGGTATATTTTATCACTCGTTTTAGTTTCATTGCTTTTGGACGAAGGTTAGTTTTCGCGTTTACTTTATTGTTTATTATTAATTACGTGTTAATCATAATTGCTCAAACTAGATCCATTCCGCTGCGCACTCGTAGTTACATGGTTAACTAGGTATTAAAATCCCAACATTGTGCACTTGTATTTTTTGCAAAATATACAGAGATTGTCTATGTCGTTTATCTACCGTTGCAAATTTTGTACTCGGTGACTAACAGTTTAACGAAAGCTTACAAAAATAGCCCTAGTTGACCTGGTATCTAAAAGATCATTGGACATTTTGCCTTTTTGCATATTTACAATTATACACCATGTAGACTATCGTTCCAAATTTCGTCCTTATAGGCCAACAATTTTACAAAAGAATACAAGAACATTCCATCTTGTTAAATGCCATTGCAAAAATCATCCCCAGACTATAGTTTAACTGAATTTAATCTGTCGTAAATATTACTCACTAAATGTAATTTTTTTGGTAAACTCCAAATTTATTTTAGCCGTTGTTCAATGTCTATGTGCAGTGACATAAGTCAAGATTACAGTAACCCTATAAGCTTAGACAATCATTTAAGCAAGATTAGTAAAGAACCAAATATTGATTCTCTCTTTGAAATATAAACTAGAATAAATTGCTGACTTAATTTTTTTATGTTATCTCGATACTTAAACAAATGTATACATCCAGTTATCATATGAACTTATTTTATTTACGTCGTCTTCTGAGACAAGTCTTACTAGTAGTACTTAAAAGGTAAAAAAGCCATATAAAAATGAAGATGAAGTCAAATAGAATGTCGGGAGACTGGATCTTCAGATAGTGACGTTTCTCACTCGTTAACAAAGCGTGTAAAGAATGTCAAACCCAACTAAACAAATGTTTCAATTATATGTGCAATGAAAGATTTTGTTGATTTGCAGACGCATGTAAATCTTATATTATACCCGTCGTATCTACTTAATCTCTACTTAAATATGTATAATGTTTCTTTTTAATATAAAGAGAGAATTGCATATATCGTCTCTGAAGTTTGGACATTTTGCAGGTTTTGTCCCAAATATTTTGAAAGTGTTGATATGATCCTAAAATCAAACTATTTTGCAATTTTTCATCCTTAAAGTTTTGCTATCTCGCATGTTTTGTCCCTAATATTTTGGCCATTTTGCGTGTTTCGTCCCAAGAATTTTCCCCATAAGGACGATATTTGCAATAAAATTTCCAAATAGGGATGATTATTGCACTTTCGTAACGTTTAGGACAAAACATGCATTTTGTCCAAACTTTAGGGACGATTTATGCAATTTACTCTAATATAAATGAATGTTTAGTTCTTAAAATAGGGTTTTTCTAACATGTGCCCTCATGCATGTTAAGGCACATTCATCAAACACAAACTTTCCTTTTATATCTAAAAATACATTTAATTCATATTAAATATACTCAAAATTTACCATAAATAAATAATAATTTGAGTTTAATAATCTCACACTCTACATTTATATAAATTCAAACATTTACACCTATTATTTAAGTGGCTCAAATAAAGCAATTTTAATTTTGTCAACACCCTCTAAATATGATTAAATATGATTAAAGTGTAAAATTTGATAGCCAGGAATTGAAAAAAAACAATTACATTACGATTTCTTTTAGGGCACGTGTGACGTGTCCACCATTCCCCTTCATGTCTCCCGCCACTCTAAACGAATATTTTAAAGGAAATTTTTAAGAAAAAAAGCTAAAGATACGTAACATATATTCAAAAAAAGACCGATCTTATCAGTATACTAATTAAACGATCAAGCTCGCCAATATATATTCAAAATTTGATCGATCTCGCCAATATGACTAGTTTCACAGGTCATCTTTAAATGATTTGAATAAATTGCCATCGTGTTTTTCCCCACTTATTTTTGGTTTAAAATTTACATTTTTTTTAATTATTTTTATGTTTTATACCCAGAAAAACACAAAATCAAGCAAACTAAAACCATTTATTCTGTTTATTTTTAATATGTTCATCTGTTCTGGTTACAATCCTAGAATAACAAAAAAACTAAATCAAAAAATTCAACATTTCTTAATGTGCACATGTTTCGCTCTCTTTCAACATTGCCTCAAAATCGAATAGTCAGATCTTATGAAAATCCTTTAAAGTTATATAATTTCCTAAAGTTATGTTTAGCATTTATTTTGTCAACAAACAAACAAAAAATTGTCCAAAGTTATTCCTAATAGATCAGCCCATAATTGCTAAAAGTTATTCCTAATAGATCAGCCCAAAGTTATATAATTGCCATTCCTAATATAATTGCCAAATAAACAAGTTTTGTCATTCCGTTTAGCATTTATTTTGTTTTTTGACATAATTGTCCAAAGTTATTTCTAATAGATTAGCCCATGTTAGGTCTGGAAATCGAATAGTCAGATTTTCCATTTGAATGAATGAAATTTGGAAAAAAAATATAATGAATATACTTTAAAGTTATATATAAATTCAAGAACAAATTTAAAGGAAGAAGATAAGGTTATTTTAGTCAATTCACATAGAAAGTTGGCGAGATCGATCAAATTTTGAATATACAGTGACGAGTTTGGTCATTTAGATAATACATTGGCGAGACCAGTCTTTTTTTGAATATATGTTCATTCATCAAACACAAACTTTCCTTTTATATCTAAAAATACATTTAATTCATATTAAATATACTCAAAATTTACTATAAATAAATAATAATTTGAGTTTAATAATCTCACACTTTACATTTATATAAATTCAAACATGTACACTTATTATTTAAGTGGCTCAAATAAAACAATTTAATTTAGTTAACACCCTCTAAATATGATTAAGTGTAAAATACTAAAATTTGATAGCCAGGAATTAAAAAAAACAATTACATTACGATTTCTTTTAGGGCACGTGTGACATGTCCACCATTCCCCTTCATGTCTCCCGCCATTCTAAACGAATATTTTAAAGAGAATTTCTAACATGCGTCCCTAATGTGTCCTCTAAAACAACACTTATGGATTTAAATTTGTACTTATTGCAAGACAAATATCAAAAGTTATGAACGAAAACGATATGAATCTGAGGAATTAAAAATTAAGCAATATTTAAACAAAAATTAAGCCATATTTAAACATATTTAGTTTGAAGTTTTTCAAGATTTTAAAAAGTGATGCACCCTTTATATATATTACTAGATGTATACTCGCACATAGCGACGTGAATTGTTTGATCGAACCGACTGTCTGGTGACTCGAGTGGTCGAACATGTTGTCCGGTGACTCGATTGGATTGATTCGGTGATTGAACTTGTTATCCAGTGACTCAACCGAATTGACTCGGTGGTCAAACTTTTGACCTGATGACTTGACCAGGTTAACCTAGTGGTCGAACCGTGACCCAAAGACAAATACAATTATTTACGTCTTTTAAATATGTATTTAATTTTTCAACATTTCTAATTATATTCTATTTCTAAAATATTTTTAACTTTTCAAAATCATGTATTAAATGTTTCAATCTTTTCACGAATAAAAACTTAAAATCAAATTTTAACTTTTGAAATAGCTTCTTTATAAAAAAGAAATATAAACGTGAATATAAATATAAATAAATATGGATGAATAGCACCAATAAGTTGTCTTATGTTTAATAACAACTTTTTTTTAACCGGCAAATATATAAAAAATGAGAAAACCCAAGCCTAGCAAAGAACTAGCCAAGGGCCCCAATAACTCATTCAATTATGAGACATAAAGGATTGAACCCATTTATTAAGTGGCTCAATGAAAAAAAAACATCACCTTAGAGAGGAGGGTGTCATGATAAGCTGGCGCTCGCCGAGCCGACGTGGCACCTTCGTCGAGGTTCGTTGTCCCACGCCGCCACACCCACCCTCGTTTCGCCACTCAAATTTCGAAAACCCGGCATAAGAGGTGAGATACGTTTTCTTCTTTCTTAGTTTCTTTTTTTCTTTTTTTTTCTTCTTTCTTTCTTCTTTCTTCGATTTAGTATTAGACTTTTGATTCAATTTTTGGTTTTGGCAATGGGTGGGTGTGTGTGATATGTTTGTGTGTGTGACTGTCGAATAAGAAAAAACAAGATAAGATCTTTTTTTATGCAATCTTTTTTTTAAAATATTGTATTTACAATTTTTACCTCAAGATTTAATATTTATTATTATTGGGCTTAAATTTTTTAATTTTTGTAATTTTTTAGAATGTTTTTAACTTAGGATTATATTTTTATTTTTGTAATGTATTTTAATTTATGTATTTGTATTTTTAATTTAATAAAATAAATTTTGATTTGTATGAAAATAAAAAAAGAAAAATAAAAGATAGTGGTAGGACCAAAGTGAAGAGAGGTTGGTGTGTTGTTAGTGAGAAGTATTTTTGTTAGTTGTGTTATGTTGATGTGGCAGTTGTGGGGACAAATAAAAAGGGTTTGGTGTGTCATGACACCCTTCTCTCTTAGTAACTTTTCAGTTTCACCCTTACTCATATAAAACTTAAATTCTAATCTTTTGTTTTTATTTTCTCACATAAAAATGTTTTATTTGAAATAACTAAGAGTTAGGATCTAATCCTCGACAAGTTTTTCAAAAATGAATATCAAATCTTCTTTCAATTGGAGGCAGATCTATAATTCTGACTTCGGTTTTGGGAGCTTTAGGAACGTACTACTTCTCTCTTTTCCTATGCCAGTAACTATTAATAAAAAGCTTGAATCTATTAGGTCAAGTTTTTTTTGGGTTAGCGATTCAAATGATAAAAAATCCCATGGATTTCTTGAAAACTAGCCTCGCTTCAAAAATAAAGGGAGCCCTCGGCATTGGTAGCTTGTACTCATTTAATCAAGCTCTTATCAAAAAATGGCGATGACTTTCTTCAGTAATCTTCAAGTTCTTTGGGTCCTTGTGATTAAAGTTATTCATAGCAATCAGGGAGACGCCTCTTCCTTTCATAATTATGTGCGGGACCAAGGGGTTTGGGGGAGAATTGAGAGTACTATTAACTCGTTGGACGAGAAAGGGTATAGTCTCTCACTTTTTTTCTCCCAAAAAGGTACGTAATTGAGCAACCACTAGATTCTGGCATGATACTTGGATTGGAGATACCCCTTCAAAATTCTGTTTTCACGGCTCTTTTGAGTTGCCTTGAATAGAGAATGTATGGTTAAAGACTTTTGAAATAATGGATGGAATCTTTCTTGGTCTCGTCTGATTACGAGTGATTAAAATGCTCATCCTTTTAATACACTCCTTCACATGATGAACTTTTGCTTGTTGTATGATGTAGAAGACTCATGGACATGGACTCAAGGTATGCCTTCTTTTTAGTGAAATGTACTCGGGACCATATTGATAATTGCACTCTCCTAGACGGGGGTACGGTTGCTAGATGGAATCAGTATCTTTCTATAAAGATTAATATTTTCATTTGGAGATCTTTATATGACCGTCTTCTTACAAGATGGAACCTCAGTCGCAAAGGGATCACTTTGGACTCGCTTCCCCTACCTCTCCCATTTTCATTCCCTCAAATTGATCATATCTTAAGAACCCTAATTTCACAAACCCCCAAATTGATTATATGCCAATGAAGCATATCCAATATCACAAATAATCAACACATAAGCATAAATTAGTTGCCCTGCACCATTAGTACAAATTCTGAATCGATTGAAAACGAATATGAACAACGGGTATTCATTAACCAAAGACTACTAACAAAAACTCAAATAAGCATGTCGGCCTTAAATAAATTTAGACAATAATCCATAGTACTAAAAAGGCCCTAACATAAATGAAGATATGGTCAATTTTGTAAACCTGTGTGCACATAGTGTACAAAATGCCAAATTCAAACAAGCACAAATTATTGTAATAAGCTCTAAACCCAAATCCTTTTGCAAACATTTAAACATCTCTTAAAAAACTAGTGATCTACCAAATTTCAAGTTCCAATTCTCACTATTCAATCCTTAATTTAATCTGTAAGTTGACCAACAACATGAACTTCTAAATACAGTTTGAAACTACAAATGTCTCCAAAGTGTTCTCTACCTATTGGCAACTACTGAAATTTAGTTACCACTCCTAATGTAGCATGTTTAACCTCAAAGCAAGCAACAAAAACAACTAGAACAACCTAAGGATCAAAATTAGTTGATTTACCTCAGAGATTTTTAAACATTTGATTTTTCAGTAATTTTGTTATTAAGACCAAGATACTTATTGAATAACCAAGTAATAAGCAAACATAGACCGTGTAAAGAAGATTCAACCAAAGATTAACACTAGAACTTGGTTCTTGACCACTATCCAAACAACCGCTTTAAATATGATAAAAGTTGTCCTAACCGCTTTCATTTTCAAAGCAACTATGATTTTAGTTCATATTCAGATAAGCTCTATAGCTCAGTCCTTCCTAGAAACATTAAATAACCAAGTAATAAGCAAACACAATATGTTATTTTACAAAGATTAACTCTAGAACTCAAATAAGCAAGCCATCTAAACACCACCTTAGTTTTAGAAAAAGTTGCCCTGCACCACTCTAATTTTCAAAGCAACTATTTTTTCAAATCAATTTCATATAAGCTCTATAGGTCAGTCCTTGTTAGAAACACAAATAAACACTTATTAACCAATAAAAATAATAGGTTACTTGGAAAGTTCTGAATTTAAACTCCTATTTCATTTTTTGTAACAAAAACTATAAACATTTGTTATATTACTAGAAGGCCAAATTTAAATAAGCACAACTTATTGTGATAAGATCTAAACACAAATCTTTTTGAATTAGTCAAATGTTTCCTAAAATTCCAGTGATCTACCAAATTTGAAGTTCCATTTCTCATTATTCAATCCTTAATTCAATATGCAAGTTATGACCAACAACATGAACTTCTAAATACAACAATTTGCAACTGCAAATTTGTCCAAAGTTGCCATGCATACATGATAAGACTGCCAAACCTATTGAACAACCAAGTAATAAGAAAACAAAAACACTAGTTTGAATCTGTCAATTTCAGATAACACTGATTAACCAAAGACTACATCCATTAAAAATATAAGCTTAAAAGGTACCAGTTGCATATATGAAAATTAAAAAGTCATGCAGCTTGTATAAACTTGCAGAATTTACAAGCCATGACATAATTTGACCATTGTACACATACAAAATAAACTACTGCTGCCTACCATAAGTTATTAAACAAAGTACTGCATCCTAAGGACCACTAAGAACAACATCAACATTATGCATTCTTTTTCCATGCTTGAGGATATGCTCCCAAGTTTTCCCATTTATTAACCCTATAAAAACTCCTGTGACAGGAACAAGGCTTTAGCCAACACCAAATTCTTTGGCTCTCTTACCCAAGCAAATCTATTTTTCTTCAAGCAAATCATCAACTTCCATACAACTGTTTGATTGACAACTACCTCCTTTTTAGCTTGTCTACCAATCATTGATGGACCGAAAACAACAACCTGTTTTGGTGTCTTTACTACCACACTTGGTTTTCTTTCACTTCTTTAGTTGATTCACCTACACCCTTTTCCTTAAAACAACCATATGTATTTCTTACAAAGATCTTTATGTAATAGTATGTCCCTGTAAACATACATGTATATTCATAGTCTTCAAGTGACTAAAAATCATGATAGTCAAGCAATTCTTGAGTTTGACCTTTAATTCTCAATTTGGTTACGGCTTGTGTTGTTGCTGCTGATGGAGGCCTTGGATCAAAAGGTGATGAATCACTGCTAAAATCATACATTGGATCAAAAGTATAAAGAGATGAATCTCTGCTAGTAGGCTTACGATCAGTGATTTCCTCAGCACTGCTACTATCACTAATTGTAATTACACTTAAAACAAATTAATGGGAACTAAATCATTTTTAACCTACCAAACTAAATCAGCCAAAACATACAATCAAATAAAAAGGGATAAGGAATCAATACAATCAAATAAAAAAAGGAGATTAGGAATCATACTTTTGCCTTTATCCATTATCCAAAAATCGTTAAGCAAAAACTGAGTAAATTAATTATCAAATAAAAAGGGGATAAGGAATCATACTCAATTACCGAATACTAACCAAATAATAAAGATTTGTGCATATGACTTACCTTTGCATATAATGGGGTCGATTTTCGTTTCTCGGGTTCTTAGGCGTCGATCACTATAAGAGGGAAATGTGGGAGATACGACTAGGGTACCTAAACTATAAATTGCAATTTTTACCTGGTATCCAAAAGCATTTACCGGTTATTTAAGTTGTTTTCTAAAAGTAAAAGGTAACTTTTTCATTCAACTATGCATTTTATACATAAAAAAATCCGTTATGTATAATGGCTTAATTTATATAGTACACTAGCTTAAAGACCCGTCTAACGCCAGAAGTAGTTTAAAGAATAATTTTCGTAATAAAAAATTAACGGATGTTTATATTTAAAAAATGAAATAGGTTCTCATAATATAAAGAACATGAAATATACGATAAGCGTTTGAGTTTGTAACAACGTTTAAGTTTGTAACAATAATAAAAATAGTATTCCATGCATTATAGTCTTCAAGTATGACGACGTATGTGAGTTCCAACAAAGTCAACAGTTAATGCTCATTCCACGAAGATCAAATAATTGAACGTAAAAGTAATTAAAAAAGTATAAACAATAATTTTGGACATCATTTACAGTACTAAAAAATTGTCGTAACCGAGAGACCAACTATCAAAGTTGATTTTACACATCATTTACTGTCCTTTTAAATTAGTATCAAGATATGTACGAATTAACTAATCGAGCACCAAAGATATATATACAACGATGTTGATCTGCCAATGCAACTTTCATATTACAAAAAGAAAAGGTCAATCCCATCAGCTTGCTCTTGTGGTGTATCTAAGATATGTACGAATAAACATTACTTAGATGTCTCTTTAAGACCATTAAAATATAACAGAAAAAATGATATTACAACAAAAATTGTAGGGAAATGTGAAAGCTATGTGTCTCTCAATAAGGCGCAGTTCTGAATGCAATCCAGAATGCATGCCTTGAACTGCTCACTGCCTTGGTTTACCACAGATCGTAACATTTCACACTCTGTCCTTTCTGTTAGTGTAGCAAAAAAATATTAACGTTTTCATTTTTGCGGTGTCACACCCTACCATGGCGGAATATGGGGCGCGACGTATGGATATCATCACAACAACAGCGTGTCTATAGAGAGAACTAAATGAAATTGAAATATCATAGATGGCGACACAAATGTCGTGACAATATCTCAACAATGCAGGCGTCTAGGTAAGTAGGTAACAGGCCTACCTTTTACCAAAGACGTACAAATAAACAAACATCAAACATATAGGTACCACAACGTTCACTTAATCAAAACACAAAATAAAATCTAAGAGGAAAGGGATTCCTCCGAATGCAATCCTAGCAGCCTCTATACTCTAGCCACTTCTAACATCATCTTGCACAACTACCTCACCTGAAAATGACACTAAAATCTGTCAACATAAAGTTGGTGAGAACATAGGTTTAAGTTATCTAGAACATCATAAGAAACCTTGACATCCGCTGTAAATAAGTTGAAGAAAAACAATTTATAGTAATGGACCATAATATGATAATCATGCTACATGCATCCACAACAAAACTCAAGCCAAGTACCAATCACATCTACAATTCACAAAGCACATTATAACAATCAAGAAGTATCCCGTCACACGCACAAGAACACACACCACACTATCCGGATCTTTCCCACACCACCTGTGGAAGATGAACTATATCCCCGTCGAGATATCTTGCCTCCGAAGAGACGATGCACAAGTACTCAGGACGGATCGTGCCCCACGCTCCACACACATCACAACTGGTCCCATAGACGCCCATACATCTATGTACCAAAGCCAATCACAATCCAAACAAGATTCACATAGCAGAACACGTACCAAAGCACATATGAGAACACATAAGCACGCAAGTCACACAATAACACATTTATGTCCACACATTTTAAAACATAGTACTAAATCATGTTCAAGAACATTGCAAGTGTCATCTCCATCCCATACTGGAAAAACATTTAAAAACGTAGTAAAATGGGACTATGAACTCACCTGATTGCTCCTTCACAAGTCCTTGCACTAGCAACAAGCTAACAAACCAAAAACACGCAATCAATATACGAACCAAACTCTAAAATGGTTCATCAACCTATGATGGACATCTAACCTCCTCTCATATAAATACCCCATTTATAACTCTAAACACCCCATTACCCTTCCTTAACAAGTCCTTAACTTGGTTAAGTTTAATAACTATCTCGTTCATATTTTACACAAAACAGTCCCAGTTTTTAGGTCTCAAAACTTTAAGTCAAACGTCCACTTAAACATACCCATGGTTTCTGTAAAAGGAATATTCATACCCTTACGTATGTTGGCTAACACCTCCCACTTGCTCTAACCTTAAATCTACTGTTAAGGCCCCGATATACATATATCTACTTTTGTCATTCCAGATTTCCTGATTTTAAACGTACTAAAAGTTTGTTACCATTAAGGGGTCTTACCCTAAACCACAACCTTAGCCCAAGTGCAGATACTTACTACAATATATAAACCATTTCTAACATTCGTGAGAAGATACCAATGCAACCCTAAGTACCCCAAACAACCCAAAACTTAAAAAGAAAACAGGCTGAATTCAAAACTGTTTTGACCTCCGACTGTTGTAACCTGTTTTTGACCCGCTTCCCGACCTCCAATTTAGTTATAGTTTCTTGCATTAGAAAGCCACTTCAAATACCTTTTCAGGGGTATGTGGATCGTAAGATAAGAGTTTGTAGAACTCCCAATATGATCAAAACAATTGACTCAAAAATCTGTCCAGTTTTTTAAAAACGGGTTTAACAAAACCAACCACATTAATTAACCCTAATTCCTCTAATTACAAGCCCTAACCCATGTAATCATTATATTATGATTATTACAACATTAATTTACTGTTTTTATATTAAACCCTAACCTAAATCCATCATAAGATTATTAAAGAAAACATAAAAACAATTTAATTAAAAAGGGATTTGAAGATTTACCTTGGATTTATGAAAACCCCCAAATTTTATGAAGAACCCTAATTTTTTTAATAAGACTCACGAATTTCTTTCATCTCCAGGAGAAAAATAATGAATTTGGTTTAGTATATACATTATATAGGGTATGGGTGAATCCTAGTCCAACCCAAAGCCCACTTTCCTTAAATATTTTCCTTTTTTTCCTTTTTTTTCTCTTCTAAACCGACCCAGACACCCCTAATTTCGTTTTTTCCTTTATTTTTTTTTCTTTTTATTGTTAATTAATATCTTATTAATATTACCTTAATTTACCTTAATTTATTTCAGCTCCTAAAACTCCCAAAACCTCAAAACCGTAAAACTAGTCAAATTTACGCGTTTTACCGTAAAAGACGTAAAATATACACTTTTAAAAAAAATCTCAAATTCTTAAATAAACTTTATAACTAAGTCCTAAATGACTTAAAACCATCCCGAAAAATATTCTTTTGGATAATTACCTCACCCGAGACCTCTAAATGCTAAACCGTAAATCCTAAAAAAAATACTATTACTATAATACTTATACGTATACGTAAACACCACAATATCACCATTTTCATTTCATAGTCACCACTTGTGAGCTCATGAACATGAAATAACCGTTCCTCGATTTACATATGAGTACTCTATACTCATAAACGATAACCACACCAACCTCGTTCACACAAAATAAACACGTAAACACACAATTCAAGTAAGCACACATAAAATAACCTAAAAGTAAGACCAAGTGACAAACCCAAAACCATGGTTGTCACATCACTCCCTCCTAATAGAAATCTCGTCCCGAGATTCACTCCCAAACTCAAACTTATTCTCAGCAAACAAACGAGGATGCATATCCCTGATAAAACCTTCACGTTCAAATGTGAACTCAGTTTACACGAAAATAATCTCAACCAACAACACATGAGCCTTAACCGTCCGCGAGGAAACTTATCAAAACCATAAAGTTATGTAACCAACCTAACTAAATCTCGCAACTCATCAAACAAGAACTGTCTTGAAATCAAGTTACGAGCCGTCACATAACTCAACGGGTTTAACACTGTCACCCCGATTTCAGTCTTACTCATAAATACCTTAAATCAAAACTCATCAAAATATAACCACGTATAATAAGGTCTAAAGAACTCTCAAATTCCTTCCCAACTCATCTCTATGTTAACCCTCCAAGTGTTCATTACCGCAAAATACCCAAAACACGAGTTTAAACCATATTGTCCGAAAATTAACCTTGAACTCAACACTGGTACAATTAATTCGACCAAGCTACTGACTTCCAATTACGAAACTTTCTGAATATTTGAAAAGTATGTTCCGAGTACATAATTTTAGGCTTTTGAATCACCCAAAAACCTTTAAAAACGAATAAGTTATGACCAAAACGATTTTTCTCAAAATCTGCCTAGGCATTAGCGACAGTTTTTGACAGTTAGCGACATATTTTGATAGTTTAGCGACAGTTTCTGCCTACTCCGATTTATACCAAATTAAAAAAAAACGATTTTTAAACCCTAAAACCCCCCATTAATTACCAAAACTAGAACCTAATTTATTTTAATTCCAGAAAATTAAAACTCTATTAATTACATGATTTTAACATATTTCACTAAATAAGAACAAAATTTTTAACTTAAGAACAATAACTCTAGGTGATCAAAACCAAAATATTTTAAAATAACCGAGTCATGCTTATATGTTAAAGAATTTATATTCCACCTTATTTGAAACATGTTTCCGACACTTCCTTATTTCATCGACTACCAACAACTTTTTTTTTCAATTTGCAAGTTCTATTTTTTTACCATGTATAACTCGAAACAAAAGGCATCGTTACCCCAAAAAGAAATCTCCACCATCTCAAAATCCTTCACGCCAAAAGTACCGTACAAACAAACATGTGAAATGAGGACACGAGCAATGCGCTACTACAGAAGTTGAACATCTCAAAGAGAAACGAGCTAGCAACCATCCCAAGAATACAACCGATAAGTAGAAAATAATTTTACATACATAGGCATAAGCGTACATACACTCAAATCCATCCAACATATACTATACAAGCATGTATTAAATCTCTTTCATGCAATCATACTTGAAAGTCCAGTGGTGTTGTGGCACATATATAATTATGTAGGCCTCCATAATTATACATGTTCCCTTTCACCAATGTACTCCCTCCTATGATGACACTTATAAGAAATTAATACTACACATAACACATAATCCAACAACTCACAAGCACATAACCACACAAGATAAGATCCAAAACCCCATGTATTAAAATAACATAGTCAATGCACGAAACACATAAACTCGTAGTCCAGCTGAACCAGCGTAGACAAAATTCGAAATGTATAAAGAACATGAAAACATATTAAGCGAAATCCAACAATAACTAGCGTATACGACCATGGTTCCACTCGCACTAATCACAACTCGTAAAGAAAATAACATGTAGTTAAGTATGAACCATAGTAGTTCATAACCTAACAAATACTGCGAAAATAATATTCAAACACATCAATTACTATAAAATGCATACATACTCCTATGACGCCTATATGCAGGGACCCTTAAGCTATAGACTAGGCTACACGACTAGGCAACCTAATTCTCTATAACCATTGTCTCTGATACCATTCTGTCACACCCCACCATGGCGGAATATGGGGCGCGACGTATGGATATCATCACAACAACAGCGTGTCTATAGAGAGAACTAAATGAAATTGAAATATCATAGATGGCGACACAAATGTCGTGACAATATCTCAACAATGCAGGCGTCTAGGTAAGTAGGTAACAGGCCTACCTCTTACCAAGGACGTACAAATAAACAAACATCAAACATATAGGTACCACAACGTTCACTTAATCAAAACACAAAATAAAATCTAAGAGGAAAGGGATTCCTCCGAATGCAATCCTAGCAGCCTCTATACTCTAGCCACTTCTAACATCATCTTGCACAACTACCTCACCTGAAAATGACACTAAAATCTGTCAACATAAAGTTGGTGAGAACATAGGTTTAAGTTATCTAGAACATCATAAGAAACCTTGACATCCGCTGTAAATAAGTTGAAGAAAAACAATTTATAGTAATGGACCATAATATGATAATCATGCTACATGCATCCACAACAAAACTCAAGCCAAGTACCAATCACATCTACAATTCACAAAGCACATTATAACAATCAAGAAGTATCCCGTCACACGCACAAGAACACACACCACACTATCCAGATCTTTCCCACACCACCTGTGGAAGATGAACTATATCCCCGTCGAGATATCTTGCCTCCGAAGAGACGATGCACAAGTACTCAGGACGGATCGTGCCCCACGCTCCACACACATCACAACTGGTCCCATAGACGCCCATACATCTATGTACCAAAGCCAATCACAATCCAAACAAGATTCACATAGCAGAACACGTACCAAAGCACATATGAGAACACATAAGCACGCAAGTCACACAATAACACATTTATGTCCACACATTTTAAAACATAGTACTAAATCATGTTCAAGAACATTGCAAGTGTCATCTCCATCCCATACTGGAAAAACATTTAAAAACGTAGTAAAATGGGACTATGAACTCACCTGATTGCTCCTTCACAAGTCCTTGCACTAGCAACAAGCTAACAAACCAAAAACACGCAATCAATATACGAACCAAACTCTAAAATGGTTCATCAACCTATGATGGACATCTAACCTCCTCTCATATAAATACCCCATTTATAACTCTAAACACCCCATTACCCTTCCTTAACAAGTCCTTAACTTGGTTAAGTTTAATAACTATCCCGTTCATATTTTACACAAAACAGTCCCAGTTTTTAGGTCTCAAAACTTTAAGTCAAACGTCCACTTAAACATACCCATGGTTTCTGTAAAAGGAATATTCATACCCTTACGTATGTTGGCTAACACCTCCCACTTGATCTAACCTTAAACTACTGTTAAGGCCCCGATATACATATATCTACTTTTGTCATTCCAGATTTCCTGATTTTAAACGTACTAAAAGTTTGTTACCATTAAGGGGTCTTACCCTAAACCACAACCTTAGCCCAAGTGCAGATACTTACTACAATATATAAACCATTTCTAACATTCGTGAGAAGATCCCAATGCAACCCTAAGTACCCCAAACAACCCAAAACTTAAAAAGAAAACAGGCTGAATTCAAAACTGTTTTGACCTCCGACTGTTGTAACCTGTTTTTGACCCGCTTCCCGACCTCCAATTTAGTTCTAGTTTCTTGCATTGGAAAGCCACTTCAAATACCTTTTCAGGGGTATGTGGATCGTAAGATAAGAGTTTGTAGAACTCCCAATATGATCAAAACAATTGACTCGAAAATCTGTCCAGTTTTTTAAAAACGGGTTTAACAAAACCAACCACATTAATTAACCCTAATTCCTCTAATTACAAGCCCTAACCCATGTAATCATTATATTATGATTATTACAACATTAATTTACTGTTTTTATATTAAAACCTAACCTAAATCCATCATAAGATTATTAAAGAAAACATAAAAACAATTTAATTAAAAAGGGATTTGAAGATTTACCTTGGATTTATGAAAACCCCCAAATTTTATGAAGAACCCTAATTTTTTTTATAAGACTCACGAATTTCCTTCATCTCCAGGAGAAAAATAATGAATTTGGTTTAGTATATACATTATATAGGGTATGGGTGAATCATAGTCCAACCCAAAGCCCACTTTCCTTAAATATTTTCCTTTTTTTCCTTTTTTTTCTCTTCTAAACCGACCCAGACACCCCTAATTTCGTTTTTTCCTTTATTTTTTTTTCTTTTTATTGTTAATTAATATCTTATTAATATTACCTTAGTTTACCTTAATTTATTTCAGCTCCTAAAACTCCCAAAACCTCAAAACCGTAAAACTAGTCAAATTTACGCGTTTTACCGTAAAAGACGTAAAATATACACTTTTAAAAAAAAATCTCAAATTCTTAAATAAACTTTATAACTAAGTCCTAAATGACTTAAAACCATCCCGAAAAATATTCTTTTGGATAATTACCTCACCCGAGACCTCTAAATGCTAAACCGTAAATCCTAAAAAAATACTATTACTATAATACTTATACGTATACGTAAACACCACAATATCACCATTTTCATTTCATAGTCACCACTTGTGAGCTCATGAACATGAAATAACCGTTCCTCGATTTACTTATGAGTACTCTATACTCATAAACGATAACCACACCAACCTCGTTCACACAAAATAAACACGTAAACACACAATTCAAGTAAGCACACATAAAATAACCTAAAAGTAAGACCAAGTGACAAACCCAAAACCACGGTTGTCACATGCGGTCTTTTCCCTCAAAGAAATTATCAGGAACATCAAACTTGTTACAGAAAAACTACTTGATCAGGTTCATAGACATTATAAAGTGGCCATATGAACTTTCCTACAATATACAACAGTTACCCGTGTTTCAACAGTGTGTCGGGGATTAAAATTATAAGCTTAAGACATGTTGATATAATCAATCAAAATTATGTAATCACCATGTGCAACGTACCAGGTTCTCGAGCTTCGTCACAAATTTTCACGATCCCTAGCCTACAGAAATAAACCAAAACTAAAAACAGGTACATAAACATATCAAGAACTTGACTAAGGGGTGTTTGGGTTATCTGCTGTAGCAGTGATTCCAAAATCAGACGCGCTTAAGTTTGTCCACTACAGAAGCCCTTTACAGGGTGTTTGAAACAACGAATCGATGTGCATATACAAATTGAGAATACAAAGTCATTTCCTAAATATAACAGTACTTTTTATTCCTTACATTAGTTATATGTATCGGATCAGAATGTAGATGTTGTAATAAAAAAGATTTTTATACCAAAGAACCCAAATCACTTGACCCCATACAATCTGACCCAATTGGGCTCTAAGTTTGATATGCTAGTTGACTTCATTAGGTCTTTGTTCTGTCAAGAGTAGGAGTATGGCTCTAAATACTCCCCAAAGGTTTTAAATAAACCCCAAAGTTTGTAACTGGAATGATCTGTTCTTGAACGAATAGGGTGTTCGGAATGACCTGCTTTCGTAGTAATTAATTTTCAAGTAGGGTATAAAAACATTTTTATGTGTTTTAGTCCCCGAACCTGATAACTCGATTACTAATTGGATCAGATTGAGGGTCACTTTTGAAAAACTTAAAACCCGACTCAACACGACCCGGCAAACCCGACAACCCTGATAACCCGACCTGACAACACCCCTAGTTATAAGCATTTCGTCTTTTTAGATACGTATTTTCTTTCATCAGCAGTCGAGTGCGACAACCAATATTTTCTTTCATCAAATGCACCAATATATCAATATACGTATCACCATATTTAGCCATAAACACGCAGAATATTACAAATGCCTAAGGTTTTTCTAGGCACATTAGTCATTATAATTACATTTATACAATATTAAACTACTGTTATACATTATTATTTAACTACAGTTGCATGTCTATCATCTACTACATCTTGTTTTATCGTAGCTTGAGTCTGGTAATCTAAACAACATAAAACCTTTAGAACATAGATACAAAACATGAGATATAAGAAAACTTGAAGGGAAGGAGATATAACCTGCAGTTGAAGACCTACGATCGAGAAAGGATCTACTTTCTAGCAGGGCAGGCAGTGCAAAAACCATCAATATAGCCAACGCTGGCTTCCATTTACAATGTTTCAGTATGCCATTTATGGGGATGACTTTCATAAAAAAAGTCAATACTTATCATCACTTCATAATAGAGAAATGTTCAGCGTATTTATCCCCAAACTGAATTGCAAGAAAATCAAACGTATAACATGGCAGCAAGTCGAACTATCCAAAAACAAACATAACATGGCAGAGGGAAATTTTCATGTCGACGTCATGTATTAAATGTTTTACCCCCATTCCATATGCAATGGGTAGCCAAGAGCCCGCTTATACAGGCAATAAGAGACCATGGTTTGCTTTTAAGCAAATCTAAACTTGTAAAACGACGAAGTTTTTCCTTAAGAACCGATGTTTGGAATCAACCACCTTAACAGTGTAAAAAATTAATTGGAATTGCATTAGGTAAAATTTTCTAAGATGGTGTACGCGTTTGAATACACATTCATAAAAAATATGACCATTTAACCAGTTTGAACCATTTGGCCCGTTTCATTATCTAGCCATTTTTTACTTTTTCTGTTTTACCCGTCATCTGCAAAAACTCGAGGTGGCCCGTTCTCTTATTAAAGGTAACACTTCTCCACTTAATATATAATACAACTAAACGTACCAGTGGGGGTTTAATCACCTGCACGAACTCTTGTTTGGTTCGATAATCTTGCATCACTAAGTAGATAATACTCTTAAACCTTTATGTATCCAGCTCCTGTAGCTCATATAGCATATGATGATTATAAAGTTCATGAATCTCCATCATCTCGTGTTCGAAGAAACAAAAAAATAGTATCAACTTACTAAGTGACTTTGTTTAATTTATAATTAGTTGTAGTGACTACATTATAAGAGGTACACTTACATCTCTGTTAAGGAGGTTTTTACAAAAAAAATGTGCTTACTGCTAATCATATTTCAAGGGTGGCGATTACAACAAATCATGAAATGGGTCAAGCCAAAATTATTAAGAGCAGTGCATAGCAAGACCGAATCAAATCGACAAAACTGACCTGACCAACCTTTCTTAATAGCTAATGTGATGCGAAAAATACCCATCTAAAATACATGAGACTGCCCTGAGACAGTTCACACTCACAATATTACACCTGAGAAGAAACTAAGTACTACATGGAGCCGAGCAAAGAATATGTATCTTGCTATTGGTTTATTACAATTATAATCAAGGACAACTCAGGTTCAAGTGCTGAAAGCCTACAATCACATGTTTACTACGTATATGCAACCAAATTTGGTTAACCATTCTCCAAGATTTTATGCTTTTACCACATTATTCAGAGTTAATTATTAGATAGCCGAATTATGCGCGCTACAAAAGGGATTTTGGCTGCACAAAAGAAAGCATACAACCATAAGGGAATATATGTCATGCTGATTCTTCAAAAGAAAGCAAAGTGAGGGGAAAAACGTAAGTTTCATAACTGGAGCAAAATTTTAAGGCACTCTAATAGCTAACAGGCTCATTCACTCTAATAGCTAACAGGACTCAATAAAGCATGAACCTGGTTAAGAGTAAGAAAATGGGTCAAAATTCAAACTAATATGGGGTGTTTGGGGATTGCTTATATACATTATAGTGTTTAGCATCTCATGAAGACTATAAAAGACTCGCATCCAATACCATAAAACCAAGTAAATCTTTTCTTTGCCTTGCAAGAAAAAGTTGAACCAAATTAGGCACAACATTATGTCTCCGATATGCGATGCTTAGACCCAAATGATTCTGAATTAATTTATGATGCAAATAACAATACCAACTACCGAATAACATAATCTGAAAAGAGAAACGTGCCAAGCAAGAGAGGTGTCACATGTAAAAGTATCAAATCCTGCAGCTTTATGTGACCGTAACCACTTAAGTTTGCAACCAATACTGCATTGACCACAAAGTAGCTTCCAATCAAAAGTTATTCAGCATCTGTTGTACCTTTGGAACCTTGCCGACCTAAGTGTACCCACCAGCTGCATCAGATTACCAAAAGCAAAAGTGAACAACAATAAACGCTATAATATTACAACTAAGCCATATAAAAATCAGAAAAATAAGTGTTCCAATTGTTGACAAATAATCAGAAAAATGTATATATTTTCATCTAAAGATAGATAATAAAAAATGCCATTTATAACGAATCTCAACAAACTTACCTAAACGACGCTGGGATGTTTGGAAATATTTGCTCCTTAAATTGTTTTTTCTTACGTTTTTTGCATCCCCAAATGCTTCTAGAATAGGATTAGACAGCCAAACAAAGTACGGAATGAAGTAAAACTAAACCAGCCCGATATATTATTGAAGCAAGCATGCACGACAAGACAGTACATAAGTTTATTTTCTAACGTAATATATATTTCAGGAATTTAAAGAACATATTGCATCCTTTTTGTATTTGAGCTCCACGACGACCTCCCATATAGGCAAGATACCAATTGTGATTTTTTGTGCTTTCTATTTTACCAACTCCACTTTCTCCACTCATGAGAATTGATTGGCTTATTCCCTCATTAACCATCTGCCTGCATTCATACACGTCTTTCATTAATATGTTGTTTAGAAATCAATCAATAACATAGGCAAGTAATAAGAGTATAAGGCATGCCTGTATAAAGCATCAGCAATGGCATAAAGATATGGACTCAGTTCCCCAAGTGCTGCTCCTTTTAAAATTTTGTAGAACCCATGCTCATGGGGATAAGAAAGATTTGTCATATCATCGATTCCACAATTGAGGGGCCTCGAGATCTTTAGGATACACATGGGCTGAAGTAGTGAAAACCTACATAGTACATAAAATGTATCAGGAAACCATGTAAAACTCCACATTAGAGAGGCTACTCAACGTATAACAGGTAAGATATGTTGCGCTAATTAGTCATGTCGATTTAGTTTCATTCAGTATGCCCGTCAACTGGAAAATGTCACATATCGCTCGTTATATTGCTAATGTTTATAATGACATAAGCAAACCCCACCTGTTACCCGACCGGTTTTGAATTGTACTCAAACTGACCCACTAAAATTGTTTCCCAACCCAACCTGCTTGCAAAAAAAATACAAATTTGCGAAAAACCTCCATCACTGGCCTTAAATCTAAAAAATATAAGAAAACCGTATACTTTTGCCAATAACATTTATGACGTGAATGAAAGAAACCTTGCTGTGAAAGTGTAGAATGTCCGAGTATAGAATGCACACAGGTCACATGGGTCGGGCAGCCAATATCTAGAACATGGAAGCCGTCTCCGTGTGCATAAGCATCTGGGAGATCATAAACCCGTGTAGGATGACTACCGGCTGAGTTACTGACATCTCCACTGCAAGCTGCATATGATGTGGTACCTGCAAACAGAGCAAGAATTAAAAAAGGACCTAATAGAAGGTAAGTCTAAAAAACAAAAAGGAAGAGAACAGTAAGGAGAATACCTCTAGTATAGAGGCTGCTACGTTGCCGAAACCAAGAATCGTAAGGACTATCAGTCACACCCCCGAACGGTTAAGCTTCGGGGAAACTCTCAAAGTCCAACACAATTGGATGAAGTCCAAAATTGAACCCAAACGGTGAATGACCGTTTATTTGCAGTTGAGCAGGGTGGAAAACCGAATGGGCAAAGTCTAAAACACCACCACCAAGTCCTAATCAGCAGTTTAAGAAAAATTAATAAATTAGCGAATGTTTATAATAAGTGACAGAAGAAACATTTAGTTAAAAAAGTAAGTGACAAATCGAAAAGCAATCATAACAATGAAGAAAGTACGAAACACAATTTTTCTTAAACCTCAGTTTAAGAAAAATCAATATGAAAAAGTGAAAGAGCACAAATGTGCAGGATTTAGAACAAATAACAATAAATCTCAGACCGGATTTTTGTAGTTTTCAATCGGATAACAATTAGGCAAAGCTTTTAGACAATGTAACTTACAATTATAGAGAAAATATTGTCATAGCCGATTGAAAACTTAAATTTTGTTCTTTAACTACATACTAAATCAACACAAACCTAAATTTAACTATCTTACTACTCCCTCCGTCCCATTTTATTAGTCCCCCAACAAATTTTTTAGGTATTATAATAGATTCAATGAATGTAGACATTTTATGATTAGAAAGACAAACTTACCCTTTGAATACATTAATAGTTTCCTTTTAAAAATTAAGAATATGGGTAAAACTGGAAAATTTAGTAATTAATGCTTCTTATTTTAGAAACTGGACAATATTTTGGGACAGATTAAAATAGTAATGAGGACAATAAAAGTGGGACGGAAGGAGTACTTTATAAAACATTTACATCATTTCTAAATAAAGAAGTCTTAAAAATTTCAGCCACTAACATTTCTTTATTTAGAAATCATTACTACATTGTTAGGAAGGACAACTCTTTAATTGAAAGAGCTGAAAATTATTTCGGTTACTTGTACCAACATATATCTCATTTAAACCATATAAATACTTGTAACAGCCCATTAAACCTTGTAACAGTCCATTAAAAGCCTTCTCCTTGTAACAGGCCATTAAAAGCCTTCTCCATTCCTTAACTTTTTAGCAAACCTGTTGTATATATAAATCTACCACGTACCATACTCATAAAGAAAGCACCATAGAATTGACAATTTACTATATACCTATCACCACTTGAAGTCTCCCACCTGACCTCCACCTCCGAAGCCCAACCACCATATCCTTCGTTGCACCTCACCTAATGGCACCACTTCTTCCTCTGTCGACAGATTTTTATAACCACTTCTTTCGTAGTTTCGGCTATGTTTTGTTTCGAGTTCTTTGTTGTATTATATGGCTTGCTTATAGATTAAAGGGAAAAGGTATTTGGTTGTTGTCTTTATTTGGTTGTTGTTTTTATCCATTTTTTATACATTCTATTCGAAAAATGTGATCTGGTCTTGGTTTAATATGATTTTAACATTTTCATATGATTTCAACATTTATCTTTGTGCTATTTTGAAAATGTCTTGACACGGTGGTGTAGTGGTGGTTGGATCAGAATATGGGATTAGTTCCATTTTTTTATATAACTTTTGAGTGACGGAAATAATGATGTTGATGATGATGAAGTTGACTAATGGGGACAAAGATGAGTTGTATAAAAATATTTTGGTTTCCTTAGTTTGTTTGTAATTGCAAGTTTGTAACTGTACTTTTGATGGTTTGATTTTGTTGACCTTTTTTTACTCATTCATGTTAAAATAGTATTTTCTTTAACCATATCTCTTATAAAGTTTCCTTTAATATCTTTGTTATTAACATTTATATATTGTACACTATCGTGAAATATAGCTATTAGGTGTGAAAGTCTAACCACAACACATATCTCATAAAGAAACACTATAGTTTTAGTGTAGGATTAATAATGAGTAAGTAAATGTTGTAAATTTCAAAAAAAGAAAAAAGTAAATGTTGTAAATTACTTTAAAAAAAAGTTATTAAATTATACATAAAAGATATTAGTATCTCTCATATTAATTATTTAAATAACACATATTTATGTTCATATTGCACAAGCTAATATATCACATGGTTACAAAAATTGAATTAAATGACGTCATTATGATTATCTTCATTATTAATTTAATAAATACATGTTCGAAAAATTAATACTATTTACTGAATTTTTCGTCATGCGTTAAGTTATTATTTAAAAGAAACATGTAATTGAAAAATATTGCTCGCTAAAAGTATGATAACATGGTACCCGCCGCTGCATTGCGCGAAGTTTGACAAATTTAAATTTCTTATTTTAGTTAATGAAACATTATAAAATATATGTGTAATTTTCATTTATAAGATATATAAGCTTAGTAGATAATATTCTTAAAATGTTTATTTTTAAATACATAACTTCAATATAAAGTTCATTCATTCGTAAAATTATTGTTCAATAAATGTAAGACTTGTATAATATTGGTTTGCCGCAAAATTTTTCACCGGGGACCCGCCGCCGCATTGCGCGGGTACCCGGCTAGTATTTCACAAACTAAATGGGAAATTATACCTAAAACTAATATGTGAGTAACATAACAGGTTTTATTCCATCTCCAAGGTAATCATGAAATCTTGTTCTTTAATAAAATAAACACAAAGCTAACAATGTTTCTTGTCAATCTCATCCTGTACCAGCTTAATCATTTTTCATCTCCAAGGTAACAATGTTATTAATAAATAATTACACTCGAACAAAAATTGAATCTTTTAACAAAATCATGAAAGTAGAAACAAATAAAAAACTTACACGATGTTTGATGATGAACCTACATCCACCTTCTACACAATCATGAATTTCTGCAAAAAGAAAAGTTTATCAATAATAATATCGAATATCACTAATTAAACATTTTATGGCACCATTAGCTTAAAATTCCACTATTAAATTTATAAAATCAGTTTTCCCCAAATCCTTTTTTGAGTTTTGCTACGTTAATTTAAAAAATTGGTAATTATAAGATTAATAGAATAGGAATTGTACATGGTAAATAATTATTAAAATAAGATGAAATATTAAATCATCATCCCCATCACCGATCTTTAATCTGCATAATCAAAACTGATTTATACAAAAAAAAAAATATGTCATTGTTAAAAAGAGAGCATGTACTTGATAGTTGTGTAAACACCCATCCTTTTACCACTTAATTCTGGCTAAAACAAGACCAAAGCACGTATTTAATATCATTTGTTTGGAATTATGCGTGGTTTTTGTGTTTATTGTGTTTTCAGAGCTAACCGGATGAATATTAAAGAAAACATGGGATTACACGGGTTTTATCAAGAAAAAAAGACTAAAGACGAAGTCTATTGTCCAAGAGATGCAAAAGATTTGAAGTCAATGGGCCTATTTGAAGATTTATCGAAGAAAAGGACCCAAGATGGAAGATTTACATATGTCGAAGAAACTCAAGTCTATTTAACGAAGAAATTAAAAGACGAGTTGAATTTAATCGACGACAAATCCCGAATCAGAATCGAAAACGTCAACTTTTCTGTAAAGACGAGAAGACAAGAAGAAAGGGAGAAAGCCCACTCACCAACCAACCACTAGGACTATATATAGTTTCTTCCTTCACATTTTAGGGAGTTAGCTTTCATTTTTCTTTTCCCAGTTTCTTTGTTTCGTAGCTTCACCAACACCATTAGGGTGTTTGGTGACTTTTCATTTTTCCTTCAATCTTGTAAGTTTCAATCATTACTCTTGTTTACTTTCACATTAAACTTTCAATTCCAATCTTTCTATTCATCTTGTTCATCTCCATTTTTATTCAAAGTTCTTAAGTTCTTGTGTGATTGAGTTTGATTTTAAAAAGTTGTTGAATTTGTGTTTTTATTGTTGGGATTTATTACTTATGGTATTTAGATGATTTGTGTTTGATTTGGTAAAACCTTTTTGCGTATTCATCTTGATTTTGGATTTAAACCGTGTCTTCTGTTCTTGCGATACTGCTACTGTTCTTACCCAGGAATTATTCCGAATAGGCGATTTTCTATTTCCCTTATTCGGAATATTGGATATTCCGAATAGGGCTGTTCACCTTTCTCTTACTCGGAATAATTTATTCCGCATAGCCAGATTTTCATTTCCTTACTCGGAATATTTTATATATTCCGAATAGCTTGTTTTTCCGCATAGGACTTTATTTTCCGCATAGACCATTTTTCCGCATAGACTTATTTTCCTCATAGACATATTTTTCCGAATAGGACTTATTTTCCGAATAGCCAGTTTTTCCGCATAGGTTTGTGTTTTTCCGAATAAGACAAATATTCCGAATAGAGTCACTTTTCCGCATAGATCTCCACTTTCCGAATTGTCCATTATTCCGAATTGAGCATCATTCCGCATAGGACTATTTTTCCGAGTGGGATATTTTTTCAGTAAGGGTATTTTCCTGATTTAATTCAAGTATTACTTTTTAATTGTTGATTATTTTAAGATTATATCATTATCATTGTAGTCATTTCTCTTTTTAATAGAATAGAAAACCAAACTCCTTTCTGTCACCAAGAACAAATCATTCCACTTTAAACCGAGATCAATTCGAGAGGATTCTGAGAATCGAACTTTTCAAAACGAGTAAAATCTCTTGTATCAAATGGCGCCGCTGCCGGCTCTTCTCGTTAAGATCAAAAGTTTTTTGTGAGAACTTGGATTTTGGGATCCGTTCCCTGTGAACGTTACTTTTTCACAAAAATTTTCAAAAACAACTAAAAATATAAAATTTTCAAAAATACAAAAAAATTAAAAACCCATAAAAACCAAAAATATTTTTGCTTTGTTTTTCTTTGTTCGTTCTTTTGCAGGTGTATGCGCACTCGATCCACGTCATATCAAGAGCCCGAGCCTCTCGATCACTTAGACATGGCCGGTGTACCACCTCAAAACAATAATAACAACAACCCGCCTTTCAACAACATGAACAATAACAACAACAATGAGCCCCTTCCGGATAATCGCCCGATGATTGAACTGCTGCAAGCTCATGTCGATGGCAACACGGATCCAATTGTCATACCTCCAATTGCCGCCAACAACTTTGAGCTAAAATCAGGCTTTATCCAGATGGTCTCCGCTCAACCATTCTTGGGACGTACCATTGATGATCCACACGACCATATCAAGAGATTCTTGCAATTAACCAACACGGTCAAGTTCAATGGTGTTCCACAAGAGGTTATAAGGTTACAACTTTTTCCCTTTTCTTTAGAGGGACAAGCCCGGCATTGGCTTGCTAAGGAACCGCTACAGAGTATTCTCTCGTGGACGGATTTGGAAACAAAGTTTATCAATTACTTTTTTCCACCCTCTCGTACTACCGCATTGCGGAATGAAATCAAAAATTTTGAACAAAAGTACGATGAGTCGTTCAGTGAATCTTGGGATCGTTTCAAAGATCTTTTAAGAAAATGCCCACAACATGGTTTTACCAAAGTACATCAAATTAATACTTTTTACAATGGTTTAAGCATGAGTGACCAAGATTCACTGAACAGTGCCTCGGGGGGTAATCTATTGGCTAAGACTTCCAATGCTGCTTGGGACATCATTGAGAATAAATCTCGTGTGCAAACCAAGAGTGTTCGGACCAATGTCGCTAGTGCTAGCACAAGTGACAGCGACAAGCGATTGGACAAAATCACTACGCTTCTTGAATCGCTTGTCACCCACACCGTCAGCAACAACAACAGCAACAACGCTAAAAACGCTCAAGTTAACGCTGTCAGCCAACCTTGTGAGATATGCGGTGGTCCTCACTCTTACACCACTTGTACGGCCACCCAAGACTACCCTGCTGAGAATGTGAATGCAGCATATGGCACCTATCCTCAACCTGCTTATCAAGCTAGACCTCAAGGTGACCGTAATTTGTTGAGCTACCGTTCTAACAATTATCTTTCCCCACCTGGTTTTCCCCCAAACAACCCAAACCAACAACAAAACCTCAATCGCCCTCTTCAACAACAACAACAGCCTCGACAACCATACATACCTCCTCACAAGCAGCAACAACCACCTCAACGTAATAACCAAGTTTACCAACAACCTGCTTATCAACCACCCGCATACAATGCTCCTCCCAACCAACCCACCGCTCTTCACCAAGAAGTGGAAACTTATATGAGGACTAACGATGCGATAGTGGGAAATCTTCAGAGAGAGGTGCCCAACCTGAAAGCAGACTTGGTCAAGCAAGGAAACGATTTGAGAGCCGACATGAGAAATACGTTGGATAGCCAAACTAATGATCTGAGGAACATGATGGCTGGTTTCTTCCAAGGTAATCAACCCTCTTCTTCGGGTACTCTTCCGAGTAACACCGTTGCGAACCCAAGAGGGGAGATGAAAGCAATCACCACTCGAAGTGGTAAAGGTACCAAGGAACCCGAGCTTCCTATACCTCCACCGGTGGTTGTGACTAAGGAGAACGAGTCACCTGCTCCTATTCCTCATCATTCTCCTTCCCCAATTTCTCCACCTCTTCCTTCTACCCCTCCTCCACCCAAGGATGTGAGTGATCCTATTCTTCCAAAGCCTTCCTCTTCTTCCAATATACCTTATCCATCTAGGTTGAGGAAAGAGAAGCTCAAAAGCAAGGACGATATTCAGGTTTCTAACTTTCTTAAGATGTTTAAACAACTGAATTTCAATATCTCCTTCGCTGAGGCTCTCGCTCACATGCCTAAGTACGCGAAAATGTTTAAAGATCTTCTGAGCGACAAGGAAAAGCTCCTCGATATTGCCAACACCCAACTTAATGAGAATTGCTCTGCAGTGCTCTTAAGGAAATTGCCAACCAAGCTTGGTGATCCGGGTCGTTTCTTAATTCCTTGCAATTTCCCGGGAGTAGAGAATTGCATGGCCCTAGCCGATCTAGGTGCCAGTATTAATCTCATGCCTCTAAGTGTTTGGAAGCAATTATCTCTCCCAGAGCTAGTCCCCACCAAAATGACTTTGGAATTAGCAAACCGTACGGTTGCTTATCCAGTGGGGATAGCCGAAGACGTCATTGTAGGAGTCGACAAATTCACCTTTCCTGCTGATTTTGTTGTCGTCGACTACGAGATGGACCCTCGTGTGCCACTAATTGTTGGTCGTCCATTCTTGAGGACCGGTCGCACTCTCATTTGATGTTGAAGCCGGTGAGCTTATCATGAGAGTGGGTGACGATAAAGTAGTCTTCAACATGGGAAAGTTGTCTAAACAGCCTTATTCATATGAGAGTGTTAATTGTATTGACGTTCTTGATGAGGCTTGTGAAGAACACTTTAATGATGCTTGCAAAAGTATTCCTACCTCTCTTCCCACTGTTGAGACCGTTTCCTCCATTGATTCATCGTTGTCTCTATTTGGAGATAGTGATTTATTTTGGAACAATCTTGAAGATACCATGGGAGATGTGAATTTAGCTACTAATGAATCTCCTATCGATGGGGATGAAGACATGAATTTCTTTGACAATCTTCTCAACGAAGACAATCCTTCTCCTCCATCTCCCACGGTTATTGCTATCGACACGCCGACTTTGAAAACGCCTCCCATCGAAAATCCTCCGGATATAGAGCTTAAGGAGTTGCCGCCTCATCTCGAGTATGTTTTCCTTGAAGACAACGAGAAGTTGCCCGTCATCATCGCAAAGGACCTAAAAGAAGAAGAAAAAGCCCGACTTGTCGCCGTGTTGAAGAAGCATAAAACTGCTATCACTTGGAAAATCTCTGATATTCGTGGAATTGATCCTCACTTCTGCACACACAAAATTCTCATGGAGGACGACTTCAAGCCCACAATTCAATGCCAACAAAGGGTGAATCCAAAAATCCATGAAGTCATCAAAACAGAGGTTATCAAACTTCTTGATGCGGGTATGATTTACCCTATTTCGGATTCACCATGGGTTAGTCCAATCCATTGTGTGCCCAAGAAGGGCAGAATAACCGTTGTTCCCAATGAACACAACGAGTTGATTTCCACTCGTCTCGTTACTGGGTGGAGAGTTTGTATAGACTACCGCAAACTCAATGATGCCACGAGAAAGGATCATTTCCCTCTACCTTTTATGGACCAAATGCTTGAACGATTAGCAGGTAATGAATATTACTGCTTTCTTGATGGTTTCTCGGGTTATTTTCAAATACCCATCGATCCCCAAGATCAAGAAAAGACTACATTCACTTGTCCCTATGGCACATTTGCTTACAAAAGAATGCCTTTTGGCCTATGTAATGCGCCCGGGACTTTCCAAAGGTGCATGTTAGCTATCTTCCATGACATGGTTGAACAAACCATGGAAGTCTTCATGGATGATTTCTCGGTCTTCGGGGATTCCTTCTCTTCTTGCCTTGCCAATTTGGAACGTATGCTCAAGCGGTGCGAAGACACTCGCCTAGTTCTGAATTGGGAAAAATGCCATTTTATGGTAAAAGAAGGCATCGTGCTTGGACATAAGATCTCGAAAGCCGGTCTTGAAGTAGACCGTGCTAAAGTCGATGTTATCGCTAAGTTGCCTCCACCTACAACCGTGAAGGGTGTGAGAAGTTTCCTGGGTCATGCGGGCTTCTACCGTCGATTCATCAAAGATTTTTCTCAAATCGCTCGCCCGATGACCCACCTCTTGGAAAAAGATACTCCTTTTATCTTCTCCAAAGAGTGTCTTGAAGCCTTCAGCTCGCTTAAGGATAAGCTAACTAAGGCACCCGTCTTGGTTACCCCTAATTGGGAGCTGCCCTTTGAGTTGATGTGCGATGCTAGTGATTTTGCTATTGGAGCGGTTCTTGGACAAAGAGTGAACAAACACTTCCAACCGATCCATTACGCTAGCAAGACAATGACAGGGGCACAATTGCATTATACGACAACCGAAAAAGAGCTTTTAGCTGTTGTCTATGCTTTTGAAAAATTCCGCCCCTATCTTGTCCTTTCCACCACCATCGTGTATACCGATCATTCCGCGCTGAAGTACTTGTTGACAAAGCAAGATTCCAAACCAAGACTTCTTCGCTGGGTTTTGTTGCTCCAGGAATTTAAAATCGAAATTCGCGATAAAAAGGAGCTGAAAACCTAGCCGCGGACCATCTCAGCAGACTTGAGGATCCATACCAAGGGGATCATCCGAACAAAGAAATCAATGATTCTTTTCCCTTGAAGACCTTAATGTCTATAAACTCGAAGTCGAATGAAACCCCGTGGTTTGCGGACTTTGCAAACTACTTGGCGGGTGGAATTCTTAAGGAAGGGTTGACGTCTCAACAAAAGAAAAAGTTCTTCACCGACATTAAGACTTACTTTTGGGACGACCCTTACCTGTTCAAATATTGTGCCGACTTGATTATTCGCCGATGTGTTGACGGACCGGCAGCGTCAGAAATCCTTGATGCTTGCCACAAAGGACCCACCGGTGGTCACTTTGGTCCCAACTACACCGCCAAAAAAGTGTTTGATTCGGGATTTTATTGGCCCACCATCTATCGTGACACTCACGATATGGTTAAACGATGTGATGCTTGCCAGAAACAAGGAAAGATCACACATAAAGATGAGATGCCTCAGAATTTCATTCAAGAGTGTGAAATCTTTGATGTTTGGGGTATCGACTTTATGGGGCCATTCCCTTCTTCTAAAGGAAACAAATACATCCTTGTAGCTGTTGACTATGTTTCAAAGTGGGTTGAAGCTAAAGCTTTACCCACTAATGACGCAAGGGTGGTTTGTAACTTTTTGAAAGCTCTTTTCGCTAGATTCGGTGTGCCTCGCGCCATTATTAGTGATCGTGGGACTCATTTTTGCAATGACCAATTCGCAAGAGTCATGGCTAAGTATGGTGTAAATCATCGTCTTTCCACAGCCTACCACCCACAAACTAATGGCCAGGCTGAAATATCCAACCGAGGACTTAAGCGAATTCTTGAAAGAACCGTGGGAGAGCATCGTGCCTCATGGGCTGATAAACTTGATGATGCTTTGTGGGCTTTCCGTACTGCTTACAAGACCCCGATCGGTTGTACGCCTTATCGTCTTGTGTACGGGAAAGCGTGCCACCTCCCCATTGAGTTGGAGCACAAGGCTTACTGGGCCTTGAAGTGGGCTAATTTTGATATAAACAAAGCCGGTGACCTACGCAAGATCCAACTGAATTAGCTCAATGAACTCCGTAATGAGGCTTATGAAAATTCTTTGATCTATAAGGAAAGAACTAAGCTCATTCACGACTCCAAGATTAAGAACCGAGAGTTCCATGTTGGAGACAAAGTCTTAATTTTTAACTCTCGGTTGAAAATCTTTTCGGGCAAGCTCAAATCTCGTTGGTCCGGCCCATTCACCATTGCCCAAATTTTTCCATATGGTACTCTCGAGCTCGCTCAACCTAATGGACCTAATTTTAAGGTGAATGGCCAATGAGTGAAGTTGTACTTTGGTGAGGACACCTCTCAGGAGGTGATTCCATCCCTCACCACGTTCCCCATGAACTGAATTTGGGTCGAGTCAGGCTCGTGACTCGGTTATCAAAAACAAGCGCTCCTCGGGAGGCAGCCCGAGTATCCATCCTTTTATGTTTTAACCCCCTAAGTGTAGGGGAGCCTCTATAGGTTCTGTGTTTTTGTGTGGTGATGTGATTACAGGGATGACTGCACTCTTGGAACCTTTGAAGAACCGTGCTCCCGTGTAATCCGAAATCCGGTTCTATCTCTCAACTATCGTGATTCAATTTTCTTCATACTCACATTTGAACTTGATCACTTTAGTCGTCTCTTCCTTCACTCGAGTTAACCAACGTGCACAATGTCATAAGTGTAGGGGAGATTTTTCCCACATGCTTAAACATTGAGGACAATGTTTATCTTAAGTGTAGGGGGAACTTCTATCGAAGTTTTAAGTGGACTTTTCCATGAAAATGCCTTCATTTAACCGGAAAATCATATTTTTCACCATTTTTCAAATTTTTTATTAACTTTGGCCATTTAGTTGTAATTTTTTAAATTTTTATCGTTGCTTTCATATGTATATATCCCGCAATAAAGTCAAAAATATTAATAAGTGGTGTAGCTAGTTTAGAAATCTTTGACATATTAGGTCCGTTGCGTTTATTTTGACTCAACCCGAATAAACTTGTCTAAATTTATTCTAGCTAGTATCCTTAACCATGTAGACCTTAATTGGTTTATTAGGCTAAGTATCCACGAGTCTCATTACTTGAGATTTTAAATTGTGAAGAACGAGAAATGATAGAGTCAATTATAAGTCGGTATTCTTGCGCAAGCTCACTTGGTGTAACTATTTGCCTATTCTCCCATCACTTGCTAATAATTTATCTGCAATAAGTAAGGTCGTACGATTTGAAAAGTTACTTAGCTTCTAGCCCAAGATCGTTTAAAAGTTGCTCGGTAATGATAAGAGTTCATAGCCAAGGCATAACTTATGAAGTGGGGCGCGAAGATTGGCGAGTCCGAAAAGGCCCTAACAAGGCATGAGGATTCAATTTTATTGCTGAAGATCCAAAGTGATGTGAAAAGCATTATTCCCAAAATCAATATGAAGGATCAAGACTCACGACGAAAAGCAATCAACTCCCATAAAGATCATGGAGAAGTCTATCCGAAAAGACCCTAACAAGGTATGAGAATAAATAGATCCAAGTACGAAAAGGAGGCGGATCGTTGTATCTCAAAATCCCAATTAGAGATTGAAGAAATAATCATGAAGTCGTGGTCAACAAAGTTGGAGTACCCCTCAAAAGTCTCCAAGTGAAGAAACTCTATTATGATGAGAAGACCATTATCTCAAGAACGTCTCTCGAAGATATGAAGTAAGAAGTACATGCCAAATATCGGCCCGAGAAAGGTCTCAAATCGTGAACCAAGTTATGCCAAGATATGAACTTTTTGATATCCCGAGAAGCAGTTTTAAGAGATTTTGTCCTTTAGCTAACTATTGATCAAATCGTCCTACTTTGCTTTCAGCCTAAATAAACTATCAAAATAAGTCCAAAAATGCATCTTCATGATCATTCTAAGACAAAAATAAAATATAAGAGATACACCTAGGAATAAGGGAGATTAAGCATTTAATTAAGCCATGTGTGCAAGTGTTTGAATTGCTAACTTATAATAACAATGACCTCGTTTTTAAGCTTAGTTTGGGGAACGTGAAACTTGAGGGTGATAAATCTTCGCAGCACCAAAGCTCTAATGTAAGACCTCCACCTCCAAAGCCCAACCACCATATCCTTCGTTGCACCTCACCTAATGGCACCACTTCTTCCTCTGTCGACAGATTTTTATAACCACTTCTTTCGTAGTTTCGGCTATGTTTTGTTTCGAGTTCTTTGTTGTATTATATGGCTTGCTTATAGATTAAAGGGAAAAGGTATTTGGTTGTTGTCTTTATTTGGTTGTTGTTTTTATCCATTTTTTATACATTCTATTCGAAAAATGTGATCTGGTCTTGGTTTAATATGATTTTAACATTTTCATATGATTTCAACCTTTATCTTTGTGCTATTTTGAAAATGTCTTGACACGGTGGTGTAGTGGTGGTTGGATCAGAATATGGGATTAGTTCCATTTTTTTTATATAACTTTTGAGTGACGGAAATAATGATGTTGATGATGATGAAGTTGACTAATGGGGACAAAGATGAGTTGTATAAAAATATTTTGGTTTCTTTCGTTTGTTTGTAATTGCAAGTTTGTAACTGTACTTTTGATGGTTTGATTTTGTTGACCTTACTCATTCATGTTAAAATAGTATTTTCTTTAACCATATCTCTTATAAAGTTTCCTTTAATATCTTTGTTATTAACATTTATATATTGTACACTATCGTGAAATATAGCTATTAGGTGTGAAAGTCTAACCACAACACATATCTCATAAAGAAACACTATAGTTTTAGTGTAGGATTAATAATGAGTAAGTAAATGTTGTAAATTTCAAAAAAAGAAAAAAGTAAATGTTGTAAATTACTTTAAAAAAAAGTTATTAAATTATACATAAAAGATATTAGTATCTCTCATATTAATTATTTAAATAACACATATTTATGTTCATATTGCACAAGCTAATATATCACACGGTTACAAAAATTGAATTAAATGACGTCATTATGATTATCTTCATTATTAATTTAATAAAAACATGTTCGAAAAATTAATACTATTTACTGAATTTTTCGTCATGCGTTAAGTTATTATTTAAAAGAAACATGTAATTGAAAAATATTGCTCGCTAAAAGTATGATAACATGGTACCCGCCGCTGCATTGCGCGGAGTTTGACAAATTTAAATTTCTTATTTTAGTTAATGAAACATTATAAAATATATGTGTAATTTTCATTTATAAGATATATAAGCTTAGTAGATAAAATTCTTAAAATGTTTATTTTTAAATACATAACTTCAATATAAAGTTCATTCATTCGTAAAATTATTGTTCAATAAATGTAAGACTTGTATAATATTGGTTTGCCGCAAAATTTTTCACCGGGGACCCGCCGCCGCATTGCGCGGGTACCCGGCTAGTATTTCACAAACTAAATGGAAAATTATACCTAAAACTAATATGTGAGTAACATAACAGGTTTTATTCCAACTCCAAGGTAATCATGAAATCTTGTTCTTTAATAAAATAAACACAAAGCTAACAATGTTTCTTGTCAATCTCATCCTGTACCAGCTTAATCATTTTTCATCTCCAAGGTAACAATGTTATTAATAAATAATTACACTCGAACAAAAATTGAATCTTTTAACAAAATCATGAAAGTAGAAACAAATAAAAAACTTACACGATGTTTGATGATGAACCTACATCCACCTTCTACACAATCATGAATTTCTGCAAAAAGAAAAGTTTATCAATAATAATATCGAATATCACTAATTAAACATTTTATGGCACCATTAGCTTAAAATTCCACTATTAAATTTATAAAATCAGTTTTCCCCAAATCCTTTTTTGAGTTTTGCTACGTTAATTAAAAAAATTGGTAATTATAAGATTAATGGAATAGGAATTGTACATGGTAAATAATTATTAAAATAAGATGAAATATTAAATCATCATCCCCATCACCGATCTTTAATCTGCATAATCAAAACTGATTTATACAAACAAAAAAAATATGTCATTGTTAAAAAGAGAGCATGTAATTGATAGGTGTGTAAACACCCATCCTTTTACCACTTAATTCTGGCTAAAACAAGACCAAAGCACGTATTTAATATCATTTGTTTGGAATTATGCGTGGTTTTTGTGTTTATTATGTTTTCAGAGCTAACCGGATGAATATTAAAGAAAACATGGGATTGCACGGGTTTTATCAAGAAAAAAAAGACTAAAGACGAAGTCTATTGTCCAAGAGATGCAAAAGATTTGAAGTCAATGGGCCTATTTGAAGATTTATCGAAGAAAAGGACCCAAGATGGAAGATTTACATATGTCGAAGAAACTCAAGTCTATTTAACGAAGAAATTAAAAGACGAGTTGAATTTAATCGACGACAAATCTCGAATCAGAATCGAAAACGTCAACTTTTCTGAAAAGACGAGAAGACAAGAAGAAAGGGAGAAAGCCCACTCACCAACCAACCACTAGGACTATATATAGTTTCTTCCTTCACATTTTAGGGAGTTAGCTTTCATTTTTCTTTTCCCAGTTTCTTTGTTTCGTAGCTTCACCAACACCATTAGGGTGTTTGGTGATTTTTCATTTTTCCTTCAATCTTGTAAGTTTCAATCATTACTCTTGTTTACTTTCACATTAAACTTTCAATTCCAATCTTTCTATTCATCTTGTTCATCTCCATTTTTATTCAAAGTTCTTAAGTTCTTGTGTGATTGAGTTTGATTTTAAAAAGTTGTTGAATTTGTGTTTTTATTGTTGGGATTTATTACTTATGGTATTTAGATGATTTGTGTTTGATTTGGTAAAACCTTTTTGCGTATTCATCTTGATTTTGGATTTAAACCGTGTCTTCTGTTCTTGCGATACTGCTACTGTTCTTACCCAGGAATTATTCCGAATAGGCGATTTTCTATTTCCCTTATTCGGAATATTGGATATTCCGAATAGGTCTGTTCACCTTTCTCTTACTCGGAATAATTTATTCCGCATAGCCAGATTTTCATTTCCTTACTCGGAATATTTTATATATTCCGAATAGCTTGTTTTTCCGCATAGGACTTTATTTTCCGCATAGACCATTTTTCCGCATAGACTTATTTTCCTCATAGACATATTTTTCCGAATAGGACTTATTTTCCGAATAGCCAGTTTTTCCGCATAGGTTTGTGTTTTTCCGAATAAGACAAATATTCCGAATAGAGTCACTTTTCCGCATAGATCTCCACTTTCCGAATTGTCCATTATTCCGAATTGAGCATCATTCCGCATAGGACTATTTTTCCGAGTAGGATATTTTTTCAGTAAGGGTATTTTCCTGATTTAATTCAAGTATTACTTTTTAATTGTTGATTGTTTTAAGATTATATCATTATCATTTTAGTCATTTCTCTTTTTAATAGAATAGAAAACCAAACTCCTTTTTGTCACCAAGAACAAATCATTCCACTTTAAACCGAGATCAATTCGAGAGGATTCCGAGAATCGAACTTTTCAAAACGAGTAAAATCTCTTGTATCAGTACTGTTGCAAGAATGGACCACAAACCTGTTTAATCTTCATTCAATTACATTTTTTCATTGAATGAAGATTAAGAAGAGAGATACTGTGACAACCAATTAAGGTTAATCTCAATGGCAACACTTAGATTGTGTACTGTTGCAGGAATGGTATGTGCAATCCATTTCATTCTATGGCAGCACAACAAAGAGAGATGGTTCTTTACCAAAAAAAAACAAAGAGAGATGGTTTCTGCTGTGACAACCATTAAGGTTAATATCAATGGCAGCACTTAGATCATGTACTGTTGCAGGAATGGTATGTGCAATCCATTCAATTATATGGTAGCACCAAAAAGAAGGAGAGTAAAGAAGTCAGAGTTTTGAATCTAAGTGCTTGCACAACAGAAATTTGTGGATCATTATGCAGCAAGGGAAGTGTTTATATATGTTTTAGGTTTATGGCTAATTTAGGGCAGGAGCGTCTTGGCTTTAAGAAAACGCGTTATAATAATAATGGCCATAAAAACATTCCAAAATCAAGTCCTACGTTTTGTGTTAAGCCCATTAAAACAATTCCTAAAATTTGCTAATTTTGAATTCTCAGTTTTCTTTTTGAAATTTTAGGAGCGAGTATTGTATAAAAATTATTTAAGGCAACTGTTTTATGACAGACTTAATTGTTTGTGCATTAAAAATCTTGTACTTTGGTGCCATTTTAGGAAACAAATTAAATTTTTTGTACTTAAAAATACTTGTAAATTATTTTGGTTTATTATATAAAATAGATAGTATATTTATAATTATTACTCTTAAACGTTTTAAGAAACACTCAACTACAATATGTCAAATGTAACTATTTGTCACTACACAATTTATTGCTACACATGAGTTTATGTCTAGTTATCTTTTATATAATAAAAGAATTAGATTTTTTGAGAATTTTAGTAAAAAGTGGAGGTTGTATAAAAAATAATTGGACCAATCATATGGCTTGATTTTGACACATAAGCAAAATCAAGCAATGTGATTGGCCAAAAAAAGTCAAAATTGAATGAAATTTAGTCAAAATTAAATGTTTTGGTGAAAGAATTTGATGAAAACACAAAAAAATATATGTGTCAAATTTGTGAATATAAAAACTTAAAAAAGGAGGAGGGGATTAATTAAAACTTTAATGGTTGAGTTTTAAATTAATTAGATAGATTTAAGTGTAAACTTATATTTTTTCATATGTTTTAGGAAGTTTATAAAATAAACAAAATATCCCGTTAAACTTTATACCATCTATATTTTATATTTAATAATGCAACATATATGTATATTAAAAAGTCAACAAATCACATGATCATTAATATTCAAATAAGAACACAAATTATTGTTTATTTATATTTTGATAGTAAACAAAATCAAACAATGCAATCTACGTAAATTATTACTAACATGAATATAAATAGTAAAATGAATGCAAGATACCTCAGATATCGGTGTTAGATAAAAATAAATATACGGGATCCTACATATTACAACAACATATTTTTGTCAAGGTCGTTATGTGTTATTAAACATAAAATGTCTAGAAAAAGATAGCTAAAATTTCATTTAAACAAATTCAAATCTTTTATGCAATAAATATTTATACAAAATATCAATTAATATTTACCAAAAAATATCAATTAATATTATCACATAATGAATAATCAAAACATATATAAGTACATAAAATCGCAATAACGGGAAATTATTACCTAATTTATCTTTTATATTTAAGACCCGTGCGTGCACGGGTATTAAAACTAGTATTGAATATGAAGAAAAATTATTCGCTAATTGAGTATTATTGTCCTTCGTTTGTCTAAAAAGATCTTATATTTAGTTAGCTGGCGATTTTGATGTTTAGAGATTGTTATTTTGCTATCTCATTAGGTTGTAATTAAATCGGACGAACACGAATAAAAGTATGTTCGTATTCATTTATTCAATTTTAGTCGGAAAAAAATGAACACACACATAATTGAACAAAAATCGTTGTTCGTGTTTGTTTATTTAAATTTGTACTTGTTCATATTTGTTCATTAATAAATTAAATGAACGTAAACGAACACAACATAAACGGACATAAATGAACATAAACAATCATACATAAACATAAACGAATATAAATGAGCGTAACTAAAGTTGTACTGATATTTCTAGTGGCGTTAGTATCCCCGCTCATTTGAAGACTAGTATTAAGTTGTCACTTTTCAAGTTTAAATTTTAATGTATTATTTAAGAGAAAATAATAAGCACTTAAGTGGAGTATATTAATACTTATGCTTATGGACCATACGGTACTTTAGGCTAGGCACAACAACGACCTAGTGCGACCTTGATTTTTTCTGCCACGTCAGTTTTTTCTCTCTGACGATCTACAACGACCTATGACCCAACAAGGGGACCTAGTTAAAAAATAAAAAAATAAAAACATTATATTTAATAAAAAACATTATATTTGATTAAAAATTACATTTAATAAAAAAACATTACATTAGAATTAAAACATTAAATTAAATTGTAAGTTTGTCTAGCTTTTGCTAGTTCTTAATAAATTCTGCCGTTCAAAAAAAACATTAAATTAAATTAAAAAGCTAATTTATTGATTGTGATTGGCGTCGCGAACAATTCGTAATAATAGTTCTCGCTTCATTCGGAACCGCGCACGAAATCTCTCCGCGGCATACTGCGGCCCGTCGGAAAAATAAGCCGTCACTAGACAATTATGCGCTCCCTCGTAATCACTATGTATGTACGATCGTTTTTTTGGAGGGTTTGATGCTTCGTAAGCCGATTGACAAGCTTGCGTAAACAACGCAAGCTCACTCGTAACTTCATCCTCGTCGTCGGAAGAGTTGGAAAAAAAATAATTAATAAGACATGTTTGAAAAATTGGGAGTTTAATTTGCGTGAAAAATGGTTGAATAAATAGGGATTTTATACAGATAGAAGATTAAATTTAGAATTATTTTTTTTAATTCAAAGTAACGGTCATATTTGATTTATTTTACCTCGACACACTAGAATGCTCATAGACCGAATAGATGGGATCGAATAGCATGATTCGATCGTCACAACGGGCCGACCGAATCTGATCGAGATTGCGACCGAGACAAAACCCAGCCTAACCTTATATAAAGTGTATAATTCTTTAACATGTGAGATGTTAATCGAACAAAATAATCGAACGTAAACGAACAAAATAAATGGACGTAATTGAACGTTCACGAACGTAGATGAACGAACAAAATGTTTGTTCGTTTAACAAAACGAACCAATAATCTTGTCGCTTATTTTTTAAATAAACGAACATAAACGAGTTTTGTGTAGACAAATGTTTTTGACATGCTATTCTGAAGCAATTATCTAATTTGACGTGAAATTATAACCAGAAAAACTAAGAGTAGTGTTTGAATTCAATGACTACAAGCATGACATTTTAGAATTTCACATCCCGTCAGACGATGTAGAAATTAATAGGACGTCGTTGTTGCCTTTTATTCGTGAAGCTACTTTTGTCGAATTATTGCATAACACATATTATATTACCCTTTATATTAAAGAGAGGAATCACGGTTCCCAATGTACAGTGATTCCCCTCACAGTCTAATAAAGAACGAGTTCTTTTCCCTCTCACAGAAACCCATCTTCCTCACATTTATCACACACACTTTATTTTATCTCTCACATACCGTTCCGTTTTCGATCCTACGTTATCATTAATTGATCCTCCGTTATCATTAATCAAGGTTTGGTGTTTTGTGTGTTCATTTAATTCGGTTTGCCCTTTACTATTTCATTACCCTTTGGGGGTTTGGTGTTACTTTTAATTGCCCTTTACTGTTTTAGTTTATTACTTTTAATTGGCTTTTGATCAGTTAACCATAATCGATTGTGTGTCTCTCTCTCTCTCTAGAAAAACATATCTCGGATCTGACTTCTTTCTCTAGAAAAACAGATCTCGTTATTTGGATCAACCTATTCGATGCCGCCGATTTTCTGCGTTGTTGTTGTTGCACGGCGTCGATGATCGGCAGGTGATGTTGGCTGGGTCAGTTAGGTGCTTTGATTATGGATAAAAAAATTATGACATGGTAGTTTCTAAGGGTTGTTGATTATGCCAATTTTTGATTATACCATCGAATCAGTTTGACTCTCTTGATCTGATAGGGTTATCATCAGTTTGATCTAAACTTTGATCAAACAAAGGATGGATGATTTTAATAGCTCAACATGTAGGTAAAGTTTTCATTGGGTATGGTTTATTTTTATGATGTTTACCAGAATTTGTTTGTAGCCATGGCGGCTTTACTTTTAGGGTTTATGTGTGATCATGAATTTTAGCTTCATTTTGAATTTCTGTTTGATTGGTTTATGATGTTTAGTATGCCATGATTCTGCCAGACCCGTCTTCGTTTTCGCTGGCCTATTCGTTGCCGCCATTCATGGCGTGCGGCGTTGACGGCCGGTAGGTGGCGTTGTTTGTTTCCTTTCGATAGGAACATGTTATAAAGAGTTGAGGACCTATGCCTGTAACTTTAGGAAATGAAGAAAAAATTGATCGGTTGAGGTCTTTGCTTGGTTAACCGGTGTGTGGCGTTAATTGTATGTAAATGCAATAAAGCATAATAATTTGAAAAATTAGGATCCTTGTTTTGGGGTTTCTTAGGGCTTTTGTTTTTCATGTTATTCGGCGATTGACTTTATTATGCGTTCTGTTGGTCTGTTATTGAGGCTAAATCATACTTAGGGCTTTTATTTTCTATGTTACTTGGTGTTTGCTTGAATTGGTTATGTGTTGTCTTGCTCTGTGTTGTTGTGTTATTGAGGCTGAATCATCCGTATCTTGGCGGGGCATCACATGTCTGTGTTTGCAGCCATGGCTGTTTGATGCCTCTTTAACGACGACTGCTGATGCCTCTTTAACCGTAATAGAAACCTACTTTTTTTGAAGAGTTTGGATATACGTTTGATTGGTTTCATGTATAGAACACCACAACGTTTCCTGAAGCACTTTATTATGCTCACGTGGTTCTACTGGTTGCCTTTCTACTTTTTATGCGTTGGTTAACATTAAAAGGGCATGTGGCTGTGTGTGACAGCGAGTTATAAAAAATCATGGGTTCGGTGATTGACTTTTTTATGTGTTGTTTTGGTCGGTTTGATATATATAACACGACAGTGTTTTCTGGGGTGTTTTATTATATTCATGCGATTGCACAGGTTGCATTATTCCTTTCATGAGTTTGTTACTGGTAAAAGGAGGAGACGGCTTGGCAAGGCATCAGGAAACTTGTTTGCAGCCGCCGTATCTTTCGTGTTAACGGTATCTTGGCGAGCTCAACTGTTAAGTTTGCCGCCATACCGGTATGCTCTGTGATTTCGTTTACTTGATGAATAAAGGTAGCTGTTACACTATCTATAAAGTGACACGGCTGAGGAATTTACGTCCATTGTTGCGCTATCTTTAAAGTGCTACGGAAAAACCTAATAAATAGTGAGTTTCACGATTTCCTGTGAACAGTGTGACCGGGGAAAATTGAATTATTTAACAATTGGCGATGAAGATATTTTTTAATGCGTGTGTCCACGGCTTCCAGGTGTAACTCCTTTTGGCGATGATGATGGTTTTCATCGAACTTTCTTTCGGCGTGGCATCACGACATCGTGTTTGCAGCCAAAGCAAGTCGATCCCTTGAATCGTCAGTAACACTCTTTCAAATCTGAGCCATTACTTTCTCGGTTACCTACTCACATTTTCCTTTTATGTTTTTACACGAGCTTCGTACTTTGCTTTGTTATACCCTATCCAAATCTGATATGAGAAATGGTTGATGCTCAACACTCTATATTTCATAGATATGATATTATTGTCATCAAATGACTGACCTTAGCTGCTTTATGATGTGTCGCTGGCGATGATGATCCTTTTCTGAGCCTTCACCATTGGGTTCCATGCCTGTTTTCTTTGGCTGAATATCGTATTAGGGTTGCCGGATCCGTGTTTGTGGTTTCGTTGTTAAATTCAGGTAAGGTGGAATATATGCAATTCCCTTTGCTCAAAAAGCATTATATCATGTAACATATATCCGTGTTTGTGGTTTCGTTGTTAAATTCAGGTAAGGCTGAATATAATACGACATGAGGTATGTTAGATGATATAATGTTTCTTGAGAATGATGTTTGGTATTGGTTTATTAACTGCTTATCTACTTATTCAGTTAGCTTTCGCTAGGGTCTTTGGGATTACTTATGCTTATCCTTTGTTCAAACCTCCCATGAAACAACAGACACTCATTTGTTTCTATTGTGCTTTTTGTAGATTATAGACACACTTTATTTGTTTTGAGAATTTAATGCGTTAGAATCAGCTAAAAGGCGGGTTTCAGTATGCTTGGTTAGTGGATATTATAAATAGGAGCTCGATCTTTGGATCAGTAGTACTGATATTAAAAGTAGGAGCTCGATCTTTGGATCATATTAGTTGATCAGTAGTACTGATAGGTAAATATGTAGTGTCTTAAGGTGTGTTTTGAAACACTATATCACTTGCAGAAGTGATGGTTCTGAAGCACCGTCAGTTTGAAACTACAATTTAAGATAATCAAGCCTATGAAACCTCGGCTGAAGGAAATTTTTTTAAAAAAAGATCAAAGTTTCAGATGGTTTCAAATGGCGTAATCGCTGCATTAAACAAAAGTCAACATGGTCTAGGTGCTATGTTATCATTCATATTCCTACTGTTTGTGGAAGTGATAGCCATTTTTTTATTAATTTTCGATCATTTGGTGGGAAATTTTTTTTGCCACTTGTCCTGTAGTCCTGTACGCGTGTCTGGCTGAAAAAGTGTAACATAGCTTTCATTGAATATGGGATTTACACACACTAAGTTCCGTCTCTAATCCGACTTCACATAACCTCTCTTTCTCCATGTTTCGTCATCCCTCTCTACAAACAGGTTCATATATATGTTATGCTTTCAATTTTACATATAAAGCCTCATAAATTGATTTGATTAATAGTTTATTTAAGTTCTTTCTTTTTTAATTTTCGTCATTTTTATGGGGCAGTGGTTCATCGACACCAACAATTACACGACATTGATTCACTAGCAGCCATTGCATAGGTTGTTCATATTAAAGGTGCGTTCTTTTTTGTGAATTGTACCTTTATGTCAAAGATTTGGGGGTCTTTAGTTGTGGGATATTCAGATAGTAATTTTATTGTGATTTTTTTATCTTTATTGTTTCTTGATGTTAGGTTTTTTTAAATATTAATGTTATAAAGTTATTTTAAATCATCAGAATTTTGTATGAAATTTGGATAAATTAATATCTCATACCGCATGTTTTGTAACATTTGAAACTGGATTTTGATTATCCAGTGTGTCATAGTCCCTTTATAAAGCGCAGCGGTATGTCATTTTATTGCAAGTTGTAACGCTTAAACTATTGCAAGTGTCCCTTATATTTGGCTATGATGATTGTTGGAGTCTGATACAATTGAAATTGTCTCTTGAAGTTGTGAAGTTAGCTCGGTGAGGCAATGCCCGGATGGCATATCATATATGGCTGCTATGCAACCGGCTTCTCTGCAGCCGTAGCCGAATTCAGTAACTTCGATGAGGTAAACGCTAGATACAAATCTGAGCCTATTATTTTCTTCATGCTTCATACGTGTTGGTATTATTGACACATCATCTTCTATATCCTCTTGAAATGCGATAGAATATTGAGGATAGGAGAGTGTCGTAGAAGGTTTTTCCACCAAAAATGGAATGATAGAAAGGGACTGTTGTAGCGGGATAAACAAATATATGTATAATATTTTCAAGCTTTGGTGAGGTTAAACGGGCCCGGTTAAAGCTGAGATTACCCGTATCTTAGCGGGACAACCCATGGGGGTTGTAGCCATGACGAGTGTATCCTCTTTGATCTGAATGTTGCCCTATCCGAGCCTGAACCATAAAATATGTCGGTCTGAATCTATTTTGTATATTTTTTATTTTCTATCATGCGAACAAGGAAATGAAATGATTAGTTTCTGAGTGTGGTAATATGAGCGTTGTCTTTCTTAAGTGAGTGTAGGCTTTGGCCTTCTTTTGTATAATATCAGTACATATGATTAGTTATTTAAAATATGTTTATGAAAGTCAATTAAAATACACAATACTCTTACCACAAAACAGTTGAACCGTTGAGATTTTTTCATTAAGTCGGAGATGCTAATAGAAAAACAAAAGATGAGCCTTTATAAATTTCTATGAACTGGTCATTCGCTAACAAGTTTCGTCTACCATAATATCCTAAACACAATTAGTCATTTGATTCTACAAAAAAGAAGGTACCGATATTTTTTTCCTTTTCTTTTCAGTTTCACAACAACAATGGAAGAGAACAATGGAAGAGCACATAAGACGTGAGAGGTACTCGAGGATTTTAAACTTAAATTTGGGTATGTCATATTCGACGGTTTTGGATTACTGTAGTGGAAATAGCCCATATTCGGTCTGAGAAAGAATAGATCGGAGGTACAATTTGTATCTTGCGACAAACATTTGCTTGATTTTGATAAGCTTATAAGTATTTTTTTAGCGAGACAAATGAATAGCAATAACAAAGAGACAACTTAACATACAAAATATCCTATTTATAGTAAATGGGTAAAAAATGCTACAACTTAGCTTATTTTTCAGCCTCTATTTTTTTTGTGTTCTTTACACACAGGTGATGCATCTGCAGAACGTGCTTCTACGGCTGCCAGAGCTGTTGGTCAGTTCTCGAAAGCAGAAAAGGTTGCGCGAGGGTTGCAAGTGGCCATCGATTGTGTGGTTTTGTTTATTTTAGAAAATAAGGCGAATGCGTTGGGATTGCTATAAATGGAAGACTTTGAGTGTCTAGCTGTGTGGTTACATGGAAACGAAAACAGACATGAGTATCTGCAATCAACATCCCAAGGTTTGCTTTCATGTTTTCTATAATCTCACTACTTTTTTTAAGTACTGATATCACTATATGTGGTAAGAAATTTAATTGGACTGAAATAACTAAGATTCACAGTAGGTTAAATGTAAAATGCATGTTATTTTACTGCCTGTTTTGACCTTTTCAGGTAGTTCTTACGGGTCAAAGTACATTGTTGTCCGTTGACCCTCTCAGCATATGGCTCGCAATTCCAACCACCTGTAATGTCCAAACAGGGCATGTAGAGACTAAACCATTTTTGTCTCGAGTGACTCGGTTATAAGTAAACACGTAGAGGTTAGTTTTGTTGACGCTTAACACTTTTTGTCTAACCATATTCTAAATAAAAGGCTTAGAGAATGTGATATGTGATTTCCTTAATTACCATACATGTTTGACATATGGATTTTTGTTACTCGAATGTATGCTACTGTATGGAATTTGCAGCACAGGTATGCATATGTAGTCATAATTGTTCTTAATTGACACTGTTCTAGAGTTTGGTTTAACTTGGAGATCGTTAGTTGTATAAAGTTTCAAGGCGATGGATAGTAAATAAGTTTATTTAACTCCAACGACCACTAAAAACGTTACCAAAAACGCCCGCACTTCGCTGCATCGAAGCGCGGGCTCCAAACCCTAGTCTTTAATAATAGAAGGGAATCACGTTGCACTAGGAACAGTGATACCCTCTCATACACAATATTTTATTAACCCACTCACATAAACACATCTCACATACCCATCACTCATCACTTTCTCTCTCACTTTTTTTCTCTCGCTGTGTAACTTTCTCTCTCTAACATCGATGTAATCGAGGAAACTGATAGGTGTGTAAACACCCATCTTTTCTACCACTTAATTACAATAATAACCGGACCAAAACGTGTATTTTATGTCTTTTATGTCGGAATTATGCGTGGTTTGTGTTTTTGTTGTGATTTAGGACGAAATTGTGAAAAGTGGAGAAAACACGAGAATTCACGGGCATTCACGGCTTTTATTGAAGAAAAGGATGAAAGACGGAGTCGAGAAGTCAAGAGTGGAAAAAGAACGGAAGTCCAAGACCAATTCTGAAGATTTATCGAAGAAAAAGTCAAAAGACGGAAGTTTATCAAAAGTCGAGAAACTCAAGTCTATTTTATTGAAGAAATTAAAGACGAGTTCAAAAGATATCCCGAGCCACAAGTCCTTAAAGTCCAAATTTAAAAGAAAGATTAGAAGAAAAGGACTAATGACGCAATTAATGAAGATTAAATGAAGGAGGGACTTAATCCCGCAATTAACAAGAAATGAAGGAGGGGAGGAAGCTTCCTAATCCTCCCCTATAAATAGTTTAGATTGTTAAGCATTTGTTTTTGTTGGCTAATCGTGACAATTAGTCCTTCCACTTTTTATTACCTCGTCATTTAAATTCTTGTCCAATTTAATTACCTTGTCTTGCACTTAATTACCATTTAATTCAAGTAAGTTTTTCTTTTTAATTCTTGTTAATCTTTATCTTTATCTTGTTAATCTCATTCTTCCTTTCTTAATCTTTGAGTTGATTTGTTTATGTTCAAGTTCTTCATTTTTGTTGATTTGATTAAAGTGGTTTTGATTAACTTGTTTAGTTTTATTGTTTTGGATTGATTGTTTATGCTTTATATTTGTTTATTTACTTGTTTGATTTAATCTTATTGTTGATTTGGTTTAGTTTTTATTGGATCCGATCTTTATTCTTATTCCTTGTTCTTCGGACATCATACTGTTCTTGCCAGATTCGTCCCCAGCAAACATTCCGAATAGGTCTGTTTTATTGTGCTCTATACGAAATATTCTATATTCCGAACTGAGGTTTTATTCCGCGTAAGGGTTTTGTAGAAATTGCTTACTCGGAATATTTAATTATTCCGCATAGGGATTTTGAAGGAATTGCTTATTCGGAATTTCCAAGTATTCCGCATAGACTTGATATTCAGCATAGGCAGAATTATTCCGAATAGGAATTTGTATTCCGAAATGAGGTATCTTTCCGAATAGGTGATAGTATTCCGAATAGAGGCTTACATTCCGAATAGACTGCTATTCCGAATAGCAAGGACATTCCGCATAAGAACAATATTCCGAATAGGCTGGATTTTCCGAATTGGTCTAAATATTCGTGTAGAACTTCTTTCCGAATAGGTGACAGCTATTCCGAATAGAGGATTATTCCGCATAGGAGGTTTATTCCGCATAAGGAAATCTTAGTTTTTAGTTTTCTGCCTTTTCATTTTTTAAGCTTTATTTTTCCCGCATTTTTCCTTGCTCGCACTTTAAGTTTATTTGCCTTAGTTTAAGATCTAGTTTAGTTGTGTTTTTAAGTTTGCCTTAGTTAGATTTAAGTTTGCGTTATTTACATTATCGCCCTTAATTTTAGTCTTGCTTTTAAATACCTGCACCTTTACTTTAATTAGACTTCGATTTACTTTTTAGTCCTTTACTTTATTTGTTTTGCACCTTTAATTTTCAAAACTACAACGACACATCTTTGTTCCACCAAAGTTCAACTGAGTCACACATTAAACAACAAGTTTTTCAATTCGAAGAGATATACTTAAACGAATCTTTTTAATTAGGCAAAAGCCTTTTTATCAAATGGCGCCGCTGCCGGCTCTTTTCGTTAAGATCAACAGTTTTCTGTGAGAGACACGTTGCTTTTTGGGATCCGTTCACTTGTGAACGTTACTTTTCTCGCATAAAAAATTCCAAAAACTCATAAAAAATAAAAATTGATAAAAAACCATAAAAATTAAAAATTTCAAAAAAATACAAAAAGATTTCATCTTTATTGTGTATATATATTGTCTTTGTGTTTGGTTTTGTTTTCTTTTGCATTTTCAGGTATATGCGTAAGCCCGAGCCTCAAGAAGATTTAGATATGGCAGGTGTTAACAACAACAACATTCCACCGAACCTGAATAATAATAATAACAACAATGCTCTTCCACAGTCCGATCTTCGGACCATGGAGGAACTTTGTCAACCAACAATGTTTGGACGAGGAGGACCGATTGCGCCGATGCAAATCAACGCTCCTGAGTTTTCGTTGAAGCACCACATGATTCAGCAAGTACAAACAAACCCATTTAGAGGACTGCCTGATGATGATGCCTACAAACACCTCGACAAGTTCATTACAATCACCCAAAGCATGAAGTTGGCTGGTGCCACTATGGATGAGCTTCGCCTATAACTCTTTCCACACACTCTATTACATCATGCCGAGAAATGGTTTGATCGTCTCCCGAAGAATTCTATTCACACTTGGGATGATATGACTCAACGCTTTCTTTCGCGCTACTTTCCACCATCCATGGTCACAAGCCTTCGCAATCAGATCAACGGTTTCATGCAAGATCTCGATGAATCTCTTTTTGATGCATGGGAGAGATATAATGTCTTGATCGACCGTTGTCCAAACCACAACATGCTTCCGATCACCTTGATCGATACTTTCTACAACGGATTGACTTTTCGAGATCGTGATACGATCAATGTAGCCGCCGGTGGCACATTCATGAAAAGGAGACCCGAGGAGTGTAGAGAGTTAATTGAAAACATGACTACTCATCATAAGAACTGAGATTCCTCTGCTTCTTCTAGAAACAACACGAGAGTCAATGTTTCTTCTACCTCAGCAAATCCTGAGATGACCGAACTCACCCGCATGATGGCTGAAATGAGCAAAAGTATTACGCTTCTCGCTTGAAACCAACAACAACAACAAGTTAAAGCGGTTGCTAATCCTTGTGAAACATGTGGCGGTCCTCACTCATACACCGATTGTCCTTCGACACAAGGAAATCCGGAAAATGTGTATGCAGCTTACGGTAATTATTCACCGGAAAATTACCAAGCTAGACAACAAGGGGATAGAAATCTGCTAAGCTACCGTTCCAACAACTACCTTTCACCCGGTTTTTCTCCTCAAAACCAAAATCCCGCCAACAACTACAATAGAAGCAACCAAATCCCACCTCGTGCTTCTAACCCTTATCAACCACCCACCCAACAACACCCACCCATTAATCCCGATGTTGACACAATCATGAGAACTCAAGGTGAGCAAATCAAGAATCTACAGAGCCAAATAATTAATTTGAAAGGAGATATCTTGAAGCAAGGTAATGACATCAGAACCGAGGTTCGTGATAATCTTCAATCCTCTTTCATCACTCAAACAACTGAATTGAAGAATCTGTTGGCTAGTTTCTTGCCCGAAGCTCAACCTTCTTCTTCTTCGGGTTCTCTACCTTCAAACACCGTCACCAACCCGCGAGCTAATGTGAGTGCTATAACTACGCGTAGTGGAATTACCATTGTCAATCCACCTGATTCACCACCATCATCTACACCTCCTCCCCCACCATATATCCCTACTCCTCTTACACTTAGTGATAGTACACCATTACCGTCTCCGCCTCGTCATGACGATGTATCTCGGAAGGACCCTTCAACATCACAACCTTCACCAACTACACCTTCACCTAACCCTTATCAACCTAGAATCCCATACCCTTCTCGCATAGGCAAGACCAATGATCTAACCAAGAATGATTGTCAAGTATCGAAATATGTGGATATGCTATCTAAAATGACCATCAACATTAGCCTTGTTGAAGCACTTTGCCACATGCCGAAATTTGTCAAAGCATTCAAGGAATTACTTAGCAAGAAGGAGAAGCTGATTGAACTCGCCAACACACGCTTAAATGAAAACTGCTCTGCAGTCCTTCTTAGAGAACTTCCGGAAAAGCTTGGAGATCCCGGTCGTTTTGTGTTGCCTTGCGTGTTCAACAAAACTGAAGAATTTACTGCCCTTGCTGATCTCGGGGCTAGTATTAACTTGATGCCACTAAGTGTTTGGAAAACACTATCATTGCCCGACCTCACTCCAACTAAGATGACTCTTGAACTTGCAAATCGCACTCTCGCTTACCCCGTTGGTATAGCCGAAGATGTGTTTCTTAAAGTTGGCACATTTACTTTTCCGGTTGACTTTGTCGTAGTTGATTATGAAATGGACCCTCGTATTCCTTTAATACTTGGTCGGCCATTCTTAAGAACCGGACGTGCTTTAATAGATGTGGCCGAAGGTGAGTTAATCTTAAGAGTCGGGGATGATTCTAAAGTTTTTAAAATGGGGAAGCTTACAGGCAAATCCTTTGGAGGCCGAGAATCAGTGAATATGATCAATGTGCTCGATGACTTTACCGTCTATGACAATCCTCTATTCGAGTCTTCCACTGATAATCCACTCTTTGAAGATAATGTGGATGATTCTCCCCCTACTTTTGACGCTTCTCCCATTTATGATTCACCACCGGTCTTTGATGCTTATGATGATGATTCTAGCTCAGATTCGGATGATTTTGATTGTACTTCTGAGTATCCCGAGCTACCTACATATGATGATTTTGATGAGGCCGATACTCTCTCGAGCGATTCTTCACATGATGAAGATCCTCCGCCATCACTCGATCCTACCTTGGACGATTACTCATTCGAGGAAGACTTCTCTATGTTTCTCAATACATACTTCCCGCATGAGAGTGATGCACCTCCTTATGACTTTGAAGATTATCGTCTTGATCTTACTTTGGATTTGAAGAGCATTTTGTCAAAGGAGAAGAAACCGGTTGACACCAAAATCCGTTGCACTTATGATTTGACACCTCTTTGTCCTCCTTCTGAGGACGAGGTTGTGCTTCTTTGCGGATCTTCTTCACACTCGGCTGAGCCTGAGTGCTATTTTCCCCTGAAGGAAAAGGTGTTCGACCCCGGTATTGAAGTTTTTAAGCCATCTCAGTATCCACCTGATGAAATAAAAGGAAAAATCTGTGGAATTATTGAAGACATGCTCGCACCGCTTAATACTTGCTCCCACCATGCTCCATCACTGCTTAAGGGAACCCTGCCACTTCTCTTTTGGCTTGCCTTGTTCGCCTTAAGCTCTTGCTTATTGATGGATGAAAACTATGTCTTTGATCCTGGTGGATTGGTTTCATGCTACTTCTGTTGATGATCAAGGTCGAGTCAGGCTAACGACTCGGTAAACAAAAACCAAGCGCTTCTTGGGAGGCAACCCATGTATCTATCTTTTCGCTTTCTTTACCATAAGTGTAGGGGGTACCCTTTGGATTGCTATTTCCTCTCCTCACTTCTTAATCAGGGATTCGAACTTCAATGACCCACTCTTGATGATTCTTGACGACCCGTGATTCCATGTTCTACTTTATCCCGGTTCTATCCTAAACTCTTTTCGATTCACTATTTTATATTTTCTCAATATTAAAATAGGAATCTCTTTAGTTGTCTTTTCCTTAGCGATATTTAAACAACGTGCACAATGTCCTAAGTGTAGGGGAGTTTACTCCCACATGCTTAAACATTGAGGACAATGTTTATCTTAAGTGTAGGGGGGACTTCTATCGAAGTTAAGTGGTCTTTTCCTTGTATTTGTCCTCATTTTAACCGGAAAATCAATTTTTCGACATTTTTCAAAATTTTTGATCTATTTTGGCCTATTAGTTTTTACCTTTGTATAGTTATTTTCTTTCTTTGCTAGAATAAATGTTTAATAAGTGGTTTTAATTTTCAAACGTTGTGAATTTTTTGACTCAATCCGAGTTTACTCTAGCTAGTATCCTTAACATGTTTAAGTCAAGTTTTGCTAGGCTTTTATATAGGGAGCTATAAAACGCGAATGTCTTAACTCTCACGGGTTAAGAACAAGAACTTTTCGAAAGTTCCTATAATTGAACCTAGAGAGTCGTTTATCAAGGGAACTTTAAGATGCGATTTCTAAACTTGAAAGAGTCTAAGAATTTGCAAGATCCTATAGGCGACTCGAAAACCCAAAACTTTGATTTAATAGGCTAAGCATCCACGAGTCTCATTCCTTGAGATTTTAAACTGTGGAGAACGAGAGATGATAGAGCCAATTATAAGTCGGTATTCTTTCGTGAATTTATGTGAGTTAATTATGAGCCTATTCTCCCATCGCTTGCTAATAAATTTATCTGCTAATAAATAAGGTTGTACGATTTGAAAAGTTACTTAGCTTCTAGCCCCAGATCGTTTAAAAGTTGCTCGGTAATGACGAGAGTTCATAGCCAAGGCATAACTTATGAAGCGGGGCGCGAAGATTGGCGAGTCCGAAAAGGCTCTAACAAGGCATGAGGGCTATGTTTTGTTGCTAAAGATCCAAAAGTGATGTGAAGAATCATTTATCGAAAGTCAATATGAAGGATCGAGACACACGACGAAAAGCAAAAACTCCCAAAAAGTCATGGAGAAGTGTATCCGAAAAGACCCTAACAAGGTATGAGGATAAATAGATCCAAGTCAATAAAGGAGGCGGATCGTTGTATATCAAAATCCAAAATAAAGATTGGAGAAAAATGAAGAAGTCGTGGTCCATATATGAAGAATCTCTCAAAAATTCCAAGTGAAGAAATTCCATTTATGAAGAGAAGACCATTATTTCATGAACGTCTCTCAAGATTTGAAGTATGAAGTCGCTGCCAAATATCGGCCCGAGAAAGGTCTCAAATCGCGAACCAAGTTATGCCAAGATATGAACTTTTTGATATCCCGAGAAGCAGTTTTAAAAGATTTGGTCCTTTAGCTAACTATTGATTAAATCGTGCACTTTATTTTCAGACTAAATAATTATCGAAATAAGTCAAACAATGCATCTTCGTGATCATTCAAGACAAATAATAAAATATAAGAGATACCCATAGGAATAAGGGAGTCTAAGTGAATAATTGGCCCACATGAGTTCGTGTTAGTTTACTAACTTATAATAACAATGATCTCGTTTTTAAGCTTGGTTTGGAGAAAGTGAAAAGTTGAGGATGATGATTATTCATGACATTTTCAAAACCCAAGGTATGCTTTTAATTTCTTTGCTTTGCATTTTTATAATTTTCTATCTCTTTAATAAAGGCCAACGTGGATTGACTATGATGAAAAGTGTAAACATGCTTTGTAACTAATGCATTGCATGAGGACATTGCAATGGTCAAGTGTAGGGGATTTGATAGGTGTGTAAACACCCATCTTTTCTACCACTTAATTACAATAATAACCGGACCAAAATGTGTATTTTATGTCTTTTATGTCGGAATTATGCGTGGTTTGTGTTTTTGTTGTGATTTAGGACGAAATAGTGAAAAGTGGAGAAAACACGAGAATTCACGGGCATTCACGGCTTTTATTGAAGAAAAGGATGAAAGACGGAGTCGAGAAGTCAAGAGTGGAAAAAGAACGGAAGTCCAAGACCAATTCTGAAGATTTATCGAAGAAAAAGTCAAAAGACGGAAGTTTATCAAAAGTCGAGAAACTCAAGTCTATTTTATTGAAGAAATTAAAGACGAGTTCAAAAGATATCCCGAGCCACAAGTCCTTAAAGTCCAAATTTAAAAGAAAGATTAGAAGAAAAGGACTAATGACGCAATTAATGAAGATTAAATGAAGGAGGGACTTAATCCCGCAATTAACAAGAAATGAAGGAGGGGAGGAAGCTTCCTAATCCTCCCCTATAAATAGTTTAGATTGTTAAGCATTTGTTTTTGTTGGCTAATCGTGACAATTAGTCCTTCCACTTTTTATTACCTCGTCATTTAAATTCTTGTCCAATTTAATTACCTTGTCTTGCACTTAATTACCATTTAATTCAAGTAAGTTTTTCTTTTTAATTCTTGTTAATCTTTATCTTTATCTTGTTAATCTCATTCTTCCTTTCTTAATCTTTGAGTTGATTTGTTTATGTTCAAGTTCTTCATTTTTGTTGATTTGATTAAAGTGGTTTTGATTAACTTGTTTAGTTTTATTGTTTTGGATTGATTGTTTATGCTTTATATTTGTTTATTTACTTGTTTGATTTAATCTTATTGTTGATTTGGTTTAGTTTTTATTGGATCCGATCTTTATTCTTATTCCTTGTTCTTCGGACATCATACTGTTCTTGCCAGATTCGTCCCCAACAAACATTCCGAATAGGTCTGTTTTATTGTGCTCTATACGGAATATTCTATATTCCGAACTGAGGTTTTATTCCGCGTAAGGGTTTTGTAGAAATTGCTTATTCGGAATATTTAATTATTCCGCATAGGGATTTTGAAGGAATTGCTTATTCGGAATTTCCAAGTATTCCGCATAGACTTGATATTCAGCATAGGCAGAATTATTCCGAATAGGAATTTGTATTCCGAAATGAGGTATCTTTCCGAATAGGTGACAGTATTCCGAATAGAGGCTTACATTCCGAATAGACTGCTATTCCGAATAGCAAGGACATTCCGCATAAGAACAATATTCCGAATAGGCTGGATTTTCCGAATTGGTCTAAATATTCCGTGTAGAACTTCTTTCTGAATAGGTGACAGCTATTCCGAATAGAGGATTATTCCGCATAGGAGGTTTATTCCGCATAAGGAAATCTTAGTTTTTAGTTTTCTGCCTTTTCATTTTTTAAGCTTTATTTTTCCCGCATTTTTCCTTGCTCGCACTTTAAGTTTATTTTCCTTAGTTTAAGATCTAGTTTAGTTGTGTTTTTAAGTTTGCCTTAGTTAGATTTAAGTTTGCGTTATTTACATTATCGCCCTTAATTTTAGTCTTGCTTTTAAATACCTGCACCTTTACTTTAATTAGACTTAGATTTACTTTTTAGTCCTTTACTTTATTTGTTTTGCACCTTTAATTTTCAAAACTACAACGACACATCTTTGTTCCACCAAAGTTCAACTGAGTCACACATTAAACAACAAGTTTTTCAATTCGAAGAGATATACTTAAACGAATCTTTTTAATTAGGCAAAAGCCTTTTTATCAGAAACCTTTGGGTTTTGATGGAAACCCAAATTTTGAATCAATCTAGTCAGATCTGTATCATAAAGTCGTGGTTTTGGGGGTTTATTGGAGGCCCTCTCTTAGCTTTGATGGAAACCCTGAATTGTTAATCGGATCCGTATCATCAAGCCGTGGTTTTTGGGTTTGTTGGAGGCCCTCTCTTGGGTTTGATGGAAATCCTGATTTGTTTTAGCTCTTCTGGACAAATTGAATTCATATCAGGTTTGATGGAAACCCTTTATTGGGTTTCATGGAAACCCTCATTTTTTTTGCTCTGATTGATTTTTCTTTGTTATAAAGTAGATGTGTTTAGCTCTGATTCATTTTTTAGCTCTGATTGATTTACCTTTATTGAAAAAGAATGAGATAGAGAAAGAGGCACAGTGATGAGTATGTGAGATGTGTTTATGTGACATGTGTTTATGTGAGATGGGTTAATAAAATATTAGGTTCTTGAGAGGGAAACGTGATTCCCCTCTTTTATTATAGACGTATTTGATGGAAACCGTGAGGATTTTAATCGGGTTTTACATAATGTGTACAGTAACGCTGCCTCACAATTTTTCGTTGTCGGGGTTGATAGCAGGAGACGGTAGTCACGTATGTGACTTTCGTTGCCGCTTACAGCCGTTTGGTTTCTCTCAGGTGGCCTTTTAAGGTTGCCTTTCCATTGTGGGATTTATGAGCTGTATGGGTATTCTATATGGAGTTGATTCAGATCGGTGTATGCTACTGATGTTGTGACTAGCCGATGAATTGAGGCGATGATGACCAATAATTATCGAGGAGACAATCGAGACCACCCGCATCTTGGCAGGGCAGCCTCTTACGGCTGCAGCCATAGCGGGCGTGTCCCCTTTCTCCTTTATTATGCCTTATTTGAGCCAAATATAATAAACGAACGGTAGGTAACACACGTATGTGTGTGAACTGCATATTGAGCAACAAAAATGCGTAATGAATGTGGGACGTGTACAAGGGATAATATAAATGTATCTTTTTTTGCTATGATGATCAATAGGGCGAGTCAAGATCGCCCACATCTTGGCTTACGGTTGCAGCCATGGCAGGCATATCCGCTTTTTCCTTTGGTATGTGTTTTCTGTTATGCCTTTCATTAGTTTATAAACAGCTTGGCTACAATGATTAATTATAATATTCGTTCCCCAAACATTATATTATCCTATATACACGTGCCATATTAGTAACTGTCCGTTTGTTCACCACGACCGTTGCCCCTAGCCTTTGACGGGTTGGTGACCGTCAGATTTATGTGTGTGTTATCAATAGTCACATATAATCCATTGGTAATCCTATGTGGAACTGATTCAGATTGATGTATGCTTTGCTGTGTGCTACTGATGTTGTGACCATCTGACGTATTCAGGCGATGATGACCAATAATGGCCAAGGAGACAATCGAGACCACCCGCATCTTGGCAGCGCAGCCTCTTACGGCTGCAGCCATGGTGAGTGTGTCCCCTTTCTCTTTTAATATGCCTTATCTGAGCCAAAAATAATAAAATGAATTATGGTAACGCACGTATGTGTGTGGATCGCATACTGAAAGAGAATAATGGTGGGTAATGGGTTGTGAATGTAGTACGTGTATAAGGGATAATTTTTCGTTGTTATATTTGGTTTTTGATGGTCATATAGCAGGATATGTTGTTGTATGCAATTATTTATGAAGAACAGTAGAGATGGAATAAACAATAAGTTTCATTTTCATATCTTGGTACGCGGATCGTGGTGGGTGGAACCGGCCCGTATCTTGGCGGGGCAGCACGTCTTTGTGCTTGCAGCCATGGCGGGTCACGTATGCTTTATTCCTATTCTGCACCACTAATTGGTATGACCCATTCATAAATCTTAAATCTTGATATCATAATGTGTTTTGGGTTGTGATTTTATCAGGATAACTTTATTACATAGGGGATGTTTGTCTCCGCTTATATTGGCAACTTATGGTCATTTGCTTATATATGCTTATTACGGGAATAAACGGCTGCTAATTAGACTTCAATAAGAAATGAGGATTCCGTGTGGTCGTTTGCTTATATATGCTTATTACGCTTTCCATTGATTTTTATGAAAAAACGATTAGGCTGTGATGATTATTGGGGTCTCGCCACAGTTAAAGGGTTATTGAAGATCCGATCCTAACTAGGCGGGGCATTGACCGGATGGCATTGCATATATGCCTGTTCTGCAACTGGAATTCTTTGCAGCCTAGCATAATTCAGATGCGTGTATGACCTACCCAAAATATACAAATCAGATCCTGAATATTTATTGCTCCTTTACACCTTTTTATACGCCTTTAATTTTTCTATAATTTGTGCATCATCTTCACTCTACTACTGATATATACAACATAGATAAACTTATGCACTGATAAAGTTGTTTGGTTTTGCCCATCCGACCTCTTATGGTTGTCGACATACCGAATCCTTTGCATTGTGTATCTTTTAGCTAAGCTACCATGTATCTTTTAGCTAAGCTACCATGTATCCTGCCTAGGCGTTCACGCCAAGTGTGTGAATTAAGTTTTGGCAGGTTCTTGGCACCGCTTCCATATTCGTAAACCTGAGCCGGAAACGAACTTCTTACTTATTTTACCGCCCTGAACCGAATGAGGACTGAAAGGAAAGAATCCAAATGTTACGTTTCAGACCCAAGAACCAAAGGTTACATCTCCTGATTTGCTTCATGATTATGAGGCAATAATCCAAAGGTTACATCTCGATGGGTTTTCATGATAGTTAAATATTTTTGTGGCTACGATGATGTTTTTTTATCTCAGCGAGAAGTTTTGGGCCCGACTTTGTGAGGCAATGACCGGATGGCATAACATATATGGATGTTATGCAACCGAATTCCATTGCAGCATGAGCAGGTATTTGAAAGCTTCTATGACCTGAACACCGTATATACATCCGAGCCTAATCAGGAAAGGCAATAAGCCGTAGTCTTAAACCAACTTTGAACAGCTTATGTGTGTCCACTCTGTTTGAGGTACCTCCAACAATAAAGGTAAGAATCTTGACATGTGCTTTTATAAAACTTCATCTGAAATTGTGTTTGTTTTTAGTTATTTTGAACCCTATGAGATTTTTTGTTCTGCTTACGTTATATAAGACTTTTCTTTTTAAGTTTAGTTGGAGACTTATGAGCTTACTTGAGTTCTAGACCTGTGAAAAGATATTTGGGTTGTTCTAGACCTGTGATAACTCACGGTGGTTCAGGTCTCATTTTGAAGTAAAGATATAGACACAAATATCAGTATAATTAACATTAGACGAGCACTTTTTTAAGTTAAACGAAACAGCTCGTCGCACGATGGCCGTGCTTAATCCGCTTAAGGTTTGCATATTCTGTAAATATTTTTTATTTATATATGAAGTTTTATTGACCAGGAACCTCTTGATGAATGGAAACTAAGGCTTTACCCATTACTAATCTTTTTGCCTTTTGGCTATAGGTTGTCATTACCAATCTTTAGGCAAATTCAGTAAAATTTCTTGATGCAAAGCATTGGCCTGGTGCTCCAAACGAGAACGTATCTTCTTACAAGGTTGAGTGTCGGTATTAATAAATTAATTAGAATATATTTTATATCAAGTGCATTGTTTTACTTTCATTTTTTTTTCAGGTCCCCTTTTCAAAGGTTGTCTCCGTCGAGCAAGATGACTTTAGATTGAAAGATTCAAAAGGTTACCATCGTCTTGCTCCTGGAAAGAGTGTCCTACTTAGGTGCGTAATCTGATATAAATACGATTTCGTCTCATTTACTTGCTAGCTGGTTGATTTGGGCTGTGTTTGTATTTCAACTAAAGTTTATTTTGAATGCATACGATTTAACTTTAAAGTGTATTATATCTTAGATTTTTATTAAAAGAGAATGTATTATTATACGGAAAATGTTACTTAATTCTAATCAATGTCATACAGATATAAATTTTTATCAAATGTACTAAAGTGGTGTATTCTTAAGACAAAACAACAGTTGTTGAAATACAAGCAGAATATGATCCTGATAAGAAGACTAAACCAAAGGCAACTCAAAGTGAAACCGGCATAGTTTGGCATCCTTCCCTCTAAATCTTATTTATTCTGTTTTTTGAAAACAGAACTTTGTTATGCAGAGGGTCTTCATTGGGTTGCAGAGCCGGCTTCTGAGGTTGAGCCATTGAAGGTTGAAGTGAGACTGTTTAACAAATTGTTTAAATCAGAGGTTGGTAATTTTTACTTTTACTTGGTGATCGACCATTTGTTTAAATCTGAGTTTTTCTATGTCGGCACCCTTTCAAAGTCATACATGCAAAAATTTGCAATTCTTTACACATAATGCAGTTGGTCACAACTATTACATAACATGCCTATTTTTATTCCCTTTATGGCTTTTACTTTACTACTAGGACATCCAATAGCATTACACAGGATGTGCACCCAACACTTATTTATTTTGGTAAAGCAGGGACTCGACCACAAAGATGTGATGGACAAAGTTGCCGAAACAACAACGCATCCAAGGAAATAACCCCATAAGGAAAAACAAGCTGGCCCAAATGTACACTCCTATCTTACCTGCAAATCAGCTGCAAAGAAAAAAGAAGAAGCATAATCAAGTGAACCGACGTAACAGCAGCCAACGTTTATACCAGACACATGTTCTCAAAAGCGAACCCGAAACGCCGCGGCGAAACACAAGCACCCCTCCTAATATAAACAACGCGGCAACATATGTGGACCTCTAACAGTCTAACATGAGTTGCATATTGCGTCATAATATTGGAGCACGTAATTCAATTAACGTTCCTTAATACTTTTATGGGAGTGATATATTGAAACTATCTACATACTTAGAGTGGGGGAACAATAGCTGGTAACTGGGCTGTTAGAGTTTTGGCATCACTAGAGTTTTGATTCACCATTTCGACTCTGGCGCCAAGAGACCTTGTGCCAACTCTATCAGCTCACGTTAAAGGAATTTTGGTTTTTTTTAGTAATAAAAGGATATTTGTGGGCTTATTATACCCCTCTGGCATCATTTTTTTCTCGTTTCAACCACTCCTCCATAAATGTGGTGCTAAAGGGTTTCTGATGCCAAAGCCTCAAAATCCTACGTGACGGTTTTGACACCACTTTCTCGTGCCAACGATTCCCAGCTCTCTTAAGAGACTTTCATTGTACTTAGAAATTACTGTAGAAAACATAACATTTCATTCATCATACATGTATGTTGTTTCACTCTAGGTCCAATATTGATATCGTTAAACATTTCTAATTAAGTAATGTGTAATGCGTATATCGGACTTAATTAGCACAAGCTAATTATCACTGTCAACATTTCATTCTTGCGTAATGCGTATATCGGTATATTGTATGATGCCACAAACTATTTATCGACATCAACAGTTAGATGAAACTTTCGACGATTTTCTCGAACAGGTACAACAACAAATGTAAGACATGACAACTTTTAAGCTGCTCCTTATAACTTGTCCTCTTTTCGGTATCAACCTAGGAGCAGCACCACTACGTACAAATTGTTGCGACATTCTCAAGACTCAAACGGAGTAGGAAATTACGGCAGTGTCACTACTCTGCTGCTTCAAACTGGTGGTTTTTTTAGTGCAATTGTTTAATTATACTTGATGAAATGAAATAATTGAAGTGGGAGATAAGCCGACGTGAGTTATTTATATGGAGTGTAATGGCCGCGTTAAACGAGTATAAAACGCGTGTGTTTCATAAGTCAGGACATGAAGTTGGTGAATATTGTTTATAACTTAAGTACAATGTATTTAGTTGTATCTAGTTATATTTGATATGATAACTTGATAACAATAAAGTTTCAATTGGTCATCGTGGAAGTCGTTGCCATGGTTTGTGTGTTTCTTTTGAAGCTTGAAAATGTCTTATGTCTTCACGCACTAGTATTTTCTATATACCCTATAAAGGGTTTATCCTAAATGTTGAAAATTGAAAGTTGAAAATTAAAAAACAAATATATATGACAAGTTGAACAAATTGTCTGTGGTTGAATATTAAAAGTGAGAAAAAGAAATAAATATGGCAATGTTGAGTGTGTATTCACCAAATCTCCATCTATATAATGCCATCACACATACTTGCTACAATACACACATCCCAAATTTTTGACATATAATATCTACAGTTCGGTTTTCCTCTCCCAAGTTTGAGAACCATATCATATGATCTTAGTTTCGTCAAAGATAAAGTCACTATCTTTGTGTTCGTAATCTTAGAACACGGGCATAGGTAACCATTGTACAAGAAACTTTTGGGGTATCAACAAATAGATGAAATTGTAGAATATTTGTGAGTCGGGTTAGAGATGCATAGGAGCAAGAAATCCTCGTCACGAAAATAGCTTCTTTTTTTTCATTTGTAAGTGATATTATATGTTCATTTAGATATATACTGAAATTCGTATAATAACCCAAGTTTCTCGATCAAATTTGACATTATGATCCACTCATATTATTCTGTTTTGACTATGCTTCTTTTAATCTTTAGGATCATAGAGGAATGTCTAATATTACATGGCTTGAATTACCCTCAATTGAAAAAAATGCTTGAAAATATATCTTTCTAAATTATGATATAGTTATTAATTTCCTATACAATTTGCATACATATCAGATTGAATATGGCTTACGGTATTTGAAAAAGAATATGGGTTACTGTGCATTACACAGGTTTTTAATTCATGATATATCAATATCCCATTTTCATTGGTTTTTGTTCGAATTGTCTCACATGTAACAAGCGTCGCTAATTCTTAATTTGATTAACGCGCTTATATATGTGTAAAACTATGGTGTTTTTAAATCTTTACCAAATCATCATTAGCATATGGACATGCATATGTTGTTATGGGAGTATGACTTTTGATTATTATTCATTAGTGTGTAACTCGGATGAAGAATATGAAAAATGTTTTTTGTTTTGCATGCTTTGTTTTATTTTGTATAAAGAAATGGCGGTGAGAGTTTATGATAGTGATAAGCCTAATTGCTATCATGGCATCGATACAAAAGAGTAAGATGAAACAAATATTCAAATGCTCAAAGTTTGGATTAAAAGTAAAGTTTATGTACATAGATAATCAAGGTAAGATTAAAGTATATAACAAGTGCATATGTTTGAACTAAAATAAAATAATTAGACTTTATAAGATAAAATAGTCGATCGTAATTACATATTCTAAAGCCCTTAAACACAATAAGTTTCGAGAGTTGACTTTACTAACCTAAAAAATTACTACTAATATATGAAACCCAATTAAGAAACATATTTTGATTAAAATCTTTAATATAAAAGTTGAATAAGGTTTAGAAAATTAACAATCACGTATAATTTTATAAAATGTGACAATAAATTTTTAATATGGTATAAAAGTTGAATTGTGAAAAAAAGAATGTTTAAGAAGTCACATTTATATATATATTAGGGTGTCTATTTGTCATACTTATTTTTGTCGCACGGTCAACTTTATGTTGCATTGTCGAAAGATATATTACATTCAACTAACAAGGTATTAGTAAAATCAGTCAAAAAACTTGGTCAAAAAAGATTATGCACCTCAAATATTGTGTAGCAAGAAATTTGCGACGAGTAACGCGCGTTGTTAGATGTTATCTCGTAATTGATGTAATGTTTCCTTTTTATTTTGACCGTATGTATATTATGTTTTAGGTACATGTTAAGAACTATCGCATGTTACAACTGTGTTGTAATTGCATTTTGATATTATTATGTTTTATTTAAACGTAAATACTTATCACAATATAGTATAACGTTCATTATCGATCGTTAGTAATTTCCGCCGCTTTACGCGGATATTCGTCTAATATTCTTTAACGAGTGTATTAATTAGGTCTTATTGTAAACGATTTGCACATGGCCGGCTGATGGAGTGTGCAACCTGTGCATTGGCACAGGGCCCATCATTGTAAGGGGCCTCCAATTTTAATAGATAGCTATACACTACGTTACATATGTGATACAATTAATGTATACTGTCACAATAAAGTTCAAACTGTATTTAATGAGTAAAGGGTTTAAGGTCCATTTAATATTAGTTTAAACGAATAGAACTTGTCCGCTATATACATTCCATATTTTTTTTTTTGCTGCAAAAAGGAAATTTATTTATACATCTTATCATTATTATTTTTATTCTTCAAATATGAACTTTTTTTATCTATGTAGTTTAGTTACTGGTATTAATTTTTGGAGCCTATAATTGCTTGTATATATAGTTCTGTCTGAAAGTAATGTTTATGCAATTCAACTTAATATACAATAACTTATAACTTTTTTTTTTTGTTTTGAACTAGATAACTTATAACTGAATCACACATATCTCAGTTAACATGACCAGAGCAATGTAAAATTCACTAAATTGCATGTAAGATACAAATACACTCAATTCTCTAACTTTAACGTTTTCCTCTATACCCGCAACAACTTTTGAAATATAATGAAACTTTTGTGGTATACGTATATATGTATGAGCGACTAAAGGGCCTCTTTTTTAGTATGGCACAGAGCCACCGAAAACAATGAGACGGCCCTGGATTTGCATGCATGCAAAACTCGGTTTTTTTGCATTGCCTCAGCTTTTAGGTGAAAATAAAATTTGTTACAGCCATTTATGACTATCTCTAAATAAGTAGTACGTAAAAAAAGTAACTTTTCTTTAAAATAAATTTTATTTTGGGAAATATAGAACCGAATGACTCGGTCAGCAATATTTCAAACCAATTGGAATGGACAAGCCAATTCAAAGAAGGTTTATATTTGGTACAATGTAAAGATTCACTAGGAGCTGATAATGATTATAATCGGTAGTTTAAGTTATCACTTTTATATACAAGTGGTTATGGTAAAAGTTTTTTTTAACCTTTTTTATTAAAAAAATAATTTGGTGTAACAATTTTTAAAAACTAATAAATTTTTTATTTTCATCAAGTAGCTCTTAAAAAAATGTTAATTCATAAATTTTTTTAAATTGTCAAAAGCTTTTAAAACTATAAATTACTGATATACCTGTTAATTATATTATAATTTATTCAAATATATTCTTTTAAATCATTTTACATCTTAATTTTACAGTTAACAGTTGATACACCAAACACTTTTAATTAAAAACATACAACTTATAACTCTTGTTAACAGCTTTTTAGTAAACTGTTAACAACTTACAACTTACAGCTAATTTTGCCAAACATAGCTAAAATCGAAGTAAACCACAGCGTTTTGAAAATGTAAAAACGGCATTGTTTTAAAAAAGTATAAAACGACATACTCTTTGCATTTTGATTTTGGCCTAAAGCGGGTGTGAATGGCCTTGTCCAAACGAAATTCTGGGTTGTAGCCCTTTTCGTTTTGCTGGCCTAAATAGTAAATACACAAGCGGCATTATAAATTTTTTGACATTTGATAACTTGTGACAAAGGTAAATAATAAAATGATCATTAAAAGTATCTTTTTATTAATTTATACTAAAAAAGTTTTTTATTTTTATCAATTACTATTAAAAAATGTAAATAATAAAGAAGATTATTAAAACTTTATTCTTAATCAATATTAAATAAAACATTTACGAACTATTTTATTTAGTAGGCAAAAGATGTAAATTTCTTTTGAATACTTTTATATTCAACGTGTTTTAGTAAGTAAAAGTTTAATAAGTAAATGACTTTTATTTTGTGGTGCGGTATAAAGAAAATACACGTCAAACTCACAGAATTTCGGACACACATACACACACACATTGTGGTCGTGAGATCGGGTACAAGGAGATCATAACGAATTCAGGTTGCATGTAAGTGGTACTTTTTTATTATTTAACTTCAATGGTCGGTGATGTTGCAGGGAATTGGGGTATTTAATTTAAAAGGGGTAAACTGTAAATTTTGACCTTTGATTATCGTGAAATTGCTAAAAACACCTTCAGAGCAAAACTGGTGCAATAATGCCCACGAACTTCTCATTTTTGTGCGAAAAAACTCTTGAGGCGTTAAAAACAAACTTTTCACCATTAACCCCCGTTATCTCCCTCACGTGTCATGCATGTGAGGGTATTTTCGTCCTTTTCAATCGTCCCAATCATGCCAGCCCCTCCTCCTTTGCTTGTATGAAATTCGTCCCCAAAACCCTTTTCTGTCATTAAAAGCACAAGACTTAACTCTCACCACTTCGTTTGATACGTCTACCAAACCTGCATCAAAATGAATTCACCACATCATGATGATCATGATTGGGTATTATTGCTTGATATAGACGATTCTGATATTCTACTAACCCTCTTTATCCGTCCCTGCAACAACCAACATAATGTTGCGACAACAACCGTCACTAAAACCATAGTTTCATCGCAAAAACCCAATATTGATAATTGTGATGAAACCCCGGTTAGTTCAACCACCACAACTAAAACCATAGTTTTATCGCAAAACCCTAATGTTGAAATTGTGATGAAAACCCGGTTATGACAACCACCACCACCGAAATCGTTCGGTTTCATTACATAACTCAATGTTGATAATTGTTTTGCAAAATAGGTTAGGATAATACCAGCTACCATTGGTATTGTTCAAGCAGCCAAAATCAGTGAATTAGCGAATAGCCGAGAATATGGCTAGGAGGTCGTGATGTCGACACAAGCGTATATTAGGAAAGTTATTGAGGATGTTGGCGAGGATGAAGATTTTATTCGTAGCTCGTGGGTTAGCATTGTAAAGTTTGTCAATTTTAATAGGGGTATTATGAGTGGTTATTTAGGAAATATCAAGAAATTTCTTAAGAATGAGAAACTTGAGCATGTGTTGGGCAAATGAAAGTTCTAACTATGGACCAGTCTGATTTGTTTTAAATTAGACTAAGTGTTATGTGTCACTGATAGAGTACAACGACAGAGACAATGACCAGCTGAAGGCAAAGCCTCAGATGGCACACTAGACACATTTGTGACAATCCTCAAATTTCACATATGTGTTATGTGCTATGATTATATATGAAAATTTGACTTGAAATTTTACTTTTGTGTCTTACTTGGTAAGATGAATGGGTTCTCACAACCTAAACTGCCACTTCAACATATTCCTATATGTTATAAAAAAAAATATATATATCAAGTGTAAGTTCTAAAAGTAATCTAATAATAATATTATGAATAAGAACATCTCAATTATAACTATGATGCTCTAAATTCCCTTGAAAACCCTAGTAACCTTGTAAATGAGTTATAAACTCAAGATTTGTAAAGTATGAATGTACAAAACTTATGAATAAGTAATCAAGGATTATAAACAAGTTATAGAATATCATTTGGAAGTATAATTTCATCTTATAATACTAAGTATAAATCATTTAAAGCTAAGTACAAGTAAATGTACATAATAGTTTAGATCACCACCTAAAATTCATTTCATAATATATTAGAGCCTAATATTTTGCAACCAATTATAAAACTCAACTAAGAGTTATTGAAGAGCTGTGAAGAAGATATAGTCTATATGCCCCTTTAGAAGCCTTAGATTCTCAGTTTTCTTGTCTGTAAGTATCCACCTTGTTCAGTCAGTTCTTTTAATTTTATAAATATTTAATAAGCTTGGTTATAATCTAAATAAGCTATTCCAAAAAGTCTTGGTTCATATAATGATTTAGAATAGAAGATATAAGCTAAAGATGTAAGAAAACCCTAGTTTTGTAATTTACATGAAATAATGAGTTAAAATCCATTCAAAAGCTATATATCTGGAAAATTAATTTTATTATGATTATAAATATGTTTATAAACTTTGTTTTAAGTTCCTAGATCATTTGGTACAAATTTAAGGTTGTTATGTAATTTTAAACAAGTCTAGGGACTAAAATTGTCATTTTTGAAACTATAAACATTTTGGGCCAAAAGTGTCATTTTACTAAATTTAAAACTATAAGGATCAATAGTTAAGTTTGAGTTGAGGTTAATATTAGAAGGTTGAAATTGTAAATACTTAAACTATATACTTTAAGGGTTAAACGTGTAACTAAGTAAACTTATAATAAAAAGGTAATTTTTGCCAACTTTAAAACTAAAGGATATAAAGTATGTATTACACTATACTTGTCATTTGAAGAAAGTAATAAACATATCATGTTAGTAGGGAGCTTTGTACTAAAGATGTTTCATCTTGATATTACATTCTGACTCAGTGGTTGGGTTTATCATTTAAAGTGTTATCGCTCCTCAAACGTTTATATAATGGCTTCTAAAGTATGATGGCCTGAACAATTATGTGATATCTTAATAACCTATGAACCTTAGGCAAAATCACAATAGAAATACTTAAAACTTGGAACAAAGACAAAGACTTGATATATATGTACATATGTGTTGACCTAGGTTTGTGAGACCACGTTGTTGTTTGTGAATAAAATATATCTGATGCAGCTCAGAATCTATGGATATAAGCTGATTTCATAGCCTCACTAAATTATACTACATTGTAAATGATTTGAAAACCCGTGAAGGGATATATGCTAAATTGGAATGCAAGTATTTTGGTATGCTTCTCAAATATGTTGATTGACACTATGTTTACTGCTGCCTTAAATTCTTTTGAGTTAAGTATATTTTTGGTCCTTATGTTTGATGGGTATAACAGTTTTGGTCACAACGTTTGAAAAGTAATGGATCTGGTCCTATTTGGCTTGACCCGTAACACTTTTGGTCTCAAACGTTAGTTTGACTACCTTTGATTGTTAAGTATACATAAAATGACTCAAATGCCCTCGCATAATAATGTGCAATGATAAAATACCCATACTTTCATTATTATTATTTATTTATTATTATTATTAGTTAATAATAATAATATAACAATAATAGTACATTAATACCAACAACACTTTTCTTAATTTTCTTTCATCACATTTTCGTTTTAGCATAATTTCTTTTTATCACTTTCTTATTAAAATAATTTTTATAATTGACATGACATATATGGAAAAATGCAACAGTGTCTTTGATGGTGGTGATAAACCACAACACCACAAAGAAATCCATACCTCAATTTTCATCTTAAAAACAAAGAAATCCAAACCCATACAAATATACAATAACACAAAACTTCAACTAATTCTTTTCAGATCTAACAAAAAATATTATCAAAATCTTCAATAAACCATAATCCCAAAATCTTTTATCAAACACAAAAAACAACAAACTCTCATTTTCATCAAACACAAAAATATCAGAATCATTATTGGTTGTGAGAGGGCTTCGAGTCTTGATAAATCCAACCATCGAACCTTCCCCCCGCTGCCACCACTACGAAGCCGCCATCACCACCAAAAAAGGTGTTTAGTTATTGGTGATGCTTTTGTTTTTTATTTATTAAATTAGAGTAAATGGTTGAAAGATATGTGTTGTTTGAGTGTAAATCACTCATTTATAAAGTTAATTTTTGTGATTTGAGGTTAAATCTAAGGTTAGGGTTTTTATTTGTATAAAAATAAATATTTGGGGTTTTTTGCTTATTGAAAGAAGATGTTAGATGGTTAATGTATGGTGGGTGTTCGATGACGATTATGTGGTGGTAAAGACAACTTGGTAGCAGATTGGTGGTTGAGGAGTGGCAATGTTCTTCATTGAGAGATTCGAGTGAGAGCAGATTTGGGGTTTTTGCGCTTGAAGATTCGTGGTGGTTGATGGAGAGATTCGAGTGAGAGCAACAGGGTGGTGTGGATATCGAAGAAGGTGGCGAACAGCGGTGGCTGATGTAGATGGTGGTGGTTTTAGTTACAGAGAGAGAAAGAGTAAATGAAGAAGATGATATATTTTTTATGATTTTTGATAGAAAGAAAAGAATTTAAGGAAATTAGTTGCTTTGATAATACAAATGAAAAAGATAAAAACGCCCTCGTTTTTAACGGTCAAAGTTAGTCAAACTAACGTTTGTGACTAAAAGTGTTACGGGTCAAGTCAAATAGGACTAAATCCGTTACTTTTCAAACGTTGGGACCAAAACCGTTATACCCGCCAAACCGTAAGGACCAAAAATGCAATAACTCAAGTCTTTTTTTAATTGTGAACCGCTAATCATTTCATGGAAGATGAGCGCTAATATTGTAGATAGTACTATTTGAGGACTGACATCCGCTGTCTGGGCAAGTCGCACTTGCTAGAGTCTTAGTGGCAAAACATGCATACTATATTTTGCAAACTCAGGTTAGTTTGACAGACTCCTGCATGAGGGAAAATTGTTGGTTTCTGATATATCTTGTAAAACCCGTTTTAAAAACCCTAAGATCATTAAATGCACGAACTTACGGTTAAATTTAAATTTTATAATTAATTAATATACGACATGTATAACGAATATTTAATACGAACAATATGTATATTAATTAATTATCGTATGTATTACGTATGTAAACACGATTATAAATGCACGATAAGTATTCACGAATAATATTTAAAGATTACAAGTTATAAAACATGAACATTAAACGAACACGCATGATAATATTTTAAGTCACGAAAAATAAAAGGAATGCTATATGTGTGTGGGGGTCCAACCCGTTGGATTTTTAGGGTTTTTCTTTGTTTGCAGTCATTATTTAATGAATCTTTTGTAACCTTAGCAAGACAGTTATCAGTTTAACAAAAGTTAAACCACTGGCCGTTGTGTGTTCGTGTTTTACCCTAATTTTCGGGCATTCTTCAGAATCAACCATTATTAGCAGAATCGTTTCAAGCATTCTTTTTGAATCAGCAGATCCAATTACTTATCTTTGTTACTTTGTTTTTTAGTCTACATCAGTTGGTATCAAGAGCCAAAGTTCTTGATCAAGATGCCTCCAAGGAGAACTAGGCCTATTCAAGATGTGAAGGAGCAGGAATTTGAGCAGCGTATGATGGACAGAATGGAGGAGCGATTCGATCAAATTGTTGATCAATTGACCGATCATATGAACAATTTGATGAGCAATAGGAGGCCTCGTAATCGCCATCATGAGGATGAAGATGCATATCTGGAAGAAAATCCGTTTGGTGATGGTTCATCTGCTGATTAACAATCAGTAGGTCGGCGAATGAGAGATCACAGGGGGAATAATTATAGGCGTTGGGAGACTAGAATGAGGGTTAATATTCCCGAGTTTAATGGGGACACTTTAAAGCCTGATGAGTTCATTGATTGACTTATTGTTGTTGAAGAAGTATTTGAATTTAAAGAAGTTCCACAAAACAAAACGGTTTCGTTGATCGCTACCAAGTTACGTGGTAGGGCATCCGCGTGGTGGTAACAATTAAAACTGACGAGGAACAGAGTTGGGAAGTCAAAGATCACGTGTAACATCCTGCCTACTCAGACTACAATATTGTTCGCTTTGCCCGCAGGCTCACGGTTTTGCTTTATGGCCCTCTTGTAAGTACTTCCCGGATGGTCACCCAACCTAGTACTACTCTGACATGAGCACGCTTAACTGCCAGTTCCTAAGAACCCCACTTGCAGTAGACCACAAAACGCGTTGTGTCATGAGAAGGAGGCTGTTATCTTATGAACCATGGATCTCTCCTTGCCACAGCTGATGTGGGATTTGCTTAGGGTGTCACATCACGAGTTGGAAGAAGACGAAGAAGGTCATGGGGGATAATTTTATTCCTCATAACTACCATCGAATGATGTACCAGCGATTACAGAATCTGAAACAGGGGGACAAGTCTGTTGAAGATTATACAACCGAATTTTGCCAACTAATTGCAAGGAATGACATTCAAGAGAGACAAGATCAACTTGTCTCTCGATACATTGGTGGTTTAAGAGTCCAGATCATGGATTCTGTTAGCATGTTTGATCCGATAACACTTCCTGAAGCATATCAACGTGCACTGACTTTTGAGAAGCAGAACCGACGAGTGGGGAGTTAGTCTTCTCCTGCAATAACAGGTGCTTCTGGTTCGGGTAATGCGACATCTCGTTTTGCCCCAAGTCAGGCTAAAGTAGTTGGTGAGAATACTAGATCAGTTCCTAAAGTGACCGACAGTTGTGGGTTCAAGTGCTTTAACTATGGTGAACCTGGTCACCAACAGTCGGAGTGTAAGAAGGCTGGGAAGAGGAAGTTATTTATTGAACCTGAGGAAGATGATGATGTGGCTGATGATGATTACGTAGGAGAGGTAGTCTATTATTCAGAACTTGAGTATGAGGAGGAGTATGTGTCTAGAGATGTGGGGTTGAATTTGGTAGTAAGGCGCTCCTGCTTAACACCTAAAGTTGATGGTTATGATTGGCTCAAACACAACATCTTTCAGTCAACTTGTACCATTATGGGTAAGGTTTGCACTTTTGTATGTGATTCAGGTAGTTGTGATAACTTGATAGATGAAGAAGCAGTCCATAGATTAGGGTTGAAAACTGAAAATCGTCCCAAACCTTATATGCTATAGTGGCTTAAAAAGGTGTGGAGATAACAATTTACAAGCGTGTCCAAGTTCTGTTTTATGCAAGAACAACTTATAAGGATAATCTTTGGTGTGATGTGATACCTATGGATGCTTGGCACTTGTTGTTGGGTAGACCTTGGGAGTATAATCGTGACGTAACTCACCATGGGAGAATTAATACATATAGTTTCTTGTTTAGGGTGTGAAGATTACTTTGATGCCAAATAAACCCAATGAAGTAGTTAATAAACCCACTGGTACTTTACTAACTCTTTCGCAGTTCGAAGACGAGCTGTAGGTGGGAGGTGATGTTTTTGTACTAATAGGGAAGGAGGTTTCTGAAGACAGTGAAGTTCCTGAAGCCATGATCCCTTTACTTGAGGAATTCTCTAATGTTTTCCATAATGAGTTACCTGATGGTTTGCCACCATTGCGTAACATACAACATCATATTGATCTGGAGCCTAGGTCACAGTTGCCTAACAGGCCACATTATAGGATGAGCCCGAGAGAACATGAGGAGTTGCGCAGACAGGTTGAGGAGCTCGTTTCTAAGGGTCATGTTCGTGAGAGTATGAGCCCGTGTGTTGTTCTTGCCCTATTGACTCCAAAGAAGGATGGTACATGGCGTATGTGTGTTGATAGTCGAGCCATCAACAAGATTATTGTGAGGTACATGTTTCATATTCCTCGCCTTGATGATTTGCTTGACCAGATTAGTGGTGCTACCATTTTCACAAAGCTGGATTTGAAGAGTGGTTATTACCAGATTCGTCTTAGACTTGGTGATGAGTGGAAGACCGCTTTCAAGACCGGTGAAGGGTTGTATGAGTGGTTGGTCATGCCTTTTGGTTTATCAAACGCACCAAGCACATTTATGCGTGTAATGAATCAACCGCTCAGGCCTTTTATTGGCAAGTTTGTGGTTGTTTATTTTGATGACATTCTTATTTATAGTGCTTCTCATAATGAGCATGTCAATCATGTGAGGCAGGTCTTGACCTTGCTTCGGAAGGACAGTTTTTATGCAGCCACGAAGAAGTGTGTGTTCATGACCCTTAAAGTTTTGTTTTTAGGGTATGTTGTTTCTGGTGATGGCATACAGGTGGATGAGTCTAAGGTAGCAACTATTCAGGAGTGGCCAACTCCAACTACCATTGCCGAAGTTCAGAGTTTCCATGGTCTTGCTTCTTTCTATAGGCGGTTTATCCTTAATTTCAGTTCCATTATGGCCCATTTGACATACTATATGAAGGGGAAGTCATTTGTGTGGATGGAGGAAGCAGAGCTGGCTTTTCAGGTTGTCAAGGAAAAGCTTACTACAACGTCAATCCTGGTATTGCCATATTTTTCTAAAGTTTTTTAGCTTCATACTGATGCTTCTAAGGTTGCAATTGCTGGAGTTCTTAGTCAAGGTGAGCGGCCTGTTGCCTATTTTAGCGAGAAGTTGACAGGGCCGAAGTCCAGGTACTCTACTTATGACTTTGAGTTTTATGTAGTGCTCCAAGCTGTGAAGCATTGGCGCCATTATTTATTTCATAAGAAGTTTGTTTTGTTCACTGACCATGATTCCTTAAGGCATATTTGTACTCAAGATAAGGTTGCACATAAGCATGGGCGTTGGTTGGCTTTTCTTGACAAATTTACTTTTGTAACACCCCACTTGGATAAGTGGACCGCTACGTGTATTTATGGCGTGTCATCAAAGCATATAAGGTAAATGTCCTAAAACATTAACTCACCATAAAGGAAATACCGGAATCAAACATCGGTAATCCAACATAAGCTCAAAACATGAAAAATAAATTCTGAAAAGACTAAACAATGTCCAACAGGCAAATAAATGAATGAAGTGCATAAGTAAAGAAGCCTGGATAGCTTCCATCCAAATGCACGTACTCTCAGAATCCTAAGAGCGTCCTGGTGTACTTGCCGTTAGAACATGAAAGGAACTACGGCTGAGCATAACGCCCAGTGAACGGATATAAATCATGATAAGAAATACTGAAATGAAGCAGATGATAAAATACTGAAACTATAAAACTGATAAGTAATATGCATCGGAAATCTGTGTATAATCTGAAAAGTCTGATTTATAAATAGTAAAGCTGAACTATAACTTTTAAATCTGAAAACATGCTTTTACTTTATTTTGATTGCCAAGAGCTTATATAGGTCATGTGCTGTAACAACTGCTGCATGAATAAAATAGAGGGGTGACCTCGTCATGCTGTAGAGGGGTGACCTCTAAATAATGTGTTGGGTGGAGGGATCAACACCAATGTGAAGGATGTAGAGCACACACCACATTCACCTGATAAGCTGTAAACTGATAGCCTAGGATGCATCCATACGCCCCGCTGATAATACTGATAAAATGGCCAAGCTGAAATAAATGGGACGCTGCGAGAAATCACTCCCCCACAAAAGAGTCATGACACCGGTGCCTCTAGTGTCATGGTTACGGTACCTCCGTAACTAGTACATAACTGGTCATGCTTGTATATAAAGCTCGGGCAATTTAACTTAGTTATTAAAATGATTACTGATAAGATTTATAAAATATACTGGGGAAAACATTTGGCGTGACGAGAAATCCTAATCATGCCTAGAAAGAAGTCCTTGCTGAAGGACGGGAAATCTGTACCTTTTGTCCAGTAACTGACTGCAAGGAAAACTGAACGAACTCCTACTCTGACTTCACGGTTACTACATAAATAAAGGACGTGAAATGAGTTGACTGATATCGGTTTATATTTACTGATCTTAACTGTTCTTAGTTTGATTTATTTTATACTTGTATTACTGTTTGTATATAATCTGATAAATTATGATTGTTCGATAACATTATAGATTAATATATATACTGTATTCCTGATTATTGTGTAGTTTATATTCTGGTATTACTATAAGTAGTAACTTGCTATAAATAGAAAGTTCCTAAAATTAGAAAGGTTTCTAAATTAATTTTCTAGAAAATTAAATCATTAATAGTTCACGTGTTTTTAAGTCGTTAAAGAAAATAAAACAATATCGATTTAATTTCACTAATTAAATTAATAAAATCAAACAATATAACTAAATTATTTATAAAACTCCTTTAAAATGATTTACTGTAATTAATTTAAGAAATTCCTCGCATTTATTATCTCATGTGATCCCGAAAACCCGTCCTCAAAACCTCCCCCGAGACGCCCATGTCTCGGGTTAAACCAAACCAGACCCACTCCGTGGCCCCCCTTGCTGACGTCACAAACCATAGCCACTGGCCTAGTGCCAGTTGCTACTGTTCTCACTATATTTCCACTGTTAGTTATTTTGATCCCACTGCTAGTCTATGTTCCCACCGTTAGATATAATTTCCCACTGTTGTTTGTTAAAGTTCCCACTGTTTTTGCAATCCCAAACACCCCCTTTAATCTAGTTAAACCCAAACACCCCTGAGTGGTCAAAACAACCCCTTGTTGTTGTTGGGTTGCTGCCGACTCAAAGAAAATATCCCCGCGCCTAAAACAAACACTCCCTGGTTGTGTTTTGGCTGCGACTGATCAAAAGCACAGTCGCCACCGCCCCTGTGTGGGTCACGGCTGGTCACAACAGACACACCGAGAGCCCTGGGCTCTCGTTTTCGTGATACAACAAACCCCGCACCAAACATGTTAAATAATTAAACCCCTACATTCTTGATTAATGAATCTGGTTTCGTGATCAAAAGAAGGACAAGGATGAAAGGATTACCAGTAGTTGTTATTAAGGACGAGGTGTTGAATACATAAACTAAACAATTGAAGATCGAAATTCATTTTCTTCTTTGGTGTTTATTCTCAGCCGTCGGCCTCCCATAGCAAACCCTCGATCCCTTTTTTTGTTTTGTTTACCGTTTGTGAAGAAAAGGTATGGGGTAACCCCCCTTTTATTTTTAGACATGTACTGGGCTCAAGGCCCAGCTTCCTTCTCTTTTTTTTCTATAATAGCCGGCCCAAAAGCACAAGTACCCATTTTCTGATTTTAATTCGTGTTTTAATTATTTACGAAAAGCTCGTATTTATATTCTCGTTCTAAAATGTATTTATATTTCTCGTGTTTTAATTTTTCTGAAACGAAATATTCTTTTATGTTTAATAAATAATACATAGGTATTTTTGGAAACTTAATAATTATTTTCTGAATAATTATTTATTTGTAATATTTAAATAAAACTGAGACTGCGTAATTACTGTTAACGTTTAATTATTTTCTGTATAATAAATAATACACACGTAGTTTTTCTGAAACTTAATAATTATTTTCTGAATAATCATTTTGTTGTAGTATTTAAATAAATTGAGACTGCGTATTTACTGTTAACGTTTAATTAAAGTTAAAGTTGAGTCTACGCGTATTTAATATTCGAGGATTTTAAATACGGGTTTTACAATTCTTCCCCTCTAAAAAAAAAATTCGTCATCGAATTATGGATGCGATAATGCTGTGGTTTTACAATTCTTCCCCTCTAAAAAGGAGAAATTCGTTCTCGAATTAAAGGTAATAAGCTGATGAAGTTATAAAAGGTTGGAAAGACACATAAACTGAAAGAATAAGAAAGCTGAAAAGACATATAAGCTGAAAGATAATTCGTACTCGAATTAAGACATAATGCTGCTGAAAGGTATAAACATGACATGAATGAAGTGGACGTGTAACGTGACATGGCTGAAGAGGACATGGAACGTAACATGACTGAAAGAACTTAACTGAATCTATTTAAGGAAAAGGATGAGAGGTCCGGATGGACTCCTCCGTTTCGAGTGGCTTCCCGCTCGAAACGGTTCCTTCAAAGATCTAAACACAAAGGAAAAAATAATTCTTGGTCCTGATGACCCTGTCCTGACGATGTTGAATAATTTCTGGTTCCATACCTGAGATGGATTTCCTGAATCTGTTGAATGAATAAAATATAACACGTAGGATACATGAAACGATACGTACAAATGACATGAAATGCTGACTTTTATATCTTTGAGCAAAGCTGCTGAAAACATATTGATACGAACTACGTGAACCATTGTGAACGTTCTATGTGAGAATTGTGAACCTAGTTTGCGATTACATGAGGAACGATGTGCATGAAGTATATCTTGAATGTGATACGTGAAACCTACTGAGAACGTGATACTAGAACATATCATGAACGTTGCTGACTGAGGAGGGAATGCCAAACTGTAACACCCCCAAATTTACACAATTCAATACAGCGGAAGACTCGTTGGTGTTACGGGATAGCACATTACTCACATCATAGACAACGCTTAAAAATCGCGTCGTTTAATAATAAAGCATTTCCATTCATAAATATCAAAGTTACATAGGTCCCAAGTCATATTATTTCATACAGGTTTTACAAAGCATTTTAATGGAAAATTATTATTTAAGTACGGGCCATGAATTCTTGTTGTCTTCCCGAGAATTACCTTCAAGTACCTGAGATAAAACATGTTAAAAGAAAAGGTCAGCGATAACGCCGAGTGAATTCATAGAGTTTAATAAAACCATCAATGTATCATCGGAATATAATTATTACCGAAAATCATTTTTGTACAAATCTTTATAGTAAACCATGAAATAGGCCAAAAACATTTTATACAAATCCTTGTCAAAATCACAATATAGGCTTTCGCCTTCAAAACCATTATACGAACCAATGTCGTAAAAATATCATACAATACGTTTTATAACGTCGTGTAGAGTTAAATAAAACCGTTATATGAATATGGTTATGTAAAACCGAAACACGAACATAATATCAATAACATGACCCCCTATTGCTAGTCAGGCAATATATCGTAATTCGGTGCGTAAAGCAGTATTTCGTTATTTGGATTATTATAAGCCGCATGACATTGTTACCTTACTATAACCAACAACGGGTAGCTATCCCGAAACTCATTTGCCCATCTAAATTAGCGTGTCGTCACAATAATCACGCTTGTGTAAATCTTCTCATACATAAATTCGCTTACCAATCAATGTGGCACGACGGGGATCAGCCGTCAAGGCGCGAACTGGGGCGATCGTCCCCAAATAGTACTATTATATGCATAAGCGTCTACCAAATCCCGGTAGTTCACAATTCATGCTAATGGGACTTTTAGTGACATAACCTAACTTTAATAATCCATTTCGTTTCATCTATCGGGTCATTTAATCATTCATCGAGTCATACAATCATTCAGGTCCAAATCAATAAACAGACAATCGGGACAACTAGTGTCCTATTTTATAAAAACTAACATGTTATCTCCCTCGCGGGTTTATTAAACATTTTATTAAAACATTTTAAAGAGTGCGAGGCTATGAACTCACGTTGATGTGGGAAGGCGGTTATCGGCGATTCGGATGTACGGTACGTGCTTCAATCACGAAAACCTAGACAAATAATACTTGTCTTAGACTCTTGTCCAATGACTTTATAAAAATAACAATTATGTATACATATGATGATTTTATATATATGATGATCAAGTGGGTTTACATATTCTCATTTACTCATTTTAGTGTTATGTGTCGGTAATTTCTTACTAGTTTACTAGTTTTACCTATTTACGTGTTTTAGGTCCAATAAGCCTATTATAAGTTCATTAACTTGTATTAATCCATTTCATACTTGTATTATCAGTATTTATACTTTATATGTTGGGCCCAAATTGTTTAAGCCCAATAAATAAGTTTATAAGTGTTTTAGCCCATTTTGTTGTATTATTAGTCCAATAACGTTAACTTAGCCTGTTAATGTCCGTATGTTATATAGTTCGTGTTTTATCGGTTTTTACTTGTTATATATGCTTATATATCAGTATATGAGTTTATAAAAGTTTACATTAGACGGGTCCAACCGTCTAAGTTTTATTTAACAAAAACGTTAATTTTACGGTAATAGCCGAAAAAGTCGTAAAAATCATGTTTATAGTTTTATAACTTATAAAACTTATCAAACTACCATTTTTATAAAATGTCCATCTATTTATCCTTATACATTTTTATATAAATGTATTATATAAGTTAGTGGGTTTAATTCGCATTTATACTATATCTACTTGAGTGCTTATATAATACTATTATACTTTAATTTCCAAAATCTGATTTTTATTTTCATGTTCACCAAAACTGCCATATCTAGAGTTCTATATGGAGATAGAAGCTCAAATTTTTATGACATACACTACATGATATGTGCTCCATTTAACTCTTCTATAGCTACTGTTGAATCAACTTCTAAGTATTTTCTAAAAATCGTCCAAAACAGTGAACTCAGATTTGTACTTTAAACTTGTTTTGATCATATCTCACTCATCCTAATGATTCCATTGCATGGCCAACTCTCACATGTGTATGATATCTTATACTTACTGTAAATGGATTCTACTTCATCATTTTATCAGTCTAACATGTGGTTAGTTACTGTTTTTATACAGCCTACCATTTAAACAAGATTTACCCATTTTACATGTAGTTTGTCCATCTTTTTACCCATGTTTATCCAATCTATCAACACCAAATCCCCACATAACATTTTTAATCATCATTCATCATCATATACATATACATAAGTAAAAGAAATACAAGATTACATAATCAAAATAACAAGAGGATAGGGAGAACATTCTTTATACCACCATGATGATGTAGGTTGTGATCAAAACATGGATTTTGATGGAGAAACTTGTGAATAACCAAGACCATCTTCAAGACCACCATTCTTCATGAACACCTTGTGGAAAATCAGCCCCAAGACTCCATGGAAACTCCTCCTTGGATGTTATAATCACCACCAATCAATAGGGTTTCAAAAGGGCTTCAACATGTGTGTAAATAACATAAGATTTTATGGTAGAATCAAGATCAAATTGGGGTGTTTTGTGAGGAGTGTGGGACGGCATTTTTGAGAGGAAAAAAGGAAAGATGAAGTTGTTTTGAATGTTGTGTATGTGTGAAGTGGTTTAGTCAAATGGTTTTGTGTAGTGTGTAGCTTACTTTGTAAGCCTTAAGACATGTGTAAGCAACTTAGCTTACACTTGACACCAAAATTGGTGTGGTGGAAGTATTGTGGCCGGTTATAGTGGGGGTGGGGCAAGTGTCCCACTTGTCTCATCCCTATTTATTTACGGGTACTCCTCAATTCTAGTTTCCTCGATTTGCGTGCCCTCGGGTCGTTTTACGAAAAACGTTTTTATAAATTATGAATCAACGGCACAAAACGAATCTAATAAAAATTGTCTCATCAAAAACGGAGTTCGAAAACGTAAATACGTAATCCTAAGGTTTCCGGTTTAGTCGTAAAGGACGTTAAATTAAAATCGTAAGTCCTAATCTCTTCTCGTAAATTTGTGAGTTTATGAACCAACACAAATTTAAAATTCCAAAATAATATTCACGGATAAATTTATTTTCTGAAATGTCAGACTGTCACCAAAGACGGTGTATGTAAACGTAAGCACGTAACGTAGAATCCTCCGGTTTAGACGTAGTCGATGCTACTTCAAGGTGTAAATCCAAATTTCTTTCCAAAAATAAGCGAGTTCATAATATAAAATTAAAATAATATTTTCAAATAAATATTGAGAATAAAATATCAACCATAAACTGACGGATTGTCACACAAACGATACGGCCTGAGACGTGAAACGTCTTCCTGGTTATGGAAAAGCTATATTAAACTTGAGTCTGTTTTCTCAAGGTTCATGTAACCGTATTCGGTAACAAACTGTGAAACGTGTATCGTGAGATGGAACACGAACTTGAACGTGACAATGTCACAAACGCGAACGTGAACTGAAATCATGCGATAGCATAAAATATGGACTGAAGCAACATCATCATGTGAACGTGAGATGTAAACGCGAAGGTGAACGTAAATGTGAACATGAACGTGAGCGTAATTCGCGAACGTGAATTTCCATCTGACGTGATTGTTGACGGGGGTACCGTGAAATTATACGGTTTAAATGCTGAATTTCCTACAGATTTGTTACTGCGAAATCCTTCCTGATAAAAGAATGTGTAGGTTGGTTAAATGGTCGACAATGACTTAGATAGCATCATACTCTTTCTGAGTCTGTGGCAGCCTGATAACAGCCTCGTGGAATCTTATCTCATTTCTGCTAAGAAATTTCTAAGGGTTGTAGTAACTTACTAGCATGACGACGTTCTATCTTGAACCTGCGGTATGTCAGGCATCTAGATATGAACATAGCTGCATCAATGTGTTATACTGCTTCTACAAAAATTCTGCCTGGAGTTGTGGAACGTTCTGGTGGAATCTGGTTGAATAGTCATCAAAGAATTATGAGTCTCGGTACATTAGATCCCTCATATCGTAGGATCTTATGGAGTACCAAAAGTTTATTGTATGTCCTCTCCTTTATGCATAAGCTTAGCCATGGAAAGCTAATCGTGAGAACTGTCAGCAATTTTTGCGGTAGCAGTCACTGAGTTCTAGGAAAATTTTGTACCTTAGTTAGAGGCGGTCGGTCTTGACCATCTGGTGATGGCCTTCACCTTTGCCGGATTCTTGAAATTTCTTTCTGTTGAAATAGGGTGGCTCAAAAATGCCACTTTGTTCATCTGGAACTCACGGCTGGAAAGCTGTGTATATGATTTTCTCCTATTGGAGAATCTATACAACTGTGAGAAGATGATTCTCGTGTTCTTCTCTAGAATTTAGCAGATCAGAATGTTATCAATGAATATACTGACGATCTTGTCTGAGAATTTATGGAAAATTTTATTCATCAATTTCATACTATAGTTGGAGCATTTGGGAGCTCAGAAGTATAAATCAAAGCTTTAGAGAGACTATAACATGTGCAACAACAGTCTGGAAAACATCATGTTCATTCTCCCACCACTGCTGGTGGCATGATCGTGAATTGTTTTGGAAAAATATTTTTGACATCGTAGCAGATCAGGTAAACCTTCAATTCGTGAAATGAATATCGTTTAGGAATGGTGACCTTTATCAAATTTTCGGTGGTTGATACATGATCTCCGATTACCGGCCTTTTTTCTAATAAACAAAAAGTAGCGCACTTCCTGGTGGTGCGCTAGGTCGAATAAAGCCTCGTTCTGGTAACTCTTGTAGCAAATGCTGCAACTCTTTTAACTCAGCGGAAGCCCTACAATAAAGAGTTTTGAAAACAGGTTCTGTTTTTTTGCGACAAGCTCGATGTTAAATTCTGTCTTGTGGTTAGGAAGGAATTTCTGGAAACCTTCTGGAATTACGCCTGGAAACTCTAGAATAATCTGCTGATTATGAATTTTAAAGAATTTTAGAAGTGAGTTTATAACTGGTATCTAAAAGTCTTCGTAGCTATGGACTGATAAGTCACGCGCTTGTAAGGTAGAAACAAGTTGTATAGATTTTTCTGGCAGAAAAAAATAATAATAATGAATATATTTGGGATTTAGTAAGATGGATCTTGTCGTCAACTGAAAGGAAAACTTGAATAAGCATGGGTGATACTGTGGAGTCTTTTCTGGCTGGGATGTAGGTAAATATCTGATTTAGGATAAACCTGACATATGAATTCGTTAAGTAACGTGGTAACTTTCACTAAATGTGTTAGTCTGTAACCTCACAGAATGAACACTGCGTGTCTAACCTGAATAATACTCTAGTGGTGGTAAATACATCTTTAATGGTCTGATTTTATGTGTGGCATGACAAAACGGGTCTATCCCCTTGGAGGGTACCCTGAATTTCTGAGAGCCTGATTTAGAAGATTTACAGAAGTTATGAGTTTTGACTCGTACTTGAGAAGATATTCGTGTGACATGTATCATGACTGGTATCCTGACATGTGTCTTCCAAAATGATAAATTAGACTTGTGTCTTAATTGATGTTTTGACATGTGTTTTGGTAGGTTGATACGAATAAGATTGAAAATTTTGGTAAATGCTAGGGTTGGTGGACCGGTTAAACTATTGACCTCTGTATTTCTGGTCACGTTTGTTCCGGAGTTCCGATGGTTACTGACTGATTAATTATTAACACGGTGGTTGTCATTACCGCCTTGCTGTCAGTTCCTGACGGTCGCTATCATGACCGTGATTCATGTAACTATTTCTGCTGAGTGGCCGGCTGGTTACTGGTTCCCACTCTTTTGACTGAAAGATTAGCTAAGTGAAGTGTGGCATCTAAATGAGGAAGTAAAAGAATGGAACGGAATGGTAGCGTATGATGGTTGAAATATAGTCTTTTCAGGGATTTCAAATTTATAGTTTTCGTCCTTGCTCTGAAGAGTCTTCATAATATAAACAGCATCAGCATCTTGTGGAATCTCCAAAGTATCAACAACATCAACATTCGCGAGGTCTCCAAATGTTAGCAGCATCAGTATCTTGTAAAATCTTCAACTCGCGAGCAACATCAGCATCTGGTAGTATATCAACACGTGGAACTACCTGAGATGATTAAGGATCGATTAACGGTACACATGGAGTAAGGTACATGGAGTATAACTGAAATACTGTACGTGAAGTACACGATGAATATTGTTCATGTAGTACCGCTGAAGGTTTGCTGATATGATCGATACTGGTGTCAATCATCTGACATGATAAAAAAGAGATAAATTGATTTAAACGGTTAGCAAACTGAACTGAAATGGTTAACATGATAGGCTGATAATTTCTGCGTAGACTTAATGCTGGTTGTATAGAGGCTCAAAAATATGATTAAACGATCATGAATGTTCAGTATTAAGACATGATTGATGAAGACCAAACCTAATTTATTATGAAACAGGATTTTACTGTAACCCTTCTGTATCTTAGCATGAAAACATCATCACCTTGTTGAAAACATAGTCCTCATAAGGAGACATGAAACTGAATCAGCATGAAGACGACATCCACGTGAGGGTATGAAAACTTGATTGTTACAAAGACATAAAAGTATAATCAGCTAAATTTTAACATCAACTGATGTCGATGGCTATGGTTCAATCCACAGAATTCAAAGGAGAAATCATGTGACTAAGTATGAACTATTCTGGTTCGATTCATTCGTGTCAAAATTTTATGAGAACTGACATGTATAGAAATTTACAATCTGGGACTAAATATGGATAGCTGTAGTCCAAACCATACTAGTCAAAACTTCAAGGAAACATCATGATATGAACAAAGGTGAACAACTATAGATCGGTTCACAAAATCGAATAAAAAGTATGCAGTTTGACCTGAACGATGGTGAACGTATATGGGTTGGTTCACCAAATAACTTTTGACTGAAAATATGAATCTGACATAAGTAAGGGTAAACGCCTATGGGTCGGTTTAGAAATACAAATTCTGAACGGGCAAGGGTGAACGCCTATGGGTCGGCTCACCAAGACGAAAATTCGTAGAAAATCACATGCGACTAAATATGGTCGGTCGTGTACCAACCTTTTACTTAGTCAAAACTTCAAGAAAACTGACTGATAAATGAAGAACACTGACTGATAAATGAAGAAAATTGACTGAAAAATGCATAAGAAACATGAAATATAACAACGCCAAAATCTTGAAAGTTCCTGGTGACTACCCATTAATCACACGTCAAGTTTTAGAGCCTACAAGTCGAATCTATAGCTCTGATACCATAATTGTAACACCCCACTTGGATAAGTGACCGTCACGTGTATTTATGGCATGTCATCAAAGCATATAAGGTAAATGTCCTAAAACATTAACTGGCCATAAAGGAAATACCGGAATCAAACATTAGTAATCCAACATAAGCTCAAAACATGAAAAGTAAATTCTGAAAGAAAGGACTAAACAATGTCCAACATGCAAATAAATGAATGAATGCATAAGTAAAGAAGTCTGGATAGTTTCCATCCAAATGCACGTATTCACAGAATCCTAAGAGCGTCCTGGTGTACCTGCCGTTAGAACATGAAAGGAACTACGGCTGAGCATAACGCCCAGTGAATAGATATAAAGCATGATAAGAAACACTGAAATAAAGCAGATGATGAAATACTGAAACTGTAAAACTGATAAGTAACATGCTCAGAAATCTGTGTATAATCTGAAAAGTCTGATTTATAAATAGTAAAGCTGAATTATAACTGTTAAATCTGAAAACTTGCTTTTACTGTATTTTAATTGCCAAGAGCTTATATAGGTCATGTGCTGTAACAACTGTCGCATGAATAGAATAAAGGGGTAACCTCGTCATGCTGTAGAGGGGTGACCTCTAAATAATGTGCTGGGTGGAGGGATCAACTCAAATGTGAAGGATGTAGAGCACACACACACCACATTCACATGATAAACTGTAAACTGATAGCCTAGGATGCATCCATACGCCCCGCTGATAATACTGATAAAATGGCCAAGATGAAATAAATGGGACGCTGCGAAAAATCACCCCCCCTCCGCCCCCCCCCCCCCCCACCCGCAGAAGAGTCATGACAACGGTGCCTCTAGTGTCATGGTTACGGTACCTCCGTAACTAGTACATAACTGGTCATGCTTATATAAAGCTCAGGCAATTTAACTTAGTTATTAAAATGATTACTGATAAGATTTAGAACATATACTGGGGAAAACATTTGGTTGCAGACGGGAAATCCTAATCATGCCTAGAAGGAAGTCCTTGCTGAAGGACGAGAAATTCGTACCTTTTGTCCAGTAACTGACTGCAAGGAAAACTAAACGAACTCCTACTCTAACTTCACGGTTACTACATAAATAAAGGATGTGAAATGTGTTGACTGATACCGGTTTATATTTACTGATCTTAACTGTTCTCAGTTTGATTTATTTTATACTTGTATTACTGTTTGTATATAATCTGATAAGTCTGACTATTCGATAACATTACAGATTAATATATATACTATATTCCTGATTATTGTGTAATGTATATTCTGGTATTACTATAAATAGTAACTTGCTATAAATAGAAAGTTCCTAAAATTAGAAAGGTTTTCAAATTAATTTTCTAGAAAATTAAATCATTAATAGTTCACGTTTTTTTAAGTCGTTAAAGAAATAAAACAATATCGATTTAATTTCACTAATTAAATTAATAAAATCAAACAATATAATTAAATTATTTTTTTAATAGAATAACTAAATTATTTATAAAACTCATTTAAAATGCTTTAATTAATTTAAGAAATTCCTCGCATTTATTATCTCATACGATCCCAAAAACCCGTGCTCAAAACCTCCCCCGAGACGCCCATGTCTCGGGTTAAACAGAACCGGACCCACTTCGTGGTTCCCCTTGCTGACGTCACAAACCGTAGCCACTGGCCTAGTGCCAGTTGCTACTGTTCTCACTATATTCCCACTGTTAGTTATTTAGTTCCCACTGCTTGTCTATGTTCCCACCGTTAGATATAATTTCCCACTTGTGTTAAAGTTCCCACTGTTTTTGCAATCCCAAACACCCCTTTTAATTCAGTTAAACCTAAACACCACTGACTGGTCAAAACAACCCCTTGTTGCTGCTGGGTTGCTGCCGACTCAAAGAAAACAGCCATGCGCCTAAAACAAACACTCCTTGGTTGTGTTTTGTCTGCGGCTGATCAAAAGCACAGTCGCCACCGCCCCTGTGTGGGTCACAACTGTTCATAGCAGACACACCGAGAGCCTTGGGCTCTCGGTTTTCGTGATACAACAAACCCCACACCAAACATGTTAAATAATTAAACCCCTCCATTCTTGATTAATGAATCTGGGTTCGTGATCAAAAGAAGGACAAGGATGAAAGGATTACCAGTAGTTGTTATTAAGGACGAGGTGTTGAATACATAAACTGAACAACTGAAGATCAAAATTCATTTTCTTCTTTGGTGTTTATTCTCAGCTGTCGGCCTCCCATAGCAAACCCTCGATTCCCTTCTTTTTTTTTGTTTACCGTTTATGAAGAAAAGGTATGGGGTAACCCCCCGTTTTTTTAGACATGTACTAGGCTCAAGGCCCAACTTCCTTCTCTTTTGTTTCTAAAATAGCCGGCCCAAAAGCACAAGTACCCATTTTCTGATTTTAATTCGTGTTTTAATTATTTACGAAAAGCTCGTATTTAAATTCTCGTTCTAAAACGTATTAATATTTCTCGTGTTTTAATTTTTCTGAAACTAAATATTCTTTTCTGTATAATAAATAATACATACGTATTTTCTGAAACTTAATAATTATTTTCTGAATAATTATTTATTTGTAATATTTAAATAAAACTGAGATTGCGTAATTACTGTTAACGTTTAATTATTTTCTGTAAAAAAATAATAAATACGTAATGTTGTTCTAAAACTTAATAATTATTTTCTGAGTAATTATTTTGCTGTAGTATTTAAATAAATTGAGACTGCGTATTTAATGTTAACGTTTAATTAAAGTTAAAGCTGAGTCTACGCGTATTTAATATTCGAGGATTTTAAATACGGGTTTTACAACTTTTGTGGTAAAACACAAAACTGGTGCTTCCAATCATGCTGCTGATGCCTTAAGCAGGAGGAGTAGTTTACTTGTAACCATGCAGGTTGATGTTCCAGGATTTGATGTCATTCGTGACATGGTAACTGTGGATCCATACTTTTTAGTTGTTTTGCAGTATTTGCAATCCGGAGAGAAAACAAATTTTGTTATGCATGATGGGTTCCTATTCAAAGGGAATCAACTTTGTATTCCTGATTCAAGTCTTCGTTTACAAATTATTAAGGAGTTGCATGGTGCAGAACATGTTGGTTGTGATCGCACTTTATAGTTGGTTCAAGCTTCTTATTTTTGGCCTACTATGAGGAAGGAAATGGATCGTTACGTCAAGTGGTGTCGTATTTATCAAGTTTCAAAGGGGACGGCTACTAATGCAGGACATTATATGCCTCTGCCAGTTCCTTTGCAGCCTTGGGTTGATATTATCATGGATTTCGTATTGGGGTAATGATTCAATATTTGTTGTTGTTGATCGTTTTTCTAAGATGGTTCATTTTATTCCTTGCAAGAAGACAAGAGATGTGTTAATGCAAGTGATGCCTAAAAACATTATTAGTGTTAATTAATCTTTCTTAGTTTTGATCACAACAAACTATACAATACATTTATAGTCAAACACAATCGTAAAACGAATTATCTAACAAACGCTATCATCAAGGTAATAATCATTACATAACATATCTTAATCATGTTTAGTGATCATAAAAGTGATTATCCTTAAAACTCACTTATGTCAAATGTGACAAAATATTTTTAATAAACTTTCTTTTTAAGAAAATGTTTTATTAAAATGGAAAATGAAAATTTGAATATGGCATATTTCAAATGCCATAAGAATACCCTTTGAAGGTTTCAAACTGCCTTAGATATTTCAAATCTACTAGAAGACAAAAAGGAGCAGAGTCTACCTCTACGGTTCCTTAAGTGCCTATGCGGTTCTTTATTGATAAGGAACCGCCTAGTGCAATAAAGAACCGCGCATAGATAGCCATTGGTTTTTGTCTTCTATAAATAGTGGATCAAATCTACATTTTCCACAACCCTTTTTGGTCATTTCTTTCAGCCTTCTTTCTCCTTTCTTATCCTAATCATTTGTAAATGATCACTTAATATGTTAAGTATGTTTACTTATGATTATCCTCTTGATCTCCTTCTTTACCTTGTCCAAAAAGAAGATCACTCACACACTTGTGATGTGATTAAAGATGAAGCCTTGCTGAAGATCATCCTCTCCTAGAGATCTAATCATGTTTATCATTTGTTTATTTGTGTCTTGTGTAGATCCAATGTATTTTTGAATACTTGGACTAGTTGTGTTCGACCAAGCTATTTGTGAATACTTGGATTAGAGTTGTGTAAGTCCATTGCATATGTGTGTGCTTGGATTTTTCTTGTGTAAATCTAAGTTACATGTGTGTACTTGGATATGTTTAGTTGAGTTGTAATAAGTTGTGTAAGTTCTCACTAAACTATAAAGTGATGTAGTTGTGTCTTGTGAGTTCTCACTAAACTAGAAAGTGATGTGTAGTTGTGTCGTGTGAAGTTCTCACTTAGCTTCAAAGTGAAGAGTCATGAAGATTGGTTCTAGCTTTGGATTAGAACTCGACATCTAGCCTTATGTCGGAAAATGATGAAGTAGGAAACATTGTGAATATTGGTTCTACCTTTTGATTAGAACTCGACATTTAGCCTTGTGTCGTAAAATGGTGAAGTTGGCGACGATGTATAGATTGGTCCTATCTAAGATTAGGTCTCGACATTTAGCTTAGTGTTGGAAAATAATGTAAGCGATGTTGTAAGGTTTTCTCTACCAAGAAGGGAGCTTGTGGATATAGTGGAAATCCCGAGTATGTGTACTCGAGGAGTGGAGGGGAACGAGGATAGAGATTCGTTGCCGAACCACTATAAATCTTGGTGTCTTCCTATTAGGTTGTTTCCTTCCTTAATCTTTACTTTCTTTTATTACCATTACATTTACTACTTGTCATTGTTAATGCATTAGAATTAAACCTAATCATTATGCAACTAGCTTTCAAGTAAAAGATAGTTTTGGCACTCACCTAATTGAAAGGAATTTTAATTAGGAGACAAACCGAAGAGAAACTATTCAACCCCCCCCCCCCCCCCTTCTAGTTTCTACAATTGGTATCAGAGCGATGGTCACACAGTATTTTTGAAGTATATTGTACTTTAAAACTTGGATCGATCCTTTGTCTCCTCAAATTATAAGGTTAAGTTGTACTAAAGTTTCTCTTTGGTTAATTTTTTTTGAAATAGGCCTTTTAATTGGTAATATAGCATCTCATTTTAATTAGTAGTATTTATGCATTTTAGATTTACTCTTGAAATGTATCTACTAGTTTGCATCTTGTTACGTATAGGTACTCGTGAAGATTAATCATTCAATTGATTGTGGATTGAGTTACTTACACTTGTAGAAGACTCATCTTATTTGATTTCCAACATCATTGAATGATGACATCAAGATGGATGAGAGTGATACTAGTCCTTGAAGACTTAGTAGTCAATTTAGTCATGGTTGGGCTTTGCATTGATTCCTTGATTGCTTGGAATGCACTTTGTGGCCAAGGTACGTTTTCGTTCTTCCACACGCCCTTTTGATCACTCTTTTGATCATTACTTGAATATGTGCTTGTTCTTGGCATCCTTGCCTTGACATTTGTTTGTGGTTTGTGATTCTTTTCTTCTACCCTCTCAAACCTTCATTGCTTGGATACTTGACTCACTATGGGGATGTAGAGTGAGTTAGTAGAAACTTAAAGTATCAAGCATGATTTCCATGGTTTTCACCCTCATAGTTAGGAGGCCCTATATCATGTGTAACTTGTGCAATTGAGCTAATCTCTAGGATGATTGGTTGATGCCTTGAGATACTAAACTACTTCATAAGTTGTATTTAGATTTGACACATTTGGAATTGAAATATTCCAAGGATATTGTTATTGTTAATCCTAGCAATAATTGTCCGATCATGTGGGAGAGAAAGGGAATTTATACTTTGCTCGCATTTTGAAGTAGAGTAAGACTATTCTGGAAAGTGATCTTATTCTATGAATCAAAATTGCTTGGTATAGTTCATTACCAAAGTCGTTTAGACTTTCGCTGGAAAGGCACGTCTTAAACCACTATATATGACACAAGCTCTTCGTCTCCTCGACTTGAAGATTTTCATTTGTCTCTTGAGCATTGTCCTTGGTCTTGATTCGCTCCTCTTGACTTCTCTTCTCTTTGCTTCTTTGCTACGAGTAGTCGTTTGTCCGTTTCGGTCTTTTTCCTATCTCGATTCAACTTGTAATCCTTCATTAAGGCATTATTACCTAGTGTTGTGGTGGTCCAATGATTTCCTATAGGCTTAATATATATTTTAAGGATTTTAGAAAAATTTGGTTTTGAAAAACTCTTTGATTTTCGTTGATAAAAACTCGCCACTATAGGCGGTTCTTTATCTGTCGCGGCTCAAACACGCGGTTCTTTATCGATAACGAACCGCGGTCAGTGATTGCGACTAAAGCACCAGGTTTTATAAAAATATCATTTTTCAAACAAACCTTCTATCTCTTCTCCAATAGAGCTGACGGTTTCTCCCACTTTCCACCATTGTTAAACCTTCAAAACCTTCAATCACTCAAGATTAATTGATTCCAATTTGTGGGTTTCACTCATCCTTCATCCAAGATCAATTATCTGTAAGTCATTTCATTCAATCTCATCTAATTTGTTCTAGAGTTCATAATTTCATAATTGGGGATTTTTAAAATTGATATTGAATTAGAACCTTACTAGGAATGTGAGTTGACATAGTGATTATACTATGATTCCTTAGGTTCATATTCATTGAGATTTCACTAAAACCCACTTGTAGAACAATCCGAATTTTGGCTAAATAATTTTGTTTAATTGATGGAGTTGATATGAACCCATGAACAAGTTATTAATGGCATTGTTAATGATTACCTAAAAACTTTGTTTTGAAAAACCAATGTTCAAGTTCATTGTTGATTTTACATGGTTGATATGTTATTGTCAATGATGAACTATATACATTTTGAACATGAGAATGATAAGGATTAATCCTTTGTTTGTCAAGAAATTGATGAATCACATTCTCATCTTTTTTATTTTTGGCTTATATTTAACATATGAGTGATTGGGTAAATATGTTTGTATGTTGTATTTAGGTACTAATCATGCCTTTAGAATATCAACAAGATCACCAAAACACTAGACAATACATGCCAAACCTAGCCGATTTTTGTCCTTCCCCACAACTTTCCAATACCTATGCCTCACTTCAAAAACTTTTTTTTCACGAGCGTAGAGTTGTCCAAGAGGACATTGAGGGCTATATATATACTCAGTCGATGTTCGAACAAATTGACTTTGATTGTTTGTTGTACATCAAGGAGGATATATATCCCGAATTTCTTTTGGAGTTCTTTAGCACATATTCTCTCGTTTCTGATAACGATAGAATATATGTTAAGTTCATCATTGATGGTCGACTCATTTCATACCCTCTCAAAGATTTTGGTCAAGCTCTTCGTGTTCCATTTAGAGGCACTTGTCGATTTACAGATAAATAGAAGCTTGATGCTCTCCTTGATCCCTTCGATTATCCTCCAAATGACAACGAAGAGATTGACCTTGACTTCATCCTTGATGTCATTTCTAAAGCGCGTAGTGGAAATGTTGTAAGAAGCCTCCACTCAAACAAGCGTTCAGTGAAAGGTTTTGAGGTTCTCTTAAGCGACCTTAATGATTGTATGGTATGTTGGACCGACATCCTTAGGGAAAATGTGTTTTGTCTTGGTGGAAACCGGGATCATATTCCGGCGTATATGGCGCATATGTTATTTTGAATCTCTACCAACACTAAGTACAATCTCGCATTATATATCGCTCGACGAATCAACTATACTCTCTCCAAACCCAAAACAAATCTTCCCTATGCCATGCTCCTTACTCGCCTTCTTAAGAAGGTTGGTGAAGACTTTCCTGACCTTAATCTTTCTCGCGTTCAACCGGTTCATCGGTTCATCCTACCTATTCAAGAGGTACAACCACGAAAGCCTAGAAGTAATCAAGGTTCGAGAAAGAACGATCCACAAGAGTCCGATGATGAGGACGTTGATATGTCACCAAGTGATGGTGGTGGCGTAGGCACTAGTACTCATGTCGGCTCTTCGAGTGACTCCCACCCATCCATGGACACTTTCATGGACGGGTTAGACAAAATTATCCCTCCCCCTCACTTTGCCACAAGTAGACTTCCGGAAAACTTTGGACTTGAGGATGTCTATCGTGCTAATCTTAAAACCCAAGGTGAGTTGTATGATCATCGAGTGGAGTCAAGAGGTTCGTTCAAGAGCATACGCAAATTGATCAAGGGACTTGGCAAAAAGAAGAAGTGAAGCTTTAGAAATTCATGGTTAACATGTTTGTAAACATGTTTGGATTGTTGAACTATTTCCTTTTATCTTTCTTTATTTTCAGGATGTTATGTGTTTTAACTAATACTATGTGTTTGGATTATTTAGTATTTTAATCCTAATTGTCTATGTGATCGGTCTTTCGATTTACATAGCTTTGTGCATCTTATGTGTTAGTTAGCTTCCTAGATTTTGATTAATAGTTCACTATGGCTTGATAAACCTTTGTGTGAAATCTGGGCTGGCAAATGTTTCAGGAAGTGTATTTTTTGGAACCCACTGGGGGCGGTTCTTTATCTTCCACGCGGTTCCTTAGCCATAACGAACCACGGCCCTAGATAAGGAACCGCCATCACCTGTTCCGAGAGAGAGTCTTTTCTTTACACTGTTTTTCCTTAATCTATGTAAACATTGGTGAAATGTTTTCAAAAACCTGCACTTTCCTAAACTAGGCTACCTAATTTCATTATTCACCTAAAATGATTTTAACCCATTACTAGTTTGGATCATCCCTTCCTCTTCTTAAACCCTTCCTTGTTGATTGAGTTCTTCATCCCTTAAACTTATTTCTAAACCTCCTCACAACCATGGTGTCCACTAGAACATCTAATTCTCCCAAGAATTCCTCTTCCAAAAGAAACCTTAAGATCAAGATTAAGGGGGTGCTTGGCTAACCAGAGGGGAATGGGAATGGGTAAGGGTAAGGGAATACAAAGGAATGTAATAAACATTCCTTAGTATTATCATTACCATTGTTGGTGCTTGGTTAATATAAGACGTGATGGTCGGTAGAGGTTACGATCGGAGGTAGAGATGGTTGTAATGGCGTGGTTTGGTGGTTTTTGGGTGGTTATTGACGGTTGGTTGTGTGACAACCGCGGTTTTGAGGTTCGTCACTTAGTTTTATTTTGTGCTAGTTACGTGTCTTTACGTGTTTATGTGCTTATTGGTGTGTATAGATTGTGGTTTGGATATCGTTTCCGGTACGGGGTACCTTGTGAGTGAAACGATGTGTGATGATTTCATGTTCATGAGCTCACATGGTAGTGACTATGAAATGAGATGGTGTTATTTAGTGGTTTTACGTATACGTATATGTATTATAGAAAATCGTATTTTTATGATTTACGGTTTAGCATTTAGAGGTCTCGGATGAGGTGTTTAGTCATGTGAGTATTTTTTGGGATGGTTTTAAGTCATTTAGGACTTAGTTATAAAGTTTATTTCAAAATTTGAGATTTTTTATAAAAGTGTATATTTTACGGTAAAACGCGTAAATTTGACTAGTTTTACGGTTTTGAGGTTTTGGAGGTTTTAGGAGTTGTAATAAATTAAGGAAAATTAAGGTAATATTAATAATATTAAAGGGGGTGTGGGTCGGTTTTGGACGCAAGGAAAGGAAGAGAAAAAGGAAAAAAAAATAAAAAAAGGAAAGTGGGCTTTGGGTTGGATTAGGATTCACCCATACCCTATAAAAGGTTTTATTCACAATCAAAAACATTATTTTTTTTCTCCTCGAGTCTATAGCCGACGGTTTACAAGAAGTTTTTAGGGTTTCAGTATCTTTTTCATCTTCCATAAATCTTAAGGTAAAACCTTCATAATTCCTTTTTAATCTAATTGTTTTTAATGTTTATATAATCATTTATGATGGATTTAGGTTAGGGATTAAATAAAAATCTGTATTATAATGATTTCATAATGATTAGATGGTTTAGGGCTTGTAATTGGAGGGGTTATGGGTAATTATTTAGGTTAATTTAATTAAACCCGTTTTTAAAAACTGGGCAGAATTTTGAGTCAATTGTTTTGATCATATCGGGAGTTCTACAAACTCTTATTTTGCGATCCAAGTATCCCTGAAAATGTAATTGAAGTGGCCTTCCAATGCAAGAAACGAGAACTAAATTGGAGGTAGGGAAGTGGGTCAAAAACCGGTTACAACAGTCGGAGGTCAAAACAGGTTTGAAGTCAGCCTGTTTTCTTTTTAAGTTTTGGGTTGTTTAGGGTACTTAGGGTTGCATTGGGACCTTCAAACGAACATGGGAGATGGTTTATATATTATAGGAAGTATCTGCATTGGGGCTAAGAATGTGGGTTAGGGTAAGACCCCCTAATCATAACAAACTTTTTGTATGTTTAAAATCAGTAAAATCTGGATAGACAAGAGTATATATATATATATATATATATATATATATATATATATATATATATATATATATATATATATATATATATATATATATATATATATATATATATATATATCGAGGCATTAACAGTAGCTTTAAGGTTGGGGCAAATGGGATGTGATATCTGACATATGTAAGGGCATAAGTATTCCCTTTACAGAGATCATGAGTATGTTTAGGTTGGCGTTTGGCTTATAGTTTGGAGACCTAAAAGTTGGGACTATTTTGTGTAAAATATGAACGGGATAGTTATCAAACTTAACCAAGTTAAGGACTTGTTAGGGAAGTGTAATGGGGTGTTTAGAGCATATAAATGAGGTATTTATATAGGAGGAGGTTAGATGTCCATCATAGGTTGATGAGCCGTTTTAGTGGTTGGTTCATGTTTTGATTATGTGTTTTTGGTTGTTAGCTTTTTGCTAGTGCGAGGACTTTTGGAGAAGCTCAATCAGATGAGTTTCATAGTCCCATGTTTACTAATGTTTATGAATTCCAGATGGGATGGAAGAGACACTGTTTTGTTGTTTATAAGTTATGCTGTGAATGTTTTGCGTTGGTAATGGACTTATGTGTGCATACTTATGTGATTAACTGCTAGTTGATTCTTGATTGTTTATGTTTTGACTTGGTACCAAGGGGATATTGTCAAGGCGGGGCCTTGGGGATTGGTTCATAGGTGTTTGGATGCCTATGGGAGTATGGTGTTTGGTAAGGCTGGGAGCCTTGGATTTGGGTTATTTTGTTAAATCTTGAATATTAGTTGTTAATGCATGTTAGTATCACATTGTCCATATGTTCTTGTTAGGGGTTGTTGTTCACAGCTTATGGTTTGATTTTGGCGTTTGAGTCTAAACCTATGACTCTCACCAACTTTATGTTGACGTGTTTTAGTGTCTCTTTCAGGTGAGAATGTGGTTAAGCTAGAGGATAGAAGTGGCTAGTTTTGGAGGCATTAGGAATGCATTTTAGAAGGAGATCCCCGTTCCTTCTTAGTTTCTTTTGATTGTTTAATAAGTGATACTATTGACACCTGTATGTTTGCTTGTTTATGTTTATTGTTTGTCTCGGGTAAGTGGTAGGACTGTTACCTATTTACCTAGACTCCTGTATTGTTGAGATATTGTCATGACTTTTTTGTCACCATTTATGACCTTTCTTATTTCATTTAGTTATCTCTATAAACACGCCATGTTGTGATGATATCCATACGTCGCGCCCCATATTCCGCCATGGTGGGGTGTGACAGAATGGTATCAGAGATAATGGTTATAGAGAATTAGGTTGCCTAGTCGCGTATCCTAGTCTATAGCTTAAGGGTCCCTGCATATAGGCGTCATAGGAGTATGTGCGCATTTTATAATAATTGATGTGTTTGGATGTTATTTATTGCGATGTTTTGACTAGTATGAATTGAACCATAGTATGTTCATACTTAGCCACATGTTATTTTCTTTTCGGGTTATGACTAGTGCGGGTTGAACCATAATCGTCCACGCTAGTCATTGTTGTGTTTTTCTTAAATTGTACATTATAGTACATAATTTGGTACAAGGTAGTTTCTATCTTTTGTTGAGTTATTTTATATACCTAAGGTATGCTATTTTTCTTTTGATGTTTAAGTCATGTTCCCTAAGAATCGTGTGGTGGTTCGAGTTACTAGGAGTACATGGGTAGGAAGGATTTTAAGCTGTTTCCACTCTTATGGGCGACATGACTTATAACTGATTATGTTTTCGTTTTGGATTTAGTCTATGCTGTTTTAGCTAGACTATGGATTTATGTATTCCAATAGTTTGATTATACTTTTTTATGGATAGAGTTTTGGACTTTATTGTTTATGTGGTTATGAGCTTATGTGAATAGATGGTTATATGTGTTATGTGTTGTATTAATTCTTATAAGTGTCATCATAGGAGGGAGTGCATTGGGGAAAGGGTAATTGTATAAGTATGGTGGCCAACATAGTTATACAAGTACCACAACTTCAATGGGTTCCTAAGTATGATTGCATGAAAGAGGGTTAGTATATGCCGGTATGTGATGAGATGTGGACTTTGGGTATATATATAATATATGGGTTTATGTAACGGCTGCCTACGATATGGCTATTTTTTAGGTGTTATATGTTTTAAGTTATAGTCGTGTTGTGTGATTATAGGGTCACATGATATGGGTTGGTTTTGGTGATGGGTTTTGTGCCTTGTTGTGGCATGGTGAGATGGTGAGATGGGGATTACTGTATGGAAAAACGAGTGTATGACGCGATTGATTGATCTGACATGTATGGTAACGAGTATATTTTAGGTGATTTAATAGGTATATATGCGGATGTATATATACTAGTATGTGTTAAGTTATGATATATGGTCGTTCAGTAGTAATTAACTTATTATAACTTGAACGTACCTTGTGTTTGCTCGTGTTTTATGGTGCTGGAGTTTAATGGAGTTCCAACGACGTTTTGAGTCTTTTGATGTGTGTTTACATTCGGGTATGTATTTAACTAATGAGAACTACTAAATTTCTTGCAAATAAGTGTGGCTGATTATAGGAAAACGGTTTTGAAAATAATTTGTAAGTGTATGGTATGATATCTTGACTTACATATTTTTTTAAGTTTGTGGTAGTAAGCTATAAAAATTTTGTTTTGATAATAATTGGATTAGTTTTCTATGTAACATGTGATAATACATTTTAAAGGGGTAAAGAAATTTTACAAAAATTTTCTTAAGTGTCGTTAAAATTTTAGAGGTATTTAACTAGACGGCTGATGTAGTGGTTTTACTACTCTTTAGGAAAAGAGAGCAAAAGTGGCAAGTATTAAGGGTCGGTTTAGGAAAACCAAGCACGAATGACCTAAATGGGGATCGTTCTCAAGGAGGCTTGGTGTGTGTGTAATGAATTGATTAACTTTGTAATTATATTGTTATGAAAAAGAAAATAGAAATGGGATAAGAAGAGAATGACGGTTACGATGACGATTTACACGAAGACGATAAAGGCGTACACGTAAAACCGTAAAAAGAACCAAAATTAAAATTTAACTCTAAAAATTCCTAAAAATCACTAAAAATCCACTAAAATATTCTAAGGGTTTACAAAAAATCCAAACTTGCTAAAACCTTTAAATTAATTAAATATTAAAATTTTAATGCTAATTAAAGCCCTAAAAATCAATATTAACTAATAAAAAGTCCAAATCAAGATCTTAAAGTTTGTAAACCTTCAAAACAATCTAATTAAGCTAAAAAGTATTTTTCAAAATTTTAAAACCACTAAAAACTATTTTTAAATAATTAAAAACTATTAAAATCTAGAAAAACTTAAAATAATTCTAGAAAATAATTAAAAGACCCTAAAATATTTGAAAAGTTACAAAATTCCTAATTAAGTGTCTAGAACCTAGGAAAAATGTAAAAACTTAGAAAATCAGACTTTTAATTTTTAATAATAAAATAATATTAAAATATTAATAAAAATCCAAAAACCCAAAAATATTCTAAAAAGTTGCAAACTAGCTTATTTTAACCTAAATAACTCAGAAATGAATAAATACCCTTAATGGGCCTAGAGAATGGGCTAAACCCAAAACAGATCCTTAATGGGCCAAATTTGAGCCCAAAATGAAACAGTGGCCCAAATGTCCCCAAAAAGCACTACTTGACTCAAAATTTGATTTTAAACAACTTTTTCCAAAGGCCCAAAAGCTGAAAATGTGAAATAAGCAAGGTTATACCAAACAACTTATTCTTAATGGGTTTTTTGGCCCATTAAGCTATAAGCTAATGCCATAAGCTCAAATTAGACACACAAGCTTCTTTTGTCCTAAATAAGACTTCTGTAAAAAGAAATTTGAAATAAGCCCAAGGAATAAGCCTGAAAATGCAATAAGCAATCTATAGAAAACGACAAAATAGTCGTTTTTGAGTTCTAGACCACCCCAAGAGCTGATTCAAGTTTCTAAAGCTTTTAAATGACTTAAATAAGCTATTTCAACAAAAAATTTTCAAATAAGCTGACTCAATAAGCTGGAAAAAGCAAATAAGCACTTATGAAAAAGTCAATTAAGTTGGTTTTCTAGCAAAAAGTCAAAGTCAAAGTCCAATAAACTCCAGGCTAATCAAATGGGTCAAATAATGAAGATCTATCACAAAAAATAAGTTGTTGCAGGTCTGGATAAGCTAAAATAGCTTATTGATAAGCTGAGTACAAATGAACACTAGCAGGGGCTAGTTTTGGGTGTTGAGCAGTGGGAACTTTTCCCACTGCTTGACTTGTAGACTTTTTTGTCTTTAGTGAACTTTTTGGAGATTCAAGTTTCAACAAGGCACCCAAATGATCATTGGATCATAAGGAGTCAATACAAACAAATAAATCACAACAAGTAACAGCCAATTTGTACAGTTAATTCAAACAAGCACGAGATCTGTCACAGACTTGAACAAATAAGCAGAACAGGTTCAATAAGCACTTTTAGCAATATTCAGCCAACCAAATTCAACCAAATGCATACACAAGCTATTATAAACTCAAATGAACAAGTCTAAACAGTTTTCATGCAATGGCTTAAAGCCTAAATCAAGATTCAAGCTTATGAAGGTTACTGATGAACACTAAACTCAAGCAGATTTCACTTTGCTGATGCAATTGACCAACAAGCCAGATTCAACCACTCAAATCTCACAAACAGGTTACAATGACTTTGTTTAAACCACTTTTAGCCCTAAGCATGCATACACCCTAAGTGTTCCCAAGATCCTAGGTCAAAACAGTCAATAACAAAGATTATATAGGAGATTGTTTGATTTCAAGGTTTAATTCTAATAACTTGCAGCAAAATACTCTCAAACAAGTGTATGACAGATAACAAACACAAACACAAACTTCCAATAACACAATAACACACAATGATTTCAAACAGGTAATCCCAAACACCCCTTTAACTTTTCAAACCAAGTTTTTCAAATCAAAAGGGAGATTTAAGACCACCCAAGCCCAAATTAACACAACAACAGCTAAGATAAGAAGATTCAAGCAGTTTTAAGCCACAAAATTCCAAAGAACACAAGTCACACATAAATATCACCAAAAATCAAGATTTAAGCAGATTTTGGGATTAAGTATGCCAACCTCATGGATGTACATCCACACCCACGAATTTTGAGCTTATGTACTAGCAAGAACAAGTACAAGCTTCCACAAACAACCCTGCTAAGATTCAACAAGGTTAGAGGCACAATATCAAAATCAGAAAAGTAAAAAGCCTTGATTGATGCAACCTTGTTACCCCACACTTGATTATCCCCAAGTTATAAGCCTCACTACACCTTGATAACACAATATCAGGATGCTATGATCAGCCCTATAGCCCAAGAATTCCAAGGTTTGAACAAGAACTTAGCAAAATATCAAGCTTGAAGGAAAAATGCAAACTTTTGCACTCTCCTTAAAAACAAGTTTTGAGATTCATAAATATCAAACTAAGAACAATAATAAGCAGATTATAACAATGGCACTTGAGCTTTCTTCAACATTTCAAACACATTTCACTAATTCTGAAAAGGATTTACAAAAAAGTGAACAACTGAAAATTCAAGAGCAAATGTAAATGAATGACCTAGATGCCTTTATATAGGCTACAAGTTATCTAGTAAAGCTGGAAAAAACATAAACCCTAATGTGTAGAAGTCCAGAATTGCCCTTGGAGCTTTGGCATCTTTTGAAGGTCATGTGACTGCATTTTGTTGTGTAGCATGAGTTGGCAAGTGAAAAGAGTATCCAAGGGGTTGTATCAAGCTTAGGATGTAAGCTGAAATCTCCAACGTTGGATTGCTGCCACCATTTTGGCAGTTAGCTCAAGCTTGTAGCAGGGGAATCTTGTGTGGGCCTCCTTGGTGAAGTAGCATGTGTTTTGGGTGTTGGGATGTGATTAAGGGATGGTTAATCATCAATCTGGAGGTTTTCATGGCCTAATTACAACACAATTAAAAATACCTAATTGTGTTCTTGAGCTGATGAACATAGGTTTTGATCTGTTTAATGGGTGATTAAGATTTAAATAAGTGTTTAAGGCGCCAAGGATTAAGAAATTAATAAACCTGGTGAGTGGGGTGTGACATGGATGAATGGTGCAATGTGATTGGTGGAGAGTGTGAGTGGGACAGGTGTCACCCACTCATTAGTCTATGTATCTTTCCTGTCTAGCCAGCTTTAACCCCTTTCTTTTCAATCTTGTTTCACTTTGTAAATAAGAGCACAAATCCGGATTTCCTTTGTTATCAAACTTTCCATTTTCACACTTTTTCCCCAAAAAGTTTTGTAAAGTAAATTCAGGGGTATTTCTTGCCATGTTGTGATTCTTGAGGGACTGATTTGGCATTTTCTTAATGGATTATGGTTTAAACTTGTATGATTGACATTTTGGAGGAATGAAATTGCCAAGTCTTCATTTATGAGGGACCATTCTTGCTAAATGTTGAAAGTCAAGGGTCCTTTTGGTAATTTTGGGATTTTCAAAGGACCAAACTTGTAATTTCTTGTTCTTTGAAGGACTTCATGATATATTTGACTTTGTGGAGGATAATGGTTGACAATTTAGCTTTGTTGAGGGGCTAAACTTGTCAATTCTTCAAAGTGGAGGGCCCTTTTTGTAATTTTGACAAACTTTAGGGACCAAACTTGTAATTATGAAGATACAAGGGTATAAAGTGTCAATTCTTCCATATTGGAGGACCCTTCTTCATAAATATTCAAGTCTTCAAGGGTTTTCTTGGGAAAATTCTTCATTAAGGCTTGGTTCAATGTGCGGCTTCGTTTCCCGTGTTTGTTTTTGCATGATTCTTGTGATCTTTTGTCATTTTCTCAATATCCGTACCTAAAATACACAAGCAACAAACACAAGCATATATATGGGTATTTTGATGATATTTAATGCATTTTAATCCCTTTTTGGACAATGAGCCTATGTATAAAAGCAGTCCCATCACTCCCCCATACTAAACCATTGCCGTGCCCTCACGCAATGCTAGAATAAAGTATCGTAGCATATCCAAAATTTATTTTTATTCACTTTATTGAATGACAAACTAGCTACACTACTACTATTGCTACTACTACTTGCGTTTTAGACATAATGTATGATTTTCATCGCAAAATGGGACGTTTAGGTTCATAGAATAAGAACACGTAAATGCTTCGTTAGAAATAATTTCATCGTCCTCGATTTTCACCCCAATTCCATGCCAAGCGTGTAACGAGATCATTGTCATTATAAGTTAGTAATGCTAACACTACTCATATACCCTAATCACGTACTTATCCTCCCATTTTCCTAAGTTGTATCTCTTATATTTTATTATGTATTGAATGTTTCACGATGATACATTGTTTGACTTATGCGATAATAGAGATTTAGGTCTAAAAATAGAGTCCTAACGGTGTAACCAATACCATCAAATCAATAACCCCTCCCAATAGACAACGATGTCAAAAAATTAAGTCAACAAGAAGGATCGATAAACACGGTTTTATAGCGGTTTTGAAAATGAGACTTATTACCAAGACTTTTATACGCCCCCTAACGGAAGGGCCTTATTAACTTTGGTTTACCTACATCTTTTATTCAACTTCACCATGAAGCTTTTATTATGACTTCGGTCTTGCCTTGCCTTTTATTATCCACCTCATCGGTAGTTTTATTAGCCAAAGAAGTATATCCTCACGCTAAGGCGAATTTTGGATCTTTAAAGCTTCAAAGATTAAGGCTTGATTCACTTTCAATTTTGCATAGATTTTTCGGCCTTGTGGGGCTTCAAATTGTTTGCTTGATTTAGGTGAGCACTTGAAATCTTATTATTGGGTGAAGCTTTTGATTATTCGGGTGCCAATACTTCAAAACCGTGACGCTGGCGATACCTTAATGTCTTCCCAATTTAATTACACGGAAGCTACTAGAAAAGACTAGAAACCCAACAATCCCAACTAAGCCGCTAAGTCAATATTTATTAAGCAAAAAAAAATATTTACATGCGAAGGGAGAATAAGCAAACAACGAGAACACATGAGTTTTTGAAAGAATATGAGTACTCTACGTTTAGCATAGTAACTTATAATTAACCCTATCATTTCTCGTCCTCATTTAAGAGACTTAGCCTAATGTGAAGTTAAGGAATCAAAGCTAAGTGCTCAACACGCACAGTTGAGTCAAAAATTACTCTTATTCTCGCCATCGGAAAATCTACATTCGTGTCTTCAAACACTTATAAAACATGAGAAAAAATTTAAAATTTGGCCATTTTTAGCCTTATTTTGCAACAAAACGATAAACAAAAAGATAAACTTTGGAAAGCGTGAAGGTTTAGCAAGGCAAGTATCTAATCACCCCCATACTGAAGTTAAACATTTTCCTCAATGTCTCGAGTCTAGGGGTGCAAACACCCCCATACTAGAGACGTAGTCGAATGCCTAATCTAGCATGGAAAGGGTGTAACCGTTAAATTTAAAGCCGTTTATGAAGTGTGCTATAAACCTAAAGTTAGAACATCAAAGGATATATCATGGATATTGAGAAATTCTTCAAAGCAAACGATCGAGTGCTCCCATAAAACGAACACGAGAGGCTCCAATCATGAAGATCATGATCATCTAAAGTCCACAATTCACAAACAACCACGAAACAAAGGTTGGAAGGGCACAAATCCCCACACGTTACTACATTAGAAAGCGATAATATATACATAAGATAAGCATGGGACTCCCCACGAGGCACCTCGTTTTTTATTACCGAGTCATGAGCTCGACTCGATCCCCTCAATACTAATTATCATTGGGGAAGGTGACTTGGTCGAGGTAGTTCAAGGATGGAACTTCCCCGCCAAAGTAGTGCTTCAACCTATGTCCATTCACCTTGAAGTTGGGGCCATCATTTTGAGCTAGCTCGATGGTCCAATACGGAAATACTTGAGTCACGGTGAATGGACCGGACCTACGGGATTTCAACTTACCGGAAAAGATTTTCAAGCGAGAATTAAAAAGCAAAACTTGATCCCCAATGTTAAAAATCCGGTTTTTAATTTTAGAATCATGCAACTTTTTAGTTTTTTCTTTATAAATCAATGAATTTTCATAAGCAATATCCCTTAATTCATCCAATTCATTTAATTGCATTTTTCGGTGTTTTCCCGCGGTCTCCATATCGTCATTACAATGCTTTAGGGCCCAATAAGCCTTGTGTTCCAATTCGATTGGCAAATGACAATTTTTCCCATACACAAGCTTATAGGGAGTGCACCCAATGGGTGTCTTATGAGCGGTCCTAAAGGCCCATAAAGCATCGTCCAACTTATCCGACCAAGATTGTCGGTTTTCCCCAACGGACTCTCCAAGATCCTCTTTAACGCTCGGTTTGAAACCTCGACTTGCCCACTCGTTTGTGGGTGATAAGTCGTAGAAAGCCGATGTGTAACCCCATATTTCCTTAGGACCCTTTCGAATTGGTCGTTAAAAAAATGGGTTCCACGATCGCTTATGATTGCACGAGGGGTTCCAAACCGAGAAAACAAGCTTTTCAAAAACTTGACTACCACACGAGCATCATTGGTGGGCAAAGCCTTAGCTTCCACCCACGTAGATAGGTAGTAAACCGCAACAAGGATGTACTTATTACCACGAGATGATGGGAACGGCCCCATAAAGTCGATGCCCCAAACGTCGAAGATCTCACATAATTGGATGATATTTTGTGGCATTTCATCTTTTTTTGAGGCTTTTCCTTGTCGTTGGCATGAATCACATGACTTCACAAGATCTTGTGCATCTCGGTAAATAGTAGGCCAAAAGAAGCCGACATCAAACACCTTCTTAGCCGTGATATTAGCACCATGGTGACCACCCGTGGGTCCCTCATGACAAGCTCTAAGGATATTAGAAGCTTCGGTGCCAAAAACACAACGTCGGATGATTTGATCCGCACAAGTTCGAAACAAGTAAGGGTCGTTCCAAAAGTAGAACTTGATGTCACGAAAGCATTTTCGTTTTCCTTGAGTCGTCATACCCTTGATGATGAAGTTACCCGCATGGTAATTTGCAAAGTCCGCAAACCATGGGGTGGAAGAATCAAGCTTAGAGTTCACTACACCAAGTGTCTCGAGCGGAAATGTTTCGGTGATTTCCTTGGGCTCGTAAACACTTTGGTGAGGATCTTCCAAACGAGAAAGATGATCGGCCGTTAGATTCTCGGCTCCTTTTTTGTCAACAATTTTGTGATCAAATTCTTGAAGGAGGAGAATCTAACGAAGTAATCTCGGCTTTGCATCTTTGTAGGATATGTAAATCTTGCTTATGTTTTAGAGAGAGAAAGAGATAGAGAGATGGTGAGAACACACACACTTAGAGAGAGAAAGTTAAAGAAAAACACTTTTTCACTATGTGTAAAATGAAGAACACATACCCTCTCCATCAAAGGAGAGGGTTTATATACCCAAGCCTTGTGATGGGCTTGGGCTTACAATGTTGGCCGGCCTACACATGTTGTAGGCTAGGCTTGACTTTGTTTGTTTAATAAAGATATCTAGACTACGAGCTACTACTTAATATATTGTCAGAGTGACCGAATCTTCCTAAATACGTAAAAACGTATTTCCAACAATCTCCCCCTAAGAGAGGTCACTCCAAACAAGGGCGTTACCCGAGTTACAATAATGAAATAAACCTAGCATACTATGCTTGTCTTGAGCTCGTAGTCTTCGTCTTTCTTTTCTTTTTTTATTTTCTGGTGAACATGCTGATGTGATATTTGATATCAATCTTTAGCATCAATCTCTTGCCTTGATCTCGTGCATCCATCACTTGTGATCTTCGCCTCTTCATGACACCATGTCCCACATACTTATACCTTTTGTAATTCATGAAAGCTTCAGAGTTCGATACAGCAGAAGACTTAACTTTTAGGCTTTCTTGAATTAGATGAGATATTAAGTGCATAGAGTATAAGCATGCGGGGACGACTTCTTCTTGGATTCCGCAACGCCACCGTCTTCAAATGCCGCAACATAAGTAGACACGAACGAAATGGCTTTGAACATTTCATTCTAAATCGGTAGAATTTTACCTCCGGTCGGTGAAGACCGTTGGACGATATTAGATATCGTACCCGTGACGGATAGTTTCAATTGAGTAACTTCCTGACAGGATTTCGCGGGTAAACCCGTTCTCTTTATTCGACCGTCCAAAGCTGACTGCGAACATAAAGAGTGAATCATTTGGATAATAATATCCGCATGATTTGAAGCCGTCAATTCATGTTTCTGGAACAAGTGAAATTCAATTAAGAACCGCACCATCGTTGCTTTCCAGTTGTCACGAGCTTGATTCGTATAGAATCTTGCAAGTTACCTACCAAGTGTTGTTTGAGGTTAACACTAGAAGGATTTCCACTCATCACTGTGAACACTAAGGTATCACTCTGAGTGTTCTAGCAAGATCACTAAGATATTGCGTAGAGGCCTGGAACGTGTTTAAATTCAGTTAAGAATTAAACAGCTGTTGCTTTCCAGTTATCACAAGTTTGATTCATAAAGAATCGCACAAATCACCTACCATGAGATTTTTGATATTCGCTCAAGAAGGATTTCCATCTTCATTGTAAATACTTTCGTATTACTCGGATGTTCAGGCAAGATCATGAAGATTTTGCGTAGGACTCTTAAAATCTTTCTTACTTTTCACAGTGTGTGAAGAAGCAAAGAAATATGAAAGTGTGTCCTAATGAGATATTTGATGATCTCAAATGGCTCTAGACTCGATCGTGCATTTTGGATTTTAGTGATCAGAGGCTGGAGAGGAGTGCCACCATTTCAATACCAATTTATTCGGAGTGAATAAATCAATAGATAATGTGTTGTCTCAGTGTGATTAAAACAAATACCTTTTGAGAGATATCTGAGTTAGCTGGGATGGGTTGTGCATTGCATCAATGGGTCCATGATGTGTTATCTTCAATATCAAGCATCATTAAAAATGATCTCAATAGCATATGTATTGACCCGGTTTCTGCCTAAAGTTGTAAGGAGGGCTTCTTTCTTTACACCCTTTATCTTTACAATTCTTTTTCATTCTTCAACCCCTTCAATGCTTACCAATACGTCATAACTAGCACCTTGTTGTGATTGTTAGAGTGCTAACTTAAGTACTTGGTCGGCATTCAACTACGTTCACAATCTTTCCTCCGATTCTAGAAGAATCATTGGACTTAACCTATCCTACCATCCTTGTGTCACCACAATCTTCATCGTCGTGAAATAAATAGGTTTTGGGTAAGTATATGTCACCATGAAAACCATTTTGATATGCAAATCCGTTTTGCTTCCCCTTAACATATGCCACGATATTTGAAAACATTTCGCATATGTCGGGATAAGCCAGCACATTAAGTGAAACCATTTGTGATAATATCTCATATTAAATCACATTTTCTCCCCCATATTAAAAATATTAACCCAATCGATGTTTTTAATATCAATTGATTTAATGAAGTTTTAACAAAGGTTTTGGGAAGAAAAATGCAAGTCCATTTTATCTTCATGATATCAAACGCATGAGATATGATACCGATTTGTAACATGATCACATATTCACCATATTAGAAAAGAATTAACAAGGTTGGACCTGATAGATGAGAACATCGTATGATAAGATCAAATGGTTCTTGTCAGCATATGTTGGTCGCCTCGTCACGTCTGAAGTCATCTCTTGACACCACGTGTACGATTGGTATTGTTGTCTTGACACCAACTTGTGAACTTGGCACGTTCGGCATCGAAGATTCTGAATGCTTGACAATTGCTCCCCCTCAACTGTTGACCCGTGTTCTATTGAAAGAGCTGTAGTCGTCGGTTTAGTAGTCGCATCGTCGAGTATGTAGATACCAATTGTAGATTGCTATGGTTGTAGAGATGATAGCTTCATAAAAACAAGACTTCTCTTGTTTTTAACAAATAAATGCACTGAAACGTACATACATTTGTGTTAGACCAAGTTATAAAGTAAACTTGATCCCTTACAAGGTTTTAAAGTAAACCTTGCCCGAGAAAATTAATTCCCGTTGTGAGCCAAAGCTTTCATAAGAAATACTTGACTTGAATGTGAAAACCGGGTTACAGTCAGAATAACTACAAGCCATTTAGGCATGTTTTATGAAATATTTACAACTTTTGTACGAACTCTATTTATGGCGCCGTGTCAATATTAATCAACATTTCTAAGGCCGTAAATATTATCGTACCAAAAGACATGCCTTTTAAAAAATAAAGTAAAAATATTTTTGGATTTTTATGAATTTTTCAATTTTTTATGGTTTTTATATGGTTTTTATATTTTTCTATTTTGCTTTTGTGGATAAAAATATAAAAAATATATACAAATGATCACCAAGGATACGGAGAATAGTTTTACCACCACTATTCTTTCGCTTCATCTGCGAGTTCCTTTAGAGTCTCAGGCGAGAAAGTTCTCATTCCTAGCTTGTCGGCCAAAAATTCAATTCGAGCGCGATCTAAAGCCTTCGTGAAAATATCCGCCAATTAAAGAATCTATAGGATGATCCTTTGTCCACTTGCTGTCATGTTCATGAATCCGTGGATTGGAGTAAACTGTAGTTGGAGCTTCTTCTGAGGTGGATGACCCGGCTTGATTAGGATCGGGAATTGGTACACCAAAGAATGGAAGTTCACGCATTTGAGCGAATTCCAAATCGTGATCATCATCATCCTCTTCATCATCAATAGGCATGACATGGGTAGTTGATTCGGGTGTTGGTTGAGAATTACTCGTTGATGGTATGTCTTGACCAATTGTAGGTGCAGACGTATCTGATTGTGTTTCGGTTGCTGGAGCGACAACTTCGGTTACCGGAGCTATTACCTTAGGTTCGGGAGCAACAATAGTTGGAGGAGTAAAGAATTCATCAAAGAACGGTTGAAACAACGTATCCCATTCATTCCTAGAAGGTGGTGTAAATGATGATGAAGTAGGGTTGTTTGGGACAAGACCAGAACTAATGTTACTGGGTCCTATTTCATGAAGTGCGGGTTCAGAGCTGCTTTGCTCAGAAGCCATTGCTGTCAGCTCATCAAAATCAACATTCATAGTTTCGAGGATCTTGCGAGAGTTACGGTTGTAGATTCGGTATGCCTTCTTTGCGGGGGCGTAACCAATGAAAATACCAATATCAGCCTTTGGTTGAAGTTTTCCCAAATTGTCACCATCATTATTTGGATAGCAAAGAGAACCAAATACATGAAGATATGATAAATCTGGTACTTTTCCATGGAGAAGCTCATAAGGTGTTTTACCATGGCGTTTAAGAATTAGTGACCAGTTTTGGGTGTACACTGCTGTAGATACTGCTTCTGCCCATAAAAATAACGGAGCCTTTGCGTAAATTAACATCGTTCGAGCAGCTTCCGTAAGTGTGCGATTTCGCCTTTCAACGACACCGTTTTGTTTTGGAGTGCATGCAACTGATGTTTCATGAGATATGCCAACTTCTTCATAATAATCACGCAAGATTTGATTCACAAATTCGGTTCCATTATCTGTACGAATGCGTCGGACATTAGTGTTGAGACGCACTTGATTCATCTTGAGAATTCCGATGATGAATTTAGGTGCCTCATTTTTTTCTTTAAGAAATTTCACCCATGTAAACCGAGAGTAATCATCGACAATGACGAGGATGTACTTTTTGCCACTAAGACTTTCAACACGCATTGGCCCACAAAGATCCATATGCAACAGATAAAGTTTCTCTTGGTTGGTGTCTTCCGTCTTGGGTTTGTAATATTTCTTAGTGCTTTTCCCCATTGTACACGCGGAACACAAATGATCCTTGTGAAATGAAAGTTTAGGAAGACCACGAACAAGTTCGTTTTTCGCCAAATGATTAATAGCGTCAAAGTTAAGATGAGATAACCGTCGATGCCATAACCATGACTTAGTCTTCGATGCTTTAGAGAGAAGACATACGGGAGAAGCGGCCATCATGTCTTGTAGAGACAAAGTATACAAATTATTCCCTCGAGTACCTTACAATAAATCAACCCCTTCCAAATTACGAATGAAGTAGGTATGTTCTCGAAAAGCAACTTCTAGGTTTGCCTCACAAAATTGTCCCACAGAAAATAAGTTGTGACCGAGACCTTCCACGTAATACACTCTTGAAATTATTACATTCCCAGTATGATATTCACCATTACCCATTATCTTTGAAATATGATCATTACCAAATCGAACCGTAATAAGAAACTTGCTGACGAAATTTCTGAGCTGAGAGCGATCTCCGGTCATATGCTTGGAACAACCAGAGTCCAAATACCAGAGAACAATTTGGACCACCTGTTTTCAAAAACAACAGTAGACAATGCATTGGAAACTATTGGTTCCGGAGTGTTAGCAGATACAAATAAAATATTATCAGAATTGCTAACATTTTTGTGACCCTTAGATTTCCTGCGTTTTCTAATGTGAGTTTTAGCACTAACAGGTTTTACTGTTCCAACTTTCTTAGGTTTTGGATTATTCGCGAGCACTACAGTGGGAGTAGACCTATTTAAAGGGCACTTAGTTCCTACGGTAGTGTTGGTGTTCCTAGTTAAAGGACACGCTTGTGTTTTGGTAGCCTTGGTACTCCTAGTTAAAGGGCACGCTTTCTTCACTTCAGTGGGAGTGATCCTAGTTAAAGGGCACGCATTTCCTACTATAGTGAAAGTTCTACCAGTGGGGCGCCACATCCAACCAACTTGGATTAACACTTTCCCATTCGGTTTCCATTCTAATCCATTTTTCCGGGCATACATCTCATTCACATGGTCAATAAGGCAAGAATCATGACGACTAGAAAACATACATTCATTGCAATTCCAACATTTCAAATTAGAATTCACACTAGGCTTAGAACGCTGCACAACTGCAGAGCCTTTAGGTTTAGCTACATGATTCTTTTTATTCAAAACAGAAATAACATTCTTAGGATGGGCTTCTACTTTCTTCTTCACTTGACTACTAGATGGGGGAAAGATCCTATCATTCTTCTTGTTTCTCTTAACCTTAGATCTTTGAGCCTTAGTAGTGGTGCTTACTCCTGTAGAAGGCAATACGGGAATATTAGAAGCTAGTTTTGATTCCGCCTTATCTTTAGTGACCAAAGTTTGAGATGGTTTAGTCCTAAGGCCCTTGTTAAGTGGTGTGACGGCTATAAGGTTCCTTTTGATTGCAGTAGAGGACGATGCTGAGACAGTGGCTGCGTTATCCACAACATTCTTACCTTTTAGAGTACGAAGTGTTTCCTTTAACTCAGCCAAGACCAGATTCTTATCACAAATTTGTTCCCTCAAATCAGATATTTCCACCGACTTTCGATTCAATTGTTCAATCAATGATTGATTCTGTGCAGTGGTATCAACACATGCGGGCTTTACTGAATCGAAAAGTCGTGTATTTTCTGTTTTAAGTTATCAACTTTGGACAAAATTTTGGAAACTTGATTATCTAGATCCAGTTTAAAATTCTCAGCGGCCTCAAGTACGTTCACACAGTTAAGCTCCTTAGATTTCTCTATTTCTATCGGCAGAGATGTAGCAACTTTGTCACTTGGACGACGCTGTTTTGATTGTAAATTCAATTGAAAATTCTTTTCAAAGTTTGCATCATCGATATTAACACCTTCGAATGACGTTTCAAAGATTTCTTGAATAAATTGTTGCTTGCATTCAAGCGAAATACAATGTGTTTGAATCTCATCAAAACGTTTTGAAAGCGAAGAATATGATTCTGGAAGCTTTAAAAATCCAGCGTCAGATTCGTGACAATTACTATCTACCACATTATCCACAGATTCAACATTATGCACAATAGAATCATTATCAACACTTTTATTCACACAGACAGAAACTATATCATGAGACATCACTTGCTTCAGAAGCTGATCATTTTGGCGTGAAACCCGTTCTATTTCAAGTAAACTGTTTTCAAAAACATCTTCCATTTCATTGAAAACATGTCTAACTTCTTCTATTTCCAAAAAAAAATCTTGATCAAGATTACTAAGACAAGCCTTAACATTGTCTACAAACGGAACAATTTCATTTCGGAACGCAGCTCTAGTGTGCTCAAAATTCCATTCACCTTCCGTTATGGCCGAAGCCGTCGTACGTTCCAAAATGACCTTGTCAAAATCGGCTAAGTGTTGGTGAACCGCATTTAAGTTAACGGACGCCTTGCTCACCGGTGGAATTAACTTTGTTAAATCCGTTTTGACAAGTGTAGGAGACGTACTAGGAAGGTTTTCATTTGACAAACTTTGGGGCACAAGAACTGTCAATTCTGCTAATTCCTTTTGTAAGCGAATGTGTGTCTTTATCAAAAATTGATCTTTGTTATGTTGATCATAATCAATTGTATGGAATTTTGAAAGCATTTTAGAATGAGTTTCATCCGCAAGTGATTGTGTCTCCTCAGTACTACGAACAAAAGGTGCTTCTTTCGATTTGCCAATTATGGTCATATCATAAAGACCGGGAATATATTCCTGAGCTTGTTTTGCATAACCGGGATTAGGTGGTAAATCTTGAAGACGTTTAAGTTCGAGTTCTTTAGATGATTTAGTTAAAAGATGAACCTTTTCTGTGGAATCGTATTGTTTTAAAAGCTGTTGTTCCTTGAATTTAAGAAGTTTGGTAGCATTAATTTCTGATTCAACCTTTTTAGACTCGAGAGTTTCGAAATCCATTTTAAGTTTCTGAAAATCATTGACAACCGACTCCTTTTCTTTTAATTCATTAGAAAGATTAGCTTTTAATGATTCTATTTCTTTCAAGTGTTCAATCTTTTCAAAACGAAATTGGTCAAATTTAGAACATGTTATTTTCTCTGCTTGAGGGACCATTTCAAAAGTTTTGACCTTTTCTTTATGCAACGCAAGCTCAGCAGTTAGGGTGGAATTGGTATCTACGGATTGTCTGAGGGCCATATGCATTTGATCAATAATATGTTTAGGCACCATGACCAAATCATGTTAAGCATAAGATTCCATACCCATCATAGCATTTGGTTGAGGTTCACTCAAATGTGTAGGATTGGGTACCACATCATTTGAGTTACTAGTTCCCGAATGCTGTTCGAGGTTGTCCTTTTTCATGCCCAACTTGATGTTGGTTATCATCAATATTATTAGATGTGGTTGGTACCTCACTTACGACATCAGAACCGTAGTGAGAGAGATTAGCAACGAGAGCAGCTTGGGCAGAGTGAATGTCATCACAATCCGAATCATATGCGTCAAGATCATCTGCTTGATAAGCTGCATTAGAAGTAGAAACGACTGTAATGCCTTCAGTATCTGCTGCCCCTGGGTCTGCAAGAAATGCTGACTCCTCTGAATCCAAAATCTTCCCCTTAGACTGAGCATCAACCAAATACATCTTCTTACGAAACCATGCATCATCCCTCCTCCTTTTCGGCTGAGTGCATTCCCTAGCCATATGACCTTGTCCTCGGCAATTGTAGCAAGTCACAACCTTCTTAGGACCAATAGGACTCCCATTTCCACTAGCTTGAGAATTCACAGCTTGATTGTTCCCAGTCCTTGTAGTAGGTCCATATGAATTTTGCCTTCCCTGAATTGGTTGCACCGTCACTTGACCATCTTGAACAGTGGCTTGTTGTCGAGGATTTGATAAGGTGCGGAGCTGATTATTTGTTGGTGGAAATCCTCTAGTTGCAACAAGTTTTGACAAGTAGGCTGTGAGATGGTTTAGAACATCAGCTGGCGTATCATTTGGAGTAAAGACCGGTGCTTGGATTGGTGGAAGTTCATTAGAGTAGAAATCTTGTGCTGGTTGTGCTTCTATTGGAAAATATCCTTGCTGGGGAGTATAGCCCATTGGAGAAGTGTTGGCTTGTGATGGTGATGTCTGATATGATGGTTGCTGCAGAAAACATTGTTGATGAACACCTTGTTGAAATGCTTGCTGTGGCATCATTGGTGGTTGATAAGATGGTTGCTGATAGGTGTGTGGTGGTGGTTGTTGCAAGTATGATGGTTGTTGATAAGTATAAGCCATGTTTTGTTGAGAAACATACATTGCAAGTGGATCATGAACTTGAGGTGTAGACAACCGAGCCTCGATCACATGGCATTCGTGTTGTTGAAGAAAAGCTTGAAGTTGATCCACAATGGTGTTATGCAAGTCCTTAGCCAATTTAACATCCGTCACGTATTTTTTCCATTCTAAAGGAAGAGTGTTCAAATACTTGGTGTTTAATTGAAAGGTAGGAATTGTCATGCCATAGATATTGAGCTCATTCAACAATAGGGTAAATCTCAGATAGTAATCATTGAGAGTCTCCCCTGGCATGTAGGCAAACTTATCAAAAGTATCATAAAGCTTACACTCACGTTCTTGTTTAGTTAACGAGGTGCCTTGCATGAGAACACGAATTCTATCCCATAACTCTTTGGCAACTTTATGTTTGCTGACGAGTTGTAGACATCTGGAGGAAGGGCTTGAAGAATGATGTTTGTAGCATACTTATCACATTTGTCTTGAATCTTCATATCTCCAGTCTATTCACCCGTTGTGCGAGGACGAGTAGTTGTACCTTCCGTCACTGTACCATAATCTAATGGTCCATTGAGCACCGATGTCCAAATGAGATGTCCATTCTCCTTGTTCAACATATAAAGTTCCATTCGGGAAGCCCATTCCTCATACATAGTCTTCACCAACATTGGTGGACGATTATCCGTACCCGAGAGGATGGACTTATCCGTAAGAGATGTGTACTCCATTTCAATAAGTTAAGATTTACAAATATTGATCGATCAATGAAAGAAAGTAAATGTGTTTGTTGTTGTGAGTTGAAGTCGAGAAACAATGTTAATCGGAATAGTGATCGGAATAGTGATCGGAATATCAATCAGAAAGCCGTCGGAATAAACCCTATCGGAATAAACCCTATCGGAATAAACCCTGTCGGAATGTCCTTGATCGGAATAAACCAAATCGGAATGACCCTAATCGGAATAAACCAAATCGGAATGCCTAATCGGAATACCTAATCGGAATACCTGATCGGAATGTACCCAAAATCGGAATCCCTAAACCCTATTCCGATTACACTGATCGGAATGTCCTATAAACCCTTTTCCGATGACCTGATCGGAATAATTCCCACTTTTCTCGGACAAAACTCAACCAATTCGTGATTTTAAGCCAAAAAATGATCAAAACACCCAATTTTGTGTTTTTAGCCAAAGTAACAATACCAAATCACTACCACATCTATGTAGATGATTTGTATCAAGAAAAAATCATAAATAACACAAAATTTTTTTTTGACGTGTGTAATAAGGATCAAAATAGGCGTATGAATCAAGAACACAAACACATGAACAATACAATCATCCCATGGCTCTTGATACCATTTGTAGGATATGTAAATCTTGCTTATGTTTTAGAGAGAGAAAGAGATAGAGAGATGGTGAGAACACACACACTTAGAGAGAGAAAGTGAAAGAAAAACACTTTTTCACTATGTGTAAAAATGAAGAACACACACCCTCTCCATCAAAGGAGAGGGTTTATATACCCAAGCCTTGTGATGGGCTTGGGCTTACAGTGTTGGGCCGACCTACACATGTTGTAGGCTAGGCTTGACTTTGTTTGTTTAATAAAGATATCTAGACTACGAGCTACTACTTAATATATTGTCGGAGTGACCGAATCTTCCTAAATATGTAAAAACGTATTTCCAACAATCTTGTTTAGCCATAAGATACTTGATAGCCGAATGATCCGTATACACTATGTATTTCGTCAAGACGAGATAAGGTCGGAATTTCTCAAATGCATACACCACGGCAAGGAACTCCTTCTCCGTTGTAGTGTATTTTAGTTGAGCCTCGGTCATCGTCTTGCTAGCATAGTGAATAGGCAAGAAGTGCTTTTCATGACGTTGCCCCAATACGGCCCCAATAGCGTAGTCACTAGCATCACACATGAGCTCAAAGGGGAGGTTCCAATTGGGAGCAACAAGAATAGGAGCTTCGGTAAGTTTCCTCTTAAGGATTTCAAAGGCTCGTACACAATCTTTGTCAAAGACAAAACGTGCCTCTTTTTCAAGAAGATGTGTAATGGGTCGAGAGATCTTTGAAAAATCCTTGATGAATCGACGATAAAAGCCCGCGTGGCCTAGGAAACTCCTAACTCCCTTAACGGTTTTAGGATGAGGTAATTTGGCGATGACGTTTACCTTAGCTTGATCTACCTCAATCCTCGCTTTCGAGACCTTGTGCCCTAAGACGATTCCACTTTTAACCATAAAATGACACTTTTCCCAATTGAGCACAAGGTTGGTTTCCTCACAACGTTTCAACATTCTCTCAAGATTCGACAAACACGAAGTGAACGAATTGCCAAACACAGAAAAGTCATCCATGAAGACTTCCATCGTCTTCTCGATCATATCATGAAAAATAGCCATCATGCACCTTTGAAAGGTTCCAGGTGCATTACAAAGTCCAAATGGCATTCTACGATAGGCAAACGTTCCATATGGACACGTAAACGTAGTTTTTTCTTGATCACGAGGATCGATGGGGATTTGGAAGTAACCGGAAAAACCATCTAAAAAGCAATAGAAATCGTTTCCCGCAAGACGCTCCAACATTTGGTCCATGATGGGCAAGGGAAAATGGTCTTTTTGAGTGGCTTCATTCAACTTACGATAGTCAATGCACACTCTCCATCCGGTCACGAGTCTAGTGGGAATTAACTCGTTGGCATCATTTGGCACAACGGTCATTCCTCCCTTCTTAGGGACACAATGAATAGGACTCACCCAAGGGCTATCGGAAATAGGGTAAATCATTCCCGCGTCAAGGAGTTTAAGGACTTCCTTTTTGATGACGTCGTGAATTTTAGGGTTCACCCTCCTTTGACATTGGATTGCGGGCTTGTAATCCTCCTCCATTAAGATTTTGTGGGTACAAAATTTGGGATCGATCCCCTTAATGTCGGATAACTTCCACGCAATTGCCCCTTTGTGATCCTTTAGAACATCGACAAGTGCGGTCTTTTCATCATCCGAAAGTTCCTTCGCAATAATAACCGGCAACTTGTCGCCCTCCTCCAAATAGACATATTCGAGATGAGGAGGTAAATCTTTCAACTCGAGGATAGGTGGTTCCTCAAGTGAAGATTTGGGCTCGATACTCATAACCTCCTCAGGTGGAGGAAATGGGAAATCGTTAAGAAAATCCTTGATAATCGAGAAGTCCTCATCGTTGTCGAGGTCTTCGTTACAAGTACGTGGAACATCGAATTCTTCCAACGTAAAACCACCACCTTCAAATGGAGTGAAGGTTGGTGTTGAATTATCAAGAATTGGATCTAACATAGTGGGATTGCCACTAGTTTCATCATCACCAAAACCTAGAACTTCTAGTGAAAATTCCTCGCAAACCACGTCAATAATATCAACGAGGTTTATGGTTGCAACGGAATAAACATGAGAAATTTGAGAGTTTTGAGTTGCGTTTATAACAAGTTCCTCGTCGTTGAAACGTAAGGTGATCTTTCTAGCATGAACATCGATCAAAGCCATAGACGTATTTAAAAATGAACGACCTAAAATGAGAGGAACTTGAGGATCCGTGGGAATATCAACAACGATAAAGTCTACGGGATAGTAGAACTTCCCCACTTTCACAAAAACGTCTTCCGCCAATCCACATGCGGAAATCGTGGAATGGTCGGCCAACTCGATAGACATTAGTGAAGGAGTAAGATTAGGAAGATTGAGCGACTTGAAGATTGCAAGTGGCATCAAATTAATGCTAGCACCAAGATCGGCCAAGGCGAAGCATTCCTCCATATCTTGGATTGCACAAGGGATCAAAAATTTACTGGGATCACTGACTTTTTGAGGTATGCGATTAAGATAAACCGACGAACAACTAGACAATTGGTGCAATTTCTCCTTGTTGTTCAACATACTCTTAAATTTAGCGGAAAATCGAGGCATCATGACCAAAGCATCGGCGAAACTCACATAAAGTACAAATCACAAAACATTTTCATAAAAAGCTCAAATTGGTAATTGTCGCGCTCTTGAAGTTTCTCCTTTCTAAGTCTCGATGGATAGGGCAAAGGTGGTGTGGGTTGAGGCATAGGCATAGCCTTTGGAATCTCGGGTTCCAATATTGGTAATGGGTCAACCGTAGGTGTGGCATGAGCGGTACTTCGTGGGATTGGAACATGCTCCTTTTGGACCACCACCTCGGGTTCTTCCTCAATTGCTTCCTCCGTAGGAGCAATTGGTTTAGGAGTCGGTTCCTTAAGTGTCTTACCACTACGTGTGGTAATCACTTTCATCTCACCCTTAGGGTTTTATACGGTGTTGCTAGGAAGAATACTCGAAGACGGTTTACACATAATTGCCTCAAACATAGATGAGATTTTATCTTCAAACTTGGATTGCCTTTTCTCGGCTTTAACCATTTCTTGTTTATCTCATGTTGCCCTTGTTCCATTTTTTGTTGGTTTTGTTTTAACCTAGTTACGGTACCTTCCATCTTGTTGGTGTGTATTTTAAGCTCATTAGCTAACTCATTTTTCAACTCTTTCTTCAAGTCGTTCTTAAACTCGGATCTTAGGCTAATGATTTCTCTTTGAATATTGTCAAACCTAGCATCATTCCCATTAGCGTATTCAACAAATTCATTTGGAAGATCTTTCAACGTTTGCAAACCTTTGTTGTTGTTTTGAAAATCATTTTGATTCCTGTTTGAAACTTGATTATTAGCCCCTTGATTACCATAGTTTCCCTTGTTGTAATTGTTTTTGAAACCAACTTGATTGTTGCGATAGTTGTTGTTAGCATTTTGATTTGAACCAAAACCCGGTGGAGTCAATTGATCAGAGCGGGTAACTTGACCGTTTTGATTGTAAGTTCCCGTGGCCGCGTAGGCACTCGAAGTGTTACCACCGTTGGTAATGCACTCGGAGAAATCATGACCTCCACCACAATACATGCATGAAACCTCAACCGCTTTAGCCGTAGCGGGAGCACTTGGTTCTCCTACTTTGAACTCAATCAAAAGACCTTTAAGCTTATCAAAAATCTTGTTTTCCAAGTTCGCCTCAATTTGGCAAGCATCGATGGTAGTAGACAAAGAAAGTGAAGCCGAAGACGAAGCCTTACGAACACTAGACGTGCTACGAGGACTATACACCTTAGATCTATTCTCAATAGTCACCAAAGCTTCCTCAACCGTTTTACACAAAAAATTACCACCCGCGACGGCATTAAGATAATCCCTTTCATGATCATTAAGTCCATTGTAAAACGTGTCAATTTGATGCAAGTCGGAAAAACCGTGATGAGGACATTCATGTAACATTTCCTTAAACCTAATCCAAGCCGTTGAAAAACTTTCATTAAACTCTTGTGAAAATTTTGAAATCTCGTTTTTCAAGTGCGTAGTCTTAGAGGACGGAAAAAATTGGTTCACAAACTTAGACACGAGATCCTTCCACGTCAATATAGAATTGGGTGGCTCTTTCTCCAACCAAATTTTAGCGGGCCCCGCTAAGGAATACAGAAAAAGCATCATCTTAATCGAGTCATTCGAGACATCCTTAAACTTGCAAGTGGCGGTAAGACGATTGAATTGGCAGATATGGTTGTGTGGATTGTCCTTCTCATCACCACGGAATTTGTTGTTTTGGATCATCGACAACAAATCCGTTTTCACTTCAAAATTCTCCGCAAGGATAGCGGGAATCACAATAGCCTCTCCATAACCCTCAGTGGGTGCTTGAACTAACTCCATCATAGTTCGATTCGCCATGGTTGGTGCTTCTCTTACAGTGGTTCGTCAATAGGAGACTCCTCACTAGAAAGATTAGGAGTGGGAGTTTTGTTCTTTCGTTTACGTGCACGTCTTGTTTGATTACGAGTTAGCATAAACGTCACGTACAACGAGGGGATGAGCAAAGAAGATTCTTTTTGGTGTTTTGTATTTTTCAATTTTTTTGTGGTTTTTGATTGTATTAACCTTTTTGGATTTTGGTGAATGTATTAAGTAGACAAAAATCTACAAATCTCCTCCTTAATCAAATCTCTTGATTAAAGAAGCCTCAAGGAATGAAAACGATCACGTGAAGTGAACTCCTTCGATGACTTTAGAACGTTGGTGGAACACCAAAACGTTCAAGAAGGTTTAATCAATTGAAACCAAGAAAATATATATGATACTTAGTAATACTTTGGGCGGCAAAACCCCCGATTAGCTCTCAAAATCAAATACTCACAAACAAGCGGGGAAACGAGGCGGCGCGAAGCACTTAAGAGCCTTTTTCCTTAGGATATATTTTATAATATCCGCCTTATACCCACCTTATAGTTTGTATTTTTCAAAATTGAGCTTCACGAAAGTATTTATCTATTTTTGCCTTTTTCTTTGGTTTGAGATTCGAATACAATGATTGGGTAATGACCTCCCAAGTCAAGGTTGTGATTTCTCACGTATTTAGAGTACTTGTGAGTTTATTGTTCTACGTATACAATATAGTAATAGTATTCACACAAAAATCGAAAACCAATAATACGTATTAGTAGAGTGCTACTAATACAAATACTATTATGGTTAGTATAAAAACAACAATTCCAAATCAAAACACAACACGTCTCCCCGGCAGCAGCGCCAAAATGATGTAGTGGTTTTACTACTCTTTAGGAAAAGAGAGCAAAAGTGGCAAGTATTAAGTGTCGGTTTAGGAAAACCAAGCACTAATGACCCTAAATGGGGATAGTTCTTAAGGAGGCTTGGTATGTGTGTAATGAATTGATTAACTTTGTGATTATATTGTTATGAAAAAGAAAATAGAAATGGGATAAGAAGAGAATGACGGTTACGATGACGATTTACACTAAGACGATAAAGGCGTACACGTAAAACCGTAAAAAGCACCAAAATTAAAATTTTACTCTAAAAATTCCTAAAAATCACTAAAAATCCACTAAAATATTCTAAGGGTTTACAAAAAATCCAAACTTGCTAAAACCTTTTAATTAATTAAATATTAATTTTTCAATGCTAATTAAAGCCCTAAAAATCAATATTAACTAATAAAAAGTCCAAATCAAGATCTTAAATTTTGTAAACCTTTAAAATAACCTAATTAAGCTAAAAAGTATTTTTCAAAATTTTAAAACCACAAAAAACTATTTTTAAATAATTAAAAACTATTAAAAGCTATAAAAACTTAAAATAATTCTAGAAAATAATTAAAAGACCCTAAAAATATTTGGAAAGTTGCAAAATTCCTAATTAAGTGTCTAGAACCTAGAAAAAATGTAAAAACTTAGAAAATCAGACTTTTAGTTTTTAATAATAAAATAATATTAAAATATTAATAAAAATACAAAAATCAAAAAAAAATTCTAAAAAGTTACAAACTAGCTTATTTTAACCTAAATAACTCAGAAATAAACTTGAAATTACCTAAATACCCTTAATGGGCCTAGAAAATAGGCTAAACCCAAAACAGATCCTTAATGGGCCAAATTTGAGCCCAAAATGAAAAAGTGGCCCAAATGTCCCCAAAAAGCACTACTTGACTTAAAATTTGATTTTAAACAACTTTTTCCAAAGACCCAAAAGCTGAAAATGTGAAATAAGCAAGCTTATACCAAACAGCTTATTCTTAATGGGCTTTGTTGGGAATAAATTAAGGCCAGATCACTTGAGCGCTGACAAGAACAAAACAAGCGTTGACAAGAACAATACAAGCGCTGACAGCTCAAGCGTTGACAAGTTAAAGTCAAGCGTTGACACATTGAAGACAAGCACTGATGGAAGATATAATCTACACGTTTATTATATTCTAGAATACTTCTAGTAAGGATAGAAACGACAATGTATTTTCTATATTTATCTTTACCTAGAATAGCTGATACGTAGATTATTGTACAAGGCTTCTTATGTCTATAAAAGAAGACCGTTAGGTATAAGTTTCATATAAGTTTTCATTCGTAAACATCTTTCATTGTAAGCAAGTTTGATATTGATAATCAAAGTGAAAGTTTGTTTACATCTTGTGTGTTCTTGTTTAAGTGTTAAATTCCGCATAACACTTAGATGCATAAAGCATATACAAAGGTTTATCTACGTGTATTACTTGATCAAATCTCGTATACACAAAGCTAATCGATCTAAGTTTGGGATCAACAAGTGGTATCAGAGCTTGTTGAGGAACTTTTGATCTTAAAGAACACCAGAACCCTAAAATCACCAAAACCCTAATTTTCTTAGAAACCCTAACAACATCATGTCTGAAGCAATAACCTCCTCCTCCTCCTCAGCCTTACCAAACATCAAGATTCCCATGCTTGATGCAACCAACTTTGACTTATGGAAGTTCAACTTTGAACAATATCTGGGGATCTATGACTACACACTCTGGGAGATTATTGAATATGGAAACACTTTCAATAAAGCTCAAAAGATTCTTGATGCCATTACTCAAAGATCAGCTGTTGAAGGATGCCCTGAAGAGGATAAGAAAGAAAAACCTGGAGATGGTAGAGCTGTAGCTGCTGATGACATTGCAAAGAAAAGGGTTGACATGAAAGCCCTAAATATTCTGAAAGTCTCTTTGGGACAAGAAAACCAGCATAAATATAGAGGCTATGAATCTGCTAAGGATCTTTGGGAAGCTCTTGAAGTTGCATATGGTGGCAATGCAGACACTAAGGAAGAAAAGAAAAAGCAACTTCTGCATGATTATGCTGTCTTCAAAGCTCAACCCAATGAGAAACTGAGTAGTGTGAGAAGCAGATTGCTTGACATTACAAGCAAGTTGTCCTTCATGGGGATACAAGTTGGTGATGTTGACATCAATGCTACCTTTCTTAAAAGTCTTGGTGAGGCATGGAAGATTGAGGCAAGATATATTCTTGCCAAAAATACTTACAAGAGCTCCTCGTTTGATGACATCTACAACAAACTAAGACTGTTGGAAGATGAAACTCTTTTAGAGCATGGAAGCAAATCTACCACCAACAACATGGCCTTCTACTCTCATAGTGAAGGTCAATTCAATCAGAAGGACTCTTATATGCATCCAGTTACTGGATCATCATATGTCAGCGCTGGAACAAGTCCTGTCAACGTCTCCTATTCAGACGCTGACACATTCAAGAATGACTCCCCAAGAGTTAAACCTGCTGGTTTGGATTTGGATACTGTTTGTGCTTACATTGCTTCTTTGCCCAATGGTTCAGTGATTACATATGAGGACCTTGAGCAGATAAGTGATGAGCACTTGGAAGAGATGGACATCAAATGGAACATGGCTCTTGCTAGTATAAGAGCAAATAGGTGGAACAGAAGGTTTAAAAAGAAGATGACCTTCAATGCTAAAGACACAGCTGGATTTGATAAATCCAAAGTTGAATGCTACAACTGTCATCATATGGGGCACTTCATGAGGGAATGCAGATCTCCTAGAAGATCTGATGCTGGTAAACCCTCAAGTCAGGTTGTTAAAGCTCAGGATTCCAAAGCTATGGTTGCAGTTCAAGGAATTGATGGTACAGGATGGGATTGGAGCTATCTGGCTAAGAATGTTGAAGAGGACAAAGCTTTAGTTGCTGATATTGAAGAAGAAGAGCATGTTGAATATGCTCTCATGGCACACTCCTCCTCTTCATCTGATAATGAGGTATATGATGATGCTTTTTGTAGCAAAGGTTGTAGGTTAAATACTAAAAGACTTAACAAAGAGGTGTTAAAACTAAAAGATGACATGAGTACTGAAAGATGTAAATTGTCTAATTACCAACTAGCTCTTACTGAAACTGAGAAAGCCGTTTCTGAATACAAGAAAATGGAATTTGACTTAAAAGATAAGATCAATATCTTAAAACATGAGTTAGAGGGTAGTATGGATATTAGAAACATCATGAAAAAGGTTAATGGTGAATTACAGGCTAAGTTAGATGAGGCCATTAAGAATAAGATAATGTTAGCCTCAAAATTCAAAGATTTGATAAAGCCACCCAAACCCTAGGAGACTGTGTAGCTAAACAAAGGGATCCTAAAGACATGACTGGGATTGGGATGAATGATTACTCTTTGGTTCCACCACCAGCTGGTGACTTCTATGGTGTCCAAAGAAGGGACTTATCTTGGACTGGTTTACCAGAGCTCCAAGAGGAGGAATTCATTCCTCCACCAAGAGTTGTCACTTCAGTGGAAGAGTATCAACTAAAATTGACTGACCTAAATGAGTGGAAGAAAGCTAACCCTACTTTATTTGTTAAGGGAGGTTTGCTATGTGAAAGTCCCAATGAATCACCACCCATTAAGGTTACTAACCCAATCACTGGTAAAGCTGTTGACCTAGGCTCAAACACTGTTAGAAGACCTACCATTAAATATGCAGAGATGTATAGGAATAATAGGTCACCCAAGAGCCAAGTTAGCAATCATGGAACAGGTTTCTTCTCTTCTAGACCTATGGTTGTGTCTAAGAAAGCCTGTTACACTTGTGGTAGCTTTTCACATTTGGCATACAAGTGTGTCAACGCTCCCAAAGCCAGCACTGACAGGAACAATTTCAGCGCTGACAGGAAGAAAGTCAACGTTGTTAGGAAGTCAAACGTTGTCAGACCTAAACCTTGTGTGCATCAAAGTCCACAAGTGATTAGACCTGCCCCATTCTTTTCTAGAAGGTCTTACACTCATGGACAAAGACCATTTCAAAAGACAAACACCTGGTCAAATAGGCAATGGGTTTCTGTAGCAAACCCTAGGTTCAACGCTGACAAGGGTAACTTCAGCGTTGACAGGACAAATTCTAACGCTGACAGAAACGTGACCAGACCTAAATATTTGCAGCCACAAGGTAAGGGGTCTAAAGCTTCTTCAAGCTTAACATGGAGACCCAAGAAAGATCAAAACCCTAATGATAATGGGATTTCAATGACTTGCAATAGATTTAATTACATTTCAAAGGTCATTACAAAATCTATTGGGGTTAACTGGGTATTTCATCCTAAAAAGGATGACAATGGGGTTGTTGTGAGAACTAAGTCTGTTCTTATTGAACAACCAGATGAATCCAAGTCTTTTGAGACTTGGGTTCCCAAATAAAACTAATTTGTTTTCTTTATGTGTAGGGCATTCAAAGACAGATCAATGATTATGGATATTGGGATAGTGGATGCTCAAGGCACATGACAGGGAAGGAAGACTATCTGACGAATTTCACCCCTATTAAAGATGGTGATAAGGTATACTTTGGAGGTGGTTATGGTACCATCACAGGCAAAGGAACCCTTCTCACCAATAATCTGCGTTTTGAGAACGTCTTCCTGGTAAAAGAACTTGATTATAATCTGTTTAGTGTATCACAAGTATGTGATAACAAAAATAAAGTTCTTTTTACTGATACTGAGTGTTTGGTGTTAAGCAAGGATTTTAAGATCCCTGATGAGAAATATATTGAGTATATAACACCTAGGCATAAGGACATATATAATGTGAATTTAAATGGGATTAAAATGAATACCAATATGTCTTGTTTTTATGCTAAGGCCTCAGTAGATGAGAGTAATTTGTGGCACAGGAGACTAGGGCACATAAATTTTAAAAATATAAATAGACTTGTGAGACTTGGTTTAGTTGATGGTTTGCCTGAGAAGGCCTTCCACAATGACCACTCTTGTGTTGTATGTCTTAAAGGCAAGCAGCACAAGGTCTCATTCAAGTCCAAACAGGTGCATACTAGTTCCAGACCTCTTCATATGCTTCACATGGACCTCTTTGGTCCAACCAATATAGAAAGTTTGAATGGTAAGTCATATTGCTTTGTTATCACAGATGACTTTTCTAGGTTTACTTGGACATTCTTTCTAGCTATGAAGAGTGACACAGCTGATGTTCTTATTGATTTTATCACTCAGATTGAGAAAAGGTCTGGCAATGAGGTTAAAATGCTTAGGAGTGATAATGGTGGAGAATTTAGGAACAAGAAGCTAGATGATTTCTGTGCCAAGAAAGGAATTACAATGCAATTTAGTATTGCTAGAACCCCACAACAAAATGGGGTTGCTGAGAGGAAAAATAGAACCCTAATTGAAGCAGCCAGAACAATGTTGACTGATGCTCACTTTCCTATAGCCTTTTGGGCTGAGGTTGTTAATACAGCATGCTATGTGCAAAATAGAGCATTGGTTAACAAAATACAGAATAAAACACCTTATGAGTTACTTTGGGGAAGAAAACCTAATATTGGTTTTCTCAGACCTTTTGGTTGTCATGTAGTAGTGTTGGATACTAGTGATGCCTTAGGGAAATTTAGTGCAAAAGGTGATGAGGGTTACTTCATGGGGTATTCAGTGCAGAGCAAGGGTTATAGGGTTTATCTTAAAGAGGACAAACGTATAGTTGAAAGAGTACATGTTAGGTTCTTAGAGAATAAACCTAGTGATCCTGAAACTGGTCCTAATTGGTTGTTTGATTTGGAACCCTTATCTAGAACTTTAAATTATATTCCTGTCACTAATCCAGACATTGTGAAGGTAACTTCAAATGTTGTGGAGGAACAAGTTGTTGATGTTTCAGGTACACAGGTTCATAAGAAGGTTGGATCACACGCAGAAAAGGCATCTCCTATTCAACAATTTGTTACAATTCCCATTTGGACAGATGCTTTTGCTGCTGCTGCTGCTGGACAAGATAATGGTGGTTTCCAAATACCACCAGATACAAACATGCATGGTCCTTCAGGCGTTGACAAAGGCAAATCTAGCGCTGACAAGACCAATTCAGACGTTGATAGCTCAGACGTTGACAACAACATTTCAAGCGCTGTTAGCCCAGACGCTGTCAACCAAGATTCAGACGTTGACAACACTTATGGGCATCTTTTCTCTTCCAGTTTTGAACAAGGTGGACCTTCCAATATTCATGAAGAGGTTCATGTTGATCAAAGAGAGTCTGATGAAGAAGATATTGGCAACATGGAGCGTGAGGTTGAGGACACCAGACTTGTTGAAGGAGGAGTTCTCACTTCCAGAATGAAGAATCACCCCTCATCCCAGATCATTGGTGATATTATGACTCCAGCTCAGACTAGAAGATCTCATCAAGGTCTTGGTGGGTTTATTGCCAATATACACAAGAAGGTTGATACCCCTCTTGTGCAAGCATGTTTGTTTGCCTGTTTTCTGTCACAAGAAGAACCCAAGAAAATATTTGATGCTCTTAAAGAACCAAGTTGGGTGGAAGCAATGCAGGATGAGCTTCACCAATTTGCAATTCAGGATGTTTGGGAGCTGGTTGATTGTCCTAGATATGTCAGACCTATAGGGACAAGATGGGTTCTCAGGAACAAAAGAGATGAAAGAGGCATTGTGGTCAGAAACAAGGCAAGGTTAGTGGCTCAAGGTTATACACAAGAGGAGGGGATAGACTATGAGGAGGTCTTTGCACCAGTTGCAAGGATTGAAGCTATTAGGATTTTTCTAGCCTATGCCTCCTGCATGGGCTTCACAGTCTATCAAATGGATGTCAAGAGTGCTTTTCTCTATGGCACTATTGTTGAGGAAGTATATGTTATGCAACCTCCTGGTTTTGAGGATCCAGAGCATCCAGATAAAGTGTATAGAGTCAAAAAGGCTATGTATGGCCTTCATCAAGCCCCTAGACCATGGTATGGTACTTTGTCTACCTATTTGGTGGACAATGGATTCAAGAGGGGCACCATAGATCAGACACTATTTACAAAGAAGAAAGGCAAGGATGTGTTGCTTGTGCAGGTCTATGTTGATGATATCATTTTTGGGTCTACTGATCCAAAGATGAGTGAGGATTTCTCCAAGATTATGACAGACAAATTCAAGATGAGTGCTATGGGGGAGATGAACGTCTTTCTTGGTTTACAAGTTCAGCAGAAAGAAGATGGTATCTTCATCTCCCAGGATAAATATGTTGTTGAGATCTTGAAGAAGTTTGGCTTTTCTCCACATGAAAAGAGGGCTACTACTCCTATGGATAGAGAACACCCTTGGGGAAAGATTGGAGATGGGAAAGATGTTGATGTCAGGCACTATAGATCCATGATTGGATCCTTGATGTATGTTACTGCCTCCAGACCTGATATTATGTTTGCTGTGTGTGCTTGTGCACGCCATCAAGTGACTCCCAAAGAATGTCACCTTTATGCTGTAAAGAGGATCTTTAGGTACCTTAGATGCTATCCTAGTCTTGGTTTGTGGTACCCAAAGGATTCACCATTGGAGTTGATTGCATATTCAGATAGTGATTATGGAGGTGATAAATTTGATAGGAAATCCACAACTGGTGGATGTCAGTTTCTTGGGAGCAGGTTGATATCTTGGCAATGCAAGAAACAAACAGTGGTGGCTAATTCTACAACTGAAGCAGAGTATGTGGCTGCAGCTGCATGTTGTGGCCAAGTTTTGTGGATTCAGAACCAGCTGTTGGATTATGGGTATAATTTCATGCATACTAAGATATTTGTTGACAATAATAGTACTTTATGCATCATTAAGAATCCTGTACATCATTCTAAAACTAAACACATAGAAATTAGACACCATTTTATAAGAGATTGCTTTGAGAAAGGTTTAATACAACCAGATAGGGTTGACACTGAGGAAAATGTGTCAGATTTATTAACTAAACCTTTTGATGCTGGGAGATTTCAATACTTGGTAACAAGTATTGGAATGGTCAATCTCACATAATATATGTTTTGGATTCTTTTTGTAAAAGTATGTACATGATGATGCATTATTATTATTGGTCTTATTGATGATTTAGATTTTCCACTATATTTTTCTAACACTGACAAAGGTTGCTTGAACGCTGATAAGTGTTTTTGCAACGTTGTCAGCAATATAATTGTCTAACGCTGACAAAGCTTCCCTCAACGCTGTCATGTGTTATCGGGGCGTTGTCAGCAACAATGTTAGTTTTGTGGTTTTCAATCTAAATGTGCAGATGGTGTTAGTAGTATACCATTGGATACAGAGTTGCTTATGGATCAATGGAGAAGCATTTGGACAAGTTTTTATTTATGGATGATGGTTGGAATGTTTCATTCCTATCTTGACATAAATTTTTTATGTTCATGCATGATTTTAGCAAACTTTTATATCATAGTTTAAGGGGAGGTTTTAGGAACCTTTAGGATGTTTGGGTATCCATATGATACTCTTATCACAATTCTAGATTGTGTCCACAGGTGAGTATGAGTTAGTTTTACTAAATCATGAGGCACTGTAGCATGCATAGTATATCAACTTTGCATGCTGCCAAGACATTTTTGGCCTAGAATTGGTTGTGGTCTGTTGGGAGACTTGGGAATGATTTTGATATGGGTTTTACCTGGGAGTAACAAGGATTTTATAAGGTAACTTGGTTGTTAAGAAGTTTTGGTTAGCAAGGGACACTAGAGGACTGTTATGTCTATCTTGCTTATGCAAGTGTGCATAACTGGACAGTGCTTGCCGCCCTATAATAATTATCAGCTTTTGGTTATCTTCTCTAGGATAAATTACTTGTTAAGGTCATTTTTCACTTTTTAAAATATTTTTATTTTTGGACGCTGACAAGATTTTTCCAAGCGTTGTTGTGACCAAATTGGACGCTGACATGGCTATAGGCAAACGTTGACTAGATTATAGCCGTTGGGCGTTGATAGGTTATTTTTGACCGTTGACACTCAATGGGACCTACCCAGTTGTTACTTTTTGACATATTTTCAAGCCGTAATTTTAGGAGTTGTTACTTTCATTTAATGCATGAGATAACTTATAACTTTTTCAATATTTTCATGATTGAATTTTGAAAATCTTTGCCTATTTTTGGGCCAATCACATGCATTCTTTTTCTCCTATAAATTTGGCTCCTATTTTAAACAGGGTATCTATAATTCTTGTGTAACAATTTTCTCTTATCAACTTCATCTTCTTCACTTAAAATTAACAGCTTTCATCAATGGCACCAAAGTTTAAACCAACAGAATTGGAATTGGGGTTCAGATCACAACACAACATGATTGCTTATCTTGACGCTGATGATGCTCTGTTTCCCCAATACACACAAATGGTGGCGTATTTGAACGCATCCCCGTTAATGTATGCTCTTTCTCATGCACCACTCATTCCAGTCACACACATTAAGCAGTTTTGGAACACTGTCAGTTCCTCAACAGTTAATGGAGTGACCACATTGACTTCTATTGTTCATGGGAGATCTTGGGTGGTTACTGAGGCCTTGGTACGCCAAGCCTTGCATCTTGATGATGCTGATGGTATAGCCACCCTTCCCATAAATGAAATAGAACAAGGGCTTAGGGCTTTGGGATATCCTTTTCCTGATGAAGGTACTCTAAATAAGTATCATAAGCAGGAATTTCCCCCAGCCTGGAAGTACCTCATACATGTCCTCCTTCAATGTTTGAGTCCCAAATGTACTGCACACAATGAGATCAATAGATCCATTGCAAGTGCTATTGTGTGCATTGCAATAGGGCAAAAATATAACTATTCTAAAATGATTTTTGAGGGGATGTGTAAAAACAAGGGGACAAAAATGACTTTAGCTTATCCCCGTTTTCTGCAAATGGTTTTTGATGATCAAGATTACTGCTCAAGGGATCATAATGATTTTTATAAGATCCCTGAGCAAAAGAAAGCTATTTTTATGAAGATGGATTCACCACCCCATAGAGATCTACCTTTAACCCAAGCCATGCTTGCTGTTATTGCAGCAGCACAACCCCAACCAGACCCCCAACCACAAATTGACCCTCAACCACAACTTGAACCAATTCCTGAACCTTTACCCTCACCTGAACAAATGCAAATTGACTCAGAATCCTTCAACGCTGACACACTCACTGCTGGCGTTGATGTGCCTATTTCCAACGCTGACACACAACCTTCACAATCCCAAACACCCCTTAACCAACCCATATCCACCCATTCTTCCACACCATCTTCCACACCCCCTGAATATAGGTTGATGAAACGCCAAAGGACTACTGGAGTGTTCTCCTCTGGTGGTCCTAGCCATGAAGCAGAGAGAACCACCACCACAAGTGTGGCTGGTGCCCTGGATGAGGCTGGGACTATTGGTTCTGGCTTAGACGCTGGCCAAGGCAGTCCCACCATCATTAAGTCCTCATCTTTGCCCAATGAATCTGACTTGGGAGGTCAAATCCCCAGTTTAGAAGAGGGCAGACTGGAACCAATGACTCTTATGGAATTGACGGCTGTCTGCATTAGCTTGCAAAAGCAAAATGCAGACTTAGTACAAATTGTCAGCTCACAAGGCCTTGAACTCAAGCAATTGAGGAAGAGGATTGTTGTTTTGGAAAGTGATCGTGCTAGAAGGGGTATGGAGGAATCTTCCAAAGGGGAGGAAGATCAAATAAATCTGAGTGATAAGGGCAGCCAGGATGGTCAATCAATGGATGTTGCTGAGCCCTTACAACTTTGAAGAAACAAACAGGTTTTGATACGTCCTTAGTCTCTCCCACCAACTTAAATTTATCATTTACAGCTATGTTGAGAGAGGTTACACAAGGCGCTGAGGGAAAATATTTGAGCGTTGACAAGGAAAATTTGGACGCTGATAGAAGTATTTTGGGCGCTGATAGGATAAATTTGGGCGTTGATAGACCTGCACATGAAGGTGATGTATCCCAGTCATCATCTATCATCAAGGAGGTTTCTACTCAGGTATTACCATCTACCTTACCAACCATTGCACCATCAGATAAGGGTAAGGGTAAAATGGTAGAAGAGATTGTTCCAAAGGATGCAGCTCAAGTTGAGTTTGATAGAAGATTAGCTGAACAAATGATGGAACAAGGTGAAAAGGAAAAGTCACCATTTGTTGTGACTTCAGAAGAAGAAAGTGATGGAGATAGCTCAGACTCAAGTGTGATGATTATAGAACCTGAAAGGCTTGAGTATGGAGATGAGTTGGCCAAAGAGAAGCTGAGAGAGTTGAAATTGCAGGTTGACTTTGACATGCCAGAGGTGGTTCAAATGTACAATTCTTGGGAAGAAAGATGCATGGATAATCCAGACTTGACCATTTCAGATCAAATATGGGGTTTGGAGCTTCTTCTTAGAGTTCAGAAGGATTGCTAGGTAATTTTGAAACACAAGGCAAGCAATATTCTCTCAGAGTTAAAAAGGGATAGAAGGGAGCTCTACTTTATGTTGCTTAGATGTCATGGAGTTGGATGGACATATCAGAAGTTAAAAGCCTTGACATTTGATGAGTTGGAAAATAGGGCTTATCCCATTTGGGTGAGAGTGCAGGAAGCAAACACTCTCAGACTTCTTTCAGATGAAAGAAAGGAGGAACTTGTAGAAGAAATGGAAATCAAGAAAGCTATGATGGTTCCCAGGCCAGTAAAGAAGAGAATTTCATTTGAGTTTCCAAAAGATATGGATCCACTATATCCAAGTGAAGCAGTTATAAGAAAGAGCCTCAAGCTCTCCCCATTAGAAGCTTCAGATATGGTGCAAGTGTTACCATTAGATTCCAGGAACCCAATTGTGAGCTATGAAGAAGATGAATGTGGGTTCTGGAAGATTGGCAGATTTGGCAAGGAGGTACACACTTTTACCACTCTCATATCTTTGTTTGCAAGTTGTGATAGAGAAGACTTGGTGGACCTTTGGAGGTTGCTGGAGACCAAGTATGAGGCTGAAGCACCAACTTCAGCTAATGGAATAAAACTTTGGACCACATTCAAAAGAATGTGTGGACCAAAAGATGAGGATCCTGCAATTTGGAAGGATCTTGAAGATGACCTCTGTGGTCTTCAATGGAGGTTATATTCAGCTGCTGGTGTATACCATTTGAGTTCTACAAAGTTTGCTGAGTATTTACTTGTGGATGCTCAGTATTTCATATCCAAGGCTATTTTGGAAAAGATGAAGGACACTCAGCTGGAAATAGATTATTCAAGTGACGTGGCAAAAGATTTGATCAGATTTATTCATTACCAATATGAGAAGGTTTGTAAGATTCCTCCTAGTCCTTAATGCTTATTCAGAAACTTGATCATAAGAGTGGATATCAAGTTTAGGGGAGGATTGTTGGGAATAAATTAAGGCCAGATCACTTGAGCGCTGACAAGAACAAAACAAGCGTTGACAAGAACAATACAAGCGCTGACAGCTCAAGCGTTGACAAGTTAAAGTCAAGCGTTGACACATTGAAGACAAGCACTGGTGGAAGATATAATCTACACGTTTATTATATTCTAGAATACTTCTAGTAAGGATAGAAACGACAATGTATTTTCTATATTTATCTTTACCTAGAATAGCTGATACGTAGATTATTGTACAAGGCTTCTTATGTCTATAAAAGAAGACCTTTAGGTATAAGTTTCATATAAGTTTTCATTCGTAAACATCTTTCATTGTAAGCAAGTTTGATATTGATAATCAAAGTGAAAGTTTGTTTACATCTTGTGTGTTCTTGTTTAAGTGTTAAATTCCGCATAACACTTAGATTCATAAAGCATATACAAAGGTTTCTCTACGTGTATTACTTGATCAAATCTCGTATACACAAAGCTAATCGATCTAAGTTTAGGATCAACAGGCTTTTTGGCCCATTAAGCTATAAGCTAATGTCATAAGCTCAAATTAGACACACAAGCTTCTTTTGTCCTAAATAAGACTTATGTAAAAAGAAATTTGAAATAAGCCCAAGGAATAAGCCTGAAAATGCAATAAGCAATCTACAAAAAACGACAAAATAGTCGTTCTTGAGTTCTAGGCCACCCCAAGAGCTGATTCAAGTTTCTAAAGCTTTTAAATGACTTAAATAAGAAATTTCAACAAAAAGTTTTCAAATGAGCTGACTCAATAAGCTGGAAAAAGAAAATAAGCACTTATGAAAAAGTCAATTAAGTTGGTTTTCTAGCAAAAAGTCAAAGTCAAAGTCAAAGTCCAGTAAGCTCCAGTCTAATCAAATGGGTCAAATAATGAAGATTTATCACAAAAAATAAGTTGTTGCAGGTCTGGATAAGCTAAAATAGCATATTGATAAGCTGAGTACAAATTAACACTAGCAGGGGCTAGTTTTGGGTGTTGAGCAGTGGGAACTTTTCCCACTGCTTGACTTGTAGACTTTTTTGTCTTTAGTGAACTTTTTGGAGATTCAAGTTTCAACAAGGCACCCAAATGATCATTGGATCATAAGGAGTCAATAAAAACAAAGAAATCACAACAAGTAACAGCCAATTTGTACAGTTAATTCAAACAAGCACCAGATCTGTCACAAACTTGAACAAATAAGCAGAACAGGTTCAATAAGCACTTTTAGCAATATTCAGCCAACCAAATTCAACCAAATGCATACACAAGCTATTATAAACTCAAATGAACAAGTCTAAACAGTTTTCATGCAATGGCTTAAAGCTTAAATCAAGATTCAAGCTTATGAAGGTTACTGATGAACACTAAACTCAAGCAGATTTCACTTTGCTGATGCAATTGACCAACAAGCCAGATTCAACCACTCAAATCTCATAAACAGGTTACAATGACTTTGTTTAAACCACTTTTAGCCCTAAGCATGCATACACCCTAAGTGTTCCCAAGATCCTAGGTTAAAACAGTCAATAACAAAGATTATATAGCAGATTGTTTGATTTCAAGGTTTAAGTCCAATAACTTGCAACAAAATACTCTCAAACAAGTGCATGACAGATAACAAACACAAACACAAACTTCCAATAACACAATAACACACAATGATTTCAAACAGGTAATCCCAAACACCCCTTTAACTTTTCAAAACCAAGTTTTTCAAATCAAAAGTGAGATTTAAGACCACCCAAGCCCAAATTAACACAACAACAGCTAAGATAAGCAGATTCAAGCAGTTTTAAGCCACAAAATTCACAAGAACACAAGTCACACACAAATATCACCAAAAATCAATATTTAAGCAGATTTTGGGATTAAGTATGCAAACCTCATGGATGTACATCCACACCCACGAATTTTGAGCTTATGTACTAGAAAGAACAAGTACAAGCTTCCACAAACAACCCTGCTAAGATTCAACAAGGTTAGAGGCACAATATCAAAATCAAAAAAGTAAAAAGCCTTGATTGATGCAACCTTGTTACCCCACACTTGATTATCCCCAAGTTATAAGCCTCACCACACCTTGATAACACAATATCAGGATGCTATGATCAGCCCTATAGCCCAAGAATTCCAAGGTTTGAACAAGAACTTAGCAAAATATCAAGCTTGAAGGAAAAATGCAAACTTTTGCACTCTCCTTAAAAACAGGTTTTGAGATTCAGAAATATCAAACTAAGAACAATAATAAGCAGATTATAACAATGGCACTTGAGCTTTCTTCAACATTTCAAACACATTTCATTAATTCTGAAAAGGATTTACAGAAAAGTGAACAACTGAAAATTCAAGAGCAAATGTAAATGAATGACCTAGATGCCTTTATATAGGCTACAAGTTATCTAGTAAAGCTGGAAAAAAGGTAAACCCTAATGTGTAGAAGTCCAGAATTGCCCTTGGAGCTTTGGCATCTTTTGAAGGTCATGTGACTGCATTTTGTTGTGTAGCATGAGTTGGCAAGTGAAAAGAGTATCCAAGGGCTTGTATCAAGCTTAGGATGTAAGCTGAAATCTCCAACGTTGGATTGCTGCCACCATTTTGGCAGTTAGCTCAAGCTTGTAGCAGGGGAATCTTGTATAGGCCTCCTTGGTGAAGTAGCATGTGTTTTGGGTGTTGGGATGTGATTAAGGGATGGTTAATCATAATTCTGGAGGTTTTCATGGCCTAATTACAACACAATTAAAAATACCTAATTGTGTTCTTGAGCTGATGAACATAGGTTTTGATCTGTTTAATGAGTGATTAAGATTTAAATAAGTGTTTAAGGCGCCAAGGATTAAGAAATTAATAAACCTGGTGAGTGGGGTGTGACATGGATGAATGGTGCAATGTGATTGGTGGAGAGTATGAGTAGGACAGGTGTCACCCACTCATTAGTCTATGTATCTTTCTTGTCTAGCCAGCTTTAACCCCTTTCTTTTCAATCTTGTTACACTTTGTAAATAATAGCACAAATCCGGATTTCCTTTGTTATCAAACTTTCCATTTTCACACTTTTGCCCCAAAAAGTTTCGTAAAGTAAATTCAGGGGTATTTCTTGCCATGTTGTGATTCTTAAGGGACTGATTTGGCATTTTCTTGATGGATTATGGTTTTAACTTGTATGATTGGCATTTTGGAGGACTGAAATTGCCAAGTCTTCATTTATGAGGGACCATTCTTGCCAAATGTTGAAAGTCAAGGGTCCTTTTGGTAATTTTAGGATTTTCAAATGACCAAACTTGTAATTTCTTGTCTTTTGAAGGACTTAATGATATATTTGACTTTGTAGAGGTAATGGTTGACAATTTAGCTTTGTTGAAGGGCTAAACTTGTCAATTCTTCAAAGTGGAGGGCCCTTTTTTTAATTTTGACAAACTTTAGGGACCAAACTTGTAATTATGAAGATACAAGGGTATAAAGTGTCAATTCTTCCATATTGGAGGACCCTTCTTCATAAATCTTCAAGTCTTCAAGGGTTTTCTTGGGAAAATTCCTCATTAGGGCTTGGTTCAATGTGCGGCTTCGTTTCCCGTGTTCGTTTTTGCATGATTCTTGTGATCTTTTGTCATTTTCTCAATATCCGTACCTAAAATACACAAGCAACAAACACAAGCATATATATGGGTGTTTTGATGATATTTAATGCATTTTAAGCCCTTTTTGGACGATGAGACTATGTATAAAAGCAGTCTCATCAACGACAAGAGTAAAAAGGGAGATTTTATTATAATAATGATAATAATAACACCACACCTTGTAAACGTGTAGTGGTTTAGTTATAACTAGCCTAAATGGATTTTATAAAATAATATTAATAAAAAAACACTGTATTTTATAAACATGTATTGGTTTCATAATAACAAGTGAAATAAGTTTAATATGGGTAAACAAGATAATGGTTAGAATAAGATTGTAGTATATTAACTAGCTGATATCTGAATAAAATGATGAAGATAAAGGATGAGTTATTTGTTAAAAATGAGTATGATTGATTTTCGTAGTGTTGGAGTTTGGTTCTTATGAGAAGTAACTAATTGGGATGGAAGTTTTAAATTTTCGAATGTATCAAAATTTGGCAATACTAATCATGACGAGTCTAATTTTTCGTTGTTGGCACACTCCATTGATCTTTCGGATTACATTGTTTTGTTTTCAGTTGTTTTGGCTAGGGTTCGTTTTACCCTATATTTTATTAGGACACGATTGTTTGGAATTCTTTTGTTACACGTCATGATTGATTTATTTATGCGATTGTGGGAACGTTAGGATGAGAGGATAGAGTTGGGTAGTATTACTTATGGTTAGATACTATAATGAAGAGAGGTGTTTTGGTTTAAAGGTTGTGTTGAAGGAATGATTAAGAGTTGTGGAGTTTTGAAACTTAGATTAGTTACGGGAATAAGTGAGTAAGTAAAGTTAGTTGAGTGGTCATGGGAACGAGATGTCATGCTATGAGAAGTTGGTTGAAGTACTTTTAGAAATATTGTGGTTGATGAGTTGAAGTTAGGAGCTACTACGTAGTGTGAAGTTCCTAGGTAACATCATGGAGACGAGAAGGAGTGCGTAAAGAGCTACATCGCGAAGCAAGGAGCTAAAAGGACTATGTGTCGGCTGCAAGAAGGATGCAAGAGATTTCAAAGGAGTCACAAAAGTTGCGAGGACTGGAGAGGTGACAAGCACTATGATGGGAAATTTACGTATGGTTCGTGACGAAGAAGAGCAGATCGACTATCGGAGTGGAGCTACAAAGAGCTGACCCGGTGGATCATGATGAAATGAATACATGACATGGGAGATTAAGAACTCGTGGAAGTAACAAGGGGAGTCGAGTGACTACGCGGATAGAATTTTTGTGGCAATCAATATCGAGGGATGAGGAGTGAAGCTGAGCTGAATAAGTTTCGTGAAGAAGTGATTAGAGAGTCGGTTTTTGTGAAGGTGTTATGAAAGATCTTTGGAAGAGACAACTATGCATTATCCAATGCACTAGTGATTTCCATAGATTTGATGAATGGAGTATGAAATTTCTGTTGGACGGGATAGTGTAGGAATAAGGGAGGACCATGGAAGAAGAGAACCAAGTATTCCTAGAAGATGATGATTAAAAGTACCTCATGTTGGGTGCAAGATCAAAGTAGAAGTATGAGATTTAAATAAGAATTTAAAATATGGCTTAGTAGATAAATGGAAACTAATGTGGGTATAAGATGAGAGTGTGATCCGCATGGAATCACATGAAACTCTAGTCTGTCCCTATTAGGAGGGAGTAGGAGAACTGGTTGTGAGAAAAACAAGTGAAGCTACTTGGAAAATTTTGGCGTATAGATGACTAGATAGACTTAGTTAGTGGAGCTGGATTGTAATATCTGCCTAGAATGCTAGAGGCATTTGGGGTACGAGACGTAGAGAATGATCTATACAGATCATGAACGTCTCCAACATATATTTAATCATCTTGATTGAACATTTGGAAAAGGTGATGGGTAGAGTTAAGTGATGAAAGAAAAATTGCAAGGCCAAGTACCATCTGGGAAAGGCAAGCATGGTTGATGAGACATGGAATAAGAAGAATGAAGTGAAGCTGAGACGAACTTGAACTATATGGATGTCGTATTAGGGTGGTTTGGATGAAGGATGTAGGTTGCACGAGTCAAGTCGTCTAAAGCAGAGAACGCGTCAACATGTATGTTACGTGGCTTGGACAATCATATGGAGAAAAGGGACGTAGACTATACTTCCTACATAGATAGAAGTAGCTTAGAAAGGGGCGATATAAGGACGAAGTTGGTGAAAGGGATACATAATGGGGTGGAGAAATAAGTACGACGAGATTTGGGTGATAGTCGATAGACTGACTAATTCATATCTTATTTCAAGAGGAATGAGAAGTCACGTAGTTGAGAAGTTGGAAGGATTGCGTACGGATGTGATGGAATAGAGGGTTTTGCATAAAAGTTAGCCTAATATGTATGGAATGCCTTATGAAGGATTATGGCAAGGGAAGAAACGATGGGAAGCATCACATCGTGATGTATGGTAGGAGTTGAGGAAGAAGAAGGAAGTGTGTATAGAAGCGGAGCATGAATAAAATAGGTTGAGATAGGAACCGAAGGTAAAACTTTGGTAGAGCTTAATGAGTAGAATAAAGCACAACGCAGGCTAATACTGTCGTAGCATGAAAAAGGAAATGGCACTGACCTATACTGATTGTTGGGGAGGCTTAGTATCGATAATCGAATGGATGAGGAGTTCTAGGTGTGATGTGCCATAAGGACGAAGGGCTTGGTCTAACTGAGTCAAGATGAGGAGCAATATGACCTTGAAGGTAGGACATTGTGTAGGTATAAAGGAAGTGTTGGATATAAAAAAAATCATGAAAGAAAAGTGAGAAAGAAGTGTATAGGTGCTACTAATGAGCTATCCAAATTTAATGGAAGTAGTTGTAGCATGGGTTTGGATGGCAGTTGATAGACTAACTGAGATAACCGTCCTTTTGATGATGTGTATAGCTCATAAGTTGATTTGGATCGGAAGAACTAATGGATATGTGAAAGAACGTCATAGGTCACTTTGTAAGGAAATTGGAATTTTTAAGTAGTTTAGGGTACGGACTAAAAGGAGTTGATGAACATGATTGGATATGAGTATATCCAACTAACTGGAAAAGGATAGGCAAGTGAGATATTTATACAACCTTAGGAGTTACACTGAGGACATGAGTGATTGATTTAAAGGGAGTTAGGAAACTCTTTAACGATGGCTGAGTTTTCATATAATGATAGTTATCATACTAGAAGTCGATAAATGCCATTTGAGGCACTATATGAAAGGATAGGGTGAGTTTCACCCATAGTAACGGGTGGTATGTTTTGGTAAAATGGAAGAGTTGATGTAGAGTTTTGTAGGTCCATTTATGATCTTTGGAAAGATCGGACCAGTAGCTTATGAGCATAGAATTACCTGGGGGGAAATGGGTGGTATACATGTTATATTTCGTGTATTAAGATTGGTGAATGTTGTTTGAGAATGCACATTTGCATGTACGGTTATTCGGGATTTTTTTAATAAGGGTTTGTGTTATCAAAGAGTCATTTGTGAGATTTATTGACTGTGAGGTCAAGAGTTTGGCAATGAATTTAAATATTCTTGGTTAGTATATGTGGTAATTTGAGACTTGAACTAAAGTTCACGTGGAAATGAGAGGAGTTCATTTAGAACAAGTATCCTCAGTTGTTTGCTAATGGTATGTTTGAATCCTAAGGAGTAAATCTCGGGACGATATTTCTATTAGGAGGGAGTGATCTGACAACCGCGGTTTTGAGGTTCGTCACTTAGTTTTATTTTGTGCTAGTTACGTGTCTTTACGTGTTTATGTGCTTATTGGTGTGTATAGATTGTGGTTTGGATATCGTTTCCGGTACGGGGTACCTTGTGAGTGAAACGATGTGTGATGATTTCATGTTCATGAGCTCACATGGTAGTGACTATGAAATGAGATGGTGTTATTTAGTGGTTTTACGTATACGTATATGTATTATAGAAAATCGTATTTTTACGATTTACGGTTTAGCATTTAGAGGTCTCGGATGAGGTGTTTAGTCATGTGAGTATTTTTCGGGATGGTTTTAAGTCATTTAGAACCTAGTTATAAAGTTTATTTCAAAATTTGAGATTTATTATAAAAGTGTATATTTTACGTCTTTTACGATAAAACGCGTAAATTTGACTAGTTTTACGGTTTTGAGGTTTTGGAGGTTTTAGGAGTTGTAATAATTAAGGAAAATTAAGGTAATATTAACAAGATATTAATTAATAATAAAATTAAAAAAACGAAATTAAGGGGGGTGTGGGTCGGTTTTGGACGCAAGGAAAGGAAGAGAAAAAGGAAAAATAAATAAAAAAAGGAAAGTGGGCTTTGGGTTGGATTAGGATTCACCCATACCCTATAAAAGGTTTTATTCACAATCAAAAACATTATTTTTTTTCTCCTGGAGTCTATAGCCGACGGTTTACAAGAAGTTTTTAGGGTTTCAGTATTTTTTTCATCTTCCATAAATCTTAAGGTAAAACCTTCATAATTCCTTTTTAATCTAATTGTTTTTAATGTTTATATAATCATCTTATGATGGATTTAGGTTAGGGATTAAATAAAAATCTGTATTTTAATGATTTCATAATGATTAGATGGTTTAGGGCTTGTAATTGGTGGGGTTATGGGTAATTAATTAGGTTAATTTAATTAAACCCGCTTTTAAAAACTGGGCAGAATTTTGAGTCAATTGTTTTGTTCATATCGGGAGTTATACAAACTCTTATTTTGCAATCCAAGTATCTCTGAAAAGGTAATTGAAGTGGATTTCCAATGCAAGAAACGAAAACTAAATTGGAGGTCGGGAAGTGGGTCAAAAACAGGTTACAACAGTCGAAGGTCAAAACAGTTTTGAAGTCAGCCTGCTTTCTTTTTAAGATTTGGGTTGTTTAGGGTACTTACAGTTACATTGGAACCTTCAAATGAACATGGGAGATGGTTTATATATTATAGGAAGTATCTACATTGGGGCTAAGAATGTGGGTTAGGGTAAGACCCCCTAATCATAACAAACCTTTTGTATGTTTAAAATCAGTAAAACTGGATAGACAAAAGTATATATATATACATCGGGGCCTTAACAGTAGCTTTAAGGTTGGAGAAAATGGGATGTGATAGCTAAAATATGTAAGGGAATAAGTATTCCCTTTACAGAGATCATGAGTATGTTTAGGTGAGCGTTTGGCTTATAGTTTGGAGACCTAAAAGTTGGGACTATTTTGTGTAAAATATGAACGGGATAGTTATCAAACTTAACCAAGTTAAGGACTTGTCAGGGAAGGGTAATGGGGTTTTTAGAGCATATAAATGAGGTATTTATATAGGAGGAGGTTAGATGTCCATCATAGGTTGATGAGCCGTTTTAGTGGTTGGTTCATGTTTTGATTATGTGTTTTTGGTTGTTAGCTTTTTGCTAGTGTGAGGACTTTTGGAGAAGCTCAATCAGGTGAGTTTCATAGTCCCATGTTTACTAATGTTTATGACTTCCAGATGGGATGGAAGAGACACTGTTTTATTGTTTATAAGTTATGCTGTGAATGTTTTGCGTTGGTAATGGACTTATGTGTGCATACTTATGTGATTAACTGCTAGTTGATTCTTGATTGTTTATGTTTTGACTTGGTACCAAGGGGATATTGGCAAGGCGGGGCCTTGGGGATTGGTTCATAGGTGTTTGGATGCCTATGGGAGTATGGTGTTTGGTAAGGCTGGGAGCCTTGGATTTGGGTTGTTTTGTTAAATCTTGAATATTAGTTGTTAATGCATGTTAGTATCACATTGTCCATATGTTCTTTTGTTAGGGGTTGTTGTTCACAGATTATGGTTTGATTTTGGTGTTTGAGTCTAAACCTATGACTCTCACCAACTTTATGTTGACGTGTTTTAGTGTCTCTTTCAGGTGAGAATGTGGTTAAGCTAGAGGATAGAAGTGGCTAGTTTTGGAGGCATTAGGAATGCATTTTAGAAGAAGATCCCCGTTCCTTCTTAGTTTCTTTTGATTGTTTAATAAGTGATACTGTTGACACCTGTATGTTTGCTTGTTTATGTTTATTGTTTGTCTCGGGTAAGTGGTAGGACTGTTACCTACTTACCTAGACTCCTACATTGTTGAGATATTGTCATGACTTTTTTGTCACCATTTATGACATTTCTTATTTCATTTAGTTATCTCTATAGACACGCCATGTTGTGATGATATCCATATGTCGCGCCCCATATTCCGCCATGGTAGGGTGTGACAGGTTGGTAGTTGCAATAAATGGTTGTGGTAATTGGTATAGATGGCGACGGGATGTGGAGGTTGTGGCAGTGGTGATGATCAGCGGTGTGGTGGTGGTGGGGGTGGCGACAACGGTAGTCGTTAATGATGGTGATAAAGCGTGGTGCGGCATCGGTAGAGGTGGTGTGGTGGTGGTAGTGATGAGGCCATCAGTAGCCGTTAATGATGGTGATAGAGCGTAGTGGCGGCATCGGTAGAGTGGTGGTGTCGAGAGTGTGGTGGCGTTGGGAGGGTGGTGGTAGTGACAATAGTGGTGGCCAGTGGTGGTGGTGGCATCCGAGAGTGGTGGTGTTGGAGAGTGGTGGTGGCGTTAGGAGGGTGGTGGTCAAGGGTGTTGGTGGCGTTAGGAAGGTGGTGGTAGCAACAATGGTGGTGGTGGCGTCCGGGAGTGGTGGGTTCGGAGAGTGGTGGTGGCGTTAGGAGGGTGGTGGTAGCGACAATGGTAGTGGTCACTGGTGGTGGTGGTGGCGTCAGAGAGTGATGTTGACGAAGAGTGTTGGTGGCGTTAGGAGGCTGGTGGTAGCGATAATGGTGGTCATCAGTGGTGGTGGTGGCGTCAGAGAGTGGTGGTATCGGATAGTGGTGGTGGCGTTAGGAGGGTGGTGGTAGAGACAATGGTGGTGTTTAGTGGTGGTGGTGGCGTCGGAGAGTGGTCGTGGCGTTAGGAGGATGCTGGTAGCGACAATGGTGGTGGTCAGTGGTGGTGGTGGTGGTGGTGTCGGAGAGTGGTGGTGTTGAAGAGTGGTGGTGGCGTTAGGAGGGTGGTCAGTGGTGGTGGTGGCGTCAGAGAGTGGTGGTGTCGGAGAATGGTGGTGTCGGGAAGTGGTGGTGGTGTTAGGAGGGTGGTGGTAACGACATTGGTGGTGGTCAGTGATGGTGGTGGTGGTAGGTGGAGACACACATATACATACATCAATCTAATACTTTGAATCCATTACCCTCAATTTGCAGGAGAATGGTTCATTACCCATTAATGGGTCATGCTTACCTGTACTTTCATTAACCAAGCAGCATTAATCATTCCATTTCCCATTCCTTACCCCCTAATACCCTTAACCAAGAACACCCTTACCCAAACTTGGTTCTTCGTCTTTTCATACACCCAAGAATGAGATTTCTCCTATTCTCATTTATTCATCACCTTCACCACCTCTTGCTCCATGCAAGACCAACTCAACTCACGGTACCAAACATTCACATGGTTCTACCTCTTCCTCATTCAATCAAGAATGAATGAGTTTTCATCACCCTTCACTCCTAGTCCTTCCTTGGATGTGAACACTCAACCTCAACCTCTTCAAAGCATTCCTTTTGTTGTTGAGCCTATGGTTACCTCTCCTTTCACTCCATAAAATTCACCCATATCATCCTTGGACACTATGCCTCCACCACCTCCTCCTCTCTCAAAGACCCCACTTTTGGGCATTCCCATTTCTCACTTCATGGGTGATCCTTACTTCTTTCGTTTTCTAGAAGCTCATGGCGCCAATTGTCCATGTTGTCTCTATAACAACTATGTCATTCAAAACCTAAGGTTGGAGATGCTTGGTCTACATAGGAGGTTGCATGATTTCTTACTTGCCTTGTTCTCCATGCCTCCTCCTCCTAGGAGATGAATGATGATTTTCAAAAATAAATGTTTTTAAAGAAAATCAAGCCAAAGAAGACGATGCTATCAAGAACTAGTTTAAGCTAACTTTGTATTAGTTAGTTGTTCTTTCTTTTCTTGTATTTTCTTTCCTTCATGAGTTTTTTCATGAAGATGTTCTATGGATTTAGTTTTTATGTGTTTCAACCTATATGGTCATATTAATCAACTTTTTATTTAAAATTGAACCTAAATCGATCACAACCTCTAAAACTTGACTAAAAATTGGGTCAAAATTTTATCTAAATATTTTGTCACCCTTTGTCAAGACATTCTTTGTGAATGCGTTGCTTTTATGCAACCCTAGCATATTCTAGTGCTAAAAGAGGTAAAAATCTAAAATTTACAATTTTTTGAAATAGTCTTATTTTTCTTTAAAACATTGAAAATCATGGTTTCAAGTCCACCGTATGCGGCTCAATAGCAGTCGCGCGGCTCCATATCGATATGGAACCGCCGGTCCCTATAAGGAACCGTGAACAGCAATCCCGTTTTTTGCTTACTTTTGGTCTTTCTTCTTTTACCACTGTCATTGTCAAGATTCTTTGTTTACCCAATTTGGCTAAACATTCCTTAAAACCTTTTGTTTTCATTTCAAATCTTTGCCTTGTCTATTTTCTTTAACTTCTTCTCTTTTGGGAGTTCTCTTCTTCATCCCTCACAATGTCTAACTCTTCCATTCCTAACCTTGACATATCTTTGTCACAATCTTCTCAACCTAAAGCTTCTTCTTCTAAGCTTTCAAAGAAACCGAAAATCTCGGTTTGACCCGTTTGGATCAAGAAGAACAAGAATCCTCATGATTCCTCTTCTCCCAAACCTTCTAAGAATTCTTCTTTCTCTCTGATCAAATATTGGAATGAGACTTACTCTATAAATCCAATTACCGGAGAAAAGGAAATTCTTCCACCACCACCAAAACCTTTCAACACTCCACAACTAAATGACCTTTCTTCTTTCCCAAATCTCATTAGGCATTGTGAAAACATCTCTTATCCATTATCTCCCTCTCCACCAAACTCTTATCTTGATGTTCCTCCCCCATCTAACGAATTTGTTTTGCATCCTGGATCCTCGTGTGCTTGTTGTCGATTTCAACAAATTTAAATTGGTCATGTGTATGACAAGCTAAATTTCCTTGAATTCCTCCTCAGTCGACATTCTCTCAAAGTTTTCGTTCCCGTGAACAAAACTTCGAATGATGCCTCATCGTCTTTCTTTTCCAACTAAGGCACATTTTGTACTTTAGTTGTGTGAGTCCATAAAATTTAATCAATCTTGGAAGATTATCACTACTAGAGTAGTTTATGCTTTGTGGTTTATTTTCCATTTTTTTTGCTTTAAATATTCATATTGTGTGTATGAATATTTCCCTTGTATGTTCTTTCATATTTGTGTAATATGAATGTTATGTGTGTTATCCCTTTCCCGCTAATTCTTTTTCACACATTTGTTAAAGAGTTGATCATGGTTTAAATTTATTATTGCTTATGGATGATTCCATAAATTCTAAATTTTTAACCTCTTGACATTTTAATCATTTCATTTGGTTTGGATGTTTCTTTTCTTTCTCTATTCCACCAATTGAACTTTGATGTCGTCAACACACACTCTTTGGACATACTTAGCAAATACTTACTTCTAATTTGAGATTTCTTTTCTTCCTCCCTCTCAACTTATCTAGTAGGTAGTGCACATATATACACTGGTGTTTCTTTTCTTTCTTCTAACCTTTGTGTAGCATGTCACCTTAGCTCTTTTACTTGGTTCCCCAAGAAAGGGGAGTAAGCACCAAGCAAGGGGGAGTAAGCACCAAGGGGGAGCTACTAGCAAAGTCTATTCTTCTCTTTTCCAAAGACTTGTGCTAACCTTTTTTCTTCGACAAAGGGGGAGAAATGATAGTTAATAAACTCGTTAATAATTCGAATAATTTTGTATTTTACGTAAATGAGTTTATAGTTTGTCATAATCAAAAAGGGGAAGATTGTTAATGCAAGTGATGCCTAAAAACATTATTAGTATTAACTAATCTTTCTTAGTTTTGATCACAACAAACTATACAAGACAATTATAGTCAAACACAATTATAAAATGAATTATCTAACAAACACTATCATCAAGGTAATAATCATTACACTAACATATCTTAATCATGTTTAGTGATCATAAAAGTGATTATCCTTAAAACTCACTTTTGTAAAATGTGACAAAAGATATTTAATAAACTTTCTTTTTAAGAAAATGTTTTATTAAAATGGAAAATGAAAATTTGAATATGGCATATTCCAAATGCCATAAGAATATCCTTTAGAGGTTTCAAACTGCCTCAGATATTTCAAATCTACTAAAATAAAAAATGGAGTGGAGTCTACCTTCGCGGTTCTTAAGATCCTATGCGGTTCTTTATTGATAAGGAACCGCCTAGTGCAATAAAAAACCACGCACAGATAGCCGTTGGTTTTTTTCTTCTATAAATAATGGATCAAATTTACATTTTCCACAACCCTTTTTCGATATTTCTTCCAGCCTTCTTTCTCATTTCTAATCCTAATCATTTATAAATGATCACTTAATGTGTTAAGTATGTTTACTTAAGATTATCCTCTTGATCTCTTTCTTTACCTTGTCCAAGGAGAAGATCACTCACACACTTGTGATGTGATTAAAGATGAAGCCTTGATGAAGATCATCCTCTCCTAAAGATCTAATCATGTTCATCATTTTTTTATTTGTGTCTTGTGTAGATCCAATGTATTTGTGAATACTTGGACTAGTTGTGTTCATCCAAGCTATTTGTGAATACTTGGATTAGAGTTGTGTAAGTCTATTGCATATGTTTTTGCTTGGATTTGTCTTGTGTAAATCTAAGTTACATTTGTGTACTTGGATATGTTTAGTTGAGTTGTAATAAGTTGTGTAAGTTCTCACTATAATATATAGTGATGTAGTTGTGTCTTGTGAGTTCTCACTAAAATAGAAAGTGATGTGTAGTTGTGTCGTGTAAAGTTCTCACTTAGCTTCAAACTGAAGAGTCTTGAAGATTGGTTCTAGCTTTGAATTAGAACTCGACATCTAGCCTTGTGTCGGAAAATGGTGAAGTAGGCAACGTTGTGAAGATTGGTTCTACCTTTTGATTAGAACTCAACATTTAGCCTTGTGTCGTAAAATGGTTAAGTTGGCGATGTTGTGTAGATTGGTCCTATCTAAGATTAGGTCTCGCCATTTAGCTTAGTGTCGGAAAATAATGTAAGCGACGTTGTAAGGTTTTCTCCGCCAAGAAGGGAGCTTATGGATATAGTGGAAATCTCGAGTAGGTGTACTCGAGGAGTGGAGTAGGAACGAGGATAGAGCTTCGTTGCCGAACCACTATAAATCTTGGTGTCTTCCTATTAGGTTGTTTCCTTCCTTACTCTTTACTTTCTTTCGTTACCATTACACTTACTACTTGTCATTGTTAATGCATTAGAATTGAACCTAATCATTATGCAACTAGCTGTTGGGAATAAATTAAGGCCAGATCACTTGAGCGCTGACAAGAACAAATCAAGCATTGACAAGAACAAAACAAGCGCTGACAGCTCAAGTGTTGACAAGTTAAAGTCAAGCGTTGACATATTGAAGACAAGCTGATGGAAGATATATTCTACACGTTTATTATATTATAGAATACTTCTAGTAAGGATAGAAACGACAATGTATTTCTATATTTATCTTTACCTAGAATAGCTGATACGTAGATTATTGTACAAGGCTTCTTATGTCTATAAAAGAAGACCTTTAGGTATGAGTTTGATATAAGTTTTCATTCGTAAACATCTTTCATTGTAAGCAAGTTTGATATTGATAATCAAAGTGAAAGTTTGTTTATATCATTGTGTGTTCTTGTTTATGTGTTAAATTCCGCATAACACTTAGAGTCATAAAGCATATACAAAGGTTTCTCTACGTGTATTACTTGATCTAATCTCGTATACACAAAGCTAATCGATCTAAGTTTGGGATCAACAAGTGGTATCAGAGCTTGTTGAGGAACTTTTGATCTTAAAGAACACCAGAACCCTAAAATCACCAAAACCCTAATTTTCTCAGAAACCCTAACAACATCATGTCTGAAGCAATAACCTCCTCCTCCTCAGCCTTACCAAACATCAAGATTCCCATGCTTGATGCAACCAACTTTGACTTATGGAAGTTCAACTTTGAACAATATCTGGGGATCTATGACTACACACTCTGGGAGATTATTGAATATGGAAACACTTTCAATAAAGCTCAAAAGATTCTTGATGCCATTACTCAAAGATCAGCTGTTGAAGGATGCCCTGAAGAGGATAAGAAAGAAAAACCTGGAGATGGTAGAGCTGTAGCTGCTGATGACATTGCAAAGAAAAGGGTTGACATGAAAGCCCTAAATATTCTGAAAGTCTCTTTGGGACAAGAAAACCAGCGTAAATATAGAGGCTATGAATCTGCTAAGGATCTTTGGGAAGCTCTTGAAGTTGCATATGGTGGCAATGCAGACACTAAGGAAGAAAAGAAAAAGCAACTTCTGCATGATTATGCTGTCTTCAAAGCTCAACCCAATGAGAAACTGAGTAGTGTGAGAAGCAGATTGCTTGACATTACAAGCAAGTTGTCCTTCATGGGGACACAAGTTGGTGATGTTGACATCAATGCTACCTTTCTTAAAAGTCTTGGTGAGGCATGGAAGATTGAGGCAAGATCTATTCTTGCCAACAATACTTACAAGAGCTCCTCGTTTGATGACATCTACAACAAACTAAGACTGTTGGAAGATGAAACTCTTTTAGAGCATGGAAGCAAATCTACCACCAGCAACATGGCCTTCTTCTCTCATAGTGAAGGTCAATTCAATCAGAAGGACTCTTATATGCATCCAGTTACTGGATCATCATATGTCAGCGCTGGAACAAGTCCTGTCAACATCTCCTATTCAGACGCTGACACATTCAAGAATGACTCCCCAAGAGTTAAACCTGCTGGTTTGGATTTGGATACTGTTTGTGCTTACATTGCTTCTTTGCCCAATGGTTCAGTGATTACATATGAGGACCTTGAGCAGATAAGTGATGAGCACTTGGAAGAGATGGACATCAAGTGGAACATGGCTCTTGCTAGTATAAGAGCAAATAGGTGGAACAGAAGGTTTAAAAATAAGATGACCTTCAATGCTAAAGACACAGCTGGATTTGATAAATCCAAAGTTCAATGCTACAACTGTCATCGTATGGGGCACTTCATGAGGGAATGCAGATCTCCTAGAAGATCTGATGCTGGTAAACCCTCAAGTCAGGTTGTTAAAGCTCAGGATTCCAAAGCTATGGTTGCAGTTCAAGGAATTGATGGTACAGGATGGGATTGGAGCTATCTGGCTAAGAATATTGAAGAGGACAAACTTTTGGTTGCTGATATTGAAGAAGAAGAGCATGTTGAATATGCTATCATGGCACACTCCTCCTCTTCATCTGATAATGAGGTATATGATGATGCTTTTTGTAGCAAAGGTTGTAGGTTAAATACTGAAAGACTTAACAAAGAGGTGTTAAAACTAAAAGATGACATGAGTACTGAAAGATGTAAATTGTCTAATTACCAACTAGCTCTTACTGAAACTGAGAAAACCGTTTCTGAATACAAGAAAATGGAATTTGACTTAAAAGATAAGATCAATATCTTAAAACATGAGTTAGAGGGTAGTATGGATATTAGAAACATCATGAAAAAGGTTAATGGTGAATTACAGGCTAAGTTAGATGAGGCCATTAAGAATAAAGATAATGTTAGCCTCAAAATTCAAAGATTTGATAGAGCCACCCAAACCCTAGGAGACTGTGTAGCTAAACAAAGGGATCCTAAAGACATGACTGGGATTGGGATGAATGATTACTCTTTGGTTCCACCACCAGCTGGTGACTTCTATGGTGTCCAACGAAGGGACTTATCTTGGACTGGTTTACCAGAGCTCCAAGAGGAGGAATTCATTCCTCCACCAAGAGTTGTCACTCCAGTGGAAGAGTATCAACAAAAATTGACTGACCTAAATGAGTGGAAGAAAGCTAACCCTACTTTATTTGTTAAGGGAGGTTTGCTATGTGAAAGTCCCAATGAATCACCACCCATTAAGGTTACTAACCCAATCACTGGTAAAGCTGTTGACCTAGGCTCAAACACTGTTAGAAGACCTACCATTAAATATGCAGAGATGTATAGGAATAATAGGTCACCCAAGACCCAAGTTAGCAATCATGGAACAGGTTTCTTCTCTTCTAGACCTAAGGTTGTGTCTAAGAAAGCCTGTTACACGTGTGGTAGCTTTTCACATTTGGCTTACAAGTGTGTCAACGCTCCCAAATACAGCGCTGACAAAAACAATTTCAGCGCTGTCAGGAACAAAGTCAACGTTGTTAGAAAGTCAAACGTTGTCAGACCCAAACCTTGTGTGCAGCAAAGTCCACAAGTGATTAGACCTGCCCCATTCTTTTCTAGAAGGTCTAACACTCATGGACAAAGACCATTTCAAAATACAAAAACCTGGTCAAATAGGCAATGGGTTTCTGTAGCAAACCCTAGGTTCAACGCTGACAAGGGTAATTTCAGCGTTGACAGGACAAATTCTAACGCTGACAGAAACGTGACCAGACCTAAATATTTGCAGCCACAAGGTAAGGGGTCTAAAGCTTCTTCAAGCTTAACATGGAGACCCAAGAAAGATCAAAACCCTAATGATAATGGGATTTCAATGACTTGCAATAGATTTAATTACATTTCAAAGGTCATTACAAAACCTATTGGGGTTAACTGGGTATTTCATCCTAAAAAGGATGAGAATGGGGTTGTTGTGAGAACTAAGTCTGTTCTTATTGAACAACCAGATGAATCCAAGTCTTTTGAGACTTGGGTTCCCAAAGAAAACTAATTTGTTTTCTTTATGTGCAGGGCATTCAAAGACAGATCAATGATTATGGATATTGGGATAGTGGATGCTCAAGGCACATGACAGGGAAGGAAGACTATCTGACGAATTTCACCCCTATTAAAGATGGTGATAAGGTATACTTTGGAGGTGGATATGGTACCATCACAGGCAAAGGAACCCTTCTCACCAATAATCTGCGTTTTGAGAACGTCTTCCTGGTAAAAGAACTTGATTACAACTTGTTTAGTGTATCACAGGTTTGTGATAACAAAAATAAAGTTCTTTTTAATGATACTGACTGTTTGGTGTTAAGTAAGGATTTTAAGATCCCTGATGAGAAATATATTGAGTATAGAACACCTAGGCATAAGGACATATATAATGTGAATTTAAATGGGATTAAAATGAATACCAATATGTCTTGTTTTTATGCTAAGGCCTCAATAGATGAGAGTAATTTGTGGCACAGGAGACTAGGGCACATAAATTTTAAAAATATAAATAGACTTGTGAGACTTGGTTTAGTTGATGGTTTGCCTGAGAAGGCCTTCCACAATGACCACTCTTGTGTTGCATGTCTTAAAGGCAAGCAGCACAAGGTCTCATTCAAGTCCAAACAGGTGCATACTAGTTCCAGACCTCTTCATTTGCTTCACATGGACCTCTTTGGTCCAACCAATATAGAAAGTTTGAATGGTAAGTCATATTGCTTTGTTATCACAGATGACTTTTCTAGGTTTACTTGGACATTCTTTCTAGCTATGAAGAGTGACACAGCTGATGTTCTTATTGATTTTATCACTCAGATTGAGAAGAGGTCTGGCAATGAGGTTAAAATGCTTAGGAGTGATAATGGTGGAGAATTTAGGAACAAGAAGCTAGATGATTTCTGTGCCAGGAAAGGAATTACTAGGAAATTTAGCATTGCTAGAACCCCACAACAAAATGGGGTTGCTGAGAGGAAAAATAGAACCCTAATTGAAGCAGCCAGAACAATGTTGGCTGATGCTCACTTTCCAATAGCCTTTTGGGCTGAGGCTGTTAATACAGCATGCTATGTGCAAAATAGAGCATTGGTTAACAAAATTCAGAACAAAACACCTTATGAGTTACTTTGGGGAAGAAAACCTAATATTGGTTTTCTCAGACCTTTTGGTTGTCATGTAGTAGTTTTGGATACTAGTGATGCCTTAGGGAAATTTAGTGCAAAAGGTGATAAGGGTTACTTCATGGGGTATTCAGTGCAGAGCAAGGGTTATAGGGTTTATCTTAAAGAGGACAAACGTATAGTTGAGAGAGTACATGTTAGGTTCTTAGAGAATAAACCTAGTGATCCTGAAAGTGGTCCTAATTGGTTGTTTGACTTGGATCCCTTATCTAGAACTTTAAATTATATGCCTGTCACTAATCCAGACATTCTGAAGGTAACTTCAAATGTTGTGGAGGAACAAGTTGTTGATGTTTCAGGTACACAGGTTCATAAGAAGGTTGGATCACAAGCAGAAAAGACATCTCCTATTCAAGAATTTGTTACAATTCCCATTTGGACAGATGCTTTTGCTGCTGCTGCTGTTGCTGGACAAGACAATGGTGGTTTCCAAGTACCACTAGATACAAACATGCATGGTCCTTCAGGCGCTGACAAAGACAAATCTAGCACTGACAAGACCAATTCAGACGTTGATGGCTCAGACGTTGACAACAACATTTCAAGCGCTGTTAGCCCAGACGCTGACAACCAAGATTCAGACGTTGACAGCACTTATGGGCATCTTTTCTCTTCCAGTTTTGAACAAGGTGGACCTTCTAATATTCATGAAGAGGTTCACATTGATCAAAGAGAGTCTGATGAAGAAGATATTGGCAACATGGAGCGTGAGGTTGAGGACACAGACTTTTTGAAGGAGGAGTTCTCACTTCCACAATGAAGAATCACCCCCCATCCCAGATCATTGGTGATATTATGACTCCAGTTCAGACTAGAAGATCTCATCAAGGTCTTGGTGGGTTTATTGCCAATATACACAAGAAGGTTGATACCCCTCTTGTGCAAGCATGTTTGTTTGCATGTTTTCTGTCACAAGAAGAACCCAAGAAAATATTTGAGGCTCTCAAAGAACCAAGTTGGGTGGAAGCAATGCAGGATGAGCTTCACCAATTTGCAATTCAGGATGTTTGGGAGCTGGTTGATTGTCCTAGATATGTCAGACCTATAGGGACAAGATGGGTTCTCAGGAACAAAAGAGATGAAAGAGGCATTGTGGTCAGAAACAAGGCAAGGTTAGTGGCTCAAGGTTATACACAAGAGGAGGGGATAGACTATGAGGAGGTCTTTGCACCAGTTGCAAGGATTGAAGCTATTAGGATTTTTCTAGCCTATGCCTCCTGCATGGGCTTCACAGTCTATCAAATGGATGTCAAGAGTGCTTTTCTCTATGGAACTATTGTTGAGGAAGTATATGTTATGCAACCTCCTGGTTTTGAGGATCCAGAGCATCCAGATAAAGTGTATAGAGTCAAAAAGGCTATGTATGGCCTTCATCAAGCCCCTAGAGCATGGTATGGTACTTTGTCTACCTATTTGGTGGACAATGGATTCAAGAGGGGCACCATAGATCAGACACTATTTACAAAGAAGAAAGGCAAGGATGTGTTGCTTGTGCAGGTCTATGTTGATGATATCATTTTTGGGTCTACTGATCCAAAGATGAGTGAGGATTTCTCCAAGCTTATGACAGACAAATTCAAGATGAGTGCTATGGGGGAGATGAACTTCTTTCTTGGTTTACAAGTTCAGCAGAAAGAAGATGGTATCTTCATCTCCCAGGATAAATATGTTGCTGAGATCTTGAAGAAGTTTGGCTTTTCTCCACATGAAAAGAGGGCTACTACTCCTATGGATAGAGAACACCCTTGGGGAAAGATTGGAGATGGGAAAGATGTTGATGTCAGGCACTATAGATCCATGATTGGATCCTTGATGTATCTTACTGCCTCCAGACCTGATATTATGTTTGCTGTGTGTGCTTGTGCACGCCATCAAGTGACTCCCAAAGAATGTCACCTTTATGCTGTGAAGAGGATCTTTAGGTACCTAAGATGCTATCCTAGTCTTGGTTTGTGGTACCCAAAGGATTCACCATTGGAGCTGATTGCATATTCAGATAGTGATTATGGAGGTGATAAATTTGATAGGAAATCCACAACTGGTGGATGTTAGTTTCTTGGGAGCAGGTTGATATCTTGGCAATGCAAGAAACAAACAGTGGTGGCTAATTCTACAACTGAAGCAGAGTATGTGGTTGCAGCTGCATGTTGTGGCCAAGTTTTGTGGATTCAGAACCAGCTGTTGCATTATGGGTATAATTTCATGCATACTAAGATATTTGTTGACAATAATAGTACTTTATGCATCATTAAGAATCCTGTACATCATTCTAAAACTAAACACATAGAAATTAGACACCATTTTATAAGAGATTGCTTTGAGAAAGGTTTAATACAACCAAATAGGGTTGACACTGCGGAAAATGTGTCAGATTTATTAACTAAACCTTTTGATGCTGGGAGATTTCAATACTTGGTAACAAGTATTGGAATGGTCAATCTCACATAATATGTGTTTTGGAGTCTTTTTGTAAAAGTATGTACAGGATGATGCATTATTATTATTGGTCTTATTGATGATTTAGATTTTCCACTATATTTTTCTAACACTGACAAAGGTTGCTTGAACGCTGATAAGTGTTTTTGCAACGTTGTCAGCAATATAATTGTCTAACGCTGACAAAGCTTCCCTCAACGCTGTCATGTGTTATCGGGGCGTTGTCAGCAACAATGTTAGTTTTGTGGTTTTCAATCTAAATGTGCAGATGGTGTTAGCAGTATACCATTGGATACAGAGTTGCTTATGGATCAATGGAGAAGCATTTGGACAAGTTTTTATTTATGGATGATGGTTGGAATGTTTCATTCCTATCTTGACATAATTTTTTTTTATGTTCATGCATGATTTTAGCAAACTTTTTGTATCATAGTTTAAGGGGAGGTTTTAGGAACCTTTAGGATGTTTGGGTATCCATATGATACTCTTATCACAATTCTAGATTGTGTCCACAGGTGAGTATGATTTAGTTTTACTAAATCATGAGGCACTGTAGCATGCAAAGTTGATATACTATGCATGCTGCCAAGACATTTTTGGCCTAGAATTGGTTGTGGTCTGTTGGGAGACTTGGGAATGATTTTGCTATGGGATTTACCTGGGAGTAACAAGGATTTTATAAGGTAACTTGGTTGTTAAGAGTTTTGGTTAGCAAGGGACACTAGAGGACTGTTATGTCTATCTTGCTTATGCAAGTGTGCATAACTGGACAGTGCTTGCCGCCCTATAATAATTATCAGCTTTTGGTTATCTTCTCTAGGATAAATTACTTGTTAAGGTCATTTTTCACTTTTTAAAATATTTTTATTTTTGGACGCTGACAAGAATTTTCAAAGCGTTGTTGTGACCAAATTGGACGCTGACATGGCTATAGGCAAACGTTGACAAGATTATAGCCGTTGGGCGTTGATAGGTTATTTTTGACCGTTGACACTCAGTGGGACCTACCCAGTTGTTACTTTTTGACATATTTTCAAGCCGTAATTTTAGGAGTTGTTACTTTCATTTAATGCATGAGATAACTTATAACTTTTTCAATATTTTCATGATTGATTTTTGAAAATCTTTGCCTATTTTTGGGCCAATCACATGCATTCTTTTTCTCCTATAAATTTGGCTCCTATTTTAAACAGGGTATCTATAATTCTTTTCTAACAATTTTCTCTTATCAACTTCATCTTCTTCACTTAAAATTCACAGCTTTCATCAATGGCACCAAAGTTTAAACCAACAGAATTGGAATTGGGGTTTAGATCACAACACAACATGATTGCTTATCTTGAAGCTGATGATGCTCTGTTTCCCCAATACACACAAATGGTGGCGTATTTGAACGCATCCCCATTAAGGTATGCTCTTTCTCATGCACTACTCATTCCAGTCACACACATTAAGCAGTTTTGGAACACTGTCAGTTCCTCAACAGTTAATGGAGTGACCACATTGACTTCTATTGTTCATGGGAGATCTTGGGTGGTTACTGAGGCCTTGGTACGCCAAGCCTTGCATATTGATGATGTTGATGGTATAGCCACCCTTCCCATAAATGAAACAGAACAAGGGCTTAGGGCTTTGGGATATCCTTTTCCTGATGAAGGTACTCTAAATAAGTATCATAAGCAGGAATTTCCCCCAGCCTGGAAGTACCTCATACATGTCCTCCTTCAATGTTTGAGTCCCAAATGTACTGCACACAATGAGATCAATAGGTCCATTGCCAGTGCTATTGTGTGCATTGCAACAGGGCAAAAATATAACTATTCTAAAATGATTTTTGAGGGGATGTGTAAAAACAAGGGGACAAAAATGACTTTAGCTTATCCCCATTTTCTGCAAATGGTTTTTGATGCTCAAGGTTACTGCTCAAGTGATCACAATGATTTTTATAAGATCCCTGAGCAAAAGAAAGCTATTTCTATGAAGATGGACTCACCACCCCATAGAGACCTACCTTTAACCCAAGCCATGCTTGCTGTTATTGTAGCAGCACAACCCCAACCAGACCCCTAACCTCAAATTGACCCTCAACCACAACTTGAACCAATTCCTGAACCTTTACATTCACCTGACCAAATGCATATTGACTCAGAATCCTTCAACGCTGACACACTCGATGCTGGCGTTGATGTGCCTATTTCCAACGCTGACACACAACCTTCACAATCCCAAACACCCCTTAACCAACCCATATCTACCCATTCTTCCACACCATCTTCCACACCCCCTGAATATAGGTTGATGAAACGCCAAAGGACTACTGAAGTGTTCTCCTCTGGTGGTCCTAGCCATGAGGCAGAGAGAACCACCACCACAAGTGTGGCTGGTGCCCTGGATGAGGCTGGGACTATTGGTTCTGGCTTAGATGCTGGCCAAGACAGTCCCACCATAATTAAGTCCTCGTCCATGCCCAATGAATCTGACTTGGGAGGTCAAATCCCCATTTTAGAAGAGGGCAGACTGGAACTAATGACTCTTATGGAATTGACGGCAGTCTGCATTAGCTTGCAAAAGCAAAATGCAGACTTAGTACAAGTAGTCAGCTCACAAGGCCTTGAACTCAAGCAATTGAGGGAGAGGATTGTTGTTTTGGAAAGTGATCGTGCTAGGAGGGGTATGGAGGAATCTTCCAAAGGGGAGGAAGATCAAATAAATCTGAGTGATAAGGGCAGCCAGGATGGTCAATCAATGGATGTTGCTGAGGCCCTTACAACTTTGAAGAAACAAATAGGTTTTGATAAACCCTTAGTCTCTCCCACCAATTTAAATTTATCATTTACAGCTATGTTGAGAGAGGTTACACAAGGCGCCGAGGGAAGATATTTGAGCGTTGACAAGGAAAATTTGAACGCTGATAGAAGTATTTTGGGCGCTGATATGACAAATTTGGACGTTGACAAACCTGCACATGAAGGTGATGTATCCCAGTCATCATCTATCATCAAGTAGGTTTCTACTCAGGTATTACCATCTACCTTACCAACCATTGCACCATCAGATAAGGGTAAGGGTATAATGGTAGAGGATGTTGTTCCAAAGGATGCAGCTCAAGTTGAATTTGATAGAAGATTGGCTGCACAAATCATTGAACAGGATGAAAAGGAAAAGTCACCATTTGTTGTGACTTCTGAAGAAGAAAGTGATGGAGCTAGCTCAGACTCAAGTGTGATGATTATAGAACCAGAGAGGCTTGAGTATGGTGATGATTTTGCTAGGGAAAAGTTGAGAGAATTGAAATTGCAGGTTGACTTTGACATGCCAGAGGTGGTTCAAATGTATCATGCTTGGGAAGACAGATGTATGGAGAATCCAGACTTGACCATTTCAGATCAAATATAGGGTTTGGAGATTCTACTTAGAGTTCAAAAGGATTGCCAGGTAATTTTGAAACACAAGGCAAGCAATATTCTCTCAGAGTTGAAAAGGGATAGAAGGGAGCTCTACTTTATGTTGCTCAGATGTCATGGAGTTGGATGGACATATCATAAGTTGAAGGCTTTGACATTTGATGAGTTGGAAAACAGGGCTTATCCCATTTGGGTGAGAGTGCAGGAAGCAAACACTCTCAGACTTCTTTCAGATGAAAGAAAGGAGGAACTTGCAGAAGAAATGGAAATCAAGAAAGCTATGATGGTTCCCAGGCCAGTAAAGAAGGGAATTTCATTTGAGTTTCCAAAAGATATGGATCCACTATATCCAAGTGAAGCAGTTATAAGAAAGAGCCTCAAGCTCTCCCCATTAGAAGCTTCAGATATAGTGCAAGTGTTACCATTAGATTCCAGGAACCCAATTGTGAGCTATGAAGAAGATGAATGTGGGTTCTAGAAGATTGGCAGATTTGGCAAGGAGGTACACACTTTTACCACTCTCATATCTTTGTTTGCAAGTTGTGATAGAGAAGACTTGGTGGACCTTTGGAGGTTGCTGGAGACCAAGTATGAGGCTGAAGCACCAACTTCAGCTAATGGAATAAAACTTTGGACCACATTCAAAAGAATGTGTGGACCAAAAGATGAGGATCCTGCAATTTGGAAGGATCTTGAAGATGACCTCAGTGGTCTTCAAAGGAGGTTATATTCAGCTGCTGGTGTATACCATTTGAGCTCTACAAAGTTTGCTGAGTATTTACTTGTGGATGCTCAGTATTTCATATCCAAGGCTATTTTGGAAAAGATGAAGGACACTCAGCTGGAAATAGATTATTCAAGTGACGTGGCAAAAGATTTGATCAGATTTATTCATTAACAATATGAGAAGGTTTGTAAGATTCCTCCTAGTCATTAATGCTTATTCAGAAACTTGATCATAAGAGTGGATATCAAGTTTAGGGGAGGATTGTTGGGAATAAATTAAGGCTAGATCACTTGAGCGCTGACAAGAACAAATCAAGCGTTGACAAGAACAAACCAAGCGCTGACAGCTCAAGCGTTGACAAGTTAAAGTCAAGCGTTGACACATTGAAGACAAGCACTGATGGAAGATATATTCTACACGTTTATTATATCCCTAGAATACTTCTAGTAAGGATAGAAACGACAATGTATTTTCTATATTTATCTTTACCTAGAATAGCTGATACGTAGATTATTGTACAAGGCTTCTTATGTCTATAAAAGAAGACCTTTAGGTATGAGTTTGATATAAGTTTTCATTCGTAAACATCTTTCATTGTAAGCAAGTTTGATATTGATAATCAAAGTGAAAGTTTGTTTATATCATTGTGTGTTCTTGTTTAAGTGTTAAATTCCGCATAACACTTAGATTCATAAAGCATATACAAAGGTTTCTCTACGTGTATTACTTGATCTAATCTCGTATACACAAAGCTAATCGATCTAAGTTTGGGATCAACACTAGCTTTCAAGAAAAAGATAGTTTTGACACTCACCTAATTGAAAGGAATTTTAATTAGGAGAAAAACCGAAGAGAAACTATTCAACCCCCCCCCCCCCCCCTTCTAGTTTCTACAAGATGCATTTAATGTAGCCCAAGTTTCTTTAGGGATGTGTATCGTTTACATGGTTTACCTTCCTCCATTGTTTATGATCGGGACACCAGGTTTTTTAGTCATTTTTGGCGTAGTTTGTGGAAGATGGTAAATACTCAACTCAATTTTAGTAGCGCTTGTCATCCTCAAACTGATGGGCAAACTGAAGTTGTTAATAGTTCCCTTGGTAACCTGTTAAGGTGTTTGGGGTGGGTGATCATGTGAAGGCATGGGATCAGAAGTTGTATCAAGCTGAGTTTGCTCTTAATTATACTGTTAATTGGAGCACTGGGTTTAGTCCACTCCAGGTGGTTTATTCTGCTCAGCCACGTGGTCCTCTTGATCTTATGGCTCCTTAGGTTTCTAGGTCTGTTCCGAAGTAAGTGCAAGATTTTGTTGAGGGGTTGCATGATGTTCATAAATATGTTCGTGACAATTTGGTTCGCGCTAATTCAAAGTACAAGCAGGATGCAGATCAAAAGAGGAGACATGTTGACTTTGAAGTAGGAGACTTTGTGTGGGTTGTTTTAACTAAGGATCATTTTCCAGTTGGTGAATATAATAAGTTATCTGCTAAGAAGATTGGTCCAGTGGAAATTGTGGATAAGATGAACTCAAATGCTTATCGTTTGAAGTTGCCAAGCCATATTCAATGTTCTGATGTTTTTAATGTGAAGCACTTGTTGCCTTACCATGGTGATTCTTCAGATGATGATACATCTGGGAATTCGAGGATGCATTTTCCTATCCTGGGGGGAATGATGGAGGCCCAAGTGTTGAAGAACGAGCTGACTTGTTTCTGGAGGCCCAAGATCGCGTGACGAAGAGGGGTCTAGTAAACGGGCATAACTTTTGCATCCTAAGTCCGTTTTCAGCCCGTGACCTGTCAAAACGTGCGTAAAAATGAGGCCGGGCGACGCTATAACCACCTTTTAGCTGGTTATGGATTTTACAGGGCATGAAAAGTCTTTTTACTACCAGTTTTTTACATATTTATATTTTTTTCACTTTCAGTTGGACTTTGTCTTTGGGCTACGGTCCGGCCCGTTGGATTTTTAGGGTTTTTCTTTGTATGCAGTCATTAGTTAATGAATCTGTTGTAACAATAGCAAGACAGTTATCAGTTTAGTAAATGTTAAACCACTCGTCGTTGTGTTGTCGTGTTTTACCCTAATTTTTGGGCATTATTCAGAATCAACGATTATTAGCAGAGTTGTTTCTGGCATTCTTTTTGAATCAACAGATCCAATTACTTATCTTTGTTACTTTGTTTTTAGTCTACATCAATATGTTTGTGTAAGACTTAAATGATTATTACCTTGATGATAGTGTTTGTTAAATAATTTGTCTTCCGGTTATCTTTGACGATAAATGTTTTTACACTTTGTCATGATCAAAACTAAGAAAGATTAGTTAACTCTAATAATATTTTTAGGCATTGGTTGCATTAACAATGGCCATTGTAGATGATGAACCAATTGTTGGTAAAAGTGAAGCCAGATTTGGTCAATGGGTTGATATCACCAAATAATCGAAGCACCCGTATAGTGAACAAACCAATAACATTAGTTTTTTTCTTAAGCAAGTAATCAACTTACACAACTTTACCTGCTTAAGCACGAAATTTATACCTCTCTTTCCTTCCATAGAGTTTAGATATTTCTTTTCCTTTTCCACTCTAAAAACATCAAATATGGTCCTTCATGGAGGTAGAAACCTGCATCATTGACATAGTAAACAACGTTCTAAGAATCTTTCAACAGGTAGTTACGTACTAGAATAACGGGGCGACTTATGGGTAATTCCTTCCGGTTATTCATAGCAATGACACTAACATCCTGACCTATTTAAACACATTATGCCATCAAATTTCTCGCAAGAGCTTTCTGTATTTTCAATCAAAATCACAAATATTAAATAATATTCCCAACTAACTCTTCAACCTTAATGACTAACTAAAAGAACACTCTAGTATTTTCAAATGAAGTTCCACATTATTTAAACCTCGGTATAGAGATCCTTTGATCCAAATTGATACCAATAACAATCACATAAAACTAGTTGAAACTCATTACCTCAAAAAATCAACTAAATCAATTACGTTAAATTAATTTTGAGGAAAATAGTACTAACCATATCTTGACCATAAAACATCTCTAAATCTAATATTATCATTGCTCTTGTTTTTTATATCTCCAGCCTTCTCTTGAATGATCACTACTTATGTCCCTCACCCTCCGAGCCTCTAGAATGATCGTTGCTAAGTGGTAACTAAAATATATAGTTTCTACTGGGCCAAAGCCCAAGAGGGAGCCCAAAGATCAGTCAGCATTTAAAACAACGACGTTTCTTTCACCTATTGTAGTATATATTTAGAAAAAATTTGAATTACAAAAATCAAGTACCAACTTATTTGTAAAATATATTCAACCTGACCGTGATTGCAAAGCAATATATAACGCTGAACTTGCGAGTTGGAGTGTTATGATGCAGGAACAAAGTGCTTGAATATCCTAGTGGTTATTAACTTAATTTTCTTATTTTATGAGGAACTATTACTAAGCACATGGTAATAAAACAAACTCGTAAATATATCACGCACCTCATATGGATTTTACTTATTCTGCTCCCAAACGTGCATGACCTCTTCACCAACAAATTTCAACCAATTTTCACAACCTGAACTTGCACAATAGATTAAGGAATCAATCCCTCTTAACATTCGCTACTGTTAACAAACACTAATGCCTCTTAAACCACTTCCCGAGGTTCCTCGCCATCGCGATGAATCCCTGTCGGATCACATAATTGTTGGTTAATATGTCATTAAAATATTTTATCAAACACCTTATATGCAATATGAACAAATTAACAAAAGAATCAAAAGTTGTACCTTCGATAAACTCGCTTGAATTAAGTTATACCAATAAAAAAACAACCTACGAAAAAAAATTAAACAATGACTAATACATTTATAATTAAATTTAGAAATTTTTTTTTTCAAAATCATAAAAAAATGAAACTTTTTATTAAAACACAAATTACCGATCATTGATGATTTTCCTCGTAAAAAGCTCTTTTCTTGTCATCAATACTCGTTGCCATTTTGATAAATAAAATGGCGGGAAGGATTGTGTGTTGACCGTAATCTGAAATGCAGAATATATAAATATTGATTTTGATGATGGAATGATTATTATAGATCACGAATCCACCGTGTGGTTTAATCTCGCATTGAAGCGGGTTTTATGTGTGTTTTTCATGGTCTGGTTCTGAGTGTAATAAAATGAGAATGATAAAATAGGACTGGAACTGTGTGTGGTTTTGGAAGAATCGAGAGAGAAAGAAAGAGTGACAAGACAAATGGGTAACAAGTGAAGTGATACGTGGCTTAATTTAAATAAAAAGTTCGGGAAAATAATAAAATACTATTATTACTGTAGCTAAGCTATTTCCCCAAACTATAATATCTATTTTATATAATAAATCAAACTAATTTACAAGTATTTTAAAGCACAAAAAATTTAATTAATTTCCTAATATGGCTTCAATGTACAAGATTTTTTTGATGCACAAACCATTAACTCTGCCATAAAACACTTTCCAAAATTATTTTGAACAATACTCGCTGTGTTTTGTAACCATTCAAAATTCAAAAAATTCAAAATTTGAAATGCAGGTTGTATTTAGGGTAATGTTTTTATGGCAATAATTTTGGATGCGTTTTGTAAATAACACTGGACGCTCCTCCCCTAAAATAGAGAATCTAAAACCTATATAAATCCATTCCTTGCTCAACATTTTTTCAACAATGTTCGGCCTCATGTTTTGTGCAATCTGTTAGATCCAAAAACTCCTTTCTTAATCTCAATTCTTTGTAATCCTGCCATAGAATGGAATGGATTTAGGTTCATTCCTGCAATAACATTGATCTAATTGCTTGCACAACAATGTGGATTGTTGACCATTGTGCTGCATATACAAATCCCTCTTTTTTATCTTCATTCAATGAAAAAATGTAATTGAATGAAGATTAACCAGAAAATAATCTCTCTTCTTGATCTTCATTCAATGAAAAAATGTAATTGAATGAAGATTGCTGATCATTGTGCTGCAACATGTAGCAAAACCATGTATGGGTTGATGTTTCAATTCAATTCATATCAGGTTACATGATTTGTAAATTGTAAATTCTTTCCGTTATTTAGTTATTTTATTTTGTTGAAACTCCCAAAAATTATTTTGTGAAAAATGACTCTATGAATTCACAATAATCTATTTCATTCTATAAATCATGTTTGCAGGTTGGATATGGTCGAAAATTACAACCAGAGGATGCCCAAATCTAAATCTGCCCAGATGTTCTCTTAATAACCAGGTTTGTCTCACTATCATATGTTTTTCTTATTAATTTGATTATATATCACGTTTTTAGATTTGTAATTTTTTTATGATTGTGTAGGAATTCAAGAATTGGAAATTAGGAGAATGTTGATTATTCAAGGTAAACACTTCATCTAATATCTTAATATTGTCATCCGATTGAAAACCACAAAAATCTCAGACCGGATTTTTCATTTATAATCAATCATGTAGTAAAAGCTTTGTTTAGTTTATCTTCCTTTTGATTAGTTCACTTTTAAGTGTATAATTATTGCTCAAAATTTCCTAATAATTATATTTTATTCTTGGTTTTTTTGGTAACCATGGTTTTCCGACCTTTTGACCAACTAATTCACCGGTTTTAAACCCGACGCCTCACTAAGTTCCTAAATATTTGACTTCATAAAGTTTCATTATATTATACGCTAATTATCTATTATGGAGTTATATTTCTGAAAATGATGTTTCTGTTTAACTTTAAATCATCTAAATCATCTTTCAGAAATCGTATATGACACATATATATCAATAAAAAGTATGTTTCATAAAAAAAGTAGGGAGTACGTATTTTGCTGAGAAGTGTGCCAGATCAAAACGGATTGACGCTTCAACCAGCATGTAGAAACTAGAAGGGGGGTTGAATAGTTTCTCACTGGTTTATCTCCTAATTAAAATTCCTTTCAATTAGGTGAGCGCAAAAACTATCTTTTACTTGAAAGCTAGTTGCATAATGATTAGGTTCAATTCTAATGCATTAAAAATATGTAGCAAGTATAATGATAATGAATGTAAGTAATGAGTAAGGAAAGAAACAACCTAGTAGGAAGACACCAAGATTTATAGTGGTTCGGCAACGAGGCTCTATCCTTGTTCCTACTCCACTCCTCGAGTACACCTTACTCGAGATTTCCACTATATCCACAAGCTCCCTTCTTGGCGGAGAAAACCTTACAATGTTGCTTACATTATTTTCTGACACTAAGCTAAATGTCGAGACCTAATCTTAGCTAGGACCAATCTACACAACGTCGCCCACTTCACCATTTTCCGACACAAGGCTAGATGTCGAGTTCTAATTGAAAGCTAGAACCAATCTTCATGACTCTTCACTTTGAAGCTAAGTGAGAACTTCACACAACACAACTACATATCACTTTATAGTTTAGTGAGAACTCACAAGACACAACCACATCACTTTATAGTTTAGTGAGAACTAACACAACTTATTACAACTCAACTAAACATATCCAAGTACACACATGTAGCTTGGATCTACACAACACAAATCTAAGCACACACATGTGCAAAGGATTTACATAACTCTAATCCAAGTATTCACAAATAGCTTGGATGAACACAACTAGTCCAAGTATTCACAAATACATTGGATCTACACAAGACACAAATAAACAAATGATGTACATGACTAGATCTTTTAGGAGAAGATGATCTTCATCAATGCTTTATCTTTAATCACATCACAAGTGTGTGAGTGATCTTCTCTTTGGACAAGGTAAAGAAGGAGATCAAGAGGATAATCATAAGTAAACATATCTAACACATTAAGTTATCATTTACAAATGACTAGGATTAGATAGGAGAAAGAAGGCTGAAAGATATGTCCAAAAAGGGTTGATGAAAATGTAGATTTGATCTACTATTTATAGAAGAAAAATCCCAACGGCTAGCTGGGGGCGTTTCCTTAGCTACCCATGCGGTTCCTTATCGATAGGGAACCGCATAGGCACTTAAGGAACCGCGGAGAGTAGACTCTGCTCCTTTTTGTCTTTTAGTGAATTTAAAATATCTGAGGCTGTTTAAACCTTCAAAGGATATTCTTATGGCATTTGGAATATGCAATATTCAAATTTAAATTTTCATTTTAATAAAACATTTTCTTAAAAATAATGTTTATTAAAAATCTTTTGTTACATTTGCCAAAAGTGAGTTTTAAGACTAATCACTTTTATGATCACTAAGCATAATTAAGATATGTTATTATAATAATTACCTTGATGATAGTGTTTGTTAGATAATTCGTTTTATGATTGTGTTTAAATGTCTTTGTAATTTTTCGTGATCAAAACTAAGAAAGATTAATTAATACTAACAATGTTTTTAGGTATTGCTTTGCATTAACAATCTCCCCCTTTTTGATTACGACAAACTATAAACTCATTTACATAAAATACAGGTTTACTCAAATTATTAACGAGTTTATCACTATCATTTCTCCCCCTTTGTCGAAGCAAAAAGGTTAGCACAAGTCTTTGAAGAAGAAAAGAACCGGACAGTTCCCCTTTGGTGCTTACTCCCCTTTTCTTGGGGCACCAAGTAAGAGAGCTAAGGTGACATGCTACACAAAGGTTAGAAGGAAGAAAAGAAACACCAATGTATGTATGTGCACTACCTACTGACTAACTAGAGAGGGAGAAGGAAAAGAAATCTCAAATTAGAAGCAAGCATTTGCTAAGTATGTCCAAAGAGTGTGTATTGACAACATCATAGTTTAATTAGTGGAATAAAGGAAGAAAAGACATCCAAACCAATCAAAGATGATTAAAATGTCAAGGGGTTAAAATTTAGAATTAATGGAATCACCCTTAATTAATTTTAAGTTTTAACCATGATCAACTCTTTAACAAATATGTGAAATAAAATTAGCAGGAAAGATAACACACATAACATTCATATTACACAAATATGCAATAATATACAAGAGAAATATTCATACACACAATATGAATATTTAAAGCAAAAAATATGGAAAATAAACCACAAAGCATAAACTACTCTAATAGTGATAATCTTCCAAGATTGCTTAAGTTTTATTGACTCAAACAACTAAAGTACAAAATGTGCCTTAGTTGGAAAAGAAAGATGTCGAAGCATCATTCGAAGTTTTGTTCACGGGGACGAAAACTTTGAAAGTAGGTCGAGTGAGGAGGAGTTCAAGGAAATTTAGCTTGTCATAGATACGAGCAAGTTCAATTAGTTGAAAACGAAAACAAGCACACGAGGAACCATGATGCAAAACAAAGTCGTTAGATGGGGGAGGTCCATCAAAATAAGAGTTTGGTGGAGATGTGATAACGCCCAAATCTAACATGTTTTTGGGAGCGTTATCCGTACCTTTGTGCATGTATATTGGTTATATCTATGATACTTTTGTGCATATTTGTGCCCAATTGTGTTTGCAAGTCTTTGTGTAGCCAATTGCAGGAATGAAGTGTAAAACAACGCAAATGTGAAGATTAGTACAAGTACGAAGAATCCTAGTCAAGTTCAAGACCCGTGTACAAATTACAAGCCTTTGAAGATCAAGTTCGGGTGCAAGAACAACTATTTCCAAGGAGCATACAAGCCACCAACACCATCAAGTTGCCACTTGCAATAATCATCAAAGAAGCCACCAACATGATGAAGAAGCCACCAACTTTTGTGTAGGCAGAAATTGTGTCTACATACATGCAAGATCATACAAGAAGTTTCTATACTTGCTTTGGCTCCAAGTATTTGTCTTTGGCTCCAAGCCATGCATTCACTCCATGCCATCAACTTTGCCTATAAATAAGACCCTAGGGGTCATGTAATCATATGCCTTCCAATACTTATCAATATCTCTATATATCATCTCATAAATAACTCTCCCAACCTTGTCCAAACCTCCATTCCCGGATTTGAGCAAGGTGGTGCAAGAAAAGTCACTTTTGGAGTCCGAAAAGAAAAGTTAACATCACGAAACTCTTAGGTATCAGTACCCTAATCATTAGCAACATAATTTCACTTTGTAAGGCTCTTAATTATGACTTGTAAGACTATTATTTCAGAGTTTATTCCATCATTTGTTATGAGTAGCTAAATCTCATTCTACACTTGGTAGGATGATGTTTGTGGTATGAAGTAGTGGTTGTGATTGTGATTTATGTTTATTTCAATGGCAAGCTTTCCTATGAACCATTAGTACTTATGTTTCATGTGACAATTGTTATCAAAACTTTATTTGTTGGTGAAGATTTCATAGGTCGAAAGGGTTATTTTCTATCAACAAGTCATAGCCGGTTTGTCTATGATTGGCTATCTTTTGTATTGATCATTTCTTAAGAAGTTTTGATTATCAAGAAACATAATTATAAGTGTTAGCAAATTCGTGAAACGACCGTGAATCGAATGTGTTCAAATTGGATTAAGTCTTGAATTGAGTGATTGAGTCTAATGCTTGTTTTGTTTAACCTAAGTCTTGACGAGGATTGAAGCTTTTGAAAACAATAGATTGGATTATCCATCTAATTATCATAATCATATTTGTTAAACGTGTCATCACAATCATACCACTACGGATGCTCAAACTGGTCTTTACCAAGTGTTGTCTTTAATCTTATCATTCATCTCATCAATTTTACTTGTTATTTGTTTGTCAACAATTGCTACAATCACTATTATAGTTTTATTTTTGAATGATCATAGGTTTTCCAGATCCCCGTGAACGATCTCGGTATTACCACATAAAAGCTATACACAAACGAAAGGGTTATACTTGCCCGTGCGTTTTTAGTCAATCCGGTAATTCGTGTTATAAATTTAAAACTTGCTCTCCAAATCCATCACACGACGGACACATCAAGTTTTTGGCGCCGCTGCCGGGCATTTGATTGTGTTCTTAGTTCCAAATGCATCCTATAATCAAACCCATTGTAGCGTTCTTGTTGCCAAAAAGCCCAAAAATCAAAAAGTAAAAAAAAATTGCAGCAAAATCACCTGTGCCGACCGGCATCTCCCTTTGCCGCCGGCTTCTGCCAAACAGTCCCTTACGTGCCGATCGGCTTCTGTCAAACAGTCAGCAACAAGCCGACCGGCTCCCATAGAAGCCGACCGGCTCCCATATAAGCCGACCGGCTTCTCTAAAAAAAATAAAAGAATTTTATGATTTTATTTTGTTTAGTTTATTTAATTTCCTATTTACTTATTTTCCTATTAGTTATATTTTGTTTGTTTTTATTTTTGTTACTTGTAGTCTTTTTTTCAAAAATTCTTCAAGACTTGAATGAACACACGTTCTTCCGGTCAAGAATTGCTTAGTCCATACACCGATCCCGAACGTTATATTCATCAATCTCGAAAGAAAAACCGCAAGAAGCAACCCTTTGTTTCTTTTGAAAACCGAATTCCAAAAACCAAAAACCCACCATTTCATAATCTCTTAGACGCATTTGTCATCTATAACCCATTTAACGATCTACCATTCCCAATGGCCAACGATCAATCTATGTGGGCAGCCAATCGAGTAGTAGCACCTACCCCCAAGGCTGCTATTGTTCAAGTTGAGCTTGGAGAAAATTTCACCGTGAAAGGTCATCACCTTTCAATGATCAAAGACCGCCAATTTGACGGCCGTACGCGGGCCGATCCGCATAAGCACATATCCGAATTTATAGAAATATGTGCCATGTTCCGATATGGAGCCGACGTCGATGGAGACGCTATAAAACTCAAACTCTTCCCATCATCTCTATCCGGAGATGCAAGAGTTTGGTATAATGAGTTGACGCCCGGTACCATTGAAACATGGGAACAAATGAGAACCGCTTCTGTTAGCCATTTCTTTCCACCCGCCATGTACAAAAGACTCATGGGAGAAATCCGAGGTTTCGCCCAACTTCCACAAGAAACACTCATTGATGCGTGGAACCGAATGAAAGACCTACTTTGTAGTTGTCATGGACATGGTTTATTAAAAGGAACCGTCATCCAAATCTTTTATCATGGTCTCAATGAACCGATGCAAGCAATCCTTGACGCTGGTAGACTCTTTCTCTATAAGACTCCCAACGAAGCATATCAATTGCTCGAGGACCGAGTTCTCTTAAAACTCGATTGGTCCAAAGACAACCGTTCCAAACCATTCAAGAAAACCGTTGCTTTCATTGAAAGTAGCGAACATTTTAAACTCATGGAAAAGATGGACGCTCTCACATCTAAATTCGACTCGCAATTCAAAACTATCAAAGACGAAATGAAAGAGATGCGAGGCGAATGTACTCTTTGTGGAGGACCACACCCATCTACGGCGTGTGATGATACACCAATAAGAGAACCGCCACAAGAAGCAAACTACGCCCAAGGAGGATACCGAGGAAGTGGTTATCGAGGTAACTACTACGGTAGAAATTCCGGCATATGGCGTGAGTATCCCAAAAACGAAAATCGTAGCTCACAAACCCGTGAGAACGATAATTCCGGTCCATCAAACGAAAAGAAACCCGAAGATTCGACCCTAGAGAAAACGTTGTTAGCTTTCATAGAATCTCAAAAATCGACAAACACGTTCATAAAGAACCAATTCTTCGATCTCAAAGCCAACGTTGAAAGAGGACAAAGACACCACGCCACAACCATTAATGATCTCGAAACCAAACTCGGTCGAATCACCGATCAATTAGCCAATCGACCAAGTGGTTCGCTACCAAGCAACACTCAAACAAACCCAAAACCATCTATGGATAAACCATACCGCCCACCACCCGCCCGTAATGAACATGTGAATGTCGTATTCACAAGGAGTGGGTTGAGTTATGATCCACCACAAAACCCAAACACCAATGCTCCCAATTTCGCCGATGAAAGTGAAGATGAAGCCGATGAGCCCAAGAAGGAAGAAATCGTTCCTCCTTCCAAACCAAAACAAACCACAACCATTCCAACACCAACACCAAAGGCGTATACACCAAAAATTCCATATCCTCAACGCCTACGCAAGGAAAAGATGGAGGTTCGTAATGCCAAATTCCTTAAGATGATCAAAGAAGTTAAGACAACATTCCCCTTGTTGATATCTTAACCGGCATGCCCAACTATGGGAAATTCCTCAATGATCTTGTGAGCAACCATAGTAAGACGGAGCAAATCTATGCTGCGTTTTTGAATGAAGAATGTTCTGCAGCCTTGCAAAGCAAACTTCTACCAAAGCTCGGAGATCCGGGAAGCTTTCTCATACCATGCACTCTAGCCAACAATGTTGAATGTCACGCCTTGGCCGATCTAGGCGCGAGTATCAATCTTATGCCATACTCATTATACAAGAATATTTCAAACAATACTTTGAAACCTACAAGTATGAGTATACGTTTGGCTAACTGATATGAGTGTAATTACTCATATCATTTGTATCAATAAACAATGAATAAAAGCATAAAATGTTCAAATATTGCCTTGTATATGCTTGTTTTGTTGTTTGATGTGTAGGTACCAAGTTCACGAAAACCGGCAAAAACGACACAGAGTTTGAAGAAAAGTTCAACAAAGCCAATATCGAGCTCGTTTTTAGCGGATTTCATCATTTATGAAGTTTAAAAGGCTTGTGGGTCCCACATTTGGGAAAATGGGCTCAAAAGCCCATTTGAAGTTCATAAAGTGTTATCATTTGGAAAAAGCCCAAGTTGAGGCCCAAATCAAAAGCATATTAGACGGATTAAGTTTTTTGGGCTTCAAGCCCAGGTTTGAAAGTAATAAATATGAATGGAGTTATATTAATTTGGACTCAAAAGCCCATGTAAAATAATAAACGGTGAATGAAAGAGTTATTTAACTCTTTTGGTCAATGCCTCGGTCAAAAAGATAAATAAAAAGAAAAAGAAGAGCCGATAGATAGGAAAAAGAGAGATAAAATGATTTGGGGAAAAGTTTCAGTCCAAAAACCCTAGATGCACTTTGGGGGTTTTCAATTCATGAGAAATTGAACCCCCAGCGCCCCAATTATTTCCCAAGAAAATAGGGGAGAAGAAGATGGTGCTACCAAACCCACGTGGCAACTATGCTTCGTCACTGCTCTCTCCTTATTGGTCAGTTACTACTCATTCAATCAGTGGAGCCAATCAAAACCATCCACATCTGCATCAAACAAGAACAACAAACACAAATCCCTGCCAGGTTGGCGATCCGAGTGTAGTTGGGCAAATCACAGCCTTCAGATTGAAACAGAAAAGAGAGAGAAGGAGAATAAGATGATCCACGGGCTCAAGATTGTTTCTTCACCAACAAACCATCCCTTTCCTTCCCTATAAATACCCCCGAAATTATTCAGTAACTTGATCCCTTTTTCTTTCTTTTAATGTCATAATGTCAATTTAAAATTAGATTAATGTATTTTCTTTTTATTAGTTTTGTAATGAAAAGTTGAAATTAATAAAATTGAATTTTCAGTTTAATCAATTTCTTGCATTCGTATTATTTTACTGTTATTGTTAGATTTAATTTGCGTTTTCTAATTAATCAATTTGATGTTATGAATATTATTTATTCATATAAACTTTCATTATAGTTTATGTGAATGATTTTGAGTTTGAATTGGGGAAAAGTTTAACCCACTGTTAAACTTAAAAAGTGTTACTAGATCTTCTTGTTTGTATTGTCCGCTCCATGTTTGTGGTCTCGACGTGTATTTGGTTCGAGAGTTGATGAGGTTCATTGTGGTTCGAGAGTTACTAAGGTTCGGATTATGATGATGTTAGACGAATGGTGCTGTCGTTTCGGTTAGAAAAGAATGCTCAGCGCACTTCTTCTTCCCAACAGATATCTACAAAAAGGTTCCCTTCATTTAATTTTCTCAGTTTTTAGTTTAATTTGCGTAATTAGTTAACGACTTTGTGGATTTGCCATATTCTGTTAGATATAATGCGTTTATGAATCTGCTGCGTATTTAGTTTTTCTTTTAAAATGAATAATGTTCAGATTGAGCTTGTTAGGATGAATCTGAGTATGAATAGGCCACGAATTTCAAAGTCTGCTGAGGTGTTATTTGTTTATCTTGATTTCGAATGAATATGAATTATCAGTTAGTTGGTGTTGCGGATATTCGTTATGAACTAAGTCTTTGTTCTTCCGAGTTTGTGATAGAACTGATTGATTTTGTCTGATGATTAGATTCGGTTATGTTGCTGCTTTTTGTTATCTTGTTCCTGTAGAATATTTAGTCTTGATAGAATAGCTTTTACAAGATTTAATATGGCTGTTGTGGTAGCAAGTTATTTCGTTGTTGAGTTGGAATAGAGTTGTTAATCCTGCTTTAATATGGTTCGTGTTATAGATCTGATCTTAGTGATTTTCATATATGGTAGTGAACTGCTGTTTTAGTTGATTATTTGCTGTTTTTATTTAAGATATTGATTTACTGCCATTGTTGTGATTTTACTGTATTTTTAGTTGGATAAATTCATATCTGAACTTTATACTTTCAGTCTGCTTTTAGTAGTGATTTACTTAATTTACCAAACGGATTGTTTGGATTTGTGTGTTACCAAAAGCTGAAAACTTACTCTTTCCAATTAAATTAATTTCCAAAAAAATTGTCTCTAGGAGGTCTCGAACTCGAGACCTCCCGTTCAACAGTCTAGTGACGTAACCATCTTTGCTAGACACTTGATTGCGTTTATTTACAGCTTATCTAATTATTATAGCCTTTATCATCTTAGCTGTCAGATTTATGTCTATTATTAATTCAAGTTTTCATTTAATTAAATTTGTATCGTTAGTTTTAAAAATAAATTTTATAAAGTTTTAAAAATATAAATAAATAAAACAAATATAAATATATTTTATTTTTAGAAATTTAAATTGTTATTAAAATTAGTTTTTCTTAAACAATAAGTTTTAATTAATTTAGTTTTAAATAGATTTTGTTTATTGAAAGTAAAAGTTAGTTTTTAAATGGATTAAATTAGTTTATAATTTTAATTAGTTATTAAATTGTTTAATTAGATTTTAAAACAGATTTTAGAGTGCTTTTAATTAAATAGAATAAATTTTAAATAGTTTTTTTTTAAATTGTTTTAATAATTATCTTTTAGATTTAATTGTGGGAAACGATTCATGCACTTTAGGATTCAATTAGTTTTAAATTTGTAAGATTAATATTAGATTAAAAACCGAAACCATTCAAATCAATTGTCCAAATCGAAACAAAACGTCTCAAATTCACTCGATCTTCATGTACAACGAACTTGGTTCACCATCGTGTTTAATTGAATCCGTCTTTGGTAATTTTAGTCTATTACTTTTTCCTAAAGGTAATTTTCTAATTTACCCTATAACATATCTCAATTATCACATATACTATCCATGACACATCACATCAACATCAAAAATTTTGGCACCGCTGCCGGGGATCTTGTGTACGATTCATTTTTGTGAGATTTGTTGATCGTTGATTTGAAGACCCTTTCCGTCCTCGGAAAGTTTTGTTATTTTTCTATTATAGTATGTATCGGTTTTCGTGTTCTTTGTGATTATTATATTATATTACGTAGAACAATAAATTGACCTACTTCCAAATAAGACCTTAGTTGGGATTTCATCACCTAGCTATTGTATTCGAATCCAAAAAAAAGGCAAAACAGATAAATACTAATAAAAAGTTTAAACTCGATTTATACAAACTATAAGGTGGGTATAAGGCGACGAGCTATAAAAGGCCGTCTAAGGAAAAAGGTTTTTAAGTGCTTTGTGCCACCTCGTTTCCCCGCTTTCTTGTGCGTATATTGAGAGAGACGACCGATTATTGGTTTGCCAACTCAAGTAGTATTAAATCTTATTTTTGTAGTTTACTTACTGAACCTCGAGACGGTTAGGTTTTCACCTATCGTTTCAAAGTCGACCAAGGGTAATTTACTTCCATAGTAATTATCCTTATTCCTTGTTTTTGTCAATCTTTGATTGATTTATGAAAAATACCAAAAATAATCTTCTTAATCCTCTATCATGTTTAATTCTTTTTCTCCTCACCCTCCAATTTTTTCTTCCATGAATTCCTTCGTTAATTGTGTAGGGTGTGGAGAACCGTTATATGGTCTTTTACCATGTCGGTGGTGTACGTGTGAGCGTTGTGGAAATGATTTACGTCACGATATACAAGTTGGATTTTGTCCTTCTTGTAATGAGATTACTTCATGTGGAAACCCGAATTTTTCGAACAATTCTCTCGATTTCAATCCACCTCCACACCCCACATACGAGACACCCTCGTGTGAGTTTTGTGGAAATAATTCTCATTTAGGAATTAATTGTTCGCATCGATTCTCGCTTAATTACGAGCAAGAACCGGGCTACAATCAAAACTTTAATGATAATTGTTATCCACAAGATTCGACGATTTTGTCACAACAATATCTTTGTTGTGAGTATTGTGGAGGTCCTCACGAGAGCTTTTGTTGTCAACCGATGGATCAAAGTTTTTATGAGCCTAGTCCTTGCTATAATTTGATTCCTTCCGGTTTTGACCAATCTCCACAATATTCTTTCGATATTGGACGACTTGAAACAATGTTCCAACAAATAACAAATCAAAGAAATGTGGAAATTGTTGAAAAGAGTATTGAAGATTTGTTGCTTGAAAAGAGACAAATCAATCAAGAGATTAATGATATAACTAATGAATTAGGAAGTCGACGATTTCATGGAGAAATAATTGAGGAGGGATTTAAAAGAGATTGTGAAATTAAGATTAGACAACGTTCGCAAGATTATAATGGATTAAGCATTGAAATTCGAAAGAAAGAACAAGCTCAAGAGGAAGATAAATATCTTGCTACTCGTGAACTCGAGCATTCTCTTCTTATTGACGATGACGAGGATAGTGCTATTTCTTTGAGAGATCTTATTGCTCTACATCCTTCGTCTAGTGCAATCGTGGTTCCTTTTCGCATCTTGCCGGCTATGGAGCCCGAGAATTCACCCATCCTAGATGATGAGGAAATATCTCATGACATCATTACTCCTATTCATGATTCTTCCACCATGGAACCCAAAAATTGTCTAAGCAAGGGGGACGAGCATATTAGCACTATTCCGGACACGGAATCGGACGAAGTAATAAAGTCTAGTGTTGAGATCCTTGTCCAAAACCCGAGAGAGTTCGATGGTATTTCCAATGAAACGTGTGATTTGCCACATTGTGATGACTCTACTTCTTCCAATCACTTTGAGATTTTCTCTAATTCTAATGATGAAAATTGTGATGGAAAGGAAGATTTTGAGAATGATTCGACTTCTAGTGAATTTTCTAATGAGGAGTTCTCCGATGAACTTTCTTATAAAGATGATATTCACGATTCGGATTTTGAGGGGTTTACCGATGAACCTACTCCTTTAGACCCATTTCCACCGGGAAATAAGGATGATAGTGATCTGATTTATCAGAGGTTCATCTTTGAACTTGCACCTTTAGACCCATTTCCACCGGGAAATGAGGATGATAGTGATCCGATTTATGAGAGGTTCACCTTTGAACTTGCTCCTTTAGACCCATTTCCACCGGGAAATGAGGTTGATTTGAATATTCCGATCCTTGAGAAGTTCACCGATGAACTTACTCATTTAGATGTGGAAGACGAGATTCTTTGTGAAAAGTTATCAAACGTCTATCTTCTCATTTCTAAGATCGAGACTTTGAATTCTAAGCCTATTAGAAATTCTTTCTCTCCATCTCCTATTCCCGTTGAGGATAGTGATCCGCTTATGGAGGAGATTGGCATGTTTCTAGCTTCTAATGATTCGATACCACCGGGTGTTGATGATATTGACCTGGAGGGGGACGCTCTCTTTTTAGAGAATTTACTTGATGATGATTTCGTCCCAAGTCCTCCTCCCACCCACTTTGACCTTAATGTGCGGGTTTTTTCATGTGTCTCATATTGAGTACCATGACCCGATTGATCACATTTCTAAGGGTGAAATGGTCAAAGCTAAGAATGTTGATTCCACTATGGATGAAACTTTTATCCCACCATTACCATTTGCTTTCTATGATCTTGGATTAGCATGGGGGGACGACACCGTGTTATCCTTTCCTTTCTCTCACGAGGACGAGGTATTCGACCCCGGAATCATTGATTTAGGGAAATCTCAGCCTTTCACCGATGCAATAATTGAAAGACTTTTCGATCATCTTGGTGCGAGTTTATCTCGGGGAGCATGCTATATCCATTTCGTGATTTGTTACTACTATCTCTTTTTAGAGATTTATGTTGGAGTTTTGTCCTTTCGTTTGTCATCCGACAACGAGGATGAGATCTTTGATCCCGACATCGTGCTTTATGTTGGATTCGATTCCATCATGCCGACTTTTACCACTTTCCCTAAGGACAAATGAATGCGGGGATCGAGTCGAGCTCATGACTCGGTTAACAAAAACAAGGTGCCTTGTGGGGGAGTCCCATACATTCTATCTTCTTTCTATTTTCTAACACTAATCAGGCTTGATCTTTCAAGCTCGTGCTCGTGTTTTGTTGTGTTGTGAATCTTAGGTATGACCCTAATCATTGAAGACTCTCGTGTTCAGTTTTTGCCGGTCCACTTGATCTTCCATTCTTTGATTGCCAAAAGGGGCACACTCTCTATCCTTTGATTTTTATCGACTAACGTTTTATCTTGAGGCATAATTAATAAACGGCTTATAGATTTGTGTGCTCTTTCCATGTTAGGATTTTGCATTAGACTCTTCGTATTTTAGCAAGGGGGTGTTACTCTTGAGATAAGAAACATTGAGGACAATGTTTGGTTTTAGCATGGGGGAGTCAATCGATATAATCGCTTGCAATTGCTTTTGTCGTGTCTAAACGTAATTTTTATTCTCGTTTTTCATAAAAAAAAATTAAATTTTTAGTGTTATTTTTAAGTTTTAATAAATAAAATAAGTGCTTTTGACACAAATGTAGGCTTTCCGTTGGTGAAAATAAAAATAGTTTTTGACTCGACTCGGTTTTTACCTTATCTTTTCCTTAACGTATTTGAATTAAGTTTTGCTAGGCTTTTATATAGGGAACTTTAAAACGCGAAAGTCTTAATTCATACGGGTTAAGAACGAGAACTTTTCGCAAGTTCCTATAATTGATCCTAGAAAGTCGTTTATCAAGGGAACTTTAAAATGCAAATTCTGAAACTTGAAAAAGTATAAGAAGATGCAAGATCCTATGGATGACTTGAAAACCCAAAACTTTGATTTAATAGGCTAAGTATCCATTGATTTCACATTTTTGAAATTTTAGGATATGGAGAACAAGAGATGATAGAGTTTAATCATAAGTTTCTAAAATTAATTCTTCTTGGTGTAAGTATTTTTGTGTTTGATTTAATCTCCTCGTATTTATTTTTTACGAATTGCTTAATAAATTAAGTTTTTAGCGGTTTAGGCTTGATATCTTAACTGGTAACTCCTTTTTCTTCCCTTGTAATTAAAGTGAGAACACATTAAGGTTGTCAGCGTCATGGACTTTTGATCATGGGATTGCGGAAATTTTGCTTACTATACATATCATATTAATAAGAAGAATAAATAAAAACATGTTCTCTAGGAGCCTTCGGGTGGGAGTCATGTAGCACTAACCTTGTCATTAGAGCCTTAGGGTGTATGGCAAGGGGACGTGTTGAATAAAAATTGCTTCATCATCATGAGCCATAAGGTGGGATGGTGATGTCAATTCCCTTGTTTTTGTCCAAGGAGCCTTCGGGTGTGGATTTTAAATAAGGAGCACAATTATATCTTAAAGAGCCACAAGGTGATATGATGTGATTGTTGCTAACTCCATTAATAAGGTCATAATTGACTTTGGAGGTTTTTATTGTTACTTTTAAGTAGTCCTATTAGCCAAATTTCGGGTCCGGGGATTTATCCCTCAAATCGTGTTAAGTTATCCTTGATGTGGGCTTTCTTTAGTGACAACGGTTTTTGAAGTCGAGGTTAGGTTTTGAGTGTCGAGTTTACACCGTTCTTGCCTTCAATTTTGGACTAATAAATATCAAATAAGTCAAATGAGCCTTTGGGTGAATGACAAATAAAATCTAGAGATACAATTAGGAATAATAGGAGATTGAGTTTAACACAAATTACTTGTATGGGTTGTTTTAACTTTGGGGCTTATGATTGACAATGATCTTGTTTTTGCACTTGGCATGGAAAAGTGAAAAGTCGAGGACGATGAACCTATTTGAGTTTTATGATCCTAAAAGTTATTTTTCAATAATGAAATCAATACATTATGTCTTTGCAAAATAAAAAGTCAAAAAGTTGAATAATGGTGTAGCTAGAGTTTTATTTTATCATTGCGTGAGGACACGACAATTGCTTAGCAAGGGAGAGTTTGATATGAGTGTAATTACTCATATCATTTGTATCAATAAACAATGAATAAAAGCATAAAATGTTCAAATATTGCCTTGTATATGCTTGTTTTGTTGTTTGATGTGTAGGTACCAAGTTCACGAAAACCGGCGAAAACAACACAGAGTCTGAAGAAAAGTTCAACAAAGCCAATATCGAGCTCGTTTTTAGCGGATTTCATCATTTATGGAGTTTAAAAGGCTTGAGGTTCCCACATTTGGGAAAATGGGCTCAATAGCCCATTTGAAGTTCATAAAGTGTTATCATTTGGAAAAAGCCCAAGTTGAGGCCCAAATCAAAATTATATTAGACGGATTAAGTTTTTTGGGCTTCAAGCCCAGGTATTGAAGTAATAAATACGAATGGAGTTATATTAATTTGGACTCAAAAGACCATGTAAAAGAATAAACGGTGAATGAAAGAGTTATTTAACTCTTTTGGTCAATGCCTCGGTCAAAAAGATAAATAAAAAGAAAAAGAAGAGAGGATAGATAGGAAAAAGAGAGATAAAATAATTTGGGGAAAAGTTTTAGTCCAAGAACCCTAGATGCACTTTGGGGGTTTTCAATTCATGAGAAATTGAACCCCACGCGCCCCAGTTATTTCCCAAGAAAATAGGGGAGAAGAAGATGGTGCTACCAAACCCACGTCGCAACTATGTTGCGTCACTGCTCTCTCCTTATTGGTCAGTTACTACTCATTCAATCAGTGGAGCCAATCAAAACCATCCACCTCAGCATCAAACAAGCACAACAAACACAAATCCCTGCCAGGTCGGCGATCTGAGTGAAGTTGGGCAAATCACAGCCTTCGGATTGAAACAGAAAAGAGAGAGAAGGAGAATAAGATGATCCAAGGGCTCAAGATTGGTTCTTCACCAACAAACCATCCCTCTCCTTCCCTATAAATACCCCTAAAATTATTCAGTAATTTGATCCCTTTTTCTTTCTTTTAATGTCATAATGTCAATTTAGAATTAGATTAATGTATTTTCTTTTTATTAGTTTTGTAATGAAAAGTTGAAATTAATAAAATCGAATTTTCAGTTTAATCAATTTCTTGCATTCGTATTATTTTACTGTTATTGTTAGATTTAATTTGCGTTTTCTAATTAATTAAATTGATGTTATGAATATTATATATTCATATAAACTTTCATTATAGTTTATGTGAATGATTTTGAGTTTGAATTATGGAAAAGTTTAACCCACTGTTAAACTTAAAAGGTGTTACTGGATCTTCTTGTTTGTATTGTCCGCTCCATGTTTGTGGTCTCGACGTGTATTTCATTCCAGAGTTGATGAGGTTCATTTTGGTTCGAGAGTTACTAAGGTTCGGATTATGATGATGTTAGATGAATGGTGGTGTCGTTTCGGTTAGAAAAGAATGCTCAGGGCACTTCTTCTTCCCAACGGATATCTACAAAAAGGTTCCCTTCATTTAATTTTCTCAGTTTTTAGTTTAATTTGCGTAATTAGTTAACGAATTTGTGGATTTGCCATATTCTGTTAGATTTAACGCGTTTATGAATCTGCTGCGTATTTAGTTTTTCTTTTAAAATGAATAATGTTTAGATTGAGCTTGTTAGGATGAATCTGAGTATGAATAGGTCACGAATTTCAAAGTCTGCTGAGGTGTTATTTGTTTATCTTGATTTCGAATGAATATGAATTATCAGTTAGTTGGTGTTGCGGATATTTGTTATGAACTAAGTCTTTGTTCTTCCGAGGTTGTGATAGAACTGGTAGATTTTTTCTGATGATTAGATTCGGTTATGTTGTTGCGTTTTTGTTATCTTGTTCCTGTAGAATATTTAGTCTTGATATAATAGCTTTTACAAGATTTAATATGGCTGTTGTAGTAGCAATTTATTTCGTTGTTGAGTTGGAATAGAGTTGTTAATCCTGCTTTAATATGGTTCGTGTTATAGATCTGATCTTAGTGGTTTTCATATATGGTAGTGAACTGTTGTTTTAGTTGATTATTTGCTGTTTTTATTTAAGATATTGATTTACTGCCATTGTTGTGATTTTACTGTATTTTTAGTTGGATAAATTCATATATGAACTTTATACTTTCAGTCTGCTTTTAGTAGTGATTTACTGTAATTTACCAAATGGATTGTTTGGATTTGTGTGTTACCAAAAGTTGAAAACTTACTCTTTCCAATTAAATTAATTTCCAAAAAATTGTCTCTAGTAGGTCTCGAACTCGAGACCTCCCGTTCAACAGTCTAGTGACGTAACCATCTTTGCTAGACACTTTATTGCGTTTATTTACAGCTTATCTAATTATTATAGCCTTTATCATCTTAGATGTCAGATTTTATGTCTATTATTAATTCAAGTATTCATTTAACTAAATTTGTATCGTTAGTTTTAAAAATAAATTTTATAAAGTTTTAAAAATATAAATAAATAAAACAAATAGAAATATATTTTATTTTAGAAATTTAAATTGTTATTAAAATTAGTTTTTTTTAAACAATAACTTTTAATTAATTTAGTTTTAAATAGATTTTGTTTATTGAAAGTAAAAGTAAGTTTTTAAATGGATTAAATTAGTTTATAATTTTAATTAGTTATTAAATTGTTTAATTAGATTTTAAAATAGATTTTAGAGTGCTTATAATTAAATAGAATAAATTTTAAATAGTTTAGTTTTTTAAATTGTTTCAATAATTATCTTTTAGATTTAATTGTGAGAAACGATTCATGCACTTTAGGATTCAATTAGTTTTAAATTTGTAAGATTAATATTAGATTAAAAACTGAAACCATTCAAATCGATTGTCCAAATCGAAACAAAACGTCTCAAATTCACTCGATCTTCGTGTACAACGAAGTTGGTTCACCATCGTGTTTAATTGAATCCGTCTTTGGTAATTTTAGTCTATTACTTTTTCCTAGTAATCTTCTAATTTACCCTATAACGTATCTTAATTATCACATATACTATCCTCGACACATCACTAACCACACTTACCAATATCTCATTGGGATAACCAAGAACATGCTTGTTCAAGTTGGCAAATTCATATTTCCTGTCGACTTCGTAATCCTTGAAATGGAGGAAGACCATCACGTCCCTCTCATTTTAGGACAACCATTCTTGCACACCGCCGATGCCATCATTCCTGTGAAGAATAAAGAACTCAACCTTGGAGTTAGTGACGATCGAGTCACATTCTTAGTCGATAAAGCTATGCAACATTCTCACTCCAATGATGACACATGCTTCCGCGTGGATGTTATCGATGAAGCAACGGAAGAAGAGTTGGATGCATTGCTTGATGACAACGCACCATTCCAAACAACTTCGGAAAAGATTAGCGATACCGATCGTGATCGTAAATTCAAAGTATTCATGGCCGTTGATTCCGAAGAAACTCTCAAAGAAGAGGAGAACAAACCCTTCGAAGTTTTGCCTTTGAAGTCGAACTTTGTAGTTCACAAATCTATTCATGATCCACCAACGGATCTTGAATTAAAACCTCTTCCCAAACATCTCGAGTACGCTTATCTAGAGAAGGATTCACTCCTTCCGTTGATTATCTCAGCCACACTTGAGGAGGATCAAAAGAAACGTCTTGTTTCTATGCTCAAAAACCACAAAGAAGCGTTTGCATGGAAAACATCCGATATACCGGGAATTAATGAGCAATTTTGCAAACACAAGATCAATCTTGAAGACGATGCCAAGCCCGTTATTGAGAGGCAACCTCGACTTAACCTAAACATGAAGGAGATTGTAAAAGCCGAAGTAATCAAACTCCTTGAGACAGGAATCATCTTTGCCATAGAAGATAGTCCTTGGGTTAGTCCTATTCACTGCGTTCCTAAGAAAGGAGGAATGACTGTTGTGACCAACGAACATAACGAACTTGTTCCTACAAGAACCGTTACCGGTTGGCGTGTGTGTATTGATTACCGCAAATTAAATGATGTCACACGAAAAGATCAGTTTCCTCTACCATTCATGGACCAAATGTTGGAAAGACTAGCGGGGAACAAATTCTATTGTTTTCTCGATGGATTTTTCGGATATTTCCAAATACCTATCGAACCATCCGATCAAGACAAGACCACTTTCACGTGTCCTTTTGGAACATTTGCTTATAGGCGTATGCCTTTTGGTCTTTGTAATGCACCTGCGACTTTTCAAAGGTGTATGATCGCGATCTTTCAAGACATGATCGAAGTATCCATGGAAGTTTTCATGGATGATTTCTCAGTCTTCGGAAACTCATTCGAGTCTTGCCTGTTTAATCTAGAGCACATGCTCATCTGATGCAAACAAGCTCATCTCGTGCTCAATTGGGAGAAATGTCACTTTATGGTGACTGAGGGAATTGTGCTTGGACACAAAGTCTCTGGAGCCGGATTGGAAGTAGACAAAGCCAAGATCGAAGTGATATCCAAATTACCACCACCCACTAACGTTAAAGCCGTTAGAAGTTTTCTTGGTCATGCGGGATTCTACCGCCGATTCATAAAAGACTTTTCCAAAATCGCTAGACCGATGACCAAACTCCTTGAAAAAGACTTAGTCTTTGATTTCAACGAAGAATGCATAAAGGCATTTGAAAAGCTTAAGAAAAGTTAACGAATGCATCAATCATGGTTTCACCGGATTGGTCGCGACTGTTTGAACTTATGTGTGATGCAAGCGATTTCGCTGTAGGAGTCGTATTAGGACAACGCGAAGTAAAACATTTCCGTCCTATACATTTTGCGAGAAAAACTCTAAATAGCGCACAACTCAACTAAACAATCACCGAGAAAGAACTACTTGCCGTAGTTTTTGCTTTTGACAAGTTTCGATCCTATCTCGTGTTGTCAAAAACGATTGTATTCACCGATCACTCCGCGTTGAAATATCTATTCTCTAAAAAATATGCTAAGCCACGTCTTATTAGATGGATTTTACTACTCCAAGAATTTGACATCGAAATTCAAAACAAGAAAGGAGCTGAAAACGTCGCAGCCGATCATTTGTCGCGACTTGAAAATCCAAACATGGAAGAGTTAAGGGACGAAGATATCGATGACTATTTTCCCGATGAAACTCTTATGAAAATCTCTACGAACGAATCTCCGTGGTTTGCAGATTTTGCAAATTACCTCGTTAGAAGAATGCTAAGAAAAGGTTTAACCTATCACCAACGATGTAAATTCTTCTCCGACCTAAAACACTATTTCTGGGAAGATCCCTATCTTTTCAAGGTATGCCCCAATGGCATGATTAGGAGATGTGTTTATGGTGCGGAAACAAGAAATATCCTTGATGAATGTCATCATGTCCCTACTAGGGGACATTATGGTCCTTCCACCACCGCGAAAAACGTGTTTGATGCTGGTTTCTATTGGCCAACAACTTTTAAAGAGGCCTATACTCTAGTCGAAAATTACGATGCTTGCCAACGTACTGGTAGCCTCTCACGAAGAGATGAAATGCCTCAAAACAACATCCAAGTTAGCGAAATATTTGACGTATGGGGAATTGATTTCATGGGACCCTTTCCCAAATCCCATAAGTTCGAATATATCTTAGTCGCTATTGATTACGTGTCCAAATGGGTCGAAGCCGAAGCTTTACCTACGAACGATTCACGAGCCGTAATCAATTTTCTGAAAAAACTTTTCTCTCGTTATGGAATGCCGAAAGCTTTAATTAGCGATCGAGGTTCCCATTTTTGTAACAAACAAATGGAGAAAATCTTAAAGCGTTATGGATTCACCCATCGCTTTGCCACCGCATATCATCCACAAACGAGTGGACAAGTTGAGAATACCAACAGAGCCTTAAAACGAATACTCGAAAAAACGGTTAAGGACAATCCTTCCATTTGGTCAAGGAAAGTTGACGACGCTCTGTGGGCATTCCGAACAGCTTATAAGACACCAATTATGTGAGACCCCCAAATCTGACATGGAACAACTAGGCAACGAGGGGTAACACGTCATAATACAAGAAACAATGAATTACAGTTCATACAAAGCTGACGAAATAAAAACATGTACATTACATCATAAAAGGTCAGAGTTTTTAAACATAGGTCCCAAAATTTTAGAAGCGGAAAATTATATTATTTCGTCTCGATTTATAACAATAAGTTGCCCAAAAGATTGAATAAACTTCCGATAGTTTATATAAAACAAATCTTTCAAAAGCATCACGGAAATCTCCAAGCTGCGATAATATCCTGCGGGCTCCCATCCAAGCAAAGCTAAGTAATAATACCTGAGATTAAACATGTAAAATCGTCAACACAAAGTTGAGTGATATTCATAGGTTTAGTAATAAGGATGTGGAACACAAGCATACATTTGCAAAACAAGTAGTATGGAGTATGGTTATATACGTCAACCATAGTCCGAAATCATTATTATTGCTGTTTAGTTCATGAACCGAAGCTTAACTCAGTGTAAGTTCCTCTAGGGATTATTCAGCCTAAATACTCAAGTATAAACGAATATTAGTGCGTCAAAGTAATCGGGACGGGGATAGTCAATCTCGATGGATCCACCCACAACATTCGCGCTTCGCGCAATGCACACCGGATAATTAACGTTTCATGATCAGGAGAGGAAACTTAAGGCTAGACTAAAAGCAATAATAATATCGAAAACCTGAAAACCATACATGTTCTGGATAGCATAAAAGTTCTGGATAGCATACAGTTTTTAATGGTTGTGTTCCACCATGTAAAATCTCACCCCGTGTTTAGAAACCATGTACAAGTAAAAAGGGGCTATGAACTCACCTTAGCCACGAGGTAAGTCAATCACGGTACTTAGCAACTGAGTAGAAACAATGGCAGTGAGACGATCACCGACGATATGGATGCCCGGGAAACACGAAAACCGCAACCTATCACAATAAGGCGCGCGTTAAGACTCGAACTCAATATCGATATATACCAAATATAATATGACTCAAATGTTTTCCAAAGTATTTATATTTCAAAACCATTGACACGAATCAAATGAATCCATTTTAACCCAACAATACCGGTTAAAACACTTGTACACTTGAAGTCGACCCGTCATAAGACGCCAAGTCAACACAAGTCAAACTATTCCTTTACATCGCTCGGACCAGTAGCTAAGTCATTTATATAATGACTAAGCACTTGAGTAAGTCACCAAGTCCGATGGTGAATACTCAAACTCACGCAACACAATCATTGAACTATGTGTCCAAAATAAAATCAGCAAGTACACCTCGAATGTACACACCGATCTACCGTATCTAGACTTGTCTGTTTTACATGAAAATTGGTGTCAAGGTCACTTATAACCTGTATAAGACCTCACCAAAATTTGAGCCAAAGTTCACACTTTAAAATCCATCAGCTCGACACTTTTCTCGACTCCAAATTTGGGACAGATTTGTGCACTTGTTTTGTAAAACCGTTTAGACCGCTTTAAAAGTACAAACTCGACAATCCGACTTTGAAACCACTACTAGACTCATCAAACTCAGTTTGTAAACTTTGAAAACCAGTAGATACATTTATCTATCCAAGCCTAAAGTCCCCGAGAGTCGACCCATAATCAGCAACAATTTCGGATTGTGCCGACTTGCGTCTCCCGGTACACGAAAACTAAAACTAGCATAACTTTTGACTCGTAATGACTTAGAAGCTCTATCTTATACCAAAACGACCGTCTCGGAAAACTCTACAACAATATCAAATAATCTTAGCCTTTCACAGACCTTAAACCCACGAAACAATCTGTTTAAAGCTGCTGTCCCAAATTAGCCTTTTAGAAAACAAGTCAAATCCATTTTTTCAACCAAAACCACTCATTCCCATACCTCTAGGATCACTATACTATCATACCCATCAACCAAACACTCTTAAAAACACTTGCATGCAAAATCTAACAAAAATCAAAGATTAAAAACAAGACTTTTTATGATAAAAACAACATAATCTTACCATAAACACCACATGCATGATGATTAAAACATCATACAACCATGAATTCAAAAGTTTATAAAAACTTGATGCATGTGTACAAATTTAGTATCACTAGAATCACCATTGAATTTTAGGAATGAGTCTAATCTTTGTTTTTGTTAAATCATGGTGGATGATGGTGAAATGAGGTGTTTTATGGTGGTGGAGTGGCGGCAAGTAGAGGAGTGGGGAGAGAGATTGGTGATTTTTTTTTTTAAAATGTTATGTGTGTGTAGTTGTGGAAGAAAAAGGCATTTATATGGTGGTTTAAGTGGAGGGACCAATGTTGCCAAGTTTGAAACTTGTGGACTTAAAAACAATTAATAGTTTTAAAGGGTAGAAAATGGTTATTGGTAAATATTGAAAATATTTACGGGGCTCGGGTTTCGTAAAAATACTTTTCAAAAGTTACAATGCATCATAAAAATGAGGGAAAATCACTCAAAAATGTAGTAAACTTACCACTTTTTATGGTTATGTGTAGTAAACTATTTTTTTTTTCATTGTGTGTGTTAAACTTTCAAATTCATATCATTGTGTATATTTTGTGACCATTTTACCCCTACTTTTTTCGAATTTTGAAGGGTGAAATGGTCATTTTACAAGACAAAATCGTCACAAAATACACATAATGATCAAAATTAAAATGTTTAATACACACAATGAGAAAAAAAATACTTTAGTACACACAACCATAAAAGTGGTTAGTTTACTACCATTTTAAGTGATTTTCCCTAAAAATGATTATATGATTTCCCGACACGACTTAATACGTAATTAAAACGAAATCATCGAAAGTATTAATTATCGAAACAATCGATAAATAAACGTAAACTTTTGGGCATCCGTCGGTATCGCGATCACTAGGAATTCTCGTTGTACATTGATTTCGAATAAACTCGTTGTAAAACGCACGCGGGTGATTTTAAATCAAAAACTTGATTTAAATAAATATGGAAAAATAAAATAAAAATTTTATAATTCCATACAAAGTATTTATCGATGATCATAAAAATACTTAAAAAGTATAATTTAAAAATCTCAGGATTTACATGTAGCAATACAAGAAAACATAGTATGTTAGAAAATCAAGAAGCACGAATAAAAAGAATATAATAATACTGAGAAAGTACGGGTTCTCACAGTCTTCCCCCCTAAAGGAACTTTGGTCCCCAGAGTTCTCCTGAAAGCAGTAGACGATGCAAACAAGAGGAGGTACAAAGTGTAGAACAAATTCATTACTTCCTAGGTAAATTTCCGTACCACGACGAATCTTAACGGTTAGAATTCGCTATGCTTCAGTTTCTTAACTCCTTTTCGTATAACTTTTCAGTCTTGGATTATAATAACGATCTTTCAGTACAGAGAAATATTCAAAAGAAAGAATGAACACAAGCATCGCTTAAACGGACAAAGTACGATAAAATGAACCAAGATTGTAAATCAACAAGGGGTCGCAAATCGTGCAACTATAAAATGTGACAATCTTAAAATGTAAGAATCTAGTCACAAGCGAGATAGAACGGAAAAAAAAAGTGAATAACATATGATCATTAAAATACAAGCTATCAAAATTAGTTGTCTAGGATTTTTGTATTACTTTAAAACCTAGTTTTAAATATTTTCTTGATTAAAAGAAAATTTTTACCAAGTGTAGTGATTAAAAATCAAACTCTATATAAAACGAGTGGGTAAACAGTTGTCAAATCTTTTTTTTTATCAGGACTTCAAGGTAAAAGTAACTCAGTTCAAATAGTTATTTTGTTCAGCTTAAAAGCTTTTCGGGTGACTACATGAAATTATCGTTAAAAACTCTGGTTTATCGTTACCGTTAGAGAAAATCAGATTTTCCAAGTTATTTAGAATCATTGTTAGAAATTATAAATTAATTAAATAATTTCATTAGGTTGACAGTAAAGTATAATAAAATCAATTACTTTAAAAGATACAACTTGACACTGTTTAAACATAAGTTATAAATTTATCCAAGAGGATGTACAGATTCGATATTAAACTTGGAATGGGTATTTTGACAATTTAAACATTTGGTAAAATGTATAAAATGTTCTTAAAAATTAATAATAATTTTTAGAAATTCAAGAAAGTGTTTAAGATATCAAACGATAAACACGTAACAGTTTCTGGTTTTCAGAAAGTGACAAAATAGCAAACGATTATGAAACGAATATCGATCAACAATTAGTACACACGCAATAGCACGAGGGAATAAAATGGAAATCGTATCAACTCTTAACGAACATGATAGAATAGATGCATCGATGATAAGGACAATAAGAAACAAAGGATTCGGCAAGATTAATTCACGAGTGCGGTTGGCGTCACCAATAACGGCTTATTAAGTTCTCGGTGGTCGAAATACGATCGAAAGGGAAAAGCCACACAACGAATTTTTTAATCAAAGAAAATTCTTAAGAAGTCAATTGAGAGAAGTTCCAGTAAGATGAACAACATTAACAACTAACGGCAAGATCAATACATGGTTCACACGAATGAATTTTCAAGGCGATAGTGTTTTAACACATATCATGACAATTACACGAAATCATCGTTCACGTCCAGTCATAAATCATTAATCGCGTCCAAAGACGTTTCGAATGTCTACCAAAAATAGATAGAGATGGTCAATCGATGTAGGAGCATAGCAAGGTTGATACTTTCAAGTCGGGTATCAATGGTAAGAATTTAGGCAAATGGTAACGAAAATCGTATCATGAGGATGATGAGGTAACAAGTATAACAAAGGTTGTTGAGTAAGGAAATAGGTGCTTGAGGCACGCACTTTGTTCAAGAAAAGATAAGGGTTCTTGTGTGTAAGTCACGAATTGTTGTTACTCGCATTAAATGTAAGAGTTTTCAAAACTTTTATTTTTATCTAACTTTTTAAGAAACATATTAAAAAGTTGATTGTTGGTCAAATATTTAGGGCGACTACTATTCGGCCTTGCATGGCTCCTTCTAAATTAAGCATAGGTGATCAGGCCATGCATAATTTAGGACTAGCAATGCGATGCTCAGCTTCGCCAAACCAGTATTACATATCATATGATTTAAAATATATATATAATACCATTTGTAAAAACAGAAATCAAAATAGTTTATGAAATTATTCGCCAATAAGTTACTGGCTAGATATTTAATTCAACAATTGTAATGTTACAAGATTCTTTACAAGACCCAAGGTAGAACAATTTGTGAAAATACATTGTAAAATTAATATAAATTAATTTTATAAGATAGCATTCAATTATTTAAGAAAGCCCAAATGAAACCTTTTGTAAAATGATCCGCAAACAAGACCAATTTGGGTTTATATGGTAACTTGTAAAATAACGAGTGGGTTACATGAGGGTAATAAATAGTTCAAGACAGACAACGAAATGGTTACAAGTTGATAAGGTTTCAAGAGGTTTAGCAGGAATCGTCAAGAGACGCATGTCAAGTTGATAACAAACGATACGAAAGCAAGAACTTCAACCTCGGTCCAATTCAGGGGTACGATAGAAGCAAAGAAAGACAATATAGAATGACAAATAAGTCATATATAAAAGAAAGGATAAAGGAATCCGTAGGTGTGCACATCGTAATTTATTTGACAAAAATACACTTTTAAGAAAGTAGGGTATCAGTTAACAAATAGTACAATCACTCCGAACAGTTTCTATATTAGGAAGTTATCGAATTTCAATAATTCAGGATCTACGTACATGTATGACCGAACTCAAAGTTACTATTTTATACTTGTTCAAACGCAATCATAGTTTTTAGTTTGCAAAATATCATTAATTAAAGTTTTACGAGCTCAAACGAACTCAAAACGCTTCAATCCATGTTTTTAACTTCTATCAGTTTTGACCTGTTTAGTCAACTTTGACTTTTTGGGTTTGACTAGACCAATTAACTCACTAAACGATATTCTAAGACTCAAAGTCTAATGCATTTCGATGTAAAACAGTGTTTTGAACAACTTTCTAGTTTTACCCGAGACTTGAAACAGAATAAAAATGGACGAAAATGCCCTTGCATTAAATCTGTCAACAAAATGATATTTTAGCATTATTCAGAAAATAACTTCTTAGATTTAACAATCTCAAATGAGCGTAACTTGCTCGATTTTAAAGTTTACTGGTCAAATTTTATGTCCTAAACGGACGTCTCAACAAGTAGAAATATATATTTTTATGTCTAATGTTATAAAAATATTTTCTCGACATGGTTAAATTCCCTGTAAAGTTTCTGTACAAAGTATATTTTTTGACACAGTTTGAAATTAAATCCAAATTTCATAATAACTCAGAATTAATGTACACACAAGACTTGTGGATTCCATAAAGACGAAAGAGAAGAAAAACTGCATAATTAATCATGTAAAGAAAACATAGTATGGAAATGGTTCAAGTATGCCAACGATAATCAGAGAGATAAAAAACGACGCATATCATTCGTGTCTTCAGCTGCAAGATGCAATGCAGGAAGGTCTCTTGGTGGCATGATTTCCAAAATTACAAGACATACCGAGAAAGAAACAAGATATTAACAAGTCACACTCCTGAGGCGAGGAGGTTTAATGAAAAAGGGAGGATACAAGTAGGATCGTATTCCATACAATTGTCACATAATAAATGACGATCATGTGTTCAAGGTACAACGGATGTTATAAGTCGAAGTCGAACGTAGAATGGTCAATGAAAGAAGATGTAATCCATGTACAAGTGTCGTGTAAAACGGTGGCGTAAAGGTCAATCAAGATTATGAAAACCCACAATATTATTCAACACTGATTCAAGGAATGCTTCGAGATGTGTGACTCTCATGGTGTCCTTTAGTCTTTTCCTGAGACACATTGAGTTACACCATGGTCTATAGACTAGACATTCAATTACGAATGATCGGAAAGCAAATTGGATATCTAAATAGATATTTTAAAGAAATTAAACAATGAGAGCAACACGTACGGTAGTAGAATGAAAATCAGATGTTCATCGAAAACAACACTTATTCAATCTCGAACAATGGTATCACGAGAGTATGTACAACATGTAGCAGCGATTCGAGAAAAACAGACGGTTCAAAACGAACGAGTATATGAAGTCAGTCGTATCACGCATAAATGAAATAGCAATAGTACTCAGAAAAATGAGTATGAAAAGTCGGTAGCATACGCGCTCTGAATACAAGTATGTAACGTCATAATGATATAAAATCATTGAAATAAGATCAATTCACAAGAACAAGAATTCAAGAATACAGTATAGGCAGGTGTAATCACAGTAACATTCAATGATAATTCATGAAGCACTAGGCTTTGTAAAGACATAGTAATTATCGCCATTAAGGTAATGTAATATTTCAACATGAAATCAAGAGATGAAATATTAAAACGATAATTAAAAGTAAATAATAAGGATTAGAGAGTTACCCGCGCAGATATCGAACAACATTGGCAGATTCTGTGTTTGACAGTTAGAAACATAAAATATTTGAACTTTCGGTTATAGACTAAGTTTTGAAAAACGACTCAGTTCCCTATAACCATCGCTCTGATACCAATCTGTGAGACCCCCAAATCTGACATGGAACAACTAGGCAACGAGGGGGTAACACGTCATAGTACAAGAAACAATGAATTACAGTTCATACAAAGCTGACGAAATAAAAACATGTACATTACATCATAAAAGGTCAGAGTTTTTAAACATAGGTCCCAAAATTTTAGAAGCGGAAAATTATATTATTTCGTCTCGATTTATAACAATAAGTTGCCCAAAAGATTGAATAAACTTCTGATAGTTTATATAAAACAAATCTTTCAAAAGCATCACAGAAATCTCCAAGCTGTGATAATATCATGCGGGATCCCATCCAAGCAAAGCTAAGTAATAATACCTGAGATTAAACATGTAAAATCGTCAACACAAAGTTGAGTGATATTCATAGGTTTAGTAATAAGGATGTGGAACACAAGCATACATTTGTAAAACAAGTAGTATGGAGTATGGTTATATACGTCAACCATAGTCCGAAATCATTATTATTTCTGTTTAGTTCATGAACCGAAGCTTAACTCAGTGTAAGTTCCTCTAGGGAGTATTCAGCCTAAATACTCAAGTATAAACGAATATTAGTGCGTCAAAGTAATCGGGACGGGGATAGTCAATCCCGATGGATCCACCCACAACATTCGCGCTTCGCGCAATGCACACCGGATAATTAACGGTTCATGATCAGGAGAGGAAACTTAAGGCTAGACTAAAAGCAATAATAATATCGAAAACCTGAAAATCATACATGTTCTGGATAGCATACAAGTTCTGGATAACATACAGTTTTTAATGGATGTGTTCCACCATGTAAAATCTCACCCCGTGTTTAGAAACCATGTACAAGTAAAAAGGGGCTATGAACTCACCTTAGCCACGAGGTAAGTCAATCACGGTACTCAGCAACTGAGTAGAAACAATGGCAGTGAGACGATCACCGACGATATGGATGCCCGGGAAACACGAAAACCGCAACCTATCACAATAAGGCGCGCGTTAAGACTCGAACTCAATATCGATATATACCAAATATAATATGACTCAAATGTTTTCCAAAGTATTTATATTTCAAAACCATTGACACGAATCAAATGAATCCATTTTAACCCATTTATCCAGCAATACCCGTTAAAACACTTGTACACTTGAAGTCGACCCGTCATAAGACGCCAAGTCAACGCAAGTCAAACTATTCCTTTACATCGCTCGGACCAGTAGCTAAGTCATTTATATAATGACTAAGCACTTGAGTAAGTCACCAAGTCCGATGGTGAATACTCAAACTCACGCAACACAATCATTGAACTATGTGTCCAAAATAAAATCAGCAAGTACACCCCGAATGTACACACCGATCTACCCTATCTAGACTTGTCCGTTTTACATGAAAATTGGTGTCAAGGTCACTTATAACCTGTATAAGACCTCAACAAAATTTGAGCCAAAGTTCACACTTTAATATCCATCAGCTCGACACTTTTCTCGACTCCAAATTTGGGACAGATTTGTGCACTTGTTTTATAAAACCGTTTAGACCGCTTTAAAAGTGCAAAATCGACAATACGACTTTTGAAACCACTACTAGACTCATCAAACTCAGTTTGTAAACTTTGAAAACCAGTAGATACATTTATCTATCCAAGCCTAAAGTCCCCGAGAGTCGACCCAAAATCAGCCACAATTTCGGATTGTGCCGAATTGCGTCCCCCGGTACACGAAAACTAAAAGTAGCATAACTTTTGACTCATAATGACTTAGAAGCTCTATCTTATACCAAAACGACCGTCTCGGAAAACTCTACAACAATATCAAATAATCTTAGCCTTTCACAGACTTTAAACCCACGAAACAATCTGTTTAAAGCTGCTGTCCCAAATTAGCCTTTTAGAAAACAAGTCAAATCCATTTTTTCAACCAAAACCACTCATTCCCATACCTCTAGGATCACTATACTATCATACCCATCAACCAAACACTCTTAAAAACACTTGCATGCAAAATCTAACAAAAATCAAAGATTAAAAACAAGACTTTTTATGATAAAAACAACATAATCTTACCATAACACCACATGCATGATGATTAAAACATCATACAACCATGAATTCAAAAGTTTATAAAAACTTGATGCATGTGTACAAATTTAGTATCACTAGAATCACCATTGAATTTTAGGAATGGGTCTAATCTTTGTTTTTATTAAATCATGGTGGATGATGGTGAAATGAGGTGTTTTGTGGTGGTGGAGTGGCGGCAAGTAGAGGAGTGGGGAGAGAGATTGGTGAATTTTTTTTTAAAATGTTATGTGTGTGTAGTTTTGGAAGAAAAAGGCATTTATATGGTGGTTTAAGTGGAGGGACCAATGTTGCCAAGTTTGAAACTTGTGGACTTAAAAATAATTAATAGTTTTAAATGGTAGAAAATAGTTATTGGTAAATATTGAAAATATTTACGGGGCTCGGGTTTCGTAAAAATACTTTTCAAAAGTTACAATGCATCATAAAAATGATTATATGATTTCCCGACACGACTTAATACGTAATTAAAACGAAATCGTCGAAAGTATTAATTATCGAAACAATCGATAAATAAACGTAAACCTTTGGGCATCCGTCGGTATCGCCATCACTAGGAATTCTCGTTGTACATTGATTTCGAATAAACTCGTTGTAAAACGCACGCGGGTGATTTTAAATCAAAAACTTGATTTCAATAAATATGGAAAAATAAAATAAAAATTTTATAATTCCATACAAAGTATTTATCGATGATCATAAAAATACTTAAAATGTATAATTTAAAAATCTCAGGATTTACATGTAGCAATACAAGAAAACGTAATACGTTGGAAAATCAAGAAGCACGAATAAAAAGAATATAATAATGCTGAGAAAGTACGGGTTCTCACAAATTGGCACAACACCTTATCGTTTATTGTACGGTAAAACGTGTCACTTGCCCTTCGAAATTGAGCACCGTGCTTATTGGGCATTAAGAAGCTGTAATCATGATCTCAAGATTGTTGGAGAAAACCGATTCTTGCAATTGCATGACCTCGATGAATTAAGACTCCAAGCTTATGAGAATTCCAAATTATACAAAGCACGTACCAAGGCTTATCATGACAGGAAACTTCGAATCCGAAAAGAGTTCAAGAAGGGAGACAAAGTTCTCTTGTTTACTATGTGATATAAATTCAAAGCTCCAAAGCTTAAACAAAAGTGGTACGGTCCTTTTATAGTAAAACATGGATACCCATCTGGTTATGTTGAATTATATGACAAGAATGGAGGAAGCTTCATTGTTAATGGACACCGTGTTAAACTATATCATGAAGAGTGGAGTGAACACTTTCCGCTCGATAAAAATAAAGAAACATTAAAAGAAGTACGAGTCAGGCTGATGACTCTATAATAAAATAAGCGCTTCTCGGGAGGCAACCCGTGTCTTTTTGAATTTTTAAGTGTGATTTTCTTTTTTAAAATAAATTCATGCTTACACCCCATAATTTTTAACCAATGTTTTGCTTAAGTGTGAGGGGGTGTAGCATGTGTCGCTTTTATAAAAACCTATAAAAACCAAAAATAGAGTGTTTTCGTATTTTTGTGTGTTTTATCTTTTTTGTAGGTACCGCAAGTTGAAGGCGAAGACAAGACTCTTGTATGATGCATGATATGCCCGTGATTCTAGTTTTCTCTCATTCCCTATACTTTTGTTCAGTTTCATCACATTGAGGACAATGCTAAACTTAATTGTGAGGGGGTTGTAGGGAAATCGAGAAAAAGATGCTTAATTGCCATATTTTTGGGCTATTTTAAAAATTTTGTTCTGTTTTGCCCTTGTAAATAAAAAGTTTCAAGCAAATGTATATAAATAATCAAGATATTATCTAATCGGTAATTTTTGAAAATTTGAGATATACTGTGTCAATTTTACCCAAGTCAAAGTCTCATATAATAGTAGAAGAAAAATCCAAAAATAGGAGAAAGTTGCAAGTTCCATGTTTGTCAATACAACATGAACTTTGTAAGTATGTTGATCCATGGCTAGGAGTTTTAGCCAAGAAAAAAAATAAAAAAAAAAGAGAAAAAGAAAGAAAAAGTCAAAAAGACAAATAAATAGCCAATGAGCTATAATGTTATGAAGTTGAAGGAAGAAGAAGAAACAAAAGGTATCGATTAGCCAATGTGCTAAGTCGGGATACATGTTGCTTCAATTCATATGTTATTAGTGTAGTTAGAAATAAAAGACTTTCTAGATTTTTATGGGTATTAACTTTATATCTCAATCTTTCAACCTTAAAAACTTAAGACGATGAGTTTTATCTTGTACTTGTACTTGGTAGACTTGCATCGAATTTATAAAATACATGTACCTTTGGATTTAATTTTCGTTTATTCTTGCTTGAGGGCAAGCAAAACTTAAGTGTGAGGGGATTTGATAACGCCCAAATCCAACATGTTTTTGGGAGCGTTATCCGTACTTTTGTGCATGTATATTGGTTATATCTATGATACTTTCGTGCATATTTGTGCCCAATTGTGTTTGCAAGTCTTTGTGTAGCCAATTGCAGGAATGAAGTGTAAAAAAACGCAAATGTGAAGATTAGTACGAGTACGAAGAATCCTAGTCAAGTTCAAGACCCGTGTACAAATTACAAGCCTTTGAAGATCAAGTTCGGGTGCAAGAACAACTATTTCCAAGGAGCATACAAGCCACCAACACCATCAAGTTGCCACTTGCAATAATCATCAAAGAAGCCACCAACATGGCCACCAACTTTTGTGTAGACAGAAATTGTGTCTACATACATGCAAGATCATACAAGAAGTTTCTAGACTTGCTTTGGCTCCAAGTATTTGTCTTTGGCTCCAAGCCATGCATTCACTCCATGCCATCAACTTTGCCTATAAATAAGACCCTAGGGGTCATGTAATCATATGCCTTCCAATACTTTTCAATATCTCTTCATATCATCTCATAAATAACTCTCTCAACCTTGTCCAAACCTCCATTCCCGGATTTGAGCAAGGTGGTGCAAGAAAAGTCACTTTTGGAGTCCGAAAAGCAAAGCTAACATCACGAAACTCTTAGGGATCATTACCCTAATCATTAGCAACATATTTTCACTTTGTAAGGCTCTTAATTATGACTTGTAAGACTATTATTTCAGAGTTTATTTCATCATTTGTTATGAGTAGCTAAATCTCATTCTACACTTGGTAGGATGATGTTTGTGGTATGAAGTAGTGGTTGTGATTGTGATTTATGTTTATTTCAATGTCAAGCTTTCCTATGAACCATTAGTACTTATGTTTCATGTGACAATTGTTATCAAAACTTAATTTATTGGTGAAGATTTCATAGGTTGAAAGGGTTATTTTCAATCAACAAGTCATAGCCGGTTTGGCTATGATTGGCTATCTTTTGTATTGATCATTTCTTAAGAAGTTTTGATTATGACGAAACATAATTATAAGTGTTAGCAAATTCATGAAACGACCATGAATCGAATGTGTTGAAATTGGATTAAGTCCTGAATTGAGTGATTGAGTCTAATGCTTGTTTTCTTTAACCTAAGTCTTGACGAGGATTGAAGCTTTTGAAAACAATAGATTGGATTATCCATATAATTATCATAATCATATTTGTTAAACGTGTCATCACAATCATACCACTACGGATGCTCAAAATAGTCTTTACCAAGTGTTGTCTTTAATCTTATCATTCATCTCATCAATTTTACTTGTTATTTGTTTGTCAACAATTGCTACAATCAACGATTATAGTTTTATTTTTGAATGATCATAGGTTTTCCAAATGCCCGTGAACGATCTCGGTATTACCACATAAAAGCTATACACAAACGAAAGGGTTATACTTGCCCGTGCGTTTTTAGTCAATCTGGTAATTCGTGTTATAAATTTAAAACTTGCTCTCCAAATCCATCACACGACGGACGCATCAAGAGGGGGATAATGGATAAGAGATGTTTTCACAATGACTAGTAAGATTAGGGAAAGAAGATAGGTCATTGAGTTGAGGAGAGTTGAAAGGTTTAGGTGGTGGTGGAAGAATTTCATTTTATCCGGTAATTGGATTTGTAGAGTAAGTCTTATTCCAATATTGAATTGGAGAGAAAGAGGAATTCTTGGAGGATTTTGGAGAAGAAGAATCATGAGTATTCTTGTTCTTTTTGATCCAAACGGGTCGAACCGAGATTTTCGGTTTCTTTGAAAGCTTAGAAGAAGAAGCTTTAGATTGAGAAGATTGTGACAAAGAAATGTTAAGGTTAGGAATGGAAGAATTAGGCATTATGAGGGATGAAGAGAAGAACTCCCAAAAGAGAAGAATTTAAAGAAAATAGACAAGGCAAAGATTTGAAATGAAAATAAAAGGTTTTAGGGAATGTTTAGCTAAATTGGGTAAATAAAGAATCTTAACCAAGACAGTGGTCAAATAGAAAGACCAAAAATAAGCCAAGAACGGCTTTCCTGTACGCGGTTCTTTAATAGAGCCCGCGGTTCCACATCGATATGGAGACGCCTGGGGGATAAGGAGCCGCGTCCAGGGGACAGCAAACCATGATTTTCAAAAGTTTTGGAGAAAAAAAGACTTTTTCAAAATTTTGCAAATCTTGGATTTTTACCTCTTTTAGAACTAGATTATGCTAGGGTTGCATAAAAGCAACACATTTACAAAGAATGTCTTGACAAAGGGTGAAAAAATATTTAGATAACATTTTGATCCAATTTTAAGTCAAGTCTTTAGAGGTTGAGATAGATTTAGGTTCAATTTAAAATGAACTGAAGTTGATTAATGTGATCACATAGGTTAAAGCACATAAAACTAAATCCATAGATCATCCACATGATAAAATCATGAGGGAAAAGAAAACAAATACAAGAAATAAAATAACAACTAACCAATACAAAGTTAGCTAAAACTAGGTCTTGAATGCATAGTCCTCTTTGGCTTGACCTTCTTTTTAAAAGAAAACATTTTATTTTAAAAACCATCATTCATCTCCTATGAGGAGGAGGCATGGAGAACAAGGCAAGGAAGAAATCATGCAACCTTCTATGAAGACCAAGCATCTCCAACCTTAGGTTTTGAATGATGTAGTTATTATAGAGACAACATGGGCAATTTACACCATGAGCTTCTAGGAACCCAAAGAAGTAAGGATCACCCATGAAGTGAGGAATAGGAATACCCAAAATATGAGCATTAGTGTTTGAGGGTGGAGGAGGTGGTGGATGCATAGTGTCTAAGGGTGAGATGGGATAATTGGGTGGAGTGAAGGGAGAGGTAACCAAAGGCTCAAGGAAAAAAGGGAATGCTTTGTAGTGGTTGAGGTTGAGAAATCCCATCCAAAGGAGGACTAGGAGTGAATGGTGAAGAAAGATCATTCATTCTTGATTGGAATGAAGAGGAGGTAGAACCATGTGAATGGTTAGTACCATGTGTTGAGTTTGTCTGGCATGGAGCAAGGGGTGGTGAAGGTGAAGAGGAAATGAGAATAGGAGAAATATCATTTTTGTGAGTGTGAAAAGATGAAGAACCAATGTTAGGTAACTTAATCTTAATTTTAAGGCTTCTTTTGGAAGAGGAAGTTTTGGAAGAAGTGGATGTTCTAGTGGACACCATGGTTGTGTGGTAAGGTTTAGAGAAGAGTTGAAGGGATGAAGAACACAATCAACAAGAGAGGGTTTAAGAAGAGAAGGGAATGATCCAAACTAGTAATGGGTTAAAATCATTTTAGGTGAATAATAAAAATAGGTAGCCTAGTTTAGGAAAGTGCGGGTTTTTGCAAAAATTTTATCAAAGTTTTACACAGATTAAGGAAAACAGTGTAAAGCAAAGATTCTGTCGACACAGTGACAAGCGGTTCCTTATGTAGGTCCGCGGTTCTTTATCGCTAAGGAACCGCGGATTCGATATGGAACCGCGACCAGTGGTGTCAAAAATGTGCACTTCCTCAAACTTTGGTTAGTCCAGATTTCACACAAGTAAATAGCAAGCCAAAGTTAACTATAAGTCAAAATCTAGGAAGCTAACAAACACATAATATGCACAAAGCTATGCAAATTGAATGATCAATAGCATAGATGATTAGGATTAAAATACTAAGTAATCCAAACACAAAGTATTAGTTTAGCAAACATAATATCCTAAAAACAACAAGAGAAAAAAGATAAAAAGTTCAACAATTCAAACATGCTTACAAACATGTTAACCTTGATAAACCAAGCTTCATTTCTTCTTCTTGCTAAGTCCCTTGATCACTTTGGCTATGTTCTTGAACGATCCTCTTGATTCCACTCGATGATCACACAACTCACCTTTGGTTTTAAGATTAGCTCGGTAGACATCCTCAAGACCGAAGTTTTCGGGAAGTCCACTAGTAGCATAGTGGGGAGGAGGGATGGTTTCTTCTAACCCTTCCATGAAAGTGTCCATGGATGGGTGGGAGTTAATCTAAGAACCAACATGAGCACTTGTGCCTACGCCACCACCATCACTTGGTGACATATCAAAGTTCTCATCATCGGACTCTTGTGGATCGGACTTTCTTGAACCTCGATCACTTCTAGCTTTTCGTGGTTGTACCTTTTGAATCGGTAGCATGACACGTTCGACCGAACGAAAGCGAGAAATGTTGATGTCGGGATAGTCTTCACCAACCTTCTTAAGAAGGTGAGTAAGGATCATGGCATAGGGAAGATTTGTTTTGGGTTTGGAAAGAGCATAAGTGATTCGTCGAGCGATGTAGTATGCGAGATTGTACTTGGCGTTGGTAGTGATGCAACATAAAATGTTCACCATACACGCCGGGATATGATCCTGGTTTCCTCCAAGACAAAATACATTCTCCCTAAGGATGTCGGACCAACGGACCATGCAATCATTTAGGTCGCTTAAGAGAACCTCATAGCGTTTTACTCGACACTTGTTAGAGTGGAGGCTTCTTACAATGTTTCCACTACGATCTTTACAAATGAAATCAAGAATGTAGTCAAGGTCAATCTCTTCATTTTCATCTGGAGCACAGTCGAATGGTTCAAGAAGATAATCAAGTTTCCATTTATCAGTAAATCGACAAGTGCCCACAAATGGAACACGAAGAGCTTGACCAAAGTCTTCAAGAGAGAGTTTAATGAGTCGACCTTCAAGGATGAACCTAACATATACTCTACCGTTATCATAAATGAGAGAGTATGTGCTAAAGAACTCTAATAGAAATTCGGGATATATATCCTCTTTGATGTCCAACAAACAATCAAACCCAATTTCTCCGAACATCGATCGAGTATATATATATATCCCTCAATATCCTCTTCGACAACTCTACCCTCGTGAAAGCAACATTTTTGGAGTGAGGAATAGGTGTTGTAAGTTGAGGGGAAGCACACATTTCGGAAAGGTTTGGCATATATTGTCTAGTGTATTGGTGGTCTTTTTGAAATTCCGAAGGCATGATTAGTACCTTAGTAAACACAAAAGTATTTCCCCAATTACTCATATGTTACATATAAACCAAAAAACAAAAATATGAGAATGTATTTCATCAATATCTTGACAAACCAAGGTTTAATCCTTATCATTCTCATATACACAATGTACCTAGTTCATCATTAACAATGACACATTGACCATGTAAGATCAATAATGAACTTTGGTTTTTCAAAACAAAGATTTTAGGTAAGCATTTAACAATGTCATTACCAACTTGTTCATGGTTTCATATCAATTCCATCAATCAACCAAAACTATTTAGTCAAAATTTGGATTTGTTCTACAAGTGGGTTTTAGTGAATGTTGGTCCCTTGTAATTAGTGCTATACTTAAGAATACTAAGTATAGTCCTAACCCATAGTTAAGTAATGCAATCAATGTAATATAAAGTAAAGTAAATAACACAAAGGTTTTCAACGTTTAACTCTTAGATTTATTAAAGAATTATACCCTATTGTATACGAAGCTACAATAGGAATTGAATAGACAATGTGTGGTTTGGTGATCTCCTCACTAACAAGCTAGTCCAATCCTAACGATTGCTAAGCTTGAAGATTCTATCAGTGAGAGTTCAGAACTCAAGTGTTTGATCGTATTTGGAGGAGAGAAAACTTTGTTTGTGAATGACTAAAGCATTGAGTGCACAAATTTGTTTTCTCTCCTTTTACAAGCATCATATTTATAGAAGGAAAGTTAGATAGAAGACAAAGAATTGCCCATGTGCAATTCTTGTCTTATTAGTACAGTGTAGTATCTTGTCTTATCCTATTCTAAGTATTAAGACATAAGTCCTTTTACACTTGTCAGTACCCTATGTATCCCAAAAGGGTAAGTCACGCTAATTGTGTGATGTACTCCATCTTATCACAATTCAACTTATCCCGTATTTACTTCAGTCTTGTAGAATGCTTGTTTCTTCAGGGAGATCGTATGGGGTTCAGTGAGTCTATTGGCACAACTCACTGAACCCATCACCTTCTTCTTCGTCATAGAAGTCATTCATTGAGCTTCACCTCTCTGAATGCTCGAGTCTTTCTTTTAGACTCAGTCTAGGAACTTGAAGGCAACTCACTGAGTGACTATTCACTCAGTGACTTTGTTATGTTCAAGGTTAATACTTCACTTAGGATGATTGTTATTCAAATCCATCAATAAGGTCATTAGGCACTGAATTGACCTAACAATCTCCCCTTATTTGGATATAAAATTTGCCTAAGTAAAATTGTTATAAGTGAGCAAAGAGGCTTCTTCTTACACAAACTATTCTATTGATGAAAACACTTGTTTTAACAAAGTACTTCATTTTTATTCATCATTACATAAGACTGAATAGTCTGATACAAGAAACATAAACAAAAGAAAAGATTACAATTATTCAGGAGTCCATTGCTTCGCTCTACACCCTTGATGACTTTAACACCTTTTCTTTATCAGGCCTCCTAGCAATCATCTCCCTGAGCTTCTCAGCAAATCTTTTATTCTCATCAGTCTGAACTTGTCCAGCCATTACTAGAAAGATGAGAACACTCTCAGTGGTGCACTTCTCTATGTCACTCATTCTTTGAAAAGCTTGGTCCCCGAATACATCAATGAAGAAGATACCCCACTCAGGTTCTTCTATGACCATGTTGTTCACAAAGGGGACATTATCAGGGAGAGTACGATTGTAGTCTAACCCAGGGATCTTAGTCTCAGCTTCAAGCTCAACTCTTTTCCTTTTTCTTCCCTGAGTTTTGGTAGGATCCTGTTCAGTTAAAGGAAGATCTTCAGTGATTCCTAATTGTTACTTGATCCGATTCAACCTCTCATATCACTTACTGAGAGAGTTTAGTATCTCAGGGACACATTTGTTTCTTCTTGGTCCTGAAGATCCTTTCCATTTCGTCCCACTCACTGAGGCCGAAATCACCAAATGAAAATTTCTTCATAACTTCAAAATTCCTTTCATCGTTGTTTCTGTAGATAGATACTGAGACTGGTGTGGTATGAGGAATGATTTGAAGGTTAGTGATTGGTTCAGGCTTCCTTCTTTGAGTGACGACTTTGGTGTATCGGTCATATAGTTTCTTCAGTTAGGTGGTTCTTTGTTGTTGCTTCAAGACCATTTCATCCTGAATGGCCTTGAGTTCTTCCTCTTGCTTTTGGATGAACTCCTCTCCCCCTTTCTTACTCAACAAGGCCTCAGGGTCACCACCCACTTCTTTCACAAACTCAGTGGATACCCTTAAAATTTCATCCCTTGTTGCTTCACTAGCCTTAGCCATCTCCATTCTATCTAAGTAATCTTGAATTTGATCAGGAGTCATCTTGTCATCTATCCATTAATCTCATAAGGTACCAAGATAATGGCATCAGGATCAGGCCTTCTTTCTCTTGTAGCTTTTACATGTTTCTTTGGTGGAGGTGTTAGGTTTTCATCAGCAATACCTTTGCCCCTATCTAAATTAGATACTGAGGGCTCAGGGTTGGGAGGAATTGAGTTTAAGGGTTGGGGTTGTGCTAGTTTTTCTTGCTCCCCCTCAGTGTGAGAAGTAGGTTCATTCCAAGTAAGTGTCATTGGTGGTACATTCTCCCCCTCAAAAGTTGAAGGATCAGCCTGACTAATCCCAGCTTTTTCCCTCTGAGATGGTCCTGAGGTGATGGTGGAGGACCCCTTGAAAGCCTAAAACATCTCAGTCACCATTGCCTTCATGGACTGAGTGTCAGCTTTGATGGTCTTAACATCCAACTGAATGAGGGATTGAGTGTTTTCTATGGTGGTGATTCTTGTCCTAAGTCGAGGAATATCAGCATCTTTCAGGGACTTGGAGATGTCAGAGAGATTGGAGGCATTAGCCATGTAACCTTGTGCAACCTTTCCCAATGTAAATTCTGCCTCAGCATCCATGTGTACATCCTCATAGATGGCATCACATTTACCCTTCACCATATCCAAGTCAGACCTGAGAGAGTCCAATCTGGTGAAAACCTCAGTGAGCTTGTCCTCCTTCAATAACTCTAGTAATTGACTAACTCTGGAAGTGGACTCAGTAGTACTAGTGATCAGTCCATCCAGAGTTGTTTTCAAGGACACATTCGCCTCAACAATTGGAAGAGCATGGTTGAGGAAGTTGATGAGCTTCTTTTCTTGATTCTCATGACTACTGTTAACAGAACTGATGAACTCCATTTGGTTGTCCACCTGAATTCTCATCTTCTCCTCAGCCATGTCAAAACGATCACCATACGTTCTGAATTCATCAAGGAGTTCATCAATCTTGGAAGCCAGGTCTTCATGGACCTGAGTTACCTCAGCTTTAAGGGTAGTGGAAGCATGGGTTAAGACACCCTTGAGGGTTTCATACAAAACCTTCTCAGTGAGAGGCTTGGTGTCATCAAAAGTGTTATCCAGAACCACGGTCTGAGTCCCCAACGAAGAGGTGTCAAGTTTTGCCTCTTGGGAGGGATTTTTTTGGTACCTCAAGGGAGGGCTCTTTTTGTTCGGATGCCTCAGGGGAGGGCTTTCGTTGAGCCTCAGGGTAGGGCGGTATGTCCTCGAACAGTGGTGGGTATTGTGGCTTCTGGTCTGATTTAGGAGAGGCCTGAGTGTCAGGTTCATCCCCGACCTCAATCATGTCATCGTCATCACTGAAACCTTGGAGTAGCTCGTCAGGCTCCTCTAGTAGATCTACAAAATCTCCAAAGTTTAGTGAACCCCGTGGTTTGTCCAACTCCCCTTCAAAAGAAGGTTTACCTTGGTTATCTTCACTCCCTACCCCAAATCCTGAGGCTTGGGTTGTAGCCAACTGATACTCAAGGGCAGTTTGCGATTGATTAGTTGTGGAGGTGAGATCCCTATCAGTGGGGTGTTTTACCCGTGGGCGTCCCTCTGAGTCTTTGGGATCAGTAGTGGTTTAATAAGTGTGAAAGCACTTATCCTTTTACCACTTAAATATAATAATAACCAAGCCAAAACGTGTATTTTATGTCGTAAATGTCGGAATTATGTGTGGTTTGTGTTTTTGTTGTGATTTAGGACCAAAATATGAAAAGGGAAGAAAACACGGGCTTTCACGGGCTTTTATCGAAGAAAAATTCTAAAGACGGAAGTTTAATAAAGCCGAAGAACCCAAGTCTAATTAATGAAGAAATTACAAGACGAGTTCAATTAATCCCGAGACAAAGTCGAAAAAAGTCGAAGAATTTAGAAGACGAAAAGACGAGAGAAGAAAGAAAGGAGCAACACATGCTAACCTCCCTAATCTCCTATAAATACCCTCCTAATATCATGATAACTAGGTTTTTGCCTAATTAAAAATATTCGTTGATGTGTGTCTAATCGAATTGATCTAGGTTCTATGTGACTCAGCTGTCTTTGGTGGAACAAATAGTTGTGTCGTTGTAGTATATTAAAATGTGCAAGACAATTAAAGTAAATGACTTTAAAGTAAATCTAAATCTAATTTAAAGTAAATGGTGCAAGTAGTTAAAAGCGTGACTAAAATTAAAAGGCACTAAACTTAAATAACGCAAACTTGAAACTAACTAAGGCAAACTTAAAACGCAACTAAAACTTAAAACTAAGGCAAGGCCAAAATAAATCTAAGGCAATTAAACTTAAAGTGCGAGTAAGGAAAAAGGCGGGAAAAATAAAGCTCGAAATTAAAAAGCAGAAAATTAAAAACTGAAATTAAAGAAACCTGAAAATCAGCTTATCCGGAATAATACCCTTATTCAGAATAAATGGCTTACTCGGAATATGTCACCTATCCGGAATAATCCTCTCTATTCGGAATATTCGTCTATTTGGAATAATTCCCTTATCCGGAACAGTATTCCGCATAGAACACCTACTCGGAATATGTCACTTATTCCGAATAGAAGCCCTTTATCCGGAATATCTCCTTGATTCGGAATATCCTTGTTGATCCGGAATGTTTGGCCTATCCGGAATATTCTGCCTATCCGGAATACCTTCTCTATCCGGAATATCCTTGCTATTCGGAATGTTTGGCCTATCCGGAATATTCTGCCTATCCGGAATATTCGATATTCCGGATGGACCACCTTGGCTAAGACCTTGATTCGGAATTTTCCTGGGAAGATACAGTAACAGCAAACAAACACCCCGAAGAACAGGGAACAAGAAAAAGATACGATCTAGATAAAAATTAAGCAAAATCAACCACAAGATTAAATCAAACTATTCAATAAACATATACTAATGATAATCAAACAATTCAAAACAACAAAACTAACAATAAAGATCAAGATAATCAAAACCCACTTAATAAATTTAACAAAAACTCAAGAACATGAACATGAATAATAAACATATAAATCAAAGATTAAAGAAAGGTAGGATGAGATCAAACAATAAAGATAAAGATTAACAAGAATTAAAAGAACACTTACTTGAAATTAAATGGTAATTAAGGTGCAAGACAAGTATTTAAATTTGACAAGTAATTAAATGACAAGGTAATTAAAAGTGGAAGAACTAATTGTCACTATTAGCCAACAAAAATGAGAAGATTAATCCTAATGACTATTTATAGGGGAGGATTAAGGGGTGCTTAGGAAGCTTCCTCCCCTCTTTCCTTTCTCCTTAATTGCATGCTTAGTCCTTCTCTTCTTAATCTTATTATATTGCACCATTAGTCCTTAAGCCTTTTAATCTTCTTAATCTTGGACTTTAAATGGCTTTGTCTCGGGATTTCTTCAAACTCGTCTTTTAATTCTTCAATAAATTAGACTTGAGTTTTTCGGCTTTTGATAAACTTCCGTCTTTTGACTTTTTCTTCGATAAATCTTCAGAATTGGTCTTGGACTTCCGTTCTTTTTGCACTCTTGACTTCTTGACTTCGTCTTTCGTCTTTTTCTTCGATAAAAGCCCGTGAATGCCATGTTTTCTCCACTTTTCACAATTTCGTCCTAAATCACAACAAAAACACAAACCACACATAATTCCGACATAAAAGACCTAAAATACACGTTTTGGCTCGGTTATTATTGTAATTAAGTGGTAAAAAGGATGGGTGTTTACACACCTATCAAATCCCCTACACTTGACCATTGCAATGTCCTCATGCAATGCATTAGTTACAAAGCATGTTTACATTTTTCATCACAATCAATCCACGTTGGCCTTTATTAAAGAGATAGAAAAATATAAACATTCAAAGTAAAGAAATCAAAAACATACCTTGGGTTTTGGAAATGTCATGAATAATCATCATGCTCAAGTTTTCACTTTCTCCAAACCAAGCTTAAAAACGAGATCATTGTTATTATAAGTTAGCAAACTAACACGAACTCATGTGGGCCAATAATTTACTTAGACTCCCTTATTCCTAGGTGTATCTCTTATATTTTATTGTTGTCTTGAATGATCACGAGGATGCATTGTTTGACTTATTACGATAGTTTATTTAGGCTGAAAATAAAGTAGGACGATTTAATCAATAGTTAGCTAAAGGACAAAATCTTTTAAAACTGCTTCTCGGGACCTCATAAAGTACATATCTTGCCATAACTCGCTTCGCGATTTGAGACCTTTCTCGGACCGATATTTCGCAGCGACTTCATACTTCAAACCTTGAGAGACGTTCATGAAATTATGGTCTTCTCTTCATATATGAATTTCTTCACTTGAAGTTTTGAGAGATTCTTCATCTTTGGACCACGACTTCTTCATTTTTCTCCAATCTTTATTTTTGGACTTTGATATACAACGATCCGCCTCCTTTTTGACTTGGATCTATTTATCCTCATACCTTGCTAGGGTCTTTTCGGATAGACTTCTCCATGACTTTTGGGGAGTATTTGCTTTTCGTCGTGTGTCTCGATCCTTCATATTGATCTTTGATAAATGATTCTTCACATCACTTTGGATCCTTAGCAACAAAATATAGCCCTCATGTCTTGTTAGGACCTTTTTGGACTCGCCAATCTTCGCATCCCGCTTCAATAAGTTATGCCTTGGCTATGAACTCTAATCCATACCGAGCAACTTTTAAACGATCTTGGGCTAGAAGCTAAGTAACTTTTCAAATCGTACAACCTTATTTATTGCAGATAAATTTATTAGCAAGCGATGGGAGAATAGGCTTAAATTAACTCACATAAATTTACGAAAGAATACCAAACTTATAATTGACTCTATCATCTCTCGTTCTCCACAGTTTAAAATCTCAAGTAATGAGACTCGTGGATGCTTAGCCTATTAAATCAAAGTTTTTCGTTTTCGAGTCGCCTATAAGATCTTGCAAATTCTTAGACTTTTTCAAGTTTAGAAATCGCGTTTTAAAGTTCTCTTGATAAATGACTCTCTAGGATCAATTATAGGAACTTGCGAAAAGTTCTTGTTCTTAACCCGTGAGAGTTAAGACTTTCGCGTTTTATAGCTCCCTATATAAAAGGCTAGCAAAACTTGATTTAAACACGTTAAGGATACTAGCTAGAGTAACTTAGATAAGTAAACTCGGGTTGAGTCAAAAGATTCACAACGTTTGAAAATAAAAACCACTTTATTAAACATTTATTCTAATAAGGAAAGAAAATAACTATACAAAGGGAAAAACTAATAGGCCAAAATAGATAAAAAATTTTGAAAAATGTCGAAAAATTGATTTTCCGATTAAAATGAGGACAAATACAAGGAAAAGGCCACTTAACTTCGATAGAAGTCCCCCTACACTTAATATAAACATTGTCCTCAATGTTTAAGCATGTGGGAGTAAACTCCCCTACACTTAGGACATTGTGCACGTTGTTTAAATCTTGCTAAGGAAGAGACAACTAAAGAGATTCCTATTTTAATATTGAGAAAATATAAAATAGTGAATCGAAAAGAGTTTAGGATAGAACCGGGAAGATGAACACGGAATCACGGGTCGTCAAGAATCATCAAGAGTGTGTCTGTGAAGCTCAAATCCCTGATTAAGAGAGGAGAGGAAAGAGCACACACCAAAGGGTCTCCCCTACACTTAGGATAAAGAAAGCTAAAAGATAGATGCATGGGTTGCCTCCCAAGAAGCGCTTGATTTTTGATTACCGAGTCGTGAGCCTGACTCGACCTTGATCATCATAGGAAGAAGCATGAAACATATCCACCAGGATCAAAGACATAGTTTTCGTCCATCAAATAGCAAAGCTTAAGGCAAACAAGGCAAGCCAAAGAAGAGTAGGCAAGGTTCCCTTAAGCAAAGACGGAGCATGGTGGAAGCAAGGATGAAGTGGTGCAAGTATATCTTCAATAGTTCCAAAGATTTTTCCTTTTATTTCATCAGGGGGATACTGAGATGGCTGCAGAATATCGATACCGGGGTCGAACACCTTTTCCTTTAAGGGAAAATAACACTCAGGCTCAGCAAAATGTGAAGAAGATCCGCGAAGAAGCACAACCTCGTCCTTAGAAGGGGGACAAAGAGGTGTTAAATCATATGTGTTGCGGATATTGGTGTCGGCCGGTTTCTTCTCCTTTGAAAGAATGTTCGTCAAATCTAAAGTAGGATCAAGACGATAATCTTCAAAGTGTAAAGGAGGTGCATCACTCTCATGAGGGAAGTAAGTGTTGAGAAACATAGAGAAGTCTTCCTCAAATGAGTAATCATCCAAAGTAGGATCGAGTGATGGCGGAGGATCTTCATCATGTGAAGAATCACTCGAAAGAGTATCGGCCTCATCAAAATCATCATATGTGGGCAGGTCGGGATACTCGGAAGTAAGGTCATCATAATCATCCGAATCTGAGCTAGAATCGTCATCATAAGCATCAAAGATCGGTGGAGAATCATAAATGGGTGAAGGTTCCAAATTGGATAGAGAATCATCCACATCATCTTGAAAAAGTGGATTATCAATGCAAGAATCGAATAGAGGATTGTTGTAGACGACAAAATCATCAAGCACATTAATCATATTCGCAGATTCTCGTCCAAAGGATTTGCTTGTAAGCTTCCCTATTTTGAAAACTTGTGAATCATTCCTGACTCTTAAGATTAACTCACCTTCGGCAACATCAACTAGAGCTCGTCTGGTTCGTAAGAATGGCCGACCAAGTATTAAAGGAATACGAAGGTCCATTTCATAATCAAAAACGACAAAGTCGACCGGGAAAGTAAATGTGCCAACTTTAATAAACACATCTTCGGCAATACCAATGGGGTAAGCGAGAGTGCGATTTGCAAGTTCAAGAGTCATCTTTGTTGGAGTAAGGTCGGGTAATGATAGTGTTTTCCAAACACTCAAAGGCATAAGATTAATACTGGCCCCGAGATCAGCAAGGGCAGTAAATTCTTCGGTTTTGTTGAAGATGCAAGGCAACACAAAACGACCGGATCTCCAAGCTTTTCCGGAAGTTCTTTAAGAATAACTGCAGAGCAGTTTTCATTTGAACAAAAAATGGTATAAATCTGCAATACCTAAAATGGACCTAATTCTGCAATAATGAAATAATTTCGCAATCCCAAAAATCTAACAATTTCGCAATGATGAAAAACAAAGATTCCGCAATGCAAAACTTGTTTCAAATCCGCAATACACAGAAAGTAACAATGATTTCGCAATGTTTGGAAGAACACAATTTCGCAATCCTGAAATGAAGTAAATCCGCAATATTGCGAAATCCAAGATTTCGCAATCCTGAAATGAAGTAAATCCGCAATATGCTAAGGATTCGATTTTACAATATTTTGAAGAAGAAGATTTCGTAATGTTCAAGACGTTGCGAAATTGAATCAGATTTCCTGAAAAATAGGATCTTGGAAAAAGTAAGAATTTAAGCACTTTAATCGCAACTTTTCAAGGATAATAAGCCAAAGAAAATACCAATAAGCTAACCACGACTTATAGATGAATGATAAAACTTATAAAAACTTTAAACACGAACCAAGAAACGCGAAAAGCTATGAACTTTATGTAAAAAGATGACGAAATGGATGAACAAAGAACACAAAATCAACACGAACAAGGATGATGAAAAAGATTAAGATCAAACAAAGATGAAAGGTAGAATGAGATGATTAAAAAGCTTGAAATTAAAGATAAAGATTCAAAACAAGATTAAAACTTACATGAATAACTTGAAAGAAAGACAATAAAATAAAAGACAATATGAAAAGTGCTTGAAATAAAATGGAGAACTATATGAAATAGCTAACATCTCAAAAATGAGGTTAAGGGTCACTATTTATAGGGGAGAGGGAGGAGTAGGTTGCTTCCTTCTTTCTTTCTTTTGTCTTCTCGTCTTTCGTCTTTGACAATAAACTCGTCAATCTCGACTTTGTCTCGGGATTTGTCGATAAATAAAATGAACTCGTCTTCTAATTTCTTCATTAATTAGATTTGGTTCTTCGACTTCGTTAAACTTTCGTCTTTAGACTTTTTCTTCGATAAATCTTCAGAATAGGCCTTTCACTTCCGTTCTTTTTGCACTCTTGATCTTCGTCTTTTGTCTTTTTCTTCGATAAAAGCCAGTGTTTTCTTCCCTTTTCACATTTTTGTCCTAAATCACAACAAAAACACAAACCACGTATAATTCCGACTTTTACGACATTAAATACACGTTTTGGTCTTGTTTTTATTATAATTAAGTGGTACAAGGATAAGTGTTTTCAAACTTATCAAATCCCCTACACTTGACCATTGCAATGCCCTCATGCAATGCATTAATTACAAAGCAAGATTTACATTTTCCATTATAATTAACCCACCTTGGCCTTTATTAAACATAAGACATTAAGGAAACTTAAAAAGATAGAAAATTACAAAATATTTGAAGGAAGAAAACAAGTAAAGAGATCGAAGACTTACATTAGGGCTTTGGTTGTCATGAGTGTTTATCACCCTCAAGTTTCACGTTCCCCAAACCAAGCTTAAAAACGAGATCATTGTTATTATAAGTTAGTAAAGCTAACACGCACTCATGTGTCCCAATTATTCACTTATACTCCCTTATTCCTAGGTGTATCTCTTATATTTTATTATTGTCTTGAATGATCACGAGGATGCATTGTTTGACTTATTACGATAGTTTATTTAGGCTGAAAATAAAGTAGAACGATTTAATCCATAGTTAGCTAAAGGACAAAATCTTTTAAAACTGCTTCTCGAAACCTCATAAAGTTCATATCTTGGCATAACTCGCTTCACGATTTGAGACCTTTCTCGGACCGATATTTGGCAGTGACTTCATACTTCGAATCTTGAGAGACGTTCTTGAAATAATGGTCTTCTCTTCATAATAGGAATTTCTTCACTTGAAGTTTTTGAGAGATTCTTCAAATTTGGACCACGACTTCTTCATTTTTCTCCAATCTTTATTTGGGATTTTAATATACAACGATCCGCCTCCTTTTAGGACTTGGATCTATTTATCCTCATACACTGATAGGGCCTTTTCGAATAGATTTCTCCATGATCTTTAGGGGAGTATTTTCTTTTCGTCGTGTGTCTCGATCCTTCATATTGATTTTTAATAAATGATTCATCACATCACTTTGGATCTTTAGCAACAAAATGTAGCCCTCATGCCTTGTTAGGGCCTTTTCGGACTCGCCAATCTTTGCATCCCGATTCAATAAGTTATGCCTTGGCTATGAATTCTAATTAATACCGAGCAACTTTTAAACGATCTTGTGCTAGAAGCTAAGTAAATTTTCAAATCGTACAACCTTACTTATTGCAATTATATTTATTAACAAGCGATGGGAGAAAAAGCTCATAATTAACTCACATAAATTCATGAAAGAATACCAAACTTATAATTGACTCTATCATCTCTCGTTCTCCACAATTTAAAATCTCAAGGAATGAGACTCGTGGATGCTTAGCCTAGTAAATCAAAGTTTTGGGTTTTCAAGTCATCTATAGGATCTTGCAACTTCTTAGACTTTTTCAAGTTTAGAATTCGCATTTTAAAGTTCCCTTGATAAACGACTTTCTAGGATCAATTATAGGAACTTGCGAAAAGTTCTTCTTCTTAACCCGTAAGAGTTAAGACTTTCGCGTTTTAGAGTTCCCTATATAAAAGCCTAGCAAAACTTGACTTAAACACGTTAAGGATACTAGCTAGAGTAAACTTAAATAAGTAAACTCGGGTTGAGTCAAAAGATTCATAACCGGCCTAATATATCAAAGACATCTAAACTCATTAAAACCATTTTATTAAAGAAAATAACAATAACAAAAGAAAATACTAATAGGCCAAAATAGATCAAAATATTTGAAAAATGTCGAAAAATCGATTTTCTAGTTAAAATGAGGACATATTTATGGAAAAGCCCACTTAACTTTGATAGAAGTCCCCCTACACTTAAGATAAACATTGTCCTCAATGTTTAAGCATGTAGGAGTAAACTCCCCTTCACTTAGGACATTGTGCACGTTGTTTAAATCTTGTTAAGGAAGAGACAACTAAAGTGATTCCTATTTTAATATTAAAGAATATAAAATAGTAAATCAGAAGAGTTTAGGATAGAACCGGGAAGACGGGTACACGGGATCACGGTTCATCAAAAGTCATCAAAAGTGGATCTTCAAAGCTCCAATCCCTACACATCATAAGAAAGAAAACAACAAACAACAAATAGGGTCTCCCCCTACACTTATAATAAAAACGGATAAAAAGGATAGATACTCGGGTTGCCTCCCGAGAAGCGCTTGTTTTTGTTCACCGAGTCGTGAGCCTGACTCGAACTTGATTATAATGGTAAGAAGCTTGAAGAACATCCACCAGGGTCAAATACATGGTTTTCGTCCATCAAATAGCACAAGCTTAAGATGAACAAGACAAGCCAAAGAAGATTAGGCAAGGTTCCCTTAAGCAGTTGTTGAGCACGGTGGTAGAAAGTATGAAGAAGTGCAAGCATAGCTCCATAAGTTCCAAAAATATTTCCTTTTATTTCATCAGATGGATACTGAGATGGCTGAAGAACTGTGATACCCGGATCGAACACCTTTTCCTTTAGGGGAAAATAAGACTTAGGCTCAGTAGACCTTGAAGATTCGCCCATAAACCGCACAATCTCATCCGAAGAAGGTGGAAAGAGAGGTGTTAAGACATAGGTACTACGGGTATTGGTGTCTTCTAGTTTCTTCTCCTTTGAAACGGGTTTCTTAATATCCGAAGGAGGATAAAGACCATAATCAAAGTCCAAAGGAGGAGAATCATGCTCATTGGGGAAGTATGTATTGAGAAAAGTGTGTCTTTGAAGCTCGAATCCCTGATTAAGAGAGGAGAGGAAAGAGCACACACCAAAGGGTCTCCCCTACACTTAGGATAAAGAAAGCTAAAAGATAGATGCATGGGTTGCCTCCCAAGAAGCGCTTGATTTTTGATTACCGAGTCGTGAGCCTGACTCGACCTTGATCATCATAGGAAGAAGCATGAAACATATCCACCAGGATCAAAGACATAGTTTTCGTCCATCAAATAGCACAAGATTAAGGAGAACAAGGCAAGCCAAAGAAGAGTAGGCAAGGTTCCCTTAAGCAAAGACGGAGCATGGTGGAAGCAAGGATGAAGTGGTGCAAGCATATCTTCAATAGTTCCAAAGATTTTTCCTTTTATTTCATCAGGTGGATACTGAGATGGCTGCAGAATATCGATACCGGGGTCGACCACCTTTTCCTTTAAGGGAAAATAACACTCAGGCTCAGCAAAATGTGAAGAAGATCCGCGAAGAAGCACAACCTCGTCCTCAGAAGGGGGACAAAGAGGTGTTAAATCATATGTGTTGAGGATATTGGTGTCGGCCGGTTTCTTCTCCTTTGAAAGAATGTTCGTCAAATCCAAAGTAGGATCAAGACGATAATCTTCAAAGTCAAAAGGAGGTGCATCACTCTCATGAGGGAAGTAAGTGTTGAGAAACGTAGAGAAGTCTTCCTCAAATGAGTAATCGTCCAAAGTAGGATCGAGTGATGGCGAAGGATCTTCATCATGTGAAGAATCACTCGAAAGAGTATCGGCCTCATCAAAATCATCATATGTGGGCAGGTCGGGATACTCGAAAATAAGGTCATCATAATCATCCGAATCTGAGCTAGAATCATCATCATAAGCATCAAAGATCGGTGGAGAATCATAAATGGGTGAAGGTTCCAAATTAGATAGAGAATCATCCACATCATCTTGAAAAAGTGGATTATCAATGCAAGAATCGAATAGAGGATTGTTGTAGACGACAAAATCATCAAGCACATTAATCATATTCGCAGATTCTCGTCCAAAGGATTTGCTTGTAAGCTTCCCCATTTTGAAAACTTGTGAATCATTCCCGACTCTTAAGATTAACTCACCTTCGGAAACATCAACTAGAGCTCGTCCGGTTCGTAAGAATGGTCGACCAAGTATTAAAGGAATACGAGGGTCCATTTCATAATCAACAACGACAAAGTCGACCGGGAAAGTAAATGTGCCAACTTTAGTAAACACATCTTCGGCAATACCAACGGGGTAAGCGAGAGTGCGATTTGCAAGTTCAAGAGTCATCTTTGTTGGAGTAAGGTCGGGTAATGATAGTGTTTTCCAAACACTCAAAGGCATAAGATTAATACTGGCCCTGAGATCAGCAAGGGCAGTAAATTCTTCGGTTTTGTTGAAAATGCAAGGCAACACAAAACGACCGGGATCTCCAAGATTTTCCGGAAGTTATTTAAGAATAACTGTAGAGCAGTTTTCATTTAAACGTGTGTTGGCGAGCTCAATCAACTTCTCCTTCTTGTTAAGCAATTCCTTGAATGCTTTGACAAATTTCGGCATGTAGACAAGTGATTCAACAAGGCTAATGTTGATGTTCATTTGAGAGAGCATCTTCACATAGCTCGACACTTGACAGTCATTCTTGGTTAGCTCGTTGGTCTTGCCTAAGCGAGAAGGATAAGGGATATTGGGTTTGGGTGGTGAAGGTGTAGGTTTAGGTAAAGGTTGAGATGTTGAAGGGTCCTTCCTAGGTACATTGTCATGACGAGGCGGAGACGGTAATGGTGCACTAATACTAGGTGTAAGAGGAGGTGTAGATGATGGTGGTGGGATAGGTGGTCCTACTATGGTTACTCCACTACGGGTAGTAATAGCACTCACATTTGCTCGCGGATTGGTGACGGTGTTTGAAGGTAGAGAGCTCGAAGTAGAAGGTTGAGCTGCGGGCAAGAAACTAGCCAGCATATTCTTCAAATCATTGGTTTGATTGCTGAAGGAGGATTGAATATTATCTCAAAGCTCGGATCTTATCTCATTCCCTTGCTTGGTGATATCTCCTTTCAGATTGATAATTTGGCTCTGCAGATTCTTGATTTGCTCACCTTGGGTTCTCATTATGGCTTCAACATCAGGATTAATGGGTGGGACTTGTTGAGCGGGTGGGTGATAAGGATTAGAAGCTCTTGGTAGGATTTGGTTGCTTCTATTGTAGTTGTTGGCGGTGATTTGGTTTTGAGGAGAAAAACCGGGTGAAAGGTAGTTGTTTGATCGGTAACTCAGCAAATTTCTATCCCCTTGAGGTCGAGCTTGGTAATTTTCCGGTGAATAATTACCATAAGCTGCATAGACATTTTCCGGATTTCCTTGTGTAGAAGGACAATCGGTGTATGAGTGTGGACCGCCGCATGTTTCACAAGGATTAGCAACCGCTTTAACTTGTTGTTGTTGTTGGTTTGAAGCGAGAAGCAAGATACTTTTGTTCATTTCAGTCATCATGCGGGTGAATTCGGTCATATCAGGGCTTGCTGAGGTAGAAGAAACATTGACTCTCGGGTTATTCTTTGAAGAAGCGGAGGAATCCCAGTTTTTGTGGTGAGTAGTCATGTTCTCAATTAGCTCTCTACACTCCTCGGGTCTCCTTTTCATAAATGTGCCACCTTTAATGAACACGTCTTCGGCAATACCAACGGGGTAAGCGAGAGTGCGATTTGCAAGTTCAAGAGTCATCTTTGTTGGAGTGAGGTCGGGTAATGATAGTGTTTTCCAAACACTCAAAGGCATAAGATTAATACTGGCCCCGAGATCAGCTAGGGCAGTAAATTCTTCAGTTTTGTTGAAAATTAAATTTGACGAAGTATTAAAAATGTAACTTAAAAACAAAACAAACAATTATAAGTCCAAACCCACAACCATCGGAATGTTAGATCGGAATGCTGTCACCAAACCCATTGGAATCCAGATCGGAATATGGTTATCGGAATGTATAAAAGTGGATTTATCGGAGTAATGGAAAGTACAACCTATCGGAATGATATCTATCGGAATATACCCATCAGAATGTTGTTCAGATCGCAAAGTGTCAGATCGGAATCCTAGATCGGAATGTTGCTAGGGAGATTTGGGCAGCACTTCGACTAAGAAAACCTCAAGAGTCGTCGGAATGTGCGATAGCAATCCCAGATCGGAATGAGGGTGATGATACTCTAGATCGCAATCCCGGATCGGAATAAAAAACCCTTGTCCTATGCTGTCACCATCGGAATGTGGGTGAGGCAAGCCGTCGCAATGTGTAGTACCCCTTCTTTCCGATGGAGTTACAAATTCGTAATAAGCACAATACAATAAGCTATGACTAATAAGCAGTAACAAAATAAACTCAAATGAAACGAAAACAAAACAAGACAATAAGCTAAAAACTAAGACCTTTTCAAAATTTAAAAGACGACACTTAATCAAATGGAATTTAAAGATAGAACTTTTAAGAAAAACTTGAAAACACTTAAGTTAAATACCAAATAAGCACATAAGATTCTCAAGCTTATGGCTTATCTCGTATGAAAACTTAAAGGGAAAAGAAAAGACAAAACTTTCAATCAAATAAGCAAATGGATTAAGCAAAACGTGCTTAAATCCGGATTTTATAACAAGAACAAAAACAAAAGAAAGGTAGAAAGAGAATGATAAAAGAACACTTGATCAAAGGTAAATGAAGATTAAAGCAATAAAATTAAAGACACTTACTTGGAATTAAAAGGTATTAAAAGTACAAGACAAGTATTTAAAATGACATGAATTTAAAGAGCAAGTAATTAAAAGGTGGAAGACTAATTGTCACCTTAGCCAACAAAATGAAATGATTAACATCCTAATCTATATATAGGGGAGGATTAGGAAGCTTCCTCTCCTCCTTCATTTCTTCTTAATTGCACCATTAGTCCTTCTCTTCTTAATCTTATGTTAATTGCACCATTAGTCCTTAAGCCTTTTAATCTTCTTAATCTTGGACTTTAAATGGCTTTGTCTTGGGATTTCTTCAAACTCGTCTTGTAATTCTTCAATAAATTAGAATTGAGTTTTTCGGCTTTTGATAAACTTCCGTCTTTTGACTTTTTCTTCGATAAATCTTCAGAATTGGTCTTGGACTTCCGTTCTTTTTGCACTCTTGACTTCTTGACTTCGTCTTTCGTCTTTTTCTTCGATAAAAGCCCGTGAATGCCGTGTTTTCTCCACTTTTCACAATTTCGTCCTAAATCACAACAAAAACACAAACCACGCATAATTCCGACATAAAAGACATAACATATACGTTCTGGCTCGGCTATTATTGTAATTAAGTGGTAAAAAGGATTGGTGTTTACACACCTATCATATCACATTAGGAGGTGTTGGCTAACTTGACAAACTAGTCTTCCACCCTTTTCATTACTTGCACCTTTAATTACTTGCACTTTCTTATTGTCATTTACTTAATTGCACCTTTAATTTCTTGCCTTTAATTTCAAGTAAGTCTTTTAATTTTGTTATTGAATCTTATTTTTAATCAGGTTCTTATTTTTAATCTCTCCTTCTACCTTTCTTGTTTTGCTTAATCTTTATGTCTATGTGCTTATTGCTATGCTTATTTGATTAAATATTATGTTTTTATGTTTTTTATTGTCTTGGATTATTAATTTTTATAGCTTATTTGTGTTTATCTTAAATCTACTTAAGTTTTTATAAAAGTTATTTTTATTAAAAAGTTGTTTTCGTATATCTTTTCATTTAAGTGTTTTCAAAAGTCTTTAAATTTTAGCTTATTAGTCTTTTCTATTACGTGTTTTAGTTAAGTTTTAAGTTGAGTGCTTATTTGGTTAATAGCTTATTTTTAGTTGTGCTTATTACGTTTTCCTTTTACTGTATTCCGACCAACCGTCGGAAAGGGGTTTTACATTCTGGTCAGTGGATCGGAAAAGGGCTTTGTGATTCCGACCATATTCCGATTTAGGATTCCGATGAAGGTAATAGTTTGACATTCCGATGGAGTTATCTTGATATTCTGATTAGGTGTTGGTATCCTTCATTCGGATCAGGATTCCGATCATCCCCAAGGTTTGTTATTCCGATAACGGATTCCGACCCACATTCCGATTGGATTACTTTGTCACATTCCGACTGGTCATTCCGACCACATTCCGATAGGGCTGTATTTCGATTACATTTCGATCGGAATGTATTCCGACAGGTTTGGTTTTTATTAGTTTGTCTTAGTTTTATTTTTAAGTTTGCATTGTTTTAAGTTTTCAAATTTTTCACGCTTCCCAAAATCTCTGTTTTTACCAAGTGTTTTTCTAGTAATTTCTAGTTTAATTTTTAAAGCTTTTATTTTTATTAAATTGTCAATTTTAATTTCATTTTAATTAACTTGTCAAATTTACTTTTCGTCACACTTTAATTTATGTCATTTAATTTCTCTTCAATTACTTTTAAAGTTTTTAATATTGCACCATTTACGTTTTAATCAGTTTTAGATTTAATTACCGTCATTTACTTTAAAGTTTTGCAAATTTACTTTACTACAACGACCAATCAATCTATTATTTTATCCACCAAAAGACGACTGAGTCGCACATTTTCCCTTTTTCAATTCGAAGAGATCGGACGATAAAATTTTGTACTTGGCAAAAACCTAGTATTATGGTTCCCTCAGACAAAGACTTTTGTTTTAGTGTCCCTTCATCGGGAGTTGTGGAAGTGAGATTCCTATCAGCGGGGTGTTTTACCCGTGGGCGTCCCTCTGAGTCTAAGGAATCGAGTTTTGGGTCCTCAGGCAAAGACTTGTGAGCTAGTGTGCCTTCATTGGATTTGGTGGAAGTGATAGGCCTATCAGCGAGGTGTGTTACCCGTAGGCGTCTCTCTGAGTCTTTGGCCTTTTGTCCTCAGGCAAAATTTGTGATTTACGAGTGCCTCATCGGTCTGAGTGGAAGGAAGTCCCATAGGAGAAGGTTGTATGTTTTCTTCTCCATCAAGAGGACCAGTAGGTTGGCCCGTCGACCCTGACTGTGATGTATCAGGGCCTCCCGAAAGCTCTTTCCCTTGGGGTAGATGAATCTTGGTCTAAACAAGGGTGGTATTTTTAGCCTTGGCCTTTTTGGGTCACGCCTCGGAAGCCTCAGGGCCCTGTGCCTTTGTTGGTTTTGTCTTAGGCACAGTCTAAGTCTTCTTGTTCCCCTTCTTTGGTAAGAAGGGAATGGGAGACACGGATGATTCACGACTGATCACCTTAGTTATGTGAGCTGTCAATGCAATGGGCTTGACTTCAAGTGGGTTCTTTGAAAAATTTGTGGAACTCAGGATGGGAGTAGAAAAAACATTGAAGTTTTCCTGAGTGTAAAGGGAACCAAGTAACCGTTCTAAGGCGCATGATATGAATCTTGGGTAAGAAACCTAATTTTGCCTAGACTCCTTCAGGAGCCTGGTTACGAGATCATTATAAACGATCTCTCCTATGTCAATCTTCAGTCCATTAATAAGACTGTAGATTAGCATCTGCTGAGTAGAATTAACTTGCTCAATAGATGAATAATTCCCACCGATCACTTGAATCACAAAAGTGACCAGGATCCTCCAAGCCATGGGGAAAGCAGTTTTGATCAATGGGGTTTTAGTCACAAGTAACCCAGGGACCCCGATTTCTTATAGGCCTTTTGGCATTGCGGAATCTTTGTTATTTTCATATTGCGAAATTATATTGTTTTCAGCTTTGCGGAATTGAATGGTTTATGGTATTGCAAAATTGAATGTTTCCTGAATATTGCGAAATCATACCACTTTAATTATTGCGGATTTGTCCCTTTTCGAATATTGCGGATTTGAAACCTTTCAGCACTGCGGAATTGTGCTTCGTCCAAGATTGTGGAATTAGTTCTTTTTCAAGATTGCGGAATTAGGTCAAATTTGAATATTGCGGAATCATTCTATCCAACATTGCGGAATTATTGTTTTCGCAATATTGCGAAATTGTTTCATTTTTCTAATATTGCGAAATTGTAACATTTTTGTTCAAATTTAATTTCAAATTTGTTTTTCCCGCCAATTTCTTAAGTCTTATTTTTAATTGTCTTGTCTTAGAGTTATTTTAAAGTTTGCATTTTTATTAAGTTTTCAAATTTACTTTTAAAGTTTTAATATTTCGTCATTTATTTTTAAAGTCTTATGTTTTAGTTTAAATCTTTTCAAGCTTTTATCTTTATTTCGTTTAAGTCTTTTATTTATGTTTTAATTAGTTTATTGCTTTTATTATTTTGTCATTTACGTTAAAGCTAGCATTTTTAATAGATACCCAACGACAACCTTTTATTTTATTCACCAAAGACGACTGAGTCGCACATTTAACCGTGATCAATTCGAATAGACCAATTCAAGAACATTTTCACTTAGCAAAACCAGTTACTAAAATGGCGTCGTTGCCGGGGAATACCCATGAGGGACCTTCCATCTCTTCGCCAATAAAGAATAGACAAGGCCCGAAGGTCATAATGAGTAATCCTACTCCCCCTTTGGTGATTCCTCTCTCGCCCGCTTATTGTGACATTCCTCCATTGAGGAACCCTTCAATTTCCCCACCCCCTCCTTTCATTTCTACACCTTCCCCTTCGGTTCCTACACCGATTCCTTCCATCCCCACCCTCCACCTAAGGTTGTTCAAAAAGCGAGTCCGTCTCCTTCTAAACCATTTTAATACAAGGATTTTGCTAGTTAAAAAGTTCGTTGTTCACGGTGTCTAATCGAATTGATCTCCGGTTGAATGTGCGACTCAGTCGTCTTTGGTGAATAAAAGAAAAGGTTGTCGTTGTTTAAAACTAATTAAAACTGAAAGTTTGAACGTAAATGACGAAATAATAAAGCCAAATGTAAAGACTTAAACGAAATAACAAAATATAAAAGAAATAAAGCAATTTAAAACTTAATTAAAAGTAAACTTTAAAAATTAAAACTTTATTAAAAAAAAGGAACTTTAAAAATAAGACAATTTAAAAATAAACTAAGAAAAGACAAGTAAAAATAAACTAAGTAAAATGGCGGGAAAAATTAAATTTGAAAATAAATTTGAACAAAAAATGGTATAAATCTGCAATACCTAAAATGGACCTAATTCCACAATAATGAAATATTTCGCAATCCCAAAAATCTAACAATTTCGCAATGATGAAAAACAAAGATTCCGCAATGCAAAACTTGTTTCAAATCCGCAATACACAGAAAGTAACAATGATTTCGCAATGTTTGGAAGAACACAATTTCGCAATCCTGAAATGAAGTAAATCCGCAATATTGCGAAATCCAAGATTTCGCAATCCTGAAATGAAGTAAATCCGCAATATGCTAAGGATTCGATTTTGCAATATTTTGAAGAAGAAGATTTCGTAATGTTCAAGACGTTGCGAAATTGAATCAGATTTCCTAAAAAATAGGATCTTGGAAAAAGGACGAATTTAAGCACTTTAATCGCAACCTTTCAAGGATAATAAGCCAAAGAAAATACCAATAAGCTAACCACGACTTATAGATGAATGATAAAACTTATAAAAACTTTAAACACGAACAAGAAACGCGAAAAGCTATGAACTTTATGTAAAAAGATGACGAAATGGATGAACAAAGAACACAAAATCAACACGAACAAGGATGATGAAAAAGATTAAGATCAAACAAAGATGAAAGGTAGAATGAGATAATTAAAAAGCTTGAAATTAAAGATAAAGATTCAAAACAAGATTAAAACTTACATGAATAACTTGAAAGAAAGACAATAAAATAAAAGACAATATGAAAAGTGCTTGAAATAAAATGGAGAACTATATGAAATAGCTAACATCTCAAAAATGAGGTTAAGGGTCACTATTTATAGGGGAGAGGGAGGAGTAGCTTGCTTCCTTCTTTCTTTCTTTTGTCTTCTCGTCTTTCGTCTTTGACAATAAACTCGTCATTCTCGACTTTGTCTCGGGATTTGTCGATAAATAAAATGAACTCGTCTTCTAATTTCTTCATTAATTAGATTTGGTTCTTCGACTTCGTTAAACTTTCGTCTTTAGACTTTTTCTTCGATAAATCTTCAGAATAGGCCTTTGACTTCCGTTCTTTTTTCACTCTTGATCTTCGTCATTTGTCTTTTTCTTCGATAAAAGCCAGTGTTTTCTTCCCTTTTCACATTTTTGTCCTAAATCACAACAAAAACACAAACCACGTATAATTCCGACTTTTACGACATTAAATACACGTTTTGGTCTTGTTTTTATTATAATTAAGTGGTACAAGGATAAGTGTTTTCAAACTTATCAAATCCCCTACACTTGACCATTGCAATGCCCTCATGCAATGCATTAATTACAAAGCAAGATTTACATTTTCCATTATAATTAACCCCCCTTGGCCTTTATTAAACATAAGACATTAAGGAAACTTAAAAAGATAGAAAATTACAAAATATTTGAAGGAAGAAAACAAGTAAAGAGATCGAAGACTTACATTAGGGCTTTGGTTGTCATGAATGTTTATCACCCTCAAGTTTCACGTTCCCCAAACCAAGCTTAAAAACGAGATCATTGTTATTATAAGTTAGTAAAGCTAACACGCACTCATGTGTCCCAATTATTCACTTATACTCCCTTATTCCTAGGTGTATCTCTTATAATTTATTATTGTCTTGAATGATCACGAGGATGCATTGTTTGACTTATTACGATAGTTTATTTAGGCTGAAAATAAAGTAGGACGATTTAATCCATAGTTAGCTAAAGGACAAAATCTTTTAAAACTGCTTCTCGAAACCTCATAAAGTTCATATCTTGGCATAACTCGCTTCACGATTTGAGACCTTTCTCGGACTGATATTTGGTAGTGACTTCATACTTCGAACCTTGAGAGACGTTCTTGAAATAATGGTCTTCTCTTCATAATAGGAATTTCTTCACTTGAAGTTTTTGAGAGATTCTTCAAATTTGGACCACGACTTCTTCATTTTTCTCCAATCTTTATTTGGGATTTTGATATACAACGATCCGCCTCCTTTTAGGACTTGGATCTATTTATCCTCATACATTGATAGGGCCTTTTCGGATAGATTTCTCCATGATCATTAAGGGAGTATTTGCTTTTCGTCGTGTGTCTCGATCCTTCATATTGATTTTTGATAAATGATTCTTCACATCACTTTGGATCTTTAGCAACAAAATGTAGCCCTCATGCCTTGTTAGGGCCTTTTTGGACTCGCCAATCTTTGCATCCCGCTTCAATAAGTTATGCCTTGGCTATGAATTCTAATTAATACCGAGCAACTTTTAAACGATCTTGTGCTAGAAGCTAAGTAACTTTTCAAATCGTACAACCTTACTTATTGCAATTACATTTATTAACAAGCGATGGGAGAAAAAGCTCATAATTAACTCACATAAATTCATGAAAGAATACCAAACTTATAATTGACTCTATCATCTCTCGTTCTGCACAATTTAAAATCTCAAGGAATGAGACTCGTGGATGCTTAGCCTAGTAAATCAAAGTTTTGGGTTTTCAAGTCATCTATAGGATCTTGCAACTTCTTAGACTTTTTCAAGTTTAGAATTCGCATTTTAAAGTTCCCTTGATAAACGACTTTCTAGGATCAATTATAGGAACTTGTGAAAAGTTCTTCTTCTTAACCCGTAAGAGTTAAGACTTTCGCGTTTTAAAGTTCCCTATATAAAAGCCTAGCAAAACTTGACTTAAACACGTTACGGATACTAGCTAGAGTAAACTTAAATAAGTAAACTCGGGTTGAGTCAAAAGATTCATAACCGGCCTAATATATCAAAGACATCTAAACTCATTAAAACCATTTTATTAAAGAAAATAACAATAACAAAAGAAAATACTAATAGGCCAAAATAGATCAAAATATTTGAAAAACGTCGAAAAATCGATTTTCTGGTTAAAATGAGGACATATTTATGGAAAAGCCCACTTAACTTTGATAGAAGTCCCCCTACACTTAAGATAAACATTGTCCTCAATGTTTAAGCATGTAGGAGTAAACTCCCCTACACTTAGGACATTGTGCACGTTGTTTAAATCTTGCTAAGGAAGAGACAACTAAAGTGATTCCTATTTTAATATTAAAGAATATAAAATAGTGAATCAGAAGAGTTTAGGATAGAACCGGGAAGACGGGTACACGGGATCACGGTTCATCAAAAGTCATCAAAAGTGGATCTTCAAAGCTCCAATCCCTACACATCATAAGAAAGAAAACAACAAACAACAACTAGGGTCTCCCCCTACACTTATAATAAAAACGGATAAAAAAGATAGATACTCGGGTTGCCTCCCGAGAAGCGCTTGTTTTTGTTCACCGAGTCGTGAGCCTGACTCGAACTTGATTATAATGGTAAGAAGCTTGAAGAACATCCACCGGGGTCAAATACATGGTTTTCGTCCATCAAATAGCACAAGCTTAAGATGAACAAGACAAGCCAAAGAAGATTAGGCAAGGTTCCCTTAAGCAGTTGTTGAGCACGGTGGTAGAAAGTATGAAGAAGTGCAAGCATAGCTCCATAAGTTCCAAAAATATTTCCTTTTATTTCATCAGATGGATACTGAGATGGCTGAAGAACTGTGATACCCGGATCGAACACCTTTTCCTTTAGGGGAAAATAAGACTTAGGCTCAGTAGACCTTGAAGATTCGCCCATAAACCGCACAATCTCATCCGAAGAAGGTGGAAAGAGAGGTCTTAAGACATAGGTACTACGGATATTGGTGTCTTCTAGTTTCTTCTCCTTTGAAACAGGTTTCTTAATATCTGAAGGAGGATAAAGACCATAATCAAAGTCCAAAGGAGGAGAATCATGCTCATTGGGGAAGTATGTATTAAGAAAAGTGGCAAAATCTTCCTCAAATGAGTAAACATCCAAAGTAGGATCAAGCATTGTTGGCGGAGTATCTTCATCAAAAATAGGAGCAAGGTCATCATTTGAAGAATCACTCGAAAGAGTATCAACATCATCAAAGTCATCATAAGTTGGCATGTCTTTATACTCTGAAGAAAAATCAGCATAATCATCCATATCGGAACTAGAATCATCATCAGATGCATCATAGATTGGTGGAGCATCATATATTGGTGGGGCATCCAAATTGGGAGGAGGATCTTCAAAATCTTCTACATTTTCTTGAAAAAGTGGATTATCATAGATAGGCTAGAAAAGAGGGTTGTTGTAAACGACAAAATCATCAAGCTTTGTACTTTCACAAGTAGTTGTATCAAGCTCGTCTTGAAGCACATCAATCATATTCGCCGATTCTCTTCCATTGGATTTGTTTGTGATCTTCCCCATTTTAAAAACTTGTTGATCATTCCCGACCCTTAAAATGAGTTCACCTTTGGCAACATCGACTAAAGCTTTTCCGGTTCTCAAGAATGGCCGTCCAAGTATTAACGGAATACGAGGGTCCATTTCATAATCAACAACAACAAAATCGACCGGAAAAGTGAAGGTAGCAACTTTAACAAACACATCTTCGGCAATACCAACGGGGTAAGCGAGAGTTCGATTTGCTAGCTCAAGAGTCATCTTTGTTGGTGTAAGATCGGGTAATGATAACTTTTTCCAAACACTTAATGCCATTAAGTTAATACTTGCCCCGAGATCGGATAAGGCAGTAAATTCTTCGGTTTTGGAAAATGTACAAGGTAACACAAAATGACCGGGATCTCCAAGTTTTTCCGGAAGTTCCTTAAGAAGGACTGCAGAACAATTCTCATTTAATCGAGTGTTGACAAACTCTGCCATCTTCTCCTTCTTACTAAGAAAATCTTTAAACATCTTAACGAATTTGGGAATTTGGGCAAGAGCTTCAACAAGGCTAATGGTGATGTTCACTCTCGAAATTTTTTTCAAAAAGTTTGTCTCTTGAATGTCATCCTTGGTGAGCAATTTGCACTTGTCTAACCGAGATGGATAAGGAATATTGGGCTTAGGAGGTGTAGGTGTAGAAGGTGAAGGTGTAGTAGGTGTTGATGTAGAGGTTGACGGTTGAGAGGTAGAAGGATTAGAGGTGGAAGGTGGGGATGATGAAGGTCTTGTCTTTGGTACTTCTTCCGTAAGAGGTGGAGAAGGTAATGTAGAACTAGTACTAGGCGTGGAAGTAGGAGGAATAAATGGGGGTGGAGGAGGTGTAGATGGAGTAACTGGGGGAGGGGTAGATGGTCCTACTAGAGTTGCTCCACTGCGTGTAGTAATAGCACTCACATTAGCTCTTGGGTTGGTCACAGGATTCGAAGGAAGAGAGCCCGAAGTAGAGGGTTGAGTGTTTTGGAAGAAACTAGCCATCATATTCCTCAAATCATTCGTTTGATTGCTTAAAGAAGTTTGCATATCATTTCTAAGCTCGGTTCGAATATCATTCCCTTGTTTAGTGATATCACCTTTCAAGTTAATGATTTGGCTTTGAAGGTTTTTCACCACCTCTCCATGGGTCCTCATGAAAGTTTCAACATCTTGATTAAATGTCGTGGATTGAGTGAGGGGTGGAGCTTGGTGAGCGGGTGGGTGATATGGAGTAGAAGCTCGAGGTTGGTTTGGATTGCTTCTATTGAAGTTGTTTGGGTTGTAGTTTTGAGGAGAAAAACCAGGTGAAAGAAAGTTGTTGGAACGATAACTTAGCAAGTTACGATCACCTTGAGGTCGGGCTTGATAGCCTTCCGTGGAATAGTTACCGTGAGCCGCATACACGTTTTCCGGATTGTCATGAGTGGAAGGACAATCACAGTATGAATGAGGACCGCCGTAAGTCTCACAAGAAAGTACTACAACTTTAACTTGTTGAAATTGGTTCGTAGCCATGGTTAAGAAATTTTTGTTCATCTCGGCTAGTTGGCGGGTGATTTGGGTGAGTTCGGCTATCTCAGGGTTTGATGAAGTAGAAGAAACATTGACCCTCGGATTATTTCTTGAAGATGCGGATGAATCCCATTTTTTGTGATGAGTGGTCATGTTCTCGATTAGCTCTCTACACTCCCTGAGTCTTCTTTTCATAAACGTACCACCGGCGGCGGCATTAATCGTATCACGATCAAGAAAATTTAAACCATTGTAGAAAGTATCAATTAAGGTGACGGGGAGCATATTATGGTTAGGGCAACTGTTAGTCCCTAGTAATTCGATATTACTTATTATCTTAAGTAATAACTTTTACTTAGACTCAAGTGTGTTGTTTTAACATAAGATAAGAACTATGAAGATTAAAACAACAATACCAATATACTTTTCAACGTATAGACTTTTATTAGAATCAAATAAAGAATCTATAACCCACTTTGTTTGTGGAATAACAAAGTGTTTGAATGATAATGGGGTTTGATCTCCTCTACTTAAACGTTTAACCAAAGTTAAACTCTAAGCTCCAATATAAACGTTCATATGCAACTATGGCTATATGGTTTAGTTGGTATCGAGAGAGAAAGGTTTTCCAGAGTTTAAGCTCTTGTATTGGTTACCTTTCTCTCCTAATTTACACTCCTTTATATAGGCAGTGTAAATTAGGGTTTGCACTTTGCATGTACCAATGCATCAGTTTATCCAGTGGATGTTTGAGGCCCATGCTGGATAAACAGTACAAAGTACTTAATAAACTATTCTAGGAAAGATAAAGGTTGTACTTATATCTAAGTATACAAGCAACCTACTTTGACTTAAAGTTATCTTTTCCCGCCTAATGCAAACCATCAGAATACTGAAGAGTCTTCAGTATCCTAGAGGAGATCGACATCATTCAGTTTGGTATTGTCAAGCCAAACTGAACTGAAAGCGCTTCTTCAGTCCTTGTTCTTCAGCAACTAGACCGCCTAGTATTTGTAGCGAAGACTCCTTTGTCTTCTAAGATCACTGGAAGGGGAGTGCTGAACTTTCTTCAGCTTTAAAGTCTTTAGTAGGAACTTTGTTCCTCTGGTCATCCATCAGCAGACTGGCCTTAGTACTGAGCATGAAACACTTAGGGGGATTTTATATTCAAATCCTAGAGTTGCTTCAGGGTCAGTAAATACTGACCCAACAATCTCCCCCTATTTGGATATACAAATAGCCTAAGTCTAATGTCAGTAGTAAGTGAGCATAACAACTTTTTCTTACTTGCACTGAATAATTAATAACTTATAAACATCAGATAATCATTTATTCAACAACATTACAAATTACAACAAACATTATTACAAATGATTATTCACTTCTCCTTAGGCCTAATGATGAGACTGCTTTTACACATAGTCTCATCTTCCAAATAGGGCTTAAAATGCATTAAATATCATCAAAATACCCATATATATGCTTGTGTTTGTTGCTTGTGTATTTTAGGTACGGATATTGAGAAAATGACAAAAGATCACAAGAATCATGCAAAAACGAACACGGGAAACGAAGCCGCACAATGAACCAAGCCCTAATGAAGACTTTCCCAAGATCAACCCTTGAAGATTTGAAGAATTATGAAGAAGGGTCCTCCAATATGGAAGAATTGACACTTTATACCCTTGTATCCTCATAATTACAAGTTTGGTCCCTAAAGTTTGTCAAAATTACAAAAAAGGCCCTCCACTTTGAAGAATTGGCAAGTTTAGCCCCTCAACAAAGCTAAATTGTCAACCAATATCATCCACAAAGTCAAATATATCATGAAGTCCTTCAAAGTACAAGAAATTACAAGTTTGGTCCTTTGAAAATTCCAAAATTACAAAAAGGACCCTCAACTTTCAACATTTGGCAAAAATGGTCCCTCATCAAACATGAGTTGGCAATTTCAGTCCTCCAAAATGCTCATTATACAAGTCAAGACCATTATCCATCATCAAAATGCCAAATCAGCCCTTGAAGAATTCAAAAATGGCAAGAATTACCCCTGAATTCACTTTGTTAAAGTTTTTGGGCCAAAAATGCAAAAGTGCAAAAGTTGATAAGACTAGATTGGGCGTTGTTAGCTTTTTAAAGTGAAAAGACAAGATTTGCAAAGACAAGGGGGTAAAAGGGGCCAGACATAATACTTACCTTAACCAACCAGCTTGTGCCACCTCACCCCACTCACCACCTCCACCAATCATACTCTTCCCTGCCTCCACATCAGATCCCACTCACCCCTGGTTTATTAATTAAACAAACATTGGCGCCTTAACACATTTTTTAAAAATTAATCACCCTAATCTGGATTAAACATAGCACTATTTATCTCAAGAACATAATTGGGTTTTCCTAATTGTGTTACAATTAAAACCCCATCTGCTCCAGATCCATGATTAAGCATCCCTTAATCATAACCCAACACCCAAAACACATGCTACACCTTTGAGAAGCCCCACATGAGATTCCCCTGCTACACAAAAGGGAGATACTGCCAAAAACCACCAGCAATCCAACGTTTGAGATTGAAGCTTACTTTTTAAGCTTAATGGGAGCCCTTGGATACACTCACACATGCCAGCTTCAACAAACAGCCAAAACAAGTCACATGATTCAAGAAGATGCCAAAAAATCTCAAGGGCTAAATTGGGACTTTAGTAGTTAGGGTTTACACGTTTTTTAGCTTTGTAGAACTTGTAAGGCTCTATATAAAGCCATTTAGGCCATAACATTTCAGTTTGCTTTTTATTTTTCCCTTGTTCAACTTCTGTAAATCGCATTACAGTTTTAATGAAATTGTGTTTGAAGCATTGAAGAAAAGTCATTGGCCAATCTTATTTACTGCTTGATATTGTTATATGCTTGTTAGTTTTAGAAGTTAAAACTTGTTTTCACTTGGAGGTTGCAAAAGTTTGCAATTTTCCTCATTCTTGATATTTTGCTAAGTCTTGTTCCAATCTTGGAATTCTTGCGTTATAGGGTTGATCATAGCATCCTAACTGAGTTAGTTAAGGTGTTGTGAGGCTTATAACTTGGGGATAATCAAGTGTGGGGTAACAAGGTTGCATCAATCAAGATTTTCAAAGTTTCTGATTTTTATACACTTGTGCTTTAACCTTGTTCAATCTTAGCAGGCTTATTGTGGAAGCTTGTGCTTGTTCTTGCTAGCACATAAGCTCAAAATTCGTGGGTGTGGATATACATCCATGAGGTTTGCATACTTAATCCTAAAATCTGCTTAAAACTTGATTTTGGTGATATTTGTATGAAACTTGTGTTCTTGTGAATTTTGTGGCTTGATCTTGCTTGAATCTGTTTATCTTACTTGTTTTAGTGTTAATTGATGCTTCGGTAGCCTTAAATCTCACTTTGCCTTTGAAAATTTGATTTTGAAAAGATTAAGGGGTGTTTGGGACTATCTGTTTATGCTTGTAACTTGATATTGTGTTAAGGGAAGTTTGTGTTTATGCTTGGTATCTGTTATACCTTTGTTTGAGAGTGTTTTGCTGCAAGTTTCTGAGTTTGAAACCTTGAATCCAACAAATTGCTATATCTTGTTGAGTTGACTATTTTTTGACCTAAAATTTTGGGAAAACCTAGAGTTTATGCATGTTTAGGGATAAAAGCTGTTAAAACATCATCAGTATAACCTATTTGATAGATTTGAAGTGTTGAATTTGGCTTGTGTGTCAAATACATCAGCAAAAGTAAAAATCAGTTTTGGTTAGTGTTCATCAGTAACTTTAAGGGCTTTAATCTTGCTTAATTCTTTGAATCAGTGCATGAAACTTGTTTAGATTTGCTTATTTAAGTTTAATATAGCTTGTGTATGCATTTGGTTGAATTTGGTTGGCTGAATTGTGCTTAAATTGCTTTTTGAACCTAAACTGCTTATTGTTTCATGTCTGTGCAATGTCTGATGATTGATTGATTAAACTGTATCAATTGGGTGTTAGTGATTGTGTTATTTTGATTGTGATTGACTCCTTTTGATCGAAAGATCATTTGGGTGCCTTTGTGAAATATGAATCTCAAAAAAAGTCACTAAAGACAAAAAGTCAAAATAGTCAAGCAGTGGAAAAAGTTTCCACTGCTCCACATCCAATACTAGCCCCTACTAGTGCAATTTTGTCATCAGCTTATCAATAAGCTATTCTAGCTTATCCAGACTTGCAACAACTTATTTTTTGTGATAGGTCTTCCTTATTTGACCCATTTAAGTAGACTGGAGCTTATTAGACTTTGACTTTGAATTTTACTAGAAAACCAACTTATTTGACTTTTACATAAGTGCTTATTTGCTTTTTCCAGCTTATTGAGTCAGCTTATTTGAAAACTATTTGTTGATTTTGCTTAATTAAATCATTTAAAAGCTTTTGGAACTTGAATCAGCACTTGGGGTGGCCTAGAACTCAAAAACGACTATTTTGTCGTTTTGTGTAGATTGCTTATTGCATTTTCAGGCTTATTCCTTGGGCTTATTTCAAATTTCTTTTTGTAGAAGTCTTTGTTAGGTCAAAAGAAGCTTGTGTGTCAAATTTTAGCTTATGGCATTGGCTTATAACTTAATGGGCCAAAAAGCCCATTAAGAATAAGCTGCTTGTTATAAGCTAGCTTATTTCACATTTTCAGCTTTTGGGCCTTTGGAAAAAGTTGTTTAAAATCAAATTTTGAGTCAACCTGTGCTTTTTGGGCTTATTTTGAACACTTTTTTTTATTGGGCCCAATTTTGGCCCAATAAGGGACTGTTTTGGGTTTAGCCCATTTTCTAGGCCCAATAGGGGTATTTAGGTAATTTCACTTTCATTTCTGAGTTATTTAGGTTAAATTAAGCTAGTTTGAAAGTTTTTAGAATTTTTTATAATTTTTGGATTTTTAATATTATTTTAATATTATTTTATTATTAAAAATTAAAAGTCGGATTTTCTAAGTTTTTATATTTTTCCTAGGTTCTAAACACTTAATTAGGAATTTTGCAACTTTCTAAATATTTTTTAGGTCTTTTAATTATTTTCTAGAATTAATTTAAGTTTTAATTGATTTTAGGAGTTTTTAATTGTTTAAAAATAGTTTTAATTGATTTTAAAATTTTGAAAATTACTTTTTAGCTTAATTAGAGTATTTTTGAGGTTTACAAACTGTAAAAATCTTGTTTAGGTCTTTTTGATAATTAATTTTGATTTTCAGAGCTTCAATTAGCATTAAAAAGTCATTATCTAATTAATTAAAAGGTTTTAGCAAGTTTGGATTTTTTGTAAACTCTTAGAATATTATTAAGGATTTTTGGTAACTTTTAGGAATTTTTAGGGTAAAATTTTAATTTTGGTACTTTTTACGACTTTACGTGTATACCTTTTTCGACTTAGTTTAATCCGTCTTCTTAACCGTCATTCTCTTCTAATCTCATTTCTATTTTTCTTTCTCAAAAATATAATCACAAATCTAATCCATATCATTACACACATAACACACTAGCCTCCTTGGGAAACGAACTTGAACTTAATTGGGAAACGAACTTGAACTTAATTGGTCATTAGTGCTTGGTTTTCCTAAACCGACACTTAATACTTGCCACTTTTGCCATCCTTTTCCTAAAGGGTAGTAAAAACACTACATCATTTTGGCGCCGCTGCCGGGGAGGCGTGTTGTGTTTTGATTTGGCATTGTTGTTTTTATATACTAACCATAATTAGTATTTGTATTAGTAGCACTCTACTAATACGTATTATCGGTTTTCGGTTTTTGTGTGAATACTATTACTATATTGTATACGTAGAACAATAAATTCACAAGTACTCCAAATACGTGAGAAATCACAACCTTGACTTGGGAGGTCATTACCCAATCATTGTATTCGAATCTTAAACCAAAGAAAAAGGCAAAAATAGATAAATACTTTCGTGAAGCTTAATCTTGAAAAATACAAACTATAAGGTGGGTATAAGGCGGATATTATAAAATATATCCTAAGGAAAAAGGCTCTTAAGTGCTTCGCGCCGCCTCGTTTCCCCGCTTGCTTGTGAGTATTTGATTTTGAGAGCTAATCGAGGGTTTTGCCGCCCAAAGTATTATTAAGTATCATATATATTTTCTTGGTTTCATTGATTAAACCCTCTTGAACGTTTTGGTGTTCCACCAACGTTCTAAAGTCATTGAAGGCGTTCACTTCACGTGATCGTTTTCATTCCTTGAGGCTTCTTTAATCGAGAGATTTGATTAAGGAGGAGATTTGTAGATTTGTGTCTACTTAATACATTCACCAAACTCCAAAAAGGTTAATACAATCAAAAACCAGAAAAAAAAATTGAAAAATACAAAACACCAAAAAGAATCTTCTTTGCTCGTCCCCTCGTTGTACGTGACGTTTATGCTAACTCGTAATCAAGCATGACGTGCACGTAAACGAAAGAACAAAACTCCCACTCCAAATAATTCTAGTGAGGAGTCTCCTATTGACGAACCCATTATAATAGAAGCACCAACCATGGCGAATTGAACTATGATGGAGTTACTTCAAGCACCCACCGAGGGTTATGGAGAGGCTATTGTGATTCCCGCTATCCTTGCGGAGAATTTTGAGGTGAAAACGGGTTTGTTGTCGATGATCCAAACAACAAATTTCGTGGTGATGAGATGGACAATCCACACAACCATATCCGCCAATTCAATCGTCTTACCGCCACTTGCAAGTTTAAGGATGTCTCGAATAACTCGATTAAGATGATGCTTTTTCCGTATTCCTTAGCGGGGCCCGCTAAAATTTGGTTAGAGAAAGAGCCACCCAATTCTATATTGACGTGGAAGGATCTCGTGTCTAAGTTTGTGAACCAATTTTTTCCGCCCTCTAAGACTACGCACTTGAAAAACGAGATTTCAAAGTTTTCACAAGAATTTAATGAAAGTTTTTCAACAGCTTGGAATAGGTTTAAGGAAATGTTACATGAATGTCCTCATCAAGGTTTTTCTGATTTGCATCAAATTAACACGTTTTACAATGGACTTAATGATCATGAAAGGGATTATTTGAATGCCGCCGCGGGTGGTAATTTTTTGTGTAAAACGGTTGAGGAAGCTTTGGTGATAACTGAAAATAGATCTAAGGTGTATAGTCCTCGTAGCACGTCTAGTGTTCGTAAGGCTTCGTCTTCGGCTTCACCTTCTTTGTCTACTACCATCGATGCTTGCCAAATTGAGGCGAACTTGGAAAATAAGATTTTTGATAAGTTGAAAGGACTTTTGATTGAGTTTAAAGTTGGTGAACAAAGTGCTCCCGCTACGGCTAAAGCGGTTGAGGTTTCTTGCATGTATTGTGGTGGAGGTCATGATTTCTCCGAGTGCATTACCAACGGTGGTAACACTTCGAGTGCCTTCGCGGCCACGGGAAATTACAACCAAAAGGGTCAAGTTTCCCGCTCTAATCAAATGACTCCACCGGGTTTTGGTTCAAATCAAAATGCTAACAACAACTATCGCAACAATCAAGTTGGTTTCAAAAACAATTACAACAAGGGAAACTATGGGAATCAAGGGGCTAATAATCAAGTTTCAAACAAAAATGATTTTCAAAACAACAACAAAATCCTGCAAACATTGAAAGATCTTCCAAGTGAGTTTGTTGAATACGCTAGTGGGAATGATGCTAGGTTTGACAATATTCAAAGAGAAATCATTAGCCTAAGATCCGAGTTTAAGAACGACTTGAAGAAAGAGTTGAAAAATGAGTTAGCTAATGAACTTAAAATCCACACCAACAAGATGGAAGGAAATGTCACTAGGTTGCAACAAAACCAACAAAAGATGGAACAAGGGCAACATGAGATAAAACAAGAGATGATTAAGGCCGAGAAAAGGCAAACCGAGGCCGTATTGAGGCAATCCAATTTTGAAGATAAAATCTCATCTATGTTTGAGGCAATAATGTGTAAACCGTCTTCGAGTAGTCTTCCTAGCAACACCATATCCAACCCTAAGGGTGAGATGAAAGTGATTACCACACGTAGTGGTAAGACACTTAAGGAACCGACTCCTCAACCAATTGCTCCTACGGAGGAAGCAATTGAGGAAGAACCCGAGGTGGTGGTCCAAAAGGAGCATGTCCCAATCCCACGAAGTACCGCTCATACCACACCTACGGTTGACCCATTACCATCATTGGAACCCGAGATTCCAAAGGCTATGCCTACTATGCCTCAACCCACACCACCTTTGCCCTATCCATCGAGACTTAGGAAGGAGAAACGTCAAGAGCGCGACAATTACCAATTTGAGCTTTTTATGAAAATGTTTCGTGATTTGCACCTTAATGTGAGTTTCGCTGATGTTTTGGTCATGATGCCTCGATTTGCCGCTAACTTTAAGAGTATGTTGAACAACAAGGAGAAATTGCACCAATTGTCTAGTTGTTCGTCGGTTTATCTTAATCGCATACCTCAAAAAGTCGGTGATCCCGGTAAATTCTTGATTCCTTGTGCAATCCAAGATATGGAAGAATGCTTCGCCTTGGCCGATATTGGCGCTAGCATTAACTTGATGCCACTTGCAATCTTCAAGTCACTCAATCTTCCTAATTTTACTCCTTCACTAATGTCTATCGAGTTGGCCGACCATTCCACAATTCCCGCATGTGGATTGGCGGAAGACGTTTTTGTAAAAGTGGGGAAGTTCTACTATCCCGTAGACTTTATCGTTGTTGATATTCCCACGGACCCTCAAGTTACTCTCATTTTAGGTCGTTCGTTTTTAGATACGTCTATGGCTTTAATTGATGTGCATGCTAGAAAGATCACCTTACGTTTCAACGACGAGGAACTTGTTATAAACGCAACTCAAAACTCTCAAATTTCTCATGTTTATTCCGTTGCAACCATAAACCTCGTTGATATGATTGACGTGGTTTGCGAGGAATTTTCACAAGAAGTTCTAGGTTTTGGTGATGAAGAAACTAGTGGTAATCCCACTATGTTAGATCCAATTCTTGATAATTCGACACCAACCTTCACTCCATTTGAAGCAGGTGGTTTTACGTTGGAAGAATGCAATGTTCCACGTACTTGTGACGAAGATCTCGACAACGATGAGGACTTCTCGATTATCAAGGATTTTCTTAACGATTTCCCATTTCCTCCACCCGAGGAGGTTATGAGTATCGAGCCCAAATCTTCACCTGAGGAACCACCTATCCTCGATTTGAAAGATTTACCTCCTCATCTCGAATATGTCTATTTGGAGGAGGATGACAAGTTGCCGGTTATTATTGCGAAGGAACTTTCGAATGATGAAAAAACCGCACTTATCGATGTTCTAAAGGACCACAAGGGGGAAATTGCGTGGAAGTTATCCGACATTAAAGGAATCGATCCCAAGTTTTGTACCCACAAAATCTTAATGGAGGAGGATTTCAAGCCCACAATCCAAAGTCAAAGGAGGGTGAACCCCAAAATTCACGACGTCATCAAAAAGGAGGTCCTTAAACTCCTTGACGCGGGAATGATTTACCCTATTTCCGATAGCCCTTGGGTGAGTCCTATTCATTGTGTCCCTAAAAGGGAGGGATGACCGTTGTGCCAAACGATGCCAACGAGTTGATTCCCACTAGACTCGTGACTGGATGGAGAGTGTGCATTGACTATCGAAAGTTTAATGAAGCCACTCGAAAAGACCATTTTCCCTTGCCCTTCATGGACCAAATGTTGGAGCGTCTTGCGGGAAACGATTTCTATTGATTTTTAGATGGTTTTTCTGGTTACTTCCAAATTCCCATCGATCCTCGTGATCAAGAAAAAACTACGTTTACGTGTCCATATGAAACGTTTGCCTATCGTAGAATGCCGTTCGGACTTTGCAATGCACCGGGAACCTTTCAAAGGTGCATGATGGCTATTTTTCATGATATGATCGAGAATACGATGGAAGTCTTCATGGATGACTTTTCCGTGTTTGGTCATTCGTTCACTTCGTGTTTGTCGAACCTTGAGAGAATGTTAAAACGTTGTGAGGAAACCAACCTTGTGCTCAATTGGGAAAAATGTCATTTTATGGTTAGAAGTGGAATCGTCTTAGGGCACAAGGTCTCGAAAGCGGGGATTGAGGTAGATCAAGCTAAGGTAGATGTCATCGCCAAATTACCTCATCCCAAAACCGTTAAGGGAGTTAGGATTTTCCTAGGCCACGCGGGCTTTTATCGTCGATTCATCAAGGATTTTTCGAAGATTTCTCGACCCATTACACATCTTCTCGAAAAAGAGGCACGTTTTGTCTTTGACGAAGATTGTGTACGAGCCTTTGAAATCCTTAATAGGAAACTTACCGAAGCTCCCATTCTTGTTGCTCCCAATTGGAACCTCCCCTTTGAGCTATTGTGTGATGCAAGTGACTACGCTATTGGGGCCGTTTTGGGGCAACGTCATGATAAGTACTTCTTGCCTATTCACTATGCTAGCAAGACGATGACCGAGGCTCAACTAAAATACACTACAACGAAAAAGGAATTCCTTGCAGTGGTGTATGCATTTGAGAAATTCCGACCTTATCTCGTCTTGACGAAATGCATAGTGTATACGGACCATTCGGCTATCAAGTATCTCATGGCAAAGCAAGATGCTAAGCCTAGATTACTTCGTTGGATTCTCCTCCTTCAAGAATTTGATCACACCATCGTTGACAAAAAAAGGAGCCGAGAATCTAGCGGCCGATCATCTTTCTCGTTTGGAAGATCCTCACCAAAGTGTTTACGAGCCCAAGGAAATCACCGAAACGTTTCCGCTTGAAACACTTGGTGTAGTGAATTCCAAGCTTGATCCTTCCACCCCATGGTTTGCGGATTTTGCAAATTACCATGCGGGTAACTTCATCGTTAAGGGTATGACGACTCAAGAAAAACAAAAATTCTTTCGTGACGTCAAGTTCTACTTTTGGAACGACCCTTACTTGTTTCAAACTTGTGCGGATCAAATCATCCGACGTTGTGTATTTGGCACCGAAGCTTCTAACATCCTTAGAGCTTGCCATGAGGGACTCACGGGTGGTCACCACGGTGCTAATCTCACGGCTAAGAAGGTGTTTGATGCGGGCTTCTTTTGGCCTACTATTTACCGAGATGCACAAGATCTTGTGAAGTCATGTGATTCATGCCAACGACAAGGAAAAGCCTCACAAAAAGATGAAATGCCACAAAATATCATCCAAGTGTGTGAGATCTTTGACGTTTGGGGTATAGACTTTATGGGGCCGTTCCCATCATCTCGTGGTAATAAGTACATTCTCGTTGCGGTTGACTACCTATCTAAGTGGGTGGAAGCAAAGGCTCTGGCCACCAATGATGCTCGTGTGGTAGTCAAGTTCTTGAAAAGCTTGTTTTCTCGGTTTGGAACCCCTCGTGCGATCATAAGCGATCGTGGAACCCATTTTTGTAACGACCAATTCGAAAGGGTTCTAAGGAAATATGGGGTTACACATCGGCTTTCTACGGCTTATCACCCACAAACGAGTGGGCAAGTCGAGGTTTCAAACCGAGCGTTGAAGAGGATCTTGGAGAGATCCGTTGGGGAAAACCGACAATTGTGGTCGGATAAGTTGGACGATGCTTTATGGGCCTTTAGGACCGCTTATAAGACACCCATTGGGTGCACTCCCCATAAGCTTGTGTATGGAAAGAATTGTCATTTGCCTATCGAATTAGAACACAAGGCTTATTGGGCCCTAAAGCATTGTAATGATGATATGGAGACCGTGGGAAAACACCGGAAAATGCAATTGAATGAATTGGATGAACTGAGGGATATTGCTTATGAAAATTCATTGATTTACAAAGAAAAATCTAAAAAGTTGCATGATTCTAAAATTAAAAACTGGGTTTTTAACATTGGGGATCAAGTTTTGCTTTTTAATTCAAGATTAAAAAAAATTTCAGTTAAGTTGAAATCCCGTTGGTCTGGTCCATTCACCGTGACTCAAGTGTTTCCGTATGGGACCATCGAGCTAGCTCAAGATGATGGTCCTAACTTCAAGGTGAATGGACATAGGTTGAAGCACTACTTTAGCGGGGAAGTTCCATCCTTGAAGTACCTCGACCAAGTCACCTTCCCCAATGATAATTAGTATTGAGGGGATCGAGTCGAGCTCATGACTCGGTAATCAAAAATGAGGAGCCTCGTGGGGGAGTCCCATGCTTATCCTATGTACATATTATCGCTTTCTAATGTAGTTAACGTGTGGGGATTTGTGCCCTTCCAACCTTTGTTCCGTGGTTTTTTGTGAATTGTGGACTTTAGATGATCATGATCTTCACGATTGGAGCCTTTCGTGTTCGTTTATGGGAGCACTCGATCGTTTGCTTTGAAGACTTTCTCAATATCCATGATATATCCTTTTGATGTTCTAACCTTAGGTTTTTAGCACACTTCATAAAAGGCTATTAATTTAACGGTTACACCCTTTCCATGCTAGATTAGGCGACTACGTCTCTAGTATGGGGGTGTTTGCACCCCTAGACTCGAAACATTGAGGACAATGTTTAACTTTAGTATGGGGGGTGAATAGATACTTGCCTTGCCAAACCTTCACGCTTTCCAAAGTTTATCTTTTTGTTTATCGTTTTGTTGCAAAATAAGGCTAAAAATGGCTAAATTTTAAAAATTTTCTCATGTTTTATAAGTGTTTGAAGACACGAATGTAGGTTTTCCGATGGCGAGAATAAGAGTAATTTTTTACTCGACCGTGCGTGTTGAGCACTTAGCTTTGATTCCTTAACTACACATTAGGCTAAGTCTCTTAAATGAGGACGAGAAATGATAGGGTTAATTATAAGTTACTATGATAAACGTAGAGTACTCGTATTCTTTCAAAAACTCATGTGTTCTCGTTGTTTGCTTATTCTCCCTTCGCATGTAAATATTTTTTGCTTAATAAATATTGACTTAGCGGTTTAGTTAGGATTGTTGGGTTTCTAGTCTTTTCTAGTAGCTTCCGTGTAATTAAATTGGGAAGACATTAAGGTATCGCCAGCGTCACGGTTTTGAAGTATTGGCACCCGAATAATCAAAAGCTTCACCCAACAATAAGATTTCAAGTGCTCACCTAAATCAAGCAAACAATTTGAAGCCCCACAAGGCCGAAAAATCTATGTAAAATTGAAAGTGAATCAAGCCTTAATCTTCGAACCTTTAAAGATCCAAAATTCGCCTTAGCGTGAGGATATACGTCTTTGGCTAATAAAACTACCGATGAGGTGGATAATAAAAGGCAAGGCAAGACCGAAGTCATAATAAAAGCTTCATGGCGAAGTTGAATAAAAGATGGAGGTAAACCAAAAATAATAAGGCCCTTCCGTTAGGGGGCGTATAAAAGTCTTGGTAATAAGTCTCATGTTCAAAACCGTTATAAAACCGTGTTTATCGATTCTTCTTGTCAGCTTAATTTTTTAACATCGTTGTCTATTGGGAGGGGTTATTGATTTGATGGTCTTGGTTACACCGTTAGGACTCTATTTTTAGACCTAAATCTCTATTATCGCATAAGTCAAACAATGTATCCTCGTGAAACATTCAAGACAATATAAAATATAAGAGATACAACTTAGGAATAATGGGAGGATAAGTACGTGATTAGGGCATATGAGTAGTGTTAGCATTGCTAACTTATAATGACAATGATCTCGTTGCACGCTTGGCATGGAATTGGGGTGAAAATCGAGGACGATGAAATTATTTCTAAACGAAGCATTCACGTGTTCTTATACTATGAACCTAAACGTCCCATTTTGCGATGAAAATCATACATTATGTCTAAAACACAAGTAGTAGTAGCAATAGTAGTAGTGTAGCTAGTTTATCGTTCAATAAAGTGAATAAAAATGAATTTTGGAGATGCTACGATACTTTATTCTAGCATTGCGTGAGGGCACGGCAATGGTTTAGTATGGGGGAGTGATGAGACTGCTTTTATACAGTCTCATCTTCCAAATAGGGCTTAAAATGCATTAAATATCATCAAAATACCCATATATATGCTTGTGTTTGTTGCTTGTGTATTTTAGGTACGGATATTGAGAAAATGACAAAAGATCACAAGAATCATGCAAAAACGAACACGGGAAACGAAGCCGCACAATGAACCAAGCCCTAATGAAGACTTTCCCAAGATCAACCCTTGAAGATTTGAAGAATTATGAAGAAGGTTCCTCCAATATGTAAGAATTGACACTTTATACCCTTATATCCTCATAATTACAAGTTTGGTCCCTAAAGTTTGTCAAAATTACAAAAAGGGCCCTCCACTATGAAGAATTGGCAAGTTTAGCCCTTCAACAAATCTAAATTGTCAACCAATATCATCCACAAAGTCAAATATATCATGAAGTCCTTCAAAGTATAAGAAATTACAAGTTTGGTCCTTTGAAAATTCCAAAATTACAAAAAGGACCCTCAACTTTCAACATTTGGCAAAAATGGTCCCTCATCAAACATGACTTGGCAATTTCAGTCCTCCAAAATGCTCATTATACAAGTCAAGACCATTATCCATCATCAAAATGCCAAATCAGCCCTTGAAGAATTCAAGAATAGCAAGAATTACCCCTGAATTCACTTTGTTAAAGTTTTTGGGCCAAAAATGCAAAAGTGCAAAAGTTGATAAGACTAGATTGGGCGTTGTTAGCTTTTTAAAGTGAAAAGACAAGTTTTGCAAAGACAAGGGGGTAAAAGGGGCCAGACATAATACTTACCTTAACCAACCAGCTTGTGCCACCTCACCCCACTCACCACCTCCACCAATCATACTCTTCCCTGCCTCCACATCAGATCCCACTCAGCCCTGGTTTATTAATTAAACAAACATTGGCGCCTTAACATATTTTTTAAAAATTAATCACCCTAATCTGTATTAAACATAGCACTATTTATCTCAAGAACATAATTGGGTTTTCCTAATTGTGTTACAATTAAAACCCCATCTGCTCCAGATCCATGATTAAGCATCCCTTAATCATAACCCAACACCCAAAACACATGCTACACCTTTGAGAAGCCCCACATGAGATTCCCCTGCTACACAAAAGGGAGATACTGCCAAAAACCACCAGCAATCCAACGTTTGAGATTGAAGCTTACTTTTTAAGCTTAATGGGAGCCCTTGGATACACTCACACATGCCAGCTTCAACAAACAGCCAAAACAAGTCACATGATTCAAGAAGATGCCAAAAATTCTCAAGGGCAAAATTGGGACTTCAGTAGTTAGGGTTTACACGTTTTTTAGCTTTGTAGAACTTGTAAGGCTCTATATAAAGCCATTTAGGCCATAACATTTCAGTTTGCTTTTTATTTTTCCCTTGTTCAACTTCTGTAAATCCCATTTCAGTTTTAATGAAATTGTGTTTGAAGCATTGAAGAAAAGTCATTGGCCAATCTTATTTACTGCTTGATATTGTTATATGCTTGTTAGTTTTAGAAGTTAAAACCTGTTTTCACATGGAGGTTGCAAAAGTTTGCAATTTTCCTCATTCTTGATATTTTGCTAAGTCTTGTTCCAATCTTGGAATTCTTGGGTTATAGGGCTGATCATAGCATCCTAACTGAGTTAGTTAAGGTGTTGTGAGGCTTATAACTTGGGGATAATCAAGTATGGGGTAACAAGGTTGCATCAATCAACATTTTCAAAGTTTCTGATTTTTATACACTTGTGCTTTAACCTTGTTCAATCTTAGCAGGCTTATTGTGGAAGCTTGTGCTTGTTCTTGCTAGCACATAAGCTCAAAATTCGTGGGTGTGGATGTACATCCATGATGTTTACATACTTAATCCTAAAATCTGCTTAAAACTTGATTTTTGGTGATATTTGTATGAAACTTGTGTTCTTGTGAATTTTGTGGCTTGATATTGCTTGAATCTGTTTATCTTACTTGTTTTAGTGTTAATTGATGCTTGGGTAGCCTTAAATCTCACTTTGCCTTTGAAAAATTTGATTTTGAAAAGATTAAGGGGTGTTTGGGACTATCTATTTATGCTTGTAACTTGATATTGTGTTAAGGGAAGTTTGTGTTTATGCTTGGTATCTGTTATACCTTTGTTTGAGAGTGTTTTGCTACAAGTTTTTGAGTTTGAAACCTTGAATCAAACAAATTGCTATATCTTGTTGAGTTGACTGTTTTTGACCTAAAATTTTGGGAAAACCTAGAGTTTATGCATGTTTAGGGATAAAAGCTGTTAAAACATCATCAGTATAACCTATTTGATGGATTTGAAGTGTTGAATTTGGCTTGTGTGTCAAATACATCAGCAAAAGTAAAAATCAGTTTTGGTTAGTGTTCATCAGTAACTTTAAGGGCTTAATCTTGCTTAATTCTTGAATCAGTGCATGAAACTTGTTTAGATTTGCTTATTTAAGTTTAATATAGCTTGTGTATGCATTTGGTTGAATTTGGTTGGCTGAATTGTGCTTAAATTGCTTTTTGAACCTAAACTGCTTATTGTTTCATGTTTGTGCAATGTCTGATGATTGATTGATTAAACTGTATCAATTGGGTGTTAGTGATTGTGTTATTTTGATTGTGATTGACTCCTTTTGATCCAAAGATCATTTGGGTGCCTTTGTGAAATCTGAATCTCAAAAAAAAGTCACTAAAGACAAAAAGTCAAAATAGTCAAGCAGTGGAAAAAGTTTCCACTGCTCCACATCCAAAACTAGCCCCTACTAGTGCAATTTTGTCATCAGCTTATCAATAAGCTATTCTAGCTTATCCAGACTTGCAACAACTTATTTTTTGTGATAGGTCTTCCTTATTTGACCCATTTAAGTAGACTGGAGCTTATTAGACTTTGACTTTGACTTTTTACTAGAAAACCAACTTATTTGACTTTTACATAAGTGCTTATTTGCTTTTTCCAGCTTATTGAGTCAGCTATTTGAAAACTCTTTGTTGATTTTGCTTAATTAAGTCATTTAAAAGCTTTTGGAACTTGAATCAGCACTTGGGGTGGCCTAGAACTCAAAAACGACTATTTTGTCGTTTTGTGTAGATTGCTTATTGCATTTTCAGGCTTATTCCTTGGCCTTATTTCAAATTTCTTTTTGCAGAAGTCTTTGTTAGGTCAAAAGAAGCTTGTGTGTCAAATTTTAGCTTATGGCATTGGCTTATAGCTTAATGGGCCAAAAAGCCCATTAAGAATAAGCTGCTTGTTATAAGCTAGCTTATTTCACATTTTCAGCTTTTGGGCCTTTGGAAAAAGTTGTTTAAAATCAAATTTTGAGTCAACCTGTGCTTTTTGGGCTTATTTTGAACACTTTTTGTTATTGGGCCCAGTTTTGGCCCAATAAGGGACTGTTTTGGGTTTAGCCCATTTTCTAGGCCCAATAGGGGTATTTAGGTAATTTCACTTTCATTTCTGAGTTATTTAGGTTAAATTAAGCTAGTTTTCAAGTTTTTTTAGAATTTTTTATAATTTTTGGATTTTTAATATTATTTTATTATTAAAAATTAAAAGTCTGATTTTCTAAGTTTTTATATTTTTCCTAGGTTCTAAACACTTAATTAGGAATTTTGCAACTTTCTAAATATTTTTTAGGTCTTTTAATTATTTTCTAGAATTAATTTAAGTTTTAATTGATTTTAGGAGTTTTTAATTGTCTAAAAATAGTTTTAATTGATTTTAAAATTTTGAAAAATACTTTTTAGCTTAATTAGAGTATTTTTGAGGTTTACAAACTTTAAAATCTTGTTTAGGGCTTTTTAATAAATAATTTTGATTTTCAGGGCTTTAATTAGCATTAAAAAGTCATTATCTAATTAATTAAAAGGTTTTAGCAAGTTTGGATTTTTTGTAAACTCTTAGAATATTATTAAGGATTTTTGGTAATTTTTAGGAATTTTTAGGGTAAAATTTTAATTTTGGTACTTTTTACGACTTTACGTGTATACCTTTTTCGACTTAGTTTAATCCGTCTTCTTAACCGTCATTCTCTTCTAATCTCATTTCTATTTTTCTTTCTCAAAAATATAATCACAAATCTAATCCATATCATTACACACATAACACACTAGCCTCCTTGGGAAACGAACTTGAACTTAATTGGTCATTAGTGCTTGGTTTTCCTAAACCGACACTTAATACTTGCCACTTTTGCCATCCTTTTCCTAAAGGGTAGTAAAAACACTACATCACCTAAGTTCTTCAATGATGGAAGTCTGAGTTAATGGATCTGAGTTTCTGTGGTCCAATATAGCAAGCAAGCACATGATGAGGGTTTAAGCAGCATCAGTAAGTCCTGGACCACCATGAAGAGAGTAAAAGATCCTTTGAACATTCAAGAGAAGTTCATTGTTCATTTCATCAAGATCACTTATGCCCACAAAGTCTTGACGTTCTTGATGATTGAACATAATCATTCCTAGTTCTGGTTCGTCCAGTACATGACCAGGGAGATGATTTTGAAACTGAACAAGGCCTTTGTATTTCTTTGTAGTGACAAAGATGTCACCAACTTTAGGTTGTATCAGATTTGCCCTTTTGTTCAGCTCCAGTATTGGATCTTGATCTTTTAGAGAAGATGGAGTGTCGATGTTCAGAATTTCACCTAGTCTTTCATGATTTCTCATATAGTGCTCGATTCTGGTGCGAACTTCATCCCATCTCTTGGATTTCCTTTTCTCAATTATCACACTCATTTCCATCCCTTCAGTATAAGAAAGTTATTTTCCTTGAAAGTTTTCAAGTATCTCATCAGTTCCATCACCTCTATAGAACTTGAGATGGATGTCACCTTTGTTGGTCAACATATCAACATTGGTGATTGGTGAGATGTTTCTTCTGTTGAGTCTTGTTATACAAAAAATTTCATATAACACTTTCTTCTTGAAGACACTTTCTATTTCAACTCTTCCAATTTGCTCATACAAGCTTAGCTTCAGATCTCTTAGCTTTTCTTCTTGTTGAAGTTTGTATAACTTGTCAAGTTCTTCCTGAGTGGCCACTCCAGCGCTGATCAACTTATCATTTAGAGTAAGATCTTTGTTTTTGGGTGTTAAGGGAGGTGAACCTTGCATATCATCATCTTTGGCTGATGACTCCCCCTTACCCTTTGTTGGGCTCTTTTCAGTGATGGGTAACTCAATAGATTGTTTCTGAGCCTTCTTTTGGGCATGTTTCTGAAAGAGCTGTTGGATTGTGTTTTTCTCCCCCTCAGCAGAAGACTGCCCAGCAGCTTCTGATGACCTTTCAGCAGGGAAGAAGCCACAAAGATGATCAAGAGTGGTAGTTACCTTGGCCAGCATGGCTGGAACAGTTTCAAGGACATTTAGCTTCTGCTGAACCTCTTCAGAAATGGTCAGCTTTTGTTTCTCCAGCAACGCCACTCTATCTTTGATCTTGGACACAGAATCACACAAGGTATTAACTTGGCCAGGAACTGGTGTGAATTCTGGTGGAAACTCCATGGAAGCACCGTTGATGGATTCCATTAGAGAGGACATCTCTTGCTTTAGGGAAGTGGTGGTGGCCACATCTTGTACTAAGGGCTTCAAAGCAGCAATGAGGACATCCTTAATTTGTTCAGCAGAAGGAGGATGTGGTCTTGCTTTGATAGTTGAGATTTTGTTGTCGGCAAACACCTTTTCTTCCTTCAGTCTGGCAACCTGTGATTAAAGAATCAACACTTGATTGGTTAATTCTTTTACCTGCTCAGCTCTGGGTGAAAGTGGCAATAGTGTTGCATCAGCAGGTTCTTCATCACTATCATCTAGATTGACTGGAATTCTCTCATTGAACCCAAGTTCTTTCTCCAAATCATCTCCAGACATACTGACAACAAAAGTAGGCAAGTGTCCCACCTTGGCTCCAGTGGTGAGATGCACTTCCTTGTGAATCTTTGGAGCACCAGCATGAGTGTGTGGATCAGTTTTAAGCCCTTCACCACCAGGGTTGGTTTGACTTGATGGATCCTGAGAAAAAGTCCCTGATAAGTTTAGATCAATGATAATGTTTTTTGGTTCCTTTAGTAGAACCCTGTTGTGGGGGAGCTACATCATTAGAAACAGATAGGCCAGGGTCAACATCAGCTGTTGGATTTGGTGACACATCATTCCCTGATGCAGACTCAGAGTGACAAGTGATAGGAATTGGTATGAAGTATGACTTATATTCGGAATGAAAGTACTTACCAATGCTGACTCCACACTACTGAGCAGAGGGTGAGCTCCATCTTCACCCTTCTCTCTTAAAGAAGTTGAGAGATGGGTTGCTTACTGGGCCTCTTTATGCATATCTCCTCCAGCAGAGACTGAAGGTGATGGCTGGCTGGGGTTCTTGTTCTTGGCCAGGGACTTGGTCTTCTTCAAAGTATGGCCTTGGGAATCATCGTCAATCTTCTTTAAGGAAGATTGTGTGAGGGTTTTCCTCTTTCTGGACCCACGTCTAACCTTCTTGGTATTAATTGACGTTTGCTTCTGACGAGGTCTAGATGAAGCTCCAGGCTTTTTGCCTTGTAGATCCCCTTCTCCAGTTGGAGAAGTGTCTTTGGGAGCTTTGTACACTACTGGACCATCTGCTGAGCAGATGTCCAGCATGGGTTGTGTAAGAGGAGGATCAATGGTGCTGACTAGAATGTTCCAGCGAGTAAGATCAAAGGTCTTAAAAATTTAGTTGCTCTCTAGTTATTTTTGAAAAATAATTTCCAAGATGGTCAGCAAAAAGGAGAGATAGAAATCTGGTGTACACAACATTTTTCTCTCTAGACTTTTTCTCCAGCTTCCCATGGAGATCTTCAAAAATAAGCCTCTCAAAATCAGCTTTGACCCCCTTGGCCAGACAGTATAAAATGATAGCATCTTTTTGGTTGATCTGGTCAAGACCTCCAGTTCCCCCCCCCCCCCCCAAGCATTCGATGAGTATGGTCATCAATAATTTCCATCTTGGTGGCAAAGCACTCCTTTTTAACCCCCCTTCTTCAGAAATTTCTTCAGTATACCCAATTTCTTTAAAGAAATTTGTAACCACCATAAAATCATCAAGTACTACTTCATATTCATTAGGGTTTTCCAAATAATACAACCCCAAAACTTTTCTAAAAGATTTTAACCCAAATCTACCATGAATCCCCAATGTGGTAGAATCAAACTCAATGGACTTCTTGTTGTTAGAAGCCTCTGCTGTAAACCAAATTCTTTTAGCACATTTTGAAACATCATACCATGATCTTCAAATAAAGCATACCTTAAAACACTTTTGGTTAGATAAGTCAAAACTTGTTCCCCAGGAACAGACTTAATGGATTCAGGTTTAAGTAAGGTGATGTTGTTTGGTTTGAATAAGATGTCATCAATGGGATAGTTAACATGAGTGGATGGTTTAAGAGTGATTTTGGTGATCTTGGGGGTGGAAGATGATTCAGCCATTTATGTTTATGTGTGTGTTTTGAAAGAGAGAAAGGTTGTGTGTGTTTATGGATGAAAAGATTTGTAAGCGTGGAATGAAATCCAATTGCAAGAGATTATATAAAAACTTTAACTGATTTAAAAAAGTTTTTAAAACCATTTGAAAAAGTTATAAATCTTTTAGGGTTTCTTTTGAACATTTGGCACAAACTTTCTCATTAATGTTCTGCAAAAAGGTATGATTTTCTATTGCTTTGAACAGTGAAACGCCCCATGTGTCAGGGAGTTGTTGACTGTGGATGGAGACGTTTGAAATTTCCTTAATTAAAAAATGACACCTTTTTGAAAGAATGTTTGTTTTATTCACAAGAAATTTAATGCCATTAACTCTTTTGAATCACATGATTGATGGGTTTTAAATGCTGTTGCTCAAATATGCTAAAGCTGATGGCTATACTTGTGAGCTTCAGCGCGTCAGATGAGGCGACAAAACCCCATATACATGTTCACATAAGTGAATAAGACATATCACATTGCACGCTCCTCTACTCAGGCCTAGCTACTCATTTGTATTAAAATTTTCTTCAGCATTACTGAAGGAATCTTTTGATGACTGGTGATTTATTTGTTCAGCTTCAGTAAATCAGATAAGGCGACAAAACATCATACACAATCACATAAAGTGAAATAGACACATGACATTGCACACTCCTTTACTCAGACAATGCTACTTAACATTAATACAAATCTTTTAAGAAATGCTGAACCTTCAAGCTTCTTCAGTGAATGCTAAAGGTTCAGGTTTTGTATCATCAATGTTCAGCATACCAAGCTCCATTATCAATCTTTTGAAAGTTGGTTCATCCAATGGTTTGGTGAAGATATCAGCCAATTGGTATTAAGTAGGGATGAAATGTAATTCAATGTCCCCTTTCACAATGTGATCTCTGATAAAGTGATATCTTATATCAATGTGTTTTGTTCTTGAGTGGAGGACTGGACTATTGGATATTGCAATATCACTAGTGTTATCACAAAAGATTGGTACCTTTTCATATTTTATGTCATAATCAGCCAGTTGGCTTTTCATCCAAAGAACGTTGGCACAACATACAGCAGCTGCCACATATTCAGCTTCTACTAAAGACATGGCAACTATTTGTTGCTTTTTAGCACTCCAGCACATAAGTTTGCCACCTAGCAATTGGCAGGCACCAGAAGTGCTTTTTCTGTCCAAATTGCAACCAGCATAGTCAGAATCTGAGTACCCCTTTAGATCAAAACCTGAGGATTTGGGGTACCGAAGACCTAGACTTGGTGTACCTTTTAGGTATCTGAAGATTCTCTTAACAGCAGTAAGGTGTGATTCCTTTGGATCTGCTTGGTATCTTGCACAAAGGCATGTAGAGAATTGAATGCCATGTCTGCTTGTAGTTAAGTACATGAGTGACCCAATCATACCTCTATACTGAGTCTCATTGACTGATTGTCCAGTGAGATCAGGTCCTAAGTTGTTAGGGGATACCATTGGAGTCTTCACTGAAGCACAATTGATATCATACTTCTTCAGCAGATCCTTGACATATTTTTCTTGATTGATGGAGATGCCTTGGTCAGATTGTTTAATCTGAAGGCCAAGGAAGTATGTGAGTTCTCCCATCATACTCATCTCAAACTTGTTGTCATAAGCTTGGCAAATTATTTATAAAGTTTCAAGCTTGTAGAACCAAAGATTATGTCATCCACATAAATTTGTACCAGAATGGTGTCAGTTTTAAATTTATAGATGAACAAAGTGCTATCTATTTTTCCTCTTACAAATTTATGTTCAATGAGAAAAGTTGAAAGAGTTTCATACCATGCTCTTGGAGCTTGCTTCAGTCCATACAAAGCTTTGTAAAGCTTGTAGACATTATTTGGGTATTTACTACTCTCAAAGCCAGGATGTTGGGTAACATAAACTTCTTCTTTTACGTCACCGTTTAGGAATGCACTTTTGACATCCATTTGGTAGATTATGATGTTCATGTAAGTGTAATATGCAAGGAAGGTTCGTATGGCTTCCATACGTGCAACTGGAGCAAAGGTTTGATCAAAATCAACACCAGGCTCTTGATTGAATCCTTGGGACACCAGCCTAGCTTTATTTTTAGTCACTGCATTGGTTTCATCTCTTTTGAGCTTGTAAACCCATTTAGTGCCAGTGGTTGATTTACCATATGGGAGAGGAACCAATTTCCAGACTTTGTTTCTTTCAAATTTATCGAGTTCCTCTTGCATGGAATCCACCTATCCAGGGTGTATGAGTGCTTCAGAAACCTTTGTAGGTTCCATTTCTGAGAGAAAATTTGCATAAAGGCATTCTCCAGATGAAGCAGCACTTAGTTTTTTTTCCATAGATCTAGTGACTCTACCTTCACCAGGATTACCTATTATGTTCACCAGCTATATGTGACTATTTTGAGTCCAATATTTTTGTGGAGCTGGAGAATAGGTATTGGTATCATGATTAGAGCTAGAACTTGAAAGTCCATGACATGGACTTGGACATGGAATGTCTCTAGTGTCTACTGAAGGATATTCAGTGGACAATGGTTCAATCATTGGAGGACTTCCTTCTTAGTCAGAAGAATTATATCCAAGACCTAATTCCCTAGAGATGATAGGAGAGCTTTGAGCAAGGGGCTCAGATTGTTCTTCAGCAGTTGCATATGATTGATCATTTTGATCATGTGTGTCAGCATGCTAATTGTTTTGAGACTGACCATTTTGGTCATTTGTTTTTCCTTGCTGATCATTTTGATCATTTTGAGATTGATCATTATTTGATTGACAGCCATCAGTATGTAATACTAAAGGATTTCCTTTTGTAGGACTTGTCATATCTTCAAATGGTTCAATATGAGGGACTGAATTGCTCGTTTGATATTTTTGAGAAGGCTCATAATGATTAAATTCATCAGATGGATAATTTCGAGATTCATGTATATGAAGTTCATCATCTGATGGATTTGTAAAAGTGAGAGCTTCAGAACTTTCATTGAATGTGTTGTGATAGGTTTCTTCAATACATTGTCTTCTTGTGTTGAAGACTTTGTATGCTTTAGGTACTGGGGAGTATCCAAGAAAATAACCATCATCAGATTTTTCATCAAACTTACCAAGGTGATCCTTGTGATTGTGAATGAATACTGGACACCCAAACACATGTAAGAATGAAATGTTTGGAATTCTCCCCCTGAAGACTTCATAGGGAGTCTTCATGTGTCTCTTCACAATAATGGATCTATTTTGAGTGTAGCAAGCAGTAGCTACAGCATCAGTCCAAAAGTGCTTAGAGAGAGCAGATCCAGTAAGCATTGTTCTTGCTGCTTCAATCAAAGTTTTGTTCCTTCTTTCAGCCACACCATTTTGTTCAGGTGTGTAAGGAGATGAGAAATTTTAGGAAATTCCTTTGTCATCACAGAATTTGATCAGTGAGTGATTTCTGAATTCAGTGCCATTGTTAGTTCTGACTTGTTTGACATGAGTGTCATTTTGATTTTCAACTCTTTTGATGAATGGCATAATGGCATCTGGTGCATGGCTTTCCTTTGTCAGAAAATATACCCAGGTGTACCTTGAGTACTCATCAACAATGACAAGTGTATATTTTTCATGACAAATGGCCCTAGGTGATACTAGGCCAAATAAGTCAATGTGAAGCAAATGAAGACTTTCTTTGATTGAGAAAGTTTTCTTTGTTTTGAAACTGGCCCTATGGTGCTTCCCTTTTTCACATGCTGAGCACGGTTTGTCCTTGGAGTAGACAAGTGAGGGAAGACCAATAACAAGATTTTGTTTTGCCAGCAGAGTTATTGTTTTGAAATTAAGATGTGAGAGCCTCTTATGCCAAATCCAATTGGTAATATTTGAGGCTTTAGCAAAGAAGCATGTCTCCTGAGTTGAGTTCATGTTCATGACATAAACATCTTTGACTCTTGGAGCAATCATCACAATTTCATGATTGGAGTTGAAGATTGTACCTTTTTTGTCATCAAACAGCACAAGATACTTTGCATCACAAAGTTGACTTATGCTGATGAGGTTGTGCTTCAATCCATTTACATATGCTACCCTTGAGAAAACTATACCATTGCATTTTACTGAACCAAATCCTTCAGTAGTAGCTGATGAGTTATCACCAAAAACAACTTTAGGACCTTGTTCCTCCTTATACTTGTGTAGATAACTTTTGGTGCCAGTCATATGCCTTGAGCAGCCACTATCTAGGTACCAAATAGGATTCCTGAGATCACACTGCACAAGTTAAGGAAATGGTCAGTTTTGTTATGAAACCCACCTTTATTGGGTGGGGGTTTTAGATCTAGAAGGTGTTCTAGATCTAAAGGGTCCTCTTGTAGAGGGTATGTGTGATTGCTCAGAAGAAGAAAGAGGTTTGAACAGCTTTAGCTTTCTTAGCCTGGAGGGCTTCACCTCTTCTGAACCACTATATATGGTTGTGATCAGATGTAGTGTGGACATCGCTTCCATAAGTCTCACAACATTTGGTAATAGAGTTTGGGTTTCTTGGTTTAATACCTCTTTTGAGTGATGATTCGATTATGTCCATGAGTGTCATGGTCATAACTTCCACAAATATTACAAACAGGGTAATAGTGGCAGTCATTTGGGTGATGATTGCCCATACCACAATGAATGCATGGTGGGAAAGGCATATTTCGCTTGGAATGAGATGCTTCAGATTTGTGAGCATCAGCACTTGTTTTGGCCAGCATATATTGAGTGTGTTCACAAGTGCGATGATCAGTCCTTTCACATTTAGTACAATAAATCACTCTTAAGCAAGTTTGAGTCAGATGGTTGTTTTGACCACATAACTCACAAGCTCTTTTGAATTGTGTCTTGTACTTTAAATGAGGAGAATCTGAAGGTTCATCTCTAAATCGTGTTGGTGTTTGCTGATGTCTGAGTTGTATTTTAAGATCATTGATCTCTTGCATGACAAGAGACATTCTCTTATCTTCCTTAGATTTAGCATTTTTCAGTTTATTTGATGAAACTAAAGAGGTAGTTCCCATATGTGAACCTTCAGCAGGAGCTGAAGAGTTCTTTGAAGTGTCAATTTTGACATGTTTGGAAGAACTACCTTTGTGTGTGGTGTGTGACTTGATGATAGATTGGATAGTTTTGGGTCCAGTAGAGGGTTCAGCACCAGCCAGCTTCTCCAAAGGAGGAAGTGGGGTACTTACTTCATTCTCTATATCATCATCTGAGTCATCCTCAATAACTGAGGATTCAACTGGTGTTGAAGTGTCAACACATGCTTGTAACTCAGGAAGAAGGATTCGTCCAGTGTCATGATTGGGTAAATTCTCTTCACCTGACCTTTCAATGTCAGGGATCGAGCAACCATCCTCATTTGAGGCTTTGACAAAGACAATAGATTTGGTGTTGGAGGATCCTTCAACACCAAGCATTTTTTTTCTTTTGAGCATGTATTTGTTCACTTATGCATTGATTTACCCTATCAGAGTTTCTAAGCCAAGATTTAACAATGTCATTTGCTTCTTTATTTCCACTCTAAGAGAGTTATTTTCTTCCAAAATTTCTTTGTTCAATTGTTGAAAAGTTAGAGTATTAAGTTTATCTTCTTTTAGCTCTATTTGCTTACTTTCAAAATCTTCAAGTTGTAAAACAAGTTTGTGAAATTTTTCAAGCAAATTGTTTCTTTGCTCTTCAACAAATTTTAGATCAATGCACAAGTAATCAAAGACAAATTTAATGTCATATCTATTTACTAATTCAAGAAGAGTTTGTACCTATTTTATTGTGACATTGACCCATTCTCCATTTCTAGCACTTTCTCTGGTGACAACATTGAGCTTGCCCCTTCATCATCAGAAAGTGCCATTAACACTTTTAAATTTACCAACTCATCCTCATCTGAAGAAACATCTTCTTCATCCCATTCATATGCTTCAGTAACAAGTCCTTTGTTCTTTTCTTGCTTGGGGTTAGCTTTCAGTACTCATTAAGGCCAATCTTGCCTTGATTTCCCTGTATTTGGCCTCAAAGTCTTTTGTAGGCCTGCGTTCAACCTTGCTTTGCTGAAATGGAGTAGAAGCAGTTTGTTTTGGTTGAAATGATGATTGACCAGTTGGTCTTAATTGAGCTGGTGATGAATATGAAGGGAGAGATGTTTATGAATAACAATCCCTAGCATAGTGACCAGTCTTCCCACATTTGTAGCATTCAGTGTCAACTGAAGCTTTTGTGGAGCTGGAGAACTTGCCTCCTTTCTTAAAGAACCTTTTAGACTTGGCCAGAAGTGCTCTTTCATGAAATTCCTCTTTGAGGTCATTCAGATATTCCTCACTAGTTCTAGTATCTTCCTTATCATCAGGACTATCTTGGTAGTCTTGAATGACAACTTCACTGGAGAAGGCTATGGACAAGGGTGTAGCAATGGTTAATGCTTTACTCTTGCTTGAGCCTTCATAAATCCTATCAATTAGGTTTTCTTCATATTTTAGTTTCCCAAAAAGAGAGGCTAGATCACAATCTTTAATGTGATTAGCATTTCTCAAGATTTCGTAGAACCTGAGCCACTTCTTTGGCAATGCATTAACAAAAATTGTGTTGATTTTAAGTTTTGAAAGCTCAACACCATCATTCACAAGTTCATTCATCAGTGCTTTGTATCTGGTGAATGTCTGTGTGAGGGTTTCCCCTTCTTTGTGCTTGAAGGTGTTGTATTGAAGCTTTAAATCCATGATTCTAGTTTCTTTTACATCAGAGGGTCCCTCATGGTAAAGAATAAGGTCCTCCCATGTTGATTTAGATGTTTTGCAATTTACAACAGAATTCATTTGGTCATTTGGGAGTACAGACATGATGAGACTTTTGAGACGCTGATCAAGGTTAGTAGATTTTCTCTCATTAGTAGTCCATTGTACTTCAGGTTTTTTATTGTCCCCAACCATGGGAACAAAAGGACCATTTTCAATGATTCCAAGGAATTGAGGTTCAATTCCAACCATGTGGACAAGAAACCTCTTCTTCCAATTTGTAAATTTGGCTACCTCTAATACAGGAGCAGCATTGAGTTGGCCACTGTCACACCCCACCATGGCGGAACATGGGGCGCGACGTATGGATATCATCACAACATGGCGTGTCTATAGAGACAACTATATGAAATAAGAAATGTCATAAAAATGGTGACACGAAGGTCATGACAATATCTCAACAAATGCAAGGGGTCTAGGTAAGTAAGTAACAGTCCTACTTATTACCTAAGACAACAAATAACATACCAACAAACATATGTGTGCCACAGTATCACTTATTAAAAGAACACTCAAACAAAAACTAAGAAGGAAACGGGGATTCTCCTTCTATATGCAATCCTATGCTTCTCCCATCCTAGCCACTTATTTCTCATGCTTAACCATAGTATCACCTGAAAGAGACACTAAAACACGTCAACATAAAGTTGGTGAGAGTCATAGGTTTAGACTCCAACGCTAAATCAGTTACAAGCTGTGAATAACAATCATCAACAAAAGAACATATGGACAATGTGTTACAAATATGCATTAACAACTATCAATCAAGACCAATCATACCAAACCAATCCAATCCAATCCAAGGCTCCTACCTTGCCAAACAACATCATGGTACCTTAGATGATCACCCTATGTACCTATCCCAAGGCCACTACCTTGGCAAACCACAAGGCCCCTACCTTGTCAAACCACAAGGCCACTACCTTGTCAAACCACAAGGCCACTATCTTGTCAAACCACAATAACATATCAAAAATCGCATAGCAGTTAATCACATAAGTGTACACACAAGTCCATCACAACCATAAAACATTCACAACAACAATTTAGAAACAACTCAACACAGTGTCTCTTCCATCCCATCTGGAAGTCAAAAACAAAAATAAACATGGGACTATGAACACTCACCTGATAGCTCCTTCACACGTCCTTGCACTAGCAACAAGCTAACAAACCAAAAACACGAAATCAATAAACGAACCAATCACTAAGATGGCCCATTAACCTATGATGGACATCTAGCCTATTACCACATATTTACCTCATTAATAAGCTCTAATTACCCCATTACCCTTCCTTAACAAGTCCTTAACTTGGTTAAGTTTAATAACTAACCCGTTCATATTTTACCCAAAACAGTCTCAGTTTTTAGGTCTCAAAACTTTAAGTCAAACGTACACTTAAACATACCCATGGTTTCTGTAAAAGGAATATTCATACACTTACATATGTTGGCTAACACCTCCCACTTGCCCTAACCTTAAAGCTACTGCTAAGGCCCCGATATACATATATCTACTTTTGTCATTCCAGATTTCCTGATTTTAAACGTACTAAATGTTTGTTACCATTAAGGGGTCTTACCCTAAACCACAACCTTAGCCCAAGTGCAGATACTTACTACAATATATAAACCACCTCTCACGTTCGTGAGAAGATCCCAATGCAACCCTAAGTGCCCCAAACAACCCAAAACTTAAAAAGAAAACAGGCTGAATTTAAAACTGTTTTGACCTCCGACTGTTGTAACCTGTTTTTGATCCACTTACCGACCTCCAATTTAGTTCTCGTTTCTTGCATTGGAAAGCCACTTCAAATATCTTTCCAGGGGTACTTGGATCGTTAAATAAGAGTTTATAGAACTCCCGATATGATCAAACCAATTGACTCAAAATCTGCCCAGTTTTTAAAAACGGGTTTAAACAAATTGAACTAATTAATTACCCATAACCCCATCTAATACAAGCCCTAGATTATATGATTATCATATTATGATTATAACATCATTAATTTACTGATTTTATATAAACCCTAACCCTTAATCCATCATAAGAATGATTAAATAAACATAAAAACAATTTAATTAAAAAGGGATTTGAAGGTTTTACCTTATGATTAATGAAAGATGAAAAACCCCAAAAATTATGAAGAACCCTAACTTTTTTTTAGTGAAACCCACGAATTTTATTAGCTCCAGGGATTTATGTTTTTATTTTTTGTTTAGTAAAACATTATATAGTGTACACAAGAATCCTAGTCCAATTATAACACTTGTTTCCTTTTTTTTTCCTCTTTTTCTTTTTTTTTTTCCAAACCGACCTAACACCCCTAAAATTCGTTTTTTATTTATTTTTATTATTAATATATGTAATAATAATATTACCTTAATTTTCCTTAATTTATTTCAGCTCCTAAAGCCTCCAAAACCTGAAAACCGTAAAACTAGTCAAATTTACGCGTTTTACCGTAAAAGACGTAAAATATACACTTTTAAAAAAAATCTCAAATTTTGAAATAAACTTTATAACTAAGTCCTAAATGACTTAAAACCATCCCGAAAAATATTCATATGGATAATTACATCACCCGAGACCTCTAAATGTTAAACCGTAAATCCTAAAAAAATACACTATTACGATAATACTTATACGTATACGTAACCACCAAAATACCACCATTTCATTTCATAGTCACTAATTGTGATCTCATGAACATGAATTAACAGTACCTCGATATACTTATGAGTACTCTATACTCATATACGATATCCACACCAACCTCGTTCACGCAAAATAAACATGTAAACACACCATCACATAGTCACACATAAATAACCAAAAAAAACAAGACCGGGTGACGAACCTCAAAACCACGGTTGTCACATCACTCCCTCCTAATAGAAATCTCGTCCCGAGATTTACTCCTTAGGATCAAACACACAACCAACAAATCACATGAATACTTGTTCTAAAGAACACCTTCTCGTTCCCACGTGAACTCTAGTCCACGTTCCATATTCCATCTACCCATAACTACGGTATATTACCCTTTTCCAACGTCCTAGCTTCACGACCCAAAATCTCTATCGGCTCTTCGATAGAACGAAGACTCGCATTCATACTAATATCATCTAACGGTACTTGCAAGTCGGTTCTTGCTAAGCATTTCCTCAGGTTTGATACATGAATACGTTATGCACACTACTCAGTTCCTCCGGTAATCTCAACCTATATGCCATTAGCCCAATCCTTTCAAGGATTTCATATGGACCCACAATTCTGTGTGCTAACTTCCCTTTTCTTCCCAAACCGCATCACCCCTTTCCATGGTGAAATCTTTAGCATAACTTTATCTCAAATCTCAACGGATTACGCCCCTTGTCTGCATAGCTCTCTTGTCGGTTCTTTGCTATTTTCAATCTCTACTTAGTCACTGCCACCACCTCCATAGTTTTCCCGATCCACCTCCATAGTTTTCCATCATTCGGAAGTTCTCCCAACCTTAAACACATTCAATGGTATATGCAGGATTGCATAACCAAAAGCTTCCCATAATATTCACATGAAACACGCCATAACCACCACCTCATCCTTGCTTTCCCATGCTTGGCACCAAGTAACTAACCATCCTTCATACTAACATATGTTACACCTTTTCTCTAGGTGGATGGTCCATTGTTCGTGACTACCAATCTCTTTCTCTAACGGATTTACTTTCCTTATCACTTCACTATCTTGACAACCTCTTGCTTCCTCCAATCATTTTTCCTCCATACTACTTTTCGCTTGTCTTTCCACAATCTTAATTTCCATACCATCTTATATCTCGTCTTCAGCCAAATATTTAGGCGTTTCCTCCTTTATTCCCTACATTCTCATCAATGGGGAATATGCTCCTATCACCGGTGACCCTCTCTTTGTAGAAGAATTCTTCCTAATATAATGCGTCCCCCAACTATCTCCAACTCTCACGCTAATGCTCTAGGCGTCGTTCTCAATTACCCTTATAGTATGCTCATACCAAACATTAGTCTATCAACGGTATACTACGCTTGCTTCCCCTCGTTTCTTCCCTTGCCATAATCCTTCATAAGGCATTTCATACATATTAGGCCAACTTTTACGCAAAACTTCCTATCCCATCGCATCTGTACGCAATCCTTACAAATTCTCAACTATGTGACTTCTCGTCCCTCTTGAAATATGTGATGAATTAGGCAGTCTATCGACTATCACCCTACTCTCATCGTACTTATTCCTCCACCCAATTATGCATCCCTTTCACCAACTTCGTCCTTACATCGCCCTTTCTAAGCTACTCCTATCTATGTAGGAAGTATAGTCTACGTCCCTTTTCTCCATATGATTATCCAAGCCACGCAACATACATGTTGACGCGTTCTCTGCTTTAGACCACTCAGCTCGTGCAACCCACATCCTTCATCCAAACCACCCTAATACGTCATACATATCGTTCAAGTTCATCTCAGCTTCACTTCATTCTTCTTATTCCATGCCTCATCAACCATGCTTGCCTTTCCCAGATGGTACTTGGCCTTGCAATTTTCTTTCATCAATTAACTCCACCCATCACCTTTGCCAAATGTTCAATCAAGATGATTGAATATGTGTTTGAGACGTTCATGATCCGTATAGATCATTCTCTACGTCTCGTACACCAAATACCTCTAGCATTCTAGGCAGATATAACAGTCCAGCTCCAGTAACTAAGTCTATCCAGTTCTTCCAAATCTTCAGTTCCTGCAACGTATATGCGATCGCCTTTCTTTGTCGTCCTCGTACGCGTCCAAATCTTTGCTCCACGTATCGTCATGCTTCGCGAATTCATCCAGTCCTTCTGATAATGCCAAAATCTGCTCATCATCCAATCCACCTCTTCAGCCTCCAAAATGCTTCCTCGTCCTTCTTCACTTCGCCCCTTGCTGGTTCCACGATATGCCATCATCTCTGACTACTAGTCCTGGCCAACTAAATCCTAAAACTCACACTTGAAAATCTCACGTTTCATTCCCTTTACTAACAACTCCAAAACCAACACATAATTCGCCTCATCCTCCTTCTAAGATTTGAGTAGATCAAGATGTCGTCGATGCTCCCGATGACAACTCGTTTATATACGTTCATGCACACTCGGTTCATTGACTCCATGAAAACCGCTAGTGCTTTGGCGAAGCCAAATGCATAACCGTAAACCCAAAACGTTCATACAACATCCTTAGCAATTTCAACTATGTCCTCCTCACACCCTCTCTTAGCGGCAATACGAATAAATTCCTTGCAATTTCTAACAGCTCTTGTTCTTAATTCACTCCATCAACGATTTGCCTTGGAAGACACTAACTACAACTCCTCTCACTTCTCCTACTTGCTCTATTCATGGTTCTACCTCAACGCTCCTAAACCATACAAAACCAAAACTACATCCCGAATACACCAGATACGATCGACGAATTAAACCCACGGATAACTAACGACATTTCACGTGCACCAATTAAAACAAATCAAAAACCACGAGACTCCAAAGAAAACTCAAACCCAAAACATGTATCAATTCCAAATGACCCATGACAACGAAAAATAATCCAAGAAACACCCAATGGCAACCAAAACATATTACGCCCCGCGACATATTATTTAAACCGTACAAAAGATTGACTTTCCAAAAGAATATATATATATATATATATATATATATATATATATATATATATATAATATTTTTTTTACCTCCCCACATCTATGTGACTCAAACCATCTACAAACAACCTTCTAGACGATCTCAAAACTCAACTCAAAGACTAGGTATCCCGTGCATCCCAAATCATAAAAATAAAACTACTATTCAAACTCAACCTTGAACCCGACACTTGTACAACAATTCCGACCAGTCCACTGACCTCCCATGACTATACATTCTGAATATTTGAAAAGTACGTTTCGAGTACATAATTTTAGGCTTTTGAATAACCCAAAAAGCTTTAAAAACAAACAAGTTATGACCAAAACATTTTATGCTAGTTGTTTTAAAAACTAAAGAATAGACTTAGTAATCAATGCAATCCTTTTCAATGAAAGATATAATTGTATGTGAAATATTCATAAACTCCATTAAACCCTGTATTCATAATTATAATTGACGTGAATCGATTAAACCCAATTATTTAAACTATGTAAGTAGAAAGAAATTTTATTTCGCTTTATTTTAAAGAAAGTCTTTTAGAATTTGAAATAAATAAGTTTTGATTAAAAGAAACTTATGTTACATCTTGTTTCAACACGACCCCAACACCTTACCCTTGTTTTACCGAATACGACCAACTATCTAACCCTATACTAGATTTCCAAGTCCCCTTTTTCCATATACCAACCAAAAGAAATGTAAGACTCAACACAAAAGATTTCTTTATCTCAAAAGAAATCCCAAGTTATTTCAATAGACTTGAAACCAAAAACACCATTTTAAAACGTACACGTGAAATACGAAACTCAAAGAATAAGCCACAAGACACACTTCAAAAGATTCAAAACGTCGTTGAAACTCCACCAAACTCCAGCACCATAAAACACGAACAAACACAAAGTACGTTCAAGTTATAATAACTAGTGAACGACCATATACCATAACTTAACACATAGTAGTATATATATACCTATTAAATCACCCAAACATACTCGTTACCATACATGTCGGATCAACCAATCACGTCATACACTCGTTTTTCCACACGAGTAATCACCATCTCACCGTACCACAACAAGGCATAAAGCCCACCTCCAAAACCAAACCATATCGTGTGACCCCAAAATCACACAACACAACTATAACCCAAAACATATAACACAAAAAGAACAATAGCCATATCATAGGCAGCCATTACATAAACCCATATATTATATGTATACCCAACTTCTACATCTCATCATATACAAGCATGTACTAACCCTCTTTCATGCAATCATACTTGAGAACCCATTGAAGTTGTGGTACTTGTATAACTATGTTGGCCACCATACTTATACAATTACCCTTTCCCGAATGCACTCCCTCCTATGATGACACTTATAAGAATCAATACAACATATAACACATAAATTCATCTACTCACATAAGCACATAACCACATAACCAATAAGGTCTAAAACTCCATCTATAAAATAACATAATAAAACTCTTGGAATACAGAAATCCATAGTCTAGCTAAAACAGCCTAGACTAAATCCAAAACGAAAACATAATCAGTTATAAGGCATGCCGCCCATAAGAGTGGAAATAGCATAAGGTCCTTCATATTCACCTACTCCTAATAACTCGAACCACCACATGATTCTTAGGGAACATGACTTAAACATCAAAAGAAAATAATACCCCTCAGGTACATAAAATAACCCAACAAAAGATAGAAACTACTATGTACCAAATTATGTACTATAATGTACATTATAAGTAAAATACGACAATGACTAGCGTGGACGATTATGGTTAAACCCGCACTACTCGCAACTGGAAAAGAAAATAACATGTGGCTAAGTATGAATTTACTATGGTTCAATTCATACCAGTCAAAACATCACAATAAATAACATTCAAACACACCAATTATAATAAAATGCACACATACTCCTATGACGCCTATATGCAGGGACCCTTAAGCTATAGACTAGGCTACGCGACTAGGCAACCTAATTCTCTATAACCTGTCTCTGATACCATTCTGTCACACCCCACCATGGTGGAACATAGGGCGCGACGTATGGATATCATCACAACATGGCGTGTCTATAGAGACAACTATATGAAATAAGAAATGTCATAAATATGGTGACACGAAGGTCATGACAATATCTCAACAAATGCAAGAGGTCTAGGTAAGTAAGTAACAGTCCTACTTCTTACCTAAGACAACAAATAACATACCAACAAACATATGTGTGCCACAGTATCACTTATTAAAAGAACACTCAAACAAAAACTAAGAAGGAAACGGGGATTCTCCTTCTATATGCAATCCTATGCTTCTCCCATCCTAGCCACTTATTTCTCATGCTTAACCATAGTATCACCTGAAAGAGACACTAAAACACGTCAACATAAAGTTGGTGAGAGTCATAGGTTTAGACTCCAACGCTAAATCAGTTACAAGCTGTGAATAACAATCATCAACAAAAGAACATATGGACAATGTGTTACAAATATGCATTAACAACTATCAATCAAGACCAATCATACCAAACCAATCCAATCCAATCCAATCCAAGGCTCCTACCTTGCCAAACAACATCATGGTACCTTAGATGATCACCCTATGTACCTATCCCAAGGCCACTACCTTGGCAAACCACAAGGCCCCTACCTTGTCAAACCACAAGGCCACTACCTTGTCAAACCACAAGGCCACTACCTTGTCAAACCACAATAACATATCAAAAATCGCATAGCAGTTAATCACATAAGTGTACACACAAGTCCATCACAACCATAAAACATTCACAACAACAATTTAGAAACAACTCAACACAGTGTCTCTTCCATCCCATCTGGAAGTCAAAAACAAAAATAAACATGGGACTATGAACACTCACCTGATAGCTCCTTCACACGTCCTTGCACTAGCAACAAGCTAACAAACCAAAAACACGAAATCAATAAACGAACCAATCACTAAGATGGCCCATTAACCTATGATGGACATCTAGCCTATTACCACATATTTACCTCATTAATAAGCTCTAATTACCCCATTACCCTTCCTTAACAAGTCCTTAACTTGGTTAAGTTTAATAACTAACCCGTTCATATTTTACCCAAAACAGTCTCAGTTTTTAGGTCTCAAAACTTTAAGTCAAACGTACACTTAAACATACCCATAGTTTCTGTAAAAGGAATATTCATACCCTTACATATGTTGACTAACACCTCCCACTTGCCCTAACCTTAAAGCTACTGTTAAGGCCCCGATATACATATATCTACTTTTGTCATTCCAGATTTCCTGATTTTAAACGTACTAAATGTTTGTTACCATTAAGGGGTCTTACCCTAAACCACAACCTTAGCCCAAGTGCAGATACTTACTACAATATATAAACCATCTCTCACGTTCGTGAGAAGATCCCAATGCAACCCTAAGTGCCCCAAACAACCCAAAACTTAAAAAGAAAACAGGCTGAATTTAAAACTGTTTTGACCTCCGACTGTTGTAACCTGATTTTGATCCACTTACCGACCTCCAATTTAGTTCTCGTTTCTTGCATTGGAAAGCCACTTCAAATATCTTTCCAGGGGTACTTGGATCGTTAAATAAGAGTTTATAGAACTCCCGATATGATCAAACCAATTGACTCAAAATCTGCCCAGTTTTTAAAAACGGGTTTAAACAAATTGAACTAATTAATTACCCATAACCCCATCTAATACAAGCCCTAGATTATATGATCATCATATTATGATTATAACATCATTAATTTACTGATTTTATATAAACCCTAACCCTTAATCCATCATAAGAATGATTAAATAAACATAAAAACAATTTAATTAAAAAGGGATTTGAATGTTTTACCTTATGATTAATGAAAGATGAAAAACCCCAAAAATTATGAAGAACCCTAACTTTTTTTTAGTGAAACCCACGAATTTTATTAGCTCCAGGGATTTATGTTTTTATTTTTTGTTTAGTAAAACATTATATAGTGTACACAAAAATCCTAGTCCAATTATAACACTTGTTTCCTTTTTTTTTCCTCTTTTTCTTTTTTTTTTCCAAACCGACCTAACACCCCTAAAATTCGTTTTTTATTTATTTTTATTATTAATATATGTAATAATAATATTACCTTAATTTTCCTTAATTTATTTCAGCTCCTAAAGCCTCCAAAACCTGAAAACCGTAAAACTAGTCAAATTTACGCGTTTTACCGTAAAAGACGTAAAATATACACTTTTAAAAAAAATCTCAAATTTTGAAATAAACTTTATAACTAAGTCCTAAATGACTTAAAACCATCCCGAAAAATATTCATATGGATAATTACATCACCCGAGACCTCTAAATGTTAAACCGTAAATCCTAAAAAAATACACTATTACGATAATACTTATACGTATACGTAACCACCAAAATACCACCATTTCATTTCATAGTCACTAATTGTGATCTCATGAACATGAATTAACCGTACCTCGGTATACTTATGAGTACTCTATACTCATATACGATATCCACACCAACCTCGTTCACGCAAAATAAACATGTAAACACACCATCACATAGTCACACATAAATAACCAAAAAAAACAAGACCGAGTGACGAACCTCAAAACCACGGTTGTCACAGCCACCCCTATATTCTAGGGTTTGTGGTATAACTTGAGCCATTTTGGATCTTGATTTGAAAACTTTTAAATGAGAAGTTTAATAAAATAAGAGTAACTAATCAAATTGCTCTGATACCACTTGTTGATCCCTAGTAATTCGATATTACTTATTATCTTAAGTAATAACTTTTACTTAGACTCACGTGTGTTGTTTTAACATAAGATAAGAACTATGAAAGATTAAAACAATAATACCAATATACTTTTAAAAGTATAGAATTTTATTAGAATCAAATAAAGAATCTATAACCCACTTTGTTTGCGGAATAACAAAGTGGTTGAATGAAAATAGGGTTTGATCTCCTCTACTTAAACGTTTAACCAAATTTAAACTCTAAGCTCCAATCTAAACGTTCATAAGCAACTTTGGCTATATGGTTTAGTTGGTATCGAGAGAGAAAGGTTTTCCAGAGTTTAAGCTCTTGTATTAGTTACCTTTCTCTCCCAATGTACACTCCTTTATATAGGCAGTGTAAATTAGGGTTTGCACTTTGCATGTACCAATGCATTAGGTTATCCAGTGGGTGGTTGATGCCCATGCTGGATAAACATTACAAAGTACTTAATAAACTAATCTAGGAAAGATAAAGGTTGTACTTATATCTAAGTATACAAGCAACCTACTTTGACTTAAAGTTATCTTTTCCCGCCTAATGCAAACCATCAGAATACTGAAGAGTCTTCAGTATCCTAGAGGAGATCGACATCATTCAGTTTGGTATTGTCTAGCCAAACTGAACTGAAAGCCCTTCTTCAGTCCTTGTTCTTCAGCAACTAGACCGCCTAGTATTTGAAGCGAAGACTCCTTTGTCTTCTAAGATCACTTGAAGGGGAGTGCTGAACTTTTTTTAGCTTTAAAGTCTTCAGTAGGAACTTTGTTCCTCTGGTCATCCATCAGCAGACTGGCCTTACTGCTGATCATAAAACACTTAGGGGGATTTTATATTCAAATCCTAGAGTTGCTTTAGGGTCAGTAAATACTGACCCAACAGCAATGATCGATCAAGACATTATAACATTCCCAAGCATCGAAAAGAGACTCATCGGGTTCTTGAGTGAAACCACTGATTTGATTCCTAAGACTAGTTACCATGGAGGGTGGAAAGTAGCGTGACAAAAATCGTTGAGTCATTTCGTCCCATGTATGAATCGAATGCTTAGGAAGACGATCAAACCATTTTTCGGCATGGTGGGATAAAGTGTGTGGAAATAGATGAAGGCGAAGAAAATCCATGGTAACACCAGGCAATTTCATGCTTTGAGTGACGGTAATGAATTTGTCGAGGTGTTTGTTGGCATCATCATCCGGTAATCCGCGAAATGGACAAGTATTTTGAACTTGTTGGATCATGTGATGCTTCAACAAAAATTCGGGAGCCGTGATTTGCATCGGCGCAATCGGTCCTCCACTTCCATTCATTGTCGGTTGACAAATTTCCTCCATCGTACGAAGGTCGGGTTGAGGGTCATGGTTGTTATTATTCATGTTGGGGTGAGGTGGATTGTTATTATTATTATGCACACCGGCCATATCTAGGTCTTCAAGAGTCTCGGGCTTAGAATAAGACGAAGATCGAGTACACATACACTAAAAATGAAATACAATATTTTTGGTTTTTCATCTTTTTTTATTTTTATGAATTTTTTGAAAATTTTATAATTTTTAGGATTTTTGAAAAATTTTATGCTTGAAAATAACGTTCCCAAGAGAACGGATCCCAAAATCCAACGCGTCTCTCACAAAAAACCGTTAATCTTCACGAAAAGAGCCGGCAGCGGCGCCATTTTAATAACTGGATTTTGCTAGTTAAAAAGGTCGTTGTTCACGGCGTCTAATCGAATTGATCTCCGGAATGTGCGACACAGTCGTCTTTGGTGAATAAAAGAAAAGGTTGCCGTTGTTTAAAACTAATTAAAACTGAAAGTTTGAACGTAAATGACATAAAGACTTAAACGAAATAACAAAATATAAAAGAAATAAAGCAATTTAAAACTTAATTAAAAGTAAACTTTAAAAATTAAAACTTTTTAAAAAAAAGGAACTTTAAAAATAAGACAATTTAAAAATAAACTAAGAAAAGACAAGTAAAAATAAACTAAGTAAAATGGCGGGAAAAATTAAATTTGAAAATAAATTTGAACAAAAAGTATAAATCCGCAATACCTAAAATGGACCTAATTCCGCAATAATGAAATAATTTCGCAATCCCAAAAATCTAACAATTTCGCAATGATGAAAAACAAAGATTCCGCAATGCAAAACTTGTTTCAAATCCGCAATACACAGAAAGTAACAATGATTTCGCAATGTTTGGAAGAACACAATTTCGCAATCCTTAAATGAAGTAAATCCGCAATATTGCGAAATCCAAGATTTCGCAATCCTGAAATGAAGTAAATCCGCAATATGCTAAGGATTCGATTTTGAAATATTTTGAAGAAGAAGATTTCGTAATGTTCAAGACGTTGCGAAATTAAATCAGATTTCCTAAAAAATAGGATCTTGGAAAAAGGACGAATTTAAGCACTTTAATCGCAACTTTTCAAGGATAATAAGCCAAAGAAAATACCAATAAGCTAACCACGACTTATAGATGAATGATAAAACTTATAAAAACTTTAAACACGAACCAAGAAACGCGAAAAGCTATGAACTTTATGTAAAAAGATGACGAAATGGATGAACAAAGAACACAAAATCAACACGAACAAGGATGATGAAAAAGATTAAGATCAAACAAAGATGAAAGGTAGAATGAGATGATTAAAAAGCTTGAAATTAAAGATAAGATTCAAAACAAGATTAAAACTTACATGAATAACTTGAAAGAAAGACAATAAAATAAAAGACAATATGAAAAGTGCTTGAAATAAAATGGAGAACTATATGAAATAGCTAACATATCAAAAATGAGGTTAAGGGTCACTATTTATAGGGGAGAGGGAGGAGTAGGTTGCTTCCTTCTTTCTTTCTTTTGTCTTCTCGTCTTTCGTCTTTGACAATAAACTCGTCATTCTCGACTTTGTCTCGGGATTTGTCGATAAATAAAATGAACTCGTCTTCTAATTTCTTCATTAATTAGATTTGGTTCTTCGACTTCGTTAAACTATCGTCTTTAGACTTTTTCTTCGATAAATCTTCAGAACAGGCCTTTGACTTCCGTTCTTATTGCACTCTTGATCTTCGTGTTTTGTCTTTTTCTTCGATAAAAGCCAGTGTTTTCTTCCCTTTTCACATTTTTGTCCTAAATCACAACAAAAACACAAACCACGTATAATTCCGACTTTTACGACATTAAATACACGTTTTGGTCTTGTTTTTATTATAATTAAGTGGTACAAGGATAAGTGTTTTCAAACTTATCAAATCCCCTACACTTGACCATTGCAATGCCCTCATGCAATGTATTAATTACAAAGCAAGATTTACATTTTCCATTATAATTAACCCACCTTGGCCTTTATTAAACATAAGACATTAAGGAAACTTAGAAAGATAGAAAATTACAAAATATTTGAAGGAAGAAAACAAGTAAAGAGATCGAAGACTTACATTAGGGCTTTGGTTGTCATGAATGTTTATCACCCTCAAGTTTCACGTTCCCCAAACCAAGATTAAAAACGAGATCATTGTTATTATAAGTTAGTAAAGCTAACACGCACTCATGTGTCCCAATTATTCACTTATACTCCCTTATTCCTAGGTGTATCTCTTATATTTTATTATTGTCTTGAATGATCACGAGGATGCATTGTTTGACTTATTACGATAGTTTATTTAGGCTGAAAATAAAGTAGGACGATTTAATCCATAGTTAGCTAAAGGACAAAATCTTTTAAAACTGCTTCTAGAAACCTCATAAAGTTCATATCTTGGCATAACTCGCTTCACGATTTGAGACCTTTCTCGGACCGATATTTGGCAGTGACTTCATACTTCGAATCTTGAGAGACGTTCTTGAAATAATGGTCTTCTCTTCATAGTAGGAATTTCTTCACTTGAAGTTTTTGAGAGATTCTTCAAATTTGGACCACGACTTCTTCATTTTTCTCCAATCTTTATTTGGGATTTTGATATACAACGATCCGCCTCCTTTTAGGACTTGGATCTATTTATCCTCATACATTGATAGGGCCTTTTCGGATAGATTTCTCCATGATCTTTAGGGGAGTATTTTCTTTTCGTCGTGTGTCTCGATCCTTCATATTGATTTTTGATAAATGATTCTTCACATCACTTTGGATCTTTAGCAACAAAATGTAGCCCTCATGCCTTATAAGGCCCTTTTCGGACTCGCCAATCTTTGCATCCCGCTTCAATAAGTTATGCCTTGGCTATGAACTCTAATTAATACCGAGCAACTTTTAAACGATCTTGTGCTAGAAGCTAAGTAACTTTTCAAATCGTACAACCTTACTTATTGCAATTATATTTATTAACAAGCGATGGGAGAAAAAGCTCATAATTAACTCACATAAATTCATGAAAGAATACCAAACTTATAATTGACTCTATCATCTCTCGTTCTCCACAATTTAAAATCTCAAGGAATGAGACTCGTGGATGCTTAGCCTAGTAAATCAAAGTTTTGGGTTTTCAAGTCATCTATAGGATCTTGCAACTTCTTAGACTTTTTCAAGTTTAGAATTCGCATTTTAAAGTTCCCTTGATAAACGACTTTCTAGGATCAATTATAGGAACTTGCGAAAAGTTCTTCTTCTTAACCCGTAAGAGTTAAGACTTTCGTGTTTTAAAGTTCCCTATATAAAAGCCTAGCAAAACTTGACTTAAACACGTTAAGGATACTAGCTAGAGTAAACTTAAATAAGTAAACTCGGGTTGAGTCAAAAGATTCATAACCGGCCTAATATATCAAAGACATCTAAACTCATTAAAACCATTTTATTAAAGAAAATAACAATAACGAAAGAAAATACTAATAGGCCAAAATAGATCAAAATATTTGAAAAATGTCGAAAAATCGATTTTCTGGTTAAAATGAGGACATATTTATGGAAAAGCCCACTTAACTTTGATAGAAGTCCCCCTACACTTAAGATAAACATTGTCCTCAATGTTTAAGCATGTAGGAGTAAACTCCCCTACACTTAGGACATTGTGCACGTTGTTTAAATCTTGCTAAGGAAGAGACAACTAAAGTGATTCCTATTTTAATATTAAAGAATATAAAATAGTGAATCAGAAGAGTTTAGGATAGAACCGGGAAGACGGGTACACGAGATCACGGTTCATCAAAAGTCATCAAAAGTGGATCTTCAAAGCTCCAATCCCTACACATCATAAGAAAGAAAACAACAAACAACAACTAGGGTCTCCCCTACACTTATAATAAAAACGGATAAAAAGGATAGATACTCGGGTTGCCTCCCGAGAAGCGCTTGTTTTTGTTCACCGAGTCGTGAGCCTGACTCGAACTTGATTATAATGGTAAGAAGCTTGAAGAACATCCACCGGGGTCAAATACATGGTTTTTGTCCATCAAATAGCACAAGCTTAAGATGAACAAGACAAGCCAAAGAAGATTAGGCAAGGTTCCCTTAAGCAGTTGTTGAGTACGGTGGTAGAAAGTATGAAGAAGTGCAAGCATAGCTCCATAAGTTCCAAAAATATTTCCTTTTATTTCATCAGATGGATACTGAGATGGCTGAAGAACTGTGATACCCGGATCGAACACCTTTTCCTTTAGGGGAAAATAAGACTTAGGCTCAGTAGACCTTGATGAAAGTCCCTAATCAATGCAATAAACCCTAATCTTAACTTAATTAACACAAGGTATTACTTTTCAAACGTAATCTTATTATTGTATAATAAAGAATTACAAGTGTTATGGATAACACCGTTTGATGACAATGTGTTGTGCACACTTTGAACAACAATAAACCCTAACTTATGAATACAGTCGTAGCTGTTTGATTCACTAAGTTATACGTACTAATGTTCTTAATATCTCAAAGTGTTAAACATTAATGCATGGATACACATCCTATTTATAGTGTTACGAGTTTGACTTAAACAGTACTTGATGTCGACTACACAAGCTTTTACAAGTTCCCACATCAGTCACATGATGTCCTTCTATTCTTGGTAGTCTTCCATTATGCTTTAAGGAACAGTTGTCAAAAACAGTTTCCTTATTCTTCATAGTCTCGAACACACAAATGGCATGTCCAAAGTGTGCTGAGAGTTATCAGGGTATTGCCACCCCTGTTAACTCTCAACCCCTCAGAGTCCCTAATACATCTTGGCTGTTATCCATCACAGCCAAGGAGTATGTCTTCAGGTAATCTTCGACTTCCCTGACAATGTCTCTGACATGGACTCCTCTGAGGTTGCTCACAGAGACTTGGATCTCTGTGAGTCTTGCGAAACTTGCCTGCCTCCTAGGCACAGGGCAAGGGACTATCTATCAGCCTAATTATGTTTAAATCAATGATCAGGGAATCTAATAAGTTTAGATTCCCAACAATCTCCCCCTATTTAAACATAAATAATGCTAGATCTAACTAAGTTAAGGTAAGTGAGTTTAACAGCTTCTTCTTACACATAACAGATCTAAACAAACATACCTCATGATTTTATTAAGACTTAAAGAAAATTACAAGTTCATTACATAAGTAAAATAAAAGATGAAGGTAAAAAGGGTTGACACCATCTTCAATAGTCATCATTTTTTATTCTTTCTTCAGCTTCGGCCACATCTAATCTGTTATCAATTTCATCCTGCAAAGTCTTTGTAAACTTCTTGGAATACTCTGTGTTGATCTTGAGACACTTCTTGTGACAGAGTAGCTGAATAGTTGAAGCCAAGCACATCTCATCTTCCCTCTGAAAAGCATACTGGCAAGCCTTGTTCATAAATGCCATTCCTCTTTCAGGCACTGAGTATGTCTGACCATCAACAGGGCCAACAATACCATTTGGAAGGATCAAATCCCTGTGCATACCATCCACACGAACATCTTCAGTAACAAAAGTTTCATCAACAATTTGTGAAATTCTTCTTCTTTTGTTGCCTGTCTTTGGGGGTTCTTGTTCGAAAAGCTGTGGTGGGGGATCAATCTTAAGTTTGGCAGCTGTTTCCTTGATCCAGTTAAACTTAGCCTTAAGAGTTTTAAGCAGAAGGAAATTTGCCTGTCCAGACTTTTTGGCAGCTAAGGCTTCGAGTTCAAACCATTCTGATAACCCAAGTGTCTTTAACCTGAAGTTGTCAAACACATCCATATTCCTCTGTTGGTTTTCCCTCCATAAGATCATCTGTGGGGTGTTTGTGGATTTGTGAATGGTGTATTTAATCTTGGTTATCTTGCCAGCAGCATACCTGTTATTCACGCAGGCATCATAGTCAGCTTTGACTTTCTTTAAGGCCTCAGCGCGTTTTAGTTCCATTTCCCTCAACCTTTGTTTTTGTTTTTCCCTTTCAGGTGGTGTCATCTTCCTCAGAGTAGCTTCATTTAATTCTTTGGCTGTCTTGAGCTCATTTAGTCTTTTGAATTCTTCAGCCTGTTGCTCTATTTCTTCAGGGGTTAAAGGAATCTCATCGGAAGGTGTAAAGGTTGAAAAGTGGGAAAGGTCTGTGGTGGATCCTCCTGTCTCTAGCATCGCAGCTATCTTCTTAAGTTTGGTGTCAGTATCAACCAAAACTATCTCCTTTCCTTTCTTCGAGACAGAGGACTCCACACTTATGTTTTTCAAAACATCAGCTCTTTTGAGAAACGTTGTCTGAGCCTGAGTTTGAATAGATTTGGGAAGAGAGCTCACAGTGAATTTTAGTTTCTTGGCTGCTGGCTCATCATCATCCTCAGGCTTGCTGATGTTAACTAAGATCATGGATTTAGATGAGTCAGCTCCATCTTGTGTTTGTTGCTCCCCCTGAGTATCATCCTCATCATCAGGTACTATAACTGGTGTGATGACTTGTAGAGGAACAGGTGTAGTTGAGGGATTAGCTGATGATGAGCCTTGTTCAGCAGATGCAAGGCTGAGTGTAGTATTCTTCTCCCCCTCACGTTCATCCTTACTTCGCTGATGCTTGGATGAACGTGCCTGAAAACGTCTTGCAATCTGCTCCACAGAGACAGCCATGGCACGTTGTCTTTTTCTTGAAGCCCTGGCAATCTTCAGCAAGAGGTTGGCATTGGTACTAGTATTTGCCTGAACACGTCTGACAATGAAGTTTGCATGGTTGTATTGCCTGTTGGGAACAGCATTAAATTGCCTGTCTAAGGTGAGTTCATGTTCACGGAATATAGCAGGGACAGCTGAGTCAATAGCATCCTTGATTCGTGTTGAGAGATGACTAAGTCCCTGGGCTACACCTTTTCTTGCCCCCATCCTGAATTGGCTCAGTGACAGCCTCAGTCACAGCCTTCTTTATGATGCCTGGAAATGTCACAGTAAAATTGTGCATCTCTGACTTGATCACATCCAGCTTCCTTGATAAGCGCTCAATATCATATTGATGATGTACGGGCTGAAGATTCTTGATATTGAGGCTTTGCTGAGCAAAATCATCCCCCCTTGGAATTAAGTCAAAGTTGGTCTGGGCTGGATGATCAAACATGAGGAATTCGGCTGTTGGATCATATGTTGGTGTTTGGAAGACTGTTGTTGCAGATGTAGCAGAGTTTGGAGTGTCAACAGCTTCCTTGAGAGGAGAAGTCTTGTCATCAGCTGGTGTGGACACAGCTATATCTTTAGGAGGAGAGCCTGACAGCTGGTCATCCTCATCTTCTTCATCCTCTTCATCAAACATTCCCTCAGGGAATTCATCTTCAGGCATGGGCTCAAACTCAGAGACATAATCTTCTACTGAGAGCATTTCTTCATCAGCATTGAGCACAGGTTCTTCTTCATTTGGATTGTCCTGAGTCATTGTTTCAGCCTCCTTTTCGTGTACCTGAGATTCTTTGACTGGCTGTACAATTTCAGCCTGCAAGTTTGTTGTAATTAGTAACAAGGAAAAATATAAGGTGAATGGTCGCCATTTCGCTGTCCCAGAGAGGCTGAGGGTGATTACTCAGCCACTCCAAAGGATAAATCCTTGGGATTCTTTTAAGTGTGAATGAAGTGTGGTTAATGGTCGCCATTCGCTGCCCCTAGGAAAGCTGAGTGTGATTATTCAGCCCCCCCCAAAAAGGTAAAAAAACCTTTGGGACTCTTTTGATTGTGAAACATATGTTGTTTAATGATCGCCAGTCGCTGCCCCTAGGAAAGCTGAGTGTGATTATTCAGCCCCCCTAAAAGGTAAAACCTTTGGGACTCTTTTAAGAGTGAAATATATGTTGTTGTAGGTCGCCTGTTACGCTGCCCCTAGGAAAGCTGAGGGTGATGATTCAGCTCCCCCTGAAAGGATAAATCCTTTGGGACTCTTTTAAGGAGGGAACCAAGAAGCTGTGTGAAGTACAGCTGATCAAGGTTGAGACATTAGTGTATTCAGGTTGTTGTTAGCCTGAATACTGTCTAGAGGTTGCAGGGTCATCGGGGTGCTTTATAAACACAAATGAATCATTCCCTGGTGCAAAGACAGGGTGTACAGAAGTCTTAAAGTATTCTAAGTGTAAAGACATACTTCTATGGGTCGAGGATTACCCTAACTTCACCACTCTCTCCTACAGACAAATGAGAGTGGTTGCTTGTGAACCTCTAAAAATGTACACTGATTACCTGTGAGATATCAGCTTGGTTTGGCTGGTTTCCTGTTGTCTCTGCTGACCTAGAGACACTAGACTCCTGTTGTTTGTCAGCCAAAGATTCTGAATCCACACGAGTATCTGGACCAGAGGCGGTGTCAGTCTTCTTTTCCTTGGCCTTGATAACAGCTTTGGAGTGAGAAGAAGAGGGGATTTTCTTCTTCTTTGGTTGTTGGCCAGATGAAGCCTTGGACTTAGTAGTGTGCTGCCCAGAGGTCAAAGACATAGACTTGCCAGTGACACTAGAAGTATTCACCTTCTTAGAGGAAGGGAGCAAGGGCTTCTCAGCGTTAGGTACCTGGTTGGCCACGTTCAGCATGTGGGCGGTGACAGGGATATCCTCAGCACCTATTTCCTTGTAGATGGCGCATGTGATGCGATAGGGCTTAAGAGTAGTCAAGGCCTTGTTGTGGTAATTCTCTCCCAGCAAACTTTCAAATATCAGGGACAGGAAGCGCACATAACAGATGTTCTTTTCCCTGACCTGATTCCTACCCTTCAGTTGTTCTACCAGGTTTGAAAATAAGATGCTTCCAACGTCAACATCAGCTCCCCAGATTAATCCATACGCAATAGCCTGATGATTGGACGACATCTGATCCTGTGATCCCTGCATTCCTCCCAGGGACTTCACAATGTGGGTGAAGAGGACACGCCACATAGGAGTGAAATACTTAATCTTCAGAGGGGATTTGGTGAGGACCTCAGCTGGAGTAAGGGCAGGGTTAACATCATGGCAAGGGTTGAGTGTGGCCAGGGCTTCCTTGACAGCCTTTTTGTCAACAGTCTTCAAGCATTCATCTCCATGTTTTAGTCCGGCCACACTAGAAAAGTCTTTAAGGGAAAAGGCAAAGGGATGTTCATTGCATGAAAGGCTAAATGTAATGGTGTCTTCTACTACTTCAGCAGAATACCAGAATTCCCTAAGGTATTCTTGGTAAAAAGTGGATGGAGATTTGGTGAAGGCTTCATTTAGGTCACAATTCTGCATGAAATTTACCAGATCTGAATAGGTGCTGTTTGGTGCCTTAATCCATCCAATGGCATTGTTGGAGGCGATGATGCTCTCGTTGATCTCGAAGTTCACATTGGAGGCTTTTGGAACGGGAAACGCCATGGATTTGAGGTTGAAGGTGAATGAAAATGGTGGATGGTTGAGAGAGATAAGAATTTAGAGAGAGAAGTAGATTTTAGAATGGTGGTGGGTGAGAAGAGAAAGAAGACAATATATATTCAAACTTAAGTGAACAGTTATTCAACCGTATTAAATGCAAGGGCGAAAATGACTGCTCAAGTGGGTCCCCTTGACCTTTCAAAAAGTTTGTCTCCTCGTTATCCAAAAAATAAATGATTAAATATTTGAGAATGTTTTTTGCATTTACTTGGAAAGTAACTACCTAGTTTCATGTGAAAAACATTTAATAAACATTTAATATAGAATCAATCATTTAATGAACACATTTAATATCAAGCCACAGGCTTTGAGATATTGAGCATCCCTAGCTCAGCAACTAGCCTGTTGAACGAAGGTTCAGCCAAAGGCTTTGTAAAGATATCAGCTAGTTGCAGCTCTGTGGGAACAAAATGCAGCTCAATATCTCCCTTCATTATATGATCCCTGATAAAATGATACCTGATATCAATGTGTTTGGTACGAGAGTGAAGAACAGGGTTGTTGGATATGGCAATGGCGCTGGTGTTGTCACAAAAGATTGGTACTTTGTCATACAAGATTTCATAGTCAGCCAATTGACTTTTCATCCAGAGCACTTGAGCACAACAGCTGGCTGCAGCGACATATTCTGCTTCAGCTGAAGACATATCCACAGAGTTTTGCTTCTTAGCACTCCATCCAACCAATTTTCCTCCTAGGATTTGACAGCTGCCTGAAGTACTTTTCCTGTCAATACAGCATCCAGCATAATCTGAATCTGAATAGGCCTTGAGATCAAAGCCTGATTCCTTTGGATACCATAGACCTAGGGATGGTGTTCCTTTGAGATACCTGAAAAATCTCTTAACGGCCACTAGATGGGATTCTTTTGGGTTAGCTTGGTACCTTGCACAGAGACATGTGGAGAATTGGATATCTGGACGACTGGTTGTTAGATACATCAGTGACCCAATCATGCCTCTATATAAAGTCTCATTGACAGAGACCCCTGACTCATCAGGGCCCAAGTTGTTGGGTGGAAGCATGGGGCATTTCACTGATGCACAGTCAGCTAAATCATATTTTTTAAGTAGATCCTTAACATACTTTTCTTGACAAATAGAAATTCCCTTAGGACATTGTTTAATTTGAAAGCCCAAAAAGTAAGTTAATTCACCCATCATACTCATCTCATATTTCTTGGTCATTAATTTAGCAAAACGTTTACTAAGATTGACATTTGTTGACCCAAAGATGATATCATCCACATAAATCTGCACAATGATGAAATCACTCTTGTCCTTGAAGGTAAAGAGTGTTTTATCAATAGAACCCCTGATAAATTTATTTTCAGATAAGAAATTTGAAAGAGTTTCATACCATGCTCTTGGAGCTTGTTTCAGGCCATACATTGCCTTGTGAAGTCTGTACACATGGTTGGGAAACTCGCTGTTCTCAAATCCTTCAGGTTGTGCAACATACACTTCCTCAGCTAAATCACCATTGAGGAAGGCACTCTTAACATCCATCTGATACACAGTGATGTTCATATAGGCAGCATAAGCAAGGAAGATTCTGATGGCCTCAAGTCTAGCAACAGGTGCAAATGTTTCATCATAATCAATTCCTTCAGTCTGAGAGAACCCCTGTGCTACCAGTCTTGCCTTGTTCCTGATGATGTTCCCAATTTCATCCATCTTATTTCTATAGATCCATCTAGTGCATGTGATATTCTTTCCAGGTGGAGCTGGCACTAGTGTCCATACTTTGTTCCTTTTGAACTGATTGATTTCTTCTTGCGTAGCAGCTACCCATCCTTCTTCTACCAGAGCCTCAGCAACTCTTTTAGGTTCAATTTGAGAAAGAAATTCAGCAAATAGACATTCATTGGATGAGGCTGACTCTGAGCCTTGGATTCGCTGTCTGGTTGTGACCCCTGCATTTGGTTCCCCAATAATGTTGACAAGAAGAATGTGTTGATCTCTTGACCACTTATTTTGAGGAGCTGGGGATTCAAGAACAGGGGTACTTGAGGGCACAGCTGGTACAATTTGAGTCTCATCCTGCTGACTAGGAGGGCTTTCTTCAAAGACTATTTCAGTGTCAGAGTCTTCTTCAGCCATATCAAGGGAAGCTAATTCATTATCAGCAGGAGAATCTTCAGAGATTTGAAGAATTTGTGAGTCATCAATATCATGAGAAGGACCATCAGAGATTTGAGGTTCTTCTTCATCAAGTTCCTGAGAGGTAGGAACTTTTATGTTGTGAGTAGACAGAGGGTCAAAAGCAGGAACATAAGGAGTGAGAGTGTTGGAGTGGTGATGACTGGTAGGTCTGGGTTCTGTGAACTCATCACTTGGGAAAGAAATATTTTCATTAAAATCTACTTCATCACCCTTTGTTCCTGTCCTCTGTATGACTTCATCATCTTCATTGAATCTGACATGGAAAGTTTCTTCTACTTCTTGTCTTCTGATGTTGAATACTCTGAAGGCTTTGGCTGTTGGAGAGTATCCCAAAAAGAAACCATCATCAGCTTTTTCATCAAACTTTCCAAGTTTATCCCTGTAGTTATAAATAAACACAGGGCATCCAAACACATGAAAATAGCTGACGTCTGGAGATCTTTTTCTGAAAACTTCATAGGAGGTTTTGCCATGTCTTTTGACAATGATTGATCTGTTTTGAGTGTAGCAGGCAGTGTGTACAGCTTCTCCCCAAAATTGCTTTGGTAAGGCTGCACAATTTAACATAGTTCTTGTTGCTTCAATCAGAGTCCTGTTTCTTCTTTCAGCCACACCATTTTGTTCAGGAGTGCCAGCTGAAGAGAAGTTCTGAGAAATCCCTTTTTCATCACAAAATGATTCAAGTTGATGATTCTTGAATTCTGTACCATTATCACTTCTTAGAGCTTTGACTCTAACATCATTCATATTTTCAACCTGTCTGATGAAGGACATGATGGTTTCAGCTGCATCACTTTTCCTTCTGAGGAAGAACACCCATGTATATCTTGAAAATTCATCAACTATGACCAAGGTGTATTTGTTGTGATTAATGGTTTGAGGTTTGACAGGCCCAAACAAGTCCATGTGAAGGAGATGTAAGCACTTGTCAATAGAGAATGATTGCCTAGTCTTGAATGAAGACCTGTGATGTTTTCCTTTGACACAGGCAGAACAAGTTTTGTCTTTGGAAAACATTACTGAAGGTAGACCAGCAACCAAGTTTTGAGTGGCTATCTTATTGATGTTCTTGAAGTTGAGATGAGACAGTCTTTTGTGCCACAGCCAGTTGACACTTTCAGAGGCTTTGGCAAGAAAACAATTTGAACTGTCTTCAGAGCACACAGCCATGTTGAGACATAAACATCTCTCCTTCTAGGTGCAACCAGTACAACATCATTGTATTTGTTGAATATGGTTCCCTGAGTCTTAGTAAACAAAACCTTATAGTCAGCATCATATAATTGGCTGATGCTAATAAGATTGTGTTTAAGACCATTCACATATGCAACCCTGGTAAATGTGATCCCATTGCAATTCACTAAGCCATATCCTTCTGTGTCACCTGAAGAGTTATCTCCAAACACCACTTTGGGACCTGGCTCCTTTGAGTATCTGTGCAGGTATTGTTGAATCCCTGTCATGTGTCTAGAACAGCCACTATCTAGATACCATACCGATTCCTTGAGATATTTCTGCACAGATACATAGAAACAGATTAGTTCCTATGGTGAACCCACTTTCCAGTGGGTTCCCTGAATTGCTTGTTAGCAACTCTTGTGTTCCTGAAAAACTTTTGGCGTTGGGATGGACAGTTCATTGTTTCATGGTTATAACTCCCACAGTTATCACACCCAGGGAAGTCACCACACTCGTCTGAGTGATGGTCTGTGAACCCACAGAATTTACAGGGAGGATAAGATTTGTAATTTCCCTGTTGTCTTTTGGAACTCTGTGGTCTGTCCCTAGAGGGTGTCTGAGCTCTTTTAGCTGCCATGTGTCTGTCATGATCTAAGGTCGAATGGTGAGAATTTTTACAAACATTGCAATAAGGTTTGATTAACCTTTCCCCTTTGGGTTCACCTAGGACTGACTTAGGTTCATGAGAAGTAGAGCATTCAGCGGAAGGCTTAATGTGTTGTTTCAAGAGTTCTACTTCTTTCATAAGAGACAACAGGCGATCTTCAGTGGTGGGGTCAACCTTATTCACAGCTTTAGTAGTAACAGGCTTAAAAGCTACTTGTTTACCAGTTTGTTTAGCAGGCACACGAAAAACTTTGGCTGGAGGATTCTCAATATCTGTCCTAAGTTCGTCCTTAGCAGATCTAGAAGAACTGCTAGGTTCAACTCCAGAGAGTTTGGGCAAAGGTGGTAGCTCAGCCACATCTTCAGAGACAGGGTCATTAGTCAAAGAGGTATCTGACATATGAATAGTCTCTGTAGATTTAAAGACAATGTCTTTGGGTTTGGTGAGAATCCTCAGCTTTTTATTCTTAGCAGTTATATCCCTGTTTAAGTCAGCAGGCACTTCATCCCTAAGCAATTCATCAACAGTAAACCTAGCACACAGCCATTTTTCAATAATCTTGTTCAATTCAGTGACTTGATCATTTAAAGCTATGTTTTTCAAGGTTAATCTAGTTACTTCATTTTGCAGGGATATTTTCTCTAAGTTAACCCGCCTGAGAGTTTCACATTCAGCCTTAGCATTTATCATTTCAGATTTAACAGAGTGAAACTTATCAAGTAGGTTCTTTCTTTGTTCCTCAACAAAGTGCAAATCAACAATGGTGTAATCAAGGACATGCTTACGTTCATCACTATCAGACATAGATAAAAGCCTGTGTACCTTTTTCATTGTGATGTCAACCCATTGTCCTGATCTTGCATCACCTTTTCCAACAGCTGGTTCATCCTCAGCTATCTCCATAAAAGCCCTGACTCTTGTGGTGTCTTCTTCATCTGAAGTCAATGGTTCATCATTCCAATCATAAGTTTCAGCAACCAACCCTTTCTCTGTCTTTTTCTCACCACCTCTCTTTTTGGACATAGCTTCAATCTTCAAGTTTATTTGTTCTAACTCAGCTTTAAGTACCTTGTACTTATTTTTGTAATCTTTCTTCTCAGTGTCTGAAGAATTGGATTGAGATGAGTTGTTATGTTGTTTGAACTTGTAGGGTTTGGATGAAGATGATGGATAAGAAGGTGAGGATGTCTTGGTGGAGGGACAATCTTTTTGATAATGTCCAAGCTTTCCACAGGCAAAACATGTTTCTTTTGACCTGTCAGTTGGTTTGCTAGCTGATCCTACTCTTCCAGATCTTTTGTAGTATCTTCTTTGGTTGGCTAGCAGTGCTCTTTCATGGAATTCTGCATTGAGGTCTGACAAGAACTCTTGGCTGCTACGGGTATCTTCTTCAATATCAGAATCGCTGTCATGAGGATGTGTTGCAGAGATCAAAGCTTTGGAAGATGCTCCTTGGACTACAAATCTTTCAGTCTCTGATTTGTAGATAGTATCGATCAGCCCTTCTTCATAATTGTACTTACCATAGAGCTGAGCAAGGGTATCATTTTTGATTGAGTTGTTAGCTCTCTGAGTCTGATTCATGCTCAGCCACTTTCTTGGAAGGCTGTTGACAAAAGTAGCATTGATCTCAGCTTGACCAATAGTGACATAATTCATAGCAAGGTCATTTAGAAGAATCTTCAGCCTAGTATAGGTTTGCTGAACCTTTTCACCTTCAAGTGACTTAAAGGCATTAAACTGAAGTCTGAGTGCCTGAATCTTTGTCTCTCTAGTTTCAGAGGGTCCTTCATGGCCAAGAATGAGGTCTGTCCACATTTGTTTAGCTGTGGGACACTGAATGACAGACTTCATGATATGCTTGGGAAGACAGGAAATTATGATGCTTTTGAGACGTTTATCTTGGTTTGCTAATTTTCTATCAGCTGAGGTCCATTGTTTGACAGGTTTGGGAAGAGGGTTTTCTTCAGTAGATGTAAGCGCCATGGGAATATATGGACCATTTTCTAAAATTTCTAAGAGAAAAGGTTCAAGTCCATCAAGGTATACAAGAAATTGACTCTTCCAACTGGCAAAGTCTTCTTCATCAAAGACTGGTACACTGGTTACGTGTGATCCACCTCTTGAGTCAAGAAGTTGGGGTAGATCATCGTCATTTGCTGGAGGGTTAAGTCTTGGTGAAGATGGGTTTGTGGAAGGTGATTGTGGGCTAGAAGTTTCCGGCATGGTGGATCTTGATTATAAAACTGAGAACGATGTTTCTTGAAGGTTTTAATATCAAACACCGCTCTGATACCAATTGAAAGTCCCTAATCAATGCAAGAAACCCTAATCTTAACTTAATTAACACAAGGTATTACTTTTCAAACATAATCTTATTATTGTATAATAAAGAATTACAAGTGTTATGGATAACACCGTTTGATGACAATGTGTTGTGCACACTTTGAACAACAATAAACCCTAACTTATGAATACAGTCGTAGCTGTTTGATTCACTAAGTTATACGCACTAATGTTCTTAATATCTCAAAGTGTTAAACATTAATGCATGGATACACATCCTATTTATAGTGTTACGAGTTTGACTTAAACAGTACTTGATGTCGACTACACAAGCTTTTACAAGTTCCCACATCAGTCACATGATGTCCTTCTATTCTTGGTAGTCTTCCATTATGCTTTAAGGAACAGTTGTCAAAAACAGTTTCCTTATTCTTCATAGTCTCGAACACACAAATGGCATGTCCAAAGTGTGCTGAGAGTTATCAGGGTATTGCCACCCCTGTTAACTCTCAACCCCTCAGAGTCCCTAATACATCTTGGCTGTTATCCATCACAGCCAAGGAGTATGTCTTCAGGTAATCTTCGACTTCCCTGACAATGTCTCTGACATGGACTCCTCTGAGGTTGCTCACAGAGACTTGGATCTCTGTGAGTCTTGCGAAACTTGCCTGCCTCCTAGGCACAGGCAAGGGACTATCTATCAGCCTAATTATGTTTAAATCAATGATCAGGGAATCTAATAAGTTTATATTCCCAACACTTGAAGATTCGCCCATAAACCGCACAATCTCATCCGAAGAAGGTGGAAAGAGAGGTGTTAAGACATAGGTACTACGGATATTGGTGTCTTCTAGTTTCTTCTCCTTTGAAACGGGTTTCTTAATATCCGAAGGAGGATAAAGACCATAATCAAAGTCCAAAGGAGGAGAATCATGCTCATTGGGGAAGTATGTATTGAGAAAAGTGGCAAAATCTTCCTCAAATGAGTAAACATCCAAAGTAGGATCAAGCATTGTTGGCGGAGTATCTTCATCAAAAATAGGAGCAAGGTCATCATTTGAAGAATCACTCGAAAGAGTATCAACATCATCAAAGTCATCATAAGTTGGCATGTCTTTATACTCTGAAGAAAAATCAGCATAATCATCCATATCGGAACTAGAATCATCATCAGATGCATCATAGATTGGTGGAGCATCATATATTGGTGGGGCATCCAAATTGGGAGGAGGATCTTCAAAATCTTCTACATTTTCTTAAAAAAGTGGATTATCATAGATAGGCTCGAAAAGAGGGTTGTTGTAAACGACAAAATCATCAAGCTTTGTTCTTTCACAAGTAGTTGTATCAAGCTCGTCTTGAAGCACATCAATCATATTCGCCGATTCTCTTCCATTGGATTTGTTTGTGATCTTCCCCATTTTAAAAACTTGTTGATCATTCCCGACCCTTAAAATGAGTTCACCTTTGGCAACATCGACTAAAGCTTTTCCGGTTCTCAAGAATGGCCGTCCAAGTATTAACGGAATACGAGGGTCCATTTCATAATCAACAACAACAAAATCGACCGGAAAAGTGAAGGTAGCAACTTTAACAAACAAATCTTTGGCAATACCAACGGGGTAAGCGAGAGTTCGATTTGCTAGCTCAAGAGTCATCTTTGTTGGTGTAAGATCGGGTAATGATAACTTTTTCCAAACACTTAATGCCATTAAGTTAATACTTGCCCCGAGATCGGATAAGGCAGTAAATTCTTCGGTTTTGGAAAATGTAGAAGGTAACACAAAATGACCGGGATCTCCAAGTTTTTCCGGAAGTTCCTTAAGAAGGACTGCAGAACAATTCTCATTTAATCGAGTGTTGACAAACTCTGCCATCTTCTCCTTCTTACTAAGAAAATCTTTAAACATCTTAATGAATTTGGGAATTTGGGCAAGAGCTTCAACAAGGCTAATGGTGATGTTCACTCTCGAAATCTTTTTCAAAAAGTTTGTCACTTGAATGTCATCCTTGGTGAGCAATTTGCACTTGTCTAACCGAGATGGATAAGGAATATTGGGCTTAGGAGGTGTAGGTGTAGAAGGTGAAGGTGTAGTAGGTGTTGATGTAGAGGTTGACGGTTGAGAGGTAGAAGGATTAGAGGTGGAAGGTGGGGATGATGAAGGTCTTGTCTTTGGTACTTCTTCCGTAAGAGGTGGAGAAGGTAATGTAGAACTAGTACTAGGCGTGGAAGTAGGAGGAATAAATGGGGGTGGAGGAGGTGTAGATGGAGTAACTGGGGGAGGGGTAGATGGTCCTACTAGAGTTGCTCCACTGCGTGTAGTAATAGCACTCACATTAGCTCTTGGGTTGGTCACGGGATTTGAAGGAAGAGAGCCCGAAGTAGAGGGTTGAGTGCTTTGGAAGAAACTAGCCATCATATTCCTCAAATCATTCGTTTGATTGCTTAAAGAAGTTTGCATATCATTTCTAAGCTCGGTTCGAATATCATTCCCTTGTTTAGTGATATCACCTTTCAAGTTAATGATTTGGCTTTGAAGGTTTTTCACCACCTCTCCATGGGTCCTCATGAAAGTTTCAACATCTTGATTAAATGTCGTGGATTGAGTGAGGGGTGGAGCTTGGTGAGCGGGTGGGTGATATGGAGTAGAAGCTCGAGGTTGGTTTGGATTGCTTCTATTGAAGTTGTTTGGGTTGTAGTTTTGAGGAGAAAAACCAGGTGAAAGAAAGTTGTTGGAACGATAACTTAGCAAGTTACGATCACCTTGAGGTCGGGCTTGATAGCCTTCCGTGGAATAGTTACCGTGAGCCGCATATACGTTTTCCGGATTGTCATGAGTGGAAGGACAATCACAGTATGAATGAGGACCGCCGTAAGTCTCACAAGAAAGTACTACAACTTTAACTTGTTGAAATTGGTTCGTAGCCATGGTTAAGAAATTTTTGTTCATCTCGGCTAGTTGGCGGGTGATTTGGGTGAGTTCGGCTATCTCAGGGTTTGATGAAGTAGAAGAAACATTGACCCTCGGATTATTTCTTGAAGATGCGGATGAATCCCAATTTTTGTGATGAGTGGTCATGTTCTCGATTAGCTCTCTACACTCCCCGGGACTTCTTTTCATAAACGTACCACCGGCGGCGGCATTAATCGTATCACGATCAAGAAAATTTAAACCGTTGTAGAAAGTATCAATTAAGGTGACGGGGAGCATATTATGGTTAGGGCAACTGTTGGTCCCTAGTAATACGATATTACTTATTATCTTAAGTAATAACTTTTACTTAGACTCAAGTGTGTTGTTTTAACATAAGATAAGAACTATGAAAGATTAAAACAACAATACCAATATACTTTTCAACGTATAGACTTTTATTAGAATCAAATAAAGAATCTATAACCCACTTTGTTTGTGGAATAACAAATTGGTTGAATGATAATGGGGTTTGATCTCCTCTACTTAAACGTTTAACCAAAGTTAAACTCTAAGCTCCAATATAAACGTTCATATGCAACTATGGCTATATGGTTTAGTTGGTATCGAGAGAGAAAGGTTTTCCAGAGTTTAAGCTCTTGTATTGGTTACCTTTCTCTTCCAATTTACACTCCTTTATATAGGGAGTGTAAATTAGGGTTTGCACTTTGCATGTACCAATGCATCAGTTTATCCAGTGGATGTTTGATGCCCATGCTGGATAAACAGTACAAAGTACTTAATAAACTATTCTAGGAAAGATAAAGGTTGTACTTATATCTAAGTATACAAGCAACCTACTTTGACTTAAAGTTATCTTTTCCCGCCTAATGCAAACCATCAGAATACTGAAGAGTCTTCAGTATCCTAGAGGAGATCGACATCATTCAGTTTGGTATTGTCAAGCCAAACTGAACTGAAAGCGCTTCTTCAGTCCTTGTTCTTCAGCAACTAGACCGCCTAGTATTTGTAGCGAAGACTCCTTTGTCTTCTAAGATCACTAGAAGGGGATTGCTGAACTTTCTTCAGCTTTAAAGTCTTTAGTAGGAACTTTGTTCCTCTGGTCATCCATCAGCAGACTGGCCTTAGTACTGAGCATGAAACACTTAGGGGGATTTTATATTCAAATCCTAGAGTTGCTTCAGGGTCAGTAAATACTGACCCAACAATCTCCCCCTATTTGGATATACAATAGCCTAAGTCTAATGTCAGTAGTAAGTGAGCATAACAATTTTTTCTTACTTGCACTGAATAATTAATAACTTATAAACATCAGATAATCATTTATTCAACAACATTACAAATTACAACAAACATTATTACAAATGATTATTCACTTCTCCTTAGGCCTAATGATGAGACTGCTTTTATACATAGTCTCATCTTCCAAATAGGGCTTAAAATGCATTAAATATCATCAAAATACATATATATGCTTGTGTTTGTTGCTTGTGTATTTTAGGTACGGATATTGAGAAAATGACAAAAGATCACAAGAATCATGCAAAAACGAACACGGGAAACGAAGCCGCACAATGAACCAAGCCCTAATGAAGACTTTCCCAAGATCAACCCTTGAAAATTTGAAGAATTATGAAGAAGGGTCCTCCAATATGGAAGAATTGACACTTTATACCCTTGTATCCTCATAATTACAAGTTTGGTCCCTAAAGTTTGTCAAAATTACAAAAAGGGCCCTCCACTTTGAAGAATTGGCAAGTTTAGCCCCTCAACAAAGCTAAATTGTCAACCAATATCATCCACAAAGTCAAATATATCATGAAGTCCTTCAAAGTACAAGAAATTACAAGTTTGGTCCTTTGAAAATTCCAAAATTACAAAAAGGACCCTCAACTTTCAACATTTGGCAAAAATGGTCCCTCATCAAACATGACTTGGCAATTTCAGTCCTCCAAAATGCTCATTATACAAGTCAAGACCATTATCCATCATCAAAATGCCAAATCAGCCCTTGAAGAATTCAAAAATGGCAAGAATTACCCCTGAATTCACTTTGTTAAAGTTTTTGGGCCAAAAATGCAAAAGTGCAAAAGTTGATAAGACTAGATTGGGCGTTGTTAGCTTTTTAAAGTGAAAAGAAAAGATTTGCAAAGACAAGGGGGTAAAAGGGGCCAGACATAATACTTACCTTAACCAACCAGCTTGTGCCACCTCACCCCACTCACCACCTCCACCAATCATACTCTTCCCTGCCTCCACATCAGATCCTACTCACCCCTGGTTTATTAATTAAACAAACATTGGCGCCTTAACACATTTTTTAAAAATTAATCACCCTAATCTGGATTAAACATAGCACTATTTATCTCAAGAACATAATTGGGTTTTCCTACATGTGTTACAATTAAAACCCCATCTGCTCCAGATCCATGATTAAGCATCCCTTAATCATAACCCAACACCTAAAACACATGTTATACCTTTGAGAATCCCCACATGAGATTCCCCTGCTACACAAAAGGGAGATACTGCCAAAAACCACCAGTAATCCAATGTTTGAGATTGAAGCTTACTTTTTAAGCTTAATGGGAGCCCTTGGATACACTCACACATGCCAGCTTCAACAAACAGCCAAAACAAGTCACATGATTCAAGAAGATGCCAAAAATTCTCAAGGGCAAAATTGGGACTTCAGTAGTTAGGGTTTACACGTTTTTTAGCTGTAGAACTTGTAAGGCTCTATATAAAGCCATTTAGGCCATAACATTTCAGTTTGCTTTTGATTTTTCCCTTGTTCAACTTCTGTAAATCCCATTTCAGTTTTAATGAAATTGTGTTTGAAGCATTGAAGAAAAGTCATTGGCCAATCTTATTTACTGTTTGATATTGTTATATGCTTGTTAGTTTTAGAATTTAAAACCTGTTTTCACTTGGAGGTTGCAAAAGTTTGCAATTTTCCTCATTCTTGATATTTTACTAAGTCTTGTTCCAATCTTGGAATTCTTGGGTTATAGGGCTGATCATAGCATCCTAAATGAGTTAGTTAAGGTGTTGTGAGGCTTATAACTTGGGTATAATCAAATGTGGGGTAACAAGGTTGCTTCAATCAAGATTTTAAAAGTTTCTGATTTTTATACACTTGTGCTTTAACCTTGTTCAATCTTAGCAGGCTTATTGTGGAAGCTTGTGCTTGTTCTTGCTAGCACATAAGCTCAAAATTCGTGGGTGTGGATGTACATCCATGAGGTTTGCATACTTAATCCTAAAATCTGCTTAAAACTTGATTTTTGGTGATATTTGTATGAAACTTGTGTTCTTGTGAATTTTGTGGCTTGATCTTGCTTGAATCTGTTTATCTTACTTGTTTTAGTGTTAATTGATGCTTGGGTAGCCTTAAATCTCACTTTGCCTTTGAAAAATTTGATTTTGAAAAGATTAAGGGGTGTTTGGGACTATCTGTTTATGCTTGTAACTTGATATTGTGTTAAGGGAAGTTTGTGTTTATGCTTGGTATCTGTTATACCTTTGTTTGAGAGTGTTTTGCTACAAGTTTCTGAGTTTGAAACCTTGAATCAAACAAATTGCTATAACTTGTTGAGTTGACTGTTTTTTGACCTAAAATTTTGGGAAAACCTAGAGTTTATGCATGTTTAGGGATAAAAGCTGTTAAAACATCATCAGTACAACCTATTTGATAGATTTGAAGTGTTGAATTTGGCTTGTGTGTCAAATACATCAGCAAAAGTAAAAATCAGTTTTGGTTAGTGTTCATCAGTAACTTTAAGGGCTTTAATCTTGCTTAATTCTTTGAATCAGTGCATGAAACTTGTTTAGATTTGCTTATTTAAGTTTAATATAGCTTGTGTATGCATTTGGTTGAATTTGGCTGGCTGAATTGTGCTTAAATTGCTTTTTGAACCTAAACTGCTTATTGTTTCATGTCTGTGCAATGTCTGATGATTGATTGATTAAACTGTATCAATTGGGTGTTAGTGATTGTGTTATTTTGATTGTGATTGACTCCTTTTGATCCAAAGATCATTTGGGTGCCTTTGTGAAATCTGAATCTCAAAAAAAGTCACTAAAGACAAAAAGTCAAAATAGTCAAGCAGTGGAAAAAGTTTCCACTGCTCCACATCCAAAACTAGCCCCTGCTAGTGCAATTTTGTCATCAGCTTATCAATAAGCTATTCTAGCTTATCCAGACTTGCAACAACTTATTTTTTGTTATAGGTCTTCCTTATTTGACCCATTTAAGTAGACTGGAGCTTATTAGACTTTGACTTTGACTTTTTACTAGAAAACTAACTTATTTGACTTTTACATAAGTGCTTATTTGCTTTTTCTAGCTTATTAAGTCAGCTTATTTGAAAACTCTTTGTTGATTTTGCTTAATTAAGTCATTTAAAAGCTTTTGGAACTTGAATCAGCACTTGGGGTGGCCTAGAACTCAAAAACGACTATTTTGTCGTTTTGTGTAGATTGCTTATTGCATTTTCAGGCTTATTCCTTGTCTTATTTCAAATTTTCTCTTTGCAGAAGTCTTTGTTAGGTCAAAATAAGCTTGTGTGTCAAATTTTAGCTTATGGCATTGGATTATAGCTTAATGGGCCAAAAAGCCCATTAAGAATAAGCTGCTTGTTATAAGCTAGCTTATTTCACATTTTCAGCTTTTGGGCATTTGGAAAAAGTTGTTTAAAATCAAATTTTGAGTCAACCTGTGCTTTTTGGGCTTATTTTGAATATTTTTTGTTATTGGGCCCAATTTTGGCCCAATAAGGGACTGTTTTGGGTTTAGCCCATTTTCTAGGCCCAATAGGGGTATTTAGGTAATTTCACTTTCATTTCTGAGTTATTTAGGTTAAATTAAGCTAGTTTGCAAGTTCTTAGAATATTTTATAATTTTTGGATTTGTAATATTATTTTATTATTAAAAATTAAAAGTATGATTTTCTAAAATTTTATATTTTTCCTAGGTTCTAAACACTTAATTAGGAATTTTGCAACTTTCTAAATATTTTTTAGGTCTTTTAATTATTTTCTAGAATTAATTTAAGTTTTAATTGATTTTAGGAGTTTTTAATTGTTTAAAAACAGTTTTAATTGATTTTAAAATTTTGAAAAATACTTTTTAGCTTAATTAGAGTATTTTTAGGTTTACAAACTTTAAAATCTTGTTTAGGGCTTTTTAATAATTAATTTTGATTTTCAGGGCTTTAATTAGCATTAAAAAGTCATTATCTAATTAATTAAAAGGTTTTAGCAAGTTTGGATTTTTTGTAAACTCTTAGAATATTATTAAGGATTTTTGGTAATTTTTAGGAATTTTTAGGGTAAAATTTTAATTTTGGTACTTTTTACGACTTTACGTGTATACCTTTTTCGACTTAGTTTAATCCGTCTTCTTAACCGTCATTCTCTTCTAATCTGATTTCTATTTTTCTTTCTCAAAAATATAATCACAAATCTAATCCATATCATTACACACATAACACACTAGCCTCCTTGGGAAACGAACTTGAACTTAATTGGTCATTAGTGCTTGGTTTTCCTAAACCGACACTTAATACTTGCCACTTTTGCCATCCTTTTCCTAAAGGGTAGTAAAAACACTACATCATTTTGGCGCCGCTGCCGGGGAGGCGTGTTGTGTTTTGATTTGGCATTGTTGTTTTTATATACTAACCATAATTAGTATTTGTATTAGTTGCACTCTACTAATACGTATTATCGGTTTTTGGTTTTTGTGTGAATACTATTACTATATTGTATACGTAGAACAATAAATTCACAAGTACTCCAAATACGTGAGAAATCACAACCTTGACTTGGGAGGTCATTACCCAATCATTGTATTCGAATCTCAAACCAAAGAAAAAGGCAAAAATAGATAAATACTTTCGTGAAGCTTAATCTTGAAAAATACAAACTATAAGGTGGGTATAAGGCGGATATTATAAAATATATCCTAAGAAAAAAGGCTCTTAAGTGCTTCGCGCCGCCTCGTTTCCCCGCTTGCTTGTGAGTATTTGATTTTGAGAGCTAATCGAGGGTTTTGCCGCCCAAAGTATTATTAAGTATCATATATATTTTCTTGGTTTCATTGATTAAACCCTCTTGAATGTTTTGTTGTTCCACCAACGTTCTAAAGTCATCGAAGGTGTTCACTTCACGTGATCGTTTTCATTCCTTGAGGCTTCTTTAATCGAGAGATTTGATTAAGGAGGAGATTTGTAGATTTGTGTCTACTTAATACATTACCAAATTCCAAAAAGGTTAATACAATCAAAAACCACAAAAAAAATTGAAAAATACAAAACACCAAAAAGAATCTTCTTTGCTCGTCCCCTCGTTGTACGTGACGTTTATGCTAACTCGTAATCAAGCAAGACGTGCACGTAAACGAAAGAACAAAACTCCCACTCCAAACAATTCTAGTGAGGAGTCTCCTATTGACGAACCCATTATAAGAGAAGCACCAACCATGGCGAATCGAACTATGATGGAGTTACTTCAAGCACCCACCGAGGGTTATGGAGAGGCTATTGTGATTCCCGCTATCCTTGCGGAGAATTTTGAGGTGAAAACGGGTTTGTTGTCGATGATCCAAAACAACAAATTCCGTGGTGATGAGAAGGACAATCCACACAACCATATCCGCCAGTTCAATCGTCTTACCGCCACTTGCAAGTTTAAGGATGTCTCGAATGACTCGATTAAGATGATGCTTTTTCCGTAATCCTTAGCAGGGCCCGCTAAAATTTGGTTAGAGAAAGAGCCACCCAATTCTATATTGACGTGGAAGGATCTCGTGTCTAAGTTTGTGAACCAATTTTTTCCGCCCTCTAAGACTACGCACTTGAAAAACGAGATTTCAAAGTTTTCACAAGAATTTAATGAAAGTTTTTCAACAGCTTGGAATAGGTTTAAGGAAATGTTACATGAATGTCCTCATCACGGTTTTTCCGATTTGCATCAAATTGACACGTTTTACAATGGACTTAATGATCATGAAAGGGATTATTTGAGTGTCGCCGCGGGTGGTATTTTTTTGTGTAAAACGGTTGAGGAAGCTTTGGTGATAACTGAAAATAGATCTAAGGTGTATAATCCTCGTAGCACGTCTAGTGTTCGTAAGGCTTCGTCTTCGTCTTCACCTTCTTTGTCTACTACCATCGATGCTTGCCAAATTGAGGCGAACTTGGAAAATAAGATTTTTGATAAGTTGAAAGGACTTTTGATTGAGTTTAAAGTTGGTGAACAAAGTGCTCCCGCTACGGCTAAAGCGGTTGAGGTTTCTTCCATGTATTGTGGTAGAGGTCATGATTTCTCCTAGTGCATTACCAACGGTGGTAACACTTCGAGTGCCTTCGCGGCCACGGGAAATTACAACCAAAACGGTCAAGTTTCCCGCTCTAATCAAATGACTCCACCGGGTTTTGGTTCAAATCAAAATGCTAACAACAACTATCGCAACAATCAAGTTGGTTTCAAAAACAATTATAACAAGGGAAACTATGGGAATCAAGGGGCTAATAATCAAGTTTCAAACAAAAATGATTTTCAAAACAACAACAAAAGTTTGCAAACATTGAAAGATCTTCCAAGTGAGTTTGTTGAATACGCTAGTGGGAATGATGCTAGGTTTGATAATATTCAAAGAGAAATCATTAGCCTAAGATCCGAGTTTAAGAACGACTTGAAGAAAGAGTTGAAAAATGAGTTAGCTAATGAACTTAAAATCCACACCAACAAGATGGAAGGAAATGTCACTAGGTTGCAACAAAACCAACAAAAGATGGAACAAGGGCAACATGAGATAAAACAAGAGATGATTAAGGCCGAGAAAAGGCAAACCAAGGCCGTATTGAGGCAATCCAATTTTGAAGATAAAATCTCATCTATGTTGAGGCAATAATGTGTAAACCGTCTTCGAGTAGTCTTCCTAGCAACACCATATCCAACCCTAAGGGTGAGATGAAAGTGATTACCACACGTAGTGGTAAGACACTTAAGGAACCGACTCCTCAACCAATTGCTCCTACGGAGGAAGCAATTGAGGAAGAACCCGAGGTGGTGGTCCAAAAGGAGCATGTCCCAATCCCACGAAGTACCGCTCATGCCACACCTACGGTTGACCCATTACCATCATTGGAAGCCGAGATTCCAAAGGCTATGCCTACTATGCCTCAACCCACACCACCTTTGCCCTATCCATCGAGACTTAGGAAGGAGAAACGTCAAGAGCGCGACAATTACCAATTTGAGCTTTTTATGAAAATGTTTCGTGATTTGCACCTTAATGTGAGTTTCGCCGATGCTTTGGTCATGATGCCTCGATTTGCCGCTAACTTTAAGAGTATGTTGAACAACAAGGAGAAATTGCACCAATTGTCTAGTTGTTCGGCGGTTTATCTTAATCGCATACCTCAAAAAGTCGGTGATCCCGGTAAATTCTTGATTCCTTGTGCAATCCAAGATATGGAAGAATGCTTCGCCTTGGCCGATCTTGGCGCTAGCATTAACTTGATGCCACTTGCAATCTTCAAGTCACTCAATCTTCCTAATCTTACTCCTTCACTAATGTCTATCGAGTTGGCCGACCATTCCACAATTCCTGCATGTGGATTGGCGGAAGACGTTTTTGTGAAAGTGGGGAAGTTCTACTATCCCGTAGACTTTATCGTTGTTGATATTCCCACGGATCCTCAAGTTCCTCTCATTTTAGGTCGTTCGTTTTTAGATACGTCTATGGCTTTAATTGATGTGCATGCTAGAAAGATCACCTTACGTTTCAACGACGAGGAACTTGTTATACACGCAACTCAAAACTCTCAAATTTCTCATGTTTATTCCGTTGCAACCATAAACCTCGTTGATATGATTGACGTGGTTTACGAGGAATTTTCACAAGAAGTTCTAGGTTTTGGTGATGAAGAAACTAGTGGCAATCCCACTATGTTAGATCCAATTCTTGAGAATTCGACACCAACCTTCACTCCATTTGAAGGAGGTGGTTTTACGTTGGAAGAATGCAATGTTCCACGTACTTTTGACGAAAATCTCGACAACGATGAGGACTTCTCGATTATCAAGGATTTACTTAACGATTTCCCATTTCCTCCACCCGAGGAGGTTATGAGTATCGAGCCCAAACCTTCACTTGAGGAACCACCTATCCTCGAGTTGAAAGATTTACCTCCTCATCTAGAATATGTCTATTTGGAGGAGGATGACAAGTTGCCGATTATTATTTCGAAGGAACTTTCGAATGATGAAAAAACCGCACTTGTCGATGTTCTAAAGGACCACAAGGGGGCAATTGCGTGGAAGTTATCCGACATTAAGGGAATCGATCCCAAGTTTTGTACCCACAAAATCTTAATGGAGGAGGGTTTCAAGCCCACAATCCAAAGTCAAAGGAGGGTGAACCCCAAAATTCACGACGTCATCAAAACGGAGGTCCTTAAACTCCTTGACGCGGGAATGATTTACCCTATTTCCGATAGCCCTTGGGTGAGTCATATTCATTGTGTCCCTAAAAAGGGAGGGATGACCGTTGTGCCAAGCGATGCCAACGAGTTGATTCCTACTAGACTCGTGACTGGGTGGAGAGTGTGCATTGACTATCGAAAGTTGAATGAAGCCACTCGAAAAGACCATTTTCCCTTGCCCTTCATGGACCAAATGTTGGAGCGTCTTGCGGGAAACGATTTCTATTGCTTTTTAGATGGTTTTTCCGGTTACTTCCAAATTCCCATCGATCCTCGTGATCAAGAAAAAACTACGTTTACGTGTCCATATGGAACGTTTGCCTATCGTAGAATGCCGTTCGGACTTTGCAATGCACCGGGAACCTTTCAAAGGTGCATGATGGCTATTTTTCATGATATGATCGAGAAGACGATGGAAGTCTTCATGGATGACTTTTCCGTGTTTGGTAATTCGTTCACTTCGTGTTTGTCGAACCTTGAGAGAATGTTAAAACGTTGTGAGGAAACCAACCTTGTGCTCAATTGGGAAAAATGTCATTTTATGGTTAGAAGTGGAATCGTCTTAGGGCACAAGGTCTCGAAAGCGGGGATTGAGGTAGATCAAGCTAAGGTAGACGTCATCGCCAAATTACCTCATCCCAAAACCGTTAAGGGAGTTAGGAGTTTCCTAGGCCACGCGGGCTTTTATCGTCGATTCATCAAGGATTTTTTGAAGATTTCTCGACCCATTACACATCTTCTCGAAAAAGAGGCACGTTTTGTCTTTGACGAAGATTGTGTACGAGCCTTTGAAATCCTTAAGAGGAAACTTACCGAAGCTCCCATTCTTGTTGCTCCCAATTGGAACCTCCCCTTTGAGCTCATGTGTGATGCAAGTGACTACGCTATTGGGGCCGTTTTGGGGCAACGTCATGATAAGCACTTCTTGCCTATTCACTATGCTAGCAAGACAATGACCGAGGCTCAACTAAAATACACTACAACGGAAAAGGAATTCCTTGCCGTGGTGTATGTATTTGAGAAATTCCGACCTTATCTCGTCTTGACGAAATGCATAGTGTATACGGACCATTCGGCTATCAAGTATCTCATGGCAAAGCAAGATGCTAAGCCTAGATTACTTCGTTGGATTCTCCTTCTTCAAGAATTTGATCACACCATCGTTGACAAAAAAAGGAGCCGAGAATCTAGCGGCCGATCATCTTTCTCGTTTGGAAGATCCTCACCAAAGTGTTTACGAGCCCAAGGAAATCCCCGAAACATTTCCGCTTGAAACACTTGGTGTAGTGAATTCCAAGCTTGATCCTTCCACCCCATGGTTTGCGGATTTTGCAAATTACCATGCGGGTAACTTCATCGTTAAGGGTATGACGACTCAAGAAAAACGAAAATTCTTTCGTGACGTCAAGTTCTACTTTTGGAACGACCCTTACTTGTTTCGAACTTGTGCGGATCAAATCATCCGACGTTGTGTATTTGGCACCGAAGCTTCTAACATCCTTAGAGCTTGCCATGAGGGACCCACGGGTGGTCACCACGGTGCTAATCTCACGGCTAAGAAGGTGTTTGATGCGGGTTTCTTTTGGCCTACTATTTACCGAGATGCACAAGATCTTGTGAAGTCATGTGATTCATGCCAACGACAAGGAAAAGCCTCACAAAAAGATGAAATGCCACAAAATATCATCCAAGTGTGTGAGATCTTTGACGTTTGGGGCATAGACTTTATGGGGCCGTTCCCATCATCTCGTGGTAATAAGTACATTCTCGTTGCGGTTGACTACCTATCTAAGTGGGTGGAAGCTAAGGCTTTGCCCACCAATGATGCTCGTGTGGTAGTCAAGTTCTTGAAAAGCTTGTTTTCTCGGTTTGGAACCCCTCGTGCGATCATAAGCGATCGTGGAACCCATTTTTGTAACGACCAATTCGAAAGGGTTCTAAGGAAATATGGGGTTACACATCGGCTTTCTACGGCTTATCACCCACAAACGAGTGGGCAAGTCGAGGTTTCAAACCGAGCGTTGAAGAGGATCTTGGAGAGATCCGTTGGGGAAAACCGACAATTGTGGTCGGATAAGTTGGACGATGCTTTATGGGCCTTTAGGACCGCTTATAAGACACCCATTAGGTGCACTCCCTATAAGCTTGTGTATGGAAAGAATTGTCATTTGCCTATCGAATTAGAACACAAGGCTTATTGGGCCCTAAAGCATTGTAATGATGATATGGAGACCGCGAGAAAACACCAGAAAATGCAATTGAATGAATTGGATGAATTGAGGGATATTGCTTATGAAAATTCATTGATTTACAAAGAAAAAACTAAAAAGTTGCATGATTCTAAAATTAAAAACCGGGTTTTTAATATTGGGGATCAAGTTTTGCTTTTTAATTCAAGATTAAAAAAATTTTCCGGTAAGTTGAAATCCCGTTGGTCCGGTCCATTCACCGTGACTCAAGTGTTTCCGTATAGGACCATCGAGCTAGCTCAAGATGATGGTCCTAACTTCAAGGTGAATAGACATAGGTTGAAGCACTACTTTGGCGGGGAAGTTCCATCCTTGAACTACCTCGACCAAGTCACCTTCCCCAATGATAATTAGTATTGAGGGGATCGAGTCGAGCTCATGACTCGGTAATCAAAAACGAGGAGCCTCGTGGGGGAGTCCCATGCTTATCCTATGTACATATTATCGCTTTCTAATGTAGTTAACGTGTGGGGATTTGTGTCCTTCCAACCTTTGTTCTGTGGTTGTTTGTGAATTGTGGACTTTAGATGATCATGATCTTCACGATTGGAGCCTTTCGTGTTCGTTTATGGGAGCACTCGATCGTTTGCTTTGAATACTTTCTCAATATCCATGATATATCCTTTTGATGTTCTAACCTTAGGTTTTTAGCACACTTCATAAATGGCTATTAATTTAACGGTTACACCCTTTCCATGCTAGATTAGGCATTCGACTACGTCTTTAATATGGGGGTGTTTGCACCCCTAGACTCGAAACATTGAGGACAATGTTTAACTTTAGTATGGGGGGTGAATAGATACTTGCCTTGCCAAACCTTCACGCTTTCCAAAGTTTATCTTTTTGTTTATCGTTTTGTTGCAAAATAAGGCTAAAAATGGCCAAATTTTAAAATTTTTCTCATGTTTTATAAGTGTTTGAAGACACGAATGTAGGTTTTCCGATGGCGAGAATAAGAGTAATTTTTTATTCGACCGTGCGTGTTGAGCACTTAGCTTTGATTTCTTAACTACACATTAGGCTAAGTCTCTTAAGTGAGGACGAGAAATGATAGGGTTAATTATAAGTTACTATGCTAAACGTAGAGTACTCGTATTCTTTCAAAAACTCATGTGTTCTCGTTGTTTGCTTATTCTCCCTTCGCATGTAAATATTTTTTGCTTAATAAATATTGACTTAGCGGTTTAGTTAGGATTGTTGGGTTTCTAGTCTTTTCTAGTAGCTTCCGTGTAATTAAATTGGGAAGACATTAAGGTATCGCCAGCGTCACGGTTTTGAAGTATTGGCACCCGAATAATCAAAAGCTTCACCCAATAATAAGATTTCAAGTGCTCACCTAAATCAAGCAAACAATTTGAAGCCCCACAAGGCCGAAAAATCTATGCAAAATTGAAAGTGAATCAAGCCTTAATCTTCGAACCTTTAAAGATCCAAAATTCGCCTTAGCGTGAGGATATACGTCTTTGGCTAATAAAACTACCGATGAGGTGGATAATAAAAGGCAAGGCAAGACCGAAGTCATAATAAAAGCTTCATGGCGAAGTTGAATAAAAGATGGAGGTAAACCAAAGATAATAAGGCCCTTCCGTTAGGGGGCGTATAAAAGTCTTGGTAATAAGTCTCATGTTCAAAACCGTTATAAAACCGTGTTTATTGATTCTTCTTGTCAACTTAATTTTTTAACATCGTTGTCTATTGGGAGGGGTTATTGATTTGATGGTCTTGGTTACACCGTTAGGACTTTATTTTTAGACCTAAATCTCTATTATCGCATAAGTCAAACAATGTATCCTCGTGAAACATTCAAGACAATATAAAATATAAGAGATACAACTTAGGAATAATGGGAGGATAAGTACGTGATTAGGGCATATGAGTAGTGTTAGCATTACTAACTTATAATGACAATGATCTCGTTGCACGCTTGGCATGGAATTGGGGTGAAAATCGAGGACGATGAAATTATTTCTAAACGAAGCATTCACGTGTTCTTATTCTATGAACCTAAACGTCCCATTTTGCGATGAAAATCATACATTATGTCTAAAACACAAGTAGTAGTAGCAATAGTAGTAGTGTAGGTAGTTTATCGTTCAATAAAGTGAATAAAAATGAATTTTGGAGATGCTACGATACTTTATTCTAGCATTGCGTGAGGGCACGGCAATGGTTTAGTATGGGGGAGTGATGAGACTACTTTTATACATAGTCTCATCTTCCAAATAGGGCTTAAAATGCATTAAATATCATCAAAATACCTATATATATGCTTGTGTTTGTTGCTTGTGTATTTTAGGTACGGATATTGAGAAAATGACAAAAGATCACAAGAATCATGCAAAAACGAACACGGGAAACGAAGCCGCACAATGAACCAAGCCCTAATGAAGACTTTCCCAAGATTAACCCTTGAAGATTTGAAGAATTATGAAAAAGGGTCCTCCAATATGGAAGAATTGACACTTTACACCCTTGTATCCTCATAATTATAAGTTTGGTCCCTAAAGTTTGTCAAAATTACAAAAAGGGCCCTCCACTTTGATGAATTGGCAAGTTTAGCCCCTCAACAAAGCTAAATTGTCAACCAATATCATCCACAAAGTCAAATATATCATGAAGTCCTTCAAAGTACAAGAAATTACAAGTTTGGTCCTTTGAAAATTCCAAAATTACAAAAAGGACCCTCAACTTTCAACAATTGGCAAAAATGGTCCCTCATCAAACATGACTTGGCAATTTCAGTCCTCCAAAATGCTCATTATACAAGTCAAGACCATTATCCATCATCAAAATTCCAAATCAGCCCTTGAAGAATTCAAAAATGGCAAGAATTACCCCTGAATTCACTTTGTTAAAGTTTTTGGGCCAAAAATGCAAAAGTGCAAAAGTTGATAAGACTAGATTGGGCGTTGTTAGCTTTTTAAAGTGAAAAGACAAGATTTGCAAAGACAAGGGGGTAAAAGGGGACAGACATAATACTTACCTTAACCAACCAGCTTGTGCCACCTCACCCCACTCACCACCTCCACCAATCATACTCTTCCCTGCCTCCACATCAGATCCCACTCACCCCTGGTTTATTAATTAAACAAACATTGGCGCCTTAACACATTTTTTAAAAATTAATCACCCTAATCTGGATTAAACATAGCACTATTTATCTCAAGAACATAATTGGGTTTTCCTAATTGTGTTACAATTAAAACCCCATCTGCTCCAGATCCATGATTAAGCATCCCTTAATCATAACCCAACACCCAAAACACATGCTACACCTTTGAGAAGCCCCACATGAGATTCCCCTGCTACACAAAAGGGAGATACTGCCAAAAACCACCAGCAATCCAACGTTTGAGATTGAAGCTTACTTTTTAAGCTTAATGGGAGCCCTTGGATACACTCACACATGCCAGCTTCAATAAACAGCCAAAACAAGTCACATGATTCAAGAAGATGCCAAAAATTCTCAAGGGCAAAATTGGGACTTCAGTAGTTAGGGTTTACACGTTTTTTAGCTTTGTAGAACTTGTAAGGCTCTATATAAAGCCATTTAGGCCATAACATTTCAGTTTGCTTTTGATTTTTCCCTTGTTCAACTTCTGTAAATCCCATTTCAGTTTTAATGAAATTGTGTTTGAAGCATTGAAGAAAAGTCATTGGCCAATCTTATTTACTGCTTGATATTGTTATATGCTTGTTAGTTTTAGAAGTTAAAACCTGTTTTCACTTGGAGGTTGCAAAAGTTTGCAATTTTCCTCATTCTTGATATTTTGCTAAGTCTTGTTCCAATCTTGGAATTCTTGGGTTATAGGGCTGATCATAGCATCCTAACTGAGTTAGTTAAGGTGTTGTGAGGCTTATAACTTGGGGATAATCAAGTGTGGGGTAACAAGGTTGCATCAATCAAGATTTTCAAAGTTTCTGATTTTTTTACACTTGTGCTTTAACCTTGTTCAATCTTAGCAGGCTTATTGTGGAAGCTTGTGCTTGTTCTTGCTAGCACATAAGCTCAAAATTCGTGGGTGTGGATGTACATCCATGAGGTTTGCATACTTAATCCTAAAATCTGCTTAAAACTTGATTTTTGGTGATATTTGTATGAAACTTGTGTTCTTGTGAATTTTGTGGCTTGATCTTGCTTGAATCTGTTTATCTTACTTGTTTTAGTGTTAATTGATGCTTGGGTAGCCTTAAATCTCACTTTGCCTTTGAAAAATTTGATTTTGAAAAGATTAAGGGGTTTTTGGGACTATCTGTTTATGCTTGTAACTTGATATTGTGTTAAGGGAAGTTTGTGTTTATGCTTGGTATCTGTTATACCTTTGTTTGAGAGTGTTTTGCTACAAGTTTCTGAGTTTGAAACCTTGAATCAAACAAATTGCTATATCTTGTTGAGTTGACTGTTTTTTGACCTAAAATTTTGGGAAAACCTAGAGTTAATGCATGTTTATGGATAAAAGCTGTTAAAACATCATCAGTATAACCTATTTGATAGATTTGAAGTGTTGAATTTGGCTTGTGTGTCAAATACATCAGCAAAAGTAAAAATCAGTTTTGGTTAGTGTTCATCAGTAACTTTAAGGGCTTCAATCTTGCTTAATTCTTTGAATCAGTGCATGAAACTTGTTTAGATTTGCTTATTTAAGTTTAATATAGCTTGTGTATGCATTTGGTTGAATTTGGTTGGCTGAATTGTGCTTAAATTGCTTTTTGAACCTAAACTGCTTATTGTTTCATGTCTGTGGAATGTCTGATGATTGATTGATTAAACTGTATCAATTGGGTGTTAGTGATTGTGTTATTTTGATTGTGATTAACTCCTTTTGATCCAAAGATCATTTGGGTGCCTTTGTGAAATCTGAATCTCAAAAAAAAGTCACTAAAGACAAAAAGTCAAAATAGTCAAGCAGTGGAAAAAGTTTCCACTGCTCCACATCCAAAACTAGCCTCTGCTAGTGCAATTTTGTCATCAACTTATCAATAAGCTATTCTAGCTTATCCAGACTTGCAACAACTTATTTTTTGTGATAGGTCTTCTTTATTTGACCCATTTAAGTAGACTGGAGCTTATTAGACTTTGACTTTGACTTTTTACTAGAAAACCAACTTATTTGACTTTTACATAAGTGCTTATTTGCTTTTTCCAGCTTATTGAGTCAGCTTATTTGAAAACTCTTTGTTGATTTTGCTTAATTAAGTCATTTAAAAGCTTTTGGAACTTGAATCAGCACTTGGGGTGGCCTAGAACTCAAAAATGACTATTTTGTGGTTTTGTGTAGATTGCTTATTGCATTTTCAAGCTTATTCCTTGGGCTTATTTCAAATTTCTTTTTGCAGAAGTCTTTGTTAGGTCAAAAGAAGCTTGTGTGTCAAAGTTTAGCTTATGGCATTGGCTTATAGCTTAATGGGCCAAAAAGCCCATTAAGAATAAGCTGCTTGTTATAAGCTAGCTTATTTCACATTTTCAGCTTTTGGGCCTTTGGAAAAAGTTGTTTAAAATCAAATTTTGAGTCAACCTGTGCTTTTTGGGCTTATTTTGAACACTTTTTGTTATTGGGCCCAATTTTGGCCCAATAAGGGACTGTTTTGGGTTTAGCCCATTTTCTAGGCCCAATAGGGGTATTTAGGTAATTTCACTTTCATTTCTGAGTTATTTAGGTTAAATTAAGCTAGTTTGCAAGTTTTTAGAATTTTTTATAATTTTTGGATTTCTAATATTATTTTATTATTAAAAATTAAAAGTCTGATTTTCTAAGTTTTTATATTTTTTCTAGGTTCTAAACACTTAATTAGGAATTTTGCAACTTTCTAAATATTTTTTAGGTCTTTTAATTATTTTCTAGAATTAATTTAAGTTTTAATTGATTTTAGGAGTTTTTAATTGTTTAAAAATAGTTTTAATTGACTTTAAAATTTTGAAAAATACTTTTTAGCTTAATTAGAGTATTTTTAGGTTTACAAACTTTAAAATCTTGTTTAGGGCTTTTTAATAATTAATTTTGATTTTCAGGGCTTTAATTAGCATTAAAAAGTTATTATCTAATTAATTAAAAGGTTTTAGCAAGTTTGGATTTTTTGTAAACTCTTAGAATATTATTAAGGATTTTTGGTAATTTTTAGGAATTTTTAGGGTAAAATTTTAATTTTGGTACTTTTTACGACTTTACGTGTATACCTTTTTCGACTTAGTTTAATCCGTCTTCTTAACCGTCATTCTCTTCTAATATCATTTCTATTTTTCTTTCTCAAAAATATAATCACAAATCTAATCCATATCATTACACACATAACACACTAGCCTCCTTGGGAAACGAACTTGAACTTAATTGGTCATTAGTGCTTGGTTTTCCTAAACCGACACTTAATACTTGCCACTTTTGCCATCCTTTTCCTAAAGGGTAGTAAAAACACTACATCACCTAAGTTCTTCAATGATGGAAGTCTGAGTTAATGGATCTGAGTTTCTGTGGTCCAATATAGCAAGCAAGCACATGCTAAGGGTTTAAGCAGCATCAGTAAGTCCTGGACCACCATGAAGAGAGTAAAAGATCCTTTGAACATTCAAGAGAAGTTCATTGTTCATTTCATCAAGATCACTTATGCCCACAAAGTCTTGACGTTCTTGATGATTGAACATAATCATTCCTAGTTCTGGTTCGTCCAATACATGACCAGGGAGATGATTTTGAAACTGAACAAGGCCTTTGTATTTCTTTGTAGTGACAAAGATGTCACCAACTTCAGGTTATATCAGATTTGCCCTTTTGTTCAGCTCCAGTATTGGATCTTGATCTTTTAGAGAAGATTGAGTGTTGATGTTCAAAATTTCACCTAGTCTTTCATGATTTCTCATATAGTGCTCGATTCTGGTGCGAACTTCATCCCATCTCTTGGATTTCCTTTTCTCAATTATCACACTCATTTCCATCCCTTCAGTATAAGAAAGTTATTTTCCTTGAAAGTTTTCAAGTATCTCATTAGTTTCATCACCTCTATAGAACTTGAGATGGATGTCACCTTTGTTGGTCAACATATCAACATTGGTGATTGGTGAGATGTTTCTTCTGTTGAGTCTTGTTATACAAAAATTTTCATATAACACTTTCTTCTTGAAGACACTTTCTATTTCAACTCTTCCAATTTGCTCATACAAGCTTAGCTTCAGATCTCTTAGCTTTTCTTCTTGTTGAAGCTTGTATAACTTGTCAAGTTCTTCCTGAGTGGCCACTCCAGCGCTGATCAACTTATCATTTAGAGTAAGATCTTTGTTTTTGGGTGTTAAGGGAGGTGAACCTTGCATATCATCATCTTTGGCTGATGACTCCCCCTTACCCTTTGTTGGGCTCTTTTCAGTGATGGGTAACTCAATAGATTGTTTCTGAGCCTTCTTTTGGGCATGTTTCTGAAAGAGCTGTTGGATTGTGTTTTTCTCCCCCTCAGCAGAAGACTGCCCAGCAGCTTCTGATGACCTTTCAGCAGGGAAGAAGCCACAAAGATGATCAAGAGTGGTAGTTACCTTGGCCAGCATGGCTGGAACAGTTTCAAGGACATTTAGCTTCTGCTGAACCTCTTCAGAAATGGTCAGCTTTTGTTTCTCCAGCAACGCCACTCTATCTTTGATCTTGGACACAGAATCACACAAGGTATTAACTTGGCCAGGAACTGGTGTGAATTCTGGTGGAAACTCTATGGAAGCACCGTTGATGGATTCCATTAGAGAGGACATCTCTTGCTTTAGGGAAGTGGTGGTGGCCACATCTTGTACTAAGGGCTTCAAAGCAGCAATGAGGACATCCTTAATTTGTTCAGCAGAAGGAGGATGTGGTCTTGCTTTGATAGTTGAGATTTTGTTGTCGGCAAGCACCTTTTCTTCCTTCAGTCTGGCAACCTATGATTAAAGAATCAACACTTGATTGGTTAATTCTTTTACCTGCTCAGCTCTGGGTAAAAGTGGCAATAGTGTTGCATCAGCAGGTTCTTCATCACTATCATCTAGATTGACTGGAATTCTCTCATTGAACCCAAGTTCTTTCTCCAAATCATCTCCAGACATACTGACAACAAAAGTAGGCAAGTGTCCCACCTTGGCTCCAGTGGTGAGATGCACTTCCTTGTGAATCTTTGGAGCATCAGCATGAGTGTGTGGATCAGTTTTAAGCCCTTCACCACCAGGGTTGGTTTGACCTGATGGATCCTGAGAAAAAGTCCCTGATAAGTTTAGATCAATGATAATGTTTTTGGTTCCTTTAGAAGAACCCTGTTGTGGGGGAGCTACATCATTAGAAACAGATAGGCCAGGGTCAACATCAGCTGTTGGATTTGGTGACACATCATTCCCTGATGCAGACTCAGAGTGACAAGTGATAGGAATTGATATGAAGTATGACTTATATTCGGAATGAAAGTACTTACCAATGCTGACTCCACACTACTGAGCAGAGGGTGAGCTCCATCTTCACCCTTCTCTCTTAAAGAAGTTGAGAGATGGGTTACTTGCTGGGCCTCTTTATGCATATCTCCTCCAGCAGAGACTGAAGGTGATGGCTGGCTGGGGTTCTTGTCCTTGGCCTGGGACTTGGTCTTCTTCAAAGTATGGCCTTGGTAATCATCGTCAATCTTCTTTGAGGAAGATTGTGTGAGGGTTTTCCTCTTTCTGGACCCACGTCTAACCTTCTTGGTATTAATTGACGTTTGCTTCTGACGAGGTCTAGATGAAGCTCCAGGCTTTTTGCCTTGTAGATCCCCTTCTCCAGTTGGAGAAGTGTCTTTGGGAGCTTTGTACACTACTGGACCATCTGCTGAGCAGATGTCCAGCATGGGTTGTGTAAGAGGAGGATCAATGGTGCTGACTAGAATGTTCCAGCGAGTAAGATCAAAGGTCCTAAAAATGTAGTTGCTCTCTAGTTATTTTTGAAAAATCATTTCCAAGATGGTCAGCAAAAAGGAGAGATAGAAATCTGGTGTACACAACATTTTTCTCTCTAGACTTTTTCTCCAGCTTCCCATGGAGATCTTCAAAAATAAGCCTCTCAAAATCAGCTTTGACCCCCTTGGCCAGACAGTATAAAATGATAGCATCTTTTTGGTTGATCTGGTCAAGACCTCCAGTTCCCCCCCCCCCCCCCAAGCATTCGATGAGTATGGTCATCAATAATTTCCATCTTGGTGGCAAAGCACTCCTTTTTAACCCCCCTTTTTCAGAAATTTCTTCAGTATACCCAATTTCTTTAAAGAAATTTGTAACCACCATAAAATCATTAGGTACTGCTTCATATTCATTAGGGTTTTCCAGATAATATAACCCCAAAATTTTTCTAGAAGATTTTAACCCAAATCTACCATGAATCCCCATTGTGGTAGAATCAAACTCAATGGACTTCTTGTTGTTAGAAGCCTCTGCTGTAAACCAAATTCTTTTAGCACATTTTGAAACATCATACCAGGATCTTCAAATAAAGCATACCTTAAAACACTTTTGGTTAGATAAGTCAAAACTTGTTCCCTAGGAACAGACTTAATGGATTCAGGTTTAATCAAGGTGATGTTGTTTGGTTTGAATAAGATGTCATCAATGGGATAGTTAACATGAGTGGATGGTTTAAGAGTGATCTTAGTGATCTTGGGGGTGGAAGATGATTCAGCCATTTATGTTTCTGTGTGTGTTTTGAAAGAGAGAAAGGTTTTGTGTGTTTATGGATGAAAAGATTTGTAAGCGTGGAATGAAATCCAATTGCAAGGGATTATATAAAAACTTTAACTGATTTTAAAAAGTTTTTAAAACCATTTGAAAAAGTTATAAATCTTTTAGGGTTTCTTTTGAACATTTGGCACAAACTTTCTTATTAATGTTCTGCAAAAAGGTATGATTTTCTGTTGCTTTGAACAGTGAAACGCCCTATGTGTCAGGGAGTTGTTGACTGTGGATGGAGACGTTTGAAATTTCCTTAATTAAAAAATGACACCTTTTTGAAAGAATGTTTGTTTTATTCACAAGAAATTTAATGCCATTAACTCTTTTGAATCACATGATTGATGGGTTTTAAATGTTGTTGCTCAGATATGCTAAAGCTGATGGCTATACTTGTGAGCTTCAGCGCGTCAGATGAGGCGACAAAACCCCATATACATGTTCACATAAGTGAACAAGACATATCACATTGCACGCTCCTCTACTCAGGCCTAGCTACTCATTTGTATTAAAATTTTCTTCAGCATTGCTGAAGGAATCTTTTGATGACTGGTGATTTATTTGTTCAGCTTCAGTAAATCAGATAAGGCGACAAAACATCATATACACAATCACATAAAGTGAAATAGACACATGACATTGCACACTCCTTTACTCAGACAATGCTACTTAACATTAATAAAAATCTTTTTAGAAATGCTGAACCTTCAAGCTTCTTCAGTGAATGCTAAAGGTTCAAGTTTTGTATCATCAATGTTCAGTACACCAAGCTCCATTATCAATCTTTTGAAAGTTGGTTCATCCAATGATTTGGTGAAGATATCAGCCAATTGGTATTGAGTGGGGATGAAATGTAATTCAATGTCCCCTTTCACAATGTGATATCTGATAAAGTGATATCTTATATCAATGTGTTTTGTTCTTGAGTGGAGGACTGGACTATTGGATATTTCAATATCACTAGTGTTATCACAAAAGATTGGTACCTTTTCATATTTTATGTCATAATCAGCCAGTTGGCTTTTCATCCAAAGAACGTTGGCACAACATACAGCAGCTGCCACATATTCAGCTTCTACTAAAGACATGGCAACTATTTGTTGCTTTTTAGCACTCCAGCACATAAGTTTGCCACCTAGCAATTGGCAGGCACCAGAAGTGCTTTTTCTGTCCAAATTGCAACCAGCATAGTAAGAATCTGAGTACCCCTTTAGATCAAAACCTAAGGATTTGGGGTACCGAAGACCTAGACTTGGTGTACCTTTTAGGTATCTGAAGATTCTCTTAACAGCAGTAAGGTGTGATTCCTTTGGATCTGCTTGGTATCTTGCACAAAGGCATGTAGAGAATTGAATGCCATGTCTGCTTGTAGTTAAGTACATGAGTGACCCAATCATACCTCTATACTGAGTCTCATTGACTGATTGTCCAGTGAGATCAGGTCCTAAGTTGTTAGGGGATACCATTGGAGTCTTCACTGAAGCACAATTGATATCATACTTCTTCAGCAGATCCTTGACATATTTTTCTTGATTGATGGAGATGCCTTGGTCAGATTGTTTAATCTGAAGGCCAAGGAAGTATGTGAGTTCTCCCATCATACTCATCTCAAACTTGTTGTCATAAGCTTGGCAAATTATTTATAAAGTTTCAAGCTTGTAGAACCAAAGATTATGTCATCCACATAAATTTGTACTAGAATGGTGTCAGTTTTAGATTTATAGATGAACAAAGTGCTATCTATTTTTCCTCTTAAAAATTTATGTTCAATGAGAAAAGTTGAAAGAGTTTCATACCATGCTCTTGGAGCTTGCTTCAGTCCATACAAAGCTTTGTAAAGCTTGTAGACATGATTTGGGTATTTACTACTCTCAAAGCCAGGATGCTGGATAACATAAACTTCTTCTTTTACGTCACCGTTTAGGAATGCACTTTTGACATCCATTTGGTAGATTATGATGTTCATGTAAGTGGCATATGCAAGGAAGGTTCGTATGGCTTCCATACGTGCAACTGGAGCAAAGGTTTGATCAAAATCAACACCAGGCTCTTGATTGAATCCTTGGGCCACCAGCCTAGCTTTATTTTTAGTCACTGCATTGGTTTCATCTCTTTTGAGCTTGTAAACCCATTTAGTGCCAGTGGTTGATTTACCATATGGGAGAGGAACCAATTTCCAGACTTTGTTTCTTTCAAATTTATTGAGTTCCTCTTGCATGGAATCCACCCATCCAGGGTGTATGAGTGCTTCAGAAACCTTTGTAGGTTCCATTTCTGAGAGAAATTTTGCATAAAGGCATTCTCCAGATGAAGCAGCACTTAGTTTCTTTGCCATAGATCTAGTGACTCTACCTTCACCAGGATTACCTATTATGTTCACCAGCTGTATGTGACTATTTTGAGTCTAAGATTTTTGTGGAGCTGGAGAATAGGTACTGGTATCATGATTAGAGCTAGAACTTGGAATTCCATGACATGGACTTGGACTTGGAATGTCTCTAGTGTCTACTGAAGGATATTCAGTGGACAAGGGTTCAATCATTGGAGGACTTCCTTCTTAGTCAGAAGAAGCATATCCAAGACCTAATTCCCTAGAGATGATAGGAGAGCTTTGAGCAAGGGGCTCAGATTGTTCTTCAGCAGCTGCATATGATTGATCATTTTGATCATGTGTGTCAGCATGCTGATTGTTTTGAGACTGACCATTTTGGTCATTTGTTTTTCCTTGCTGATCATTTTGATCATTTTGAGATTGATCATTATTTGATTGAAAGCCATCAGTATGTAATACTGAAGGATTTCCTTTTGTAGGACTTGTCATATCTTCAAATGGTTCAATATGAGGGACTGAATTGCTCGTTTGATATTTTTGAGAAGGCTCATAATGATTAAATTCATCAGATGGATAATTTCGAGATTCATGTATATGAAGTTCATCATCTGATGGATTTGTAAAAGTGAGAGCTTCAGAACTTTCATTGAATGTGATGTGATAGGTTTCTTCAATACATTGTCTTCTTGTGTTGAAGACTCTGTATACTTTAGGTACTAGGGAGTATCCAAGAAAATAACCATCATCAGATTTTTCATCAAACTTCCCAAGGTGATCCTTGTGATTGTGAATGAATACTGGACACCCAAACACATGTAAGAATGAAATGTTTAGAGTTCTCCCCCTGAAGACTTCATAGGGAGTCTTCATGTGTCTCTTCACAATAATGGATCTATTTTGAGTGTAGCAAGCAGTAGCTACAGCATCAGTCCAAAAGTGCTTAGAGAGAGCAGATCCAGTAAGCATTGTTCTTGCTGCTTCAATCAAAGTTCTGTTCCTTCTTTCAGCCGCACCATTTTGTTCAGGTGTGTAAGGAGATGAGAAATTTTAGGAAATTCCTTTGTCATCACAGAATTTGATCAGTGAGTGATTTCTGAATTCAGTGCCATTGTCATTTCTGAGTTGTTTGACATGAGTGTCATTTTGATTTCCAACTCTTTTGATGAATGGCATAATGGCATCTGGTGCATGGCTTTCCTTTGACAGAAAATATACCCAGGTGTACCTTGAGTACTCATCAACAATGACAAGTGTATATTTTTCATGACAAATGGCCCTAGGTGATACTAGGCCAAATAAGTCCATGTGAAGCAAATGAAGACTTTCTTTGATTGAGAAAGTTTTCTTTGTTTTGAAACTGGCCCTATGGTGCTTCCCATTTTCACATGCTGAGCACGGTTTGTCCTTGGAGTAGACAAGTGAGGGAAGACCAATAACAAGATTTTGTTTTGCCAGCAGAGTTATTGTTTTAAAATTGAGATGTGAGAGCCTCTTATGCCAAAGCCAATTGGTAATATTGGAGGCTTTAGCAAAGAAGCATGTCTCCTGAGTTGAGTTCATGTTCATGACATAAACATCTTTGACTCTTGGAGCAATCATCACAATTTCATGATTGGAGTTGAAGATTGTACCTTTTTTGTCATCAAACAGCACAAGATACTTTGCATCACAAAGTTGACTTATGCTGATGAGGTTGTGCTTCAATCCATTTACATATGCTACCCTTGAGAAAACTATACCATTGCATTTTAATGAACCAAATCCTTCAGTAGTAGCTGATGAGTTATCACCAAAAACAACTTTAGGACCTTGTTCCTCCTTATACTTGTGCAGATAACTTTTGGTGCCAGTCATATGCCTTGAGCAGCCACTATCTAGGTACCAAATAGGATTCCTGAGATCACACTGCACAAGTTAAGGAAATGGTCAGTTTTGTTATGAAAACCACCTTTATTGGGTGGGGGTTTTAGATCTAGAAGGTGTTCTAGATCTAAAGGGTCCTCTTGTAGAGGGTATGTGTGATTGCTCAGAAGAAGAAGAGGTTTGAACAGCTTTAGCTTTCTTAGCCTGGAGGGATTCACCTCTTCTGAACCACTATATATGGTTGTGATCAGATGTAGTGTGGACATCGCTTCCACAAGTCTCACAACATTTGGTAATAGAGTTTGGGTTTCTTGGTTTAATACCTCTTTTGAGTGATGATTCGATTATGTCCATGAGTGTCATGGTCATAACTTCCACAAATATTACAAACAGGGTAATAGTGGCAGTCATTTGGGTGATGATTGCCCATACCACAATGAATGCATGGTGGGAAAGGCATATTTCGCCGAGATGCTTCAGATTTGTGAGCATCAGCACTTGTTTTGGCCAGCATATATTGAGTGTGTTCACAAGTGCGATGATCAGTCCTTTCATATTTAGTACAATAAATCAATCTTAAGCAAGTTTGAGTCAGATGGTTGTTTTGACCACATAACTCACAAGATCTTTTGAATTGTGTCTTGTACTTTAAATGAGGAGAATCTGAAGGTTCATCTCTAAATCGTGTTGGTGTTTGCTGATGTCTGAGTTGTATTTTAAGATCATTGATCTCTTGCATGACAAGAGACATTCTCTTATCTTCCTTAGATTTAGCATTTTTCAGTTTATTTGATGAAACTGAAGAGGTAGTTCCCATATGTGAACCTTCAGCAGGAGCTGAAGAGTTCTTTGAAGTGTCAATTTTGACATGTTTGGAAGAACTACCTTTGTGTGTGGTGTGTGACTTGATGATAGATTGGATAGTTTTGGGTCCAGTAGAGGGTTCAGCACCAGCCAGCTTCTCCAAAGGAGGAAGTGGGGTACTTACTTCATTCTCTATATCATCATCTAAGTCATCCTCAATAACTGAGGATTCAACTGGTGTTGAAGTGTCAACACATGCTTGTAACTCAGGAAGAAGGATTCGTCCAGTGTCATGATTGGGTAAATTCTCTTCACCTGACCTTTCAATGTCAGGGATCGAGCAACCATCCTCATTTGAGGCTTTGACAAAGACAATAGATTTGGTGTTGGAGGATCCTTCAGCACCAAGCATTTTTTTTCTTTTGAGCATGTATTTGTTCACTAATGCATTGATTTGCCCTATCAGAGTTTCTAAGCCAAGATTTAACAATGTCATTTGCTTCTTTATTTCCACTCTAAGAGAGTTATTTTCTTCCAAAATTTCTTTGTTCAATTGTTGAAAAGTAAGAGTATTAAGTTTATCTTCTTTTAGCTCTATTTGCTTACTTTCAAAATCTTCAAGTTGTAAAACAAGTTTGTGAAAATTTTCAAGCAAATTGTTTCTTTGCTCTTCAACAAATTTTAGATCAATGCACAAGTAATCAAAGACAAATTTAATGTCATCTTTATTTACTAATTCAAGAAGAGTTTGTACCTTTTTTATTGTAACATTGACCCATTCTCCATTTCTGGCACTTTCTCTGGTGACAACATTTGAGCTTGCCCCTTCATCATCAGCAAGTGCCATTAACACTTTTAAATTTACCAACTCATCCTCATCTAAAGAAACATCTTCTTCATCCCATTCATATGCTTCAGCAACAAGTCCTTTGTTCTTTTCTTGCTTGGGGTTCTTGGATGAGGAGCTTTCAGTACTCATTAAGGCCAATCTTGCCTTGATTTCCCTGTATTTGGCCTCAAAGTCTTTTGTAGGCCTGCGTTCAACCCTGTTTTGCTAAAATGGAGTAGAAGCAATTTGTTTTGGTTGAAATGATGATTGACCAGTTGGTCTTAATTGAGCTGGTGAGGAATATGAAGGGAGAGATGTTTATGAATAACAATCCCTAGCATAGTGACCAGTCTTCCCACATTTGTAGCATTCAGTGTCAACTGAAGCTTTTGTGGAGCTAGAGAACTTGCCTCCTTTCTTAAAGAACCTTTTAGACTTGGCCAGAAGTGCTCTTTCATGAAATTCCTCTTTGAGGTCATTCAGATATTCCTCACTAGTTCTAGTATCTTCCTCATCATCAGGACTATCTTGGTAGTCTTGAATGACAACTTCACTGAAGAAGGTTGTGGACAAGGGTGTAGCAATTGTTAATGCTTTACTCTTGCTTGAGCCTTCATAAATCCTATCAATTAGGTTTTCTTCATATTTTAGTTTCCCAAAAAGAGAGGCTAGATCACAATCTTTAATGTGATTAGCATTTCTCAAGCTTTCGCAGAACCTGAGCCACTTCTTTGGCAATGCATTAACAAAAATTGTGTTGATTTTAAGTTTTGAAAGCTCAACACCATCATTCACAAGTTCATTCATCAGTGCTTTGTATCTGGTGAATGTCTGTGTGAGGGTTTCCCCTTCTTTGTGCTTGAAGGTGTTGTATTGAAGCTTTAAATCCATGATTCTAGTTTCTTTTACATCAGAGGGTCCCTCATGGTAAAGAATAAGGTCCTCCCATGTTGATTTGGATGTTTTTCAATTTACAACATAATTCATTTGGTCATTTGGGAGTACAGACATGATGAGACTTTTGAGACGCTGATCAAGGTTAGTAGCTTTTCTCTCATTAGTAGTCCATTGTACTTCAGGTTTTTTATTGTCCCCAACCATGGGAACAAAAGGACCATTTTCAATGATTCCAAGGAATTGAGGTTCAATTCCAACCATGTGGACAAGAAACCTCTTCTTCCAATTTGTAAATTTGGCTACCTCTAGTACAGGAGCAGCATTGAGTTGGCCACCCCTATATTCTAGGGTTTGTGGTATAACTTGAGCCATTTTGGATCTTGATTTGAAAACTTTTAAATGAGCAGTTTAATAAAATAAGAGTAACTAATCAAACTGCTCTGATACCACTTGTTGATCCCTAGTAATTCGATATTACTTATTATCTTAAGTAATAACTTTTACTTAGACTCACGTGTGTTGTTTTAACATAAGATAAGAACTATGAAAGATTAAAACAATAATACCAATATACTTTTAAAAGTATAGACTTTTATTAGAATCAAATAAAGAATCTATAACCCACTTTGTTTGCGGAATAACAAAGTGGTTGAATGAAAATAGGGTTTGATCTCCTCTACTTAAACGTTTAACCGAAGTTAAACTCTAAGCTCCAATCTATACGTTCATATGCAACTTTGGCTATATGGTTTAGTTGGTATCGAGAGAGAAAGGTTTTCTAGAGTTTAAGCTCTTGTGTTGGTTACCTTTCTCTCCCAATGTACACTCCTTTATATAGGCAGTGTAAATTAGGGTTTGCACTTTGCATGTACCAATGCATAAGGTTATCCAGTGGGTGGTTGATGCCCATGCTGGATAAACATTACAAAGTACTTAATAAACTAATCTAGGAAAGATAAAGGTTGTACTTATATCTAAGTATACAAGCAACCTACTTTGACTTAAAGTTATCTTTTCCCACCTAATGCAAACCATCAGAATACTGAAGAGTCTTCAGTATCCTAGAGGAGATCGACATCATTCAGTTTGGTATTGTCTAGCCAAACTGAACTGAAAGCTCTTCTTCAGTCATTGTTCTTCAGCAACTAGACCGCCTAGTATTTGAAGCGAAGACTCCTTTATCTTCTAAGATCACTTGAAGGGGAGTGCTGAACTTTTTTCAGCTTTAAAGTCTTCAGTAGGAACTTTGTTCCTCTGGTCATCCATCAGCAGACTGACCTTACTGCTGATCATGAAACACTTAGGGGGATTTTATATTCAAATCCTAGAGTTGCTTCAGGGTCAGTAAATACTGACCCAACAACAATGATCGATCAAGACATTATAACGTTCCCAAGCATCGAAAAGAGACTCATCGGGTTCTTGAGTGAAACCATTGATTTGATTCCTAAGACTATTTACCATGGAGGGTGGAAAGTAGCGTGACAAAAATCGTTGAGTCATTTCGTCCCATGTATGAATCGAATGCTTAGGAAGACGATCAAACCATTTTTCGGCATGGTGGGATAAAATGTGTGGAAATAGATGAAGGCGAAGAAAATCCATGGTAACACCAGGCAATTTCATGCTTTAAGTGACGGTAATGAATTTGTCGAGGTGTTTGTTGGCATCATCATCCGGTAATCCGCGAAATGGACAAGTATTTTGAACTTGTTGGATCATGTGATGCTTCAACGAAAATTCGGGAGCCGTGATTTGCATCGGCGCAATCGGTCCTCCACTTCCATTCATTGTCGGTTGACAAATTTCCTCCATCGTACGAAGGTCGGGTTGAGGGTCATGGTTGTTATTATTCATGTTGGGGTGAGGTGGATTGTTATTATTATTATGCACACCGGCCATATCTAGGTCTTCAAGAGTCTCGGGCTCAGAATAAGACGAAGATCGAGTACACATACACTAAAAATGAAATACAATATTTTTGGTTTTTCATCTTTTTTTATTTTTATGGATTTTTTGAATATTTTATAATTTTTAGGATTTTTGAAAAATTTTATGCTTGAAAATAACGTTCCCAAGAGAACGGATCCCAAAATCCAACGCGTCTCTCACAAAAAACCGTTAATCTTCACGAAAAGAGCCGGCAGCGGTGACATTTTAATAACTGGATTTTGCTAGTTAAAAAGGTCGTTGTTCACGGTGTCTAATCGAATTGATCTCCGGAATGTGCGACTCAGTCGTCTTTGGTGAATAAAAGAAAAGGTTGTAGTTGTTTAAAACTAATTAAAACTGAAAGTTTGAACGTAAATGACATAAAGACTTAAAAGAAATAACAAAATATAAAATAAATAAAGCAATTTAAAACTTAATCAAAAGTAAACTTTAAAAATTAAAACTTTATAAAAAAGGGAACTTTAAAAATAAGACAATTTAAAAATAAACTAAGAAAAGACAAGTAAAAATAAACTAAGTAAAATGGCGGGAAAAATTAAATTTGAAAATAAATTTGAACAAAAATTGGTATAAATCCGCAATACCTAAAATGGACCTAATTCTGCAATAATGAAATAATTTCGCAATCCCAAAAAACTAACAATTTCGCAATGATGAAAAACAAAGATTCCGCAATGCAAAACTTGTTTCAAATCCGCAATACACAGAAAGTAACAATGATTTCGCAATGTTTGGAAGAACACAATTTCACAATCCTGAAATGAAGCAAATCCGCAATATTGCGAAATCCAAGATTTCGCAATCCTGAAATGAAGTAAATCCGCAATATGCTAAGGATTCGATTTCGCAATATTTTGAAGAAGAAGATTTCGCAATGTTCAAGACATTGCGAAATTGAATCATATTTCCTAAAAAATAGGATCTTGGAAAAAGGACGAATTTAAGCACTTTAATCGCAACTTTTCAAGGATAATAAGCCAAAGAAAATACCAATAAGCTAACCACGACTTATAGATGAATGATAAAACTTATAAAAACTTTAAACACGAACCAAGAAACGCGAAAAGCTATGAACTTTATGTAAAAAGATGACGAAATGGATGAATAAAGAACACGAAATCAACACGAACAAGGATGATGAAAAAGATTAAGATCAAACAAAGATGAAAGGTAGAATAAGATGATTAAAAAGCTTGAAATTAAAGATAAAGATTCAAAACAAGATTAAAACTTACATGAATAACTTGAAAGAAAGACAATAAAATAAAAGACAATATGAAAAGTGCTTGAAATAAAGTAGAGAACTATATGAAATAGCTAACACCTCAAAAATGAGGTTAAGGGTCACTATTTATATGGGAGAGGGAGGAGTAGGTTGCTTCCTTCTTTCTTTCTTTTGTCTTCTCTGTTGGAAATTCACTTTATGTGACGACATTTAAGAATTCCCATTAGTTATCATAGTCACACACGCTTAGACTAGACTAGGTACAATGTATAGTTAAGTGTATGGTGTGTGGCTATATATACCCCTCCTAGGCTTCCAAGGAGGGGTGTTGCTTGTGTTCATTTCTTGTTTAATACACTTTTTCTATTTTCACACACAACCTCTCTTCTCTCTCTCTCAACAATGGCTTCCACCTTCTACCACCCACCTAGACCACCGTATTAGATAAAAGCAAATCCACAATTGGCATCAGAGCCTCGGTTCAATCCTTGGATCGTGTTTTTGTTTCTGATTCGGTGGTCTAAATTTTTTTTGGTCCGTCTTGTTATTTTTTTTGTCACGTCTTGTTATTTATCAGATATGTCACGTCTTATTATTTTTTGTCAAAACAGTTTCCATGTTTCTAATCTAATATCTTTTGTCATATCACTATTTTGTCACTGTCCATGGTTTCTATGTTTTCTGGTCAAAAGTCAATCAAACATGAAAAGTCCTATCCATGGTGTCCACATTTATACATGTTTTACTGGTTTTTATTGTCTTTTCTTGAAGATGAAGTTAAACCCAGATTTGCCCAGTATAACAGATTCAGAAGTTGCATGATCTCAAAATATCGGAAATAGTACAGATAAGATAACAGATCCACTTTTTTCGGAACAACCATGAAAATGGGTCAAAACCCTTTTCTGATGGGGATTCCGATGAAGCTTATTCCGATTATGCTTATTCCGATTATGCTTATTCCGATGGCTATTCAGATGGTTACTCCGATGGCTATTCGGATAGCTATTCCGATGGGGTGTTTGATTGATTCCGATGGAGACTTAAAAACATTCCGATGGAGACTTAAAAACATTCCGATGGTGCATTATTTTTTCTGAAAACATTGCTTTGACTCAAAAACAACAACATTCCGATTGTGTGTTCAAATCTACTAAAAGTCAAATCTGATTTGACTCTACCAAAACCAACATATCATCTCCACCCTTATACCTCCACAACTCCATCAATCTAATCCTATCCCATCGTCTCCTAATCCCCCATCTCATCTAAGACTCGGACTCAAACAGAAAAGTAATTGATCTCAGATTCAATTTTTTTTCTTTCGTATTTTGCACATGCAACTCGAGATCTTAAGATCTATACACGAAAATCTATCATCATCATTGATCCATGTTTGGTGTTAAACCAAAGTTTTATTTATGAAATAAAATATAGATTTATAACAAAATTGTTATAATCTATATTTTGTTTCGATTCATTATACGAAACCAAAGACAACACACTAAAACAGACATGCAATCCAAATCACATCTGTCAAAGCATCACCTTCATTTATTTACGAATATTAAGTACGAATCCTAACAACTATGTTAGATTCGAACTTGGTTTCGTTTTTTAATAAAAACAACACCTCCAAACCGGCATGCATCACTTAAAAACCTACCCGAGATCTTATGTAACAAGATCTTGAAGCCAATAATGAATGATTCAGTTTATTATCTATCTTTGAGATTTAATTGCTACGAATGATCAAGATGTAAGGGTCGAAGTATTTATTTTTTAGAATGGAGCTAAGATGTGAGAAATATGGAGATGTTAAGGATGAGATTGACTGTGATTTGTGATGGTTGAGATTGTATTGAGTTTAGATTTTGGGATGGAGGATATATGATCAGTTTGGTGGCTGAGAGAGAAATGGGAAAAGGGGGCGGATGTTTCTAGGAGATGTGTGAGATTAGGGTTAGTCTACCCTAATTATTTGGGGTTAGGTTTTATATACTCTCTAACCGAGTATATGGTAGGGTTTCATGGATCGGGTCATGTTGGTACACCGAGTGAAATGTTGGGCTGCAAATGTGGGGCCGCGTGATTCAATATACCCTATACACAAATTTTTTTAAAATTATTTATTTTGAATAAAATTTTGTGTATTTTGATATACTTTGGATTTTTTCGGGACAAAAGTGACGTGACAAAGTGACGAGACAAAATATGACGAGACAAATGTGACAAGAATTTTTTTGAGACGAGACCAAGAAAGAAAAAAATTGGTCATTTTTTAGTGACTACGGACTCGTTTGATCGGGTATAAATTATGTGACGTTGGAGCCGGATTTTTCGAAGGCGTGAACTTATTTTATCTTTCAAAGATAACTTGCTCGTGCTTAATATTAGAATGAAGACTTGTTTATCTAGTTTCCGGGTTCGGGGTGGTTGGTTGATGACTCGGATAACTATCACTTAAAGGGGTTACATTGTTGTATTAAGTGTCACGCGCTTAGTCGACGTGGATAATTTCAAGAGGTGTTGTACTTATAGACTTCTTCATTGATGCATTGGGTACTTAGAGATTTCTTCACCGTTCCTCATTCAACAATAGTGCAAGCTTAAGTCACAAGAACGAAGGTTTCTTATTCAGTTTCACGTTTGATGTATCCGGTTCATTCTATCAGTGGTCACTTCAAATTGCTTTCAAGTGGGTTGGTAAAGATAGCCGTGGAGAGTTTATGAGTAGAGATTTTTGATCAACAGCTGATTCTCACAAAATAGATAATTCAGCTTATTTATTATTCTCACGAGATTTCAGGTACATGTGCGTATGATTTGTTGATGGTTCCAAGTTTCGAAACCATCAAGGGGAAGAAGAAGACACATTGAACGCACAACGAGTACACGTGATGAACTTCATACCTTCTTTTGATTTGAAGACATTCCGGGATGACATTTGTCATAGCCGCAGATAAAATCAGTGTTTTAACTCGTGGCGTTATCAATCTCTAAACGGTACACTACTAATTCGATGTTTAATTGTTTGGTTTTTGCAATTATTCATCATCATTATCCTATATGGAGAGATATGCATTCCCGGGACTTAATTGACTCTGGTGCATCTCCGGAAGAAGATATGTGCATTGCCGGGACTTAATTGACTCTGGTGTTACGATGTCAACTTCATGAATGGGATAAAGTGTCTACTTTAGTATTTGAGCTTCATACTCGGGATTGATTTACTTTCTTCAACTATGTGGGGGAAGAAATGTCTTGATTCTTTCTAGTATGCATAACTTGAACTCTCAGGGGGAAGAAAAATTCAGAAGAATTATTCAAGCGTAAGAAGAGAAGTTGTTGATCTACTTGGTGTAACCCAAGCTTTCAATCCCTCTTAGCAACGTTATCATGTTATATGATGGGATTTGCTTGTTAGATTCCGTTGTGCGCTTAATCATTCTAAGCTTTATTGAAAGCTTTGAAGTTGCTTACGAGGAATGTCGGTTTAGGGGGAAGCTATTTAAAAGCTTCTACATCAAGTTTATGTGGCATGAATTAGGGGGAAGTTAATTCAGAAGCTTCTCCTTAACCAGAAGTATATGGATTACTTAGCTCGTGCCGTTACAGTATTTTTGCTACAAGTTACTTTAAAGATGAGTCGTTTTGAAGTCAAAGGCCTCAGAAGACATCATCAGCATTGGACGCTTCATGAAAGCTTTTGTTCTTAATCATTATGTACTTGTTAGGAAAAATATTATAAGGAATTCTACACGTCGTCCCATGGGGGAAGATTGTTGGAAATTCACTTTATGTGACGACATTTAAGAATTCACATTAGTTATCATAGTCACACACGCTTAGACTAGACTAGGTACAATGTATAGTTAAGTGTATGGTGTGTGGCTATATATACCCCTCCTAGGCTTCCAAGGAGGGGTGTTGCTTGTGTTCATTTCTTGTTTAATACACTTTTTCTATTTTCACACACAACCTCTCTTCTCTCTCTCTCAACAATGGCTTCCACCTTCTACCACCCACATAGACCACCGGATTAGATAAAAGCAAATCCACATTCTCGTCTTTCGTCTTTGACAATAAACTCGTCATTCTCGACTTTGTCTCGGGATTTGTCGATAAATAAATGAACTCGTCTTCTAATTTCTTCATTAATTAGATTTGGTTCTTTGACTTCGTTAAACTTTCGTCTTTAGACTTTTTCTTCGATAAATCTTCAGAATAAGCCTTTGACTTCCTTCTTTTTGCACTCTTGATCTTTTGACTTCGTCTTTTGTCTTTTTCTTTGATAAAAGCCCGTGAAAGCCAGTGTTTTCTTCCCTTTTCACATTTTTGTCCTAATTCACAACAAAAACATAAACTACGTATAATTCTGACTTTTACGACATTAAATACACGTTTTGGTCTTGTTTTTATTATAATTAAGTGGTACAAGGATAAGTGTTTTCACACTTATCACCTTTTTTAACTGACTCCATGTCAGGATGTGCAACATACTTTCCATTGTTATAATCAAGTCCACTGGTTTGACAAAATGTTTTAAAGTCTAAAATCAATGGCGTCTTCCCATTGTTTATAGTGAACATGATGACATAGTTCTTATGTGACTTGGTCTCAGACCCCTGAGATCCTTCAGGCCCTTGGGTGGTGGGGGTTACAACCACAGTCGTATATCAGAACTCTCTGAGATATTCATGGTAGAAGACTGAGGGGGTTTTAGTAAAAGCAACAGCCCAATCACAGTTTTTCAAAAATTTGCAAATTGGTTTGTAGGCTGATACACTACTAGGGTAATTGAAATTTCCCTCATAGTTGTTTCCTGCAAAATGGACACCCTCATTGGTGAGATGCTCAGCCTGAGGGGCATATTTTATAGCTTTGGACAGTGCCATTAAAGTTAATTTTTAAAGATTTGAAGAAAGGACAATGGCACTTTGTGGAAATCAAATCAAGACTTGTTTCTTTTTATGATACAACAAGGTTCACCAAGTGACTTAATGCAAACTTTTGCCTTATAAAGAGGATCAAGAATTATAAACAATAAGCAACTTTGATTGTTTGTGCTATATAACAATAAAACAAGTGATCAATGTGATTGCCTTTTTGCAAGAAACTTTTTCTGGAAACAACGTTTGAAGACACACAATTTTTCTTTGAGATAAAATTTTGGCAGAGTAAGATTGCTAAATTCTTTGTGTGTGTGTTTGTTTTGATTGAGGGGTATTTATAGGCTCGGATGTGAAAGAGAGTTTCATTTGTTATAATTTCTTTTCACATCCGCATTGAATGAAAGTGTACAAGTGGTCCCCCTATTTTCTTGGCAACTGCTCTATTACTGTAGAGATAACGCTTTTGCAGAGATGACGTGGGGTCACGTGCATTTGAAAGGACGTTTTTACAACGGATTTTGCTAGAAAAGGGGTAAGCATTTAATGCTTAGTGGGATACTGGACATTGGGTGACCCCTTGACTGGTTTATGATAATTTATTGAAGGAATATATGTTCCTTATTTAATATCGTGACTCACCAACCTAGGACATTAAGTAACTAAATCCTTAGAACATTTAGTTACATCATTTAATATACCTCAGTGTCAAGGGAGAGACAATAAGAGATATTTACTCAGGGAGAGGATCAAGAATATACATTACACTGAATCTGTTATCATTAGGGAGCCTGATTAATCAATATTCAGCATACCAAGTTCAGCTTTCAGTCTAGTGAACGTTGGTTCATCCAAAGGTTTAGTAAATATATCAGCTAGCTGATACTCAGTGGGTATGAAATGCAATTCAATATCTCCTTTTAAGATGTGGTCCCTGAGAAAATGATATCTTATGTCTATGTGTTTAGTCCTTGAGTGTAGGACTGGATTATTTGAAATGGCAATTGCACTGGTGTTGTCATAGAAGATGGGGACTACTTTGTATTCCACATTATAGTCCATGAGTTGACTCTTCATCCAAAGGATGTTTGCACAACAACCAGCAGCTGCCACGTACTCAGCCTCAGTAGAGGACATTGCGACTGACTGCTGTTTCTTTGCACTCCAACATACTAGCTTGCCACCTAGGAATTGACATGCACCTAAGGTATTTTTTCTATCCATATTGCAGCCAGCATAGTCTGAGTCTGAGTATCCTTTAAGATCGAAGCCTGAGCAACGAGGATACCATAGACCTAGTGAAGGAGTACCATTCAGGTACCTAAAGATTCGTTTAACAGCAGTAAGATGTGATTCTTTGGTATCGGCCTGATATCTTACACATAGAATTGTTGAGAACTGAATATCAGGCCTGGTTGCAGTTAGGTACATTAATGATCCAATCGTTCCCCTGAATAAGGTTTGATTGACTGATTTACCAGTGAGATCAGGACCTAAGTTGTTGGGGGGAACCATGGGGGTGTTTACTGAAGCACACTCAGAGATATCATATTTTTTAAGAATTTCTCTGGTGTATTTTTCTTGACAGACTGAGATCTCCTTGTCCCCCTGTTTGATTTGTAGTCCAAGAAAATATGTTAATTCACCCACCATACTCATTTCAAATTTCTTTGTCATGAGTTTTTCAAACTTTCTACAAAGGTTATAGTTAGTAGATCTAAATATGATGTCATCAACATATATCTAAACTAGTAGAACATCCTCTTTGGTTCTGAAGATAAACAAGGTATTGTCTATCTCCCCCCTGACAAATTTGTTCATTATCAGGAAGGTAGAGAGAGTTTCATACCATGCCATTGGTGCTTGTTTCAGTCCATATAGGACTTTGTCAAGTTTACAAACATGGTTGGGAACTCAGAACTCTCAAAACCAGGAGGCTGAGCAACAAAAACTTCTTCAGTGATCATTCCATTCAGGAAGGCACTTTTTACATCCATTTGGAAAACTTTGAAGTTCATGTAAGTATCATAGGTGAGGAAGATCCTGATGGCTTCCATTCTTGCTACAGGGGCGAAGGTTTCTTCATAGTCGATCCCTTCAAGTTGACCACACCCCTAAACAACAAGCCTAGCTTTGTTTTTAATGACAATTCCATCTTCATCAGTCTTGTTTTTAAATACCCATTTTGTACCAAGAGCTGATTTCCCTTTAGGGAGAGGAACAAGTTTCCACACTTTGTTCCTGAGGAATTGATTGAGCTCTTCTTGCATGGCCTCAACCCACCCTGGATGTGTCAGGGCCTCTGAAACATTTTTGGGTTCTATTTCAAAGAGAAAGTCTGTGAACAGGCATTCATGGGCTGAGGCAGCAGAGATTTTAGCAGCCTGACTGCGTGTGAGCATCCCCTCAGATACATCACCAATTATATTTACAAGCTCTATGTGTTTTTGTCTTGACCATCTGTCTTGAGGACTTGGATTAGAGCTAGTTGATAGTTGATGATTATCAGAGACTGGTGGTTCAGTACATGGTACTGGGACATCACTTCTCACTTAAGGATTTTTAGTGACAGAAAGGTCGATATTTTCATCACTTGTCCCTTCAGTGTCCCCATGGATGAGTGAATCATTTGATTCTTCAGCCTGAGTAGGGATAACTTCAGGGACATGTTGAGGCGTGATTAAATTATCGATTGACCTATTGTGAGGGGATATATGAAAGGATATATCAGCATCAGTTTGATACTTCTTTGAGGGACAATATTGATACTCATCAGGAGGATATCTTGATGAGTCATTGATCCCAATCTCTTCCATTGATTGATTTATGAAGTTAATGGCATCCATACTTTCACCAAAGGTGACATGAAATGACTCCTCAACTTGTTGTCTCCTTGTATTAAAGACCCTAAAGGCTTTGAAGACAAAAGAGTATCTAAGAAAGTATCCATCATCAACTTTGGCATCAAATTTACCAAGATGGTCCTTTTGATTGTGAATGAACACAGGACATCCAAACACATGAAAGTAGCTGATATCTAGAATCCTTTCCCTGAATATTTCATAAGGAGTCTTATCATGTCGTTTGACAATAATACATCTGTTCTGAGTATAGCAAGTTATTTTCATAGCCTCAGTCCAGAAGTGTTTTGAAAGATTGGATCCATTGAGCATGGTTCGAGCAACTTCAATGAGAGTTCTATTCTTCCTTTCAGCCACACCATTTTGTTCAAATGTGTAGGGAGAAGAGAAGTTCAGAGAAATTCCTTTCTCATCACAAAGACTCTCTAGCTCATGATTCCTGAATTATGTTCCATTATCAGTTCGTATTTGTTTAACTTTAGTATAATTTTGATTGTCTACTTGCCTGATAAAAGACATTATGAATTCAGGAGCTTGGCTTTTCTTTTTCAGGAAGTATACCCAAGTGTATCTAGAATATTCATCAACAATCACAAGGGTATATTTCTCATGATTTATAGACATTGGACTGACAGGCCCAAATAAGTCCATATGAAGAAGATGAAGACACTTCCTGATAGAAAAGTTTTGTTTTGGCTTGAAAGAAGCTCTCTTGTGTTTACCTTTTTCACAGGCTGAACAAGGTTTGTCTTTTGAATACACAAGAGATGGTAACCCAAGAACTTTGTTTTGTTTTGCAAGTTTATTCATGTCTTTGAAATTGAGATGCAAGCCAATTGACCGAGTCTGAGGCTTTAGCAAAGAAACATGCTTCTAAATGAGTTACAGATGACATATCTAGGACATATACATCATTTCTTCTTGGATCAGTCAGCACAATTTCTTTGTTAGCATTGAAGATTGTTCATTGCTTATCATCAAACTAAACAATGTACTTAGCATCACACAGTTGGCTGATAATGATGAGATTGTACTTCAGACCATTTACAAACGCCACTTTTGAGAAAACTATTCCACCACATGTAATTAAACCATATCCCTCAGTAACACAAGATGAGTTATCACCGAATACTACATTAGGACCTGGTTGCTCCACATATTTGTGTAGATAACTTTTGACCCCTGTCATACTTCTTGAACACCCACTGTCTAAGTACCAGACAGGCTCCTTGAAGTGTTTCTGCACAAATAACGAGGTGGATTAGTTTCTCTTGTGAGCCCACTTTTTAGTAGGCTCTTTGGCTCGAAAAGCCTGACTTCTTTCACCTCGTTTGAAGTACTCAAACTCAGCATGGTCTGAGGTAGAATGAACATTGCTTCCACATGTGTTGCAGCTTAGTCCGACTGAGGATTCAGTACTTTGAGATGACTCAGCTAGCATTCCCCTTCTAACCATGATTATCCTATTGTGTCCTGAGGTAGTATGATCATTGCTTCTACAAATCTCACACTCAGGGTAGTATACACAATCATCAGGCCTATGATCAAGGATGCCACAATGTGTACATGGTGGGTAAGGCTTAGCCTTGGATTTTCTGATTTGTTATGAGGCGGGCCCATAGTTGTAAGGTTGAACATTGTATCTTTTAGCATTTCTAATAGAAGCCATGTGTATCTCATGATCTGCTGTCCTGTGATCTTCAATTTTACATTTCTTGCAATAGAGAACTCGAAAGCAGTTGTCAGTGGTATGATTTGTATAATGACATAGCTCACAAGAAGGTTTCTTTGTTTTAACTTTCTTAGAAGACTCAGGTTCAGTTTTGTTACTTGTTTATGATTCAGGCTGTGAGGACACAGATGTTTCACCCTGAGTTTTAGAGGCTGTGTTCAGCTTCTCTTCCATGAAAAGTTGGAACAATCTACTTAACTCCTCTTGATTTACAATAGGAGTAGAGTTGACTGAGTTTGCAGAAGTTCCTGAGGGAGAGATAGGTTTGGTTGTTTTCTCAGTGACAGTTCTTGACTCAGTGTGATTTGATATCATTTTTGAATCAGGCTTTGTTTGTTCAGTACAGCCTAACCCAGCTCTTCCTCTAGATGAGTGTTCTTGATAAGACAATGGAATTAGTTCAGAATATGGACTTGCCCCTTGAAGATTTTTCAAAGGAGGTAGAGGAGTCTGAAGTGTCTTCAGCAACACTAAGTGTTTCAGTACTGAATTTATTTGGGACATCAGTCTCTTTATCAAGACCAAGTTTTTCATTAATAGCCTGAGATTTAGAAATTAATATTTTTCCAGTATCAAAGTTAGGCAACACACTCTCAGGATTTGATCTTTCAACCCAGTCTTTCGACTTTGGAATCATTTCATGATCAAACCCTACTGAGGCAGGAAGAAATGCTTTTTCATACATTTCCTTAGTAGGTGCCTTTTCAGTGAGTAGTCGTGCCCCAAGAATTTTCTTCTTTTGGGAAGGAATTTGACTGTTTATACACTGAGAAGCTAAGGTAGAGCTATTTGTCCATTTCTCATTGATGTTTTTTTCTTTCTTAAGTTGTTCTTGAAGAGCATGATTGATTTTAGTAAGGTCAGTGTTCTGAAGTTGACAGCTTACTGCTTCAAGTTTGGCATGTTTTAAAATCAATAAATCTTCTCTACATTTGTTTAATTCAAAAACAAGTTTATTATATTTTGAAAGAAGATTCAACCTATGCTCTTCAACGAACGATAGGTCAATGTTTATATACTTAAGGAATTTTTGCCAACCAGATTCTTCATCCATAGAGAGGAGCATGTTTACCTTTCTCATAGTGATGTCAACCCATTCTCCATTTCGAGCATGATTCTTTCCAACTGATAGTTCATCATCAGCTAGAGCCATCAACACTTGATATCTGACTTCCTCCTCTTCTGAGGACAAGTCTTCATCATCCCAATCGAAGGTTTCAGCTACTAGCCCTTTGGCTTTGTTTTGAGAGGGCTTTTGAGTCTGAGTAACTGTAGGTTCAGCTTCCAAGAGTGCAAGCTTTGCTTTAACCTTTTTATACTCAGACCTGGAATTTTCATATTATTTTGAAAACTTTGGTTAATTGGAGAAGCCTGAATTAGTTTTGGTGTAAACTTGGGTTGAAATTTTCATTGCTTGATGAATAATTTTGATTTTTATAAGAGGCCAATGGAGTTTTTGAAAGACAATATTTTGCAAAATGCCCAGTTTTACCACATCGGTAACAATCCACTCCCTCAGTGGATTGATTACCAGCAAATCTAGTTCTTTTGATATAACGTTTGGTATTTGCCAACATGGCCCTTTCATGATATTCCCTGTTTAGATCCCTTATGTATTCAGCACTAGATCTTTCATCAACCTCATCATTTGAGGTTTCCTAAAAATCTTGAACAATTATATTTGAGTAAAAAGCAGTTGTAATGGGGCCATGATCAATTTGGGTAGGTTTGGCTGAGGTGTCTGTTATTAAGGCCTTCTTGGACTCAGGATATCTTCTATTTATTAGATTATCTTCATAGATAAATCTTCAATAAATGTCTGCAAGATCCTGAGTCTGTATATGATTAGCATTTCTTAATCCTTGAGAAAAACCAAGCCATTTTTCAGGGAGACTATTCACAAAACCAACATTGATTTCATGCTTAGGTAGTTTCACCCCGTCATTCGTTAGCTCATTGAGCAAGGTCTTATACCTGGTATAAGTCTGAGGAAGTGTTTCAAATGGTTTGGCCCTAAAAGTGTTATATTCTAACTTCAGGTCCATGATCCTATTTTTCTTAGTGTCGGATGGTCCTTCGAAACTATAAACAAGATCTGTCTAAGTCTCTTTGGCCGTCTCACACTCGATGACAGCCTCCATAATATCGTCAGGAATACAAGATATTATGATGCTTTTGAGACGTTGTTCTTGATTAACCACTCTCCTTTCATCGTCAGACCATTGGTTTTTAGGTTTGTCATCACCAGCTGCTGTTTTTGGTTTGAATGGACCATTCTTAAGTTTCATTCCCATCAAATAACATAGCATTCTTTTCTTCCATTTGTTAAATCTTTCAACTTCTAACTTAGGAGCGTTAACAGAGTAACTCGCTCCCTTTTTATTAACAGGTTGGGGTACATTACTTTCAGCCATAATGGATCAAGGTTTTAAAAACTTTGAGACGATGGTTAAAAAGTTCTATAATCCTACCTCTCTGATACCACTTGTTGATCCCTTGTAATTTGTGCAATACTTAAGAATAGTAAGTATAGTCCTAACCCATGGTTAAGTAATGCAATCAATGTAATATAAAGTAAAGTAAATAACACAAAGGTTTTCAACGTTTAACTCTTAGCTTTATTAAAGAATTATACCCTATTGTATACGAAGCTACAATAGGGATTGAATAAATAATGTGTGGTTTGGTGATCTCCTCACTAACAAGCTAGTCCAATCCTAACGATTGCTAAGCTTGACGATTCTATCAGCAAGAGTTTAGAACTCAAGTGTTTGATCGTATTTTGAGGAGAGAAAACTTTGTTTGTGAATGACTAAAGCATTGAGTGCACAAACTTGTTTTCTCTCATTTTACAAGCATCCTATTTATAGAAGGAAAGTTAGATAGAAGACAAATAATTGCCCATGTGCAATTCTTGTCTTATTGGTACAGTGTAGTATCTTGTCTTAGCCTATTCTAAGTATTAATACATAAGTCCTTTTACACTTCTCAGTACCCTATCTATCCCAAAAGGGTAAGTCACGCTAATTGTGTGATGTACTTCATCTTATCACAATTCAACTTATCCCGCCTTTACTTCAGTCTTGTAGAATGCTTGTTTCTTCAGGGAGATCGTATAGGGTTCAGTGAGTCTATTGCCATAACTCACTGAACCCATCACCTTCTTCTTCGTCATAGAAGTCATTCATTGAGCTTCGCCTCTCTGAATGCTCGACTCTTTCTTTTAGACTCAGTCTAGGAACTTGAAGGCAACTCACTAAGTGACTATTCACTCAGTGACTTTGTTATGTTCAAGGTTAATACTTCACTTAGGTTGATTGTTATTCAAATCCACCAGTAAGGTCATTAGGCACTGAATTGACCTAACAGTGAAATCTCAATGAATATGAACCTAAGGAATCATAGTAACAATACTATGTCAACTCTTATTCCTAGTAAGGTTCTAATTTAGTGTCAATTTAAAAAAGCCCCAATTATGAATGTATGAACCCTAGAACAAATTAGATGAAATTGAAAGATATGACTTACAGATAACTGATCTTGGATGAAGGATGAGTGAAACCCACAAATCAAAATCAATTGATCTTGAGTAATTGAAGGTTTTGGAAAAACAACAATGGTGGAAAACTGGGTATTTTCGTCGGCTGTGTGTGTGTGTGAAGGAGAGACGTTTTGTTTGAAAAGGAATATTTTAATAGAATTGGCGCTTTAGCGAAGTTTCTGCCCGTGGTTCCTTATCGATAAGGAACCGCGCATTTAAACTGCGCCTGAGAAGGAACCGCCTACAGTGGCCGGTTTTTATCAAAGAAAAACAAAGAATTTTTGAAAACCAAAATGTTTAAAGTACTTAAAAATATATCTTAAACCTTTTAGGATATCATTGGACCACCACAACACTAGGTAATAATGCTTTATTGAAGGAGATCAAGAGGATAATCATAAGTAAACATACTTAACACATTAAGTGATCATTTATAAATGACTAGGATTAGATAGGAGAAAGAAGGCTGAAAGAGATGTCCAAAAAGGGTTGATGAAAATGCAGATTTGATCCACTATTTATAGAAGACAAATCCCAACGGCTAGCTGGGGGCGGTTCCTTAGCTACCCAGGCGGTTCCTTATCGATAGGGAACCGCATAAGAACTTAAGGAACCGCGAAGAGTAGACTCCGCTCCTTTTTGTCTTTTAGTGAATTTGAAATATCAGAGGCTGTTTAAACCATCAAAGAATATTCTTATGGCATTTGGAATATGCCATATTCAAATTTACATTTTCATTTTAATAAAAAAATTTCTTAAAAATAAAGTTTATTAAAAATCTTTTGTTACATTTGACAAAATTGAGTTTTAAGGCTAATCACTTTTATGATCACTAAGCATGATTAAGATATGTTAGTGTAATGATTATTACCTTGATGATAGTGTTTGTTAGATAATTCGTTTTATGATTGTGTTTGACAATAAATGTCTTTGTAATTTGTCATGATCAAAACTAAGAAAGATTAATTAATACTAACAATGTTTTTAGGTATTGCTTTGCATTAACACAGCACCAAAAATGCGTGTTTTGGCACATTATCCAACACACTTGACCAACCCATTTTGCCATATGCAGACTCTTGCAATAGTACCATTCATGTCTTATGTGGTCCTATCGACTCTTGATTATATTACCTCTGAATTTATAGGTATGTTAATCTAAAGCTGTGTCTCACTCAACTGCCAGAGGACGGGTATGTGTCTTTTGAGGGGTGTTTGTAATTGCTGTAGAACTGTAGTTTGTATGTATAAAAATGATTTTTTTTATAATTACTAAATAGTTTTTCATGTCATAAGTTACACGACTTAACTGTTTTCAGTTTTTATTGGCTTACAAGGGTTCTATTATGGTTAGTGATGATCTTCTATAGGAAGGTCCTAAAAAATGAAAATCTACAATATTAGTCTCTTCAGGCTGCTCTCTGGGGCTATTTTACATTTTAATTTGGTTAATTTTTGTTATACAATCAGCCATTTTAGAACTAAAAGTTCAAATTTACATATTTGATAAACACAATGTGTATAAGCACAACGATTTTGGGTACGTTGGTTCATTAGTTTTGTTGTTTCTCGGGTATGTTAAGCATTCAGAGGAATGAAATGTAAAAGATTGATTTATAATCACATGAAATATCATTTCATGTCTTGCCTGCTCTCATAATAATGCTTTAAAATATTTATATTGAGTTCTTTCTTCATGACTAATCTTATGGTTTATCACCCTTTCCATGAATTATTGCTGCTAAATGGATCCATTTCGTGCCTTGACATGTTATAAGAGACTGTTTGGATAGAATATTTCATCAGCTATAGAATATTTCAGCAGCTATTTGGTGCCTTTAAAATGTTACTAGGGGTTGTTTATATAACATATGTCAGCGGCTATTATGACGTCTAGATACACAATTATGGTCTGTTTTCATAGCTTAATTTCAACAACCATTTCGGCGTCTTTAACACGTCATTAAGGGCTGTTTGAATAACATATTTCATCAGCCATTTAGCGTATTTAACATGGTATTGGAGGCGGTTTAGATAACATATTTCAGTAGCAAATTTGGCATATCGCTCTATCATTAGGGTATGTTTTATAGCATATTTTAGCAGCCATTTCGGCGTCTTTAACATGTCATTAGGGGCGGTTTCATTAGCTTTGTTCATCTTTTGCAGGTGAAGATCAATAAGATTTTGTTTGGACCATGACTTGAGGGTATGGATTTCGATAAGGGAGGTATGCTCTTTATAAGCTTCAATTATTTGTGCATTATGTTATGTTTCATAGAGTGCACCTTGACATTTATTAGACTTTTTAGCATATTACGTTGCATCAGGATATCACATTTTTAGTTTGTAGTTTATAAAAAGGGTTAATCTTGGAATGAGTGAATGGGACGTGGTTTGTCAAGAGTCCTTCGCTCAATGTTGACATACTTAGACCAAGTGTTCATGTTAGTATCAATTCATCTTTTAACAAGTAAAAAAAGTAAATGTGTCTATATTTTTAGGTTGGGTAATCTTGAAATTGGAAAGTCCTATGATTAAACCGATAATGTCAGATTGGCATGAAAGACTTTTTGTCATTTTTTGTTAAGTTTTGTTGGTTTTTTCTTATTGTGCATTATGTTATAAGCCTAAACACTGATCCGTGGTGATATACAAGCGAAACGTACAAATAGATTGGTCTAATGTCTATATTGATGTACGCGCGAAATCACATCAGAGTCTTAATCACAGACTATGGTTGCTTCTTTTTTGTAAGTCACACATAATCAGTTTTATAATGTTCGGGTATAGTGAAACTGATCGGGTCAAATACTAAGTTTTGGGTAGGATGAACATAAAGGGATTTTTATTATATTAAATGTGTGATTAGGTCTGTAACATGTGTTTGGTATTCAGTTTATATGATGTGTTAAGAATTCTTATACTATAAATTACATTAGCATCACAAACTTTGGTTAGGGTGTGTTTTACATATTATTTTGAAAATTTTTTAGTTACCATTGTTAGTTTTTGTTGTTCGGGTATAGTTCTGATCCGATTGATGCTGAGTTTGGATTGTGAGATAAGACTGATTATAATTTTATAAATACTATTACTTGCAAATCACTTTTTTAGTTGAATCCTTATATATCAAAACTTTCAATAGGTGTGTTTAGATTACGTCTAAGATTGTTTTTATCTAAGTATTGAGTTGTGATTCACATTTTTGGGATAGGGTGTTTGGGATTACTCATCAAGACTGCAAGTTTACTTTTTATAGTGAAATAACCATTTGCTTATTTAACACAACTCATTATTTTGAGTAAAGAATTAAAATAGAGAACCTAGCAAGGAAAAATATAAGTTTTGGAAACAATCTGCATAAACTTTGTTAACTTTTAGTTGATTGCTCTACGTTCGATTTCTAACAATCCACATTTTAATTTCCAAAGTTCTGTAAACTATCATTTTGATTGTATAGTTGAAATTGATACAAAGAAAGTCACAAAAACTTGTACTCAATATGGGTTTATCATTATATGCTGATACAACTGCATACACTACTCGGATGTTATATTCTTTATGGTCCTTGACGTGTATATATTTTGATTTGCAAGATCCAGTTTGACTTGTGTGAAGTGAAGTCACTATTAATACAAATTTGGTTTTCCATTAACTGCGTTTTTCTCTTTTGCAATCACTATACACATGACTGCACCACATAGGACGAATTGTACCCTACGTGGAACATGGAATTAGGTTAGTGCTGATGCATTTGATCGAACAACCATTGAGAGTTATTTTTCTTTCCATTTATAAATACAAATTTCTATATGTCCATGGGGCTGTCCTTCCCTTACCAATTATTGGTAACAAAAATAAAGATAAATTACCAGACCAACACTAATCTTCTAGATCCGTGAGCTCTGAATTGGTAAGAGCACCTGGGATGTTTCTCAAGAGGTTGGTGGTTCGAATCCACCCGGATCTATCACCTACAAAAAGTTTCTATGATGGTTTATGCTGCTTACTTTGTGCCCATCTGTTACTAAATGCTTCTACTGCTCTTTGTTGCCAACTATGTTAATTAATCGATCACGGGTAAAATAGAATTACATATTCTTCCATATAGTTTGACATACTTCTATCATCGGTTCTAAACTGTTTTTGACATGTTTAAAAGTTGATGTCGACATAATTTAATCAGATTGTATCAACCCTCATTGACGATAAGCAGAAGGAGATTGAGATGATAAACCATGAGTATTTGATGCTTATTTATGTTGTTTTTCTTTAAATGTCAAATTTTATTAAGCATTTTTTATGGTACCTAAAATACATACTGCTTATTGCAGCATTTTTTGTGGGATGAGAATGACATCAAATTTGCTCTACGATAGTTGCATTACAAGCGTATTGTGGATTTGCGTGCACATATAATTGCTGCTGAAGCTTCCACTGCTGAAGTTAATAGATAAATAATGACACTTCTTTCACAAGCATAACTGAGTAGTATGTGTATGCATAAGTTATTTTATTGTTTCATGGAAATCTGATTTCATAATAATAATTACTATTGAATATATATTAACTTTATGGACAATAATCCTTTATACCTTAATTGTATGGAGTGGAAAAGTTTATTAGAAAACTAAAGAGATTATGAAATACCCGTTAAAACCAAACTCATTGTTAATGGTTTTGCATGTTCTACTGATCTTGAGTAATGAAAGGACACGGGGACCTTTCAGCCAAAGAGATTTGACAATACTTTAACTGACTTCATAGGATCTAATTACGAGTTCAAACATTTGGGTCAGGAAGGAGAATCATTAGATATGAGAACTGTGAATCATTAGGTGTTGTTGTAAACACACGTAGAGCGCCACACTGTGCGACATACACTTCTTCATGTATTGTTTGCAGAGCAATTGAAACTTCGAGAAATGATTACGAGGACTGTAAGGAGGTGGTGTTTGCAGAGCAATTGAAACAAAGAAGAAGGTGGTGTTGCATACTTGCAGACATCCAAAGATGCTATTGTTTGCAAAGCAATTTTGTATTTTCTTTATTTTGTATATCTTCATTATCTTTATAGAAAAGGCAGTGGTTTATGATTTACATTGGAATAGAAAAGCTATGGCTTAAGGTGTTGCTCACAAGCAGATGAACTGCCATGTTGCAAAGTTTGTTGTTTGTGAAATGTGATTGTGCCTTCTTGCTATATCATCTTTATTATCTTTGTAGAAAAGGCAGTGGTTTATGATTTACATTGGAATAGAAAAGCTATGGCTTAAGGTGTTGCTCACAAGCAGATAAACTGCCATGTTGCAAAGTTTGTTGTTTGTGAAATGTGATTGTGCCTTCTTGCTATATCCTATTTTTTGATTATGATAGATTTGTTGTGTATGACTTTGTCTAAGGAATTCGCTAGATGGATCTGTATTAAGTGAGTGAGAATCGATGGACGGGTTAAATTGGACAAGTCTTTGCTCTCCGTTAAATGCTTCCTTATGCTCACAAATAACTTTGCGTGAAAGTCATTCGGTTTGAAGATGGCCAAATTACAGTGCTCATGTTAAATGCTAATTTATCTATAAAAGGTTAGAATGGAAGGTGTTTAGTAACCAAAAAAAGTGATTATGTATTTAGTCATCTTCAATTATACAATGGTGTTTCCGTTGTTTATGCAACGATTGATATCATCCATCACTAAAATAGTCAATCTAAATGTCATGCAAAGATGCAATTATCTTTACCTACTCTTTTTAAACCTCTTTACAATCAAAATATATAAGTATTCATCTCACCACTTTATGAATTTCTCTAATGATATAAATGTTTTATTTGAAAACGAGTGAGATTTCACATGATTAGATTAGTTTCCTTTGTCCGTCTTATAAGTTCGCATGACTAGGCTCACCACTTTGGAAGTGTGTTTTTGTTGATATGCGTTTGTTGTTTATAGATAATCACGTACTATATTAATTGGTTTAGTTGGTTGGTCTTCTTTTTACGAAAATAATAGATTAAAGAAAATTAAAGTACATGGTTAAAGAGTTGCTGTATTATTTTTAACGATCACAAATAATTCAATAATATCTAAAATTTGTATTTTCAAATGTTCTTTTTCAATATTTTGTAAATTAGAATTACATTTAGATTATTGTTTATAATTTTCTTCTAATTACTTTTATATTCAAATGTTGTGTTCGCAACATGAACATTAGTTGTTGACTTTATTCCTTCTCAAATATATCAACTTTGAAGAGAGTTAGGTGTTCACTTTTACTCTCTTTTTTCATGTGTATTTTAAAGTTTTTTTTTCATCTATTATCATAACCCCTTTACTATTTTTTAATATTAATATTTGTCTGATAATTTTCACAAAACTTATTCAGTAAACTAAATCTGACGTTAGACGGGTCTTTAAGTTCAGCGTATTATTTTGGTTGGTTATTGCTCCAGTGGTTCTAAGTTGTTGAATAGAAAATTGCCAAAAAAAAACTGTTGGAAATACGTTTTACGTATTTATGAAGGATCGGTCGCTCCAACGATAATTATGTAATGGGCTCGTGGTCTACTTTATAATGTATAGTCCATATAGCCCACATGTAGGGTGGGCTATATATATACCCCTCCTAGCATGTTAGGAGGGGGTTGGTCATTCATTTTAACACTTAATCATTTATCTAATCTTCCTTTCTCTCTCTACTTATCTTCCCTCTCCTTTCTCTCTCTACACCTAATCCCCTTCTTCCCCATCTCTTCCACCAAATCCATAGATCTAATCCATCAATTTACCAAATCCTTAGAATTCGTAGGCCTTCAATTGGTATCAAGAGCCATGGTTGAATCTTAGGATTTGCTTATTTTTTATCTTTTGATTTGGTGGTAAAAATCCTTTCTTTTCTAATTTTTTTATCCATCTTTTTATCATTTGATCAATTTTTTATCAATTTTTTTTTATATAAACTTTTTTTATCAATTTTTATTTTTTATCAGTTTTATTTTTTACGTAGGTTTTTTATTTTTTACAATCTGTTTTATTATCAAGTTTTTTCAATTGTTAAATCCTCTAGTTTTATTAATTTTTTTTAAAAAAAAAATAATCTGTTTTTTTTTTTCAATTATCAGTTTTTATAATTACGTTTTTTTTTAATAGTTTTTATTCAGTCATTTTTTCTTTCTACATCAGTTTTTTTAATCACAATTTTTTTAATCAGTTTCTTCTTCTTTTTCATAACTGTCCATGAGTCCAATCCTGTCCAAAAATAATCCAAACAGTCCAAAAATTGTTACGAGTGTCATATCAGTCCATGAGTCCTATCCAATCTGTTAAAACTGTCATCAATCCTTTTTATCCAAAGTTATCAGTTTTTCGTTGTCAGATTTTTTCCGAATAGACATTTTTTCCGAATGGTCATTTTTTCCGAATAGACAGATTTTCCGAATAGAGAAAACTTCCGAATAGAAAAAAACTTCCGAATAGAAAAAAAAAAAAAAAAAGTTCCGAATAGACTAAAAATTCCGAATAGACCAAAAAATTCCGAATAGACCAAAAGTTCCGAATAATCAAAACTTTCCGAATAAGAAAATCTTCCGAATAGGAAAAACTTCCGAATAGACCAACTTTCCGAATGGACAAAGTTTTCCGAATAGAAAAACATTCCGAATAGGTTTTTTAAATTAGACTCTTTCCGAATAGAAGTCCATTCGGAATAAATACTCTCAGACTCTCATACAACGACTCGACTCGACACCCACATCATCTAGACCCTACAAACCATCGACTCGAAACACTTGCAACAAAAACCCCCACCTCTCAGGCTCTCACGACTAAAAGACTCGAATCCAAAATCCTTTTTCAACTCCAAATCCACACACAACAACACCACTTTAAACCAAGCCTCGACTCACCCTCGAAAAACCCTCTAAACAACCCAATACTTCTCGTCTGACAAATCGACTCACACTCTGGAACCAATCACACGAACAAGACAAAACATCACAACTCACTCCCTCACCACCCTCGAACAACCAAACAGAAACACCCCCCCGTCTAGACTCAACACAGACTCATCTCACCAACATCCACTTGACTCTCGTTACACCCCTCGACTCTAACACCACACCCACATCCGACAACCTCGTCACTCTCACACATCTCACAGACCCTCGCACACCCTCGCATCTCAACTCAACTCACACTTCGTAAACAGACTCCCCCTCACAAACATACTCTCATCTCACCCACACCTCTCGTCTCACACAAACACTAACCCAAGACTCTCTCCCATCCAACTCTCATCAGACACCACTCAACCCTCACACAAACCCTCTCGGATTCCCCTCAACTCCCTCGTTACCCCCAAACACTCCTCACACTCTCCCTCACTCTCTCGACATCTAAACTGACCCAAACACAAACTCATCCCTCACACTCTCAAACACACCCTCAAAACACATAATCTTTATCCGAAAAAGATTGTTTTTTAAACAAAAAGACTGATTTTTTTACAATAAACCACAAAAACACAGACTCGACAGAAAAGACTCTACAGAAGAGAGAGACTCAACACACACATAAACAGAGATACCTACCTGAGACCATACGTTTCATGATCTTGTAGCCTTCGAAAAGCTTCCTAATTTGAAAAGTTTCATACTCGGGGATTGCAGTTTGATTGCAGTTTGTAGCAAGAACACAGAGGCGCGATTTACGTTTGATTGCAGAGAGAGAAGGGCGGAGGAAACAAGAGAAGCAGTTTTACGTGTGTAACTTTTGAGGAGAGAGAGAAATTATTAGGTTAAGATATTTATTTGAGTGGGCGGATATATCTAAGTAAAAGGAGTGGGCGGTGGAAGATTTGGATTGGGCCACGTGTGTGGAAGATTTGAACTGGACGGAGATAACAAAGTAAAGTTGTCACAGCTTGTTTCAGATTTTTTTTTTTTTTTTATTTTTAATAAAGATTATTTCTGAAAATTTTTGAAAAACAGTTATTTTTTTTCTATTTTTAAATATCAATTTTTTTCTTCTATAAATAGATAAATCATATTTTTCTAATTTTTAGTTTAAATTTCAAATTTTTTCTAATTTGTTTAGTTTAAATAGATAATCACAATCTTTCTTTTTTTAAAATAAGTTAATTTTTTATATTAGTTTTTTTGGCAAAATCGTATTGAGGCGGGTATTTTCATAGAATTAACGTGGAAACATATTTGACGGGTTCAAATTTTTCTGGCCGGATTTGAAGTCAAATTTACGAGTGAAAGTGACGGGATATATTTTTAGCGACTACGGATTTTTGATCAGATTTTATTCATAATCTTTTGAGCCGATAACACTTTTTGAGCCGAGTCGTATTGTTCAAACCCGACAACAACAACAGCCACATCATTTTTCCTCGATTACCAATGGAATCGTTAAAATCGACACTTAAAGAGGGAGAATCGCATCAAGTGCAAGCCAACGCTAGGGAAAGTGGTATAACTTCATTTCGAATGCTTCAGTATCATCTAGTTAATCTTTCACGAATTCAAGGAGGGAGCGAATTTGTGACAATCTTTGGACAAGATCGTCATATATTCATCGACTCAATTTTCACCACTTTGACCCACCTCGCCGAGGAACTTAACAATAAAAGCTTTAATCACTCTGCATCGGCACTTGCTTATAAGGCTCTTGTGACACAACTCACGCCTTTCCTCCAGTTCAATATCATCAAGTCTGAAAGTTCAATGATTTGCCAATCATTTCTTCGAGATACACATACTGAACTTCGAGTCTTCCGTGATACAATTCTGAAACTCATGACATCAGTCTCGTCTTCGATTTATGAAAGATCTCAAATTCAGCAAACGTATGATAATGGAGTGCAAGAATCAATGCCGCAGATGCAAGAGGAGAATGGTCATACGGTTGACAACTTGGAGCCTAACGATGGCAAGAGCACGGATTCAGAAGGACAACATGATATCAGTGGCACGTCGGGGAATGCTCACGAGATTTCTCTTGATGACACCTTACCCATATATGACGAAGAGCCTGCAAACATGGTACAATGTGATGTTGGTTATGATGTATATGTTGATAACATGTCGCATATTGAGCATTCTGAACCTAATTATGACAAACATGGGATGGAAAAGAGTGATAGAAATACCACTTCTGATTCATCCGATGTAAGTCATAATGGGGGAGAGATTGTTCAGAATGCTATAGTACATCATGAAAAGTGTATTATAACTGCTTCATTGTCTGCTTCTGATTCCAAGATTAAAGAGCTCGAAACGATCGTAGCTCGGCAATCAAAAGATTTTGAGGATGCCAAACTTGAATTTTCTAAGAAAACGGTCAAATTTGAAACATACTTTGAAAAACTTGAAAAATCAAACGTTGTTCTTGAAAGAAAATTGGATCAAACTGTTTTAGATTCTAAAGCTGAAAAGGATAATCTTTTGAAACAAATTCAACTGCTTGAATCTAAGTTGGCATCCCAAGATATCGTGCTCAAAGAAAATGAAACATTAAAGGCTCAAGTACAGGAAAAGGTTTTTGCTATAGCTGCGTTGAAAAACGAGTTAAGGAAAAGTAAAGGACCTGGTGTGGACACTAAGCTTGAAAAACCATCAATCTTGGGGAAACCGCCTACAAATCAGTTCGTCAGACAACCGACTGTCAGACAACCTACTGCATTTAGATCCGAGCGACCACAATCCTCGAGACCGCGGTTTGCCTCCCAAGTTGATTTGGTTCATCTTATTAGAACTGTCACTCCAGCAACTAGGCCCAATGTGATCACTCCAGCTTTAGCAAGACCAAATCATATGATTGCCTCTAGTTTCCCTAAAAATATCAAGACCACGTCTAGAACTAGTTCAAATGACGTTTGCCACAAATTTGGTCAAAGGGAAGCTATTCAAAAGACACATGTAAGAGATAGCAATGTCCAACCTAGTCAGATGCCTTCTAGATTACCCAACACTGCTAACCGTAGCATGCCATCTTCTAGGAGCATCGATCAATCATCTAGGAATTATTCAGACATTAAATATGCTACTTGTAAAACATGTAGAAAATGTGTCTTTACGGCAAATCATGATGCTTGTGTCAAGAAATTACTTGATGAGGTGAACTCCCGTGCTAGAATTAAGTCCCAGTGGATGGCTAAAATCAAACCCTTTGGTAAAGTTTGGCGCCCCACTGGTAGAACTTTTACTCTTGTGGGAAACGAGTGCCCTTTAACTAGGATAGTCTCTGATTCTACGAAGACTACTAGGGAGGAAATTGCAAAGGATGATACATCACTTAAGCCTGAACTTAAGATTTTCTATAAAAGGAAACGTTTGCCAACTAAGACAAGTGAATCATCCCCTCAGGCCACCTCTGACACAAGTAAAGCCAACTGTGAACCCCCATGTGCTTCTATAATTGATATCGCTAACCCACGTCAAAGCATGCAAATTCCTAATGAGATTGCAGGTACCAAAGTTGATGTTCCAAAAGAACGAAGCGGTCCAATCGTTGTGTACCGTTCAACTAAGGACACTCTTAGAGTTTGGTTGCTGAAGAAGCAGATATCAGAGAAACAAATGTCTCAGGGGATTCATGGTTAAGCTGCACACAAGGACTTATAGTCACATCACAGACTATAACTCGCTCTTCAAAGAAAGGAAAGTTTATCGCCGATGGTAAACTTATCCTAACAACGAGAAATTAAATTTTCTCGGGCATGAGCTTATATCAAAAACATTCCAAGTTTTTAAGCTCATGCATTATGGCTCCTCGTTAAATGACAGACGATGACCCGGACTTCAGAGACAGGGAAGTTTATCTACGCAACGATAACTTACCCTCTTAACAAGAAATTAAGTTTTCTTGGACACGAGCTTATCCTAAAACCATTCAAAGGTTTTAAGCTCGTGTATATGGCTTATCGTTAAATATCAGACGATAACCCGTGCTTCAAATAAAGGAAAGTTTATCGCCGATGATAAACTTATCCTTACAACGAGAAATTAAATTTTCTCGGACACGCGCTTACATTAAAACCATTCAAAGGTTTTAAGCTCGTGTACATGACTTACAGTTAAATGTCAGACTGTAACTCGAACTACAAATAAAGGAAAGTTTATCATTAATGATAAACTTATCCTCATAACGAGAAATTCAATTTTCTCGGTCATGAGCTTGTCTTAAAATATTCGAAGTTTTAAGCTCAGAAAGGAAAGTGTATCTTTTTAATAAGAGAACTTTTCCTCATAACGAGAAATTAACCTTTCTCGGTCATGAGCTTTCCGTTAAAACAGTCAAAGTTTTCAAGCTCATGAAAACGACTTCTAAGTAAATGTCAGCTTAGGACTCGTTCTTCAGATAAAAGGAAAGTTTATCGCCGATGATAAACTTATCCTTAACAACGGGAAGTTTACAACTTCTCGGACTTGAGCTCGTTTTATAAGATATTCAACATCTTAAGCTCAAGTAATTGGTTTTCAAAACTTTGAACACAATTTTTCAAGAATTTCTCAAAAGGTTTTTCTAAATCTTTCAAAATTGTGTGTTCAAAAATGTTTTGATAAAAAGAGCATGTCTTTTGGAATCGATAATATTTACGAACCTAGAAATGTCATTCAATAATGACACGGGGTTGTAAATAAAGTTCGAGCAGAAGTTCAAACTTTTAAAACATGCTCAAAATGGTTTGCTATTATTTCCGATAGTAACCCGCTTTTCACTTTGAAGTCAAGCATTTCGCCGGAAAGCTTTGACTTCAGAATCCGAAGTTATCAACTCCACAATCCAAAGTTCGTTGCAATTGATATCTACATACTCGACGATGTGACTACTCAAACGGTGACTACAGCTCTTTCAATAGAACACGGGTCAACAATTGAGGGGGAGCAATTGTCCAGCATTCAGAATCCTTGATGCCGAGAGTGCCAAGTTCACATATTGGTGTTAAGACAACGATATCAATCATACAAATGGAGTCAAGAGATAACTTCAGAAGTTACGAGGAAGACCAACATCCGTGAACAAGAACCATGTGAACCTTTCATATGATGTTCTCCATCATTCAGGTCCTACCTCGTAAATTGCTAATCTTGTGAATACATTATCATATATGATCCTTGCACGTGATAAATACCTTACACTTGTGTTTAAAAGGTATTTCATTTACGTTTCAAGTACACCCTCATTAATTTGAGGGGGAGCTTGTTAAAATCATGAAGATAATTGGATTTGCATTTTTCTTCCCAAATTTTCTTAAAATGCTATTAAATCAATTGATATTAAAAACATCGGTTGGGTTAATATTTTTAATATGGGGGAGAAAATGTGATTTAATATGGGATATGATCAATCATAAATGGTTTGACTTAACGTGTTAGCTCATCCCGACATGTGCGAAATGTTTTCGAATATCGTAGCATATGTTAAGGGGGAGCAAAATGGATTTGCACTTCAAAATGGATTTCATGGTGATTTATACTTACCCGCAACCCAATTATTTCACGACGATGAAGATTGTGGTGACATAAGGATGGTAGGATAGGTTAAAGTCCAATGATTTCTCTAGAACCGGAGGAATCTTCCCAAGGACAATTCCTTAGATAGAATTAGAAGTCCTAGGAAAGATGGAGAAAGTATGTGAACGTAGCTGAATGCCGACCAAGTACTTAAGCTAGCACTGGAACAATCACAACAAGGTGCTAGTGATGACGTATTGGTAAGCATTGAAGGGGTTGAAGAATGAAAAAGAATTGTAAAGATAAAGGGTGTAAAGAAAGAAGCCCTCCTTACAACTTTAGGCAGAAACCGGGTCAATACATATGCTATTGAGGTCATTTTTGCTAATGATTCTCGGTATTGAAGAAAGACATCATGGACCCAGTGATGCAATGCACAACCCTTCCCAGCTAACTCAAATATCTCTCAAAAGGTATTTGTTTTAATCACACGGAGATCAACACATTATCTACTGGTTTATTCACTCCGAATAAATTGGTATTGAAAAGGTGGCACTCCTCTCCAGCCTCCGATCACTAAAATCCAAAATGCACGATCGAGTCTAGAGCCATTTGAGATCATCAAATATCTCATTAGGACACACTTTCATAGTTACTTGCTTCTTCACACACTGTGAAAAGTAAGAAAGTTCTTAAGAGTCCTACGCAAAATCTTCATGATCTTGCCTGAACATCCGAGTAATACGAAAGTATTTACAATGAAGATGGAAATCCTTCTTGAGCGAATATCAAAAAGCTCATGGTAGGTGACTTGTGCGATTCTTTATGAATCAAACTTGTGATAACTGGAAAGCAACAGTGGTTTAATTCTTAAATGAATTTAAACACGTTCCAGGCCTCTACGCATTATCATATGATCTTGCCAGAACACTCAGAGTGACTCTTTATTGATCACAGTGACGAGTGGAAATCCTTCTAGTGTTAACATCAAACAGCACTTGGTAGGTAACTTGCAAGATTCTTTATGAATCAAGCTAGTGACAACTGGAAAGCAACGATGGTGCGGTTCTTAATTGAACTTCACTTGTTCCAGGAACATGAATTGACGGCTTCAAATCATGCGGATAATATTATCCAAATGATTCACTCTTTACGTTCGCAGTCAGCTTTGGACGGTCGAGTAAAGAGAACGGGTTTACCCGCGAAATCTTGTCAAGGAGGTTCTTAATTGAAACTACCTGCCATAAGTACGATATTTAATATCGTCCAACGGTCTTCACCGACCGGAGGTAAAATGCTACCGAATTAGAATGAAATGTTCAAGGCCATTTCATCCGTGTATATTGTTTGTTGCTAACTGTCTTATGCAGCGTAACAAGAAGGTGGCATTACGGTGTACAATCCAGAAGAAGTCGTCACCACATGCTTATACTACATACACTTAGTACTTCAACAAATTCAAGAAAGTCTGAAGGTCAAGTCTTCCGCTGTATCAAACTCTGAAGCTTTCAAGAATTTAAAGGTATAAGTATGTGGAACATGAAGTCACGAAGAGGCAAATTTCACAAGTGATGAATGCACAAGGTCAAGGCAAGGAAACATGCTCAAGAACTAAAGTCAAAGATCACTTCAAGCATATTCACAAGAACAAGATCGAAGACTCAAGCATAGATGCTAGGTTTAAGATTTTGTAAAATGGTGTGACCTCCCTTAGGGGGAGATTGTTGGAAATGTGTTTTCCCAAAGAAAGTCTCGGTCACATCATTATTAGCATAGATCACGAGCTATAGAATATTTAGAACTTTGTAACTTGGAGCGACCTCCCTTAGGGGGAGATTGTTGGAAATACGTTTTACGTATTTATGAAGGATCGGTCGCTCCAACGATAATTATGTAATGGGCTCGTGGTCTACTTTATAATGTATAGTCCATATAGCCCACATGTAGGGTGGGCTATATATATACCCCTCCTAGCATGTTAGGAGGGGGTTGGTCATTCATTTTAACACTTAATCATTTATCTAATCTTCCTTTCTCTCTCTACTTATCTTCCCTCTCCTTTCTCTCTCTACACCTAATCCCCTTCTTCCCCATCTCTTCCACCAAATCCATAGATCTAATCCATCAATTTACCAAATCCTTAGAATTCGTAGGCCTTCAAAAACTAATATCGATGTATATGGAGTATGGCCAGACGCAAAATGCAAATCAAAGTTTGGTTGAATAAGAAGTTTGAGGTACCATCTCTCTGAATGTGCGATTGAAACTGATTGTTAGACATTATACCCAATGTTTTTTGATATATAATAAAAGTATCTTTCGTAAATAAGTTAAAACATACATCTATTGTTTTGTCGTGGTCATTAAGAAAACAGTGAAGTAATTCTATGCACGAACTCACGTGTCGCACAAAAATTTATTCATACCGTCCCAAGACCAAATTCACCATGCTCACCATTCTCTAATTATGATAATCAGTCAAGTAACTTGATTTGGAGTATGAATTACATAGAGCATTCATTTTGTAGGCAATACGTCCGAAAACGGGTACGTTCTAATGGCATGGAGTTGGAAGTGTTACACGTCTGCGAAAACATTTATGATGGTATATAAGCTATTGTTTTTTTTAATAAAAAACGGTTCAAATATTATTAATCTAAATCTTACGTACGATTCACATATGAGACTAAAACGTAAATTTTCTGACGAAAACGTAAATTTACTGACGAAAACGTAAATTTACTGACGAAAACGTAAATTTAATGACGAAAACGTAAATATACTGACGAAAACGTAAATTTACTGAGGAAAACGTAAATTTACTGACGGAAACGTAAATTTTCTGACGAAAACGTAAATTTTCTGACGAATACGTAAATTTACTGACGAAAACGTAAATTTTCTGACGAAAACGTAAACTTACTGACGAAAACGTAAATTTACTGACGAAAACGTAAATTTTCTGACGAAAACATAAATTTACTGACGAAAATGTAAATTTTCTGACGAATACGTAAATTTACTGACGAAAACGTAAATTTACTGACGAATACGTAAATTTACTGACGAAAACGTAAATTTACTGACGAAAATTTACGTAATTATGTAAAAAAGAAACTAACCTTTTGGTGGAATGAGTTGAAATTGCAACCTCTAGTAATTATGTAAAAAAAGAAAAAGGGTAATATCGTCATTTTAGGGTCATATTGGTAAAGTCAATAATCAATTTGAAAGTTCATTGATAATGTCTAGCGATTAAATTGTAAGTGTTTAAAGTCGGTACATTTTGATAAGTACAATGGTATTGTATAGTTTTTATCCTATAAACAATCGCATATTATGCATTAAAAATTTTATAATTTAAATAAATATAGAATTATGAATGTTTTCGTGTTAATATAGAATTTTCAAAAAAAAAAAAAAGGATCATAACTTTGGTATTTAGTTTCTACCTCGAACTAAACCTAAAAAATTCCATAAAACCTAATATGAGTTACAAAACAAAAGGATGAAGTTTAACCGCAGGAAATAAAGGGGGGGGGGGGGGGGGGTTTATCCGTCATCACATTCACATTTATAAACACAACAACAACAACAACAACATAAAAGTAGTTCTTCTGTCTTTGGTCGGTCTAACTCTTCTTCTTTCTTCAAAAAAAACCCTTCTTCTTTCTTCAAAAAAAACCCATCTGGGTTTTTCTTGTTTGATCAATTTATAGAAAACCCACAAAAAAAGATATGGAGGGTAATGGTTTATCTGATACTGAGAAACAAGGAATGGTTGACATGTTTCTTGAAATTGCTGTTGATCAGACTGCAGATACTGCTAGCCAGTTCTTGCAGGTCAATATTTCTTTTTTTTTTTTAATGTTTTTGATTCATGGTTTTTTAGGGTTTATGTTTGGTTTGAGAGATGATTTTAGTTAGGGTTTGTTTGGATGTAAATGCATTATTGTTTATTTCATCACAAGAGGTTTAGGGTTCAGACCTTAGGGTCAGGAACGGTTATGGGGTTACATCGGGTAGCCGCGTCAAAAGACTCTCCCTTTGCAGTTATCCGTTTACCCAATTATTGTGTTAGTTTTTGTTTAGGTTTAGAAGGATTTTCGTGTTGTTATTTTCATATGTTTGTTGCTCAGTTTGCGGCTCTACAACTATCTTTGTGCAAAAGAATTTGTTTTTCGCTTAGAAAATATTGTTTTTCGCTTAAAAATATTGTTTTTCATGTGACATTTGATGATCTAAATGTATGTTATGTTGTATGTAAGTACTAAATGGAGGAATCCTTTGGTGTAAATTTATGACTTTCAGGCGACAGGGTGGCAGCTAGAAGAAGCTATTCAGCTTTTCTATATCGGAAATGAGGTCGCAGCAGCTCCATTTATTCCAGAACCAAAAATTGAGGATTTCGTCCCCGACGAAGATCTAGTGTAAGTAATTATATTTCTATTAATGATATTTGTATGTGTGTGCGGTATAGTTTTCGTTTAGCTAATAAATTTATTAACTTGGAGAATATTCTGATTACAGAGAGGAGGGATTTGAAAATGTTGATGAATATGATGAAAATGGGGTTCGTGCACCTCTACCAGTTGTAAGGGATGTCTTATACGACTCTCATTACGGGTACGCTACTTTGCCCGTTTGCATTCGTAGTTCCTACCTTTTACTATTGTTGTCGTAATGCAGTTTCATCATATTGCAAACGCTTGGTTACTGATTACTGTTGAGTATATCTTCTGCATTGTATCCCTTAAATGGAAACTTAATGAATTGACCTTATGGTACAGCTACCATTAACATATAAATGAACTCGTTACCACACATAGGATGACAGATTCAAAATATTCTCACGACCGAAGACTGGTGATTGGCTGATTAATATGTTCAGAAATATCATATTCTGTTTATGCTCTCAGAAGTTGAAACAAGACCGAAGAACAGGGTGTTTGATTTGATTTCTGAAATTTTTTTGAAAAAAATTCAGAGACAAGATATTAGTTTGGTAATTTGCGTATTTAGGTTTGCAAAGTTTTGTTAACGGGCTTGTACTAAAAACACGGGATTGACTTTTCGAGTAAAACGGGGTTTTGGTCTTAAATATTCATGAACATACTTTTGTTTCTATGTTAATGTCAATTGAAATAAAACTTAACCACATTTTTCTTATTGTTTTCTATGTTGCGGCGTGACTCATTTTTCTTCTTTCTCTTAGTTTTTGTCCCGTGATCGATAATTCAGTTTTACCTATTTATAAGAAGAAACTTTTAACATATACTTAACTTTGAATGACGTACTTACATTGATTAGAGTACTGTTAATGGAAAACACATATGTTAACAGTTACCATATGAATCCTCTTTCAAAGATAGCTGGCGAGTTTTAGTAATAGTTTTACAGGTTTTACGTAGAATCAAAGTCTTTGAGGTGCAAGAACCCCTTAAAAAAATGGAAGTTTGTTAATACTTGCACTTCTTAAGTCTCATCATCTTAAACTGTCAAGTATAGGAACACAAATTTTGATCTTGACCATAAATTATGATGTGGTTTTTCATTCACATTTCAGTCCACATTATCCAATCTGTCAATTTTTAGTCATGTTCAGCTACTTTATTGCATTATTTATGTATGCACCCATTAATTATTATTCTCATATATGCACTAATGTTTGGTGGGCGTGTTTATTGCATCTATAACGGACTAAGATACCGTATTCTGTTATTTCTGTTATTAATGCCCGTATGTGACTATCCTTTTCTTTTTATATCACGTTTTTAGGTTAGCAGATGTATACGGGTTATTTCCTCGTGTAACTGATACATCTAAAGAGGAACAGAAACATCAGGGAGTCTGGGATGCTGAGCAAGGTGGCTCTAAACCAGTAGCTGAATCTTCTAGTAGCAATCTTGCTTCTTTGTACCGTCCTCCTTTTGATTTGATGTTCAGTGGTCCCTTTGAGAAGGTAAATAGGGATATCATACTAGTTTTCTTTGCTACTTTTTTGTCCTGAAAACGTTTTTTTAATTTTTTATCTTATTTTATCTATAAAAATGTAAAGATAAAGGTTGTTTTGTCAGTTGATTCCTCTTTCTGTTTCTTTGCCACTTTTCATGAAAATGAGTTTTAAATGTGTTCATGAGATTGTAAAGAGACTTTTTTGTTCAGATGACTCTTCTTATAACTCTTATCGATGTTAAAGAAAAGAAATTAGCTATATTTGAATGTGACATTGAAGATTTGGTTTGTATTGTGGATAACGAGTTATTTTAATGCTTAGTCACGGTGTAGAAGTTGAGCCTTGTTGGCCTTTATTTTTCTTATTTGTACTGCAATCTTACTGGATTTGCTATATTTTCAGGCAAAAGAAGCTGCTAGTAGTCAAGACAGATGGCTCTTAGTGAACGTGCAATCTACTAAGGAATTTAGCTCACATATGGTATTATATATTTATATCTTCAGCCAATGATTCAAATAACATACGTAACACTTGTTGGAGTTGGTTGCTGAATGTTTATTTTCAATTTCTATTCTGCAGCTTAACCGAGATACGTGGGGTAATGAAGCTGTTGCACAAACAATCACTTCTAATTTCATATTTTGGCAGGTTTGTATCTTCTTAATTTGTTTTTTGAAATGACTGTTTATGTGACAAGTACAATGACTAGTATGATGGTGTAATTTTTTCTGTTGTATATTGATCTGTTTTGTACTAAAACACTTCATTCTTCGTTGATTATAATGTCCATAAAAATGCCGTATTCTACTTTTCATTCGTCCGATGCACTTTTAGACATTTAATGTCTAAACAGTAGAAACTCTATGGGACCACTTAAAATTGTTAATTAAAAGAGTTGTTAATCAATTGATATTCATGTGTCTATAAATGAATGAATCAGAATCTTTATTAATTTATCGTGTTTCTGCTGTATAATCTGTGTGTCAAGTAAGGTGATAATTTGGAAATTAATTCTGTTTTATATAGATATACGATGACACTGAAGAGGGCAGCAAGATAAGCACATACTACAGACTGGATTCAGTTCCTGTTACTATTGTCATTGACCCTATCACGGGTCAAAAAATGCGCTTATGGCGCGGAATGATCCATCCAGAAAGTTTACTAGAGGTACCTCATTCAACTATTCCATTGTGTATAACTTATATGAAAACATAACATGAACTAGAACTATAGGTATTTGGAACACTGATATGCAAAACTATGTCAATTTTAGGATTTGTTACAATTTATGGATGGTAGCCCAAAGGATCATCATGCACGCTTGTCCAACAAACGCCAACAAGAAATTTCTCAGGCTTCTCCTCCCAAAATCCAAGGTCTGCAAATTTTTATTTTATTTATCTGTTTAATATTAATTGCATTATATAATGGAGTACCAACTTATGAGACCATGGGACTGTAGAGGAAACAACTGAAGATGATGAGGATATGAAGCTGGCAAGAGCATTATCAATGGGGACAATGGAGGACAATGGTGAAGAAGCGGTCAAAGACTCGGTTGCTGTTGAAGATATCCCAAAGAAAGAAAAGTTTAGTTATCCACTGCTGCCGGAAGAACCCAAAGGTGATAAGAACTTGCTTTGCAGAGTTGGAGTCCGACTTCCAGATGGGAAAAGGCTTCAAAGGAATTTCTTGAGCTCTGATCCTATACAGGTAAAAGAAAAGTTCCTTTGTTTTATCTATAGAGGTGGTAAAATGGAAGGGTTAGGCAGATTTGGTAACGGGTCAAAAGAGTAACTCTCGTTTGGAGCAAACATTTTGGATCAAAAACACTTTATTTTGTTTATAATTACAAGTATTTCTTATAAAGAATATGTGGTAAATATGATTAAAAAATATCACCAAAGAATTTATCAAAGTAGCCAAATTATAACCCTCTTTTTAGCCCTTGGCGACTTTTAACAGTCTTTCATTTAGCCAAACAACTCTTTAGCTAAATTTGACTCGTCTTCTAGCAACTTTATTTTACCCCATTGAGATTAAACAAAAAAGTAATATCGAATGTTTCCAGTTGCTGTGGTCATTCTGTGCTGCAAACTGTGGTGAGGAGAAGCCATTACGATTGACTCAAGCTATCCCTGGGGCTGTGAAAGACCTCGAATATGAGAGCACACTAACGTTTGGCGAGTCTGGTCTGGCGGGTTCCATGATTTCAGTTACGTGGAGCGAAGTTTAATGTTCAACTGCTGTTACAATATGTGCAAGTGCTCGGTATTTATCTGCAAAAGGAGTAATTTTCGCCTATGGATATAGACCTGTTTCTTGTATGTGTATATACCTTTTGCTACTAGTTATGACCCAGAGATGGAAACGTTTAAATTATGAGCTGTTTTAGAACTCATGTATTGCCGTATTGGTCTGGATATATGCTTATTTGGCTTTATGATATATTATGCAAACTAACTTTTGGTATGTTTTGGTTCATTTAACTTCTCTCCGGTAAGAGCATCTGTTATGACAAATTTTTTCAAAATTTGAGTTTTTTTTTTCTTTCTCGGTCTATATTAGAGAGCTGGGAGCGGTCGGCATCAGAAAGAGTGCCAAAGCTGCAACATAGGATTTTGGAGAGTGGTTGGCACGAGAAAAAATGGTGCCAAAGCGGTATAACGGGCCTTCAAATTCCTACTTTTATTACTAAAAAAAAAGGAGCTTTGGCGCGAGCCACTTTGGCGCCAGGCTGAGAGTGGCTGAGAGTGGTGCGTTAAAGGGGTATAATGGGCTCTCAAATACCCACTTTTATTACTAAAAAAGATAAAGCTTTGGCGCGAGGCTGAGAGTGGTGCGCCCAGAGGACCGGTGCCGAAGGCCTTACCAGCCCAGCCACCAGCCCCCGTTCCCCTTGCTCTTATAAGGGTGTTCACGGGTTGGTTTGGTTAGTTAGACGATTTTAACTATCCGATTTTAACTATCCATCGTTGGACGGGTTGGTTCGGTTAGTTAGACGATTTTAACTATCCATCGTTGGACGGTTGGTTCGGTTAGTTACACGATTTTAACAATCCATTGCGAGACGGGTAGTTAATTTTATTACCCAAAACCGAATCGTACTATGCGGTTAACCATTTTATAAGTTTGATTAGAACATAGAATGTTGTTTTTATATAATTAAATGACATTAAATTGATAAAATCATACAAAACATATTTCGTTAAAAAAAAAACACTTAAATATCCATAACATATTAACAATAGATATTTATTCGATGTATAAGATTACAAAATGTTTAAAAATATTTGACATCAATTAGTGTACTAATATAATTAATATATATATATAATATTATTTGAATATTTAGTTTAGATTTTTTTTGTATAATATACGCGGTTCGATTTGATTGACTGCGAATATCTAAAATTTAAAACCGAAGTTAAACCATGATAAGCGGATTTTTTCGATTTCGATTTCTTTAGTTTCTAGTTTTTCGGTTTTGGATTGAGCGGTTCGACTCGATTCGTTGGTTTCTCGGCTTTTTTAGCACCCCTACTTATTATAGGATAATATACATTCTCGTTGCATTATTATATCACAATACACATTCTCGTTGCAGTCAGGGACGAATTAAGAACAAAATATGACCGAGGGCATAAATTTTTTTAAATCTTATAGCATAATAGAGTTCAAATTTAATAAATATATTACTAAATAAGACCAGAAACTCATTTCAAAGCACCGGTGCATTTAAGATATAGAGTAAAATACATCGTTCGTCCTTATAGTTTTCGTTGACTGACGTCCTTACTCGTTTGACAAAAAATTACACTGTTCAGCCTTAACTTGTAAACTTTTTCTGCTGTTGGTCTCTCATTTTAACTGAACCCACAAACAAATATTAAATTATTTAACCACAAGGATAATTTTGTCCTTTCCAACCATCACCAGTTCTCATCATATCATCTTCAAATATCTGGAAAAACCATCGACCACTCGATATATGTCGACCAAAAATACATCTTTTAGAAATCCTTCTTGGAAATACTTCAAAAAATCAGCCCATGAAGCTCTAAATATGTTGACGTTGGTGTTGTCTATGATGGAAATGGATCAAGATTATTTGCTAGAATGCTAACCTTGAACCATAAATAGTATGAACTAGTAACTAAAAAATTGTGGTTTGTAGCAAGAGTTTTCAATCATAAGGTCGTATTAATTTCGTTCCAATTCTTTTGTAAGGACATTGTTTTTATTTCATTGTTCTTATTCTTAAATGTAATTTTATATGTAATATTTACATGTTTCCTATGCATTGGTATTATGTATTCATTATTTTTGTATATTAGGACATTGTACTTGGTTAAAAATGTAAAGAATCAACTCAAGATTTAATCATACTTACTTTGGGACAAAGTTGGATCAGTAACAAAATGGTATTACAGAGCATACTAAGTGGGTATTGAGTCTTGGATGAGAACATGGATAGATAGATATATGTTTTGTGGTTATTTTTTTAGGTGGCTCGACCCGAGACGATAAACAAGGAGTTTATCAGATCCAAAATGGTAAAAGTGCACAAATTGTACATGCTTGTAGTAATAGGTTACTAAGTAAAGAATTTTGTATAGTGAACTTTATTTATGTGAAACTAAAAGTTATAGAAGACACTTATATCTAACTATACCAATTGATTAGACATGAATGTACTTACAGTTTAAATATACGGCTATTCTAGCGAGAGTATTATAAGCTGTCTAAAAAATGCCAAAATCTTTATGGATAATTTGATCATTTTGACTACTTTTCATAATAACCGGGGTAATCGGTTTCACAAAACGATTAACTAAAAACAAATATGATTTCGAGGATAGGTGGACTACTAAGATGAGATAAAAATATAAAACCAAACAATTTTTATTTTTATGGCTCGTACGCATTGAAAACTTATCATTTTCTATCACATTGTTTTATAAACTTTATAAAACACCAAGTACAATGTCTAATATATATATAACTTCATAGAAACTAATTTGCATATTTGCGCTATATTTTTATACCTAAGATACAACTTATTATCTTAGGTTGCTTGTTGAATTCTTCAAGGTTATCGCCACTCTATTCTCGCGATTATTATCATCACTTTTTATCACGTTACTTCAAGGTGAGTTCATAGCCTCGCTTTCACTAATTTAACTGTTTTATGAAACCCGCGAGAGGGATACATGCTACTTTTTACGAATAGACGCAAGTACTTGAACTGTATGCTTATTTTATCCCTTTTAGTCATGAACCGTTAATTACTTGGACCGACTGTACTGGTCGAGTAAACACGAATGCTGTGAATAGATCTATTGGGATTGACCTCCCCGTCCGGGTTTAACGGAAAACCGACTGGACACATTGTATTTGAAATTTGAACGGAATAACGGATGTTAATGTTCGGTTTCAAGAGCTAAATGCGATAACTGATGCTATCTGACTTTGGAAACTGAATGCTTGAAATCTTGTGGTCCACTGCTTTTATTTGCAAACCTATGAATTTACTCAACCGTTGTGTTGACGTTTTAACATGTATTTCTCAGGTACTAAGATTTAAGAGCAGTTGGAGCATGGAGTCGCACTTGATATTTTAAAGGCAATAAAATACTTATTATCATTCGATAAAATTTTTGAAACTGTTTATTATCATATAATTGTTGGGACCCGTTTCTGTTTGTAAACTCTGATGTTTTATTAATCGAATGGGTTAAACTTTTCAAACGCCACTTTTTGAGTCGTTCTCTTTGTACATGTGCTTGTGATTATGAAGTAGCGCCCCAAAGTGGTATCCCACTACGTTGTGATATTGAGGGTGCTACAGACTTCTTCACCATAAAATCAAAGCAACCGATTCAATATCATAAATATATTATCTAGAGGTGGCAATTTTTGACCCATGGTTAATGATGACGTATAGTCCCTAGTCGGGCTGAATAGTTCGACTCACGGGTACTACCCGTATCCATAAAAAATGAATTAATGCTTATGCGATGTGCGCACAGCCCAAGAGGCCCGGTAAGTCGCCGTCATACACACGGTTCATTACTTAAACCGTATCCTCGTCGCACTGTGATAGGATCAAGCAAGAATATAATCTATCATATTGATGAGACTGCTTTTATACATAGTCTCATCGTCCAAAACGGGCTTTAAATGCATTAAATATCATCAAAAATGCCAAATATATGCTTGTATTTGTTACTTGTGTATTTTAGGTACGGATATTGAGAAAATGACAAAAGATCACAAGGAACATGCAAAAACGAACACGGGAAACGAAGCCTCACAATGAACCAAGCCCTAATGAAGATTTTCCAAGAAAAACCCTTGAAGAATTGAATATTATGCAAGAAGGGTCCTCCAATATTGAAGAATTGACACTTTAAACCCTTGTTTATTCATAATTACAAGTTTGGTCCTTAAAGTTTGTCAAATTTACAAAAGGGCCCTCCACTTTGAAGAATTGGCAAAAATGGTCCCTCAACAAATCATGACTTATCAATATTAGTCCTCCAAAAAGTCAATCATACAAGTCAAGGCCATTAACTATGAAGAAAATGCCAAAAACAACCCTTCAAGAATCAACAAATGGCAAGAAATACCCCTAAAAATACTTTGAAAAAGTATTTGGGGCAAAAGTGTGAAAATAGAAACTTCCATAACAAAGGAATTCTGGATTTGGATATTAAAGTTGCAAATGAAAGGGAAAAGAAACACTGGGGGTGTGTTTTGCCTAGACAAGAAAGATACATAGGCCAGTGGCAGCCTGCCACGTGCCCCACTCACTTAAAACAGCCAATGAGAAGGCACCATTCCTCCATATCAGCCTCAACTCACAACAGATTATAACTAATCTATATTAGTTAATTATTTCGCGCTAAAAACCCATTTTTAAACCAAAAACAGATTAAACAAACCTGTTCATCATGTTCTTCACAAATTTGGGTTTTCCCTAATTACTTTGAATTATACCCTAATTCCCTCAAGAACCTTGATTAAGGTAGTCATAAGCTAAACCCCACTCCCAAAACCCTTGCCACATCATCACCTTGGTCACATGATAAACCCTCCCACACGGTTTTGGGAGAAAAAGCCAAAAACCCTGCCACATCCAACGTCCAAGATTGAAGCTTGAAACTTAAGCTTATTTTGAGCCCTTGATGCAATTCCTACACACTTTACAGCTTTACAAACAGCCAAAGAGTTCACATGATCAAGCAAAATGCCAAAACTCTCAAGGGCATTTCAGGGACTTTACACATTAGGGTTTTACGTTTTTATGCATTATAGTAGTTCACTTGTAGCCTATATAAAGGCATCTAGGCTTACAATTTCAGTTTGCTCTTGAATTTTTCCTTGTTCACTTTTCTGTAAAGCCATTTTCATGTTAATGAATTGTGCTTGAAATTGTGAAGAAAAGTCAAGTGCCAGTCTTTATATCTGCTTGTTTATGTTTAATGTTTGCTAAACTTGAATCTCAAAATGTGTTTTCAAACCTTGTGCAAGAAATTGCACAAGAGTTAAAAATCTGATATTTTGCTAAGGCTTGGTTTAAACCTTGGAATTCTTGGGCTATAAGTGATCTATACACCCTGATAAGTATCTTATCAAGGTGTTGTGAGCTTATAGTTTGGGGATAATCAAGTGTGGGAACAAGGTTGCATTAATCAGATTTATTTTGCCATTTTTCCCTTTTTCTGTTTTTGATAATCTTGCTTCTAACTTTTTTTGAATCTTATCAGCTTGTTTAAGGAAGCTTGTGCCTTGTTTTGCTAGGCACATCAGCTCAAAAATTCGTGAGTGTGGATGTACATTCATGAGGTTTGAGTTCTTGAACCCAAAAATCTGAAAAATACTTGATTTTTATGATTTTGTGTTCTGCTTGTGTTCTTGTTGTTTTTATGACTTAATCTTGCTTGATACTGCATAATATAACTGTCATTGTGTTTGATTGGGCTTAGGTAGCATTGAAACATACTTATACTTGTTTAATCTTGATTTAAAAAAGATAAGGGGTGTTTGGGTTAACATGTTTAAGATCATAGTTTGTTATTGTGTTATTGGAAGTGGTTTGTTTGAGTTTGTATCTACAATATACTTGGTTGTATGCTATTTTCTGCAAGTTTTTGTCTTTAAAACATCAAATCCTTGATTGTGCTATATAAGTTGGAAATCTTCTTGTTTTGACCTAAGAATTTGGAAACACTTAGTTTGTATGCATGCTTAGGGATAAAAAGTGATTAAACATACTCATTATAACCTATTAACAAGATTTGAGTGTTTGAATCTGGCCTTGTGGTCAAGTATATCAGCAAGTGTTCTTAACTACATGTTCTTTGTTCATCAGTAACTTTTGTATGCTTGAATCTTGATCTAGACTTTGAATCAATGCATGAAACCTGTTAGAATTTGTTCATTAGAATTTATTATAGCTTGTGTATGCATTTGGTGAAGTTTGGCTGGCTGATTTTTGCTAAAACTGCTTATTGAGTGAAATCTGCTTATTGTTCAAGTATGTGTCAGATCTGGTGATAAATTGAATTAACTGTATCATTTGGCTGATTGGAAGTGTGATTTCTTTGTTGTTCTTGACTCCTTGTGATTCATTGATCACAAGGGTGCCTTGTTTGTAACTTGAATCCAACAAAAAGTCATATAAGACAAAAAGTCAAAAAGGTCAAGCAGGGGGAAAAGTTCCCACTGCTCAACCTCCAAAACCAGCCCCTGCTAGTGTAAATTATCATTCAGCTTATTCATAAGCCAATTTGGCTTATCCAGACTTGCAACAACTTATTTTTTGTAATAGATCTTCATCATTTGACCCATTTATTTGATCTGGAGCTTATTAGACTTTGACTTTGACTTTTTACTAGAAAACTCATTAAGTTGACTTTCAAACAAGTGCTTATCTACTTATTCTGGCTTATTGCTTGTGCTTATTTGAAAACTTTTTGATTATTTTGCTTAGTTAAGTCATTTAAAAGCTTTTGAAAGTTCAATCAACATTTGAGGTGGTTTAGAACTCAAAAACGACTATTTTGTCGTTTTGTGAAGAGAGTCTTGGCTTATTTCAGGCTTATTTCTTATGCTTTTTCCAATTTTCTTTTTATAGATCTCTTAAGTAACTCAAAAGAAGCTTGTGTGTCAAATTTTAGCTTATGGCATCAGCTTATAGCTTAATGGGCCAAAAAGCCCATTAAGAATAAGCTGCTTTGAAATAAGCTAGCTTAAACACATTTTCAGCTTTTGGGCCTTCAGAGTTTTGTTCTTAAAATCAAATTTTAAGTCAGATAGGAGCTTTTGGGCTTATTTGGACAACAATTTTTTTTGGGCCTATTTGAGCCAATTAAGGGACTGTTTGGACTTTTAGCCCATTTCTAGGCCCAATAGGGGTATTTTGTAATTTCAACTTTATTTATGTATTATTTAGGTTAAAATAAACTAGTTTGCAACTTTTTAGATTTTTTATAAATTTTGGATTTTTATTAATATTTTATTACTATTTTAATATTAAAAATTAAAATTTAGATTTTTCAATTTTTTTCATTTTCCTTAGTTCAAATACATTAAGTTGGGAATTTTACAATTTTTAGAATATTTTTATTGTCATTAGATTATTTTTTAGAATTATTTTAAGTTTTAATAGTTTTTAATTGCTTTTAAATAGTTTTAATTAATTTTAAAATTTTCAAAAATAGTTATTACTCAATCATTGTATTCGAATCTCAAACAAGAAATCGAGGCATCATGACCAAAGCATCGGCAAAACTCACATTAAAATGAACGTCACGAAACATTTCCATAAAAAGCTCAAATTGGTAATTATCGCGCTCTTGACGTTTCTCCTTTCTAAGTCTCGATGGATAGGGCAAAGGTGGTGTGGGTTGAGGCATAGGCATAGCCTTTAGAATCTCGGGTTCCAAATGTGGTAATGGGTCAACCGTAGGTGTGGCATGAGCGGTACTTCGTGGGATTGGGACATGCTCCTTTTCGACCACCACCTCGGGTTCTTCCTCTATTGCATCCTCCGTAGGAGCAATTGGTTGAGGAGTCGGTTCCTTAAGTGTCTTACCACTACGTGTGGTAATCACTTTCATCTCTCTCTTAGGGTTCGATATGGTGTTACTAGGAAGACTACTCGAAGACGGTTTGCACATTATAGCCTAAAACATAGATGAAATTTTATCCTCAAACATGGATTGCCTCTTCTCGGCCTTAATCATCTCTTGTTTTATTTCATGTTGCCCTTGTTCCATTTTTTGTTGGTTTTGTTGTAACCTAGTTACATTTCCTTCCATTTTGTTTGTATGGATTTTAAGCTCATTTGCTAACTCGTTTTTCAACTCCTTTTTCAAGTCATTCTTAAACTCGGATCTTAGGCTAATGATTTTCTTTGAATGTTGTCAAACCTAGCATCGTTTCCATTAGTGTATTCAACAAATTCATTTGGAAGAACTTTCAAAGTTTGCAAACCCTTGTTGTTGTTTTGAAAATCATTATTTTGATTTTTGTTTGAAACTTGATTGTTATTAGCCCCTTGATTCCCATAGTTTCCTTTGTAATTATTTTTAAAACCAACTTGATTGTTTCGATAGTTGTTGTTAGCATTTTGATTGGGAGCAAAACCCGGTGGAGTCAATTGATTGGAGCGGGTAACTTGACCATTCTGGTTGTAAGTTCCCGTGGCCGCGTAGGCACTCGAAGTGTTACCACCGTTGGTAATGCACTCGGAGAAATCATGACCTCCACCATAATACATACATGAAACCTCAACCGCTTTAGCCGTAGCCGGAGCACTTTGTTCTCCAACTTTGAATTCAATTAAAAGACCTTTAAGCTTATCAAAGATTTTGTTTTCCAAGTTCGCCTCAATTTGGCAAGCATCGATGGTATTGGACAAAGAAGGTGAAGCCGAAGACGAAGCCTTACGAACACTCGATGTGTTATGAGGACTATACACCTTAGATCTATTCTCAATTATCAACAATGCTTCCTCAACCGTTTTACACAAAAAATTACCACCCGCGGCGGCATTTAGATAATCCCTTTCATGATCATTTAATCCATTGTAAAACATGTCAATTTGATGCAAGTCGGAAAAACCGTGATGAGGACACTCATGTAACATTTCCTTAAACCTATTCCAAGCCGTTGAAAAACTCTCATTAAATTCTTGCGAAAATTTTGAAATCTTGTTTTTCAAATGCGTAGTCTTAGAGGGCGGAAAAAATTGGTTCACAAACTTAGAAACGAGATCCTTCCACGTCAATATGGAATTGGGTGGCTCTTTCTCTAACCAAATTTTAGCGGGCCCCGCTAATGAATACGGAAAAAGCATCATCTTAATCGAATCATTAGCAACATCCTTAAATTTGCAAGTGGCGGTAAGACGATTGAATTGGCGGATATGGTTGTGCGGGTTGTCCTTTTCATCACCACGGAATTAGTTGTTTTGGATCATCGAAAACAAACCCGTTTTCACTTCAAAATTCTCCGCAAGGATAGCGGGAATTACAATAGCCTCTCCATAACCCTCGGTGGGTGCTTGAAGTAACTCCATCATAGTTCGATTCGCCATGGGTGGTTCTTCTCTTACGATAGGTTCGTCAATATGAGACTCCTCACTAGAAAGATTAGGAGTAGGTGTTGACTCCTTTCGGTTTTTCGTTTACGTGCTCGTCTTGCTTGATTACGAGTAAGCATAAACGTCACGTACAACTTGGGGATGAGCAAAGAAGATTATTTTTGGTGTTTTTAATTTTTCCAATTTTTTGTGGTTTTTGATTGTTTTTACTTTTTTTGGATTTTTGTGATTGTATTAAGTAGACCAACATCTACAAATCTCCTCCTTAATAAAATCTCTTGATTAAAAAAGCCTCAAGGAATGAAAACGATCACGTGAAGTGAACGCCTTCGATGACTTTAGAACGTTGGTGGAACACCAAAACGTTCAAGAGGGTTTAATCAAATGAAACCAAGAAAATATATATATACTTAGATAATACTTTGGTTGGCAGACCCTCGATTAGCCCTTTTTATCCAAACACGCACAAGCAAGTGGGGAAACGAGGCGGCGCGAAGCACTTAAGAGCCTTTTTCCTTAGGGTATATTTTATAATACCCGCCTTATACCCACCTTATAGTTTGTGTTTTTCAAAATTAAGCTTCACGAAAGTATTTATCTATTTTGCCTTTGATTTCTTGTTTGAGATTCGAATACAATGATTGAGTAATGACCTCCCAATCAAGGGTTTACAATTTTGAGATTCAAATACTTAAGTCATTTTAGAGGTTTACAAGTGAAAAAATCTCATTTTGGGCTTTTTGTTAATTAAATTGATTTTTTGGGCTTTAATTATCATTAAAAAAGTATTATTTAATTAAATAAAAGGTTTGAGTGATTTTTGATTTTTTGTAAACTCTAGTTACATTTTTTAGGATTTATTGCAATTTTTCTAGGAATGTTTAGGGTAAATTTTTTATTTTGTCACTTTTTACGGTTTTACGTGTACGACTATTCGTCTTATTCATAATCGTAACCGTCATTCTCTTCTAATGTCTTTTCTTCTTTTCATTTCTCATCAATATAATCACAAACGATTAATCATCTCTCTACACAACACACTTGCCTCCTTGAGAACGATCCCCACTTTGGGTCATAAGTGCTTTGGTTTTCCTAAACCGACACTTAATACTTTCCTATTTTACGCTCTTTTCCTAAAGAGTAGTAAAAACACTACATCATTTTGGCGCCGCTGCCGTGGAGGCGTGTTGTGTTTTGATTTGAACAATTGTTGTTTTTATATAGCCATAATAGCTAATTGTATTAGTAGCACTCTACTAATACGTATTATCGGTTTTCGTTTTTTTAATACTATTACTATATTGTATACGTAGAACAATAAATTCACAAGTACTCCAAAAGTGTGAAAACACAACCTTGATTGGGAGGTCATTACTCAATCATTGTATTCGAATCTCAAACAAGAAATCAAAGGCAAAACAGATAAATACTTTCGTGAAGCTTAATTTTGAAAAACACAAACTATAAGGTGGGTATAAGGCGGGTATTATAAAATATACCCTAAGGAAAAAGGCTCTTAAGTTCTTCGCGCCGCCTCGTTTCCCCACTTGCTTGTGCGTGTTTGGATAAAAAGGGCTAATCGAGGGTCTGCCAACCAAAGTATTATCTAAGTATATATATATTTTCTTGGTTTCATTTGATTAAACCCTCTTGAACGTTTTGGTGTTCCACCAACGTTCTAAAGTCGTCAAAGGCGTTCACTTCACGTGATCGTTTTCATTCCTTGAGGCTTCTTTAATCAAGAGATTTGATTAAGGAGGAGATTTGTAGATGTTGGTCTACTTAATACAATCACAAAAATCAAAAAAAGTAAAAACAATCAAAAACCACAAAAAAATTGGAAAAATTAAAAACACCAAAAAGAATCTTCTTTGCTCATCCCCAAATTGTACGTGACGTTTATGCTTACTCGTAATCAAGCAAGACGAGCACGTAAACGAAAAACCGAAAGGAGTCAACACCTACTCTTAATCTTTCTAGTGAGGAGTCTCCTATTGACGAACCTATCGTAAGAGAAGAACCAACCATGGCGAATCGAACTATGATGGAGTTACTTCAAGCACCCACCGAGGGTTATGGAGAGGCTATTGTAATTCCCGCTATCCTTGCGGAGAATTTTGAAGTGAAAACGGGTTTGTTGTCGATGATCCAAAACAACTAATTCCGTGGTGATGAAAAGGACAACCCGCACAACCATATCCGCCAATTCAATCGTCTTACCGCCACTTGTAAATTTAAGGATGTTGCTAATGATTCGATTAAGATGATGCTTTCCGTATTCGTTAGCGGGGCCCGCTAAAATTTGGTTAGAGAAAGAGCCACCCAATTCTATATTGACGTGGAAGGATCTCGTTTCTAAGTTTGTGAACCAATTTTTTCCGCCCTCTAAGACTACGCATTTGAAAAACAAGATTTCAAAATTTTCGCAAGAATTTAATGAGAGTTTTTCAACGGCTTGGAATAGGTTTAAGGAAATGTTACATGAGTGTCCTCATCACGGTTTTTCCGACTTGCATCAAATTGACACGTTTTACAATGGATTAAATGATCATGAAAGGGATTATCTAAATGCCGCCGCGGGTGGTAATTTTTTGTGTAAAACGGTTGAGAATGCATTGTTGATAATTGAGAATAGATCTAAGGTGTATAGTCCTCATAACACATCGAGTGTTCGTAAGGCTTCGTCTTCGGCTTCACCTTCTTTGTCCAATACCATCGATGCTTGCCAAATTGAGGCGAACTTGGAAAACAAAATCTTTGATAAGCTTAAAGGTCTTTTAATTGAATTCAAAGTTGGAGAACAAAGTGCTCCCGCTACGGCTAAAGCGGTTGAGGTTTCATGTATGTATTATGGTGGAGGTCATGATTTCTCCGAGTGCATTACCAACGGTGGTAACACTTCGAGTGCCTACGCGGCCACGGGAACTTACAACCAAAATGGTCAAGTTACCCGCTCCAATCAATTGACTCCACCGGGTTTTGCTCCCAATCAAAATGCTAACAACAACTAAAGAAACAATCAAGTTGGTTTTAAAAATAATTACAAAGGAAACTATGGGAATCAAGGGGCTAATAACAATCAAGTTTCAAACAAAAATCAAAACAATGATTTTCAAAACAACAACAAGGGTTTGCAAACTTTGAAAGTTCTTCCAAATGAATTTGTTGAATACACTAATGGAAACGATGCTAGGTTTGACAACATTCAAAGAAAATCATTAGCCTAAGATCCGAGTTTAAGAATGACTTGAAAAAGGAGTTGAAAAACGAGTTAGCAAATGAGCTTTAAATCCATACAAACAAAATGGAAGGAAATGTAACTAGGTTACAACAAAACCAACAAAAAATGGAACAAGGGCAACATGAAATAAAACAAGAGATGATTAAGGCCGAGAAGAGGCAATCCATGTTTGAGGATAAAATTTCATCTATGTTTTAGGCTATAATGTGCAAACCGTCTTCGAGTAGTCTTCCTAGTAATACCATATCGAACCCTAAGGGAGAGATGAAAGTGATTACCACACGTAGTGGTAAGACACTTAAGGAACCGACTCCTCAACCAATTGCTCCTACGGAGGATGCAATAGAGGAAGAACCCGAGGTGGTGGTCGAAAAGGAGCATGTCCCAATCCCACGAAGTACCGCTCATGCCACACCTACGGTTGACCCATTACCACATTTGGAACCCGAGATTCCAAAGGCTATGCCTATGCCTCAACCCACACCACCTTTGCCCTATCCATCGAGACTTAGAAAGGAGAAATGTCAAGAGCGCGATAATTACCAATTTGAGCTTTTTATGAAAATGTTTCGTGACGTTCATTTTAATGTGAGTTTTACCGATGCTTTGGTCATGATGCCTCGATTTGCCGCTAACTTTAAGAATATGTTGAACAACAAGGAGAAATTGCAACAATTGTCTAGTTGTTCATCGGTTTATCTTAACCGCATACCTCAAAAAGTCGGTGATCCTGGTAAATTCTTGATCCCTTGTGCAATCCAAGATATGGAAGAATGCTATGCCTTGGCCGATCTTGGTGCTAGTATTAATTTGATGCCACTTGCAATCTTCAAGTCGCTCAATCTTCCTAATCTTACTCCTTCACTAATGTCTATCGAGTTGGCCGACCATTCCACGATTCCCGCATGTGGATTGGCGGAAGACGTTTTTGTGAAAGTGGGAAAGTTCTACTATCCGGTAGACTTTATCATTGTCGATATTCCCACGGATCCTCAAGTTCCTCTCATTTTAAGTCGTTCGTTTTTAGATACGTCTATGGATTTAATTGATGTGCATGCTAGAAAGATCACCTTACGTTTCAACGACGAGGAACTTGTTATAAACGCAACTCAAAATTCTACAATTTTTCATGTTTATTCCGTTGCAACCGTAAACCTCGTTGATATGATCGACGTTGTTTGCGAGGAATTTTCACAAGAAGTTTTAGGTTTTGGTGATGATGAAAATAGTGGCAATCCCACTATGTTAGATCCCATTCTTGATAACTCGACACCAACCTTCACTCCATTTGAAGGTGGTGGTTTTACTTTGGAAGAATTCAATGTTCCACGTACTTGTGACGAAGACCTCGACAATGATGAGGACTTCTCGATTATCAAGGACTTTCTTAACGATTTCCCATTTCCTCCACCCGAGGAGGTTATGAGTATCGAGCCCAAATCTTCAATTGAGGAACCACCTATCCTCGAGTTGAAAGATTTACCTCCTCACCTTGAATATGTATTTTTTTAGGATGAAGACAAGTTGCCGGTTATTATTGCGAAAGATCTTTCGGATGATGAAAAAACCGCACTTGTCGATGTTTTAAAGGATCACAAAGGGGCAATTACGTGGAAGTTATCCGACATTAAGTGGATCGATCCCAAATTTTGTACCCACAAAATCTTAATGGAGGAGGATTACAAACCCGCAATCCAATGTCAAAGGAGGGTGAACCCCAAAATTCACGACGTCATCAAAAAGGAAGTCCTAAAACTCCTAGACGCGGGAATGATTTACCCTATTTCCGATAGCCCTTGGGTGAGTCCTATTCATTGTGTCCCTAAAAAGGGAGGAATGACCGTTGTGCCAAACGATGCCAACGAGTTAATTCCCACTAGACTCATGACCGGATGGAGAGTGTGCATTGACTATCGTAAGTTGAATGACGCCACTCGAAAAGACCATTTTCCCTTGACCTTCATGGACCAAATGTTGGAGCGTCTTGCGGGAAACGATTTCTATTGCTTTTAGATGGTTTTTCCGGTTACTTCCAAATCCCCATCGACCCTCGTGATCAAGAAATAACTACGTTTACATGTCCATATGGAACGTTTGCCTATCGTAAAATGCCATTCGGACTTTGCAATGCACTGGGAACCTTTCAAAGGTGCATGATGGCTATTTTTCATGACATGATCGAGGAGACGATGGAAGTCTTCATGGATGACTTTTCCGTGTTTGGTAGTTCGTTCACTTCATGTTTTTCGAATCTTGAGAGAATGTTGAAGCGTTGTGAGGAAACCAACCTTGTGCTTAATTGGGAAAAATGTCATTTTATGGTTAAAAGTGGAATCGTCTTAGGAAACAAGGTTTCGAAAGCGGGGATTAAGGTAGATAAAGCTAAGGTAGACGTCATCGCCAAATTACCTCATCCCAAAACCGTCAAGGGAGTTAGGAGTTTCCTAGGCCACGCGGGCTTTTATCGTCGATTCATCAAGGATTTTTCGAAGATTTCTCGACCTATTACACATCTCCTCGAAAAAGATGCACGTTTTGTCTTTGACGAAGATTGTGTACGAGCCTTTGAAACCCTTAAGAGGAAACTTACCGAAGCTCCCATTCTTGTCGCTCCCAATTGGAACCTCCTCTTTGAGCTCATGTGTGATGCTAGTGACTACGCTATTGGGGCCGTATTGGGGCAACGTCATGAAAAACACTTCTTGCCTATTCACTATGCTAGCAAGACGATGACCGAGGCTCAATTAAAATACACTACAACGGAGAAGGAATTCCTTGTCGTGGTGTATGCATTTGAGAAATTACGACCTTATCTCGTCTTGACTAAATGCATAGTGTATACGAATCATTCGGCTATCAAGTATCTTATGGCTAAACAAGATGCAAAGCCAATATTACTTCGTTGGATTCTCCTCCTTCAAGAATTTGATCACAAAATCGTTGACAAAAAAGGAGCCGAGAATCTAGCGGCCGATCATCTTTCTCGTTTGGAAGATCCTCACCAATGTTTACGAGCCCAAGGAAATCACCGAAACATTTCCTCTCGAGACACTTGGTGTAGTGAATTCTAAGCTTGATTCTTCTACCCCATGGTTTGCGGACATTGCAAATTACCATGCGGGCAACTTCATCATCAAAGGTATGACAACTCAAGAAAAACCAAAATTCTTTCGTGACGTCAAGTTCTATTTTTGGAACGACCCTTACTTGTTTCTAACTTGTGCGGATCAAATCATTCGACGTTGTGTCTTTGGTACCGAAGCTTCTAACATCCTTAGAGCTTGTCACGAGGGACCCACGGGTGGTCACCACGGTGCTAATCTCACGGCTAAGAAGGTCTTTGATGCCGGTTTCTTTTGGCCTACTATTTACCGAGATGCACATGCACTTGTGAAGTCGTGTGATTCATGCCAACGACAAGGAAAAGCCTCACAAAATGATGAAATGCCACAAAATATCATCCAAGTGTGTGAGATCTTTGACGTTTGGGGCATTGAATTTATGGGGCCATTCCCATCATCTCGTGGTAATAAGTACATCCTTGTCGTTGTTGACTACCTATCTAAGTGGGTGGAAGCTAAGGCTTTGCCCACCAACGATGCTCGTGTGGTAGTGAAGTTTTTGAAAAGCTTGTTTTCTCGGTTTGGAACCCCTCGTGCGATCATAAGCTATCGTGGAATCCATTTTTGTAACGACCAATTCGAAAGGGTCCTAAGGAAATATGGGGTTACACATCGTATTTCTACGGCTTATCACCCACAAACGAGTGGGCAAGTCGAGGTTTCAAACCGAGCTTTGAAGAGGATCTTGGAGAGATCTATTAGGGAAAACCGACAATCTTGGTCGGATAAGTTGGACGATGCTTTATGGGCCTTTAGGACCGCTTATAAGACGCCCATCGGGTGCACTCCCTATAAGCTTGTGTATGGGAAGAATTGTCACTTGCCAATTGAACTTGAACACAAAGCTTATTGGGCCCTTAAGCATTGTAATGATGATATGGAGACCGTGGTAATACACAGGAAAATGAAATTAAATGAATTGGATGAATTGAGAGACATTGCTTATGAAAATTCATTGATTTATAAGGAAAAAACTAAAAAGTTTCATGATTCAAAAATTAAAAAACGGGTTTTTAACATTGGAGATCAAGTGTTGCTTTTTAACTCACGATTGAAAATCTTTTCCGGTAAGTTGAAATCCCGTTGGTCCGGTCCATTCACCATAACTCAAGTTTTTCCATATGGGACCATCGAGCTAGCTCAAAATGATGGCCCCAATTTCAAGGTGAATGGACATAGGTTGAAGCACTACTTTGGCGGGGAAGTTCCATCCTTGAACTACCTCGACCAAATCACCTTCCCCAATGATAATTAGTATTAGGGGGATCGAGTCGAGCTCATGACTCGGTAATAAAAAATGAGGTGCCTCGTGGGGGAGTCCCATGCTTATCCTATGTACATATTATCGCTTTCTAATGTAGTAACGTGTGGGGATTTGTGCCCTTCTAACCTTTGTTTCGTGGTTGTTTGTGAATTATTGATTTTAGATGATCATGATCTTCACGATTGGAGCCTCTCGTGTTCGTTTTATGGGAGCACTAGATCGTTTGCTTTGAAGACTTTATCAATATCCATGATATATCCTTTGATGTTCTAACCTTAGGTTTTTAGCACACTTTATAAACGGCTTTAAATTTAACGGTTACACCCTTTCCATGCTAGATTAAGCATTCAACTACGTCTCTAGAATGGGGGTTTTCCAACCCTTAGACTCGAAACATTGAGGACAATGTTTAACTTTAGTATGAGGGGGGGGGGGGGGGGTGAATAGATACTTGCCTTGCCAAACCTTCACGCTTTCCAACGTTTATCTTTTTGTTTATCGTTTTGTTGCAAAATAAGGCTAAAAATGGCCAAATTTTGAATTTTTTTCTCATATTTCATAAGTGTTTAAGACACGAATGTAGGTTTTCCGATGGCGAGAATAAGAGTAATTTTTGACTCGACCGTGTGTGTTGAGCACTTAGCTTTGATTCCTTAACTTTATATTAGGCTAAGTCTCTTAAATGAGGACGAGAAGTGATAGAGTTAATTATAAGTTACTATGCTAAACGTAGAGTACTCGTATTCTTTCAAAAACTCATGTGTTCTCGTTGTTTGCTTATTTTCCCTTCACTTGTAAATATTTTTTGCTTAATAAATATTGACTTAGCGGTTTAGTCTTGATTGTTGGTTTCTAGTCTTTTCTAGTAGCTTCCATGTAATTAAATTGGGAAGACATTAAGGTATCGCCAGCGTCACGGTTTTGAAGTATTGGCAACCCAAATAATCGAAAGCTTCACCCAATAATAAGATTTCAAGTGCTCACCTAAATCATGCAAACAATTTGAAGCTCACAAGGCCGAAAAATCTATGCAAAATTAAAAGTGAATCAAGCCTTAATCTTTGAAGCTTTAACGATCCAAAATTCGCTTTTAGCGTGAGGATATACGTCTTTGGCCATAATAAAACCACCGATGTGAAGGATAATAAAAGGCAAGGCAAGACCGAAGTCATAATAAAAGCTTCATAGCGAAGTTGAATAAAAGATGGAGGTAAACCTATGATAATAAGGCCCTTCCGTTAGGGGGCGTATAAAAGTCTTGGTAATAAGTCTCATGTTCAAAACCATTATAAAACCGTATTTATTGATCCTTCTTGTTGACTTAATTTTTTGACATCGTTGTCTATTAGGAGGGGTTATTAATTCGATGGTCTTGGTTACACTGTTAGGACTCTATTTTTAGACCTAAATCTCTATTATCGCATAAGTCAAACAATGTATCCTCGTGAAACATTCAAGACAAAATAAAATATAAGAGATACAACTTAGGAATATGGGAGGATAAGTACGTGATTAGGGCATATGAGTAGTGTTAGCATTACTAAATTATAATGACAATGATCTTGTTGCACGCGTAGCATGGAATTGGGGTGAAAATCGAGGACGACAAAATTATTTCTAACGAAGCAATCACGTGTTCTTATTCTATGAACCTAAACGTCCCATTTTTGCGATGAAAATCATACATTATGTCTAAAATGCAAGTGGTAGCAATAGTAGTAGTGTATCTAGTTTATCATTCAATAAAAGTTAATAAAAATGAATTTTGGAGGTGCTAAGATACTTTATTCTAGCATTGCGTGAGGGCACGACAATGGTTTAGTATGGGGGAGTGATGAGACTGCTTTTATACATAGTCTCATCGTCCAAAACGGGCTTTAAATGCATTAAATATCATCAAAAATGCCAAATATATGCTTGTGTTTGTTACTTGTGTATTTTAGGTATGGATATTGAGAAAATGACAAAAGATCACAAGGAACATGCAAAAACGAACACGGGAAACGAAGCCGCACAATGAACCAAGCCCTAATGAAGATTTTCCAAGAAAAACCCTTGAAGAATTAAAGATTATTCAAGAAGGGTCCTCCAATATTGAAGAATTGACACATTAAACCCTTGTTTATTCATAATTACAAGTTTGGTCCTTATAGTTTGTCAAATTTACAAAAAGGGCCCTCCACTTTGAAGAATTGGCAAGAATGGTCCCTCAACAAATCATGACTTGTCAATATTAGTCCTCCAAAAAGTCAATCATATAAGTCAAGGCCATTAACTATGAAGAAAATGCCAAAACAACCCTTCAAGAATCAACAAATGGCAAGAAATACCCCTGAAAATACTTTGGGAAAGTATTTGGGGCAAAAGTGTGAAAATAGAAACTTCCATAACAAAGTTATTCTAGATTTGGATATTAAAGTTTCAAATGAAAGGGAAAAGAAAGGCTGGGAGTGTGTTTTGCCTAGACAAGAAAGATACATAGGCCAGTGGCAGCCTGCCACGTGCCCCACTCACTTAAAACAGCCAATGAGAAGGCACCATTCCTCCACATCAGCCTCCACGCACACCAAATTATAACTAATCTATATTAGTTAATTATTTCGCGCTAAACACCTATTTTTAAACCAAAAACAGATTAAACAAACCTGTTCATCATGTTCTTCACAAATTTGGGTTTTCCCTAATTACTTTGAATTATACCCTAATTCCCTCCAAAACCTTGATTAAGGTAGTCATAAGCTAAACCCCACTCCCAAAACCCTTGCCACATCATCACCTTGGTCACATGATAAACCCTCCCACACGGTTTTGGGAGAAAAAGCCAAAAACCCTGCCACATCCAACGTCCAAGATTGAAGCTTGAAACTTAAGCTTATTTTGAGCCCTTGATGCAATTCCTACACACTTTACAGCTTTACAAACAGCCAAAGAGTTCACATGATCAAGCAAAATGCCAAAACTCTCAAGGGCATTTCAGGGACTTTACACATTAGGGTTTTACATTTTAATGCATTATAGTAGTTCACTTGTAGCCTATATAAAGGCATCTAGGCTTACAATTTCAGTTTGCTCTTGAATTTTTCCTTGTTTACTTTTCTGTAAAGCCATTTTCATGTTAATGAATTGTGTTTGAAATTGTGAAGAAAAGTCAAGTGCCAATATTTATATCTACTTGTTTATGTTTAATGTTTGCTAAACTTGAATCTCAAAACGTGTTTTCAAACCTTGTGCAAGAAATTGCACAAGAGTTAAAAATCTGATACTTTGCTAAGGCTTGGTTTAAACCTTGGATATCTTGGGCTATAAGTGATCTATACACCCTGATAAGGAGCTTATCAAGGTGTTGTGAGCTTATAGTTTGGGGATAATCAAGTGTGGGAACAAGGTTGCATTAATCAGATTTATTTTGGCATTTTTCCCTTTTTCTGTTTTTGATAATCTTGCTTCTAACCTTGTTGAATCTTAGAAGCTTGTTTAAGGAAGCTTGTGCCTTGTTTTGCTAGGCACATCTGCTCAAAAATTCGTGAGTGTGGATGTATATTCATGAGGTTTGAGTTCTTGAACCCAAAAATCTGAAAATACTTGATTTTTATGATTTGGTGTTCTGTTTGTGTTCTTGTTGTTTTTATGACTTAATCTTGCTCGATACTGCATAATATAACTGTCATTGTGTTTGATTGGGCTTGGGTAACATTGAAACACACTTATACTTGTTTAATCTTGATTTAAAAAAGATAAGGGGTGTTTGGGTTAACTTTTTTAAGATCATAGTTTGTTATTGTGTTATTGGAACTGGTTTGTTTGAGTTTGTATCTGCAATATACTTGGTTGTATGCTATTTTCTGCAAGTTGTTGGTTTTAAAACATCAAATCCTTGATTGTGCTATATAAGTTGGAAATCTGCTTGTTTTGACCTAAGAATTTGGAAACACTTAGTTTGTATGCATGCTTAGGGATAAAAAGTGATTAAACATACTCATTATAACCTGTTAACAAGATTTGAGTGTTTGAATCTGGCCTTGTGGTCAAGTATATCAGCAAGTGTTCTTAACTGCATGTTCTTTGTTCATCAGTAACTTTTATATGCTTGAATCTTGATCTAGACTTTGAATCAATGCATGAAACCTGTTAGAATTTGTTCATTAGAATTTATTATAGCTTGTGTATGCATTTTGTGAAGTTTGGCTGACTGATTTTTGCTAAAACTGCTTATTGACTGAAATCTGCTTATTGTTCAAGTCTGTGTCAGATGTGGTAATAAATTGAATTAACTGTATTATTTGGCTGATTGGAAGTGTGATTTCTTTGTTGTTCTTGACTCCTTGTGATTCAATGATCACCAGGGTGCCTTGTTTGTAACTTGAATCCAACAAAAAGTCATATAAGACAAAAAGTCAAAAAGGTCAAGCAGGGGGAAAAGTTCCCACTGCTCAACCTCCAAAACTAGCCCCTGCTAGTGTAAATTATCATTCAGCTTATTCATAAGCCAATTTGGCTTATCCAGACTTGCAACAACTTATTTTTGTAATAGATCTTCCTCATTGACCCATTTATTTGATTTAGAGCTTATTAGACTTTGACTTTGACTTTTTACTAGAAAACTCATTAAGTTGACTTTTAAACAAGTGCTTATCTGCTTATTCTGGATTATTGCTTGTGCTTATTTGAAATGTTTTTGATTATTTTGCTTAGTTAAGTCATTTAAAAGCTTTTGAAAGTTGAATCAGCACTTGAGGTGGTCTAGAACTCAAAAACGACTATTTTGTCGTTTTGTGAAGAGAGTCTTGGCTTATTTCAGGCTTATTTCTTATGCTTTTTCCAATTTTCTTTTTACAGATCTCTTAAGTAACTCAAAAGAAGCTTGTGTGTCAAATTTTAGCTTATGGCTTCAGCTTATAGCTTAATGGGCCAAAAAGCCCATTTAGAATAAGCTGCTTTGAAATAAGCTAGCTTAAACACATTTTCAGCTTTTGGGTCTTCAGAGTTTTGTTCTTAAAATCAAATTTTAAGTCAGATAGGAGCTTTTGGGCTTATTTGGACAACATTTTTCTTATTGGGCCTATTTGAGCCCATTAAGGGACTGTTTGGACTTTTAGCCCATTTCTAGGCCCAATAGGGGTAGTTTTGTAATTTCAACTTTATTTCTGTATTATTTAGGTTATTTTTTATAAAGTTTGGATTTTTAGTAATATTTTATATTATTTTATTATTAAAAATTAAAATTTAGATTTTTCAAGTTTTTTCATTTTTCTTAGTTCAAATACATTAAGTTAGGAATTTTACAATTTTTAGAATATTTTTATTGTCATTAGATTAATTTTTAGAATTATTTTAAATTTTAATAGTTTTTAATTGTTTTTAAATAGTTTTAATTAATTTTAAAAATTTCAAAAGTAGTTATTAATTTAGTTAAGTCATTTTAGAGGTTTAAAAGTGAAAAATCTCATTTTGGGCTTTTTGTTTATTAAATTGATTTTTTGGGCTTTAATTAGCATTAAAAAATATTATTTAATTAAATAAAACGTTTGAGTGATTTTTGATTTTTTGTAAAATATAATTACATTTTTTAGGATTTATTACTATTTTCTAGGAATTTTTAAGGTAAATCTTTAATTTTGTCACTTTTTACGGTTTTACGTGTACGACTATTCGTCTTATTCATAATCGTAACCGTCATTCTCTTCTAATGTCTTTTCTTTTTTCATTTCTCATCAATATAATCACAAACGATTAATCATTTCTCTACACAACACACTTGCCTCCTTGAGAACGATCCCCACTTTGGGTCATAAGTGCTTTGGTTTTCCTAAACCGACACTTAATACTTTCCTCTTTTACGCTCTTTTCCTAAAGAGTAGTAAAAACACTACATCACATATAGATATATTCGCCTAAAGAAAAGAGATATACACTTACCTTAGTTATGCGATAAGGATCAAGCTATTTTGAGTCATTATCTCTTCCTTAGGCCGCAAGAACAGGGGGACCAGCCTGGATTCTCTCGGGTATAAAAGGAACCCCCATGGTTCCACAAAGGTACGATACACACAATACCCTAAACACTAATATACTCAAATCGATTACTTACTCTCACGCCGAAGTCTAATCGTGGGTCACAAACCCCCGATAAGCCTAACGATGTTTGTTTAGTGGGTAGGGTCCTCAAAGCAAGTTTCATTTGGTGCAAGAGCCGGAGTCCACAAGACCCCGAATTAAGCCTAACTCGGGTCAAGCTCGGTCCATCGAACTTTTGTATCAACAAGTTGGCGCCATCCGTGGGACCCTACACTAAGCTCTAAGTAATGACGAAAAGCGGCGCAAACCCGCCCCCACCAAAGGGGGGATCTAAGAAGCCAACATGTCCGTACTCAAGCTTTGAACCTAATAACCCAGGTCGTGGTGGGAAGGGATTGCAAGTATCTTTCTCTCCACTAGTCACCTCTACCCCACAGACAGTTGGGGATGCATCGTCCTCTCAGGAAATCCCTGATCAAGGCCACAAGGACGCTCTGGACACAAGGGTTGCGATAGACTCGCGGACGGAGACGGAGATTCTTCCCTCGACAAAGCAGAGTATCACAGAAAACTATGAGGCTCTAATTCCACTCATGAGAGCGCAGATGAGGGAAAATCCGACAAGAGATCTTCGAATCAGTCTAGACTTTGATAAGGAACTCAAGGCTATGGAAGGGTCAAGACCTAACAAGGAAGCTAGGAAGGAAAGGAAAAAGAAAGAAAGAACGACTGAGATTCCAACATCTCCTTCGGGCGTGCCCCTTATTGAAGATGCATCGTCCTCAGACAGTTCCGAGAACCCAAAAGAAGGGGGCGACTTCATTACACCAGTTAATAACCATCAGCGCACAAGCGTGAAAGACAGACTAGGGCCTGACCCTTTGGGCAGACGGAGCGCCCTTAATAGGTTAGGCCCCTTGGAAAAAGATTCATCCCAAGATCTGCAAGCACAGGAAAGAAATAGGAGCACCGGAAAGGAGAGCAGAAGGGATTCCTCGAGCGAAAATTCCTCGGACTCTAATTACAGCGATCACCATCCTCGCCGTAAAAGGGTTTCTCTCTCATCCACTGACGACTCTGATTCTTCTGACTACGATAGAAAACACCGCATGGCACACAAAAAACCAAGGATGCGCAGTGAAGATGAGTGGACCCTCCCATGGCGTCGGGAGAAAGGAAGTGCGTTTTCAGAACGCATAACTACTTTCAGAGATAATAAAAAGAGACGCATGTCGTCCAATGTGAAAACCTACGGTACGATGAATCCGGATGATCACTTGAAAGTTTTCGAATCTCAAGCAGGAATAGAGAAATGGCCAGAGGCCGTATGGTGCCACATGTTCAACTCAACTCTCATCGGGAACGCCCGGACATGGTTTGATCGCCTCCCACGAAGGAGCGTTAATGGTTCGAAGAACTTAGGAGAGCATTCAGAAGAAATTCTGTGCAACAGAAGAAGTACGACAAAAGCCCTGTCTCACTTGCAAGAGTAAAGCAGAGGCACAATGAAAGCCTTGAAGACTTTATGGAATGCTTCAAATCTGAATGCAACCAGATTAAAGATTGCCCGGAAATTCTTAAAATTTCTGGATTTCTCGCAGGCATCACTAACCCGGATCTAATAAAGAAATTGAATGACAGAACCCCAACAACGTTTGATGGGGTAATGAAAAAGGTCCAAGAATTTATTCAGGGTGAAACCGTAGCAGCGGATAGCAGGCAGATGACATCAGGCTATAAATACCAAGACCGGCCCAAGAAACAGTCATATGGGCAAAACATCAGCCGCACCTTGGACTTCCAAGGCACAGCGAAACAAGGGCGCAATAACAACAATAGTAAGTTTACCCCGCTCCAAAAGACCTCCTAGGAGATATTTTTATCAGAGGGTGCAGGCTTTCCAAAGCCTAGCCCAATGATGGGACCAGTAGACAAACGGGATAACACAAAGCATTGTGAATACCATGATGATAAAGGACACGCTACTGATGAGTGCATTCAACTGAAAAGGCACATTGAGAGCCTGGTCAAAGCAGGGAAGTTAAACCACCTGATAAGAGACTGGAGGAAGAGCACGGACACGAAGAAAAGTGAAGCGAAAAAACAGAAGGATAAGCCCATAACCATTTACATGGTGGAAAGGGAAAGGTCTTTTATGCAAAGGAGAACGATCGTGGAATTTTCACGCGATAAAGAGATAACGTTCCTTATTCTTTCAGACATGGACTATAGAGTTGGGTCATTGACTATTGACATAGCCCTCGGGGACCATGCTATAGAAGGCATGTGCGTCGACGGAGGGTCAGCAGTGAACATATTGAACGAACATTGTTTCGCACAATTACCATGGGAAAAGAAGGAGCTAAAAGACACCGCACAAATCCTCACACGGTTTAACGGTGATAAAACCCGACCACTGGGACACCTCTGCACACAGGTAACTATTGAAGGCACAGGTCACTCAACAACGGTGTGGATGGATTTCATGGTTGTGCGGTCTCAATCATCGTACAACGGGATAATCAGACAGCCAGCACTAAAAACACTGCGAGCGATACCTTCCACCGCACATGGTATGTTCAAATTCCCAGTGCAAGACGGAGTAATAACCATCCGCAACATAGATACTCTCGAAGGGGGTAGCAGCACTTCCAGCCACAACGCAAAAAGGAAGGATGCAAACAGGAGTCAACGCAACCCGGAATCCAGCTCACAAATGAAGAGAAGGAGATGTATCTCGAAAGATTCCCATGCTAAAAGCATATTTTTGCGCGATGGATCACCGTCGGGGCTCCCATGGGTCCTCTTTTCGACAGGTTTCGCAGGAAAGGGAGGACCAGAGGCATGGTTCATCCTCACAAATCAGGGCGACATAAAAATTACCTACGCAATGCTGTTCGACTTCCCCACAACTAGTATGGAAGCAGATTATGAAGCCCTTATAGCAGGTCTAAGATTGGCACTCAGAATGGGCATGAAAAGCCTAGTGGCCTAACATACAACCCTTTGGTGGCGAGCAAGGTCGCGGGGTCATGGAGCCACGAGGACATATGCTAATCCAATATACGGAAAAAGTGAGGGACATAACCAGGCGCTTCGCGGAGTTTTCTATGCGAAAAGTTTCAGAAGAAAATAACGAAATCTCAGCGGACATGGATCAACTATCAATTATGAACATGGATAAACCTCCTAGTCACGTGATGGTTGATTTTATCTTGCACAAAAACATAAACGCGAATCCTGAGACACAAACATGGATGACGCCTATTAAAGAGTTCCTGACACATAATACATTACCGAGAAATAGAAGGAAGGCTAGGCAAGTGCAGATGAGAGCTAGTCACTTTAAAGTCATCAAGGGGACACTGTACATACAATCAGGTAATGGGCGAACACTGCAATGTCTAGCGCCAGAGCAATTACAGGCGGTCATGGAAGCAACACATAAAAGGGTATGCCCGTGTGGCCCGATAGATGTGGTTGATGAGATTACTCGCTCAGGGTATTTTTGGTCGTTTATGCATAAGGATGTTTGTAAAAAGGTGGCGCGGTGTCCTCGATGTCAGGCAGACCCAAGTCATAGGAAAAATCCTAACATGGTCACTGAGCCGCCCTCAACAAAAAGCGCAAAGGGAGGTGGAATCCTCTCAAGACTAGGGCATACTATTGGCTCTTTGACAACATGGATAGGAAACATGGGGCGACGGGTAGTAGCAATAATCTCATCCCAAGGTAACCAGCAACAACAATGCAGAGGAACAATCGCCCCTTCAACTAGGATTATTTCTCACACCATGCGACAATAGGATCATGTGAACAGACTATCGGCAACACGAAGCACGCAACGACGCGATGGAGCAAACAAAAGACTCTCAAGGGCCAGGATGAACGCGAATATCTATGCGAAGTCGGTATCTAGTCCCGTGAAAAGTGACTCAGGAGACAGCCAGGATTTAGGACGATATTCTCCTCGAGATGTCGCATCATTAGCATGGATCATGCCCTTGGCTATTGAAAGACCCCAATAAAGATCCATGTATTTTTTGTTTTTTCAATTGTTTTAGGATTTCCCCTTTTATGTTCCTTGTTTCAGCATTTGCAAAAGTGTGAATAAAACACTACGGTTCCTAGCTAGTTCCGCAATCCAAATTATTTCTTTTTTATCTTTTATGCATAAGAGTATTTTTCATTTTCTGAAATACATAACTTTGGCCCGCCTGTGTACATGTACAATGAAACGTTTCCAGGTGAAAAAAGAGGAGTAAGTTTACTCTACTAATTAAACTTGTCACGTAAGAGGGATGCACCCCCAGTGGCACCGGGTCAGGTATCCTTTGTTAGGCAGCTTACCACAAGACGTTGTCGTAAGCGTAGCATTCCTCATACTTTATGACGGATATGCACAAGATACAGTGTGCACGCCTAACAAACATGTCATTATCTATGACGTCGCTTATAGTAGTAGTGGCAGGTCCACACGTAATGAACTTTCAGCTCACCCATAAGTTCAGAGTCATACTTCAGTGAATGTACTCATAAACAGGCGTTCGCACTCACAATCTCAGATTCTTAGGCGTGGGTGCAGAAACCTGGACACACACACACACACACACACACATACATATATATATATATATATATATATATATATATATATATATATATATATATATATATATATATATGTAGAATCTGGATCGATTGAGAAGGGAAAAAACCTTCTCAATTGAGAAGGTTTTTCAAAAACCATAGCTTGTTAACTTTGATTCAAGTTTTTCAAGTGTTGATTCATTTTAATATGATAATAATACAAAATGAGTAAAAAAAAATTGAATCAACATTAAAATCGATTTTGCGATTTTTGTAAAATATTGAATTTACTGCTTAAATTTATTGAATCATTTCATAACTCGATTTTTACAAAGATTTATGAATCAAACTTATGATTTATGAATCAAACTTATGATTTATAGTTTTGATTCACTATTAAATGGTGTTAACTAGTGAATCAACGAAAAATTTTCGAATCAATGGCTCAAACGAAGATTTCTCAAAATAAAAACCTTCTCAATAGAACCGGAGCCTATATATATATATATATATATATATATATATATATATATATATATATATATATATATATATATATATATATATATATATATATATATATATATATATATATATATATATATATATATATATATATATATATATATATATATATATATATATATATATATATATATATATATATATATATATATATATATATATATATATATATATATATATATATATATATATATATATATATATATATATATATATATATATATATATATATATATATATATATATATATATATATATATATATATATATATGTACGAATAAACATGAACATAGCGCATGACGCTATATGATTACAACCGCACAGGTCACTATAAACATTATACCAGTTCTTAATTTACAAATTAATGTACATAGTTGCAACAAAGCATATGGTAAGGAAAACTGCGTTCTATAAAAGATCGCTCGCTGACAATGACCTCTTTAACATGCGATGTGATGGGTTCAGTGATGCACGATGTTGTACCCACGCCTCCTTCATATACTGTAGCGCGCGTACTTGATATACATCAATTGAAGGCAGACTAACCGATACACCATCAGACCGACTAGGGTGCGCTAAACCTAGGCCAATGACAGTGTTTGCAGTAGAAGACTTATTTTTCTTTGCCACACGTTTAGCATGCTGTTTCAACTTATCTTCAAGCGAAACCATCTTTGGTAAACGAGCAACATAGACAGGGACTTGTAGTTTGGAGATATCTGGCTCGGCCATGCCATGGGGATCTTCCTCCGCCTTTTCCACGCAGTGACTCGCTAGAGTAAGACCTGCCATGATCACGCTTATCGGTTAATCTTGATCCTTTTAAATTACATCTATGATGGAAAAGGGGAGGTCTTTTAATCTATGGAACGTGGCGTCAAAGATCTCTTGTGCATACCTAGAGTAGATTTCACTGCCCTCTAAAGGTCCTTTCAATAACTTATCTTTGAAGGCGCGCTCCATGGCGAGACTTTGTCCTAGTGCCGTGCAACATCAAAAATCTCCTTAACCGCTTTATTCAGGTTGGGTAACTCCACGACACCTTTGGCGGCTAGTGGAGGGCCGTGCTTTATTAAGCATTGGTTCTCAGCGCGCACTGCTGTGAGATGCAGGTATAGTTCCTCATCAAAATCGGTGCTCATGTACTTCAGAATTTCTGCCTTCTTAGCCATATCTTTGTGACAATTGGCAACAAAATTATCACAATTTGAAGTAAGGGCCCTCATTCCCTCCTTTTGCTTGGATATGGCCCATCGGTTTTCCTCCTCTTACCTCGAGCGAAGGCGGCGCTCTCGACTTATAGACTCAGATAATGATGCCTTCTCATCCTCTAGGTATTGGATGGATCCGACATTTATACTGGAAACAACGCGCAAACGTGCGAGTTCAACCTTGGAACATACAAGCTCGTGGTCTTTTTGCTCTATCGCTTGTTTGATTTTCATGTCCACTTGTGCCAGACGCTCAGACAGATATGACACCTTCTTTTTCGGATGCGAGGCTAATGTTACTTCCTGCGACGCGACTATGTCCAATTCACTAATTAGCATTTCATCGCACAGATTGCTCAGGAGTTGGGCGCGCCCGGGAGGGGTTATATTTTGGTGGAAGTCTACACATTCGGTCGCATTACCCAGTGCGTATGAGCGCGCACACTTCCAGGGAGGAAGGAATCTTCTGGATTCCAAGGTGCTGGTGTCAATCTTGGTCGCTGAAATATGTGGGCTGCAAATTTGACATCTTGCAAGTGTTAGAAAGGGACTCCTTTGTTCAAATTACCATAAGGAGCAGAATTAGGATATACCTGGATACATGTGTATTTTCGCGCGGCCTTGAACGCATGCCCCATGAAGTAGTGTCAGCGCGCGACCTAGTCTGCAGTGTCCTGCTCCTCTTAGGAATTTGATCTTTTGGGGAGCACGGTAACCTTTTTTAGCTTGGGACAAGCATGAACTCTTCCAAGGGACCAACGCGCGAGCTGTCCTCGTGATCTACTTCTTCTGACGATGACTTCATTATGCACGACACACTCCGAATGGGAGCGACATTTAGTGCGACTGTCCTCTCTGTACCTCTGCTGGTCGTTGGGGAGGGATATTGCAGCTCTACCGTGCGTTGACCCACGCGCCATCCATTAGTTAGCTCGAATGGAGTGAAGGGTCGAGCGCGCATGGTCACGCTGCACGGATGCTCGCGTTTGACAAGTTGCGTATAAGTTAGCTCTGTAATAAGTATGAAGAGTATATGAGTACATACGCATACACCATTTGAATTTTAAGTCTTTATAAAAAGGGATTTCTTACCATGATCGAAGTCATCAAAGTATTGAGGAAGGTGATTTGTAGGAAGAGTTGACGTATGACTCAGCCCTAATGCATATAGTAGCGCCTCTAGGTATTCTTGCATTGGTATCCGGTCGGCATTAATTATCTGTGCATCTGCTTTATATGTACCAGAGATAGGGCGGTCATCTTTCATCATAGTCATGGTTGTGATGAAATCATATTCGAACGGGAATACGACTTTGTCCACCCAGAAAAATTTGTCATTCCATTTCTTCAAAGAATCTATCTTCACATTATAACATTGTAATTGGTCAGGGCGTTTTGTAAAGGATATCCACCTGTTTATCCAGGAGGGTCGATAGAAGGCGTGAAACAAATTTATGGTTGGGTCAATGTTCTTCAGTAAGCAGTTTATCTCGAAATTTGAGATCTTCGCGGCGCCGATACAGTGAAGCTGTGAGAGGTATATGCTGTAGTAGCTTAGCACGTCCGTCAAAAAACGACTTAGAGGTATGCTATTGTTGGAAAACTCGAAAAACCTGGTGTATACACCAATGTTTCCAGCAGGGAAGCTTCCTATGTGTGCTTGTGGATCTGGCACAGTCGGATGGAGATCTGTAGGTATATGATACTTGGTAGCAAACCTGGAAAGCTTTTGTTCTGATATACGGGACGTCACATCAAATAGTTGGGCTACCATTTTTCCTCTTACTTCAGTTGGGTACGAAGGAGAACTGTCTTCTACTGTGGTAATTATTTCCTGCTGTTTTCAACAATGGTGGAAGGGTTTTTTGAAATGATAAAGAAGAAGGTTGAAGGTCTGTCACACTGCATTTATATACACTTTAGACATACGGGATCTTGTGACGTGTGTCCAAAGAGTCGATTCATCCTACGGCGTTGGTTAGTTGGCTCTTCTGACGTGGTTAATGCCTTTCTCGGTTCTCAAAGAAAGGTAGTACTAGTGGAGTCTGACGTGGATGCATATTCAAACTCATTTCATGTGTGTTTTACATGAAATCTCTTTTTATATGGGATGTCTGCGAGGGGGCCTTAAAGATCCATAGTCTAGTAGCCGCGGTTTGAACCTGCGACCACTAGACTGGGGGGACATGATGACGTATAGTCCCTAGTCGGTCTGAATAGTTCGAATCACGGGTACTACCCGTATCCATCAGAAATGGATTAATGCTTATGCGATGTGCGCACAGCCCAGGAGGCCCGGTAAGTCGCTGTCACACACACGGTTCATTGCTTAAATCGCACTGCGACATGATCAAGCAATAATATAATCTGATGACGTATAGTCCCCAGCCGGGTCAGGAACCCGACCCATGGGTACTACCTGTATCCGGCCCATCACAGATGGGTGGGAATAATGTCATTCAAGCTTATGGGCTTGGATGAACAGTGACCGCACACATGTGTGCGGCCCACGGCCCAACGCGGCCGACATAGGGTTAGACAGAATCATATTCTGTCTAGGAATAGGTTTACCCCAAAAGAGGAGGATATTCACTACCATAATTAGAAGATAACAATCATTCTAATTCTGATAGTTATCCTTTCCTTGGGGCCGAAGTATCAGTGGCAGCCCACTAGGGTTCCACTGCCTATAAAAGGAACCCCCAAGGGTTCCACAAAGGTATTACGTTCTATACTCTCAACTCATATAAAACCCTAGCCGATTACTTACTCTCACGCCGGAGTCTAATCGTGGGAAACATTCCCACGGTAAGCCTAACGCGTGTTGTTTAGTGTGCAGGATCCCAACCAAACAGTTCACTTGGTGCAGGAGCCGGAGCCCAGCCAACCCGAATTAAGCCTAATTCGGGTCTAGCAAGGATCACCCAACTTTTGCATCAACAAGTTGGCGCCATCCGTGGGACCCATTACACTAAGCTAGAGCAAAACCTCATCTTGAATTTCCAATGACGAAGGGGCATCCGCAAGCTAATCCCAGGAACACGAATCCTGGAAATCGGAAGTCCCAAGGGGAGGGGATACTCATCCCCAATCAATCTCCTAGCAGCCTTGCGGGCGGACCTGGTAACCGGGGTGGTTTTCAGCCCTTGGGGGTAACGAGCACGATCTCCATAACACCCCCACCTACATCAACCCTGGATAACCCTGATCCAGGGAGTGCGCCCAATCCTCCTAACAAGGAGCCGCGCAGACCATCGACCGAGGAGGAAGTTGAAGTCCAGCCACTCAGCGAGGAAGATCTCACTCGAGTTCTCACGCAGAACTTTGATAGGATCGTCCCGAGGATTGCATCAAGGTTGAATCTAGGGAGGAGTCTCCAGTCTAGGCTCAACTTTGGCAATACTGGACCAATCACTTCTTCCCAAAATCAGAGGAAACGGAAAACCCGGCCTCAGGACCAGGGCATCTTTGAGGAAACCCCTCAACCTAGGAATGTGTTCGAGCGCATAGGAGATCGCCTCATGCAGGAATTAACGCAGTCTCGAGAAGGGGGAGATAAGTCCGACGGTTCACCCGAGCGACCAGATCGAGAGCTGACTAGAGCCATGCGTCGCACAAGTGTGTGGGATAGGGTGGACACAGGGAAAAAGACTCCCGGCTCTTCTCAAAAGAGCGGACCTCGCCCGAGGGATGGGGCACCACCCCCGTCTCCTGATCCGTCGGGAGAAGACTCGGATGACCATCCGCCCAAGCGTCGCCGACCTAGGCGTACCCCACCACCACCAAACAATGATGAGTATTATGGTGGCCCTTATTATCGAGATGCAGAAGCGGAGGATCTTTCCCGCCCGTGGTGTGAACCATGGGATGACCCTAGGCTCACCGTGCCATGGGCGGATCCCAGGGAAGACCCATTCACCCTCCGCATACGGAACTACTCCGAGGACACCAAACGTCGCATGCCGGCTTGTGTCAAGACCTATGATGGAACTGGTGATCCGGATGATCACCTCAAAATATTCGACACGCAGGCTAAAATTGAGCGGTGTCCCATGCCTATATGGTGCCAAATGTTCAATTCAACCCTAATCGGCAATGCCCGTGACTGGTTCGAGGGACTCCCTCCACGAAGCATTGATAGTTTCACGGAACTACGCATTGCGTTCAAGAATAATTATACTCAAAGGAAGAAGTATAATAGGGATCCGGTCTCATTGGCAACTGTCAAACAACGGCCGGGGGAGTCCACAGAAGCCTTCACTGAACGCTTCAATGATGAGTGCACGCGCACAAAAACAATGCCGGAACTCCTGAAAATCTCTAACTACATGCACGCCATAACAGACAGGGAATTGATCAGGCGTCTCAACGACAAGCGTCCAGAGAGATATGATGACCTCATGGAAAGATTCAGAAATTTCATAGAGGGAGAAACAGCTGTTGCCGCGGCTTACCCATCCAGAAGAAATGGATACCGGTCAAACGACCAGTCTCGGAGATAGTCGGGTGGTCAAGGCAATCAGAACAATAGCAAGGGCTCAGACTATAAGAGCCAGAACAAAGGAGGGCGGCCGGATGATAAGTTTACCCCCCTAAAGATGTCCTATCGGGAGATCTTGCTGACAGAAGGGGCAAACTTTCCAAGGCCTCCTCCAATGACAACTCCCCCGGACCGTCGGCAAGGAAATCGCTTCTGCGAGTTCCATAATGACAAGGGACATGGTACGGAGGAGTGTATCTAGCTCAAGAAGCACATTGAGTAACTAATCAAATCGGGTAAACTCAAGCACTTAGTTAAGGATTGGAAGGATGGAAAAGACAACAAGAAATATGATAAGAAGGATCCCCAAAAGGACAAACCTTCGACCATATACATGATCCAATCCAGACAACGCCGCACGAGGCAAAAAGTTGGCCAAAAATTTTCACGCGGCAGGGAAATCTCATTCCCTCCCATCACAGCAAGCGATGTGATTGATGCGCCTCTCACTATTGAGATAAGCATTGGAACACATAATGTTCGTCGCATGTATGTGAATAGAGGGTCGTCAGCAGAGGTACTGTATGAACACTGTTTTGTGCAGTTATGCCCAGAAATAAGAAGCCAATTAGTACCGGCCACGGCGCCACTCACTGGCTTTAGTGGAGACACTATCTGGCTGATAGGGCAACTACGTCTGCTTGTAACCATTGGGAATGAGGAACACTCTACTACGGCGTGGATGAACTTCATGGTGATACGCTCACATTCTCCGTACAATGGGATCATAGGCAGACCAGGCATTCTGGATATACGGGCGGTACCCTCCACGACACACGGAATGATTAAATTCCCTGTCGAGGGAGGAATTGTCACCATTTACAACACAATCGTACCAGCATCCGAGTGCCATACCGTGACAACCCCGGCCCCACCTGTTCCACCCAAGGATGGATCACCACCTCCCAATTGGAAGGTGGCAATTCATCCTGACTACCCGGAACAGGAGATATCCATAGGGGGGGCGCTCTCGGATAACGGCAAAAGGGCCATGTGCTCTCTTTTAAGTGCAAACCTAGATATATTCGCATGGGAGCCAAAGCATATGACAGGCGTGCCACGTGCGATAGCAGAACATAAGCTCCAGATCCGCCAGGGGTACCAACCCATCAAGCAAAAGAAGCGCGGCCAGGCGCCTGAGCGCAGCCGAGTGATACTGGAGGAAGTACGGAAACTAGTGGATATGCGCGAGGTATACTACCACGAGTGGTTATCCAATCCGGTCATGGTAAAAAAACATGACGGAAGTTGGCGCATGTGTGTGGATTTTACGGATCTGAACAAAGCCTGCCCACAGGATTGTTACCCGTTACCGGAAATCGACTGGAACGTGGAGTCCCTATGTGGATATCCCTTTAAATGCTTCTTAGACGCATATAAAGGATACCACCAGATCCAGATGGCGGAGGAGGATGCAGAAAAAACGGCGTTCCATACGAGCCAGGGCGTATATTGCTATACGAAAATGCCGTTTGGACTAAAGAATGCCGGTGCTACATACCAGCGGCTTGTGGACAAAGCTTTTGAATCACAGATAGGCCACTACTTGGAAGTCTATGTGGATGACTTGGTCATAAAAAGTCATACGGAGGATGCACTTCTCCGGGATGTCCAAGAGACATTCGGCACACTGAGGAGGATTAACATGAAGCTAAACCCAAAGAAATGCACGTTCGGGGCAACGGAGGGAATGTTCCTTGGATATTTGATTGATCCAAACGGAATCAAACCTTGCCCGGATAAAACGGACGCAGTGATACAACTGCCATCCCCTCAGACACGGAAGGAGGTGCAATCCTTAAATGGAAAACTGGCCGGGCTGAATAGGTTCCTGTCCAAATCCGCAGAGAAGTCATTACCCCTATTTAAGACACTCAAGAAGTGCATTAGGAAGGGAGACTTCCGGTGGACAAAGGAAGCCGAGGAAGCTTTTGGCCAACTCAAGCAGCACCTTGCATCTCTCCCTATGCTAGTAGCTCCCCGGCCAACGGAGGAACTCATTATGTATCTCTCAGCCACTCATGGCTCAATAAGCGTGGTACTCATGACAGATAGAGATACAGTGCAAACTCCGGTCTACTTCATAAGTAGGACATTACAAGGGCCGGAGCTGAATTACTCCTCTATGGAAAAATTGGTTTTGGCACTAGTATTTGCTACAAAGCGGTTGCGCCGATACTTTCAGGCGCATCCAATTGTAGTCATTACGGACCAACCAATCAAGCAGGTCATTTCTAGACCGGATGTGGCAGGGAGGCTACAAAAATAGAGCATCTTATTGGGGGGGGGGGCACAATATATCTTATAGGCCAAGGACGGCTGTGAAAGGCCAGATCTTGGCAGATTTCCTAATTGAGAAGCCGGATGAGGAAGGGCCAATCGTTAAACAAGACGAGACTCCAACAGAACCATGGGTGTTATTTACGGACGGATCTTCGTGTACGGATGGGTCCAGAGCTGGTCTCATTCTCACAAATCCGGAAGGAATGGAGTTCACGTACGCCCTTCGTTTTGAGTTCACGGCCACCAACAACGAAGCGGAATATGAAGCATTAACTGCGGGTTTAAAAATCGCCGCTAGAATGGGCATCCGCAACCTTGAGGCCTACGTGGACTCACGGCTTGTTGCGAACCATATTCTAGGTGGATATGTGGCTAATGAGGACAACATGGTCAGGTACTTGGAAAAAGTCAAGTCACTAATTGCGGCTTTCAGCAAGTTTTCCATCAAGCAGGTGCCAAGAGGCGAGAACAAGAAGGCGGACGCTCTTAGCAAGATCGCATCCACGAGCTTCGCTCACTTGTCCAAACAAGTCTTGGTGGAAATACTCAAGGAGAAATCTATAACAGAAGGAGAGGTCGCTACTATAGTTGAGGAGGATGGACCTACATGGATGACCCCGATCATCAACTATTTGACTAGTGAGACCCTTCCGGACGAGGAAAAAGCAGCACGGCGCATCAGAAGGAAGTCGCCACACTTCGAACTCCGAGAAGGTATTCTTTCTAAGCGCTCTTTCTTGCAGCCGTGGTTGCGGTGTGTTGGACCATGGCAGGCTACCTATGTAATCAGCGAAATACATGAGGGGTTGTGCGGCATGCACGCAGGTCCACGATCCGTGGTAGCTAGAGCCTTACGGACAAGATATTATTGTCCTACCATGCACAGGGACGCGCACGACATGATTCGCAAGTGTAGTGATTGCCAAGTGCATAGACCAGTGCCGCGGCACCCGCAACAGGAGCTTACACCTATCACGTCCCCATGGTCATTCTATAAGTGGGGAATTGACATTGCAGGACCATTTCCTGTAGCTGCGGGGGGAGTTAAATTCTTGATTGCCGCGATGGACTACTTCACACGATGGATAGAAGCCAAGGCAGTCAAATCTATCACAGGCAAACAAGTTAAAAAGTTTGTTTGGGAGCATATTGTGTGCCGTTTTGGCCTACCAGGAGAAATCATCTCGGATAACGGTAAACAGTTCACGGACAATCCATTCAAGGACTGGTGTGCATCATTGAATATCAAGCGGCGCTTCGCATCTGTTAGGCATCCGCAGACAAATGGCCTCGTGGAACGAGCAAATAGAAGCTTGGGAAATGGCATCAAGGCGCGTCTGGATGAACGAAGCGCCAAATGGGTAGATGAGTTACCACATGTGCTATGGGCGCATAGAACTATGATCAACACAGCCAACGGAGATACTCCATTTGCATTGGCCTACGACACTGAAGCTGTTATACCAGCAGAGATAGGAATGCCTACCATTCGTACGGCGGAGGTTAATGTCGTTACAAACGACGAGCAGCTGCGAATCAACCTGGATCTGTTGGAAGAAAAAAGGGAGATAGCAGCCATCAATGAAGCTAAGTCCAAGGCTAAAATGAAGGCTTATTATGACGCCAAGGTCAAAGGTGTTTCTTTTCGACCGGGAGATTATGTCTATCGTGCTAACAAAGCAAGTCGAGCGGAGAATACAGGAAAGCTGGGCCCTAAATGGGAAGGACCGTACAAAGTCACGGAAGCCTTGGGGCGAGGTGCGTACAAGTTACGTGACATGGATGGCCGCGACCTAGAACGCACATGGAACATCTCTAATCTCAAAAGGTGCTATCTTTGAAAGCTACGGCTTCTGCATGAGTGCTTCGCTATATGTGGCTTTAATGAAGAACCATGCGGTTTATCTGTGTTTCTTCTTATGTTTTGTTTAGGTTCCTTTTTTGTTTTTTAGGACTTATCATTATTGTTCAAACAAAAAATGTAAACGTTCTAATAAAATGCCGTGGTGCCTAGCTAGCTCCACGGCTTGTTTCGTGCAAATCATTTTTTAGATTTTTGTCAGTCATATGAATTTTAGTTATTATAATATGTCATGTTTCATTCGTATGCATTCATTCAAATTACTGTACATGTACTATACGCCTCCAGGCGGGGTAAGAGGATTGAGTGAACCTACTAATTCAACTTGCCGCGTAAGAGGGATGCAACCCCAGCCGCATGGATCATGTATCCTTACTAGACACCTTACTCACAAGACGTTGTGGTAAGTTTCGTATGCCATACTCACGAAGTGCTCCGCATAGTAAAGACGCACGTCGCATGTCTAGTAATTTATAGGCTTGTAGGTATTTTCCTTTTTTGTGTAAGACGTGACACGTCATGCGGTATTGGCATACAATGTTCAAACAAAATGAAACTATACAAGTTTCAAAAATAAATAACAAAATGGCCGTGGTCATCACGGACTTCCATATAACAGGCAGTCATTTCACATATGTCTTAGCCGCATACATACATGGACGAATAAAATTACAAATGTTTACAACTGATAAATTACAAGGGGGTAGGAATTCCCCTATGTCCTTCTTCCCTTCTTCAATCAGAGCACGAAGGACCTCCCCACGAGCATCCTTCCCATCCTGGGCTTTGACCGCAATCGCATCTAATGCTTCTACAAGCAGTTTCTCACCTTTCATCGTTTTGGAGGCGGAGTCATAAGTGGCCAAGGTCAAAGGGATGGGATCCGCAGTCAGCCGGGACATTATTGCCTCGTTAGGAGCGTCTCTAAGTGTCTCAAGCTCATCCAGGAGAGGGTATTGGATTTCCGCTAAGGCATTCATGGACGCGGTCATATTATCCGCGGCTGAGGGATTGTGGTAGGGATGCTGCATGATGTCTTCATTTTTGCCTATCAGTTCTGCAGCATTGACCAAACCCTCATGTCTACCACGGTCGATTCCATCGGATACGACCCGGCGAATGCCTGCGGTAGGTGGGGAGCTTCCAAGGCCCTGCTCACAGCAAGTCACAGTCCTTGCCCGATTATCCACCTGCGTCCAGCTATAGCGGATAGCAGGGGAGGACATAGTCTCTCAGCACAACTTATGGCCATCTTGCTCAGCTTCTCATCCGCTGAGGCAGCCTGCTCTTCCAGGTTGGTCCGCGCCTGGGTCAACTCATCCTTCAGCGCATCACGCTCTTGGGCGATGTTAAAGGATTGTACGGTCACGGCTTTGGTAGCAGCTTCGACCACAGACACCTGCATATAGAACTTTGAGTTATTACAAGGGTATATACTTCTTTGGGTCAAATAAATACTCAAGGTTTAAGTATATGTACAAACGTTTCGAAAGTGTACCTTCTCATTTGATGCGGCTAAAAGGGCTTCAAGCTTGGCAATACGCTTTTCACGGGTGTCGGCGTGATGAGCTTGCTCTTTTACCGTAGCCTCAGCTGTTACCAGCGCTGCCTGCAAGGACGTAATGGTCTTCTCGTTCTTCACGACCATCGCCTCGCGACGGGCTATCTTCTTATCTGACCGATTCACATTTGTAAGGGCCTTGATCAAGCGGCGTCTCAAAGCGGCTCCCATCGTCACTTGGTGTGCGAATGATACGTCAAATTGCTCAAGAAGGGATTCATGATCCAAATCGTCTAAATCTTGCGCAAGGACTGGCGGGGTGATGTGCTCAATGAATTCTGAGCACTCAGATTCCGCTTCCAACCTTGTCAGGCTTGAAAGATTCCATGCTAGGCGCAAGTTTTCTTCTGGCCCTTCGGGGTGCGGTTCCTTGGCGTGTGTCGCAGTAGGGGATGAGGGTCTGTTAGTCGCAGCAGGGGATGGATTCCTCTCCACTTCTTCCTCCTGTGCTACGGCCGACGGATTAGTCCTGTTATTGACATGACAAAATTAGTCTAAGCATTATATATTTCACAAAGTATAGTGGCACGACTAAATATTTGAAGGATACTTACGTGGTATCAATGGCAGGGTCTGGGCCGGGTGGAGCTACAGCGCTCACAGGCGTAACTCGCAAGGCGGGCTATCCCATGTGAGGGGTGGATCCGGCCTGAGTGGTCGCAGTACCACTCCCCTCTTGGTACTGCGGATGATCCTTTCTCAGTTTCTTTGGGGGAGCATTCGCGGCCCCGGCCTCATCCCCTATTTTCTTTGCCACCCCCCTGGTGGTCTTTCTCTTCCTAGATGTGAGCGGAGCGGACCCGGATGCTTGAGTGGTGTCTTCATTGGGGTCATTTTCCTCTTCCTGGTTGGTCGCGCCCCCTCCAACAATAGCTCTCCACCATCTTCATTATGGAAGTCCAATGGGGACTTCTCAATGATGGGCTCCTCTTCATCGGATCTGGGCTCGGACGTCTCCTCAAGCGGCATGGTGTGGTCTGCGGTCGCTTCTAGCAGGGGGAGCTCATTCTCCTTCAGAGGCCGGAACCCTTCGGCCACCTTCATTGGGTCGCCCTGGCGGATTAGTCCGTGTAGGTTCATTTCTGCGGACATTTACAAGTATATGGGTTAGTAAAGTTCTACAAATATGCATGACAATTCAAAATTACAAAGTATAAATAGACCTACCATCTCCCTGTTCCGTTGAAGCACGGGTATAAGTCATCCCTCCCAAAGTAGCGGCGGCTTATCCCTACTAAGCACAGAAAGTGTTCCGGCAACCCTCTATGGAATTCTGTGCGGTGGGTATCTAGTGTTTTTAAGTCCTTGCTGCTATAGTCTTTGGCTTTGGGCGGATAGTCTTTGGGTGCTTTGGTTTTGAGTACGAAAGGAGTAGGGAACACCTTCTCATCTACAAAGAAGTAATGGTCGTACCAGTTCTTAAGGGAGTTTAGAGGCTTCCTATACGTCATAGGGGCATTCCCGGGTCGTTTTTTAAACGACAGCCACCCATTCACTAGCTGAGGGAAGTAAAAGGCCCTAAAAAGGTTCACGGTTGGGGTTAATCCGCAGGTATGGCATGTAATTTCAAACTGGTTGATTTTACACGCCCCTATGCAGTGAAGCTGGGTTATGTGGAAGTCATAATACAATAGTAGGTCTACCAAGAATTTGGACAGGGGAATACGGTAGTTGGCCGAGTCAAACAGGCGCGTGTACACGCCTATTTTCCCCGCCGGTGCATCCGTAATCGCCTCACCTTCACCTGGATAGGTGGGGTGTACGCTTTCGGGAATATAATACTTCCACAGAAAGTCGATGTATTTTTCCGCCGACATCAAGTTAAGGACATCCGTGATAAGTGGGTTGTCCTTTACCATGTTTTATAAAAAGGTTTTAAAGGGCGTGATGATCTAACCTGCGGCGGAGGAAATCCGTGGAAAAGAAGGCAAAGTTTTAGAGGTAGAAGCTTGAGAATACCAATGGCGGAAGAAGGGGTGAGTTGTGTGTGTAACAAACACACATACTAACTCTTATATAGGGTTGCCTCGGTTTCCGAGGTAACGTGGATGTTCGACACGTGTAGGCCACCACGCCTATCCAACGGATAGGATTTCTGACACTTCTGCAAAATCAGAGGGGGGCCCATGGGTCACTTCTTGGCAGTTTTACGTGGCTCAATGGTGGGCATTAATGGTACACTTTTGCAGGCGTGCGACTGGAAAGTTGACTACCATTAATGTTTTTATTCTTGTGTCGGGATATGCGGCTCTTACGTAAGACCGCATTTAATGCTACATTTAATTTGTCTCGGCCGTTACGTGCGGCTGAGGTGCTATTCAGAAAATATTCCTAACGTGGGCCGTCACGTGCGGCCAAAACAAAATTTTAAATATTTCTCATTCCCTAGGTCTTTCTTGGTATGTCCGGAGAGCACCTTGATAGTCTAGAGGTTACGCCTACGGCTGTAACAACTAGACTGGGGGGACATGATGACGTATAGTCCCCATCCGGGTCAGGAACCCGGCTCATGGGTACTACCTGTATCCGGCCCATCACAGATGGGTGGGAATAATGTCATTCAAGCTTATGGGCTTGGATGAACAGTGACCGCACACATGTGTGCGGCCCACGGCCCGACGCGGCCGACATAGGGTTAGACAGAATCATATTCTGTCTAGGAACAGGTTTACCCCAAAAGAGGAGGATATTCACTACCATAATTAGAAGATAACAATCATTCTAATTCTGATAGTTATCCTTTCCTTAGGGCCGAAGTATCAGTGGCAGCCCACTAGGGTTCCACTACCTATAAAAGGAACCCCCAAGGGTTCCACAAAGGTATTACGTTCTATACTCTCAACTCATATAAAACCCTAACCGATTACTTACTCTCACGCCGGAGTCTAATCGTGGGAAACATTCCCACGGTAAGCCTAACGCGTGTTGTTTAGTGTGCAGGATCCCAACCAAACAGTTCACTTGGTGCAGGAGCCGGAGCCCAGCCAACCTGAATTAAGCCTAATTCGGGTCTAGCAAGGATCACCCAACTTTTGCATCAACATAATCTATCATATAGATATATTCGCCTAAAGGAAAGAGATATACACTTACCTTAGTTATGCGATAAGGATCAAGATATTTTGAGTCATTATCTCTTTCTTAGGCCGCAAGAACAGGGAGACCAGCCTGGACTCTCTCGGGTATAAAAGGAACCCCCATGGTTCCATAAAGGTACGATACACACAATACCCTAAACACTAATATACTCAAATCGGTTACTTACTCTAACGCGGAGTCTAATCGCGGGTCACAAACCCACGATAAGCCTAACGGTGTCTGTTTAGTGTGTAGGGTCCTCAAAGCAAGTTTCACTTGGTGCAAGAGCCGGAGTCCACAAGACCCTGAATTAAGCCTAATTCAGGTCAAGCTCGGTCCATCCAAATTTTGTATCAACAGTTAATTTTTGGATCAACATGGTTAAATTGAAAAAAGAAAGGGGTCTAGTTGGGTTTCCCTTAATATCTTAGATGGGTCTAAATAGGTCAAACAAGCTCCTTATTAAAATTATAGATGGGTCTACTTGTGTCTCCTCATATGTTACATGGTTCTAGATGGGTCTCCTTTATATTATAAATGGGTCTTGATGGGTCACCCAATAGGTCTAGTAATATAAAAGATGTTTTTTTCCAATTTTTTTCACAGCCTTGTCAAATTATCACACACCTGTTAGTTTTTTTTACTCTTCACCATTATTTTCACGTTTTCTCGGTTCTTTCATGCTTTCCTCAGTATTTTTACGTTTTCATCAGAAATATTACGTTTTCATCAGAAAATTTTACATTTTCATCAGAAATTTTACGTGAAAAAGTAACAAAGCCTAGAAAAATTAACAAATATAGACAAGAACGTGAAAAACATACGAAAACGTTAAAAAAATGACGAAAGCTTATAAAATAGATGAAAACGTCATAATTGTTGAAAACATGAAAAAACTTAAGGAAAGGTGAGAAATTTTTCAAAACGTAAAAAAAAACTAACGAAAACGTGAAAAACAGACAAAAAGGTGAAAACATACGAAAACGTAAGAAAATTAACCAAAAACGGATGAAAATGTAAACATTTGACAAAAAAACAAACGTAAACGTGTAAACGGATGAAAACGTGAAAATGGATGAAAACATAATTTTCAGTTTGTTGATCCCAAACTTAGATCGATTTAGCTTGTGTAAACGAGAATAAATCAAGTTAAACACTTAGAGAAACTTTGTTGCATATGAAACAATTCAAGTATTATGCGGAATTAATACTTAAACAAGAACACATAAACAAGATAAACCAAACTTTCACTTTGATTGATTAACCGAACTTGCGTACAATGAAAGTGTCAAAAACATATATTGAACTAAACCTAAAGGCCTCCTTTTATAGATTAAGGAACCTTGTACAAGAGTCTACGTATCAGCTATTTTAGGTAAAGATAAACATAAGAAATACATTGTCGAACATATCTTTACTTGAAACATACTAGAAACATAAAACGTGTAGACTAAGTATCCTGTCAGTGCTTGACTTCTTCTTATCAACACTTGACTTCTTCCTGTCAATGTTTGTCTTGACAACGCTTGATTTCTTCCTATCAACGTCCAATTTCCTCTTGTCAGCGTCCAAGTGTCTTGGCTACATTTTATTCCCAACAATCCTCCCCTAAACTTGATATCTACTATAGTAATCAAGTTTCTAAATAAAACTAAGTACAAGGAGGATTCTTACAAATCTTATTAAGTTGGAAATAAATATATCTAATCAAATATTTGCCAACGTCACTTGTATAATCCATCTCCAGCTGTGTTGACACCATTTTCTTCAAAACTTCTTTGGACATAGGATACTCAGCATCCACAAGAAGATATTCAGAAAACTTTGTAGTACTCAAATGATACACACCAACTGCTGAATGTAGACGCCATTGAAGTCCACTGACATCATCAAGATCCTTCCAAACTGGATCTTCTTCATCTGGTGCACACATTCTCTTGAATGTTGACCAAATCTTTATTCCATTGACTGAAGTAGGTGCTTCAGTCTCATACTTGGCCTGCATCAACCTCCAAAGGTCTGCCAAGTCTTCCCTATCCAGGCTTGCAAACAAAGACATAAGAGTAGTGAAAGTATGTACCTTCTTCCCATATCTGCCAATCATCCAAAACCCACTTGCATCTTCCTCATAGCTAACTATACGGTTTCTAGAATCATGAGGTAACACTTCTACCATATGTGAAACTTCCAAGGGTGAGAGCTTAATACTCTTTCTAATAATAGCTTCACTAGGATTCACTCTATCCAAATTTTCTGGAAACTCAAGTGGAACTCCCTTCTTCAATGGTCTTGGTGTAACCAAAGCCTTTTGGATCTCCATTTCTTCTGCAAGTTCTTCCTTTCTTTCATCAGAAAGAAGTCTAATAGTGTTCTGCTCTTGCACACTTGCCCATATAGGATAAGCCTTATACTCCAATTCATCAAAGGACAATCCCTGCAACTTTCTAAAAGTCCAACCTGTTTGATGACATCTGAGCAACATGTAGTAGAGCTCCCTCCTAGCTGTCTTAGTCTGTGAAAGAACTTTGCTAGCTTTATATTTCAGAATCACCTTGCAATCCCTTTGAACTCTTAGTAGAATATCCAAACCCTAAATTTGATCTGATAAATTCATGTCTGGATTCTCCATCACCTTATTCTCCCATGCAAAGTACATCTGAGCAACTTCAGGCATCTCATAATCCACCTGATTCTTCAACTCTACAAGCTTTTCATTTGCCAACTCATCACCATATTCAAGCCTTTCTGGTTCTTCAATAATCATTACACTTGAATCTGTGCTCTCATCACCACTGATTTCCTTACTCTCAGTAACAGTCTCCTTCATCCTATCTTCTTTCTCAAGTTGTGCAGCCAACATGGAATCAAACTTTACTTGGGCTGAATCCTTGGGAATAACTGTTTCTACCATAATCCCTTTACCCTTATCTAATATATCAATGGTGGGTAAAGATGATGATGATACTTGTGTAGACACATCTTTGATGATAGCTGATGACTGGGATACATCAACCATATGTGCAGGTCTATCAACGTCCAAAACCTATGCGTCAACGCCTAACTTACTCCTATCAGCGCTTGGCGTGTCAGCGTCAAAAATCTGCTTGTCAACGCTCAACCTACTCTTGTCAGCGCTTTGCTTTGTGAACAGCTCCATCATCTCAGTAAAAGATAAATTCAGATTTGTAGGGGTAACCAATAAAACATCAAAACCTGGTTGCCTCTTTAAATCTGTTAGAGCTTCAGCTATACCCAAAGATTCTCCTTCTTGTGAGCCTTTGTCACTCACATGTATCTGTTCATCCTCCCATTTGGAAGAATCCTCCACTCCACGTCTAGGGTTATCACCTTCCAAAATAACAATCCTCTCCCTCAATTGCTTGATTTCAAGGCCTTGTGTAGAGACAGTATGTACAAGGTCTGCATTTTGCTTTTGCAAGGTAATGCAGACAGCCGTCAATTCCAAAAATGTATAGGGTTCCAATCTGCCCTCCTCTAGAATGGGAATTTGACCTCCCAAAATAGAGTCATAGGGAATTGATGGGGTCTTAATGATGTTAGGACTGGCTTGACCTGCATCTAAGCTAGTACAAATAGTCCTAGCCCCACCCATATCACCAACCACACTTGTGGTGGTGGTTCTCTATGCAACATGGCTAGGACCAATATAGGAGAACACTCAAGTAGTCCTTGGGTGTTTTACCAACCTAAATTCAGGGGGTGTAGAAGATGATGTGGATTGGGTTTCAGTTTGGAGGTTAAGGGGTGTTTGGGTTTGTTGTAAGAGGGTGTCAGCGTTTGGATTTGGAGTGTCAACGCTAACATTTAACGTGTCAGCGTTGAAGGGATCTTGGTCAGTTTCCATATGCTGGGGTGATGGTGATGGTTCAGGTAATGGGTCTGGTAGTGGTTGTGGGTCTGGTTGAGGTTGTGCTGCTGCAATAACAGCAAGCATGGCTTGGGTAAGGGGTAAGTCTCTGTTTGGGGGTGTATTCATCTTTCTAAAAATTGCTTTCTTTTACACAGGGATCGTATAAAAATCATCATGATCCCTGGTGCAATATCTTTGTGCATCAAAAACCGTTTGCAAAAATCTTGGGTAAGCAAGAGTCATCTTGCTACCTTTGTTTTTACACATGCCATCAAAAATCATTTTAGAAAAATTATATTTTTGCCCAGTAGCAATACACACAATGGCACTCCCAATTGATCTGTTAATTTCATTGTGTGAAGTACATTTGGGACTCAAACATTGAAGAATGACATGTATCAAGTACTTCCAAGCTGGGGGAAATTCCTGTTTTGAATATTTGTTTAAAGTTCCCTCTTCAGGGAAAGGATAACCCAAAGTTTGAAGTCCTTGTTCTAGCTCATCAATGGGTAGGGTGGTTATACCATCTGCATCATTAAGATGCAAAGCTTGGCAAACCAAGGCTTCAGTAACCACCCATTGAAGCCCATGGGCTGTAGCAGTCAATGTAGTCACATTATTAATCGTTGAGGAAGTGATAGTATTCCAAAACTGTTTAATATGAGTGACAGGGATAAGAGGAGCATGAGAAAGTGCATACCTTAAATGGGATGCATTTACATACTCCACCATCTGAGTATATTGAGGAAATAGAGTGTTGTCAGCCTCTAAATAGGCAACCATGTTGTGCTGACTTCTGAACCCCAATACCAAATCACTCGGTTTAAACTTAGGCACCATTGATGTAGAAAGCTGTGATAAATGTTATGAAAGATGAAAGTGTATGAAAATTTAGTTAGACAAGAATAAGCAGTTACCCTTTTTCAAAATAATGAGCCAAATATATAGGAGAGGTAAGTACATGTGATTGGTAAAAAATGAGGCAGTTATTTTTCAAAATATAATGATTAAAATATTGAAAAGATATAACTTATCTTGTGCATTAATAAAAAGTTACCAACTCCTAAAATTATGGCCCAAATTTTCGTCAAAATTAACAACTGGGTAGGACCCAATGTTTGTCAACGGCCAAAAATAACCTATCAACGCTCAACGGCTATATTCTTGTCAATGTTGGAATTTGCCATGTCAATGTCAAAATTGGTCCTAACAACGTTTGGAAATACAAACTATCAACGTCCAAAAATAAAAATAATAAAAAGAAAAAGGACCTTAACAAAGTAGTTTATCCTAGTGAAGATAACCTATAGACTGAAAATTACTAGACGGTGGCAAGCACTGTCCAATCATGCACACTTGCTTAAGAAAGATAGACATAATTATCCTTAAGTGTCCCTTGCTAACCAAAGTTCTTTACAGTGAAGTTATTTTATAAAATCCTTTGTAACTTCCTTGGTAAGCCCAATAAAAATCATACCCAAGTCTCCCAACAGACCACATCCAATTCTAGGTCAAAAAGTCTTGGCAGCGTACATAGTATATCAACTTTGCATGCTACAGTGCCTCACGAGTTAGTAAACTAATTCGTACTCACGAGTGGACACAATCTAGAATCGTGATAAGAGTATTATATGAATACCCAAAAAGTCCTAAAGGTTTCCTAAACCTCCCCTTAAACTATGATACATAAGTTGCCAAATAAAATGCATGCAATAAAAATTTATGTCAAGATAGGAATATAAATATTCCAACCATCATCCATAAATCTGAACATGCTCCAAGTAAGCTCCAAGGATCCATAAGCAACTCTGTATCCATTTTTACAATGCTAACAACGCCTGCATAATTAGATCAAAAACCACAAAACTAACATGTTGCTGACAACGTCAATTTAACACTTGTCAGCGTTAAAGTAACCTTTGTCAGCGTTAGATAAATAAAGTGGAAAATCTAATTTTGTACAAAGACCAATAACAATGCATATCCTGTACATACTTTTACAAAGAGTTCAAAAACACATATTAGGTAAGATTGATCATTCCAACACTTGTTACCAAGTATTGAAATCTCCCAGTAACAAAAGGTTTAGTTAATAAATCAGCCACATTTTCTTCTGTGTCAACCCTATTTGGTTGTATTAAACCTTTTTCAAAACAATCTCTTATAAAATGATGTCTAATTTCTATGTGTTTTGTTTTAGAGTGATGTACAAGATTTTTAATAATGCATAAAGTACTGTTAATGTCTAAAAAATCTTGGTATGCTTGAAATTATACCCATAATCCAACAACTGGTTCTGAATCCATAAGACTTGTCCACAACAAGCAGCTGCAGCTACATATTCTGCTTCAGTTGTAGAGTTGGCCACCACTGTTTGTTTCTTGCATTGCCAAGATATCAACCTACTCCCAAGAAATTGGCATCCACCAGTTGTGGATTTTCTATCAAACTTGTCACCCCCATAATCACTGTCTAAATATGCAATAAGCTCCAATGGAGAATCTTTTGGATACCATAATCCCAAGGTGGGATAGCACCTAAGATACCTAAAAATCCTCTTGACAGCATGAACATGACACTCTTTGGGAGTCACTTGATGGCGTGCACATGCACACACAACAAACATAATGTCAGGTCTTGAAGCTGTGAGATACATCAATGATCCAATCATTGAACTATAATGCCTGACATCCATCTCTTTTCCATCTCCAACCTTTCCCCAAGGGTGTTCTCTATCCATGGGTGTGATAGCCCGTTTCTCATATGGAGAAAATCCAAACTTCTTCAAGATTTCTGCTACATATTTGTCTTGAGAGATGAAGATACCATCTTCTTTCTGCTGAACTTGTAATCCTAGAAAGAAGTTCATCTCTCCCATTGCACTCATATTTAACTTGTTTGTCATGAGCTTGGAGAAGTCTTCACTCATCTTTGGACTAGAAGAGCCAAAGATGATATCATCCACATAAACCTGAACAAGTAAGAAATCCTTACCAGTCTTCTTTGTAAACAAAGTCTAATCTATGGTGCCCCTTTTGAATCCATTTTCCACCAGATAGGCGAACAATGTGCCATACCATGCTCTTGGGGCTTGATGAAGTCCATACATAGCTTTCTTCACTCTATACACCTTGTCTGGATGTTCTGAATCTTTAAAACTAGGAGGCTGCATTACATAAACCTCCTCTGCAATTGTGCCATAAAGAAAAGCACTCTTCACATCCATTTGATAGACTGTAAATCCCATACAGGAAGCGTAGGCTAGGAAAATCCTTATTGCCTGAATCCTTGCAACAGGTGCAAAAACCTCCTCATAGTCTATCCTTTCCTCTTGTGTATATCCTTGAGCAACTAAACGTGCCTTGTTTCTGACCACAATTCCTCTCTCGTCCTTTTTGTTTCTAAGAACCCATCTTGTCCCAATAGGTCTGACATGTCTGAGACAATCAACTAACTCCCAAACATCTTGAATAGCAAATTGGTGAAGCTCATCTTGCATTGCTTCCACCCAACTTGGTTCTTTGAGAGCATCAAAAATCTTCTTGGGTTCCTGTTGTGACAGAAAACAGGAAAACAAACATGCTTGAACAAGAGGGGTATCAACCTTCTTGTGAATATTGGCAATAAATCCTCCATGATTCTGATGAGACCTTCTAGTTTGTACAGGAGTCATCACATCACCTATGATTAGAGAAGAAAGGTGATTCTTCATAGTAGATGTAAGTACTCCTCCTTCAATTATTGTGTTGTCATCAATTTCAGTCTCCAAGTTGCCAATATCTTCTTCAAATTCTCTTCCATCATCATCTGAATGAACCTCTCCATGTATGTTGGAAGGTTCACCTTGTTCAAAAACACTGGAAGAGAATAAATGGTCAAAAGAGTTGTCAACGCCTGAATTAGGGCTGTCAACGTTTGAGCCATCAACCCCTGAATTTGTCTTGTCAGCGCCAGATTTTCCTTTGTCAGTGCTTGAAGATTCTTGCATGTTTTCATCAACTGGTATTACTTGTGGACCACCTTTTTCCTTTCTAGTAGCAGTAGCAGCAGCAAATGCATCTGTCCATATAGAAATGGTAACATACTCAAGTATGGGTGTTGATTTGTCTGCTTGTGATCCAACCTCCTTATCAACTTGTATACCTGAAATTTCAACAACCGGTTCTTCCACAACATTTGAAGTCACCTTCACAATGTCTGGATTAGTAACAGGCATAGAATTCAAGGTTCTAGATAGAGGTTCCAAGTCAAATAACCAATTTGGTCCACTCTCAGGATCACTAGGTTTACTTTCTAAAAACCTAACATGTACCTTTTCAAGTATACGTGTTTATTTCTTAAGGTAAACCCTATATCCTCTACTCTGCACTGAATAGCCCATAAAATAGCCTTCATCACCTTTAGCACTAAACTTTCCTAAGGCATCACTAGTATCCAACACAACTACATGACAGCCAAAGGGTTTAAGAAAACCAATATTAGGTTTCCTACTCCAAAATAGTTCATAAGGTGTCTTATTATGGATTTTGTTGATCAATGCCCTATTCTGAACATAACAAGCTGTATTCACAGCCTCAGCCCAAAATGCAATGGGAAAGTGAGCATCAGCCAACATTGTCCTAGCTGCTTCTATGAGTGTTCTATTCTTTCTTTCAGCCACCCCATTTTGTTGTGGAGATCTAGCTATACTAAACTGTCTAGTAATCCCTTTCTTGGCACAAAAGTCATCTAACAACTTATTTCTAAACTCACCACCATTATCACTTCTAAGTATTTTAACCTCATTCCCAGTCTTTTTCTCTAATTGGGTAATAAAGTTAATCAAAACGTCAGCAATTTCACTTTTCAAAGCCAAAAAGAAAGTCCAAGTAAATCTAGAAAAAGCATCAGTGATGACAAAAAAGTAGGATTTACCATTTAAGCTTTCTATATTAGTTGGACCAAACAAGTCCATATGCAACAAGTGAAGTGGTTTAGAACTAGAATGCACAAGTTTAGACTTAAAGGAGACTTTGTGCTGCTTGCCTTTAAGACATGCAACACAACAATGATCATTGTGGAATGCCTTTTCAGGCAAACCATCAACTAAACCATGCCTCACAAGTCTATTTATGTTCTTAAAATTAATGTGCCTTAACCTTCTGTGCCAAAGATTACTCTCATCAACTGAAGCCTTAGCATACAGACATGAAAGATTATTATTCATCCTAATTCCATTAAGATTCATATTATAAATGTCCTTATGCCTAGGTGTTCTATAATCAATGAATTTCTCATCAAGTATTTTAAAATCTTTGCTTAACACCAAGCATTCAGTATTAGTGAAAAGAACCTTATTTTTGTTATCACAAACTTGTGATACACTAAGCAGATTATAGTCAAGTTCTTTTACCAGAAATACGTTCTCAAAACGCAAATTGTTGGTAATAAGAGTGCCTTTTCCAGTGATAGTTCCATATCCGCCTCCACAGTACACTTTGTCACCATCTTTAATGGGGGTAAAGTTTGTCAAGTAATCTTCCTTCCCCGTCATGTGCCTAGAGCATCCACTATCCCAATAGCCATAATCATTAACCTGCTTTTGAATGACCTGCACATAAAGAAAACAAATTAGTTTTCTTTGGGAACCCAAGCCTGAGCAGACTTGGATTCATTTGGTTGTTCAACAAGAACAAACTTAGTCCTTATAACAACCCCTTGTTCATCCCTTTTTGGATTAAACACCCAGTTAACCCCAATTGGTTTAGTTATGACTTTTGAAATATAATGAAATCTGTTACAGGTCATAGAAATCCCATCTGAATTAGGTTTTTGGTCTTGTTTGGGTCTCCAAGTTAAGCTAGAAGAAGCTTTAGACCCCTTTCCCTTTGGTTACAGGTATTTGGCATTACTTGTTCTAGCAGCATTGGAAACATTCCTTTCAGCGTTAAAATTGTTCTTGACAACGCTGAAATTACCTTTATCAGCGTTGAACCTAGGGATTGCTACAGGAACCCATTGTCTGTTAGACCATGTATTGGTCTTCTGAAAAGGCCTTTGTACATAAGTATTAGACCCTTTAGTAAAGAATGGGGCTGGTCTAATGACTTGTAGACTTTGTTGGACAATAGGTTTGGGTTTGACCATGGTTGACTTTCTATCAGCGTTGAACTTTGAAGCATTGACACATTTATAAGCCAAATGTGAAAAGCTTCCATAAGTATAACATTCTTTTCTAGACATAACTCTAGGTCTAGATGAAAAGGAACCTGTCACATTATCACTAACTTGACTTTTTGGTGACCTAGGTTTTCTATACATTTCTGCATATTTAATACTAGGTTTTCTATCAACGTTTAAGCCAAGGTCAACAGTCTTTCCAGTACTAGGATTGGTCACTTTTATGGGTGTTGAATCATTTGGGCTTTCACTAAGCATGCCACCTTTAACAAACAGAGTAGGGTTGGTTTTATCCCATTGGTCTAAATCTATTAATTTCTGCTTGTATTCCTCTACTGGGGTAAGAACTCTAGGTGGAGGAATAAATTCCTCTTCTTGGAGTTCTGGTATACCAGTCCAAGATAAATCCTTTTTAAGGACACCATAAAAGTTCCCAGCAGGTGGTGGAACACCAGCATACTCTTTCATCCCAATCCCACTCATATCCCTAGAATCCCTTTGTTCACTAACACATTTTTCTAGGGTTTGAGAAGCTTTATCAAATTTCTGAATTTTAAGATCTACATTATCTTTGTTTTTGATAGCCTCATCTAACTTAGCTTGTATAACACCATTGGATCTCTCCAAGATGTTCCTTACCTCAACACTAGCATTTAGATCATGAGTCAAAATATTGATTTGATCTTTTAGGTCAAGCTCCATTTTCTTATATTCAGCCACAATCTTTTCAGTTTGAGTAAGAGCAAGTTGATAATTAGATAACTTGCATTTTTCATAAAAAAACATCTGATTTTAACTTTAAAACTTCTTTATTAAGCTTTTCAGTGCTTAGACGACAACCCTTACTAGAAAATGTATCATCATATACCTCATTGTCTGATGAAGATGAAGAATGTGCCATGAGAGCATAGTGAACATGCTCCTCTTCCTCCTTTTCTGAAACCAAGGCCTTGTTTTCTTCCACATCCTTGGCCAAAAATCTCTAATCCCAGCCAAAACCATCAATTTCTTGCATGGCAACCATAGCCTTGGTGTCTTCAACTTTGATGATTTGGCTTGAAGGTTTTCCAGCATCAGATCTTTTTGAAGATCTGCATTCTCTCATAAAGTGTCCCATTCTATGACAATTGTAACACTCAACCTTGGATTTATCAAACCCAGAAGTGTCTTTAGCATTAAAAGTCATCTTCTTCCTGAATCTCCTATTCCATCTATTGGCCCTTATGCTTGCAAGTGCCATATTCCACTTTATGTCCATCTCCTCCAAATGCTCATCACTTATTTGCTCAAGGTCCTCATATGTAATCACTAAACCATTGGGCAATGAAGCAATATATGCACACATTGTATCTAGATCAATACCAGCAGGCTTAACTCTTTGTGAGTTAACATTGTATTTGTCAGCGTCTGAATGTGAGGCGCTGACAGAGCTTGATCCAACGTTGACACAAGGTGATCCAGTAACGGGGTGCATGTATGACTCCCTTTGATCAAATTGACCTTCACTATATGAGAAGAAGGCCATATTTCCATTGGTAGACTTGCTTCCTTGATCCAAAAGGATTTCACTCTCTACAATCCTCAGTTTATTGTAGACGTCATTAAAAGTGGAACTTTTGTGAGTAGTATTAGCAATCATGGACCTTGCTTCAATCTTCCATGCATCACCAAGACTTTTGAGGAAAGTGGTGATGATATCAGCATCATCATGCACTGTTCCCATAAATGACAATTTGCTTGTGATGTCAAGAAGTCTGCTTCTCACTCCACTTAGCTTTTCATTGGGAAGAGCTTTAAATACTGCATACTCATGCAAGAGTTGCTTCTTTTTCTCTGAGGCAGTATCATCATTACCACCATAAGTGACTTGAAGGGCTGCCACAGATCTTTGGCAGAATCATAGCCTCTATACTTGTGCTGATTGGCTTGTCCCAAAGAAAGTTTGAGGATGCTTAGAGTTTTCATGTCATTCCTTCTCTTTGCAATGTCCTTAACTGAGACAACTCTTCCATCTTCAGGTTTTTCTTTTTGATCCTCCTCACTTGATCCTGGATTTGATCTTAGAGTGATAGCAGCTTGATTCTTAGCAGCCTTATTGAATGTGTTTCCAAATTCAATAATTTCCCATAGGGTGTGATCATGGATTTGAAGGTACTGCTCAAAATTAAACTTCCATAGCTCAAAGTTGTCTGGGTCTAGCATAGGGATTCTTATGTTATGGCTTGAGGAGGAGGTCAACTCTGGAGTAGACATGTTGTCTGGATTTTAGGGTTTCTTGAAAATTAGGGTTTTTTTTGGCGATTTAGGGTTTTTGTGTTCTCTAGATCAAAGTTTCTCAACAAGCTCTGATACCACTTGTTGATCCCAAACTTAGATCGATTTAGCTTGTGTAAACGAGAATAAATCAAGTCAAACATTTAGAGAAACTTTGTTGTATATGAAACAATTCAAGTATTATGCGGAATTAATACTTAAACAAGAAAAACCAAACTTTCACTTTGATTAATTAATCGAACTTGCGTACAATGAAAGTGTGAAAAACATATATTGAACTAAACCTAAAGGCCTCCTTTTATAGATTAAGGAACCTTGTACAAGAGTCTACATATCAGCTATATTAGGTAAAGATAAACATAAGAAATACATTGTCGAACATATCTTTACTAGAAACATACTAGAAACATAAAACGTGTAGACTAAGTATCCTGTCAGTGCTTGACTTCTTCTTATCAACGCTTGACTTCTTCCTGTCAACGCTTGTCTTGACAACGCTTTATTTCTTCCTATCAACGTCCAATTTCCTCTTGTCAACGTCCAAGTGTCTTGGCTACATTTATTCCCAAAACAGTTTTTCGTCAGTTTTAACGTTTCCATATGTTTAATAAGTTTTGTTAGTTTTTACGTGTTTGTATGTTTTTTACGTTTTCGTCAGTATTTAAAAAGTCTTTCACTTCATTTCTTTTAGTTTTTTTCACGTTGTCAGATTTTACGTTTTCTTTAGACTCTTCGCGTTTCGCTAAATTTTCAGGTTTTCGTCCCTTTTGACATTTTCACCTGTTTATAAGTTTTCGGCCGTTTTTACGTTTTCGTACGTTTTTCACTTTTTCATAAATTTATTTAGGTTTGCGTCATTTTTTACGTTTTCGTCTGTTTTTTGTTCTAATTTTTTACGTTTTCGTATGTTTTCATGTTTTCTTCAGTATTCGTTAAGTTTTTTTTTCAACTTTTGTTAGTTTTTTCACGATTTCGCCAATTTTTTACGTTTTCGTCATATTTATCAGGTTTTACTCGGTTTTGTTGTTTTATAAGTTTTCGACCGTTTTTACGTTTTCGTCAAATTTATATAGGTTTGTGTCATTTTTGACGTTTTCATCTGTTTTTTATTCTAATTTTTTACGTTTTCATATGTTTTCACGTTTTCTTCAGTATTTGTTAAGGTTTTTTTCAACGTTGTTAGTTTTTTCACGTTTTCACCAGTTTTTTACATTTTTGTCATATTTTTCGCATTTTCGCCAAATTTTCAGGTTTTTGTCGGTTTTGACGTTTTTCATATGTTTTGTAAGTTTTCGACCGTTTTTCCGTGTTCGTCAAATTTATTTGGGTTTGCGTCATTTTTGACGTTTTCATATGTTTTTTCTTCTAATTTTTATGTTATCGCGTTTTCTTTAGTATTTCTTAAGGTTTTTTTTCAACTTTTGTTATTTCTTTCACATTTTGCCAGTTTTTTCGTCATATTTTTCACGTTTTCGCCAATTTTTCTGCTTTTTGTCGGTTTTTACATTTTTATTTGTTTTATAAGTTTTCGATCATTTTTACGTTTTCGTCCGTTTTTTTCACATATGAGATACATTTTAAAGTTTTAGTCTATTTCTCTAGTGAAAACATAAAAAACGAACGAAAATGTAAAAAAACGTATAAATGTAAAATTATTTGTAATTGTAGTGAACGAGAGTCATTGATTTTTTTTACAAATTTCTTGATTAAAATAAAAAATGTTAAACAAAATTCACCGTTTTCATAAACACCTAGAGACCCAAAAACCCAACCTTTTTCTAAAGACTCATTATAGACCCAAACCCATCTGAACCCAAACCCATCTAGACCCAACCCATCTAGACTCATCATTCTATAAGACCCATATAAACCGAAAACCATCTAGACCCATGACCCATCTAGATCCATGACCCAAACCCAACCTAACCCATCGATTTGCCACCTCTAATATTATCCTTTCCTTACCAAACTCATTAGAAATTGATCTATTTTTTTAGCAGGGAACAAAAAATTCAAAGATCACTTACTTATTAAACTCAGTATCATCACCGAAGTCACGAAAAAAAATATAATAAAAACTTGATTCATCATCATCAAGAATAAAAAATTCATTAAAAAGCTAGTTCATCATCAAGAACAAAAAGCCAAATACACTTACGCATAAAAAAAATCCATTGTCACCACAAAGTATAAACATCTCTCAACTTCATAAAATGTATATTAAAAATCAAAACCCACTTTAATCTTGATGTCAGCTGTCTTTATGAGACACTAGTATAAAACCCACTTTATATTTGACACAGCCATGGAAAATAAATATCTGCTAAAATCTTTCGAGGACTCTTAAGATGGTACAATCTTACGAAAATCAATAGTAGTCTTGTAAGAGACTACCCACAGGTCTACAACACGGCGAAGATCTATGACATTGATGTTACTTGTCTTTACAATGGGACTCGCTTTTTAGATCTGGAGAGAGATTAAATGTTAATGTTGGTGGAGCAGGTGGCTTTGAAAGATGTAATGAATTAAGAATAATTTTTAAAGATTGATAATGAATATTGTAACGATTAAGTCTTGAAAGATAAATGTATTGTTTGATGAAGAATCGAAGATGAGATGGAAAGAGAATAGACAGTGTTCCATATATTTGAACATGAGATGAAGAAGAATTGGTAATGGTTGGAAAAGAAAAAATTACCCTTGTGGTTAAATAATTTAATATTCGTTTGTGGGTCTAGCTAAAATGAGGAACCAACAGCAGAAAAAGTTTACAAGTTAAGGCTGAACAGTGCAAATTTTTTGGTCAGAGGACTAGGGACGTCAGTCAACGCAAACCATAAGGATGAACGATGTATTTTACAGTAAGATATATATGGAAAAAATCTGTGTTTTTTAAAAATTAACACTAAATCGAAAATATATATAGGTGTCCTAGACACCCACGAGACACCCCCTAGCTCCGTCCCTGGTTGCAGTGGTATATTAAAGACGCCGTCATGCTATTTAGTCATAACCCGTCTAGACTACTGTGTTTATGTGGCAAGCAAAGTATGTAAATATATACTAATAGGGTACCCGCGCGTTGCGGCTATGAGTAATTTAGGATAAAAAATTCGACGAACTATGATTTTTTATTTATTACACTGTGATAATATTTTAACAATTTGATGTCGTTTATTTTAACTCTTTAACTAACGCTAATATTCTTCATACATTTGTAATGCTAAATAATTCACCGACCAATATTTTTCGTTGTTTTAATATTTGATTTATAAAAATAGCAAATCTTGTAATTAAAAGTTTAAGGGATCAATGTTTTTAATTATATATTTCTTGTCACAATAATTTTATATATGACATAATTTAGCTTACGGTAATGTTAAGTAAAGGCAAAATATTTTTTTAGTACACCCTTGTGAAATTGTGGCATTAAATGTGTAGATAGTAAGTAATATTATGAAAATAAAATGCCAAAATGGCTGGTTATAACTTATATTCGTGTTTGGTTATAAAACACTATAATAAAATTAATTACATGTTATTCTCTAAAAAAGGTACACTTTATGATTACAATATTTAATTATGTTTTCTTATATGTATTTGTTAAAACAATTATTTAATTTACATACTCAATTTTGATAAATTAGTAATAAAAGATAGAAATAAAAAGCTGAATATTTCAACTATTTCCTTGTGAATCCTATTATAATATTACAGTTTTCAATGTCGCTATGTTAAAATTATAGTAAGTAAAGTAATTATGATTTGTATTTCCTAAAATATTTTACATACAATGTTTAAATAAATAAAAAAACACACACACACTATCAAACTCTTTCTCAATGATTCAACCAATCTTCATGACCATCACAATTGCAACCTTTATCTACCTTTAACCACTACGGATGTCATAGGTAACCGACTACTACCAAAAACACATCACAAAACCGCTCATCGCATATTCACGTGCTTTAACCAATAACGACCAAAAGTTTGTGTGCAAAACTGCTTTGTCTTATCTCTCTCATGATGAAGATTTCGGAAGCAATTTTATAATCACCAAATGTTCAAACTATTGAGATTATGATTTTGGATTCCTTTATTTAATAAACATCATTACAATATATATCCCTTAAGGAATATTATAGAAACAAGTAATAACATGGGCTTAGCCTACAAAGCCCATATGCTACAATCATACGTCTAACTGTAAAACCCGCAGCATTATCATGTCTCTAATTCGAGGACGAATTATTTTTTTAGAGGGGAAGAGTTATAAAACTCGCTTTAAAATCCATGAAGATTAATTACACGCAGTCTCAGAGTTAATTAAAACGTTACGTATTTTATTATTTATTAGGATAATAAATAATAGTATTTATTCAAGTATTACGTAATTATTATTTATTCAGAAAAAAAAAATACATGTCAGAATTTATCACGAGGATTAAAATACGAACACGTACGCAATTATTAAAAAAACACGAAACGAAAACAGAAAAGTATGAGGGTGTTTGTTGGGCCGCGGCTTCAAAACAAAAGAAAACTAAAAATGGGCTTTAGGCCCAGTCCACTTGATAAGTTAACAACCATGGAGTTTAACACTTCATTTTTTACAAAACAGGAAAAGTCTAGGGTTGGTGTTTTGTTATGGGTGCCGCCGACAGACAAAAAGAAAGAAGGATACGGAGTCTTAATTTTGATTGTTGATTCGAGTATTGTTAGTTGGTTTTCTAATCACGTTTAATTGGTAATCATTTTCCTCGTCTCTATTTTTATAATCATGAATCCATGTATTTAATATTAAGAACACATGATAATTGTAAAGGTAAACATGTTTTTAATCCTTAACAAGATGGGGTTACTTTGGGTTCACGAAAACCGAGACTCTATAGGTCTCGGTGGTATTATTCCAACTAGCCGTGACCCATTAAGGGTAAAGTGGTGGTTTTGGTTTGGACGACAGCAACCCTAAGCCAACCAGGGGGTGTTGTTATTAACGGGGTGTTTGGATTACTAATCAGTGGGTAAGGAAAAGCAGTCAGGGGGTGCTTGGGTTTAGTTCGTAGGGGGTGTTTGTTTGTGTCAGTGGAAACCGAGACCCTTAAGGTCTCGGTGGGTCTTAGCAACGAAGCAGGGGGAAACCGACGCTGGTCAGTGGGAACCAGGTACTCGGCAGGGGGAAAAATTGGGCAACCAGTGGGGACCCTTCGCCAAGAAGTGGCACGACAACAGCCATGGCTGCGTAGCCACTAGCAGAAACCACAACCGACGGGCTGTGGTGTTTGGTGTTGGTATCTAGGGTTTTGGGGGCTCGGGTACAAGGGATTTATATTTTTACAAGTTCAACTTTTGGGTAAATTAATTTTTAAAAACTGGGCAACCAATGGGGACCCTTGGCCAAGCAGTGGCACGGCAGCAACCATGGCTGCATAGCCACTGGCAGAAACCACAGCCGGCGGGCTGTGGTGTTTGGTTTTGGTATCTCGGGTTCTGGGAGCTCAGGTACAAGGGATTTATATTTTTACAAGTACAACTTTTGGGTAAATTAATTATTAAATACATGTAATAATTAGTTAATTATGGGACTTAGTTTATAAATTAATTTATAAAATTATTCAGGACATTAACCTAAGTATTTTTCCAGGATATAATTAAATTAATATGTATGCTTTAATTTAATTATCTAGCTAAGGTAAAGTTTTATTTAAATAATTCATGTCATGTTATTAATTAATAATACTTATTAAAATTCTTGCATTATAATTAGTTAATAATCAGTTTTAGCCTAAAGTATTTTGATGTAATAGACTTTACTAATATTACACCACGACTTCTAAATTATGAATATTAAGCGCTAACTTATACTTTTAAGGAAACTTTCTATTTTGGGAAACATACAATTTATGGAAACCTGCTATTTTTAGAAAGGTACTTATTATGATACAACAGTATAATGATACAAGAATACAGGAAATACACTAATAAAAAATACATAAGAACAGTCAGAGTTACCAGATTATACACGAAACAGTAAAACAATACAAGAACATGTAAAGCAAGTTAAGAACAATAAGAATCAGTAAAGGTATATAGTAATCAGACAGCTCATTCACGTCCTTTATTCATGTAGCTATTGTGAAGTCAGAGTAGGAGTTTCATGTTCGTCTTCAGTCAGTTACTAGACACAAGGTACGGATTTTCCGTCCTTCAGTATGGACTTTCCTTTTTATGCATGATTAGGATTCCCCGTCTGCAGCCATCTATTTTCCCCAGTTATATGTTATAAAACTTTACATGAATTGCCATGATAATTATATTAATTTCCTAAGGTTTATATACATGCATGACCAGTTTCATCTAGTTACGGAGGTACAGTAACCATGACACTTGAGGCACCGGTGTCATGACTCCTCTACGAGGGAGTGATTTCTCGTAGCGTCCCTTCAATTTCAGCTTGGCCATTTATCAGTATTATCAGCGGGGCGTATGAGTGCATCCTAGTTTATCAGTTTACAGTTATCAGGTGAATGTGGTGTGTGCGCTGTGTGAGAACCCGTATTTTTCCCTGCATTATTTTATTCTTTTATTCGTGTTTCTTGAATTTTCTAATGCATTACGTTTTCTTGTGTTCTTATATGTAAATCCTGAGATCATGATAATTTTAATAAATTATACTTTTAAGTATTTTATGATCATTGACAATACTTTGTATGGAATTATAAAATTATTGTTTTATTTTTCCATATTTAATTTAAATCAAAGTTTTTGATTTAAAAATCACCCGCGTGCGTTTTACAACGAGTTTATTTAAAATCAATGTACAACGAGAATTCCTAGTGATCGCGATACCGACGGATGCCCAAAAGTTTACGTTTATTTATCGGTTGTTTCGATAACTAATATTTTCGACGATTTCATTTTAATTACGTATTAAGTCGTGTTGGGAAATCATATAATTATTTTTATAATGCATTGTAACTTTTGAAAAGTATTTTTACGAAACCCGAGCCCCGTAAATATTTTTAATATTTACCAATAAACATTTTCTACCCTTTAAAACTATTAATTTCTTTTAGGTGCACAAGTTTCAAACTTGGAAAAACTAGCCCCTCCACTACCTACCATATATAAACCATTTTATTCTCTTACCACTAACACAACATAATCATTTAAAAAAAACACAAACACTCTCTCCCACCCCCTTGCCGTGACTTCACCACCACAAACACCCTCAAAACCTTGATTTTTAACATGATCAATCCAAAACCAATTAAAGACCCATCCTTAAATTGTTCTTGTGATTCTAATGGTACCAGATTCAAGCACATGCATCAACTTTTTAAGATGTTATGATTTCATGGTGGATTTGTGTTTTGATGATCTTGCATGTAAAGTTTTTTGTAAAATCTTCATGTTTTCATGTTAAAAAGTCTAAGTTTTTATTTTGATCTTTTGATTTTGATGCATGCATGTGTTTAGGAGTGTGTTTTGTTGATGGGGTTTATAGTATGATGATACTAGAGATATGGGAATGATTATATTTGGTGGGAAAATTGATTTGACATGTTTTCTAAAAGTATAATTTGGGACAACAGCTTTAAACAGATTATTTCGTGGGTTTAAGATCTGTGAAAGACTGAGACTGTTTGATATTGTTGTAGAGTATTCCGAGACGCTCGTTTTGGTATAAGATAGAGCTTCTAAGTCATTACGAGTCAAAAGTTATGCTAGTTTTAGTTTTCGTGTACCGGGAGACGCAAGTCGGCACAATCCGAAATTGTGGCTGATTTTGGGTCGACTCTCAGGGACTTTAGGCTTGGTTAGATAAATGTAACTACTGGTTTCCAAAGTTTACAAACTTAGTTTGATGAGTCTAGTAGTGGTTTCAAAAGAAGGATTGTCGAGTTAGTACTTTTAAAGTGGTCCAAACGGTTTTACAAAACAAGTGCACAAATCTGTCCCAAATTTTAGAGTCGAGTAAAGTGTCGAGCTGATGGATTTTAAAGTGTGAACTTTTGCTCAAACTTTGGTGAGGTCTTATACAGGTTTTAAGTGACCTTGAAACCAATTTTCAACCTAAAGCGGACAAGTCTAGATAGGGTAGATCTGTGTGTACATTCGGGGTGTACTTGCTGATTTTATTTTGGACACATAGTTCAATGCTTGTGTTGCGTGAGTTTGAGTATTCACCATCGGACATGGTGACTTACCCAAGTGCTTAGTCATTATATAAATGACTTAGATACTGGTCCTAATAAGGTTAAATAATAGTTTGACTTGCGTTGACTTGGCGTCTTATGACGGGTCGACTTCAAGTGTACAAGTGTTTTAACGAGTAACGTTGGATAAATGGATTCATTTGGTTCGTGTCAATGGTTTTGAAACATAAATACTTTAAAAACAATTAAGTCATATTGTATTTCGTATATCGATATTGAGTTCGAGTCTTAACGCGCGCCTTATTGTGATAGGTTGCGGTTTTTGTGTTTCCCGGGCATCCATATCGTCGGTGATCGTCTCACTACCATTTTTTCTACTCAGTTGCTGAGTACCGTGATTGACTTACCTCGTGGCTAAGGTGAGTTCATAGCCCTTTTTTACTTGTACATGGTTTCTAAACACGGGGTGAGATTTTACATGGTAGAACACAACCATTTAAAAACTGTATGCTATCCAGAACTTGTATGCTATCCAGAACATGTATGATTTCAGGTTTTCAATATTATTATTGCTTTTTAGTCTAGCCTTGAGTTTCCTCTCCTGATCATGAACCGTTAATTTCGAGTACTAAGCGCGAATGTTGTGGGTGGATCCATCGGGATTGACTATCCCCGTCTCAAGTACCTTGACGCACTGATATTTGTTTATTACTTGAGTATTTATGCTGAATACTCCCTAGAGGAACTTACACTGAGTTAAGCTTCGGTTCATGAACTGAACAACAATAATAATGATTTCGGACTATGGTTGACGAACCAAACTCCATACTACTTGTTTTACAAATGAATGCTTGTGTTCCACACCTTTACTACTAAACCTATGAATTTCACTCAACTTTGTGTTGACGATTTTACATGTTTAATCTCAGGTATTATTACTTAGCTTTGCTTGGATGGGAGCCCGCAGGATATTATCGCAGTTTGGAGATTTCTGTGATGCTTTTAAAAGATTGGTTTTAGTATAAACTGTCAGAAGTTTATTATATCTTTTGGGCAACTCTATGTTATAAATCGAGAAGAAATAATATAAATTTCCACTTCTAAAACTCTGGGACCTATGTTTAAAAACTCTGACCTTTTATGATATAATGTACCTGCTTTTATTTTGTCAGCTTTGTATGAACTGTAATTCATTGTTTCTTGTACTATGACGTGTTACCCCCTCGTTTCCTAGTTATTCCACGTCGGATTTTGGGGGTCTCACATGCTGTACATCCTTCACATTGGAGTTGATCCCTCCACCAAGTTATCAGTTAGAGGTCACCCCTCTATAGGATGACGAGGTCACCCCTCTATGTATTCATGCACACGTTGTTATACTACATGACCTATATAACCTTTTGGCACTTAAAATACAATATATACATGTTTTCAGCTTTGTCATGTATCAATTCAGTTTTACAAATTATAAACCAGGTTTTCCAGGACATATACAGTTTCCGCTACATGTTACTTATCAGTCTTTCAACTTCAGTAGTTTTATCTGTTCAGTTTAGTATTCCAGATCTTTCTTTTATATTTCAGATACTCTTATCATGTCATTATATCCGTTCACTGAGCTTATTGCTCAGCCATATTTTCTTTCCATGACTCATACGGCAGGTACCCAAGGACGGACTTGAGCATTTAGCGGACGTGCATAGGATGGGAGCTACCTTATAATTCTATTCCTTTTTGTATTTCATTTACTTTATGCAGCTTTTGGGTTATGTTTGGGAGCCGATGTTTGATTCCCGTTTTTCTTTATGGTCATGTATGTTTTATTACATATTACCTTGAAGGCTTTGATGACACGCTATAATTATCATGTAACGGTCTACTTATCAAAGTGAGGTGTTACAATTATGGTATCAGAGACCAAGGTTCGACCTGTTGGCTCTAAAACTTGACTTGTGACTAGTGGGTAGTCACCAGGAACTTCGTAAATTTTGGCGTTTGTTGTCTTCCATGTTTCTCATGCATTTTATCAGTCAGTTTTTCAAAGTTTTGACTAGGTAAAAGGTTGGTACAGGACTGGCCATACTTAGTCACATGTGCTTTTCTGCGAATTTTGTTATGGTGAACCGACCCATAGGCGTTCACCCTTGCTCATGTCAAATTTCATGCTTTTCAGTCGAATGTTGTTTTGTGAACCGACCCAAAGGCGTTCACCTTTGCTCATATCACGATGTTTCATTGAAGTTTTGACAAGTGTGGATTGGACTACAACCATCCACATTTAGTCCTAGGTTGTTAATTTCTATACATGACAGTTCTCGTAAAATTTTGACTAGTATGGATCGAACCAGAATCGGCCATACTTACTCACGTGTCTTCTCCTTCGAATTTATAGATTGAACCATAGCCATCCATACCAGTTGATGTTAAACCCCAGTTCTTTATATTGTTATGTTCTTTATAACAATCAAGTTTTCATACTCTCACGTTGATGTTGTTTCATGCTGATTAAATTTCATGTCTCCTTATGTGGATTATGTTTTCAGCAGGGTGATGATGTTTTCATGCTAAGATACAGAAGGATTACAGTAAAATCCTGTTTTCATGATAAATCATGGTTGGTCTTCATCAATCATGTCTTCATGCTGACCATTGTTAAAATTTCGTTTAAATTATACTTTGAGCCTCCCTATGCAACCAACATTGAGTCTACGCAGGAATTGCTAGGCTATCATGTTGCTCGTTTCAGTTCGGTTTGCTAACCGTTTAAATCAATTAATTTCCTTTGATCATGTCAGATGATTGACACCAGTATCGATCATCTCATGAAATTGCCATCTGTACCCATGTACAGTATTCCATGTCTACTCCATGTAAAGTATTCCATGTGTACTCTAGGTACAGTGTTCCAGGTGTACTCCGAGTACCGCATTCCAGGTGTATTCCATACATCGTTTTCCATGTGCTGATATTCTACAAGATGCTAATAATGCTCTTAATTTGGAGAGTTTACAAGATGTCGATGCTTCTCATAAGTTGGAGATTCTACAAGATGCGGATGCTACTCATAAATTGGAGACCCCATTAAGTGCTGATGTTGCATATAATACGAAGACTCTGTAGAACAAAGACGAAGACGATAGTTCGGAACTAACAGGCAAGATCATACTTCAACCACCAGACGCTACCATCCCATTTCGTGTTTTTACCTTTTCAGTTATATGTCACTTGTTATTCAATTGTCATTACAGGCATATGAGTGGGAGTCGGTACCAGCCGGCCACGCAGCAGAATAGTTACATGAACCACGGTGAGAATGACAACCGTCATAGAACTGATAGACAAGGCGATAGTGACAAATACCGTGCTAATAATTAATCAGTCAGTAACCATCGGAACTCCGGAATGGAAGTGACCAGAAATACAGAGGTCAGCAGTCTAACCGGTCCGCTAACCCTAGCAGTTACCAAAATTTTTCAACCTTATTCGTATCCACCTACCAAAACACATGTCAAGACATCAGTCAAGACATAGGTCTCAAGTATCATTTCCGGAAGACACATGTCAGGACACCAATCATGATACATGTCATACGAATATCTTCTCAAGGCACGAGTCAAGACTCATAACTCCAGTATGTCTTATAAACTAGTCCCTCAGTAATTCAGGGTACCCTCCAATGGGGTATAACCGTTCTGTTATGCCACGCATAAATCAGACCATTAAAAATTCAGTTACCACCAGTGGAGTATTGTCCAGGTTAGACACGCAATGTTCGTTCTGTGAGGGTTACAAACGAACACATTCAGTGAGATCTTGCCACGTTTATTTCACGTATTCATATGTCAGCTTTGTCTTAAATCATGTATTACCTACCTCCCAGCCCAGAAAAGACTCCATAGTATCACCCATATTTATAAAGGTTTTCCATTCTAGTTGAAGACAAGATCCGTCTTACTAACTCCCGTATATAATTATTATATTTCATGTCAGAAAAATCAGTACAAATTGTTATGCCTTACAAGCAAGTGACTTATTATTTAATAGCTACGAAGACTTTCTCGCTACAAGTTATGACTCAACGTCTGATGTTCCTTAAATTCATGATCAGCAGATTATTCCAGAGTTTCTAGATGCAATTCCAGAAGGGTTTCCAGAAATTCCTTCCTAACCATGAGACGGAGTTTAACATCGAGCTCGTTTCAAGGACAAAACCTGTTTTCAAAACTCCTTATCATAGGGCTTCAGCTGAGTTAAAAGAGAAAGAGTTGCAGTATTAGCTACAAGAGTTGCTGGAATGAGGCTTTATTCGCCCGAGTGCACCAACAGGAGGTGCACCGTTTCTGTCTGTCAGAAAGAAGGCCGGTAACATGAGATCATGTATCGACCACCGAAAATTTGACAAGATCACCATTCATAATCGATATTCATTCCACGTATAGAAGGTTATCTGATCTGTTACGAAGTCTTAAACATTTTTCCAAGAACACTTCACGATCATGCTACCATTAGTGGTGAGAGAAAGAACAGGACATTTCCAAGACTTCTTTTGCACACGTTATGGTCTCTCTAAAATTTTGATTTTGATTTTGGGCTACCGAATGCTCTAGCTATATTATGGAATTGATGAATTCTCAGACAAGATCGTCAGTATATTCATTGATAACATCCTAATCTGCTAAATTCTAGAGAAGAACACGAGAATCATATTCTCACGGTCACGCAGATTCTACGATAGGAGAATATTATATACGCAGCTTTTCTGATGTGAATTCCAGTTGAACAACGTGGAATTTCTGGGCCACGTTATTTCAGCAGAAATAAATTTCAGAAATCCTGCGAAGGTGAAGGCCATCACCAGATGGTCAAGACTGACGCCTGTGACTGAAGTAAGAAGTTTTATAGAATTCAGTTGGCTACTACCGCAGAAATTGCTGACAATTCTCACGATTAGCTTTCCATGACTAAGCTTACGCATAAAGGAGAGAACCTACACTAAAATTTTGTATTCCATAAGATCCTACGCTAGGAAAAGTCTAATTTACGGAGACTCATAACTCTTCCATGACTATTCATCCAGATTCCAAAAGAATGTACCATAATCCCAGGCATGATCTTAATAGAAGAAGTATAACACTTTGATGCAACTATGTTCATATCTAGATGCCTGACATGCCAGCAGGTTCAAGATAGAACGCCGACATGCTAGTGAGTTATTACAACCATTAAAAATTCTGAACAGAAATGAGACAAGATTTCATGGAGGTTGTTATCAGTGTGCCACAAACTCAGAAGAAGTATGATACTATCTAAGTCATTGTCGGTCATTTAACCCATCCTACGCGTTTTCTTTCATCCAAAAGGATTACGCAGTAGCAGATCTACAGGAAATTCAGCAATAGATCGTACGATTTCAAGGTATTCCATCAACCATCATATCAGATAGAAATTCTTATTCACGATCACGTTCACCTTCACAATCACGTCCACGTTTATGTTCATATTGACGTTTATGTCTCACGTCCACAGTTATGATTTTATTTCCGTTCAAATTTTGTTCTATCTCATGATTTACGTTCACGTTCGCGTTCATGACATTGTTCACGTTTAGGTTCTTGTTCCACCTCACGATACACGTTTCACATCTTGTTTTTGGGTATGGTTGTAGAAAAGCTTGGGAAAACAGACTCAAGTTTAGCACAACCTTTCCATCCCCAGGCAAATGTTTCACATCACGTTTCATGTTTCACCTTTCTCAGTTATCATACATTCACGATATGACCATGTATCACGTTCACGGTATGACTCGCGTATCTCGTTCACGATATATTCCATGCACAATGTTCATCATATGTTCGCAAACCACGTTCACAATTGCTCACGTAACACTTTCACAATTGTTCACGTATTTCGTCCCATTATGTCTTCAGTATCTTTGCTCAGAGATATAAATGTCATCTTTTTCATGTTATTTGTACGTATCGTTTCATGTATCCTACATGTTATATCCTACATGGAACTAGAAACTTTCAGCATCGTCAGGATAGGGTCATTAAGACTAAGATTTTCATTGTGTCAGGATCTTTTGGAGGAACCGTTTCGAGCGGGAAGCCACTTGGAACGGAGGAGTCCATCCGGACTTCTCATCCTTTTCCTCCCATAATTCAGTTATGTTCTTTCAGTTATGTTACGTTCCATGTCCTCTTCAGCCATGTCACGTTCCATGTTCTCTTCAGTCATGTCACGTTCATGTCCTTCAGCAACATCATGTTTCTAATTTGAGGATAAATGATTCTTTTAAAGGGGAAGAATTGTAAAGCCCGCAACATTATCATGTCTTTAATTCGAGGACGAATTATTTTTTTAGAGGGGAAGAGTTCTAAAACCCGCTTTAAAATCCATGAACATTAATTACACACAGTCTCAGAGTTAATTAAAACGTTACGTATTTTAATATTTATTCAGGATAATAAATAATAGTATTTATTCAAATATTACGTAATTATTATTTTTTCAGAAAAATAAATAATACATGTCAGAATTTATCATGAGGATTAAAATACAAACACGTACGCAATTATTAAAAAACACGAAACAAAAACAGAAAAGTACGAGGGTGTTTGTTGGGTCGCGGCTTCAAAACAAAAGAAAACCAAAAATGGGCTTTAGGCCCAGTCCCTTGATAAGTTAACAACCAGGGAGTTTAACACTTCATTTTTTACAAAACATGAAAAGTCTAGGGTTGGTGTTTTTTTATGGGTGCCGCCGGTAGACAGAAAGAAAGAAGGAGACGGAATCTTAATTTTGATTGTCGATTCGAGTATTGTTAGTTGGTTTTCTAATCACGTTTAATTGGTAATCATATTCCTCCTCTCCATTTTTATAATCATAAATCCATGTATTTAATATCAAGAACACATGATAATTGTAAAGCGAAACATGTTTTTAATCCTTAACAAGATGGGGGTTACATTGGGTTCACGAAAACCGAGACCCTATAGGTCTCGGTGGTATTATTCCAACCAGCTGTGACCCATTAAGGGTGAAGTGGTAGTTATGGTTTGGATGGCAGCAACCCTAAGCCAACCATGGGGTGTTTGTTATTGACGGGGTGTTTGGAGTGCTAAATAGTGGGTAAGGAAAAGCAGACAGGGGGTGTTTGGGTTTAGTTCGCAGGGGGTGTTTGTTTGTGTCAGTGGCAACCGAGATCCTTAAGGTCTCGGTGGATCTTAGCAACGAAGCAGGGGGAAACCGACGCTGGTCGGTGGGAACCAGGTACTCGGCAGGGGGAAAAATGGGCAACCAGTGGGGACCCTTGGCCAAGCAGTGGCACGACAGCAGCATCCATGGCTGCGTAGCCACTGGCAAAAACCACAGCCGGCAGGCTGTAGTTTTTGGTGTTGGTATCTCGGGTTTTGGGAGCTCGGGTACAAGGGATTTATATTTTTACAAGTTTAACTTTTTGGTAAATTAATTATTAAATACATGTAATAATTAATTAATTATGGGACTTAGGTTAAAAATTAATTAATAAAATTATTCAAGAAATCAACCTAAGTATTTTATCAGGATATAATTAAATTAATAACTATGTTTTAATTTAATTATCTAGCTAAGGTAAAGTTTTATTTATATAATTTATGTCATGTTATTAATTAATAATACTTATTAAAAATCATGCAATATTATTAATTAATAATCAGTTTTAGCCTAAAGTATTTTGATGTAATTAAAATTTACTAATATTACACCATGACTTCTAAATTATGAATATTAAGCGCTAACTTATACTTTTAAGGAAACTTTCTATTTTGGGAAACTTGCTATTTTTGGAAACCTGCTATATTTAGAAAGCTACTTATTACGATACAGCAGTATAATGATACAAGTATATAGGAAATACACTAATCCGAAATACATAAAAACAGTCAGAGTTACCAGATTATACACGAAACAGTAAAACAATACAAGAACATGAAAAGCAAGTTAAGAACAGTAATAATCAGTAAAGGTATACAGTAATCAGACAACTCATTCACGTCCTTTATTCATGTAGCTATTGTAATGTCAGAGTAGGAGTTTCGTCTATTCGCCTTCACTCAGTTACTGGACTCAAGGTATGGATTCTTCGTCCTTCAGTATGGACTTTCCTTTCTATACATGATTAGGATTCCTCGTCTGCGGCCATCTGTTTTCCCCAGTTATATGTTATAAAACTTTACATGAATTGCCATGATAATTATATTAATTGCCTGAGCTTTATATACATGCATGACCAGTTTCATCTAGTTACGGAGGTACCGTAACCATGACACTTGAGGCACCGGTGTCATGACTCCTCTACGAGGGAGTGATTTCTCGTAACGTCCCTTCAGTTTCAGTTTGGCCATTTATCAGTATTATCAGCGGGGCGTATGGGTGCATCCTAGTTTATCAGGTGAATGTGGTGTGTGCTCTACATCCCTCACATTGGAGTTGATCCCTCCACCAAGTTATCAGTTAGAGGTCACCCCTCTATAGCATGACGAGGTCACCCCTTTATAGCATGACGAGGTCACCCCTCTATGTATTCATGCACACGTTGTTATATTACATGACCTATATAACCTTTTGCCACTTAAAATATAGTATATACATGTTTTTAGCTTTGTCAGGTATCAGTTCATTTTTTACAAATTATAAACCAGGTTTTCCAGGACATATACAGTTTCCGTTGCATGTTACTTATCAGTCTTTCAGCTTCAATAGTTTTATCTGTTCAACTTAGTATTCCATATCTTTCTTTTATATTCCAGATACTCTTATCATGTCATTATATTTAACACCCCCAAATTTACACGCATCGGAATATATCTTTGGGTGCTAAACATTGGTATAATAACACATAATTGATAAAGAATGACTCGAAAAGAGGCGTTTTAAATTTAAAGTTCCTAAAACATTTGTCAAAGTAGCGTAGTCCCAAGACATCGTAACCAAAGCACAACTAAAACCAAAGATTTATATTGTTTTAAGGAAAGGAACGATAAACATTCAAAGAGCTTAAATTACAAAAGCAATGCACAACTTCATTCCCGTGACTCCCAAGCTTCACTCTCCTTGATTACCTGAAATACATGTGAGTAAAATCATCAACAAAAATGTTGAGTGAAATCTATAGGTTTATGTAATCATTTTGAACACAAGAAAAAATTATAAATTGGTGGCATACTTGAAGGCAACAAGCATCGAATAATTTGCATAAACAAATATAATTGTATATAGCAACAATTGTATTAAGCTCATGGAACCGAACCCTTAGATACTCCCTTTAGGTCTAATAAGACAAGAGATTTATTAATTGTCATTTACCTCCAGACTATTGGTACATTGCCGTATACCTGACTTCTCAATACAATATGTCCGTATAGTGGGCGTCCAGGCCTAAGCACAAGGGACATCACCCACAAACCGAACCGAGGCGGCTTCCCTCATAGATCTATTAATTGTACTAGCAGCTAGCCCATCATAAGCTAGTTAACGGTCTACAATTGAGGCTTTTACAATGACAATTGATGAGACTGCTTTTATACATAGTCTCATCTTCCAAATAGGGCTTAAAATGCATTAAATATCATCAAAATACCCATATATATGCTTGTGTTTGCTACTTGTGTATTTTAGGTACGGATATTGAGAAAATGACAAAAGATCACAAGAATCATGCAAAAATGAACACGGGAAACGAAGCCGCACAATGAACCAAGCCCTAATGAAGACTTTCCCAAGATCAAACCTTGAAGATTTGAAGAATTATGAAGAAGGGTCCTCCAAAATAGAAGAATTGACACTTTATACCCTTGTATCCTCATAATTACAAGTTTGGTCCCTAAAGTTTGTCAAAATTACAAAAAGGGCCCTCCACTTTGAAGATTTGGCAAATTTAGCCGCTCAACAAAGCTAAATTGTCAACCAATATCATCCACAAAGTCAAATACATCATGAAGTCCTTCAAAGTACAAGAAATGACAAGTTTGGTCCTTTGAAAATCTCAAAATTACAAAAAGGACCCTCAACTTTCAACATTTGGCAAAAATGGTCCCTCAATCATCAAGACTTGGCAATTTCAGTCCTCCAAAATGTTAATTATACAAGTCTAGACCATTATCATTGAAGACATTACCAAATCAGCCCTTGAAGAATGCAAAAATGGCAAGAAATACCCCTGAATTTACTTTACAAAATATTTTGGGGCAAAAGTGTGAAAATAAAAAGTTGAATAACAAAGGAAATGGAGTTTGGATGGTTTTATATGCAAGTGAAAGGGTTTAGAAAGTTGAGGGGTGAAACTTGGCCAGACAACATTGTAACCTAGGCCATTGATATCATGCTACGTGCCCCACTTACTCCCTTCCTCCAATCACAACTCACCATCCCTCCATGTCACACCCCACTCACCCGGTTTAAGATTAAATTAATCTTGGCGCCATTAACAAGTATTTAAATTTAATCCAAACCAAAAACGGATTAAACCAGACACTATTCACCTCAAGAACACAATTAGGTATTCTTAATTGTGTTGTAATTAGGCCCTAATATTATCCAGAACCATGATTAAGCATCCCTTAATCATAACCCAACACCCAAAACACATGCTACACCTTTGAGATGCCCCACATGAGATTCCCCTACTACAAAAAAGGGGATACTGCCAAAAACCCCCAGCCATCCAACGTATGAGATTAATGCTTACTTTCTAAGCTCAATGGGAGCCTTTGGATACACTCACACATGCCAGCATCAACAAACAGCCAAAACAAGTCACATGATTCAAGAAGATGCCAAAAACTCTCAAGGGCAAAATTGGGACTTCAGTAGCTAGGGTTTACACGTTTTTTTAGCTTAGTAGAACTTGTAAGGCTCTATATAAAGCCATTTAGGCCATCACATTTCAGTTTGCTTTTGATTTTTCCTTGTTCAAGTTTCTGTAAATCCCATTTCAAGTTTAATGAAATTGAGTTTGAAACATTGAAGAAAAGTCATTGGCCAATCTTTGTTACTGCTTTCTATTGTTATATGCTTGTTAGTTCTTGAAGTTTAAAACCTGTTTTCAAAAGAGGAGTGTGCAAAAGTTTGCACATTTTCTCAATTTCTTGATATTTTGCTAAGTCTTGTTCCAATCTTGGAATTCTTGGGCTATAGGGCTGATCATAGCATCCTAACTGAGTTGGTTAAGGTGTGGTGAGGCTTATAACTTGGGGATAATCAAGTGTGGGGTAACAAGTTTGCATTAATCAAGATTTTCAAAGTTTCTGATTTTTATGATATTGTGCTTTAACCTTGTTCAATCTTAACAGGCTTATTGTGGAAGCTTGTGCTTGTTCTTGCTAGTACATAAGCTCAAAATTCGTGGGTGGATGTACATCCATGAGGTTTGCATACTCAATCTCAAAATCTGCTTAAATTGTGATTTTTGGTGATATTTGTATGAAACTTGTGTTCTTGTGAATTTTGTGGCTTAAATCTGCTTGAATCTGTTTATCTTACTTGTTTTAGTGTTAATTGATGCTTGGTTGGCCTGAAATCTCACTTTGCCTTTGAAAAATTTGATTTGGAAAAGTTAAAGGGGTGTTTGGGTCTACTGGTTTGTACTTGCAACTTGTTATTGTGTTGTTAGTTTTTGTTGTTTATGCTTGATATCTGTTATATCTTTGTTTGAGAGTGTTTTGCTGCAAGTTTCTGAGTTTGAAACCTTGAATCAAACAAATTGCTATATCTTGTTGAGTTGACTGTTTTTTGACCTAAAATTTTGGGAAAACCTAGAGTTTATGCATGTTTAGGGATAAAAGCTGTTAAACATCATCAATATAACCTGTTTGAAAGATTTGAAGTGTTGAAATTGGCTTGTGTGTCAAATACATCAGCAAAAGTAAAAACTGCATGTGTTAGTGTTCATCAGTAACTTTCATTGCTTGAATCTTGCTTAATTCTTTGAACCATTGCATGAAACTTGTTTAGACTTGCTTATTGGAGTTTATAATAGCTTGTGTGTGCATTTGGTTGAATTTGGCTGGCTGATTATTGCTAAAACTGCTTATTTGTGCTCAACTGCTTATTGTTCATGTCTGTGCAATGTCTGATGATTAATTGATTAAACTGTACCAATTGGGTGTTAGTGATTGTGTTATTTTGATTGTGATTGACTCCTTTTGATCCAAAGATCATTTGGGTGCCTTTGTGAAATCTGAATCTCCAAAAAAGTCACTAAAGACAAAAAGTCAAAATAATCAAGCAGTGGAAAAAGTTTCTACTGCTCAACACCCAAAACTAGCCCCTGCTAGTGCAATTTTGTCATCAGCTTATCAATAAGCTATTCTAGCTTATCCAGACTTGCAACAACTTATTTTTTTGTAATAGGTCTTCATTATTTGACCCATTTAAGTAGACTGGAGCTTATTGGACTTTGACTTTGACTTTTTACTAGAAAACCAACTACTTTGACTTTTAACATAAGTGCTTATTTGACTTTCCAGCTTATTGAGTGTGCTTATCTGAAAACTCTTTGTTGATTTTGCTTAATTAAGTCATTTGAAAGCTTTTGGAACTTGAATCAGCACTTGGGGTGGCCTAGAACTCAAAAACGACTATTTTGTCGTTTTGTGTAGATTGCTTATTGCATTTTCAGGCTTATTCCTTGGGCTTATTTCAAATTTCTTTTTGCAGAAGCTTTGTTAGGTCAAAAGAAGCTTGTGTGTCAAATTTTAGCTTATGGCATCAGCTTATAGCTTAATGGGCCAAAAAGCCCATTAAGAATAAGCTGCTTATTATAAGTTAGCTTATTTCACATTTTCAGCTTTTAGGCCTTTGGAAAAAGTTGTTTAAAATCAAATTTTGAGTCAACCTGTGCTTTTTGGGCTTATTTTGAACACTTTTTCTTATTGGGCCTTAATTAAGCCCAATAAGGGTCTGTTTTGGGTTTAGCCCATTTTCTAGGCCCAATAGGGGTATTTAGGTAATTTCACTTTCATTTCTGAGTTATTTAGGTTAAATTAAGCTAGTTTGCAAGTTTTTAGAATTTTTTAGAATTTTTGGATTTTTAATATTATTTTAATATTATTTTATTATTAAAAATTAAAAGTCTGATTTTCTAGGTTTTTATATTTTTCCTAGGTTCTAAATACTTAATTAGGATTTTTGCAACTTTCCAAATATTTTTTAGGTCTTTTAATTATTTTCTATAATTAATTTAAGTTTTAATTGATTTTAGGAGTTTTTAATTGTTTAAGAATAGTGTTAATTGGTTTTGAAATTTTGAAAAATATTAGCTTAATTAGAGTATTTTTGAGGTTTACAAACTTTAAAATCTTGTTTAGGGCTTTTTAATAATTAATTTTGATTTTTAGGGCTTTAATTAGCATTAAAAAGTCATTATCTAATTAATTAAAAGGTTTTTGCAAGTTTTGATTTTTTGTAAACTCTTAGAATATTACTAGGGATTTTTGGTAATTTTTAGGAATTTTAAGGTTAAAATTTTAATTTTGGTACTTTTTACGGTTTTACGTGTACGCCTTTTTAGACTTAGTTTAATCCGTCTTCGTAACCGTCATTCTCTTCTAATCCCTTTTCTATTTTTCTTTCTCAAATATAATCACAAACTAATCCATATCATTACACACATAACACACTAGCCTCCTTGAGAACGAACTTAATTGGTCATTAGTGCTTGGTTTTCCTAAACCGACAATTAATACTTGCCACTTTTGCTCTCTTTTCCTAAAGTGTAGCAAGAACCACTACATCATTTTGGCGCCGCTGCCGGGGAGGCGTGTTGTGTTTTGATCTGGCATTGTTGTTTTTATACTAACCATAATTAGTATTTGTATTAGTAGCACTCTACTAATACGTAGTATCATTTTTCGGTTTTTGTGTGAATATTATTAATATATTGTATACGTAGAACAATAAATTCACAAGTACTCCAAATACGTGAGAAATCACAACCTTGACTTGGGAGGTCATTACCCAATCATTGTATTCGAATCTCAAACCAAAGAAAAAGGCAAAAATAGATAAATACTTTCGTGAATCTTAATCTTGAAAATACAAACTATAAGGTGGGTATAAGGCGGATATTATAAAATATATCCTAAGGAAAAAGGCTCTTAAGTGCTTCGCGCCGCCTCGTTTCCCCGCTTGCTTGTGAGTATTGTTGGGAATAAATTAAGGCCAGATCACTTGAGCGCTGACAAGAACAAATCAAGCGTTGACAGGAACAAAGCAAGCGCTGACAGCTCAAGCGTTGACAAGTTAAAGTCAAGCGTTGACAGATTGAAGACAAGCACTGATGGAAGATATAAGCTACACGTTTATTATATTCTAGAATACTTCTAGTAAGGATAGAAACGACAATGTATTTTCTATGTTTATCTTTACCTAGAATAGTTGATACGTAGCTTATTGTACAAGGCTTCTTAGTCTATAAAAGAAGGCCTTTAGGTTAATGTTTAGTATCAAGTTTTATATAAGTTTTCATTCGTAAACATCTTTCATTGTAAGCAAGTTCGACATTCATAATCAAAGTGAAAGTTTTGTTTACATCTTGTGTTCTTGTTTAAGTGTTAAATTCCGCATAACACTTAGATTCACAAAGCATATAACAAAGGTTTCTCTACGTGTTATACTTGATCTAATCTCGTATACACAAAGCTAATCGATCTAAGTTTGGGATCAAAAAGTGGTATCAGAGCTTGTTGAGGAACTTTTGATCTTTGAAGAACACCAGAACGATACACGAACACCACAACCTTAATTTTCTCAGAAACCCTAAAAACACCAAAACCCTAACAACATCATGTCTGAAGCAATAACCACCTCCAATTCACCCTTACCAAACATCAGGATTCCCATGCTTGATGCAACCAACTTTGACTTATGGAAGTTCAACTTTGAACAATATCTGGGGATCTATGACTACACACTCTGGGAGATTATTGAATATGGAAACTCATTCAATAAGGCTCAAAAGATTCTTGATGCCATTAGTCAAAGAACAGCTGTTGAAGGATGCCTTGAAGAGGATAAGAAAGAAAAACCTGGAGATGGTAGAGCTGTAGGTGCTGAAGATATTGCAAAGAAAAGGGTTGACATGAAAGCCCTAAATATTCTGAAATTCTCTTTGGGACAAGAAAACCAGCACAAATATAGAGGCTATGAATCTGCTAAGGATCTTTGGGAAGCACTTGAAGTTGCATATGGTAGTAATGCAGACACTAAGGAAGAAAAGAAAAAACAACTTCAGCTAATGGAATAAAACTTTGGACCACATTCAAAAGAATGTGTGGGACAAATGAGGAAGATCCTGAAATATGGAAGGATCTTGAAGATGACCTCAGTGGTCTTCAATGGAGGTTATATTCAGCTGCTGGTGTATACCATTTGAGTTCTACAAAGTTTGCTGAGTATCTACTTGTGGATGCTCAGTATTTCATATCCAAGGCTGTTTTGGAAAAGATGAAGGACACCCAGCTGGAGATAGATTATACAAGTGACGTAGCAAAGAATTTGATCAGATTTATTTATTACCAATATGAGAAGGTTTGTCAGACTCCTCCAAGTTCTTAATGCTTATTCAGAAACTTGATCATAAGAGTGGATATCAAGTTTAGGGGAGGATTGTTGGGAATAAATTAAGGCCAGATCACTTGAGCGCTGACAAGAACAAATCAAGCGTTGACAGGAACAAAGCAAGCGCTGACAGCTCAAGCGTTGACAAGTTAAAGTCAAGCGTTGACAGATTGAAGACAAGCACTGATGGAAGATATAAGCTACACGTTTATTATATTCTAGAATACTTCTAGTAAGGATAGAAACGACAATGTATTTTCTATGTTTATCTTTACCTAGAATAGTTGATACGTAGCTTATTGTACAAGGCTTCTTAGTCTATAAAAGAAGGCCTTTAGGTTAATGTTTAGTATCAAGTTTTATATAAGTTTTCATTCGTAAACATCTTTCATTGTAAGCAAGTTCGACATTCATAATCAAAGTGAAAGTTTTGTTTACATCTTGTGTTCTTGTTTAAGTGTTAAATTCCGCATAACACTTAGATTCACAAAGCATATAACAAAGGTTTCTCTACGTGTTATACTTGATCTAATCTCGTATACACAAAGCTAATCGATCTAAGTTTGGGATCAAAAAGTGGTATCAGAGCTCAACCCAATGAGAAACTGAGTAGTGTGAGAAGCAGATTGCTTGACATCACAAGCAAGTTGTCCTTCATGGGGACACAAGTTGGTGATGTTGACACCAATGCTACTTTTCTGAAAAGTCTTGGTGAGGCATGGAAGATTGAGGCAAGATCCATTCTTGCCAATAATACTTACAAGAGCTCCTCGTTTGATGACATCTATAACAAACTAAGACTATTGGAAGATGAAACTCTTTCAGGACATGGAAGCAAACCTAGCACCAGCAACATGGCCTTCTTCTCTCATAGTGAAGGTCAATTCAGTCAGAAGGACTCTTTTATGCATCCAGTTACTGGATCATCATTTGTCAGCGCTGGAACAAGTCCTGTCAACGTCTCCTTTTCAGACGCTGACACATTCATGAATGACTCCCCAAGAGTTAAACTTGCTGGTTTGGATTTGGATACTGTGTGTGCTTACATTGCTTCTTTGCCCAATGGTTCAGTGATTACATATGAGGACCTTGAGCAGATAAGTGATGAGTACTTGGAAGAGATGGACATCAAGTGGAACATGGCTCTTGCTAGTATAAGAGCAAATAGGTGGAATAGAAGGTTCAAGAAGAAGATGACCTTCAATGCTAAAGACACAGCTGGATTTGATAAATCCAAAGTTGAATGCTACAACTGTCATCGTATGGGGCACTTCATGAGGGAATGCAGATCTCCTAGAAGATCTGATGCTGGTAAACCCTCAAGTCAGGTTGTTAAAGCTCAAGATTCCAAAGCCATGGTTGCAGTTCAAGGAATTGATGGTACTGGATGGGATTGGAGCTATCTGGCTAAGAATGCTGAAGAGGACAAAGCTTTGATTGCTGATATTGAAGAAGAAGAGCATGTTGAATATGCTCTCATGGCACACTCCTCCTCTTCATCTGATAATGAGGTATATGATGATGCTTTTTGCAGTAAAGGTTGTAGGTTAAACACTGATAGACTTAACAAAGAGGTGTTAAAACTAAAAGATGATATGAGCACTGAAAGGTGTAAATTATCCAATTACCAACTAGCTCTTACTGAAACTGAGAAAACCATTTCTGAATACAAGAAAATGGAATTTGATTTAAAAGATAAGATAAATATCTTAAAACATGAGCTAGAAGGTAGTATGGATATTAGAAATATCATGACAAAGGTCAATAGAGACCTACATGCTAAGTTAGATGAGGCCATTAAGAATAAAGATAATGTTGACCTCAAGATTCAAAGATTTGATAGAGCAACCCAAACCCTAGGAGACTGTGTAGCTAAACAAAGGGATCCTAAGGACATGACTGGGATTGGGATGAATGATTACTCTCTGGTTCCACCACCAGCTGGTGACTTCTATGGTGTCCTTAGAAAGGATTTGTCTTGGACTGGTATACCAGAATGCCAAGAAGAGGAATTCTCTCCTCCACCAAGAGTTGTCACTCCAGTAGAAGAGTATCAACAAAAACTGACTGACCTAAATGAGTGGAAGAAAGCTAACCCTACTTTATTTGTTAAGGGAGGTTTGCTGTGTGAAAGTCCCAATGAATCACCACCCATTAAGGTTACTCACCCAGTCACTGGTAAAGCTGTTGACCTAGGCTTAAACACTGTTAGAAGACCTACCATTAAATATGCAGAGATGTATAGGAATAATAGGTCACCCAAGAGCCAAGTTAACAATCATGGAACAGGTTTCTACTCTTCTAGACCTAAGAGTGTGTCTAAGAAAGCCTGTTATACTTGTGGTAGCTTTTCACATTTGGCATACAAGTGTGTCAACGCTTCCAAAGCCAGCGCTGATAAGAAAAATTTCAGCGCTGATAGGAAGAAAGTCAACGTTGTTAGGAAGTCAAACGTTGTCAGACCCAGACCTTGTGTGCAGCAAAGTCCACAAGTGATTAGACCTGCCCCATTCTTCTCTAGAAGGTCTAACACTCGTGGACAAAGACCTTTTCAAAAGACAAACACCTGGTCAAATAGGCAATGGGTTCCTGTAGCAAACCCTAGGTTCAACGCTGACAAGGGTAATTTCAGCGTTGACAGGACAAAATCCAACGCTGACAGAAACGTGACCAGACCTAAATATTTGCAGCCACAAGGTAAGGGGTCTAAAGCTTCTTCAAGCTTAACATGGAGACCCAAGAAAGATCAAAACCCTAATAATAATGGAATTTCAATGACTTGAAATAGATTTAATTACATTTCAAAGGTCATTACAAAACCTACTGGGGTTAACTGGGTTTTTCATCCTAAAAGGGATAAGAATGGGGTTGTTGTGAGAACTAAGTCTGTTCTTATTGAACTACCAGATGAATCCAAGTCTTCTGAGACTTGGGTTCCCAAAGAAAACTAATTTGTTTTCTTTATGTGCAGGGCATTCAAAGACAGATCAATGACTATGGATATTGGGATAGTGGATGCTCAAGGCACATGACAGGGAAGGAAGACTATCTGACGAACTTCACTCCTATTAAAGATGGTGATAAGGTATACTTTGGAGGGGGCTACGGCACCATTACAGGCAAAGGAACCCTTCTCACCAATAATCTATGTTTTGAGAACGTCTTCTTGGTAAAAGAACTGGATTATAATCAGTTTAGTGTATCACAAGTTTGTGATAACAAAAATAAGGTTCTTTTCACTGATACTGAGTGTTTGGTGTTAAGCAAGGATTTTAAGATCCCTGATGAGAAGTATATTGAGTATAGAACACCTAGGCATAAGGACATATACAATGTGAATTTAAATGGGATTAAAGTGAATACAAATATGTCTTGTTTTTATGCTAAGGCCTCAGTAGATGAAAGTAATTTATGGCACAGGAGACTAGGGCACATAAATATTAAAAATATAAATAGACTTGTGAGGCTTGGTTTAGTTGATGGTTTGCCTGAGAAGGCCTTCCACAATGACCACTCTTGTGTTGCATGTCTTAAAGGCAAGCAGCACAAGGTCTCATTCAAGTCCAAGCAGGTGCATACTAGTTCCAGACCTCTTCATATGCTTCACATGGACCTCTTTGGTCCAACAAATATAGAAAGTTTGAATGGTAAGTCATATTGTTTTGTTGTCACTGATGACTTTTCTAGGTTTACTTGGACATTCTTTCTAGCTATGAAGAGTGACACAGCTCATGTTCTTATTGAATTTATCACTCAAATTGAGAAAAGGTCTGGCAATGAGGTTAAAATGCTTAGGAGTGATAATGGTGGAGAATTTAGGAACAAGAAGCTAGATGATTTCTGTGCCAGGAAGGGAATTACTAGGCAATTTAGTATTGCTAGAACCCCACAACAAAATGGGGTTGCTGAAAGGAAAAATAGAACCCTAATTGAAGCAGCTAGAACAATGTTGGCTGATGCTCACTTTCCTATAGCCTTTTGGGCTGAAGCTGTTAATACAGCATGCTATGTGCAAAATAGAGCATTGGTTAACAAAATTCAGAACAAAACACCTTATGAGTTACTTTGGGGAAGAAAACCTAATATTGGTTTTCTCAGGCCTTTTGGTTGTCATGTAGTTGTACTAGATACTAGTGATGCCTTAGGGAAATTTAGTGCAAAAGTTGATGAGGGCTACTTCATGGGGTATTCAGTCCAGAGCAAGGGTTATAGGGTTTAAATTAAAGAGGACAAACGGATAGTTGAGAGAGTACATGTTAGGTTCTTAGAGAATAAACCTAGTGATCCTGAGAGTGGTCCTAATTGGTTGTTTGATTTGGAACCCTTATCTAGAACTTTAAATTATATGCCTGTCACTAATCCAGACATTGTGAAGGTAACTTCAAATGTTGTGGAGGAACAAGTTGTTAATGTTTCAGGTACACAGGTTCATGAGAAGGTTGGATCACAAGCAGAAAAGGCATCTCCTACATTTGAATATGTCACAATTCCCATTTGGACAGATGCTTTTGCTGCTGCTGCTGCTGCTGGACAAGATAATGGTGGTCTCCAAATACCACCAGATACAAACATGCATGGTTCTTCAGGCGCTGACAAAGGCAAATCTAGCGCTGACAAGACCAATTCAGACGTTGACAACAACATCTCAGACGCTGACAACCAAGATTCAAACGTTGACAACACTTATGGGCATCTTTTCTCTTCCAGTTTTGAACAGGGTGGACCTTCCAATGTTCATGAAGAGATTCCTGTTGCTCAAAGAGAGTCTGATGAAGAAGATATTGGCAACATGGAGCATGAGGTTGAGGACACCAGACTTTTTGAAGGAGGGGTTCTCACCTCCACAATGAAGAATCACCCCACATCTCAGATCATTGGTGATATGATGACTCCAGTTTAGACAAGAAGATCCCATCAAGGTCTTGGTAGATTTATTGCCAATATACACAAGAAGGTTGATACCCCTCTTGTACAAGCATGTTTGTTTGCATGTTTTCTGTCACAAGAAGAACCCAAGAAGATATTTGATGCTCTCAAAGAACCAAGTTGGGTAGAAGCAATGCAGGATGAGCTTCACCAATTTGCAATTCAGGATGTTTGGGAGCTGGTTGATTGTCCTAGATATGTCAGACCTATAGGGACAAGATGGTTTCTCAGGAACAAAAGAGATGAAAGAGGTATTGTGGTCAGAAACAAGGCAAGGTTAGTGGCTCAAGGTTATACACAAGAGGAGGGGATAGATTATGAGGAAGTCTTTGCACCAGTTGCAAGGATTGAAGCTATTAGGATTTTTCTAGCCTATGCATCATGCATGGGCTTCACAGTCTATCAAATGGATGTCAAGAGTGCTTTCTTGTATGGCACCATTGTTGAGGAAGTTTATGTCATGCAACCTCCTGGTTTTGAGGATCCAGAGCATCCCGATAAAGTGTATAGAGTCAAAAAGGCTATGTATGGCCTTCATCAAGCCCCTAGAGCATGGTATGGTACTTTGTCTACCTATTTGGTGGACAATGGATTCAAGAGGGGCACCATAGATCAGACACTATTTACAAAGAAGAAAGGCAAAGATGTGTTGCTTGTGCAGGTCTATGTTGATGATATCATTTTTGGGTCTACTGATCCAAAGATGAGTGAGGATTTCTCCAAGCTTATGACAGACAAATTCAAGATGAGTGCTATGGGGGAGATGAACTTCTTTCTTGGTTTACAAGTTCAGCAGAAAGAAGATGGTATCTTCATCTCCCAGGACAAATATGTTGCTGAGATCTTGAAGAAGTTTGGCTTTTCTCCACATGAAAAGAGGGCTTCTACTCCTATGGATAGAGAACACCCTTGGGGAAAGATTGGAGATGGGAAAGATGTTGATGTCAGGCATTATAGATCCATGATTGGATCTTTGATGTATCTTACTGCTTCCAGACCTGATATCATGTTTGCTGTATGTGCTTGTGCACGCCATCAAGTGACCCCTAAAGAATGTCACCTTTATGCTGTGAAGAGGATCTTTAGGTACCTAAGATGCTTCCCAAGTCTTGGTTTGTGGTACCCAAAGGATTCACCATTGGAGCTGATTGCATATTCAGATAGTGATTATGAAGGTGATAAGTTTGATAGGAAATCCACAACTGGTGGATGTCAGTTTCTTGGGAGCAGATTAATATCTTGGCAATGCAAGAAACAAACAGTGGTGGCTAATTCTACAACTGAAGCAGAGTATGTGGCTGCAGCAGCATGTTGTGGTCAAGTGTTGTGGATTCAGAACCAGCTGTTGGATTATGGGTATAATTTCATGCATACTAAGATATTTGTTGACAATAATAGTACTTTATGCATCATTAAGAATCCTGTACATCATTCTAAAACTAAACACATAGAAATTAGACACCATTTTATAAGAGATTGCTTTGAGAAAGGTTTAATACAGCCAGATAGGGTTGGCACTGAGGAAAATGATTCAGATTTATTAACTAAACCTTTTGATACTGGAAGATTTCAATACTTGGTAACAAGTATTGGAATGGTTAACCTCACTTAATATGTGTTTTGGATTCTTTTTGTAAAAGTATGTACAAGATGATGCATTATTATTATTGGTCTTATTGATGATTTAGATTTTCCACTATATTTTTCTAACACTGACAAAGGTTGTTTGAACACTGATAAGTGTTTTTGCAACGTTGTCAGCAATATAATTGTCTAACGCTGACAAAGCTTCCTTCAACGCTGTTGTGTGTTATCGGGGCGTTGTCAGCAACAATGTTAGTTTTGTGGTTTTCAATCTAAATGTGCAGATGGTGTTAGCAGTATACCATTGGATACAGAGTTGCTTATGGATCAATGGAATAGCATTTGGACAAGTTTTTATTTATGGATGATGGTTGGAATGTTTCATTCCTATCTTGACATAATTTTTTTTTTATGTTCATGCATGATTTTAGCAAACTTTTTGTATCATTGTTTAAGGGGAGGTTTTAGGAACCTTTAGGATTTTTGGGTATCCATATGATACTCTTATCACAATTCTAGATTGTGTCCACAGGTGAGTATGGGTTAGTTTTACTAAACTATGAGGCACTGTAGCATGCATAGTATATCAACTTTGCATGCTGCCAAGACATTTTTGGCCTAGAATTGGTTATGGTCTGTTGGGAGACTTGGGAATGATTTTGATATGGGATTTACCTGGGAGTAACAAGGATTTTATAAGGTAACTTGGTTGTTAAGAATTTTGGTTAGCAAGGGACACTAGAGGACTGTTATGTCTATCTTGCTTATGCAAGTGTGCATAACTGGACAGTGCTTGCCGCCCTATGATAATTATCAGCTTTTGGTTATCTTCTCTAGGATAAATTACTTGTTAAGGTCATTTTTCACTTTTTAAAACAATTTTATTTTTGGACGCTGACAAGATTTTTCCAAGCGTTGTTGTGACCAAATTGGACGCTGACATGGCTTTAGGCGAACGTTGACAAGATTATAGCCGTTGGGCGTTGATGGGTTATTTTTGACCGTTGACACTCAATGGGACCTACCCAGTTGTTACTTTTTGACATATTTTCAAGCCGTAATTTTAGGAGTTGTTACTTTCATTAAATGCATGAGATAACTTATAACTTTTTCAATATTTTCATGATTAGTTTTTGAAAATCTTTGCCTATTTTTGGGCCAATCACATGCATTCTTTATCTCCTATAAATTTGGCTCCTATTTTTAAACAGGGTATCTATAATTCTTGTCTAACACTTTTCTCTTATCAACTTCATCCCACTTCAAATTAACAGCTTTCATCAATGGCACCAAAGTTTAACTCAGCAGAATTGGATTTGGGGTTCAAGTCTCAACACAACATGATTGCTTATCTTGTTGCTGATAATGATTTGTTTCCTCAATACACACAAATGGTGGCGTATTTGAACGCATCCCCATTAAGGTATGCTCTTTCTCATGCACCACTCATTCCAGTCACACACATTAAGCAGTTTTGGAACACTGTTAGTTCCTCAACAGTTAATGGAGTGACCACATTGACTTCTATTGTTCATGGGAGATCTTAGGTGGTTACTGAGGCCTTGGTACGCCAGGCCTTGCATCTTGGTGATGCTGATGGTGTAGCCATCCTTCCTATAAATGAAATAGAACAAGGGCTTAGGGCTTTGGGATATCCTTTTCCTGATGAAGGTACTCTTAACAAGTACCATAAGCAGGAATTTCCCCCAGCCTGGAAGTACCTCATTCACATTCTCCTTCAATGTTTGAGTCCCAAATGTACTGCACACAATGAGATCAATAGATCCATTGCAAGTGCTATTGTGTGCATTGCAACAGGGCAAAAATATAACTATTCTAAAATGATTTTTGAAGGGATGTGTAAAAACAAGGGGACAAAAATGACTTTAGCTTATCCCCGTTTTCTGCAAATGATTTTTGATGATCAAGGTTATTGTTCAAGGGATCACAATGATCTTTATAAGATCCCTGAACAAAAGAAAGCCATTTTTACGAAGATGGATTCACCACCTCATAGAGACTTACCTTTAACCCCAGCCATGCTTGCTGTTATTGCAGCAGCACAACCCCAACCAGACCCTCAACCTCAAATTGACCCTCAACCACAACTTGAACCCATTTCTGAACCTTTACCCTCACCTGAACAAATGCAAATTGATCAAGAATCCTTTGACGCTGACACATCAAATGTTGGTGTTGATGTGCCTATTTCCAACGCTGATACACAACCATCACAATCCCAAACACCCCTTAACCAACCCACATCTACCCATTCTTCCACCCCATCTTCCACACCACCTGAATATAGGTTGACAAAACGCCAAAGGACTACTGGAGTGTTCTCCTCTGGTGGTCCTAGCCATGAAGCAGAGAGAACCACCACCACAAGTGTGGCTGGTGACCTGGATGAGGCTGGGACTATTGGTTCTGGCTTAGATGCTGGCCAAGGCAGTCCCACCATCATTAAGTCCTCATCCTTGCCCAATGAACCTGACTTGGGAGGTCAAATCCCCATTTCAGAAGAGGGCAGACTGGAACCAATGACTCTTTTGGAATTGACGGCAGTCTGCATTAGCTTGCAAAAGCAAAATGCAGACTTAGTACAAATTGTCAGCTCACAAGGTCTTGAACTCAAGCAATTGAGGGAGAGGATTGTTGTTTTGAAGAGTGATCATGCTAGGAGGGGTATGGAGGAGTCTTCCAAAGGGGAGGAAGATCAAAGAAATCTGAGTGATAAGGGCAGCCAAGATGGTCAATCAATGGATGTTGCTGAAGCCCTTACAACTTTGAAGGAACAAACAGGTTTTGATACGTCCTTAATCTCTCCAACCAATCTAAATTTATCATTTACAGCTATGTTGAGAGAGGTTACACAAGGCGCTGAGGGAAAATATTTGAGCGTTGACAAGACAAATTTGGACGCTGATAGAAGTATTTTGGGCGCTGATAGAGGAAATTTGGGCGTTGACAGACCTGCACATGAAGGTGATGTATTCCAGTCATCATCTATCATCAAAGAAGTTTCTACTCAGGTATTACCATCTACCTTACCAACCATTGCACCATCAGATAAGGGTAAGGGTAAATTGGTAGAAGAAATTGTTCCAAAGAATGCAGCCCAAGTTGAATTTGATAGAAGATTGGCTGAACAAATGATGGAACAAGGTGAAAAGGAAAAGTCACCATTTGTTGTAACTTCTGAAGAAGAAAGTGATGGAGCTAGCTCAGACTCAAGTGTGATGATTATAGAACCAGAAAGGCTTGAGTCTGGTGATGAGCTTGCTAGGGAAAAGTTGAGAGACTTAAAATTGCAGGTTGACTTTGACATGCCAAAGGTGGTTCAGATGTACAATTCTTGGGAAGAAAGATGCATGGATAATCCAGACTTGACCATTTCAGATCAAATATGGGGTTTGGAGCTTCTTCTTAGAGTTCAGAAGGATTGTAAGGTGATCTTGAAGCACAAGGCAAGCAATATTCTCTCAGAATTGAAAAGGGATAGAAGAGAGCTCTACTTTATGTTGCTCAGATGTCATGGAGTTGGATGGACACATCAGAAGTTGAAGGCTTTGACATTTTATGAGTTGGAACATAGGGCTTATCCTATTTGGGTGAAAGTGCAGGAAGAAAACACTTTCAGACTTCTTTCAGATGAAAGAAAGGAGCAACTTACAGAAGAAATGGAAATCAAGAAAGCTATGATGATTCCCAGGCCTGTGAAGAAGGGATTTAAACTTGAGTTTCCAAAAGATATGAATTCACTATATCCAAGTGAAGCAGTTATTAGAAAGAGCCTCAAGCTCTCCCCATTAGAAGCTTCAGATATGGTGCAAGTGTTACCATTAGATTCCTGGAATCCAATTGTGAGTTATGATGAGGATGAATGTGGATTCTGGAAGATTGGAAGATTTGGCAAGGAGGTACACACTTTTACCACTCTCATATCTTTATTTGCAAGTTGTGATAGAGAAGACTTGGTGGACCTTTGGAGGTTACTAGAGACCAAGTATGAGGCTGAAGCACCAACTTCATCTAATGGAATAAAACTTTGGACCACATTCAAAAGAATGTGTGGGACAAATGAGGAAGATCCTGAAATATGGAAGGATCTTGAAGATGACCTCAGTGGTCTTCAATGGAGGTTATATTCAGCTGCTGGTGTATACCATTTGAGTTCTACAAAGTTTGCTGAGTATCTACTTGTGGATGCTCAGTATTTCATATCCAAGGCTGTTTTGGAAAAGATGAAGGACACCCAGCTGGAGATAGATTATACAAGTGACGTGGCAAAGAATTTGATCAGATTTATTTATTACCAATATGAGAAGGTTTGTCAGACTCCTCCAAGTTCTTAATGCTTATTCAGAAACTTGATCATAAGAGTGGATATCAAGTTTAGGGGAGGATTGTTGGGAATAAATTAAGGCCAGATCACTTGAGCGCTGACAAGAACAAATCAAGCGTTGACAGGAACAAAGCAAGCGCTGACAGCTCAAGCGTTGACAAGTTAAAGTCAAGCGTTGACAGATTGAAGACAAGCACTGATGGAAGATATAAGCTACACGTTTATTATATTCTAGAATACTTCTAGTAAGGATAGAAACGACAATGTATTTTCTATGTTTATCTTTACCTAGAATAGTTGATACGTAGCTTATTGTACAAGGCTTCTTAGTCTATAAAAGAAGGCCTTTAGGTTAATGTTTAGTATCAAGTTTTATATAAGTTTTCATTCGTAAACATCTTTCATTGTAAGCAAGTTCGACATTCATTATCAAAGTGAAAGTTTTGTTTACATCTTGTGTTCTTGTTTAAGTGTTAAATTCCGCATAACACTTAGATTCACAAAGCATATAACAAAGGTTTCTCTACGTGTTATACTTGATCTAATCTCGTATACACAAAGCTAATCGATCTAAGTTTGGGATCAAAAAGTATTTGATTGTGAGAGCTAATCGAGGGTTTTGCCGCCCAAAGTATTACTAAGTATCATATATATTTTCTTGGTTTCTATTGATTAAACCCTCTTGAACGTATTGGTGTTCCACCAACGTTCTAAAGTCATCGAAGGCGTTCACTTCACGTGATCGTTTTCATTCCTTGAGGCTTCTTTAATCAAGAGATTTGATTAAGGAGGAGATTTGTAGATTTTTGTCTACTTAATACATTTCACCAATTTCCAAAAAGGTTAATACAATCAAAAACCACAAAAAAAAATAAAAATTGAAAAATACAAAACACCAAAAAGAATCTTCTTTGCTCGTCCCCTCGTTGTACGCGACGTTTATGCTAACTCGAAATCAAGCAAGACGTGCACGTAAACGAAAGAACAAAACTCCCACTCCCAACAATTCTAGTGAGGAGTCTCCTATTGACAAACCCATTGTAAGAGAAGCACCAACCATGGCGAATCGAACTATGATGGAGTTACTTCAAGCACCCACCGAGGGTTATGGAGAGACTATTGTGATTCCCGCTATCCTTGCGGAGAAATTTGAGGTGAAAACGGGTTTGTTGTCGATGATCCAAAACAACAAATTCCGTGGTGATGAGAAGGACAATCCACACAACCATATCCGCCAATTCAATCGTCTTACCGCTACTTGCAAGTTTAAGGATGTCTCTAACGACTCGATTAAGATGATGCTTTTTCCGTATTCCTTAGCGGGGCCCGCTAAAATTTGGTTAGAGAAAGAGCCACCCAATTCTATATTGACGTGGAAGGATCTCGTTTAAAAGTTTGTGAACCAATTTTTTCCGCCCTCTAAGACTACGCATTTGAAAAACGAGATTTCAAAGTTTTCACAAGAATTTAATGAAAGTTTTTCAACGGCTTGGAATAGGTTTAAGGAAATGTCACATGTATGTCCTCATCACGGTTTTTCCGATTTGCATCAAATTGACACGTTTTACAATGGACTTAATGATCATGAAAGGGATTATTTGAATGCCGCCGCGGGTGGTAATTTTTTGTGTAAAACGGTTGAGGAAGCTTTGGTAATAATTGAAAATAGATCTAAGGTGTATAGTCCTCGTAGCACGTCTAGTGTTCGTAAGGCTTCGTCTTCGGCTTCACCTTCTTTGTCTACTACCATCGATGCTTGCCAAATTGAGGCGAACTTGGAAAACAAGATTTTTGATAAGTTGAAAGGACTTTTGATTGAGTTTAAAGTTGGTGAACAAAGTGCTCCCGCTACGGCTAAAGCGGTTGAGGTTTCTTGCATGTATTGTGGTGGAGGTCATGATTTCTCCGAGTGCATTACCAACGGTGGTAACACTTCGAGTGCCTTCGCGACCACAGGAAATTACAACCAAAACGGTCAAGTTTCCCGCTCTAATCAAATGACTCCACCGGGTTTTGGTTCAAATCAAAATGCTAACAACAATTATCGCAACAATCAAGTTGGTTTTAAAAACAATTACAACAAGGGAAACTATGGGAATCAAGGGGCTAATAATCAAGTTTCAAACAAAAATGATTTTCAAAATAACAAAAGTTTGCAAACATTGAAAGATCTTCCAAGTGAGTTTGTTGAATATGCTAGTGGGAATGATGCTAGGTTTGACAATATTCAAAGAGAAATCATTAGCCTAAGATCCGAGTTTAAGAACGACTTGAAGAAAGAGTTGAAAAATGAGTTAGCTAATGAACTTAAAATCCACACCAACAAGATGGAAGGAAATGTCACTAGGTTGCAACAAAACCAACAAAAGATGGAACAAGGGCAACATGAGATTAAACAAGAGACGATTAAGGCCGAGAAAAGGCAAACCGAGGCCGTATTGAGGCAATCTAATTTTGAAGATAAAATCTCGTCTATGTTTGAGGCAATAATGTGTAAACCGTCTTCGAGTGGTCTTCCTAGCAACACCATATCCAACCCTAAGGGTGAGATGAAAGTGATTACCACACGTAGTGGTAAGACACTTAAGGAACCGACTCCTCAACCAATTGCTCCTACGGAGGAAGCAATCGAGGAAGAACCCGAGGTGGTGGTCCAAAAGGAGCATGTCCCAATCCCACGAAGTACCGCTCATGCCACACCTACGGTTGACCCATTACAATCATTGGAACCCGAGATTCCAAAGGCTATGCCTACTATGCCTCAACCCACACAACCTTTGCCCTATCCATCGAGACTTAGGAAGGAGAAACGTCAAGAGCGCGACAATTACCAATTTGAGCTTTTTATGAAAATGTTTCGTGATTTGCACCTTAATGTGAGTTTCGCCGATGCTTTGGTCATGATGCCTCGATTCGCCGCTAACTTTAAGAGTATGTTGAACAACAAGGAGAAATTGCACCAATTGTCTAGTTGTTCGTCGGTTTATCTTAATCGCATACCTCAAAAAGTCGGTGATCCCGGTAAATTTTTGATCCCTTGTGCAATCCAAGATACGGAAGAATGCTTCGCCTTGGCCGATCTTGGTGCTAGCATTTACTTGATGCCACTTGCAATCTTCAAGTCGCTCAATCTTCCTAATCTTACTCCTTCACTAATGTCTATCGAGTTGGCCGACCATTCCACGATTCCCGCATGTGGTTTGGCGGAAGACGTTTTTGTGAAAGTGGGGAAGTTCTACTATCCCGTAGACTTTATCGTTGTTGATATCCCCACGGATCCTCAAGTTCCTCTCATTTTAGGTCGTTCGTTTTTAGATACGTCTATGGCTTTGATTGATGTGCATGCTAGAAAGATCACCTTACGTTTCAACGACGAGGAACTTGTTATAAACGCAACTCAAAACTCTCAAATTTCTCATGTTTATTCCGTTGCAACCATAAACCTCGTTGATATGATTGACGTGGTTTGCGAGGAATTTTCACAAGAAGTTCTAGGTTTTGGTGATGAAGAAACTAGTGGCAATCCCACTATGTTAGATCCAATTCTTGATAATTCGACACCAACCTTCACTCCTTTTGTAGGTGGTGGTTTTACGTTGGAAGAATGCAATGTTCCACGTACTTGTGACGAAGACCTCGACAACGATGAGGACTTCTCGATTATCAAGGATTTTCTTAACGATTTCCCATTTCCTCCACCTGAGGAGGTTATGAGTATCGAGCCCAAATCTTCACTTGAGGAACCACCTATCCTTGAGTTGAAAGATTTACCTCCTCACCTCGAATATGTCTATTTGGAGGAGGACGACAAGTTGCCGGTTATTATTGCGAAGGATCTTTCGAATGATGAAAAAACCGCACTTGTCGATGTTCTAAAGGACCACAAGAGGGCAATTGCGTGGAAGTTATCCGACATTAAGGGAATCGATCCCAAGTTTTGTACCCACAAAATTTTAATGGAGGAGGATTTCAAGCCCACAATCCAAAGTCAAAGGAGGGTGAACCCCAAAATTCACGACGTCATCAAAAAGGAGGTCCTTAAACTCCTTGACGCGGGAATGATTTACCTTATTTCCGATAGCCCTTGGGTGAGTCCTATTCATTGTGTCCCTAAAAAGGGAGGGATGACCGTTGTGCCAAACGATGCCAACGAGTTATTATCCCACTAGACTCGTGACCGGATGGAGAGTGTGCATTGACTATCGAAAGTTGAATGAAGCCACTCGAAAAGACCATTTTCCCTTGCCCTTCATGGACCAAATGTTGGAGCGTCTTGCGGGAAACGATTTCTATTGCTTTCTAGATGGTTTTTCCGGATACTTCCAAATTCCCATCGACCCTCGTGATCAAGAAAAAACTACGTTTACGTGTCCATATGGAACGTTTGCCTATCGTAGAATGCCATTCGGACTTTGCAATGCACCGGGAACCTTTCAAAGGTGCATGATGGCTATTTTTCATGACATGATCGAGAAGACGATGGAAGTCTTCATGGATGACTTTTCCGTGTTTGGTAATTCATTCACTTCGTGTTTGTCGAACCTTGAGAGAATGTTAAAACGTTGTGAGGAAACCAACCTTGTGCTCAATTGGGAAAAATGTCATTTTATGGTCAAGAGTGGAATCGTCTTAGGGCACAAGGTCTCGAAAGCGGGGATTGAGGTAGATCAAGCTAAGGTAGACGTCATCGCCAAATTACCTCATCCCAAAACCGTTAAGGGAGTTAGGAGTTTCCTAGGCCACGCGGGCTTTTATCGTCGATTCATCAAGGATTTTTTAAAGATTTCTCGACCCATTACACATCTTCTTGAAAAAGAGGCACGTTTTGTCTTTGACGAAGATTGTGTACGAGCCTTTTTGAAATCCTTAAGAGGAAACTTACCGAAGCTCCCATTCTTGTTGCTCCCAATTGGAACCTCCCCTTTGAACTAATGTGTGATGCTAGTGATTACGCTATTGGGGCCGTTTTGGGGCAACGTCATGATAAGCACTTCTTGCCTATTCACTATGCTAGCAAGACGATGACCGAGGATCAACTAAAATACACTACAACGGAAAAGGAGTTCCTTGCCGTGGTGTATGCATTTGAGAAGTTCCGACCTTATCTCGTCTTAGCTAAATGCATAGTGTATACGGACCATTCGGCTATCAAGTATCTCATGGCAAAGCAAGATGCTAAGCCTAGATTACTTCGTTGGATTCTCCTCCTTCAAGAATTTGATCACACCATTGTTGACAAAAAAGGAGCCGAGAATCTAACGGCCGATCATCTTTCTCGTTTGGAAGATCCTCACCAAAGCGTTTACGAGCCCAAGGAAATTACCGAAACATTTCCGCTCGAGACACTTGGTGTAGTGAATTCTAAGCTTGATTCTTCTACCCCATGGTTTGCGGACTTTTCAAATTACCATGCGGGTAACTTCATCGTTAAGGGTATGACGACTCAAGAAAAACGAAGATTCTTTCGTGACGTCAAGTTCTACTTTTGGAACGACCCTTACTTGTTTCGAACTTGTGCGGATCAAATCATCCGACGTTGTGTATTTGGCACCGAAGCTTCTAACATCCTTAGAGCTTGCCATGAGGGACCCACGGGTGGTCACCACGGTGCTAATCTCACGGCTAAAAAGGTGTTTGATGCCGACTTCTTTTGGCCTACTATTTACCGAGATGCACAAGATCTTGTGAAGTCTTGTGATTCATGCCAACGACAAGAAAAAGCCTCACAAAAAGATGAAATGCCACAAAATATCATCCAAGTGTGTGAGATCTTTGACGTTTGGGGTTGACTACCTATCTAAGTGGGTGGAAGCTAAGGCTTTGCCCACCAATGATGCTCGTGTGGTAGTCAAGTTTTTGAAGCAATTGTTTTCTCGGTTTGGAACCCCTCGTGCTATCATAAGCGATCGTGGAACCCATTTTTGTAACGACCAATTTGAAAGGGCACAAAGGAAATATGGGGTTACACATCGGCTTTCTACGGCTTTTCACCCACAAACGAGTGGGCAAGTCGAGGTTTCAAACATAGCGTTGAAGAGGATTTTGGAGAGATCCGTTGGAGAAAACCGACAATTGTGGTCGGATAAGTTGGACGATGCTTTATGGGCCTTTAGGACCGCTCATAAGACGCCCATTGGGTGCACTCCCTATAAGCTTGTGTATGGAAAGAATTGTCACTTGCCTATCGAATTAGAACACAAGGCTTATTGGGCCCTAAAGCATTGTAATGATGATATGGAGACCGCGGGAAAACACCGGAAAATGCAATTGAATGAATTAGATGAATTGAGGGATATTGCTTATGAAAATTCATTGATTTACAAAGAAAAAACTAAAAAGTTGCATGATTCTAAAATTAAAACCGGGTTTTTAACATTGGGTATCAAGTTTTGCTTTTTAATTCAAGATTAAAAATCTTTTCCGGTAAGTTGAAATCCTGTTGGTCCGGTCCATTCACCGTGACTCAAGTGTTTCCGTATGGGAACATCGAGCTAGCTCAAGATGATGGCCCTAACTTCAAGATGAATGGACATAGGTTGAAGCACTACTTTGGCGGGGAAGTTCCATCCTTGAACTACCTCGACCAAATCCCCTTCCCCAATGATAATTAGTATTGTGGGGATCGAGTCGAGCTCATGACTCGGTAATCAAAAACGAGGAGCCTCGTGGGGGAGTCCCATGCTTATCCTATGTACATATTATCGTTTTCTAATGTAGTTAACGTGTGGGGATTTGTGCCCTTCCAACCTTTGTTCCGTGGTTGTTTGTGAATTGTGAACTTTAGATGATCATGATCTTCACGATTGGAGCCTCTCGTGTTCGTTTTATGGGAGCACTCGATCGTTTGCTTTGAAGACTTTCTCATTATCCATGATATATCCTTTTGATGTTCTAACCTTAGGTTATTAGCACACTTCATAAACGGCTATTAATTTATTGGTTACACCCTTTCCATGCTAGATTAGGTATTCGACTACGTCTCTAGTATGGGGGTGTTTGCACCCCTAGACTCGAAACATTGAGGACAATGTTTAACTTTAGTATGGGGGTGAATAGATACTTGCCTTGCCAAACCTTCACGCTTTCCAAAGCTTATCTTTTTGTTTATTGTTTTTGTTGCAAAATAAGGCTAAAAATGGCCAAATTTTAAATTTTTTCTCATGTTTTATAAGTGTTTGAAGACACGAATGTAGGTTTTCCGATGGCGAGAATAAGAGTAATTTTTGACTCGACCGTGCGTGTTGAGCACTTAGCTTTGGTTCCTTAACTACACATTAGGCTAAGTCTCTTAAATGAGGACGAGAAATGATAGGGTTAACTATAAGTTACTATGCTAAACGTAGAGTACTCGTATTCTTTCAAAAACTCATGTGTTCTCGTTGTTTGCTTATTCTCCCTTCGCATGTAAATATTTTTTGCTTAATAAATATTGACTTAGCGGTTTAGTTGGGATTGTCGGGTTTCTAGTCTTTTCTAGTAGCTTCCGTGTAATTAAATTGGGAAGACATTAAGGTATCGCCAGCGTCACGGTTTTGAAGTATTGGCACCCCAATAATCGAAAGCTTCATCCAATAATAAGATTTCAAGTGCTCACCTAAATCTAGCAAACAATTTGAAGCCCCACAAGGCCGAAAATTCTATGCAAAATTGAAAATGAATCAAGCCTTAATCTTCGAAGCTTTAAAGATCCAAAATTCGCCTTAGCGTGAGGAAACGTATTTGGCTAATAAAACCACCGATGAGGCGGATAATAAAAGGCAAGGCAAGACCGAAGTCATAAAAAAGCTTCATGGCGAAGTTGAATAAAAGATGGAGGTAAACTAAAGATAATAAGGCCCTTCCGTTAGGGGGCGTATAAAAGTCTTAGTAATAAGTCTCATGTTCAAAACCGTTATAAAACCGTGTTTATCGATTCTTCTTGTCAACTTAATTTTTTAACATCGTTGTCTATTGGGAGGGGTTATTGATTTGATGGTCTTAGTTACACCGTTAGGACTCTATTTTTAGACCTAAATCTCTATTATCGCATAAGTCAAACAATGTGTCCTCGTGAAACATTCAAGACAAAATAAAATATAAGAGATACAACTTAGGAATAATGGGAGGATAAGTATGTAATTAGGGCATATGAGTAGTGTTAGCATTACTAACTTATAATGACAATGATCTCGTTGCACGCTTAGCATGGAATTGGGGTGAAAATCGAGGACGATGAAATTATTTCTAACGAAGCATTCACGTGTTCTTATTCTATGAACCTAAAAGTCTCATTTTGCGATGAAAATCATACATTATGTCTAAAACACAAGTAAAATTAGCAATAGTAGTAGGGTAGCTAGTTTAGCGTTCAATAAAGTAAATAAAAATGAATTTTGGAGATGCTTCGATACTTTATTCTAGCATTGCATGAGGGCACGACAATGGTTTAGTATGGGGGAGTGATGAGACTGCTTTTATACATAGTCTCATCTTCCAAATAGGGCTTAAAATGCATTAAATATCATCAAAATACCCATATATATGCTTGTGTTTGCTACTTGTGTATTTTAGGTACGGATATTGAGAAAATGACAAAAGATCACAAGAATCATGCAAAAACGAACACGGGAAACGAAGCCGCACAATGAACCAAGCCCTAATGAAGACTTTCGCAAGATCAACCCTTGAAGATTTGAAGAATTATGAAGAAGGGTCCTCCAAAATAGAAGAATTGACACTTTATACCCTTGTATCCTTATAATTACAAGTTTGGTCCCTAAAGTTTGTCAAAATTACAAAAAGGGCCCTCCACTTTGAAGATTTGGCAAATTTAGCCCCTCAACAAAGCTAAATTGTCAACCAATATCATCCACAAAGTTAAATACATCATGAAGTCCTTCAAAGTACAAGAAATGACAGGTTTGGTCCTTTGAAAATCTTAAAATTACAAAAAGGACCCTCAACTTTCTAAACCCTTTGGCAAAAATGGTCCCTCAATCATCAAGACTTGGCAATTTCAGTCCTCTAAAATGTTAATTATACAAGTCTAGACCATTATTATTGAAGAAATTACCAAATCAGCCCTTGAAGAATGCAAAAATGGCAAGAAATACCCCTGAATTTACTTTACAAATTATTTTGGGGCAAAAGTGTGAAAATAAAAAGTTGAATAACGAAGGAAATGGAGTTTGGACGGTTTTATATGCAAGTGAAAGGGTTTAGAAAGTTGAGGGGTGAAACTTGGCCAGACAACATTGTAACCTAGGCCAGTGATATCATGCCACGTGCCCCACTTACTCCCTTCCTCAAATCACAACTCACCATCCCTCCATGTCACACCCCACTCACCCGGTTTAAGATTAAATTAATCTTGGCGCCATTAACAAGTATTTAAATTTAATCCAAACCAAAAACGGATTAAACCAGGCAGTATTCACCTCAAGAACACAATTAGGTATTCTTAATTGTGTTGTAATTAGGCCCTAATATTATCCAGAACCATGATTAAGCATCCCTTAATCATAACCCAACACCCAAAACACATGCTACACCTTTGAGATGCCCCACATGAGATTCCCCTGCTACAAAAAATGGGATACTACCAAAAACCCCCAGCCATCCAACGTATGAGATTAATGCTTACTTTCTAAGCTCAATGGGAGCCTTTGGATACACTCACACATGCCAGCATCAACAAACAGCCAAAACAAGTCACATGATTCAAGAAGATGCCAAAAACTCTCAAGGGCAAAATTGGGACTTCAGTAGAACTTGTAAGGCTCTATATAAAGCCATTTAGGCCATCACATTTCAGTTTGCTTTTGATTTTTCCATGTTCAAGTTTCTGTAAATCCCATTTCAAGTTTAATGAAATTGAGTTTGAAACATTGAAGAAAAGTCATTGGCCAATCTTTGTTACTGCTTTCTATTGTTATATGCTTGTTAGTTCTTGAAGTTTAAAACCTGTTTTCAAAAGAGGAGTGTGCAAAAGTTTGCACATTTTCTCATTTTCTTGATATTTTGCTAAGTCTTGTTCCAATCTTGGAATTCTTGGGCTATAGGGCTGATCATAGCATCCTAACTGAGTTGGTTAAGGTGTGGTGAGGCTTATAACTTGGGGATAATCAAGTGTGGGGTAACAAGTTTGCATTAATCAAGATTTTCAAAGTTTCTGATTTTTATGATATTGTGCTTTAACCTTGTTCAATCTTAGCAGGCTTATTGTGGAAGCTTGTGCTTGTTCTTGCTAGCACATAAGCTCAAAATTGTGGGTATGGATGTACATCCATGAGGTTTGCATACTCAATCTCAAAATCTGCTTAAATTGTTATTTTTGGTGATATTTGTATGAAACTTGTGTTCTTGTGAATTTTGTGGCTTAAATCTGCTTGAATCTGTTTATCTTACTTGTTTTAGTGTTAATTGATGCTTGGTTGGCCTGAAATCTCACTTTGTCTTTGAAAAATTTGATTTGGAAACGTTAAAGGGGTGTTTGGGTCTACTGGTTTGTACTTGCAACTTGTTATTGTGTTGTTAGTTTGTGTTGTTTATGCTTGATATCTTTTATATCTTTGTTTGAGAGTGTTTTGCTGCAAGTTTCTGAGTTTGAAACCTTGAATCAAACAAATTGCTATATCTTGTTGAGTTGACTGTTTTTTGACCTAAAATTTTGGGAAAACCTAGAGTTTATGCATGTTTAGGGATAAAAGCTGTTAAAACATCATCAATATAACATGTTTGAAAGATTTGAAGTGTTGAAATTGGCTTGTGTGTCAAATACATCAGCAAAAGTAAAAACTGCATGTGTTAGTGTTCATCAGTAACTTTCATTGCTTGAATCTTGCTTAATTCTTTGAACCATTGCATGAAACTTGTTTAGACTTTCTTATTGGAGTTTATAATAGCTTGTGTGTGCATTTGGTTGAATTTGGCTGGCTGATTATTGCTAAAACTGCTTATTTGTGCTCAACTGCTTATTGTTCATGTCTGTGCAATGTCTGATGATTAATTGATTAAACTGTATCAATTGGGTGTTAGTGATTGTGTTATTTTGCTTGTGATTGACTCCTTTTGATCCAAAGATCATTTGGGTGCCTTTGTGAAATCTGAATCTCCAAAAAAGTCACTAAAGACAAAAAGTCAAAATAATCAAGCAGTGGAAAAAGTTTCCACTGCTCAACATCCAAAACTAGCCCCTGCTAGTGCAATTTTGTCATCAGCTTATCAATAAGCTATTCTAGCTTATCCAGACTTGCAACAACTTATTTTTTTTGTAATAGGTCTTCATTATTTGACCCATTTAAGTAGACTAGAGCTTATTGTACTTTGACTTTGACTTTTTACTAGAAAACCAACTACTTTGACTTTTAACATAAGTGCTTATTTGACTTTCCAGCTTATTGAGTGTGCTTATCTGAAAACTCTTTGTTGATTTTGCTTAATTAAGTCATTTAAAAGCTTTTGGAACTTGAATCAACACTTGGAGTGGCCTAGAACTCAAAAACGACTATTTTGTCGTTTTGTGTAGATTGCTTATTGCATTTTCAGGCTTATTCCTTGGGCTTATTTCAAATTTCTTTTTGCAGAAGTCTTTGTTAGGTCAAAAGAAGCTTGTGTGTCAAATTTTAGCTTATGGCATCAGCTTATAGCTTAATGGGCCAAAAAGCCCATTAAGAATAAGCTGCTTATTATAAGTTAGCTTATTTCACATTTTCAGCTTTTGGGCCTTTGGAAAAAGTTGTTTAAAATCAAATTTTGAGTCAACCTGTGCTCTTTGGGCTTATTTTGAACACTTTTTCTTATTGGGCCTTAATTAAGCCCAATAAGGGTCTGTTTTGGGTTTAGCCCATTTTCTAGGCCCAATAGGGGTATTTAGGTAATTTCACTTTCATTTCTGAGTTATTTAGGTTAAATTAAGCTAGTTTGCGAGTTTTTAGAATTTTTTATAATTTTTGGATTTTTAATATTATTTTAATATTATTTTATTATTAAAAATTAAAAGTCTGATTTTCTAGGTTTTTATATTTTTCCTAGGTTCTAAATACTTAATTAGGATTTTTGCAACTTTCCAAATATTTTTTAGGTCTTTTAATTATTTTCTATAATTAATTTAAGTTTTAATTGATTTTAGGAGTTTTTAATTGTTTAAGAATAGTTTTAATTGGTTTTAAAATTTTGAAAAATAGTTTTTAGCTTAATTAGAGTATTTTTGAGGTTTACAAACTTTAAAATCTTGTTTAGGGCTTTTTAATAATTAATTTTGATTTTTAAGGTTTTAATTAGCATTAAAAAGTCATTATCTAATTAATTAAAAGGTTTTTGCAAGTTTTGATTTTTTGTAAACTCTTAGAATATTATTAGGGATTTTTGGTAATTTTTAGGAATTTTAAGGTTAAAATTTTAATTTTGGTACTTTTTACGGTTTTACGTGTACGCCTTTTTAGACTTAGTTTAATCCGTCTTCGTAACCGTCATTCTCTTCTAATCCCTTTTCTATTTTTCTTTCTCAAATATAATCACAAACTAATCCATATCATTACACACATAACACACTAGCCTCCTTGAGAACGAACTTAATTGGTCATTAGTGCTTGGTTTTCCTAAACCGACACTTAATACTTGCCACTTTTGCTCTCTTTTCTTAAAGTGTAGCAAAAACCACTACATCAGCAATTTACTTGATGCAATTTAAGGCAACCACGGGTCCATTCATATAGGGACAATAATAACTCGATTTTAGCCAGGTTATATAAAAGTTATCGTCCGATCTTTTCGAATTGATTACTAGTAGAAAGGAATTTATAGTGTGACTCAGTCGTTCTTGGTGGAATAAAAAGGTTGTCGTTGACTATAACTAATTAAAAATGCAAATTTAAAAATAAATGGGAGATTAATAAAAGGATAAACTAATAAAGAGTTAAACGAAATATAGATAAAAGCTGAAAAGATTAAACTAAAAATACAACTTTAAAGATAAATGACGAAAGATTAAAACTCGACAAAAAGTAAATTACGCAAACTTAAAAATATAACTAAGACAAGACAAGTTTAAAAATAATACTGAGTAAAAATGCGGGAAAAGAAAAATTCAAAAACTAAGATAAATGAAACAAAAACACTAGTCAGATCGCAACACGATCGCAACCAATGAACGTGGTTGGATCGTACCCTGATCGTACTCTGGATCGCACCCACGATCGCAACAAGTGATCGTGGTGTGGATAAAGGAGTGTGATCGCAACAAGCGATCGTACTGGGTGATCGTAGTAATGGTTCGCAAGTAGAAACCCTAGGGTTTTTGCGATCACACTTACTCGATCGTAAGAAGCAGAAACCTTTAAGAACAGTAAGATGGAATCCAATAAGCAAATAAGCTAAACTAAATAAGCCAACTTTGACAATAAGCACACATTAAAACTTTACCAAAGCAATAATAAAACGAATACAATAAGCACAACTTAGAAGACTTTCAAAACACGAAATAAGTAAACAAAATAGGCAAACTTTAAAAAGATGAAACTTTTTAGAAAACTCAAAAACAAATAAGCTAAATACCAAATAAGCTAATAAGATTGTCAAACTTATAGCTTAATTCGTATAAAAGCTTAGATTAAAACCAAAAGATAAGCTTTTTGATAAATCAAATATTAAAATTAAACAAAAAGCATAAAGATTTCGGATTAAAAATAGATAAAAACTAAGAAAGGTAGAATAAGATGAATATTTAAACAAGATTTAAGCTATCAAAAGTAAAGATTTGATTAAAAACAAGAAAGGAAGATAAAAGATTAAGATCCTAGTGAGAGAAACTGTCACTTTCTCTCTCTAAAATTACCTACAAACATGAAAATGAAGACTAATTATAAAACTAGCTAACCCCCCCCCCCCCCTCCTAATGTGTTTAGGAGGGTATTTATAGGAAAATGGGGAGGTTAAGCATGTGTTGCTTCCTTCTTTCTTTCTTTCTCGTCTTTTCGTCTTTTAAGTTCTTCGACTTTATCGACTTTTTTCTCGGGATTAATTAAACTCGTCTTATAATTTCTTCACTTATTTAGACTTGAGTTCTTTGGTTTTATTAAACTTCCGTCTTTAGACTTTTCTTCGAAAAATCTTCAGAATAGGCCTTGGACTTCCGTTCTTTTTGCACTCTTGATCTCTTGACTTTGTCTTTTGTCTTTTTCTTCGATAAAAGCCCGTGAAAGCCCGTGTTTTCCTCCCTTTTCACATTTTGGTCCTAAATCACAACAAAAATACAAACCACGCATAATTCCGACATTTACGACATAAAATACACGTTTGGGCTTGGTTATTATTGTAATTAAGTGGTAAAAGGATGGGTGTTTTCACACCTATCAAATCCCCTACACTTGACCATTGCAATGTCCTCATGCAATGCATTAGTTACAAAGCACGTTTTACATTTTCCATCATAACGATCCACTTTGGCCTTTATTAAAAAGATAGAAAATTGTAAAACATTCAAAGGAAGAAAATAAGTAAAGAAATCAAAGACATAACTTAGGGTTTTGAAAATGTCATGAATGATTATCATCCTCAAGTTTTCACGTTCCCCAAAACAAGCTTAAAAACGAGATCACTGTTATTATAAGTTAGCAAACTAACACGAACTCATGTGGGCCAATTATTCACTTAGACTCCCTTATTCCTATGTGTATCTCTTATATTTTATTGTTGTCTTGAATGATCACGAGGATGCATCGTTGACTTATTACGATAGTTATTTAGGCTGAAAATAAAGTAGGACGGTTTAATCAATAGTTAGCTAAAGGACAAAATCTTTTAAAACTGCTTCTCGAGACCTCATAAAGTTCATATCTTGGCATAACTTCCTTCACGATTTGAGACCTTTCTCGGACCGATATTTGGCAGCGACTTCATACTTCGAATCTTGAGAGACGTTCATGAAATTATGGTCTTCTCTTCATATTAGGAATTTCTTCACTTGAACTTTTTGAGAGATTCTATATTTGGACCACGACTTCTTCATTTTTATCCAATCTTTATTTGGGACTTTTATATACAACGATCCGCCTCCTTTTAGGACTTGGATCTATTTATCCTCATACCTTGTTAGGGCCTTTTTGGATAGACTTCTCCATGATCTTTAGGGGAGTATTTTCTTTTCGTCGTGTGTCTCGATCCTTCATATTGATTTTTTATAAATGATTCTTCACATCACTTTTGGATCTTTGGCAACAAAATGTAGCCCTCCTGCCTTGTTAGGGACTTTTCGGACTCGCCAATCTTCGCATCCCGCTTCAATAAGTTATGCCTTGGCTATGAACTCTAATTAATACCGAGCAACTTTTAAATGATCTTGTGCTAGAAGCTAAGTAACTTTTCAAATCGTACGACCTTATTTATTGCAGTTAAATTTATTAACAAGCGATGGGAGAATAAGCTTATAATCAACTCACATAAATTCACGAAAGAATACCAAACTTATAATTGACTCTATCATCTCTCGTTCTCCACAGTTTAAAATCTCAAGGAATGAGACTCGTGGATGCTTAGCCAATTAAATCAAAGTTTTGGGTTTTCGAGTCGCCTATAGGATCTTGCATCTTCTTAGACTCTTTCAAGTTTAGAATTTGCGTTTTAAAGTTCCCTTGATAAACGACTCTCTAGGATCAATTATAGGAACTTGCGAAAAGTTCTTGTTCTTAACCCGTAAGAGTTAAGACTTTCGTGTTTTAAAGTCCCCTATATAAAGGCCTAGCAAAACTTGAATTAAACACGTTAAGGATACTAGCTATTGTAAACTTAGATAAGTAAACTCGGGTTGAGTCAAAAGATTCACAACGTTGAAAGATTAAAACCACTCTATTCAAAATTTATTCTAGCAAAGAAAGAAAATAACTCTAACAAAGGTAAATACTAATAGGCCAAAATAGATCAAATTTTTTGAAAAATGTCGAAAAATCAAATTTTCGGTTAAAATGAGGACAAATACAAGGAAAAGCCCACTTAACTTCGATAGAAGTCCCCCCTACACTTAATATAAACATTGTCCTCAATGTTTAAGCATGTGGGAGTAAACTCCCCTACACTTAGGACATAGTGCACGTTGTTTAAATCTTGCTAAGGAAGAGACAACTAAAGTGATTCCTATTCCAATCATAAATGATAAAATAATGAATCAAAAGAGTTTAGGATAGAACTGGGAAGACGGAAACACGGAATCATGGGTCGTCAAAAGTCATCAAGAATGTATCTTTGAAAGCTCGAATCCCTGCACATGATAAGAAAGAAAACAACAAACACATACTAGGGTCTCCCCCTACACTTATTATGAAAACAGAGAAAAAGGATAGATACTGCGGGTTGCCTCCCGAGAAGCGCTTGTTTTTTTATAACCGAGTCGTGAGCCTGACTCGACCTTGATTAGCATGGTAAGAAGCTTGAAGAACATCCACCGGGATCAAATACATGGTTTTCGTCCATCAAATAACACAAGCTTAAGGCGAACAAGGCAAGCCAAAGAAGAGTAGGCGGGGTTCCCTAAAGCAGCGATTGAGCACAGTGGTAGCAAGGGTGAAGTGCAAGCATATCTCCATAAGTTCCAAATATTTTTCCTTTTATTTCATCAGATGGATACTGAGATGGCTTAAAAAGTGCAATGCCGGGGTCGAACACCTTTTCCTTTAGGGGAAAATAGCACTCAGGCTCAGCAGAACTTGAAGAGGATCCGATCATAAATCACACAATCTCATCCTCAGACGTAGGATAGAGAGGAGTTAAGATATAAGTGCTGCGGATATCGGTGTCTTCCGGCTTCTTCTCCTTTGAGACGGGTTTCTTCATATCCAAAGTAGGATAAAGACCATAATCATCAAAGTCCAAAGGAGGAGCATCACTCTCATTTGGGAAGTAAGTGTTGAGAAAAGTATCAAAATCTTCCTCAAATGAGTAGTCATCCAAAGTAGGATTAAGCATGGTTGGCGGAGGATCTTCATCAAATGTAGGTGCAATGTCATCATGTGAAGAATCACTCAAGAGAGTATCAACATCATCAAAATCATCATAAGTGGGGTTGTCTGGATACGCTGAAACGAAAGCAGCATAATCATCCCCATCGGAACTAGAATCATCAACATAATCATCATAGATTGCTGGAGGATCATAAATTGGTGGGGGGGGGGGTCCAATTTGGAGAGAGAATCATCCACATCATCATGGAATAGTAGATTGTCATAGCAAGAATCGAACAGAGGATTGTTGTAGACGACAAAATCATCGAGCACATTAATCATATTCGCTGATTCTCTTCCATTTGTTTTGGTTGTGATCTTCCCCATTTTAAAAACTTGAGCATCATTTCCGACCCTTAAGATTAACTCACCTTCGGCAACATCGACTAATGCTTTTCCGGTTCTCAAGAATGGCCTACCAAGTATTAACGGAATACGAGGGTCCATTTCATAATTAACAACAACAAAGTCGACCGGAAAAGTGAAGGTTCCAACTTTAACAAACACATCTTCGGCAATACCAACGGGGTAAGCAAGAGTGCGATTTGCAAGCTCGAGAGTCATCTTTGTTGGAGTAAGGTCGGGTAATGATAGATTTTTCCATACACTTAATGGCATCAGATTGATACTTGCCCCGAGATCGGCTAAGGCAGTAAATTCTTCGGTTTGGTTGAAAATGCAAGGTAGCACAAAACGACCGGGATCTCCAAGTTTTCCGGAAGTTCTTTAAGAAGGACTGCAGAACAGTTTTCATTCAATCGAGTATTAACAAACTCGGTCATCTTCTCCTTCTTATTAAGAAATTCCTTAAACATTTTGACAAAATTAGGCATTTGTGCAAGAGCTTCAACAAGGCTAAAGGTGATGTTGATGCCGGCAATCTTGTTCAAAAAGTTGGAAACTTGAACGTCATCCTTAGTAAGAATTCTAGCCTTGTCTAAGCGGGATGGATAAGGAATGTTGGGTTTAGGTGGTGTAGGTGTAGCAGGTAAAGGTTGAGATGTTGAGGTTTAAGAAATAGAAGGTTTAGAGGTGGTAGGTGGGGTTGGTGGAGGGTTTTGCTTGGGTACTTATTCATTAAGAGGTGGAGACGGTAATGGAGAACTAGTACTAGGTGTGGAAGTAGGAGGGATAAATAGAGGTGGAGGAAGTGTAGATAGATTAACGGGAGGAGGGGTAGAAGGTCCTACTAAAGTTGCACCACTTCGAGTAGTAATAGCACTCACATTCGCTCTAGGGTTTGTTTCGGTGTTAGAAGGAAGAGCACCTTGGGGCCGAAGGGTTTGTAACATTTGAACAAATTTCCTATCCGTGGACTATTGAATTTGTCTAGTAGATTCTTGCATTGCTAGCATGATTTTCTCATGTTCATTCAACTTTTGCAAAACCAAGTCCATTGGCGAATGAGGTAAATTGAATCCTTGTTGTTGAAAACCTTGATTTGGGTATTGGTTATAAGGTGGAAAACCTTGAGGATTGAAACCTTGGCGTTGAAAGCCTTGGTTTTGCATCGGATAATTACCTTGGTTTCCATTTGAGCCTCTAACATTGGCATTACCTTGAAAATTAGCTCTTGGCGGCCCTTGGTTGTTTTGGTTAGGTTGTGGTGGTCTTTGTTGAAAACCGGGTGGAGCCAAATAATTTGTCGAGTTGTAAGACAAGTGATTAATATCGACATTAGGCTTGAAATGAACTCTCTCGGTGTTGTTGTAAGCATACACTTCCGCGTGAGATTGATCATAAGCTTTATCACAGTTAGCATAAGAGTGTGACCCACCACAAGTTTCATAAGTTATATTAAGAGCATGGGCATGTTGAGTGGGAGGGTTATCTCGAAGAACAAGATGTTTTACTATAGAAGTAAGCTCCCTGATTTGAGTAGTGGCTTCACTCTCACTGGCACTAGCCATAGTAGCCCTAACACTCTTGGTTTGGACTTTGGCTTTGTTCTCAATGATATCCCATGCGGCATTAGAAGACATAACCAAAATGTTACCCCCCGAGGCACTATTTAGCAAATCTTGGTCATTCATGCTTAAACCATTGTAAAAAGTGTTAAGTTGATGCACTTTTGTGAAACCATGTTGTGGACACTTTCTTAAAAGTTCCTTAAAACGGTCCCAAGATTCACTAAATGTCTCACCGTACTTTTGTTCAAAATTAATGATTTCATTCCGCAAAGCGGTAGTACGTGAGGGTGGGAAAAAGTAGTTGATGAATTTGGTCTCTAAATCCGACCACGTAAGAATACTTTGTGGCGGTTCCTTATCAAGCCAATTCCGGGCTTGTCCCTCTAAGGAGAAAGGAAAAAGTTGCAAGCGAATCACTTCTTGTGAAACCCCATTAAACTTGACCGTATTAGTGAGTTGAAGAAACCTTTTTAAATGGTCATGAGGATCATCAAGTGTACGCCCCAAGAATGGTTGAGCAGAGACCATTTGAATGAAGCCGGATTTGAGCTCAAAGTTGTTGGCTCCAATCTCGGGTATGACAATAGCATCGGTGTTGCCCTCTACGTACGGTTGCAAAAGCTCGATCATTGGTCGATTGTCCATGGTGACAATAGGTGGAGTTACGACTTCGGCTTGAATTGCTTTCTTCTTACGAGCACGGGTAGGCATGCACACCTACAAGAAATATTTTTTGTTTTTATGTTTTTCTATTTTTTTGGATTTTTTGAAAATTTTATATTTTTTAGGATTTTTGAATTTTTTTGAAAATTAGACTCGAAAAATAGCGTTCAAGAGTGAACGGATCCTAAAATCCAACGAGTCTCTCACAATAAACCGTTAATCTTCACAAAAAGAGCCGGCAGCGGCGCCATTTAATAACTCGATTTTAGCCAGGTTATATAAAAGTTATCGTCTGATCTTTTCGAATTGATTACCAGTAGAAAGGAATTTATAGTGTGACTCAGTCGTTCTTGGTGGAATAAAAAGGTTTTCATTGACTATAACTAATTAAAAATGCAAATTTAAAAATAAATGGCAGATTAATAAAAGGATAAACTAATAAAGACTTAAACGAAATATAGATAAAAGCTGAAAAGATTAAACTAAAAATACAACTTAAAACATAAATGACGAAAGATTAAAACTCGACAAAAAGTAAAATTTGCAAACTTAAAAATATAACTAAGACAAGACAAGTTTAAAAATAATACTGAGTAAAAATGCGGGAAAAGAAAAATTCAAAAACTAAGATAAAAACACTAGTCAGATCGCAACACGATCGCAACCAATGAACGTGGTTGGATCGTACCCTGATCGTACTCTGGATCGCACCCACGATCGCAACAAGTGATCGTGGTGTGGATAAAGGAGTGTGATCGCAACAAGCGATCGTACTGGGTGATCGTAGTAATGGATCGCAAGTAGAAACCCTAGGGTTTATGCGATCACACTTACTCGATCGTAAGAAGCAGAAACCTTTAAGAACAGTAAGATGGAATCCAATAAGCAAATAAGCTAAACTAAATAAGCTAACTTTGACAATAAGCACACATCAAAACTTTACCAAAGCAATAATAAAACGAATACAATAAGCACAACTTTGAAGACTTTCAAAACACGAAATAAGTAAACAAAATAGGCAAACTTTAAAAAGATGAAACTTTTTAGAAAACTCAAAAACAAATAAGCTAAATACCAAATAAGCCAATAAGATTGTCAAACTTATAGCTTAATTCGTATAAAAGCTTAGATTAAGATCAAAAGATAAGCTTTTTGATAAATCAAATATCAAAATTAAACAAAAAGCATAAAGATTTCGGATTAAAAATAGATAAAAACTAAGAAAGGTAGAATAAGATGAAGATTTAAACAAGATTTAAGCTATCAAAAGTAAAGATTTGATTAAAAAACAAGAAAGGAAGATAAAAGATTAAGATCCTAGTGAGAGAAACTATCACTTTCTCTCTCTAAAATTACCTACAAACATGAAAATGAAGACTAATTCTAAAACTAGCTAACCCCCCTCCTAATGTGTTTAGGAGGGTATTTATAGGAAAATGGGGAGGTTAAGCATGTGTTGCTTCATTCTTTCTTTCTTTCTCGTCTTTTCGTCTTTTAAGTTCTTCGACTTTATCGACTTTTTTCTCGGGATTAATTAAACTCGTCTTATAATTTCTTCACTTATTTAGACTTGAGTTCTTCGGTTTTATTAAACTTCCGTCTTTAGACTTTTCTTTGATAAATCTTCAGAATAGGCCTTGGACTTCCGTTCTTTTTGCACTCTTGATCTCTTGACTTCGTCTTTTGTCTATTTCTTCGATAAAAGCCCGTGAAAGCCCGTGTTTTCCTCCCTTTTCACATTCTGGTCCTAAATTACAACAAAAACACAAACCACACATAATTCCGACATTTACGACATAAATACACGTTTGGGCTTGGTTATTATTGTAATTTAGTGGTAAAAGGATGGGTGTTTTCACACCTACCAGACAAGCATACCATAAAAATCTTGTGTTCTAAGTTTATAAAAAATGTATTCCCCCTCGCGGGTTTTAAAATATTTAAAATTGACCAAACGTCTAATAGTCGATACATGACTTCACGAGATATCAATCGCTCATTGATCGAGAACGGGATGCCCAACGGTCGACATATGACCGAACGAGACAATAGACGATGATAAACGATGACAAACACACCATAAACTTAACCAACTTTCAACAACACTAATAACCCAATACATAAATCTTTGAATCTTCTAATTCCTTTTCGGAAACCAGCCAAGAAACTCCAAATGATGATGATGTTGATCTTGTTGATTATGATATAATCTTGAATACTTATACTACAATTCTAGCTCTAAAATCTTTAATATAGAAATTGGCTAAATATTGACATTGAAATAGCATTTGTGTGTTGTTTTTCTACATGGCAGATGTTAATAGAAAAGAGGTGGTGATATCTTTTATTTATTTATGTATAAGATATAAAGTTTATATGGATAGACATGCAAATTGAAAATGATGAATGTCTAGTAGTTCTCAAAATAAGACACGTAATGAGTTGTATCACCAAATGGTAAGAGTTGTGAGACGTGTGGACAAAATGTGGGGTGAGATTTTATAAATTTTGCTCCACAATTTGCTAAAGCGGGTATTATCGAAGTCCGATATTTTAAAAGTTACGCGATATAAAACTGACACGTAAAACGAAAAATAAACGCTCAATATAAAATAAAAACATCAACATTTGGGGGACATTTATGTTTTGATAATTAAATGACTTAAAATATTTAATGAGTTGAATGAACGAATGAAACATAAAGGTTTAACGTAAATTACGAAAAATACTTTTAAAATAAAATAAAATAAAAATTAAACGACAACAATAGAAAATATTAAATATCAAAACTATCGATAATAACATGTAAAATTTTGGGCATCCGTCGATATCGTGATCACTAATAGTCCTTGTTACTCGTCAAAACATAAAAATAAAATATTAAATATCGGTTTCAACTTAAACCTTTAAACATAATGGTATTTAACGCCATTAAATGTTTCAAAAATAATTGAAAGATAGAATTAAGTAATGGCCTTATTTTTGCAGGTTTTACATTATATCCGTTCGCTGAGCGTATTGCTCAGCCGTATTTTCTTTCCATGACTCATACGGCAGGTACCCAAGGACGGACTTGAGTATTTAGTGGACGTGCATAGGATGTGAGCTACCTTATACTTCTATTCCTTTTTTCATTTCATTTACTTTAAGCAGATTTTGAGTTTATGTTTGGGAGCCGATGTTTGATTCCGGTTTTCCTTTATGGCCTTGTATGTTTTATTACATATTACCTTGCATGCTTTGATGACACGCCATAATTATCATGTAACGGTCTACTTATCAAAGTGGGGTGTTACACTAACACTCCCCCGCAGTTTGAGCAGGAGGAGTACGAACACTCAAACTGGCACGAAACACTTCAAATAATGCAATCGGTAAACCCTTGGTTAAAATGTCGGCATACTGATATCTAGAGGGCACATGAAGCACTCAAACTTGACCTCTAGTAACCATATCTCGAACAATATGAATATCTATCTCAATATGTTTAGTCCGTTGATGCTGAACCGGATTAGCTGTCAAGTAAATGGCACTCACATTGTCACAATAAACCAGTGTAGCTGAGAATAATGGGGTATGAAGCTCACGGAAAAGGTTACGAAGCCAAGCTGTTTCGGCAACAACATTAGCCACACCACGATATTCCGCCTCAGAACTTGATCTAGAGAGTGTATGATGGCGTTTTGATGACCATGATAGGAGATTATCTCCCAAGAAAACACAATAACCAGAAGTAGAACGTCGAGTAGTAGGGCACCCAACCCAATCAGCATCAGAATAAGCAACCAGAGATCTCGTAGACGAAGCATAAAGTTGGAGACCATAATCCAATGTACCACTCGCTTGAGAGCAGCAAAATGAGGCTCACGGGGATCATGCATGTGAAGACAAACCTGCTGTACAACATAAGAAATGTCGGGACGTGTAAAAGTTAAGTACTAAGACCACCTGCAAGACTTTGATATAATGTGGGATCAGAAATTGGATCCTCGTCTGAACCAAGTTTGGATTATGTGTCAACTGGTGTAACACCCCACTTTGATAAGTGGACCGTTACATGTATTTATGGCGTGTCATCAAAGCATGCAAGGTAATATGTACTAAAACATACGTGACCAAAAGGGAAAACCGGAATCAAACATCGGTTCTCAACATAAGCCCAAAACATAACTAAAGTAAATGAAATTAGAAGGACAAAACAAGTGTCCAAATAAGCATAAGTATAAGAAGGCAACATGAGAAGAAGTCTAAGGCATCTTCCATCCTATGTACGTCCTCCAAATGCTCAAGTCTGTCCTTAGGTACCTGCCGGTTTGGGACATGGAAAGGAAATATACGGCTGGGCAATACGCTCAATGAACGGATATATAACATGGTATGAATGACAGAAATATAAGTAAATAGTGAAAAGCAACGGAAATGTATAAGTCCTGGAAAACCTGGAACATGTTTATAAAATTGGTTTTATAGTTTAAAAATCTTATGATTAACTTATGAAGACTGTATTTTAAATTTAGCCAAGAGCCCATATAGGTAATGAGGTATCAACGTGCATGAATACTTAGAGGGGTGACCTCATCATGCAGTTAGAGGGGTTGCCTCTTCGAACACCCCACTTGGATAAATGGACCGTTACGTGTATTTATGGCTTGTCATCAAAGCATGCAAGGAAATATATTAAACATTAACTGACCGTAACAGAAATACCAGAATCAAACATCGGTAGTCCAAACATAAGCTCAAAATATAAAAATTAAATACTGAAAGAAAAGGACGAAACAGTGTCCAAACAACCAAAGTAATGTATGTGTGAATAAAATAATGGAGCCTGGATAGCTCCCATCCGATGCACGTACTCTCTTAGAAGTCCTAAGATCGTTCGTGTGTACCTGTTGTTTGGAAACATGAAAGGAAACTACGGCTGAGCATAACGCTCAGTGAACGGGTATGAAGCAGGATAATAATATACGGGAATAGAACTGATAACAAATACTGAACTATAACTGTTATGACGATTTGGAGCAAACTGTGTAAAATCTGATATATTTGATTAATAAATATAAAACTGACTTATTAACTGTTAAATCTGTAAACATGCATTTACTGTATTTTAATTGCTAGAGCTTATATAGGTCATGTGCTGTAACAACTCTACATGAATAACTGGAGGGGTGACCTCGTCATGCTGTAGAGGGGTGACCTCTAAATAATGTGCTGGGTGGAGGGATCAACTTCAATGTGAAGGATGTAGAGCACACATCACCTTCACCTGATAATTGTAATCTGATAAGCCTAGGATGCATCCATACGCCCCACTAAAAATATTGCTAAAATGGCCAAACTGAGCTGAGTGGGATGATGCAGGATATCACTCTCCTGCATGTGAGTCACGACACCGGTGCCTCAAGTGTCATGGTTACGATACCTCCGTAACTAGTACAACTAACTGGTCATGCTTGTATATAAGGTTTAGGCAATATCTTAGTTATTAAAACTGATTTCAGATAATTCTTATAACATATAAATAGGGAAAACAATTGGTTGCAGACGGAAATCCTAATCATGCATAGAAGGGAAGTCGTTACTGAAAGGACGGGAAATCCGTACCTCGTGTCCAGTAATCGACCGAGATCAACTGACAGAAAGTCTACTCTGATTCCACGCGAGCTACATGAATAAAGGACGCGAATAAGTGATCTGATCTTCATTTAATTACTGATTTTATTGGTTTCTTATTTATTTATTTATGAAATTTTGTACGTATATTAACTGATAAATCTGAACTTATAATAATTCTTTCTAATATATTACGACCTACTACTAATTATGATACAAACGTGTTCTGACATTATATTAATATTGTAATAATTAACTCTTTAAAACATAAAGTTTCTAATTTAGAAAGTTTCTAAAATAGTTTAATTCGTATAAAAAATTTATACCCTTTTAAAACATTACAACTATTTAAATTAAATTCATTTAAAATACAATTTTAAACATTTAAAACAAGTAATTAAAAAGGTATAATATAAATATCTTCATTTTATTATATTTATAATTATGCCCCGAGCCTACCGAGATACCCCTTCTCGGTCGCACTAAAAAAATTAACATATTATACAAAATCTGTCTATTTGAATCAGCGACAGAAAACTGTCACTAAAAAGTGTCACTAAAAACTGAGTTTTTAAAACTGTCTGAAAAAGCAATTCTGTGACAGAAAATAGTGTCACAAAAACCGTCGCCAATCTTAAAGCAAAAGTCTATTTTCTGTCTATATTCTTGGTACCGATAAAGTCTTTGTTCCCACGGTCCGCCTAAATCTTCCCACCGTTTTCATAAGCCCAAACGCACCCTTTTCTTTGGCTTGCTGATCTACTGGTCGGCTTAACCAAACCCCCCACCAAGACCTTAAGGTCTCAGCTGGGCTCCATGCTAACTGAGCCCCTTTTTTTATATACACTGGTCGAGCTGGGCAAGGGGAACAAAACTACCGAGGGTTTTAGAGACTCTCAGTTTGTATACAACATCAAACCAATAACCAGTAATTCGAGGGTACAAGGATTAATAAAAAGCTTCAGAAAGATCATTTACCTATCACGTGATTAGGAGTAACAGATGAATACACAACCCGTATGGCTATAAGAATCGACCCCCCCCCCCCCTTTTGTTGTTCTTGAAGCCGGCGAATCAAAACCCTAGTATCTTCTCTTATTTTTTTCTTTTTTTCTGTGTTTTGTTTCTACTCGTCTGGTACACCAAAAGGGGTTATCCACGTTTTCTTTTTGTATCAAAATGGGCTTGGCCCAACTCCATTTCTTTTCTCTTTTTTTTATTTACAAACAGAACCGGCCCCCTTTTAGATGTACAAACTTTTCATTTTTTTTAAACGTAATCGTATATATTATTCCCGCGTGTTTTTTTAGTTTTCAGAACGTATAGTTTCTGCTTATTTAATATACAGGTAATTAAATACGGGTTTTACAATTCTTCCCCTCTAAAAAGAATATTTCTTCCCCGAATTAAGGATACAACTGTACTGGGTTTTACAATTCTCCCTCTCTAAAAGGAAAATTTGTCCTCGAATTTGGGTATTTTAAGCTGGGAAATATTTCTAACAGAACGACACATGTACTGAAAGAACGTGAAAGCTAAAATATATATAGACTGAAAGACGTGTAACTAAAAGACGTACCCGAACTAAAATTGTAAGTGAGGATAAGAAGTCCGTATAGACTCCTCTGTTTCCCAAGTGGCCTCCTGCTCGGTATGGTTCCTCCACAGGATCTTGACGAAAGGAATGGTTTTCCTTCTCATAACTCGATCCTGGCGATCTAAAACTGCTTCGGGTTCCTCAATATAAGATAGATCCTCCCGAATCTGATCGAGTGGATAATTCACTTTGTGAAGCTCATGATAGTTGTACCCTCTGAGTAATGATACATGAAACACGTTGTGGACGTGTGAAAGCTGAGGTGGTAACGCCAACCGATATGATACTTCACCGACACGTTCAAGGATTTCGAACGGTCCGATATAACGAGGGCTGAGCTTGCCTTTGAGGCCAAAACGTCTGACGCCGCGTGCGGGTGATACTTTGAGGAACACACGATCCCCAGTCTGAAATAATAGATCTCTGCGATGCTTGTCGGCTTAACTCTTCTGGCGAGTACGCGCTTCTTGCAGCTTTGCCCTAGCAATGGCGACTTTTTCATTTGTCAGCTCTATTAATTCTGGTCCCTCAATTAAACGTTCTCCGAACTGATCCCAACAAATAGGAGCTCGGCATTTTCTACAGTATAACATCTCGAATGGAGCACGTTTGATACTGGCATGCCAACTATTGTTGTAGGCAAACTCGACCAAGCAAATATAGTCATCCCAATGTCCTGTCCATTCTAATGCACAGGCGTGTAGCATGTCCTCCAAGGTTTGTATAGTACGCTCTGACTGACCGTCCGTCTGCGGATGGAAAGCTGTGCTGAGCTTGAGCTTGGTTCCCCAAGCTTTATTCAAAAATTCCCAGAAGTGAGAAGTGAAACGTGGATCCCTGTCTGATATAATTTCTAAAGGTGTACCGTGTAATCGTACAATCTCCTTTGTGAATAGTTCCGCTAATTTACTGACTGCGAAATATTTACGGATAGGAATGAAATGTGCAGACTTAGTCAAACGATCGACAACAACCCAGATTGCATCATGTCTCCGCTGAGTTTGTGGTAATCCGGTGACAAAATCCATAGAGATCTTGTCCCATTTCCATATTGGAATATCTAATTGCTGGAGAAGACCGTTGGTACGTTGATGCTCTATCTTAACCTGTTGGCAGGTTAAGCATTTAGAAACAAAGGTGGCGACATCCTGTTTCATACCGCTCCACCAGAAATGTTGCTTAAGATCGTGGTACATCTTAGTGGAACCTGGATGGATAGAGAACGGAGAGCTGTGAGCCTCATTCATTAAAGCTTCTCTGAGAGCAGGGTCTTCTGGAATGCAGAGTTTGGTACCCTGCCATACGATACCATCGTTATCGATACGAAATTCAGTCTGCTGGTCAATGTTCTGGACAATCGCCCAGATTTCACCATCATCTTTTTGTGCGGCTTTAATCCTGGAGAGTAAATCCGGTTCTACCCTCAGGCTAGCCCAGTATACCCTCTGTCCACGTACTAAGAGCTCAATATCATACCGCTCTATGTCCTGAATAATTTCTTCCTAAACCTTGATGCCATTTATCATTCCTGACTTTCTGCTAAGGGCATCTGCTACTACATTTGCTTTACCAGGGTGATACTGAATATTAGTGTCATAGTCCTTCAGTAGTTCTAACCATTGCCTCTGTCTCATGTTCAGGTCTCGCTGTGTAAATATGTACTTGAGACTTTTGTGATCGGTGAAGATATCACACGACTCACCGTATAAATAATGCCTCCAGATTTTAAGGGCGAAAACGACTGCTGCGAGCTCTAGATCATGCGTAGGATAATTTTTCTCATACGGCTTTAGTTGACGCGAAGCATAGGCAATGACTTTCCCATGCTGCAAGTACACAGCCTAAACCCTTTCCTGAAGCATCACTGTAAATCTGATAACCACCTGTACTGGATGGAAGAGTAAGGATCGGCGCGGAAATTAAACGATGCTTGAGTTCTTCGAAACTATTTTCTCTCTCCTCAGTCCATATAAACCTTTCCCCTTTACGCATAAGTTTGGTCAATGGTAATGCCAAACTGAAAAATTTTCTACAAATATGCGGTAATATCCCGCTAACCCAAGAAAACTGCAGATTTCAGTGACAGATGTCGGTCTCGACCATTTAGTGATAGCCTCCACCTTTGCAGGTTCCATGGTGATCCCTTCTGCCGAAACAATATGGCCCAAAAACGCCACTTTATTCAACCAAAACTCACACTTAGAAAATTTAGCACAAAGCTTCTCTCGTCGGAGAATTTGCAAAACTGAACGGAGATGATCCTCATGTTCCTCTTTAGATTTGGAGAAAATAAGGATATCGTCGATGAATACAATCACAAATTTGTCTAGGAATTCGTGAAAGACCCGGTTCATCAAGTCCATAAATACCGCAGGTGCATTCGTGAGACCGAATGACATAACAACAAATTCGTAATGACCGTACCTCGTGCGAAAACCAGTTTTGGATATATCCTGCTCTTTTACACGCAACTGGTGGTAAACTGATCGTAGATCGATTTTTGAGAAGTATTTGGCACCCTGAAGCTGATCGAATAAATCGTTAATACGAGGAAGTGGATAACGGTTACGAATAGTGAGCTTATTCAGCTCACGGTAGTCAATACACAGTCGCATACTACCATCCTTCTTTTTGATAAACAAAACTGGCGCGCCCCAAGGTGACACGCTTGGACGAATGAAACCCCTTTCTAGAAGTTCCTGAGCTGATCTTTCAGTTCCTTAAGCTCTACAGGAGCCATACGGTAAGGAGCTTTAGATACTAGTTATGCACCTGGAATGAGATCGATACCAAATTCTACCTCTCGCATGGGAGGTAAGCCTGGGAGTTCCTCTGGAAAATCTGACACAACTGGCTGATCATGAATTGAAGGTGTCTAGGAAGCAGTGTCATGAACTGTAGCTAGGAAACCCTTACAACCATGGTATAATAGAGTACGGGCCTATAAAGCTGAAATGATCTGTACATGTTTTCCTGGTAGGAAACCCCGGTGAATATACTCTGGTGTCTGGACATCACCGAAGATGACCCGGTGAGCATGACAATCTATGGTGGCACAATGAACTGACAACCAATCCATACCCAGAATAATATCGAACTCGCACATATCTAGAGGAAGGGCACTGACTGGACGGATTCTATCGTCAAACTCAAGAGGAAGGTCCTTGTACACCTGGGTAATGAGTACCGAGTCTCTCATAGGAGTAGATATACTAAGTACATTGTCTAGTGGCGTAGGGGTCATGTTTATTTTAACAGCATATGAAGTAGATATCACCGAGTGTGTGGCGCCTGTATCGAAAAGTACGCAGGTAGCCTGTCCGTATATAAACAAAATGCCAGTAATGGTACCTGTGGTCTTATTTGCTTGCTCACGGGTAGTAGTGTAGACGCGACCAGTGGTTGGTGGTAGTGGTGGTGGTGGAGGTAAAATCTGAGGAATCTGGCCTGATGTACCGGCAGCATCCCCGCTCTTGCAATCTCTCTTCATATGGCCCGACTGGCCACACTTGTAACAACCACTCGAACCACGACGGCAAGGCCCCGGGTGTTTCTTCCCACATGTGATGCAAGTGGGATAAGAATACCCGGTAGAAGCAGCTCTGGTTTGCTGAGAACCTGATTTACAAAGATAAACACGTGTCACCATTCTGATAACATAACTGAAATAAGGCTGCTTGGCTGAAATTTAAAATTACCAGAATTTGCCGGTCGGGCAAACTGTTGACCTCTGTTTTTTTGGTCACGCCCCTGTCCAGCATCTCTGTTGGAATACACAAAATTTAAGATCTGTTTTACACATTAGTCTAGTGTTTTTGGAGCTTAATGAATCGCATGTAGTTGCCAGATGAGTTTGAGCTGGCGCGGTAGTTATCACCACCGCTCCTCTTATCTGATCGATTGCGGTCATAAGACTGACTGTGGTTTCTGTAGTTTTGCTGTGGAGTAGCCGATTGGGATCGGTCTCCTCCCCTGTGTCTCCAAGATTATAATTGGATAAGGCATGACATATAAGTTGACAAGTAATAATCGGAGTTAAATTGTTTAACTCTGTTGGATGAGGTGTACCTCTTTTCAGGACGCTCTACATTCTCGAGCTCATCCCTCTCGAAAAGCATCTCAATATCACGAGGTGCATTAGCTACTTGTGACACATTATTAAACGTGGCACTCACCAGCCTATCTGCAGTCCTAGAGTGAAGAGCCCAACGAAATTGTTTCGCTTGCTCCTCCGCGGTACCCGCAACCTCCCCTAAGAATCCAGCCATCCTGAGGTATCGGTGCATGAACTCTATACTGTTCTCGCCATGATTCTCACGAATGACGTGAAAGTCCCTCTTCAGTTTAGCTTGCTCAACATGCGGGAAAAACTGGTCATAGAACATCATCTTAAACCGTGCCCAGGTCAAAGTAAGCTCCCAAGCATCTCCCCCATTTGCCAGTTTCTGAGACCTCTACCAATGCAGAGCAGCACCCTCCAGTTTGTAAATTGCAAGCCTAACCTTGAAAGCATCACCACAACCCATAGCTCCAAAAAATTTCTCTACATGATAGATCTAGTATTCTGCGTCAGTTGGAGCTACAGTCTGTTCAAAAGGTCGAGGTTTCTGTTTGTTAAACAAATCTAGCCAGGTGGCTAAAGTGGCAGGTGGTGGAAGCAGGAGGGTTGTTATTCTTCTGAGGTCCGTTTTGGTATTCAGCTCGGATCTCATCACGAATTTGGGGTAACATGGCTTGTATAGCAGCCTGAACAACAGCCGTAATAGCAACTGCGTTAGCATCATTTTCGTTTTCGCGTCTGGGTGGCATCTGAAATAACAGAGGATAAGTTGATAAAATTGTCAGAACCTGGGTAACAAATTTGAATATGCATGGTGTGGTCCATGGAGGCATAGCTAACAAATATGATATGAATACTGGTGAACGCCTATGGCCAGTTCACAAAATGACAATTTACTGAAACATAAATCTGACATGAGTAAGGATGAACGTCTATGGTCAGTTCATCTATACAAAATCTAAACGGTAAGGGTGAACGCCTATGGTCAGTTCACCAAAACGAAAAGTTCGCTGAAAAGCACATGCGATTAAGTATGGCCAGTCTTGTACTAACCGTTTACTTAATCAAAATTTTGAAAACCCGACTGATAAAATACATGAGTAGCATGGGATATAACGACGCCAAAATATAGGAAGTTCTTGGTGACTAACCTCTAATCATAGGTCAAGTTTTAGAGCCTACAGGTCGAACATCGCGCGCTCTGATACCATAATTGTAACACCCCACTTGGATAAATGGACCGTTACGTGTATTTATGGCGTTTCATCAAAGTATGCTATGCAATGTATTAAACATTAACTGACCATAACGGAAGTATCGGAATCAAACATCGGTAGTCCAAACATAAGCTCAAAATATAAATATTAAATACATAAAGAAAAGGACGAAAAAATGTCCAAACAACCAAAGTAATGTATGTGTGCATAAAATAAAGGAGTCTGGATAGCTCCCATCCAATGCACGTACTCTCTTAGAAGTCCTCAGATCGTCCCTGTATACCTGCCGTTTGGAAACATGAAAGGAAACTACGGTTGAGCATAACGCTCAGTGAACGGATATGAAGCAGGATAATAATATACGGGAATAGAACTGATAACAAATACTGAACTTTAACTGTTATGACGATTTGGAGCAAACTGTATAAAATCTGATATATTTGATTTATAATTATAAAACTGACTTATTAACTGTTAAATCTGTAAACATGCATTTACTGTATTTTAATTGCCAGAGCTTATATAGGTCATGTGCTGTAACAACTGTGCATGAATAACTAGAGGGGTGACCTCATCATGTTGTAGAGGGGTGACCTCTAAATAATGTGTTGGGTGGAGGGATCAACTCCAGTGTGAAGGGTGTAGAGCATACACCACATTCACCTGATAACTGTAAACTGATAAGCCTAGGATGCATCCATACGCCCCACTAAAAATACTGATGAAAAGTCCAAACTGAGCTGAGTGGGACGATGCAGGATATCACTCTCCTGCATGTGAGTCACGACACTGGTGCCTCAAGTGTCATGGTTACGGTACCTCCATAACTAGTACAACTAACTGATCATGCTTGTATATAAGGCTCAGGCAATCTTAGTTATTAAAACTGATTTCAAATAATTCTTATAACATATAAATAGGGAAAACAATTGGATGCAGACGGAAATCCTAATCATGCATAGAAGGAAGTCCTTACTGAAAGGACGGGAAATTCGTACCTCGTGTCTAGTAATCGACCGAGATCAACTGACAGAAAGTCTACTCTGATTTCACGTGAGCTACATGAATAAAGGACGCGAATAAGTGATCTGATCTTCATTTAATTACTGATTTTATTGGTTTCTTATTTATTTATTTATGAAATTCTGTACGTATATTAACTGATAAATCTGAACTTATAATAATTATTTCTAATATATTACGACCTACTACTAATTATGATACAAACGTGTTCTGACATTATATTAATATTGTAATAATTAACTCGTTAAAACATAAGGTTTCTAATTTAGAAAGTTTCTAAAATAGTTTAATTCGTATAAAAAATTTATACCCTTTTAAAACATTACAACTATTTCTTTGGCTTGCTGATCTACCGGTCGGCTTAACCAAACCCCCCACCAAGACCTTAAGGTCTCGGCTGGGCTCCATGCTAACCGAGCCCCTTTTTTTATATACACTAGTCGAGCTGGGCAAGGGGAACAAAACTACCGAGGGTTTTAGAGACTCTCGGTTTGTATACAACATCAAACCAATAACCAGTAATTCGAGGGTACAAGGATTAATAAAAAGCTTCGGAAAGATCATTTACCTACGTGATTAGGAGTAACAGATGAATAGACAACCCGTATGGCTATAAGAATCGAACCCCCCCTTTTTTGTTCTTGAAGTCGGCGGCTCAAAACCCTAGTATCTTCTCTTTTTTTTCTGGGTTTTGTTTCTACTCGTCTGGTACACCAAAAGGGGTTATCCCCCTTTTTCCTTTTGTATCAAAATGGGCTTAGCCCAACTCCATTTCTTTTCTCTTTTTTATTTATTTACAAACATAACCGGCCCCCTTTTAGATGTACAAAATTTTCATTTTTTAAACGTAATCGTATATATTATTCCCGCGTGTTTTTTTAAGTTTTTAGAACGTATTGTTTCTGCGTATTTAATATACAAGTAATTAAATACGGGTTTTACACCTCTAATTATACTGGTCTGGGTAGGAGGGATCAACTCCCTGTGAAGGATGCAAGGCACACACCACATTCATCATGAAAATCTTGAAAACATGTAAGTAGGATGCACCCATACGCCCCACATGATAATATAAATAAATGGACAAAACTGAAAGGGACGCCACAAGCAATCACTCCGTCGTGAGGAAGTCCTAACACTGGTGCCTCCAGTGTTATGGTTATTGTACATCCGGTAACTAGGTGGAACTGGCATGCATGTATATAGCTCAGGCATTTAAAATATAAACATAAGCATTCAAAACATATAAAATAACTGGGGAAAACAGATGGCTGCAAACGGGGAATCCTAATCAAACATACGAAGGAATGTCCATACTGATGGTAGGAATATCTGTACCTTATGTCTAGTAGTGAAGCTAGAATGGAAAGTTAAACGATCTACTCCGACTTCGCGGATACTACATAAATAAGGGACATGTATGAGTTGTCTGATTACCGTGTATTTTACTGGTTTTGTGTGTTCTTGGTTTATTTTATATGTTCTTGTCATGTTTTACTATTTTAAGTGTTATTATGTATTTATTCTTGTTTTACATGTATTCTGATTATGTATTTCATGTATTCTTGTATTACTATACTTGTAATGTAATAATAAGTAACTTTCTAAAAATAGCAGGTTTCCAAAAATAGAAAGTTCGCAAAAATGGAAAGTTTCCAAAAATAGTAAGTTTCTAAAAAATAGAAAGTTTCTAAAGATAGTAAGTTTCCTAAAATAGAAAGTTCCCATAAATAGAAATAAGCTGAATTAATAAGTCTAAAATATAAGCTAGTGCTTATAGGTCATAAGTTATATGTCATGATGATTTATTAGTAATGTCTATTAAATTAAATACTTAGGCTAACGTGATTATTAATTAATAATAAAAATGCATGGTTTATTAATTAATAATATGTCATGGTTAAATTAATAAACTTTACCTTATACAATTTAATTTAATTAAGTCATGGTTTAACTTAATTAGATCTAAGAAAATACTTAGGTTGTAACATGATTTATTTAATTTAAATAAAATAACCTTAGTCGTGCTTTTAATTAACTAATTAATAATGCATGTAAAATAATTTAATTAATTAATTAATTAAAACATTTGCTAATAAAATGTGTCCGAGCCCTAAACCCAAGAAAACAAAACCGAGCACCAAACACCACCCACACAGCCCGCGGCTGGTGGCCGGCGGCTAAGAAACCCTTGGCTGCAGCCGCTGGTTGCCGCTGCTGGCCAACAGTTCCCACCGGCTTCAATCGATTCCACCTGCCGAGCCAAATACCCGCCGGCCTCAAGCCGGTTCCTACTATTTTTGCTAGGTCTCCCCTTGTGGGGGCCTGGCTTGCTGCTGCTCGAACCAAAACCACACCAAGCCCCATGAGGGTCTCGGCTGCTGGTGGAAAATGCCCACCGAGAGCCTAGAGCTCTCGGTTTGTGTGACGAACCAAAACAAACCCCAACAAACCTTTTCTTGTTAAATCCTTAATCATAAACATGTATTTAATTATGTTTTAAGAGATTCATACCCATGTGTTCATAATTAAAATAAAAGGAAGAAAAGATTAAGGTTTTGATGAATACCAAACACGTGAATGAATATAGGTTGGAACCACGAACACGAACACGTAGTAATCCAATATCAAATCACAAAAATCGTCCTTGTTTTCCCTTGGTGGTGCCGCGGATAGGAGGTAAGAGGGGACTAGGGTTTATTGAGTTTTTGCAAAAAATGTAATATGAATTCCATGGGAAATTAATTGGTATTCATGGTTTTTAAATGGGCCGGGATAAAAGGCCCTCCCTTTTCTTGTTCTTGTTGCCGCGGACACACACACAAGCCCAAACACATTTCATTTGTTTTTCGTGTTAAATAATATTCATATGCATTCGTGTTTTAGATGTCGTGAATTAAATATTATACGTAATATTTATCGTGCATTAATAATATACGTAATTCTTGTAATTTAATGTTCGTGACACGTGTCGTTTGTTATTAATGGAAAGTTTTAAATTATTTGTGTTTTTATGTAGTGTATTGTTCATGGGTATTTATGCGGGTTTTAAAACTGGAGTCCGAGTGGAATTAAATGTAGTCATATGTGATCTACCTAAAAGCTCCAAAGCATATTTATTCTGAGATAGAAACATCCCTCTGGAGTCACGAATAACAGATATCTCTAAAAAGTAATTAAGAGGCCCTAAATCAGTCATCTCAAACTTTGTATGCAAAGAAGTAATAATAAGATGCAATAAAGCTGTAGAAGAATCTGTCAGTACAATATCATCAACATAGATCAACAAATAAGCGGCCTCAACACCATGCCTATAAATACATACTGATGAGTCGCATCGACTAGACGAAAAACCAACTCGATGAGCATAACCTGCAAACCATTGAAACCAAGCATGAGGTGCTTGTTTCAATCCATATAGAGATATCTGTAAACGACACACAAGATGAGGAAACCGAATGTTCACAAAACCTGGTGGCTGATACATATATACAGTCTCAGAAAGATCACCGTTAAGAAAAGTATTCTTAACATCCAACTGATGAATCAGCCAACTCCGAGATAAAGCAAGACTAAGGACAGTGTGAATAGTAGCCTGTTTAACTACCGGACTAAAAGTCTCATCACAATCAACACCAAGTTGTTGACTACGCCTGTTAACCATTAAACGAGCCTTATACCTGCTTAAAGAACCATCAGCATGATACTTGTGCCGAAACAACCACATAGACCGAACAACATTAACATTAGGTGGTCGCGGAATAAGAACCCAAGTACTGTTTTTAATTAACGTATTATATTCATCTTTCATAACATATCTCCAGTTTGGGTGACATAACGCAATAGAAGGAGACTTAGGTAGAGGAGAGATATGAGATACATGACCTTGAAAACGCGGATTAGGCTTAACTGTGCCAACTTGGGCACGTGTGACCATAGGATGAGTGCGGGTTAGGGGTTATGGGTGGTAGGTGGGGTCATCAGAGTTGAAGTAGTTTGTGGAATTAGTTGGGTTGCGGATGTAATCGATTATATAGTCATCGATTGGGTTGGAAGTGGACAGCGGGTCGTAGAGGTTGTTGGGCCGATTGGGGTGTTAGGGGTGTTGGGCTCGTGATGAGCTGGGTTAGTAGTAGTAGTGGGCTCGATTTGAGATGCGTGGTGGTGAATAATATGTTGGATGATAGGAGAGGGTGTGTGATCTAGAAACGTGTAGGATGATGGGTTTGAGGGTGTTTTGGAACTATACGGGAACTGAAGTTCATCAAAAGTGACATGGCGAGAAAGGATAATTTTGTTGGTGGAAAGGTCAAGGCATCGATATCTGCGATGATAGGCGGGATATCCCAAAAAGATACAAGGAGTAGCACGTGGTGCAAGCTTGTGGGGAGTATAGAGATGTGGGTAACAAAGGCAACCAAAAATACGTAAGCGTGAGTAATCAGGTTGTTTGTTAAGTAATTTGGTACATGTTATTTCATGTTGAATGACAGAAGAAGGGAAAAGGTTGAGTAAATAGGTGACCATGTGTAAAGCCTCAACCCAAAAAGTAGGCGGAAATATTTTGAGTTTTGATATAGTGAATTATAGAAGTTTATACATCATCGTCTAAAGATTTGATTTATCTTATTATGTTTTTTATTCCTGTTTATTAAGTTTTACAATACTTAATCTCTTTTTATTTATTAATCATCCGAATGCTCAGTTTGAACTAGGGGTGTAAACGAGCCAAGCTTTTAACGAGGTACTCGATCTCGAGCTTACATATTTTCAAGCTCGATTCGAGCTCGAACAAAAAAATATGCTCGTTTAGTTAAACGAATCGAGCTTTTAAAAGGCAATATTCGGCTCGGCTCGTTTGAAAGCTCGTCTAGTTACTCGAGCCGATTGAGCTTGACGAGCTTAACGAGCCGAACGAGCTAATCGAGCCGAACAATTAAATTTTTATAAAAATTTATATATTACATTTTAGTAAGTATTGATAATTTAATTTTAATTAAAAACAATAAGTATGAAGATATTAAGCTTTATTAAGCAAAAACACAATATGAAATCACCCAAAACATGGACAAAGATGCTAAAACACATCTTAAACATTTCATGCTTTCGCTTTACGATTTGTAAAACACTCCAGCTCTGCAAGTTCTTACAACTATCGATGTGACATGAGATATTCAATAAAACATCTTCAAAGACACGTATTATCAAATAAATTTGGATACAATCATACATAAAATCAAATCCGTTATTCATTAATCAAATAGTCAAATGCAATGAGCAAGTGATGGTCGAATAAGTTATAAATAACATGTGATAACATTAAAGAGATTTAACTTTAAAGGGAGTGTATAAATTAGTCGAATATGATCTTTTGACTAGTATAAGGACATGACTAGTAAAATTATCACACATTGCTTGAAGTAGAAAATTTTTATGGGAAAAAACTCTATATAAGCAAACTCTCATCTTAGTTTTGAACTTAGTTAAGCTTTAGATGTAATTAAACATTAATTTGTATTCATAAACAACGTCTTTGAGCTTATAAGTTACATAAGTTTTAGTTGGAACATTATAATTTTTTTTATAATTGTAAACGAGCTTTCGAGTTCGAGCTTGAGTTAACAAACGAGCCTATCAAGTTCGAGCATGACAATTAGTTTATTGTAGAAGTACAAAAATTTAAAAAAATTTAAATGAGCTTCGAGCTTGAGCTCGAACAACAACAAAAATGTTCGATTCGAGCTCGATCCTATTTGTAAACTTTTGTTCGAGCTCGAGCCGAGCTCGAGCCAGACAGTTAATTAACAAGCTTGGCTTATTTAAGCCAAAACTCGATTCTGCTCGAATCGTTTACACCCCTAGTTTGAACAATATGTGTTATTAGTTATATTTTTTATATTGCACAAGGCCATTAAATGTGTTGTATCATGCGTTATATTACTTGTACATTTTAGTCATGGGGTAGTTTTAATATTAGTATTGATTATATGTGTTGAATTAATGTATGATTGCATTTAATAGTTGTAAATAAAAATTTAAAACTTGTAATGCTTAAAATTTAGTCTTATTTGTACATTATAAGTATTGTACAATGTGCTATATAACTTGGATAAATTAATAATTTTAGAGTAATTAATGAAGAGAGATATCAATATACCCTATAAAGGGTGTATCCCAATTGTTGAATTGTTGAAAGTTGAATCTATAATAGGAATGTTTGAAATATTGGTATATCCAAGGAGCGTTTGAATATTCTTGTGGCTGGAAGAATTGTTGAAAAAGGAAAGTAGTTTATTGTTGGAAATGATAGCTAGATAAATGGAATACCAAATTAAGTTTTGAATGGGATCACAAATTATCAATGACTCTAGCTGGATGATTGGAATAGTAAGTAAAGAATTGCTTGCACGTGGCTGGCAGGAAATTGACTTCTTTGTGATAAAGTTTGATGATTAGGGTTTAAGCCTTTCATATATAAAACACATATTTTAACACACTGACATCATGAACTAAACATATTCACCGACCCTGTTCTTCCACATTCCACAATGGTTAGTTCTAGCTTTTACTAATTTCCATTGATTTAGAACTAACGACTTTAAATTTATTTGTCTGTGTAGTTTAATTTAGATGGATGACATTTGCTTTCTCTATGTTTTTATTTTTTCATATTGGTATTTTAATTTAGGATCGAATATTTTATATGTTGTTATTATGTTAGGAAGATGATTGATGGTACGAGTTGATGCTACAGGTGGTGAGTGGTTGGTTAACCAGGAAAAGTTTTTCGTTGTGGATCTAAGAACATGATTAATGATTAATTGGTAACAAAAATATAACTAACAACTGCTTGTCCATTCAGTTATGTCAATGAACCTAAGCTACTGCTCCTCTCATATTTAATTATTCCCATTTTCATATGGATCTTTGTGTGATTGTGTCTATACATTTTAGTGTGGTTTTTCTTATAAAATATAATTATATTGATATAATTAATAACATGATGAAGTCTCAAATGTGAAATTTTGAAGAAATAATACCACTTGTCAAAATTCTAAAACTAGAACAAAAACGTGTATGTCTCTGTTCTCTCTCTTTGCTAATATTATTATTGGGTCTATTTTCTACAGGTTTATAACACTTTATGCATGATGATTGATGATATTCTAAAGGTTTAGAATGTGTATATCTCTAATTCAAGGTATGATGATGGATTTTGGTGGAGCCAAAGTGGAGAAAAAGACAAGGAAGAAGATTTTAACAATTACATCTTCAAGTATGTTTTTTTTTGCAGTTTCACATTCGATATGTTGGTTATATATTCAGAAGCAACATACTATGATATGTGTTTCAACTTTCATTCTTCCCTTCATAAAAATGACACAAATTATATATGCGAAAATTACGTTTTTCCCAACAAATGGGCTACTGGTATATGGTGTGTGCAAACGGATATTAATCGTTAAAAGCTGATATAGTGATATCTCTTGGAATGCCACATGTACTTCTTCTAAACAAGATTATGAAGTCTGTACCATGTAAATGTCATCCTTTTGCTAAAAATACTTGCCCAAAAAAATATCTTCTACACTCTCCATGTTTTGTATAGGTCTCGAGGCACACTCTGTGACTGGCAACGGAATTGCAAGCATACGCGACTGTATCTACACCTGCTGTGGAAATATGCATAACGTTCCGCGCGCTAGAATTTAAGAAGGCGGAAGAGAAGGTTAGATGATATACCACTTATGGCTTCTTACAAATCGACCACCTGAAGTCGGGTTAGCCATCGCTTTATCAATTTCAGAGGAGACAATTGTTGCCTTTATACATCACTACAAGATTGATTTCCATGGTGAGAAAGAGATGAAATGCATGTCGTAATCGACCACCTGAAGTCAGGTCAGCCTCCACTCTTCCTGATCCATCAACACGGAAACACCAGTACATTCCAGTGACCCCTACTAAAATACCAATGCAGCCTCCCACAATAGCGCCATGAAAAAGTATGTTACCACTGAAACAAGCACTCAAGGCCCAGGGAAAAAGCTTAGAGACAACGCAACTTAAATGAAACTGTGTTGTTACACCTAATTATGTATATATCTACTACTCGACCCCTTTTCTAAAACAAGATCATCGAAGTCGTTGACAACCAGTTGGGATGAACTTGTTAGATCTTTGTAAAAAAATGCTTTTCTTGCATCTCTGTATATAAAGAAACTTATGTAAACCAAAAGTGATAACCTAATGTATGATATATTTGTATGTCTTCACATATTCATTATACACTTATGGGTCGTGTGAAAACACTTAACATCACAAGTTTTCATGAGTTATAAATTAAACGAAGGTAGTTGAATATAAGTAAACGAAGATAGTTGAATAGACGTGCATTCAAGTATGTCTGGGACCTAGCTTTGCTAAAATAGCTAAACTTTGTTGGTGTATTAGACTGCATACAAGAAACACCCATTACACAAAACATTTACCACATTAAATATCAGTCGCTAGGCATTCCTGCCGCTATGCGCGAGTACTCGTCTAGTATATTATAAGTAGTATAGACGTGTGTTGTTTAAAAAAATAGTCGTAATTATTTTCAGTGATTTTTTAACCTTAACGTCTGCTTTCAAATTTATTGCAATTTGTGAAAACTTTTAATGTAAGAGTTTGAAGTTATCTTTTTAACGTTTAGTTATTTTTAAGTAACGTAACATAAATCACTTAGATTAAAGGGAGTGGGGGCAAACCCACTCACCTTCACGTCAGCATCACAGCTTTTAACAAATTCATTAAAACTTATTCACGAGGGTAATGACATTCACCTAAACTCACACATACTACCTATTTTTTTTATTTAAACACACCTCACTCACAAAAAACACTCAAAATTAAACCTAACTTAAAAAATAAAAAACATTTAGGCCCATATATATACAACTCGTTGTGGTGAGTTTGCCCCTGTTTTTTATCTGTATGACTAAGTCGCGTGCGACGTATATGTAAAAGAAATAGGACTCGCTCGCGAATTTCATAAACTCACTCATGGGTTTCCTTTCACTCCTTTTCAGCCTTAGAACGCAAAACTTATCTAATTTAGTGACACTTTGGTAAACTAAGGCGAAAACTTATATAAATTATAATTTACGCAACCAACTACGAATAAGTTTCTATGTAATGTAGTCATTCTCATTAAAAACGTAACGATAGTTTATTATCACTAGTATCTTCCATATATGCGTTTCAGCGACAATCTTAAAGCAAATTATGCCAGAAAATTGTATATCTCGATTTAAATAACTTTACTTTATTTTGTTGTTAGACTAGGAAGAGTGGTACATAACTCACTCACCGTCACGTCAGCGTCACGTTAGCTTTTTAACAAACTCACTACAACTCATTCAAACTCCCCACAGAAGGTAATGGCACACAACAAAACTCATTATAACTCACTACACATCACTCCCATTTTTTATTAAATATTTTTTATTCATACAATTTATAAAAACACGAGTACATAAAAAATTAAAACATGGTACAAAATTAAAAAACGATATATATGAGAACAATTAAGAAAACATAAATATTTAAAAACATAATAATTTAAGCATTGGCAGACAAATGTTCAATCAAATATGCTCGAAGGTTATAATGTTCTTGCGAGGAGCTGATATGCCGCATAACTTGATGAATGTGTTCTTGGGTTTGAAACACATCGTCCGGTTGAATTTCTTCTTCTGGGAACCATTTAGGAGATATTACATATTTTTTTAACTTTCGAATCATATTATGTAATATGATGCATGTGTATATCATATTCAGGAGTCTTTCTTTCCGAAAAGCATGTGAAGGATTGGCTAATATAGCCCATTTCTTCTTCAAGACACCAAAAGCTCTTTCCACATCTTTTCTTGCGGATTCTTGTTTTTGCTTCTATAAAATCCTCTTGTGGTCATCGTTTGATGGTTCGGGAATTGTTTTAAGTGGTTCCAATTCCGAAATGCCTAAGGAAAAGGCGCCCTCGAAGCTGACGCGTCAGTCCTTGGATATATCCCGTCAACAAGATAGTATCCCCATGCATAGTGTACACCATTAGCCACAAACTCCACCTCTGGTGCTCGTCCGGTTTTCAAATCGTTAAATAAAGAGGACTGATATAAAACGTTGAAGTCGTTGTTCGACCCAGAAACACCAAAAAAATGCATGCAATATCCATAAGTCTTCTGACGCCACAACTTCAAGTAAAATGAATGGATTCGATCCATGATCTCGTCTAACATATTTCCCTTTATGGCAGTTGGACAACCGAACCACTCCCAGTCTGTACAATCAAGACTTCCTATCATCCCTGGAAACCCGTGCTTTGCTTCATGACGCGCATAAAGTTTCTCAACATCAGTATACGTAGGTTTCCTCAGATACTCAGAACCGAATATTTCCATAACAGCACTACAGAAATGATCAAGTGATTTTCGAGAAGTTCTTGGGCTCATTTGCAGATAATCATCTAGAAAACAAGGAACGACACCGTATGCCAATTGACGAATTGTAGAGGTGCACTTTATCAACGCCGTAATACCTTCTTTTCCGGTACAATCAACATTATTACGAAAGTATGCAGAATGGTGAGTCACTTCACTAACTATCCAGTTGAAAAGAGGGTGACCCATTCGAAAAACCTTCCTGAACTCTCTCTCATTGTATCGTGGGGTCGCCGAAAAAAAAGACGCAACTAACCGATCATGAGCACCTATTCAGTCTCGAGTTATGATGTTTCTTGGTAATCGATTAGCAGTGTGTTTTCTCTTAATAAACTCCAACGCTTTTCTAATAAAACTCCACTTGCGTTTCGCTGCCACTTCTGATTTTTTAGTAGCAAAAAATAATTCGTATTCGTCGATATTTTCCATTTTTTAGTGATTTAGGGAGAATGTGTATGAAATGTGAATGTGTGTTTGAAAAATATGAGTTTTGGTAGGTATTTATAAGTAAAAAGGGGTATTGAAAAAGTTTTTTTTAAATATTAGAAAACGGTTATAAAAAACATGTGGAGCCTACAAGTTAAAACTCACGTTGGGTGAGTGTGGTATAATTTTTTTGTTGTTGCAACTAAGTCGCGCGCGACTTCTGGGCAGTAGGGGTGGGCACCCGCGCACAAATTAGGGTACTCACGAGTGAGAATTCCCTCACTCCCTTCAGCCTTAGTGGGTCATAATTAAAAGAGACTAAGGGCATGATAATGACAAAGTGGAATATTGAATAGTTTGATAGTGTTATTTGTCAGCTTTAATTTTTATTATTTTTATAAAGAAATGAGAGAAATGATTTTTTAAATTGGTTATTTTTAATTGTTTTCTTTGTAATATCTTTCATATATTTTTTTTTTAATTTATATAAACAAATTACATGCAACATCTCGTATTTATAAATTTTAAAAATTATTTTGAGTGACATCAGTTTCTTTTACATGTATACCTTTTTCAAAGATAAAAAATTGATGTCCGTGATTAATGATTTGTTAGAAATACGTTTTTACGTATATTAGAAGTATCGGTCACTCCACAATAATATTTATGTTGTAATAGCTCGTAGTTAGAAAATAGTCATTAGTTACTTATTAACTTAAGTAAGAACCGGTCCATGGGCTTGTCATGGACCGGCCCAAGCCCATGTTTGCTTGGAACTATAAATACCCCTTTCCACCATGGAAAGGGGTTGGTTGTTGTCATTTTCTTGTTTCCATTCTATTGAAATAACACATAGTTTCTCTCACTTTCTCTCTCTAACTTTCTCTCTCTAGAAATCAACAAACCCCTTCATAGATTCATAGGTTATCAATATTCTACATTTGGTATCAAGAGCTATGGGGTGATTTAAGGTAGTGATTTGTGTGGTTTTTTAGTTTTTGATTGTATTAGTGTTCTTTAAGAAAAACCATCTTGATTCTTGGTGTTTTTGGTGTTTTTGTGATTGGGATTAGTGGATAAGTATTAGTTTTTACTTATTATTGTTGAAATCACAAAACTTTTTGGGTTATTTGGTCAAAATCTGGGTTTAATCTCTTGTTTTGAGGGTCGACTGTTCATCGTATAAAGTTTCTGATTAACCCAGCAAAAGTTCCGAACCAACAAGTTCCGGATCAAGAAGTTCCGGATCAAGAAGTTCCGGATCAAGAAGTTCCGGATCAAGAAAGTTCCGAACCAAGGAAACTTCCGAATCAAGAAGTTCCGGGTCAAGAAGTTCCGGATCAAGAAAGTTCCGAACCAAGGAAACTTCCGAGTCAAGAAGTTCCGGATCAAGAAGTTCCGGATCAAGAAGTTCCGGATCAAGAAGTTCCGAACCAAGAACTTCCGAACCAAGAACTTCCGAACCAAGAAGTTCCGGATCAATCCAAAGTTCCGAACCAAGAACTTCCGAATCAAGAAGTTCCGGATCAAGCCAAAAGTTCCGAATCAAGGTAATTCCAAGCTATATCTTCCGAATCAAACTTCCGAATCAACAAAAAGTTCCGAATCAAGGGTTATTTTGCTTGTTTTTTCGACGATTTTTTAGAGGATTTAATCTTGGTTTCTTACAACAAAAACTCAACACAATTCACAAGCTTTACTTCACTGCTCGATCAACCGATAATCTTTGTCTCTTTGAAGTTAACAAAATGAATCCGAATTCAGTAATGCCTCAGATGACATCACTAACGGATATTTCGGTGATTACGGGAACGGATAATCGCCCGCCAATGCTCATCAAAGAAGTTTTTGAAGCTTGGCAAGGCCGGATGATGTCTTATCTTAAGGGAAAACCGGTCTATGGGAGGCTTATGGTTAAGTCAATCTTAAATGGTCCACTTGACTATGGTACCATTGTGGCGAACAATGTGTCTCGACCAAGAGAATTTGAAGAACTTACACCAGCCCAACAACTTGTTGCCGATGCAGACGAGAAAGCTCTTCAAACAATTCTCCAAGCTCTTCCCCATGACATCTATAGGATGGTAAGTCAGTATACAGTGGCAAAGGATTTATGGGAATGTCTTAAGGTGTTGCTACAAGGCACGTCTCTCACCAAACAGGAAAGGGAATGTCAGTTGTATGACCTGTTTGACAGATTCACTTACAACCCAGGGGAAACGCTTCATGATTATTACTTCAGATTCACCACACTTATGAATGATCTGAATGTATACAATCTGGTGATTGCTCCATTCCAGGTTAACACCAAATTCTTGAATACTTTACCTCAAGCTGAATGGGGTGAGTATATTACCGATGTTAAGTTAACCAGGGATCTGCATAAGTGCAATTTGGATCAACTATATGCTTTTCTTCAGCAACATGAGAAACATGTGATCATGCACCGTTCTCCACGAGGTATGTACCCTGATTCATTAGCTTTGATGGCGAATCAACCAAGCTTGTCTCACAACAACACTCCTTATATTTTGGGACATCAAGCCTATCATCCATCACCTTACATGACACCAGCCTTTCCCCAATACTCGATTTTACCACAACCACCCACCTCACATCAGCAACAATATCGGTTCAGTGCACCTTCATCACAATATGCTACACAACCTCACCCAGCTAGTATTGCACCTTATGCTCAATCTTCATATTCATCTTATCAAGAGAATGCAGCATATCCAACAAGCTACCCTGATCAAATGAGTATTCCTTCTAGTGATTATGCAGCTCAAGATCAAGCAATGTACTGTGATGATGAGGAAGTCCCCGTTCCTGTATTTAAACAAGGTGCTGATCCAGTTGAAGTGTTAACCACTATGTCTGCCTATCTCACAAGGACTTTAAGCAAACGAGGATTTAGGGGATCAGCTCCTACCAACAATCAGTTGAGGAATTCATCCAATTCTCGCCAACAAGCTACAATTGAGAATGGCAGGGTAATGGTTCAGCCAATTCAACCATATCAGGGGAGACCTTCCACATCAACCAATGCTCGCACGGTCAATCCTGCTCCTGCTCCAATGGTCAACAATCCTCCACGGGCTAATACAGGCAAGTTGAGAATGATTACATGCTACAACTGCAAGGAAGAGGGTCATATGTCCAGGGATTGTAAGAAACCCAAGAGGAGAAGGGATGGACAATGGTTTGCAGAAAAGATCTATCTGGTGAATGCTCAAGCACAAGGAAGGGAACTTGATGAAGAGGAGCTTGCATTTCTTGCTGATCCAGGGATTGCTGAACAAGACACGGTCACCACACAGAATGCATCATACCAAGCAGATGATCTTGATGCGTATGACTCAGACTGTGATGACTTTCAATCTGCAAAGGCTGCTCTCATGGCAACTATCTCCAGCTTAGGGCCAGAAAAGAGATCTGAGGTACTTATTAATACCACCGATAATACCACTGATGCTAGTATTCAACCACATCAAGTTGTGCAAGAGAGTGCTGATTCGAATGAATCTTCGGTGGTGAGTCTTTCAAACGAGGAGACAAACAATGATAGCAATATCAATGTGAGTCCCCAGACTTTGAGTGAATCACAACCGGGACCCATTTCGCATACGCCTACTCCTGCTCAACAAGATTTGGTCATGGTTCCTGCTACATTACTTAGCCAAATGAATGCTGCACTCTTAGAAACCTTAGCTAAGAATAAGAATTTATCTGATGAGCTTGCCTTAAGCAATGAGAAAGTTCAAACCTTGGAATTAGTGCCCTCGTCTAGTGTTCTAACTAATCTCGAATATGATCATTTTAGAAACAAACAAATGGGTCACTTGCAAGAAATAGAAAACTTAAGAGCAAATCTGTCTAATGAACTTCAAGAAAAGGAGTTAGTGGTCACTAAATTTCAAAAACTTCAAACGAATTTTGAATCACTAGAGTCTAAGAAGAATGAAATGGAGATTAATGCCACTAATAAGATTAGAAGTCTAGATTACTTGCTGTTAAGACAATACGCTGCTTCACAACTAGTGCACTTATTTGATGCTTCATTTAGAGAATTTAACTTATCTCGTCTAAAAGGCCTTCCCCCTAATCCACGATATGCAAAACAAGCTTTAAGACATAGTCCTAGACTGTATAATGCAACTCAATTAGGATTGGCTTTAGACCCGATTGTTTTTCCTGATGATCGAACAAGTAAGGATCTAGTTGATGAGGATCGGTCATACAATTCAGCAAAATATCCCGAGTGTGATTATTTTAAATTGAATAAGGAGCTTGCAAAAACGGATTTTAGAATTCGCTTCCATATGGACAAAGATCTCATAACAGCACCGACCTACATATTAGATGAAGAAAACCCTAGTACATTTCCTACACTTGTCAATATGGAAGGTCCTAAGGAAATTCCAAAGGATCTTCCACCTGTTAGTACTGTATGGTTAAACTTGCAAGAGATTAATCAATACTTTACTAATTTTGACAAGGTCATTTTGGATTGTACGACTTCAAATGGCTTAAATGCCGGAGAATGGGCTTTCGAACATATGAACGAGGTGTTTAAAAATGAGATCAATCCGTTTGTCGAAAGTCTAAAAGGAATTTTTACATCTCTTAAGGAAAATCTTGTGTTTGAAATTGGTGAAGTTCAAAAAGTGTTTTATGAAATGGACACCACTTACGAACTGCAACTAATTGAAAAAGAAAAGATTTTAACCGAATATGACCGATTCTTGTCTGTAGTAATCTCGTGTGATGTGCTTACTACTGTAAATGTTAATTATTCGAATGAGCTTACATCCGCTATGATTAATTGTGATGTTGTGAATATTTGTGAGGATATTTGTGATGATGTTTGTAATCTTTCTATAAATGTTGCTGATACTGTAAATGAGGTAGATAATCAGTCTTGTCACGAATCTAACGCTGAGTTTTTAAAGCTACAAGATTCTTACAATTTACTTTCAAAACGCTTTAATCAACTAGAACAACATTGTATATCTTTAGAATTAAAATAACAAACTCAAAATGAGGATCTTTTGATATCAAATGGTTGTGAAAACGGTGTTGAGACTAGTGACAAGATGATTGCAATTGTTAAGACATTAGAGGAAGAAATCATGAGATTGAAGAGAGAGGTACCATCAAAGGAAACATTAAAATTGGAACTAGAGGCTGCAGAGTCTAAAAACCAAGTCTTAGAAATTAGACTTTCGTCTGTTCTAGGGGAGATGGATCGGACAAGACAGGGATTATCCGCTCTTTATGGTTCACTAGAAGAACGCTTCGCTTTTAATGCGGCACAACAACAATCTTTTGTTGAACAATTGAACCAAAAGTGCGAGGAAATCTCTGATTTGAACATCCTGCTCATAGACAAAAATATGGTTTTGGCTGAGTTAAAGGAGACACTTCTTCTCACCCGACAAGAAGTTGTTGATAACTCATCTACCGACTCTGCACCGTCCACTAGTGCTCCAACAACCAAGTCAGTAGTGCTTTATAAGAATCCACTTCATAAGAGAAACCCGGTTACCTACAATGATTATATGAGGAATGCCATTAAGCATGTCGATCTTCTTAGGGATATTTTAGACGATCTTTATGCCTTAGATCCCTCAAGTAGCGACTATTATTCGGCTCATGAATATGTTAAGCGAGTTCAATATTGCCTGGCATATTTGCAATACATAGGTACACCAGGTTCGGCACTACTTAATAATAGGCCCATTGCTGTCACTCCATTTAATAAGACTCCAGGAGCGAAACCATCATTGGCACAATCAAGTAAGACACCTTTAAAATCTGTTGCTAATGTTCCCACTTTGCCTTCTACAGGATTAAAAGAGACTACTAAGGCTAAAGGATCGCCACTCAAGAAAGATAAGATCAAGCACTCCACTAGTAGTGCCACAAAGAAGAAAGTAGAAGTCAACAATAGGAATGCTAGTTTAGTTTTAAATAAAAAGAATCATGTTAAGACTAAAAGCTCTGCGCCTGTGCAGCAGCCTAAACCATTCGTGAATTCTGATTTGAATTGTTGGAATTGTAATGAATGTATGTTTTCACAACGTCATGATTTGTGTCTGATTGATCACGTTAATGAAATGAATGCTATTAAGAATGGTCTTGAATGGAAGCCAACGGGTAGAACTCGTGCCCAAGTTGGCTGGCAATGGCGTCCCACTGGTAGGACCTTTACATTAGATGGAAAAATGTGCCCTTTAACTAGGAATGCATCCATTGAGGTTAGGTCTGAGCGTCCTTTAGTTAGGAACACTCGCACTCAAGTATGGAAACAGCGCCCTTTAATTAGGTCAGCCCCCACTATAGTGCCTATCAGTGCTGAAATACCTCAGGATTTAAGCCAACTAGAATCTACACCACCTATTAAGAAAAGGAAGGCTAGGAAATCTAAGAAACCTAGAGTTAGCAAATCTAAGATTATTAAATCTGTACCTGCTAATAACAAGGAACACTCAGATTCCGATACCTCTACATTGTCTTCGTGTGGTGATATTTTCAGGTGGTCCAAATCATCCTGTGGTATTTGGACTCCGGTTGTTCAAAACATATGACCGGAAATCGCTCGATGCTCCGAAATTTCGTCAGCAAGTTTCTTGGTACGGTTAAATTCAGGAATGATCATATAGCAAAGATAATGGGGGTATGGTGAATATCAGATTGGAAACGTGACGATTTCAAGGGTATACTATGTAGAAGTTCTTGGTCATAACTTATTCTCAGTAGGACAGTTTTGTGATTCCAACCTTGAGGTTGCTTTTCGACAACACACTTGTTTCATCCGCAACTTGGAAGGAAAAGATTTGTTGAAGGGATCTCGTGGTGCAAATCTATATACCTTGTCCTTACAAGACATGATGGCCGCCTCTCCAGTATGTCTTCTCTCTAAAGCATCTAAGACCAAGTCATGGTTATGGCATCGCAGATTATCTCATCTTAACTTTGATGCTATTAATCATCTGGCTAAAAACGATTTAGTTCGTGGTCTTCCAAAGCTTAAATTTCACAAGGATCATTTATGTTCCGCGTGTTCAAGGGGGAAAAGTACCAAGAAATCTTACAAGCCCAAAGCTGAAGACACCAATCAAGAAAAACTTCATCTTTTGCATATGGATCTTTGTGGGCCGATGAGAACTGAAAGTGTGAGCGGTAAGAAATTCATTCTGGTAATTGTGGATGATTTCTCCAGGTTTACATGGGTTAGATTTCTACGTACAAAGGATGAAGCACCGAAGGCTATCATCACTTTTCTGAAATTCATTCAGGTACGTTTGAATACCACTGTCCGCCGTATTCGTACAGACAATGGTACAGAGTTCGTCAACCAGACTCTTCGTGATTATTATGAAGGAGTTGGTATATCACATGAAACATCCGCTGCACGCACTCCACAACAAAACGGTGTCGTTGAAAGACGGAATCGTACACTTATGGAAGCTGCTAGGACCATGCTTATTTATGCGAACGCTCCATTGTTCTTGTGGGCAGAGGCTATTTCTACTGCATGTTTCACCCAAAACCGTTCTATCCTTCGGAAACGCCATGGAAAAACACCTTATGAGCTTCTACATGACCGCAAACCCGATGTTTCATTTTTTCATGTGTTTGGTGCTCTGTGTTATCCAAACATCAATAGTGAGAACTTGGGTAAGCTTCAACCAAAAGCCGATATAGGTATTTTCATTGGTTACTCACCGTCCAAGAAAGCATACCGAATCTATAACCGTCGTCTTGGCAAGATTGTAGAAACTATGGACGCAGATTTCGACGAGCTGACAACGATGGCTTCTGAGCAACACAGCTCTGAACCCGCGCTTCATGAGATGGGAACCGGTGCTATAAGTTCCGGTTTAGTCCCCAATAATCCTACTTCTACATCATTTTTACCACCAACTAGGCCTGAGTGGGATAAACTGTTTCAACCGTTGTTTGATGAATTCTTCGATCCCCCGACTGATGAAGTTCCAGCACCTGTAGTAATTGCTCCAATACCTGAAGTGGTTGCTCAAGCTAATGAACCTTTATCTAATGCATCTACAATTCACATTGAACCGGATGCACCTTCACCAAGTGATTCTCAAACTACACCTGAATCATTACCCCTACTTGTGCCTAATGATGTGGAAGAGGATTCTACTGATCACGACTTGGAATATGCTCACTTGCAAGAGCTTCCTTTCTTTGGTGTAGCGATCCCTGAAAACCCTTCAGCCGCGTCTACCTCAGAAGAAGCTCCTTCTATTGTTCACTCCAGACCACCTAGGATTGAAAACCATAGCACTAAATGGACAAAAGATCACCCAATTAGGAATGTTATTGGAGATCTAGATCGACCCGTCTCTACACGCCATCAATTACAAGAGAGTGCACTTTATTGCTACTTTGATGCATTTCTCTCTGAAGTTGAACCTAAAAATTGGCAGCAGGCTATGACCCAATCTTCTTGGATTGAAGCTGTGCAGGAGGAACTAAATGAATTCCAACGACTTGAAGTATGGGAATTGGTTCCTCTCCCTGACAAGGTCAACATCCTTACTTTGTTATGGGTTTATAAGGTTAAACTTGATGAGATGGGTGCGGTATTAAAGAATAAGGCTAGATTGGTCGCTAGAGGATATAAACAAGCCTTGGGTATAGACTTTGAAGAATCTTTTGCTCCTGTGGCTAGATTGGAGGCTATTAGACTATTCCTTGCGTATGCTGCTCATATGAACATGATCGTCTATCAAATGGATGTGAAGACGGCATTTTTGAACGGTGAACTAAGGGAAGAAGTCTATGTTAGTCAGCCGGATGGGTTCGTCAGTACGGAGTTTCCTAATCATGTGTACAAGCTTAAGAAGGCTCTCTACGGGTTGAAACAAGCTCCACGCGCGTGGTATGATCTCCTGTCAACATATCTCATTTCGGAAGGCTTCTCCAAAGGCAAGGTGGACCCCATATTATTCACTCTCAAGGAAGGCAACGACATGATTCTGGTACAAATTTATGTTGATGATATAATATTTGCTGCCACTAACATTGAATTGTCAAATCGATTTAAGAAGATAATGTCCACACGCTTTCAGATGTCGATGATGGGAAAAATTTCATTTTTCTTCGGATTACAGATTTCTCAGAATCCCAGAGGCATCTTTATTAATCAATCCAAATATGCTCTAGAATCTCTTAAGAAATATAACTTTGAAAATTGTGACCCCGTGGACACTCCAATGGTGGAGAAATCCAAGTTAGATGAAGATAGGAATGGGACTATTGTCGATCCAAAACTTTACCGTGGGATGATCGACACCCTTCTATATCTGACTGCTAGCAGGCCTGATTTGCAATTTGCTGTATGCATGTGTGCCCGGTATCAGGCTCGGCCTACCGAAAAGCACCTACATGTTGTGAAAAGGATCTTTCGGTATCTAAAAGGAACACTTCATCGTGGTCTATGGTATCTGAAAGATTCCTCTATTGCTTTAATATCATACGCAGATGCCGATCATGCTGGATGTCAAGACACGAGGCGTAGCACTTCTGGATCTGTGCAACTCCTTGGAGATAGATTGATCAGTTGGTCTTCAAAAAGGCAGAAAAGCGCTGCAATATCAAGCACGGAGGCTGAATACATCGCCATGTCCGGTTGTTGTGCTCAAGTCCTTTGGATGAGATCACAATTAACTGACTACGGTTTGGGATTCAACAAAATCCCGATGTATTGTGACAACAAGAGCGCCATTGCCCTTTGCTGCAACTATGTTCAACACTCCCGGGCCAAGCACATAGACATTCGCTACCATTTCATTAAGGAGCAGGTGGAGAACGGAGTGATCGAGCTGTATTTTGTCACTACTGAGTACCAGCTGGCGGATATGTTCACCAAAGCATTTGATCGAGGACGAATTGAGTTTTTGATCGACAAGCTTGGCATGAAATCATTCACTCCAGCGACTCTCAAAGAGTTGGCAGAAGAATCAGCTGAATAGTCATGGTAAACTATTCAGAGTATCCTTTTGTTCGTGATCATGTATATTATAGTAAATATATAAACCACAAAAAGAAAATACAAAAATATAAAACCAAGAAAAACCATAAAAAATATAAAACCTAGAAAAACCATAAAAATTATAAAATCAAGAAAAACCAAAAATATTTTTCGTTTTAAAACGGGCATGTCTTTTAGTACGGTAATATTTACGGCCTTAGAAATGTCAATTAATATTGACACGGTGCCATAAATAGAGTCCGTATAAAAGTTGTACATTTTTAAAACATGCCCATTATGGCTTTAGTTATTTCTGACTGCAACCCGGTTTTCATATTAAAGTCACGTATTTCCTTGGAAAACGTTGGCTCAGAACGGGAATTAATTTTCTCGGGCGTGATTTACAAGCCAAATCATGCAAAGGGATCAAGTTTACTTTACAACTTGGTCTAACACGAATTTGTGTACGTCTCAGTGCATTAATTTGTTAAAATAAGAGAAATCTTATTGACACCACGAATCAAACGTTTTCAAGAGATAAATTGGAAATGCTTTCATCAGTATTTTACTCTTTAAACAATGACTACAGCTCTTTGAATAGAAAACGGGTCATCGTTTAAGGGGGAGAAAATATTAAAATCATCTTCGTCATTAAAATTGATTTTCAAAAGTGATTGTGAAAATTAAGGGCTACATGGTAATTGAGTGGTATTGCTTTAGAAAACGACTTGTGTTCGTCCTAAGTGATAGGCATTGCTTTTAGATTTTGGAGATATGCTAATAGGATGCGTTTGCTAAGTTGTGTGTAAGTTAAACAAGGGTTAAGTGAAATGAAAAAGTTAGAAACAAAAAGGAAAAGGAGTGAAATTGGAGGACTTAAGGTGACAATTTGTTAAAACTTGTCAAAATTTTGACCTAGTCAAATAAAGCACCCCCGCCCCCTCTTTCCCTTTCACTGTTTATCATCTACTTTACCGCCATTGTTGAAATAACACACACAAGAGATCAAATCACTCGTTTAATCCATCTAATTCTTGTTCTTTCGATAAATAAGGTAAATAACATCAATTATTCTATTTCTAATTCGTTTAAATCATGTAAATCCAATCGGTTAATTCAGATAATCAACTTAAATCTGGTTAGGGTTTGTTCGTCCCAATTTAGGCTTAATTGATTAAGGATTATTGGTGGGTTTTGTGCGGATTAGCGTTAGATGATGTTTAAATGCCTTAGTTTGCCTTAGAAACTCACAAACGCGCTAGAATAATCATCTTAGTTTCGTTTGAAAAAGTTCCGGATGAACATGGATAAGAACTTCCGAATGAAGGATTTTTTCTGAAAAAACTTCCGAATGAGGAAGTTCCGAATGAAGGACTTCCGAATGAAGGAAGTTCCGAATGAAGAACTTCCGAATGAAGGAAGTTTCGAATGAAGAACTTCTGAATGAAGGAAGTTCCGAATGAAGAACTTCCGGATGAAGGAAGTTCCGAATGAAGAACTTCCGGATGAAGGAAGTTCCGAATGAAGGAATGTTCCGAATGAAGGAAGTTCCGAATGAAGAACTTCCGGATGAAGGAAGTTCCGAATGAAGAACTTCCGGATGAAGGAAGTTCCGAATGAAGAACTTCCGGATGAAGGGAGTTCCGAATGAAGAACTTCCGGATGAAGGAAGTTCCGAATGAAGGAATGTTCCGGATGAAGGAAGTTCCGAATGAAGAACTTCCGGATGAAGGAAGTTCCGAATGAAGAACTTCCGGATGAAAGAAGTTCCGAATGAAGAACTTCCGGATGAAGGAAGTTCCGGATGAAGATGTTCCAAATGAGGAGAAGTTCCGGATGAAGAGTTTGATCATTATTGTTTGCATGCTATATATGTACTTGTTGTATTATGTTATGAAATGTGTTATGCTTAGAAGTAAGAATGATATATATCTATATGTTTTTGTGCATCAACCTTTCATGTCTTATCTTAAGCAGATACAATGACTAATCCAACAGTACAAGCAATCCAAGAATCTAGAGAAGCCGATATTGCTAAAGCACGAACCCTTCAGTTTATACCCAACAACTATCGGCTGAAGCAAGTCTCAAAATCCACTCACCATGGTTTTAAGGTCGCCATAGCCATCCTCGATAACTCTCATTTCAAGAACGCCCTTAGGAGTAGTGCCTCGGTGCCTTATGAGTATATGTATGAATTTTGGGCTACCAAGGAAATCACTTCAAACAAGATCACCTTCACCATCGACAACAAGCAGCAGACACTCACAGTTTCAGACTTCCGTAAGATTCTTGGTATACGGGATACACCCAAAGGCATGTCATTCTCGAGGGATCCTACTAAAGATGAACTCGTGGAGTTATTTGAAGCTCTTGGATGTCCGGAAATACGAGTTGCGTCTGAATTTACCACTGCTAAAGTAGGACAACCTTGGAGAGCATTGTTGGGTATTCTCAGTAAATGTCTTACACCAAAAATAAGTGGCCATGATGCTTTGCGCAGTCCTATAATAAACCTCTTCTATGGCATGTACAAAGCTGCAAATGCAGATTATGCATTGTTGATATGGGAAGAATTCACCTTTCAACCCTTCTATAACAAGAAGCTGAAGACAAACTTCTTTCCTTATCCTCGGTTTATCAAGCTTATCATTAACTACTTTATGAAGAATGATGCTACTATTGATAGGCGTGCAGCAGGTCGTTATCACACAGAAGAAGCTGATGATACTGTGGATCTTAGGCATGAAGGACCGTCTATTGGTGTGATTCCGGGTCCTATTCCTGATTACCTTCTGTCCGAGAAAATCAAAGGTTCTGCTGATTACAAGCTACTGCAGATAGAAATCAAGAAGCTGAAAGCAAACCTTCAGACCGGAGAAGACTCATCTACAACGGTCAAGAGTAAGGGTAAACGCAAACAACCAGCTGCGTTACCTGAACCCGAAACCAAGAAGAAGAAGACTGAGGGTAAGAAGGGAAAGGGTAAGGCTGATGAGATGCGTCTACGTGATGAAGAAGACATTGTTGATCCTACTCTTGATAAAACTGAGAAACAAATGATGAAGATTGCTATTCAAAGGAGTAGGAAAGATACTGGCGGTAGTGGTTCAGGTGCAAGGGTAGATGTTGAGGATGAGTACGTGGAACCAGATGATGTTGATGAGTTTGGGTCACCTGAACATTATTCCACTTCGAAGGAGCCATCAATCCCTATTTCAGCAAGTGTGGAAAAGGAGTCTGTTGCTCCTACGATCATGGTGTCAACTCAACCCTTAGCAACTCAACCTCCACCCATACAACCCTTACCAACCAGACCGGCTTCAACACCATTTCTTCCACCACCTACAATTCCCATCCTTAGTACCGCAGTAACAGCCGAGGCTCTCCAATCAACCCAAAGCAGCTCTGCAACATCTACAATGGCTGCATTGGTGATGGCCGAACTGTTGGATAAACATGTGGATACTCACAAACGAGAAATGGATGAACTTCGCCAAGAGTTACAAAGACGAGCTCAAAGCGAAGAAGCATCTAGGAAAGCTCAAGAGGAGATGATTGCTAGGTTCGCTGCAGATATGGAGTTGACTCGAAAAGCACATGCAGAAGAACTAGCTCGGGTTAAGCAGGCTGAGGCTGATAAGCATGCTGCACGTATCACCAGACTTCAAGCGATGAGGGATAAATACAAAGAGCAAAAAGAAGCACTTGAAGCCTCTGTGAAAGAAAGAGTGCAAGAATCCGTTGAATCCCTAATGCCTAAACTGCGTGATGAGTTGAAGACACTTGCTGCTGACAACTTGATGATCAAATCATCCAATCCTTCAGAAGCCGCCTACAAGATTGCTTATGACTTGACGGATTTTGAATTGAAGAAGATCCTTAAGGCTCGTATGGTGGAACTTGGATCGTTTGATAAGTCTAGGATTCAACGGGCTCTATATAAATCCCTGAATGATGCTATCATGGAGGATGATAGGTTATTCAAAACGTTTGGAAGTGTGGTACCTTATCACATTCTACCTGAAGAAGAAAGGGAAGAAAGTGAGGAGGAAGAGGGTACTGGTGAAGAGGAAGAGGAAGAAGAAGGAGAAGAAGAGGAAAAGGATGACGATGATGGTGATGATGCGGATAAGGATGAGGATGATGATGACGAGGATGAGGATGATGATGATGGCGATGATGGTGGTGATGGGAATGAGGAGAGTGCTAGGGGTAGTAACGGGGATGACAATCAGGATGATGATGGGGGTGAACAGCCGAAAGAGGGAGACAAGGTTACCAGCTCCAAGAAAACTGCTAAGACTGGAACCAAGTCCAAGAAAGATGCAGCACAGAAGGACAAATCAACATCGTCGGAATCAAGACGAACTAAGTGGCGCCACGATGTGAATGCCACTACAGCGTCATCGGTTCCCGGTACCTCTATCGCTGTATCTTTACCTATTACCACTAACCCCATTAGTTCTGTTTTTGTTGCTCCTGTGATTGCAGAATCAGTGACGGAACCCGAAGCTGCACAACACTCACCAGTTCACGACACTGCCGAAATGCCTGAAACTGAACCAACAGATGTTCGCACTTCTACTCCTCAACAACAAGCACAACAATCTACGGTTCCTGAACCAAGCATACGAGACTGGGCAGACACGTTGGAGATAGACGAGACTGCACCACCACAGGCTTGGATCACGGCAGCAGCACAATATGATCCGATCACAGACGCTGACAAAGATGTGTTGTATCTCCGTATCCGAAGTCCGATTGACTTATGTGCATTTTTTGCTCATGAGTATAAGACTTCGGTTACTCCATCCTTGGTGAAGAAAGCGCTGAAAGATAAGAGACTGCGTGCCAAAACCCGATTAACCCAAATGGAGTTCGAGTACTATGCCGATGAGATCCTGAAGGCTCTGAATACCGTTCAACGGCCAGGACTTCATGAATCAGAAAGAGCTCTACCTCCAATGGATCCGTCTCAAGATAATCAGATTGCTCTTGACTTCTTCGTCACCAATGATCTTGTGTATCTACTGAAGGGATCATCAAAGTACGCAACCTCCCTGACCTTGCTGAAAGCTGCCAACTGGGGGACAATACCCTTTATCGAGGAAAAGGTAAACCGACTCTGGGTCCTAAAAATAAATCGTAATTATGATATGTATGCTGTCATAGGTGCATCTCATTGGGACGAACGAGTCCGAAGGGCGTACAGGGGTTGCTGTCTGGTCAATTCTGGAAGTATCGTTAGATCCGATATCCGCATCTCCAGCATTTTAGGGTTGAAAACTGAAGCCAAGAACGGCTATTATCATGTGACGGAGATTCGTTTGAAAAGGGAGGATGACAGGGAATACAAAATCCAGCAGGGAGATTTTTCTATCATTCGCCTTGAGGATATCGAAGATATGCTGCTTCTGATGACCCGAGATCAACTCACACACATTCCTCGTGAAGACCTGATTGCTTTGAATACAGCACTTCGTATGTTCACACGAAGCGTTGTCATCAAGTCACGAGTTGAAGATCTTCAGTTGGGAGTCGAAAGCTATCAAAGGAAGCTCAACTTAACCCGTCCTGTGAATCAAGTGCTACCTCAACATGTAGAAAGATGTCCCTATACCGGCATTTCTGTCCCGAATTACGGCATTTTCTACTTGAACAGTCGAGGTTTGATGAAGTTTATGAGGGTGGGTGAGCTCCACAAGTACAGTGATGGAACTCTTCTACAAGTCAGAGGAAAGTTGGAGCATCTGAACTCGGGTGGGACTTTGCCAGAGATGACGGAGGATTGGCATCCGGGTTACCGGCAGATGGCGAAGTATGTGATCAAGAAGATCGATCAAAAGCTCCGTGAACGTAGATTGATGAGGAGCTTGGAAAGATTCGTGGGTGGAAGACCATATTTAGTGCACCACAAGCTACTGCAACGATCCATCTAATGGGTCGTACATTTCAGGTCCACTTTATATTGGTTTTCAATTGTGAATATGTATATTTGTGAATAATGTGCTTTAATGGCTTGATGTAGTGTTAAGGTATGATAATTTTTCAAGAATTTCTCACGAGATTCTAAATCTTTCAAAATATATCATACTAAAGCACTACAACTATCCCTTATTGAATTAAGGGGGAGCAATAACTTGTTCTATGGCCAAACATCGATTTCATTTTTTACCCAAAGACCGGTTAATCCATTCAATATCCCAAATATTAATGGTTAACATTTTGGATAAGGGGAGAAAATGGGATTAAGGAGACGTAAGTGATACTTGGCTAAAAGATGAAAAAGACTTAACGATTATCCTACTTAATATGTGTAAAGCACGTGTTAAGGGGGAGCGTTTTTGATGAACAAAACACCTAAGGTACAAAACTTTTGATTTCAATATCACAAGTACTTTAGGTGATTTTCAATGATTTTTCATGGTGGCAATTCCTTCCCAAAACACGCTTAATTCATGACGGATGTGGTGACAAAAGGGTGGTAGGAATAGGTTTAGTCCAATGATTCATCAGAACCGATGGAATCTTCCCAAGGACAATTCCCTAGATAGAATTAGAAGTCCTAGGAAAGATGGAGAAAGAATGTGAACGTAGCTGAATGCCGACCAAGTACTTAAGCTAGCACTGGAACAATCACAACAAGGTGCTAGTGATGACGTATTGGTAAGCATTGAAGGGGTTGAAGAATGAAAAAGAAATGTAAAGATAAAGGGTGTAAAGAAAGAAGCCCTCCTTACAACTTTAGGCAGAAACCGGGTCAATACATATGCTATTGAGGTCATTTTTGCTAATGATTCTCGGTATTGAAGAAAGACATCATGGACCTAGTGATGCAATGCACAACCCTTCCCAGCTAACTCAAATATCTCTCAAAAGGTATTTGTTTTAATCACACGGAGATCAACACGTTATCTATTGGTTTATTCACTCCGAATAGACTGGTATTGAAAAGGTGGCACTCCTCTCCAGCCATCGCTCACTAAATCAAAACGCACAATCAAGTCTAGAGCCAAGAGATCATCAAAAGTCTCATTAGGACACTTTCCATTTATTCCTTGCTTTCTCACACACTGTGAAAAGTAAGAGATTTTCATGAGTCCTACGCAATATTCCTGTAATATTGCCAGAACATCCGAGTAATACGTAAGTATTACAATGAAGATGGAAATCCTGCTTGAGCCAACATCAAACAAGCTCATGGTAGGTTACACGTGCGGTTCTTTTAGAACCAATCTTGTGAAAAACTGGAAGGTAACAGTGGTTTAATTCTTAATTGAACTTAAACTCGTTCCAGGCCTCTTCGCATTATCATATGATCTTGCCAGAACACTCAGAGTGACTCTTTATTGATCACAGTGACGAGTGGAAATCCTTTTAGTGTCAACATCAAACAGCACTTGGTAGGTGACGTGCAAGATTCTTTATGAATTAAGCTCGTGACAACTGGAAAGCAACGATGGTGAAAATCTTAATTGAAATTTACTTGTTCCAGGTTTCATGAATTGACGGCTTCTAATCACAAGGATAATTTATCCAAGTGATTCACTCTTTATGTTCGCAGTCAGCTTTGGACGGTCGAATAAAGAGAACGGGTTTACCCGCGAAATCCTGTCAGGAAGTTACTTAATTGAAACTATCCGTCACGGGTACGATATCTAATATCGTCCAACGGTCTTCACCGACCGGAGGTAAAATGCTACCGAATTAGAATAAAATGTTCGAAGCCATTTTATTCGTGTCGTTGCTGTGTACCTGTTAAAGACGGTGGCGTTGCTGTGTACCTGTTGAAGACGGTGGCGTTGCTGAGTACCAGTGAAGACGGTGGTGTTGCGGTGTACCTGTAGAAGTCGTTCCCACATGCTTATGTCTTTCTGCATCAAAGTTTAACAAAAATTCAAGAAAGTACAAGATAAAGTCTTCCGCTGTACCAAACTCTGAAACTTTCGAGAATTCAACAAAAAGACATAAGTGTGTGGAACATGGAGTCACGAGAAGGCAAATTCACAAGAGAGGCAAAGATCGCACGTGAAAGGCCAAAGAACAATGCTCTCAAGCCAAAGCCAAAAAGATCAAACCAACATATTCACAACAAAAGAAAGAAAAGAAGAAAAGATTACGAGCTAAAGAACGAAGACTTAGTATAGTATGCTAGGTTTAGAATTTTGTAAACGTGGAGTGACCTCCCTTAGGGGGAGATTGTTAGAAATACGTTTTTACGTATATTAGAAGTATCGGTCACTCCACAATAATATTTATGTTGTAATAGCTCGTAGTTAGAAAATAGTCATTAGTTACTTATTAACTTAAGTAAGAACCGGTCCATGGGCTTGTCATGGACCGGCCCAAGCCCATGTTTGCTTGGAACTATAAATACCCCTTTCCACCATGGAAAGGGGTTGGTTGTTGTCATTTTCTTGTTTCCATTCTATTGAAATAACACATAGTTTCTCTCACTTTCTCTCTCTAACTTTCTCTCTCTAGAAATCAACAAACCCCTTCATAGATTCATAGGTTATCAATATTCTACATGATTTTTATTGGAAAATAATTCTTATGCTTATAATGATGTTTAATTATATGCATATTGATTGGTTGTCTTGAATAAATGATTGGTGAGAATTTGAAGAGAAAAAATGTACAATACATATATGTACAAGTGATTTATGCATTAAGCATGTATTTTAAGTTTAAATAACATTAATCTTTTTTATAAGGGAGGTGCTTTACACACTTTTCAAATTTATTGACACACTCAAAATTAATGTGTCTTGACATATATACTCTTAGATAACTTCAAATTATGTTTATCTTTATAAGGGTATAAATGTCAAGACACACTAATTTTGAGTGTGTCAATCAATTTGAATAGTGTGCCGATAATAACTGGATTTTACTCAGTTAAAAAGTCCGTTGAAATCGGTCTAATTGAATTGACTATTGGTTAACGTGTGACTCAGTCGTCTTTTGGTGAAAAGAAATATTTTTGTCGTTGTTTAAAATTAAATTGCAAAACTTTAATGTAAATAACAGGTAAATAAAACTAAAACTGATTAAAACGTAGATGGTGAAATTAAAACTTTTAAAAATGAATTAATTAAATGACAAGAAATTAAAGTTTGACGAAAAATAAATTGGACAATTTAATAAAAATGCAAACTTGAAAATTAAAATAAAGTAAAACAATTAAAATAAAACTTTAAGAAAAATGGCGGGAAAAAGAATGATTTAAAACTAATCAGTAAATAAAAACATAAGACTGAATATACCGAATGTAACAATCGAGGATTTTAAACTATGTATTTTAACATTGAACGCGAAATTTTTGGGTTAGACATGTACGTCTATTAAAATCCCCGATTGTTTCCGCGTAAAACGTGTACAGATAAAAAAATTTTTTATTGAATGATCACTGTTTTCAAGGAACCACTTTCCTTAGTAAATTCTATTATTTATACATATATGTTAAATTGAGGTTTACGAGCTCAAATGCGCCTCTTGACAATTTATAAAATTCATGCCAATAAAATAAATCTACGGAACGCTTATTTTAACGTGAACTATTTTTATTTTTAATGTGAACGTAATTAAATTTAATTGAGATCGAAAACTTGTTCCACATACTTTGGGTATCACCCCGTCAAAATCCGACGATAGATAATTAATATCAATTTATTTAATAGCCACTCGATAATTTTGGTATTTTATAATTTATATATAAATGTATAAATTATTTCATTGAGCCGTTAAATAATACATGTAACCACATAAAAGGTATATGTAACATACTCGATACTCCGAGTAAATAAATAAAGACTAAAACCGGCCTCCTGATGATATATTTCCCACGTTTTTATTCATGGTACTCCGTTGCAATTCAAACATGTCATCCAATAACATTAACATAAATTCTACCCAACTTTTTAGTACCAAGTCAAACATTGGGAAGACCTTTAACATTGGGAAGAACTTCTCTTACATCTTCACCATCTTCCCACGTTTTTTCTTCTCCTACTTTTCCTGCACCTTTCTTTTATTAGTACTATTTGTCCCCTGATACTCCTTTCAACTCAACTAAACAAGTTACAAAGAAACCAAAGTTGCTAACTAACTAGTTACTTGTATTATGCCTATAAATACAAGCCAAAAATCTTACCTTAACACCACACTTAAACACAACTCACCCTTTTTCTTCCTTTAGGAATAGGCGAACAGTAGTAATACTACAGAGATGAAATGAGTATATATTATGCTATAGCTTTTAGTGTTTAAACCCTCTTGTTTTCCTATACCCTTATACAAAATAAAAAGCACTACACGCTTGCCCCCTTTCCCTGATTCGTGATGGACATCAGCAAATAGAGACAATTGTTGTGTTGAAAGTTATGATTCCTTTCGTTCGCTGGTCCAGGACAGCAGCAAACACACCGCCTTATCGTGAGTCTTTCTCCCATCTTTGTTTGCTTCATGAACTAGTCATTTATAACCTAATCTCGTTTGTCATTTTGCCATCCGGATATGACAAGGGAATTACCCTCATTCAGGGAGTAATCACGACCGTTCGGATGTCGAGCAAGAACTCACCAGTTAGGACACTAAATGTCACAACAGAAAAACCTTAAGAAATTAGGAATATCCCCTCTATTTCCATGCCATTTATCTTACTCCTATACCACTACAATTACCCAAAATGTCTAGAAAAAGAAATAGAATATTTTCACCGCCACAAAAATCCTAACACTACCACTCATTCAGATAACAGGACTACTCAAGAAAACAACTGAGCATGATGCGAAAGTTTTGATAGTCCGGATAGAGGATGTAGGACGTGAAATGGATACCCTTTGGTGAAAATGATGAGGATAAGGTTATATTGATAGCATAAATGCGAAAGTCTCTTGAAGTTGCATTGGTCGCGGTTACAATGAGAACGGATAATGCTAGAGCCAGGGAGGCTGCATATCGAGCTCAGATTAAGGAAATCCTACGCCATCTAGGCCTCTTGGATGTAGCACCCTTCTAATAATAATGTGATGTTTTGTAATAAAATCTTGACATTTTGTCGAGACTAAAAGAAGTCATTCATTGGTTTGAATGAGAACTTTGTACTCTAAGCCTCGAAACTATGAATGGAACATAATTCAAGGATTAAATGTATGACTTTTCATAATATGATCCCTCGAAAATTGTATTACAATAACTATGAGAAAGCTCTGTCAATTTGGAATAAACATTAATTTGATAACCATGAGGGAACAAAATAAGGATGTGTATATCAAGAGAATTTAAAATGTCACCGGTAAAGCAAAGACAAAACCACGATAATCGTAAGGAAATAATTCACCATCAATATTAGAATCCCATTAAGGCAGCCGACTTATTCGATGTTAGTATCCGTATGAATTATTAAACACTGAGCATGTGCTCAAGAATTTAGGAAACAAGAGTCACTCCAAAATAACATTCTTGGACCTTGAAAGATCTTTTCAAAAACCAAACGGACTTGCGTTAGTTGTGAAAGAAAAGGACTCTACGAAAAGAAGTAATCCCTTGTCGAGAAGCAATCCAATGTTAGACTTAGTGAGGCTGGTTGAAGGGAGGACTATCCCTCACCATCCGACTAGACAAAAGGACCTACCCTGGCTAGCAACGTGTGCTAAGCAAGGAAAGAATTCTCAACCACCTACTCACCATACTAAAACTACCCCCTCAAATAATGTGCCAAAACCAAATCCTACTTTTAACAAAGAATATTTTGGTAAACTACCATTTTGACATGAGTGTGAGTACCATCACAAAGGTACTTGTCAGAACCACTTCATGCTCTTTGATGAGTTTGGATATTGGGACAAAGACGGTCGCATGGTAAGACACATGAGAAGTACGTGAAAAAGGGTTACCTAGAAAAGTGCCGAATAAAGCAAGATCGAATCCTAACGGAAAAAAAAGGTAGCTCATATATGAAGAGCGTGAACTACACCACAAACGTCATGTACCGTGTATCACTTGGGGAGAGCGCCCCAAAAACCTATAAGTATAACCGAAGGAATTTTTCCCCGTCATATGTAAAATTTGGAAAATTACGTGGAATATCAAATAAATTATTTATATGGAAATGATGTAACTTGAAATCCGTTGATGTGACCACCAACAAAACCTAATTATGTAACCGTACTCTAAAACTTTTGTTTAATTGTTTCCAGTTGACTTTAAAAGTTATTTTTTTTATTTTTTTCATTTCTAGCAAAGCTTTTACTTATGGAAAAGTTTTATCCTATAAAATTCTCTTATAATAGGAATGGAAATATTTTTATTTTATCTTACAATATTCTTTTTTATATGTCAACAAAATTTAATCAAACAAAATTTCTATTTAAGGAGTTGTATAAAATATTTTTGGAAAATATTACAAATATTTTTAAAGGAACTATTACCGAGGACTTTATTAGGAGGAATGCCAAAATTTGTGATAAAGCATCTCGGAAAATCAGTAAAAATATTACTGATAAAATGCCATGTTTAATGAAGAAATATTTTGATAAGAACTACCATGTGAAGTTTTCGAATTTGGTTGACGACCAACTGGATGTGAAAAATACAAACTATTAATGAACTTAACGAAAACTACAACGAATAATTGTACGAATGATATTGTTAAATGTGGAAATGAACAATGGTAACGAATAAAATGAACTATGGAAATTAACAATGGGAGCGAACGAAATGAACTACGAGTCGTTTTGTTGATTGTGAAAGTGAACAATGGTAACATATGGATAAAATATGAATTACAAATATATAAATTTTAATATTTGATGACGAAAAGGAGGATGTGAACGTTGGACCCGAGACGTACGTAGCCTGATCAACTACGTATGATCGTGGTCGAACGCGAATATGCTCATAGTAGTTATAAAAAAAATGAGAAATTATTAGTGAAATTAGAAAGTTCCAAGTTCGATTTACTTGTCAAAGAACATTTGTTTTGTTCTATGAAGGTCGAATATTCCTACCGCCGTTTACGTAAAAGCACCAAGTACGCAATACGAGAAAATCTATTACGATTATTTTCTTCGCCACTATGACGTTCGAATACGTGTAAAACATTTGGTACACCAATTTCCTACGATAACTAATAAGACTTGAGTTGGAAGAAACCTAAGACAATGACAAAATCTAAATAATAATGAGAAGAACGAGACGTCGTTCGAGTAAAACTCGAATTTAACGTTTATCGCACCACTACCACATAATTTTTGAAGATCAATAAAACAATTTGGTTGTAAAAATGATGAGACACCCAACTGAGAAAAACCTATATTTAACGGATATCGAGACCTCGTCGTACGTTAACCAATGTTAAGGAACAATTGGGTCAAGATAAGCGTGGTCTTGTATATAATAAAATGGGTATCGAGACCACCAGGACAAAAATCTATTTTGCTTATATTCAAGCAAAACACCATGCTCATAAAACTAAGAAAGATATAAACTATTGTGTCTATTAAATATGAACCCTCACGGATCACAATTTAGTTTAATTTTGCACGACTCACCCGTTTTACCCTCCATGAAAAGGAGATGAACGAGGAGGTACGTGAATTGAATTAATTGACTAACGTAACTATAAAAAAAACGTTCACATGGAATGAAGAAACGTCTTAACAATAGTATGTTAGGACGCCCATTATTCTAGTATTTGGGAAACTGATTCGAGAAGCCTTGCCGCATGAACTACTTATCACTACCAAGTAGATGGTCAAGGTGAACGGAATTAACCAAAAAATGTGGGATAACTTTTGATTATGCGATATTATCCTTAGGAGAAATCGAATTAAACACTCAACATTAATGTTAGCACAACTATAGGCATCTATGCGAAGGATGACAACACGCGACCCTTTAAATTGGAAATAACACGCGGGATGACGAGAAAACTATTGATGAAAAAGTTCACTTAACAAAACCAATACCGTCGAGAAAATTCGACATATAAGAAAAGAACTACTGCTATAAGCACTAAGGAACACCATATGTTCGTATACAATTGGATGAAAACTTTAAATCAATCAAATCACAACGTGGTTACGATAATTTTTAACCTTATTGAGAAACTAAAGAAACAAAAACGTTGAACGCCAAAAAGAGCAAATGAAAACGTACGACTATACGAAGATACTATAGTTTACCTCTGGTTCGTTAACGACATCAACATGCGAGTTTTGAGGACAAAACTCACATTTAACGGATATCGAATGTAACAATCGAGGATTTTAAACTATGTATTTTAACATTGAACGCGACATTTTTGGGTTAGACATGTACGTCTATTGAAATCTCCGATTGTTTCCGCGTAAAACGTGTACAGATAAAAAAAATTTTATTGAATGATCACTGTTTTCAAGGAACCACTTTCCTTAGTAAATTCTATTATTTATACATATATGTTAAATTGAGGTTTACGAGCTCAAATGCGCCTCTTGACAATTTATAAAATTCATGCCAATAAAATAAATCTACGGAACGCTTATTTTAACGTGAACTATTTTTATTTTTAATGTGAACGTAATTAAATTTAATTGAGATCGAAAACTTGTTCCACATACTTTGGGTATCACCCCGTCAAAATCCGACGATAGATAATTAATATCAATTTATTTAATAGCCACTCGATAATTTTGGTATTTTATAATTTATATATAAATGTATAAATTATTTCATTGAGCCGTTAAATAATACATGTAACCACATAAAAGGTATATGTAACATACCCGATACTCCGAGTAAATAAATAAAGACTAAAACCGGCCTCCTGATGATATATTTCCCACGTTTTTATTCATGGTACTCCCTTGCAATTCAAACATGTCATCCAATAACATTAACATAAATTCTACCCAACTTTTTAGTACCAAGTCAAACATTGGGAAGACATTTAACATTGGGAAGAACTTCTCTTACATCTTCACCATCTTCCCACGTTTTTTTTTCTCCTACTTTTCCTGCACCTTTCTTTTATTAGTACTATTTGTCCCCTAATACTCCTTTCAACTCAACTAAACAAGTTACAAAGAAACCAAAGTTGCTAACTAACTAGTTACTTGTATTATGCCTATAAATACAAGCCAAAAATCTTACCTTAACACCACACTTAAACACATCTCACCCTTTTTCTTCCTTTAGGAATAGGCGAACAGTAGTAATACTATAGAGATGAAATGAGTATATATTATGCTATAGCTTTTAGTGTTTAAACCCTCTTGTTTTCCTATACCCTTATACAAAATAAAAAGCACTACACGCTTGCCCCCTTTCCCTGATTCGTGATGGACATCAGCAAATAGAGACAATTGTTGTGTTGAAAGTTATGATTCCTTTTGTTCGCTGGTCCGGGACAGCAGCAAACACACCGCCTTATCGTGAGTCTTTCTCCCATCTTTGTTTGCTTCATGAACTAGTCATTTATAACCTAATATGTGCTTGTGTAAAAATCAAAAAAAGTTTTTCAGACAAACATTTGAACCTGAGGTAATATGTTATACCCTGTTGGTTTGTGGGTATAATTACGATTCGTGATGGTGCGACATAAGCTACACATGGGAAGAAAGTAGAATTATAGACTATTAACACGAAGACACTTTCTTTTACGATAGTACGCCTACTAACATCGGGTTCGTTCACTATCGGTCACGAGTAAAACTTAGTCCAGGTTAAAATATGAAGGTTCTACTCTTTTACGTAATCTACGTACACAACACTTTATAACCAATGAGGAAATCAAATGAGAAAACTTGTTATTTTAAGTTCATAAAAATATGCCAACAGGCTAACTTTAAGCTCGGTTTTGACCACCTCTAACCACGTGTATGATTCGGATAATGGCTTGGTCGGGAAGACGGGCTGGATGAGATTCCATAGCCCCTGAAATCAAATTAATTGATCAAGCAGAGAACTACCTATACGATTTTGAAATATGTCAAAACCAACTGGATGGAAAACGTGTATTCTGTTAGAACTAAGTAGTGAAATTTTCTTCTAAACATCTAAAAACCGATACTAAGTGTATCAACTTGGGACCTAATTCTGAGCATGTTAAACCGAACGGTAGACAACACTCAAAACACACTTTTATAGACGGCTATACTGACAATGTAATGATTTTTTTGGTTCGCTATGTGAGTCACTAACGAACCCGTTCGACTGTTCTAAAAGTTAAGAAAAACCGTCTTGTATATCGAAAATAAGACTCGTTTTACTAAGCCGCAACTCGACCTTTTACGACCCATATTTCACCCACAAAACGACCTCACCCCGAGGCTGGCAAATAACCAAAATTGTAGACAGTCGTGCCGTCTACACGCGTATACTTTTGTTTTGACCCAAAAGTCTTTATCGAAAACCATATACAATGTAAAAAATGATTCGTTAAACACTTTTCTTATAAAAGGATTGTATGACCCTTACTTCGGACACTAGTTTAACCTATCAAACGATCTTGTTTTATAAAACTTAAAACGCCTACTGATAGACCACCCGGCTGTCTACCCAAGGGTACTTGTGGTTTACTTCGCGAGCTACTAACGAGCCCGCTATCTAGTCCGAAAAATGGACGATATCACTACGGTTTCGAACATATTTCTTTAGAACCATGACGAAGTTATTATTCACATTGCTTTTCAAAAATAATGTTTCATGTCGGGTAACATGTTCCAATTAATTAAAAATTAGTATAATTAATACTTTTATTTATTTAATATAATTTTAATAATAAAAATATAAAATGTATTTAGGATATTTGACCCATTAAATGATGTACCTCAATAAATTGTCACGACTGCGAAGTGACCAATATTGCTAAATATATCCCGATTTAATGACTACACTTTTATTAAAACGTTAAACTTTTGCAAATGTTAGAAACTATCGATTTATTTAAATAAACTCAAGCACATACTAGGAGACTAAATGCTACGTTTATTTCCGTGTTGCATGTATAGTAATACATACCTTATTTAACTTAGGTAATGAATTGTTTCATTTCTCCATGTCTACATTGTGCTACTATGTCTATTGCTTCGAGGTGAGTTTCATAGCCCCACTTTTAATTGTTTTAACTACTTTTAGGGTGAGAACATTGCTTGTTTTAAACGGATGAACATAAGTGCTAAAACTTGATACGTTTGCCTACATGATGTCTAAGTAGCGATATCCCTAGATGCTTTAGCCCACTATCGTGAACCGTTAATTACTTTGTGTAAGCGCGAATGTTATGTATAGATCTATCGGGACTAACCTCCCTATCTAATTTGGTTGTGTGTCCAAAGTTAGATACACTTACATTTGAGGATTTACAAATTCTTCGGGATAGGCATTTGCTCGGGCTCTTATTATATCTTGTTGGTTGAGGTTAACGCTTCGGTGTCACGAGCTTAGACGTAAGAATACAAACGTATACTATTTTGATTATAACCTTGTTTGGTTATATGCCGGTTGCCTGATTAAATCTTATGGTTCATCACACTTATTTTGTAACTAAACCTATGAACTCACCAACCTTTGTGTTGACACTTTAGCAATGTTTTACTCAGGTATCAAGACGGAGGAGTGACATGGTTGGGCTATGGAGATAAATAATTTGTCGTGACTATCTTTTGAGAATTTGAACACCTATGTTATCTCTTCAAAAATTGGTTTGTTTTGTAATGTTGTATCAAATGCTTCCGTACACTTTTACTTATATTTAATGTATTAAAATGACTTTTTAACGTCGTTTTGTATATCTATGTCTCGTGATAGTCATGATAGTCGCACCCCATTGTGTTCCCTTACTCTGATAAATTAGGGGTGTGACACCGAAAAGGTTAACAGTTCGGAATCCAAACCCTGTCACAATTCGGAATCCAATTGATACCTAATTCGGAATAAGGTGTTCTCGACGTAATTCGGAATCAAGATCAAGGAAGTAGTTCGGAATAAATATCCTGTTGGGCCAATGAAAGTTTTAACTATGGCCCAGTCTAGATTTGTTTAATTAGACTAAGTGTTTACTGATCGCTGAGAGGACCAGTGACAGAGACTAGACCAGTGGAAGGAAAAGCCTCAACTGGCACACCAGGAACATTCAAGTCAAAGACAACATCAGAGAAGTCGAAGACAATCTGAAGTCATACTCACCAGCGATTATGGATAGCTGGGATGTTGAAGGAATGTACTGGTGTTCAAGGATCTCTGAGTTGACAACACTCAGAGATCACTTAAGAACCCTAGAAGTCTGGGATAAGCAAAGCTTATCTAATCCTTTATAGTTTAGGCGGGAGAATCAACCAAGTGTTTTGAGCGGGACAAAACAAGAGATTCAAGATAAAGCCTAGTACGACCTAGTGGGACAAAAGGTGAACAATTGGCAGAACTGTTCACCTAAAGTTGTTTAAAGGTATGTCTCGATTTGGACATGCATTTAATACGTTGTACTCTTCCATTCAGAAGGTGACACGTATCAACTACTCCCACTAAGGAAGCAACCTCGTACACTATAAATAGGAGTGAGAAAGAAGAATTAAATCAACCCTTGTGCTTGGATAATTTATCTAAGTTCTTTCTCACCTTGAAACCGCTGAGCCCCCAACTGTCTACCAGCGTCTCATTGGTTCCCTTGTAAACTTGAGTCTCGAATCTAGTTTCCTTGTTTCTAGGATTCATATCTTGTTGTCATTCAACGAGTGTATTCATAGCACTTTGTAATACTTTGTTTATAATACTTAATAAAGCATTACGCGTTTGAAAAGTATTTCATTGTGTTTCGTGGTTACAAGAGTTATAATTTATCAACAATTGTCATATTAATGGACTTTCAATTGGTATCAGAGTAGTTTGATTTATAAAACCTTTCATAAACCGTTCTTGTTTTTAAAATCAAGATCTTAATATGGTTGATACTATACCTCCTCCACCTTTTGGTCAAACCAGTTTAGGTACCACTTCGACCACCATACCGGCCACCACATCTACTACTATGCCTACACCAGTTGTAAGCACTGGTAATAATGATGATGACCTTCCCCAACTACTTGATGTTCGAGGGGGGTCACATGTGTCCAATGTATCAGCATTCGATGAAGAGGATTTCTCAAGTTGGAAAAGTGAATTTCTTATATATTTAGATGGCTTAGAACCCATCTTGATAGAAATCTTATAAAATGGTCCCTATGTACCATTGGCCGTTTCCTCTGCCCCTGAGAGACCCATTAAGAAACCTGTTAAGCAATGGTCTCCAGCGGATAGACGTCTGGCTAACCAGGACAAGAGACTCAAAAGTATCATAGTCTCTTGCCTACCCAAGAACATTATGAAGTCCATCATTAAATGAAACTCTGCTAAGGAGATGTGGAATGAATTAGTTCTAGGGTATGAAGGTCCAGAGGAAACAAAAGAAACCAAAATCCAAGCCCTTAGACTTAAGTTTAATGCTTTTAAAGCTTTGGAAACAGAAACTGTTGCACAAACTTATACTAGGCTTAAGATTTTGTTGAATGATTTGGGAAACAATGGAGTCGTTCTACCTAAGGCTGAGGTTAATGCTACTTTTGTCAATAGTTTACCTAGAAAATGGCTTAGCCTAAATCAGACCTTAAGAGCTAACAATGCTATAAAGAATGATACGTTAGCCCAATTGTTTGGTAGATATAACTATAAAGAAGGGCTAATTGACTCCATTTACAAATCAGAGACTGACAGGTTTACCACCAGTATCACTGGTTCAAAAGCTCTTGTTGCTAACCATTCCTTTCAGGACAGCGACTCTGACATTGAAGAGGACACCAGAAGTAGTCAAGAATTTCTTGATGAATTACATGCTGAGTTCCATGACAGAGCTCTTTTAGCTGATCAAAAGAGGTACTATGATATTATAATTTTTGTATGGGTTCTAAGTTCTCTCGATATCCTCTCGAATTGATCTCGGTTCTAAGTGGAATGATTGTTCTTGGTTACTAAAAAAAAGGGTTTGGTTTTCTAATCTACTAAATGTTAAAATGTACTTAAAATGAAAACTTAAATCAAAGACAATTAATTTAATGACAATTAATAAAAACTTGAATTAAAATTAAGATTAAAATTAAAATTAAAATCACAGTTAAAATATAAAAGATGAGATAAAAATGAAGAAACAGAAATACTAAAGAAACAGTAACAATTAAAGATGCTCAAAAGAAAACTGATTCGGAAGTTTGACCTTGATTCGGAACTTTTCACCCGGAAGTTGGTTCGGAAGTATTGATTCGGAAGTTCATCCGGAACTTTCAAGGAAAATTGATTCGGAACTTTCTAAAAATCCTTCACTCGGAACTTTACTCGGAAGTTAATTCGGAAGATTGATCCGGAACTTTGTTCGGAACCTTCACTCGGAACTTAGTTCGGAACTTCCTTCGGAAGTTGATTCGGAAGTTTTGGAAAAGAAATCTATTCGGAACTTTTGAAACTCATTCGGAAGTTGGTGTTCATCCGGAACTTTCAGTTCATTCGGAAGATTGTACTCATCCGGAACTTTTGGTTCATTCGGAAGTTTAAAAGATAAAGACTGATTCGGAACTTAAAGACTGATTCGGAACTTTTAAAAGAAAAACTCATTCGGAACATTAAAAGGAAATAAAATTCATTCGGAACTTTCTACTCATCCGGAACTTTCAGTTCATTCGGAAGATTTGTTCATCCGGAACTTTCAGCTCATTCGGAACTTTCGTGTTCATCCGGAACCTGGGAACACTCAAGAACAGAAACCTTACCCGAAGAACAGGGAAAACGATTTTAATCCAAAATCAAACTAAATACTCAAAAAGGTTTTACCAAATTAACCACAAATCATCTAATAACCATAAGTAACAAATCCCAACAGTAAAAACACAAATTCAACAACTTTTTAAAGATCAAATCAATCAAATGAGAACTTAAGAACTTGAAATAAAAGATGATGATGAACAAGATGAAATGGAAAGATTAAACAAGAACTTGTATTGATGATTAATGTTGAACAAAATAAAAAAAACAAGGATTAAACTTACAAGATTTGAAAAACAAAGATCAAAATCACCAAACACCCTAGTGGTGTTGGTGATGCTACGAACAAGAAGAGAGAAAAAAGTGGGGAAAAGAAAACTAAAAACTAACTAGATGAAAAGTGTGAGGGGTGGCCTTTATATAGGCTTGTCTTTTGGTTGGTGAGTGGGCTTTCTCCCGTTCTTCTTGTTTTCTCGTCTTTTCAGAAAAGTTGACGTTTTCGATTCTGATTCGGGATTTGTTATCGATTAAATTCAACTCGTCTTTTAATTTCTTCGTTTAATAGACTTGAGTTTCTTCGACTTATGTAAATCTTCCATCTTTGGTCCTTTTCTTCGATAAATCTTCGAATAGGCCCAGTGACTTCAAATCTTTTGCATCTCTTGGACAATAGACTTTATCTTGAGTCTTTTTCTTCGGTAAAACCCGTGCAATCCCATGTTTTCTTTAATATTCATCCGGTTAGCTCTGAAAACACAATAAACACAAAAACCACGCATAATTCCAAACAAATGATATTAAATACGTGTTTTGGTCTCGTTTTAGCCAGAATTAAGTGGTAAAAGGATGGGTGTTTACACACCTATCAAATCCCCTACACTTAACCATTTCCATGCCCTCATGCAATGCTTAGTGATAAAGCAATTTTTACACTTTTCTCATAATTAATCAACCTTGGCCTTATTCAAATACTACTAAACAAAAATTAAGGTATTAAAACTTAAAAGGAAACAAAAGGATAGAAAACCATTTTCACTTGAAAATAGCTACATGGAAATAACTTGCAAAGAGATCAATGACTTACATTAGGGCTTCGGTGCTGCGAAGATTTATCACCCTCAAGTTTCACGTTCCCCAAACTAAGCTTAAAAACGAGATCATTGTTATTATAAGTTAGCAAATCAAACACTTACACACATGGCTTAATTATATGCTTAAACTCCCTTATTCCTAGGTGTATCTCTTATATTTTATTTTTGTCTTAGAATGATCATGAAGATGCATTTTTGGACTTATTTCGATAGTTTGTTAAGGCTGAAAGCAAAGTAGGACGATTTGATCAATAGTTAGCTAAAGGACAAAATCTCTTAAAACTGCTTCTCGGGATATCAAAAAGTTCATATCTTGGCATAACTTGGTTCGCGATTTGAGACCTTTCTCGGGCCGATATTTGGCATGTACTTCATACTTCATATCTTGAGAGACGTTCTTGAGATAATGGTCTTCTCATCGTAATAGAGTTTCTTCACTTGGAGACTTTTGAGGGGTTCTCCAACTTTGTTGGCCACGACTTCATGATTATTCTTCAATCTCTAATTGGGATTTTGAGATACAACGATCCGCCTCCTTTTCGGACTTGGATCTATTTATCCTCATACCTTGTTAGGGTCTTTTCGGATAGACTTCTCCATGATCTTTATGGGAGTTTATTGCTTTTCATCGTGAGTCTTGATCCTTCATATTGACTTTGGGAATAATGCTTTTCACGTCACCTTGGATCTTTAGCAATAAAATGGAATCCTCATGTCTTGTTAGGGCCTTTTCGGACTCGCCAATCTTCGCGCCCCGCTTCATAAGTTATGCCTTGGCTATGAACTCTTATCATTACCGAACAACTTTTAAACGATCTTGGGCTAGAAGCTAAGTAACTTTTCAAATCGTACGACCTTACTTATTGCAGATAAATTACTAGCAAGTGATGGGAGAATAGGCAAATAATTACACCAAGTGAGCTCGTGCAAGACTACCGACTTATAATTGACTCTATCTTTTCTCGTCCTCCACAGTTTAAAATATCAAGTAATGAGACTCGTGGATACTTAGCCTAATAAACCAATTAAGGTCTACATGGTTAAGGATACTAGCTAGAATAAACTTGGATAAGTCTATTCGGTTTGAGTCAAAATAAACGCAACAGGCCTAATATGTCAAAGACTTCTAAACTAGCTACACCACTTTATTAAAATTTGACTTTATTGCGGAATATATACATATGAAAGCAATGATAAAAATTTAAAAATTACGCCTAAATGGCCAAAGTTAATAAAAAATTTGAAAAATGTTGAAAAATAGGATTTTCTGGTTAAATGAAGGCATTTTCATGGAAAAGTCCACTTAAAACTTCGATAGAAGTCCCCCTACACTTAAGATAAATATTGTCCTCAATGTTTAAGCATGTGGGAAAAGTTTCCCCTACACTTATGACATTGTGCACGTTGGTTAACTCAAGTTAAGGAAGAGACGACTAAAGTGATCAATTTCAAATGTGAGTATGAAGAAAATTGAATCACGATAGTTGAAAGATAGAACCGGATTTCGGATAACACGGGAGCACGGTTCTTCACAGATTCCAAGAGTGCACTTATCCCTGTAATCACATCATCACACAAAAACAAAGAACCTATAGAGGCCCCCCTACACTTAGGGGGTTAAACATAAAAGGATAGATACTCGGGCTGCCTCCCGAGGAGCGCTTGTTTGTTATAACCGAGTCACGAGCCTGACTCGACCCAAAATTAGTTCATGGGAAACGTGGTGAGGGATGGAATCACCTCTTGAGAGGTGTCCTCACCAAAGTACAACTTCACTCGTTGGCCATTCACCTTAAAATTAGGTCCATTAGGTTGAGCGAGCTCGAGAGTACCATATGGAAAAATTTGGGCAATGGTGAATGGGCCGGACCAACGAGATTTCAGCTTGCCTGAAAAGATTTTCAACCGAGAGTTAAAAAGTAAGACTTTATCTCCAACATGGAACTCTCGGTTCTTAATCTTGGAGTCGTGAATGAGCTTAGTTCTTTCCTTATAGATCAAAGAATTTTCATAAGCCTCATTACGGAGTTCATTGAGCTCATTGATTTGGATCTTGTGTAGGTCACCGGCTTTGTTGATATCAAAATTAGCCCACTTCAAGGCCCAGTAAGCCTTGTGCTCCAACTCAATGGTGAGGTGGCACACTTTCCCATACACGAGACGATATGGTGTACAACCAATCGGAGTCTTGTATGCAGTACGAAAAGCCCACAAAGCATCATCAAGTTTATCAGCCCATGAGGCACGATGCTCTCCCACGGTTCTTTCGAGAATCCGCTTTAATCCTCGGTTGGATATTTCAGCCTGGCCATTAGTTTGTGGGTGGTAGGCTGTGGAAAGACGATGATTTACACCATACTTAGCCATGACTCTAGCAAATTGGTCATTGAAAAAATGAGTCCCACGATCACTAATAATGGCACGAGGCACATCGAATCTAGCGAAAAGAGCTTTCAAAAAGTTACAAACCACCCTTGCGTCATTAGTAGGTAAAGCTTTGGCTTCGACCCACTTAGAAACGTAGTCAACGGCTACAAGGATGTATTTGTTTCCTTTAGAAGAAGGGAATGGACCCATAAAGTCGATACCCCAAACATCAAAGATTTCACATTCTTGTATGAAATTCTGAGGCATCTCGTCTTTATGTGTGATCGTGCCTTGTTTTTGGCAAACATCACATCGTTTAACCATATTGTGAGCGTCACGATATATGGAGGGCCAATAAAATCCCGAGTCAAACACTTTTTTGGCGGTGTAGTTGGGACCAAAGTGACCACCGGTGGGTCCTTTGTGGCAAGCATCAAGGATTTCCGAAGCTGCCGGTCCATCAACACATCGGCGGATAATCAGGTCGGCACATTGTTTGAATAGGTAAGGGTCGTCCCAAAAGTAAGTCTTAATGTCGGTGAAGAACTTTTTCTTTTGTTGGGACGTCAATCCTTCCTTGAGAATTCCACCCGCCAAGTAGTTTGCAAAGTCCGCAAACCACGGGGTTTCATCAGAATTCGAATTTATAGACATTAAGGTCTCCAAGGCAAAAGAATCATTGATTTCTTTGTTTGGATGATCCCCTTGGTAAGGATCCTCAAGTCTGCTTAGATGATCCGCGGCTAGGTTTTCAGCTCCTTTTTTATCGCGAATTTCGATTTTAAATTCTTGGAGAAGCAAAACCCAGCGAAGAAGTCTTGGTTTGGAATCTTGCTTTGTCAACAAGTACTTCAACGCGGAATGATCGGTGTAAACGATTGTGGTGGAAAGGACAAGATAGGGGCGAAATTTTTCAAAGGCATAGACAACAGCTAAAAGCTCTTTTTCGGTTGTCGTATAATGCAATTGTGCCCCTGTCATTGTCTTGCTAGCGTAATGGATCGGTTGGAAGTGTTTGTTCACTCTTTGTCCCAGAACAGCTCCAATAGCAAAATCACTAGCATCGCACATCAACTCAAAGGGCAGCTCCCAATTAGGGGTAACCAAGACGGGTGCCTTAGTTAGCTTATCCTTAAGCGAGTTGAAGGCTTCAAGGCACTCTTTGGAAAAGATAAAAGGAGTATCTTTTTCCAAGAGGTGGGTCATCGGGCGAGCAATTTGAGAAAAATCTTTGATGAATCGACGGTAGAAGCCCGCATGACCCAGAAAACTTCTCACACCCTTCACGGTTGAAGGTGGAGGCAACTTAGCGATAACATCGACTTTAGCACGGTCTACTTCAAGACCGGCTTTGGAAATTTTGTGTCCAAGCACGATGCCTTCTTTTACCATAAAATGGCATTTTTCCCAATTTAGAACAAGGCGAGTGTCTTCGCACCGCTTGAGCATACGTTCTAAATTAGCAAGGCAAGAAGAGAAGGAATCCCCGAAGACCGAGAAATCATCCATGAAGACTTCCATGGTTTGTTCAACCATGTCATGGAAGATAGCTAACATGCACCTTTAGAAAGTCCCGGGGGCATTACATAAGCCAAAAGGCATTCTTTTGTAAGCAAATGTGCCATAGGGACAAGTGAATGTTGTCTTCTCTTGATCTTGGGGATCGATGGGTATTTGGAAATAACCCGAGAAACCATCAAGAAAGCAGTAATATTCATTACCTGCTAAACGTTCAAGCATTTGGTCCATAAAAGGTAGAGGGAAATGATCGTTTCTCGTGGCATCATTGAGTTTGCGGTAGTCTATACAAACTCTCCACCCAGTAACGAGACGAGTGGAAATCAACTCGTTCTGTTCATTGGGAACAACGGTTATTCCGCCCTTCTTGGGCACACAATGGATTGGACTAACCCATGGTGAATCCGAAATAGGGTAAATCATACCCGCATCAAGAAGTTTGAGAACCTCTGTTTTGATGACTTCATGTATTTTTGGATTCACCCTTCGTTGGCTTTGAATTGTGGGCTTAAAGTCGTCCTCCATGAGAATTTTGTGTGTGCAGAAGTGAGGATCAATTCCGCGAATATCAGAGATTTTCCAAGCAATAGCCTTCTTATGATCTCTAAGCACGGCAATGAGGCGAGTTTTCTCTTCATCTTTCAAATCCTTCGCGATAATGACGGGCGACTTCTTTTCTTCTTCAAGGAACACGTACTCGAGATGGGGCGGCAACTCCTTAAGCTCTAAATCCGGAGGATTTTCGACGGGAGGCGTATTCAAAGTCGGAGTATCGATAGCAATGACCGTGGGAGATGGAGGAGAAGGATTGTCTTTGTTGAGAAGGTTGTCAAAGAAATGCATGTCTTCATCCTCATCGGTGGGAGAATCATCATTAGCTAAGTTCTCATCTCCTATGGTGGCTTCAAGATTGTTCCAAAACAAATCACTTTCTCCAAATAGAGACAGCGATGAATCAATAGAGGAAACGGTTTCAACATTGGGAAGAGAGGTAGGAATACTTTTACAAGCATCTTTGAAGTGTTCTTCACAAGCCTCATCAAGAACGTCAATACAATTAACACTCTCGTATGAATAAGGTTGTTTAGACAACTTTCCCATGTTGAAGACGATTTTATCGTCACCCACTCTCATGATAAGCTCACCGGCTTCAACATCGATGAGAGTGCGACCGGTCCTCAGGAAAGGACGACCCACGATCAAGGGAACACGAGGGTCCATCTCGTAGTCGACGACGACGAAATCGGCAGGAAAAGTGAATTTGTCGACTCCTACAAAGACGTCTTCGGCTATCCCCACTGGATAAGCAACCGTACGGTTAGCTAATTCCAAAGTCATTTTGGTGGGGACTAGCTCAGGGAGAGATAATTGCTTCCAAACGCTTAGAGGCATTAAATTAATACTGGCACCTAGATCGGCTAGGGCCATGCAATTCTCTACTCCCGGGAAATTGCAAGGGATTAAGAAACGACCTGGATCACCAAGCTTGGTTGGCAATTTCCTTAAGAGCACTGCAGAGCAATTCTCATTAAGTTGGGTGTTGGCAATATCGAGGAGTAATAACTCAGTTTTGGTTGGTTAATAAAAAGGTTTTTGCTTGCAAGATCTCTCTTTGCGTTGCTCGTACCCAATTGATATATATCGTTGTTTCGTTCTTGGTATCTTCTCGAATCGATCACGGTCAAAAGTGAAATAGTTGTAATTGGTGACTAAAAGGGGGAGCTTTGGTCTAAATCTACTAAAATGATAAGGGCAAGTAATAATAAAATAAAACTAGAAACAAGAACTAAAAATAAATTCAGAATTTAAATGAGACAGTAAGTAAATACCTTAATGAAGAATACAACTAGAAGTCTCTTATTCGGAATATTTATTGCTATGCGGAATATACTGCTCTACTAGGAATGTTTCCCTTACTCGGAATAATTAAGGCCAAGCGGAACAAATGCCTTATGCGGAATGTTTCACTTATGCGGAATAATTTAAAAGAAGCTCTATTCGGAAAGTTTAGCTCTATTCGGAATATCTGAAAAATGAGGCTATGCGGAATAATTAAAGAAAAACCCTTATGCGGAAAGTATGCCTTATTCGGAATAAAATCTTATACGGAATATTTGCTCTATTCGGAAAGTTTGGAAAGAAAGCTTTACTCGGAATGTTTGATATTCCGAATAACCAAGAAAAAGAAGCACTACTCGGAATAATTGATATTCCGAATAACCAAGAAAATTTATCCCTATTCGGAATAACTGATATTCCGAATAAACAAGAAAAATAACCACTACTCGGAATAATAGAAGTATTCCGAATAAACACAATCCCAGATTCCCTATTTGGAATCTGGGCAAGATCAGAAACTGGGAAGCGAAGAACAGGGTATATCAAAGAACGAATTCAACACCAAAAATCACCAAGTTTTTAATCAAAACTTAAACCAATTTTACCACTAATTTTTACTCATAGAAAGCTTGAATCCAAAACAACAAAATCGCAAAACCCACTTACTTTTGACAATCAAACTGAAAGAATAAAACATAAGAATTAAGAATCAAAAAGTGATGAAGAACAAGATGATGAAAAGATTAAAAGAAGACTTGTATTAATGATTTAAGATTCAACAAACAAATGGAAAGATCCAACTTACAAGATTGGAAGAAATTGAACAAAGAAGAAAACCACTCCTTAAGGGAGATGGTTCCTAAGAACTAGGAAAAACTAAAACAGAAAAAGAAGATAGCGGAGTCTTGAATGGGAGGAGTATTTATAGGCTTCTCCCTTGGTTGGTGAGTGGGCTTTCTTCCTTTCTTTTTGTCTTCTCGTCTTTTCAGAAAAGTTGACGTTTTCGATTTCGATTCGGGATTTGTCAACGAATAATTTCAACTCGTCTTTTAATTTCTTCTTTTAATAGACTTGAGTTTCTTCAACATAGGTAAATCTTCCGTCTTTGGTCCTTTTCTTCGATAAATCTTCAAATAGGCCCATTGAATTCAAATCTTTTGCATCTCTTGGACTATAGACTTCATCTTATCGTCTTTTTCCTCGATAAAACCCGTGCAATCCCATATTTTCTCCAATATTTATCCGGTCGGCTCTGAAAACACAACAAACACACAAACCACGCATAATTCCAAACAAATGACATTAAATACGTGTTTTGGTCTTGTTTTAGCAAGAAATAAGTGGTAAAAGGATGGGTGTTTTCACACCTATCAAATCCCCTACACTTAACCATTGCCAAGCCCTCATGCAATGCTTAGTGATAAAGCAAATTTACATTTTTCTCATAATTAATCAACCTTGGCCTTATTAACATTCTACTAAACAAAAATTAAAGTACTAAGAGAAACTAAAACTTTAAAATAAACTAAAGGATAGAAAACCATTTTCACTTGAAAATAGCTTCATGGAAATAACTTGCAAAGAGATCAAGGACTTACATTAGGGCTTTGGTGCTGCGAAGATTTATCACCCTCAAGTTTCACGTTCCCCAAACTAAGCTTAAAGACGAGATCATTGTTATTATAAGTTAGCAATTCAAACACTTACACACATGGCTTAATTATATACTTAAACTCCCTTATTCCTAGGTGTATCTCTTATATTTTATTTTTGTCTTAGAATGATCATGAAGATGCATTTTTGGACTTATTTCGATAGTTTATTTAGGCTGAAAGCAAAGTAGGGCGATTTGATCAATAGTTAGCTAAAGGACAAAATCTCTTAAAACTGCTTCTCGGGATATCAAAAAGTTCATATCTTGGCATAACTTGGTTCACGATTTGAGACCTTTCTCGGGCCGATATTCGGCATGTACTTCATACTTCATATCTTCGAGAGACGTTCTTGAGATAGTGGTCTTCTCTTCGTTATAGAGTTTCTTCACTTGGAGACTTTTGAGGGGTACTCCAACTTTGTTGACCACGACTTCATGATTATTTCTTCAATCTCTAATTGGGATTTTGAGATACAACGATCCGCCTCCTTTTCGGACTTGGATCTATTTATCCTCATACCTTGTTAGGGTCTTTTCGGATAGACTTCTCCATGATCTTTATGGGAGTTGATTGCTTTTCGTCGTGAGTCTTGATCCTTCATATCGATTTTGGGAATAATGCTTTCCACATCACCTTGGATCTTTAGCAATAAAATGGAATCCTCATGCCTTGTTAGGGCCTTTTTGGACTCGCCAATCTTCGCGCCCCGCTTCATAAGTTATGCCTTGGCTATGAACTCTTATCATTACCGAGCAACTTTTAAACGATCTTGGGCTAGAAGCTAAGTAACCTTTCAAATCGTACGACCTTACTTATTGCAGATAAATTATTAGCAAGTGATGGGAGAATAGGCAAATAATTACACCAAGTGAGCTTGTGCAAGAATACCGACTTATAATTGACTCTATCATTTCTCGTCCTCCACAATTTAAAATCTCAAGTAATGAGACTCGTGGATGCTTAGCCTAATAAACCAATTAAGGTCTACATGGTTAAGGATACTAGCTAGAATAAACTTAGACAAATCTATTCGGGTTGAGTCAAAATAATCGCAACGGGCCTAATATGTCAAAGATTTCAAAACTAGCTACATCACTTTATTTATATTATGACTTTATTGCAGGATATATACATGTGAAAGCAACGATAAAAATTTAAAAATTACGACAAAATGGCCAAAGTTGATTAAAAATTTGAAAAATGTTGAAAAAGATGATTTTCCGGTTAAATGAAGGCATTTTAATGGAAAAGTCCACTTAAAACTTCGATAGAAGTCTCCCCTACACTTAAGATAAACATTGTCCTCAATGTTTAAGCATGTGGGAAAAAGTCTCCCCTACACTTATGACATTGTACACGTTGGTTAAATCAAGCTAAGGAAGAGACGACTAAAGTGATCAATTTCAAATGTGAGTATGAAGACAATTGAATCACGATAGTTGAGAGATAGAACCGGTATTGCGGATAACATGGGAGCATGGTTCTTCAAAGATTCCAAGAGTGCACTGATCCTTGTAATCACATCACCATCCAAAAACAAGCAACCTATATAGCTCCCCCTCACACTTATGATGAAAAACGGGAAAGAGGGATAGATACTCGGGTTGCCTCCCGAGGAGCGCTTGTTTTTGTTTACCGAGTCGCGAGCCTGACTCGGTCCCGAACTAATTCAAGGGAAACGTGGTGAGGGATGGAATCATCTCTTGAGAGATGTCCTCACCAAAGTACAATTTCAAACGCTGGCCATTCACCTTAAAGTTGGGCCCATTTGGCTGAGAAAGCTCAATGGTGCCATAGGGAAAGACATTGGCGATGGTGAATGACCAGCGGCTCTTCAACTTGCCTGAGAAGATCTTTAACCGAGAGTTAAAGAGTAAGACTTGATCACCAACGTGGAACTCTCGGTTCTTGATTTTAGCATCGTGGATAATCTTGGTCTTCGCCTTGTAGATCAATGAGTTCTCGTAAGCTTGATTCTCAATTCTTGTAGCTCGTTGAGTTGAATCTTGCGAAAATCACTGGCTTTGTTGATGTCGAAGTTAGCCCACTTCAAGGCCCAGTATGCCTTATGTTCCAGCTCGATAGGGAGGTGGCAAGCTTTCCCGTACACAAGACGATAAGGTGTACAACCAATCGGTGTCTTATAGGCGGTACGGAAAGCCCACAGAGCATCATCAAGTTTATCGGCCCACGAGGCACGATGCTCTCCCACAGTACGTTCCAAAATTCTCTTCAATCCACGGTTGGATATCTCGGCTTGACCGTTGGTTTGAGGATGATAAGCGGTGGAAAGACGGTGATTGACACCATACTTAGCCATGACTCTTGCAAATTGATCGTTGCAAAAATGAGTCCCGCGGTCACTGATAATAGCACGAGGAACACCGAAACGAGCAAACAGTTGTTTCAAGAAATTACAAACCACCCTCGCGTCGTTAGTGGGTAAAGCTTTGGCTTCAACCCATTTAGAAACGTAGTCGACAGCGACAAGGATGTATTTGTTGCCTTTAGAAGAAGGGAATGTCCCCATAAAGTCGATGCCCCATACATCAAAGATTTCACATTCTTGTATGAAATTTTGAGGCATCTCATCTTTATGTGTGATCTTGCCTTGTTTTTGGCAAGCATCACAATGTTTAACCATCTCGTGGGCATCACGATAAATGGTGGGCCAATAGAATCCCGAGTCAAACACTTTTTTAGCGGTGTAGTTGGGACCAAAGTGACCACCGGTGGGTCCTTTGTGGCAAGCTTGGAGAATGTCAAAAGCTGCCGGTCCGTCAACACATCGGCGAATAATCAAGTCAGCGCATTGTTTGAATAGAAAAGGGTCATCCCAAAAGTAAGTCTTAACATCGTTCAAGAACTTCTTCTTTTGTTGGGATGTTAACCCTTGAATGAGAACACCACCCGCTAAGTAGTTTGCAATATCGGCAAACCACTGGGTGCCATCAAGATTGAGATTTATAGACATTAAGGTTTCAAGGGGGAAAGAGTCATTGATCTCTTTGTTTGGATGATCCCCTTGATATGGATCCTCAAGTCTGCTCAGATGATCCGCGGCTAGGTTTTCAGCACCCTTCTTGTCACGAATTTCAATGTTGAATTCTTGAAGGAGTAAAACCCAGCGAAGAAGTCTTGGCTTAGAGTCGTGTTTAGTCATCAAGTACTTCAACGCGGAATGGTCCGTGTATACGATGGTGGTGGATAAAACAAGATAGGGGCAGAATTTTTCAAAAGCATAGACAACAGCTAAAAGCTCTTTTTCGGTTGTCGTATAATGCACTTGAGCCCCCGTCATTGTTTTGCTAGCATAGTGGATTGGTAGGAAATGTTTGTTGATCCTTTGTCCTAAAACCGCACCAATAGCAAAGTCGCTAGCATCGCACATCAATTCAAAAGGCAGCTCCCAATTAGGGGTGACCAAGACCGGTGCCTTAGTTAGCTTATCCTTAAGAAGATTGAAGGCGTCGAGACACTCTTTAGAAAAGATAAAAGGAGTATCTTTTTCCAAGAGGTGGGTCATCAGGCGAGCGATTTTAGAGAAATCCTGAATGAATCGACGATAGAAGCCCGCATGACCCAGAAAACTTCTCACACCCTTTACGGTTGAAGGTGGAGGTAATTTGGCTATGACATCAACTTTAGCACGGTCGACTTCAAGACCGGCATTAGAGATTTTGTGTCCTAGCACAATGCCTTCTTTTACCATAAAATGGCATTTTTCCCAATTTAGAACAAGGCGAGTGTCTTCGCACCGCTTAAGCATACGTTCCAAATTGGCAAGGCAAGAAGAGAAGGCATCCCCGAAGACGGAGAAATCATCCATGAAGACTTCCATGGTTTGCTCAACCATGTCATGGAAGATAGCCAACATGCACCTTTGGAAAGTCCCGGGGGCATTGCATAAGCCAAAAGGCATCCTTTTGTAAGCAAATGTGCCATAGGGACAAGTGAATGTTGTCTTCTCTTGATCTTGGGGATCGATGGGTATTTGAAAATAACCCGAGAAACCATCAAGAAAGCAGTAATATTCATTACCCGCTAAACGTTCAAGCATTTGGTCCATAAAAGGTAGAGGGAAATAATCCTTTCTCGTGGCATCATTGAGTTTGCGGTAGTCTATACAAACTCTCCACCCAGTAACGAGACGGGTAGGAACCAACTCGTTGTTTGCATTGGGCACAACGGTAATTCCGCCTTTCTTAGGCACACAATGGACTGGACTAACCCATGGTGAATCCGAAATAGGGTAAATCATACCCGCATCAAGAAGTTTGATAACCTCTTTTTTGATGACTTCATGGATTTTAGGATTCACCCTTCGTTGGCTTTGAATTGTGGGCTTAAAGTCGTCCTCCATGAGAATTTTATGTGTGCAAAAGTGAGGATCAATTCAACGGATTTCGGAGATTTTCCAAGCGATAGCTCTTTTATGCTTCTTCAACACAACGACAAGTCGGGCTTTTTCGTCTTCTTTCAGGTCCTTTGCGATGATGACTTGTAACTTCTCATTGTCTTCCAGGAAAACGTACTCAAGATGAGGAGGTAGATCCTTAAGCTCAAGAGTAGGAGGATCCTCAATAGATGGTGAAACTAACGATGGATCATCATTAGTCACCTCTTTAGGAGCAGGAGGAGAGAACGGGTCCTCATTGAGAAGTCTCTCAATAGTACTAATGTCTTCATCCCAATTGGTGGACAAATTATCATACTTAATATCGAGAGGACCCAAGCTAGCTTCGAAATCATCCAAGTCACTTTGTCCAAAAAAAGTCAATGCCGGAGCAATTGAGACAACGGTCTCAACATTGGGTAGAGAAGAGAGAGTACTTCTGCAAGCATCATGAAAATGTTCTTCACAAGCCTCATCGAGAACATCAATAGCATTAACACTCTCATATGAATAAGGTTGCTTTGAAATCTTACCCATGTTGAAGACAATTTGATCGTCACCAACTCTCATGATTAATTCGCCTGCGGCTACATCAATGAGAGTGCGACCGGTCCTCAGGAATGGACGTCCAACGATTAATGGAACACGAGGATCCATCTCGTAGTCAACGACAACAAAATCCGCCGGGAAGGTGAATTTGTCAACGCCAACAAAGACATCTTCGGCTATCCCCACTGGATAAGCAACCGTACGGTTGGCTAATTCCAAAGTCATTTTGGTGGGGACTAGCTCGGGGAGATATAATTGCTTCCAAACACTTAAAGGCATTAAGTTTATACTGGCACCTAGATCGGCTAGGGCCATGCAATTCTCTATTCCCGGGAAGTTGCAAGGAATCAAGAAGCGACCCGGATCACCAAGTTTGGTGGGCAATTTCCTTAAGAGCACTGTGGAGCAGTTCTCGTTAAGTTGGGTCTGAGCGATGTCAAGAAGCTTTTCCTTATCACTTAGAAGATCTTTAAACATCTTAGCGTATTTGGGCATGTGAGCGAGAGCCTCGGCAAAGGAGATGTTAAAATTCAATTGTTTAAACATTTTTAAAAAGTTTGAAACCTGAATATCATCCTTGCTCTTTTGCTTCTCTTTCCTCAACCTTGAAGGATAAGGTAAATTGGATGAAGAAGAAGGCTTTAAGGGAATAGGCTCACTCACAACCACGGGTGGTGGGGAAATGGGGATAGAAGGTGAAGGAGGTGGGGAAAGTTGCTCTTTTTCTATGTTCACAATCACGGGTGGAGGTGTAGGAAGCTCGGGTTCCATATAACCTTTTCCACTACGAGTAGTGATTGCTTTCATCTCCCCTCTTGGATTCGCAACGGTGTTACTCGGAAGAGTACCCGAAGAAGAGGGTTGATTACCTTGGATGAGTGAACCAATCATATCACGAAGATGAACCGCCTGATTATTAAAATAGTTTTGCATGTTGGTATTAATTTCATTGCTGTGTTTGGCCATATCATTCCTTAGCTCGGCTCGAATATCGCTCCCTTGTTTCACCATGTCATTCTTCAAGTTGACAAATTGACTCTGAAGATTCGTCACCATCTCACGATTTGTCTTCATGAACGTCTCGACGTCTTGGTTTACTGCCATCGGTTGATTGAGAGGTGGAGCTTGGTAAGCTTGAGAATTTCCTTGAGTTGGGTATGGGTTTCTTTGGGATTGATATTGATTTTGAGCACGAGGTTGGGATTGGTTGTTTCGGTTATAGCTTTGTTGTTGGTTTTGGTTCTGAGGAGGGAAACCGGGTGGAGCAAGATAATTGTTGGAACGATAACTTAGCAAGCTACGGTCTCCTTGAGGACGAGCTTGATAGCCGCCCGTGGGATAAGTACCGTATGCCGCGTTAACGTTTTCAGAATAATTGCCTTGAGTAGAAGGACAATCATTATAAGAATGAGGACCACCACATGTGTCACAATAAATAGAAACGGCTTTAGCTTGTTGAAAGTGGTTTGTGGCCATGGTCATGAAATTCTTGTTCATTTCAGCGAGTTGTCGAGAAATTTCAGTCATCTCAGGATTGGAAGTAGTAGAAGAAACATTGACTCTCGAGTTAGATCTTGAGGATGCGGATGAATCCCAATTCTTGTGGTGAGTAGTCATGTTTTCGATCAACTCTCGACACTCCTCCGGTCTCCTTTTCATAAAAGTACCACCAGCGGCGGCGTTGATCGTGTCACGATCACGAAAAGTGAGACCATTGTAGAAGGTGTCAATGAGAGTGACGGGGAGCATATTATGATTAGGACAGCGGTCGATCAAATCATTGTACCGTTCCCAAGCATCAAAAAGCGATTCATCATTGTCTTACATGAATCCACTAATTTGGTTACGAAGGCTCGTGACCATGGATGGTGGGAAGTAGCGCGACAAAAAGCGTTGAGTCATGTCGTCCCAAGTATGAATAGAGTTCTTTGGGAGACGGTCAAACCATTTTTCGGCATGGTGAGAAAGCGAGTGGGGAAAGAGTTGAAGGCGAAGGTCATCCATAGAAACACCTGGGGACTTCATGCTTTGGGTAATGGTAATGAATTTGTCGAGGTGTTTGTTGGCATCATCATCCGGAATTCCGCGAAATGGGTTAGTTTGCACTTGCTGGATCATGTGATGCTTCAACGAAAACTCCTGAGCCGTGACATGCATCGGTGCAATCGGGCCTCCACGTCCGTTCATTGTGGGTTGACATAGCTCTTCCATGGTTCGAAGGACGGGTAAAGGTGGATTATTCATGTTTTGGTGGGGTGGATGATTATTATTGTTGTTGTTGTTTGGGAGGGGTGGATTATTATTGTTGTTGTTGTGTACACCGGCCATGTCTAAATGTTCGAGAGTCTCGGGCTCTGAATAAGACGTTGATCGAGTACGCATACACTAAAAAGAAAATGCAAAAGAAAATATTTTTGGTTTTTATAGGTTTTTTTTATGTTTTTGTATTTTTGAAAATTTTATATTTTTATGGATTTTTTGAAAATTTTTGTGCTTGAAAATAACGTTCCCGAAAGAACGGATCCCAAAATCCAATTTTTCTCACAAGAAACTGTTGATCCTTACGAAAAGAGCCGGCAGCGGCGCCATTTTAATAACTCAGTTTTGGTTGGTTAATAAAAAGGTTTTTGCTTGCAAGATCTCTCTTTGCGTTGCTCGTACCCAATTGATATATATCGTTGTTTCGTTCTTGGTATCTTCTCGAATCGATCACGGTCAAAAGTGAAATAGTTGTAATTGGTGACTAAAAGGGGGAGCTTTGGTCTAAATCTACTAAAATGATAAGGGCAAGTAATAATAAAATAAAACTAGAAACAAGAACTGAAAATAAATTCAGAATTTAAATGAGACAGTAAGTAAATACCTTAATGAAGAATACAACTAGAAAGTCACTTATTCGGAATATTTATTGCTATGCGGAATATACTGCTCTACTCGGAATGTTTCCCTTACTCGGAATAATTAAGGCCAAGCGGAACAAATGCCTTATGCGGAATGTTTCACTTATGCGGAATAATTTTGAAAGAAGCTCTATTCGGAAAGTTTAGCTCTATTCGGAATATCTGAAAAATGAGGCTATGCGGAATAATTAAGAAAAAACCCTTATGCGGAAAGTATGCCTTATTCGGAATAAAATCTTATACGGAATATTTGCTCTATTCGAAAGTTTGGAAAGAAAGCTTTACTCGGAATGTTTGATATTCCGAATAACCAAGAAAAAGAAGCACTACTCGGAATAATTGATATTCCGAATAACCAAGAAAATTTATCCCTATTCGGAATAACTGATATTCCGAATAAACAAGAAAAATAACCACTACTCGGAATAATAGAAGTATTCCGAATAAACACAATCCCAGATTCCCTATTCGGAATCTGGGCAAGATCAGAAACTGGGAAGCGAAGAACAGGGTATATCAAAGAACGAATTCAACACCAAAAATCACCAAGTTTTTAATCAAAACTTAAACCAATTTTACCACTAATCTTTTATTCATAGAAAGCTTGAATCCAAAACAACAAAATCGCAAAACCCACTTACTTTTGATAATCAAACTGAAAGAATAAAAACTTAAGAACTAAGAATCAAAAAGTGATGAAGAACAAGATGATGGAAAGATTAAAAGAAGACTTGTATTAATGATTTAAGATTCAACAAACAAATGGAAAGATCCAACTTACAAGATTGGAAGAAATTGAACAAAGAAGAAAACCACTCCTTAAGGAGATGGTTCCTAAGAACTAGAAAAACTAAAACAGAAAAAGAAGATAGTGGAGTCTTGAATGGGAGGAGTATTTATAGGCTTCTCCCTTGGTTGGTGAGTGGGCTTTCTTCCTTTCTTTTTGTCTTCTCGTCTTTTCAGAAAAGTTGACGTTTTCGATTTTGATTCGGGATTTATCAACGAATAATTTCAACTCGTCTTTTAATTTCTTCTTTTAATAGACTTGAGTTTCTTCGACATAGGTAAATCTTCCGTCTTTGGTCCTTTTCTTCGATAAATCTTCAAATAGGCCCATTGACTTCAAATCTTTTGCATCTCTTGGACTATAGACTTCATCTTATTGTCTTTTTCCTCGATAAAACCCATGCAATCCCAAATTTTCTCCAATATTTATCCGGTCGGCTCTGAAAACACAACAAACACACAAACCACGCATAATTCCAAACAAATGACATTAAATACGTGTTTTGGTCTTGTTTTAGCAAGAAATAAGTGGTAAAAGGATGGGTGTTTTCACACCTATCAAGGAGCTTTTCCTTGTCGCTCAGAAGATCTTTAAACATTTTCGCGTACTTAGGCATGTGAGCGAGAGCCTCAGCGAAGGAGATGTTGAAATTCAATTGTTTGAACATCTTAAGAAAGTTCGAAACCTGAATATCGTCCTTGCTTTTGAGCTTCTCTTTCCTCAACCTAGATGGATAAGGTATATTGGAAGAAGAGGAAGGCTTTGGGAGAATAGGATCACTCACATCCTTGGTGGAGGAGGGGTAGAAGTAGGAGGTGGAGAAATTGGGGAAGGAGAAGGATGAGGAATAGGAGCAGGTGACTCGTTCTCCTTAGTCACAACCACGGTGGAGGTATAGGAAGCTCGGTTCCTTGGTACCTTTGCCACTGCGAGTGGTGATTGCTTTCATCTCCCCTCTTGGATTCGCAACGGTGTTACTCGGAAGAGTACCCGAAGAAGAGGGTTGATTACCTTGGAAGAAACTAGCCATCATGTTCTTCAAGTCATTAGTTTGGCTATCCAACGTATTTCTCATGTCAGCTCTCAGATCGTTCCCTTGTTTCACCAGGTCTGCTTTCAAGTTGCGCACTTCCTGTTGGAGATTATCCACGATCACATCGTTAGTCCTCATGTAGGTTCCAATGTCTTGATGTAATGCGGAGGTTTGGTTGGAAGGAGCATTGTATGCGGGTGGTTGATAAGCAGGTTGTTGGTAAACTTGGGTTGTTACGTTGAGGTGGTTGTTGCTGTTTATGAGGTGGTATGTAAGGTGTACGAGGTTGTTGTTGTTGTTGAGTAGGGCGATTGAGGTTTTGTTGTTGGTTTGGGTTGTTTGGAGGAAAGCCGGGTGGTGAGAGGTAGTTGTTGGAGCGGTAGCTAAGCAAATTAACGGTCACCTTGAGGTCTAGCTTGATAGGGAGGTTGAGGATAGGTGCCATAAGCTGCATTCACATTTTCAGCAGGGTAGTCTTGGGTGGCAGTACAAGTGGTGTAAGAGTGAGGACCACCGCATATCTCACATGGTTGGCTAACAGCATTGACTTGAGCGTTTTTAGCGTTGTTGCTGTTGTTGTTGCTGACGGTGTGGGTAACAAGCGATCAAGAAGCGTAGTGATTTTGTCTAGTCGCTTGTCGCTGTCACTAGTGCTAGCACTAGCGACATTGGTCCGAACACTCTTGGTTTGCACACGAGACTTATTCTCAATGATATCCCAAGCAGCATTGGAAGTCTTAGCCAAAAAGATTACCCCCCGAGGCACTGTTTAGTGAATCTTGGTCACTCATGCTTAAACCATTGTAAAAAGTGTTAATTTGGTGTACTTTGGTAAAACCATGTTGTGGGCATTTTCTTAAAAGATCTTTAAAATGATCCCAAGATTCACTAAACGACTCATCGTACTTTTGTTCAAAATTTATGATTTCATTCCGCAAAGCGGTAGTACGAGAGGGTGGGAAAAAGTAATTGATAAACTTGGTTTCCAAATCCGTCCACGAGAGAATACTCTGTGGCGGTTCCTTAGCAAGCCAATGTCGGGCTTGTCCCTCTAAAGAAAAGGGAAAAAAAGTTGTAACCTGATAACCTCTTGTGGAACACCATTGAACTTGACCGTGTTAGTGAGTTGCAAGAATCTCTTGATGTGGTCGTGTGGATCATCAATGGTACGCCCCAAGAATGGTTGAGCGGAGACCATCTGGATAAAGCCTGATTTGAGCTCAAAGTTGTTGCGGCAATTGGAGGTATGACAATTGGATCATTGTAGCCGTCTACATGAGCTTGTAGCAGTTCAATCATCGGGCGATTATCCGGTTGAGGCTCATTGTTGTTGTTATTATTCATGTTGTTGAAAGGTGGGTTGTTGTTGTTATTATTGTTTGCGAGGTGGTACACCGGCCATCGTCTAAGTGATCGAGAGGCTCGGGCTCTTGATAAGACGTGGATCGAGTGCGCATACACCTGCAAAAGAACTAACAAGGCAAAAACAAAGCAAAAATATTTTTGGTTTTTTATGTTTTTAAATTTTTTTGGATTTTTGAAAATTTTTATATTTTTTAGTTGTTTTTGAAAATTTTATGAAAAGGTAACGTTCACGGGGAACGGATCCCAAAATCCAAGTTCTCACAAAAAACTTTTGATCTTAACGAGAAGAGCCGGCAGCGGCGCCATTTGATGTTATAATTTTTGTATGGGTTCTAAGTTCTCTCGATATCCTCTCGAATTGATCTCGGTTCTAAGTGGAATGATTGTTCTTGGTTACTAAAAAAAAGGGTTTGGTTTTCTAATCTACTAAATGTTAAAATGTACTTAAAATGAAAACTTAAATCAAAGACATTAATTTAATGACAATTAATAAAAACTTGAATTAAAATTAAGATTAAAATTAAAATTAAAATCACAGTTAAAATATAAAAGATGAGATAAAAATGAAGAAACAGAAATACTAAAGAAACAGTAACAATTAAAGATGCTCAAAAGAAAACTGATTCGGAAGTTTGACCTTGATTCGGAACTTTTCACCCGGAAGTTGGTTCGGAAGTATTGATTCGGAAGTTCATCCGGAACTTTCAAGGAAAATTGATTCGGAACTTTCTAAAAATCCTTCACTCGGAACTTTACTCGGAAGTTAATTCGGAAGATTGATCCGCAACTTTGTTCAGAACCTTCACTCGGAACTTAGTTCGGAACTTCCTTCGAAAGTTGATTCGGAAGTTTTGGAAAATAAATCTATTCGGAACTTTTGAAACTCATTCGGAAGTTGGTGTTCATCCGGAACTTTCAGTTCATTCGGAAGATTGTACTCATCCGGAACTTTTGGTTCATTCGGAAGTTTAAAAGATAAAGACTGATTCGGAACCTTAAAGACTGATTCGGAACTTTTAAAGGAAAAACTCATTCGGAACTTTAAAAGGAAATAACATTCATTCGGAACTTTCTACTCAAATCCGGAACTTTCAGTTCATTCAGAAGATTTGTTCATCCGGAACTTTCAGCTCATTCGGAACTTTCGTGTTCATCCGGAACCTGGGAACACTCAAGAACAGAAACCTTACCCGAAGAACAGGGAAAACGATTTTAATCCAAAATCAAACTAAATACTCAAAAAGGTTTTACCAAATTAACCACAAATCATCTAATAACCATAAGTAACAAATCCCAACAGTAAAAACACAAATTCAACAACTTTTTAAAGATCAAATCAATCAAATGAGAACTTAAGAACTTGAAATAAAAGATGATGATGAACAAGATGAAATGGAAAGATTAAACAAGAACTTGTATTGATGATTAATGTTGAACAAAATAAAACAAGGATTAAACTTACAAGATTTGAAAAACAAAGATCAAAAATCACCAAACACCCTAGTGGTGTTGGTGATGCTACGAACAAGAAGAGAGAAAAAAGTGGGGAAAAGAAAAACTAAAAACTAACTGGATGAAAAGTGTGAGGGGTGGCCTTTATATAGGCTTGTCTTTTGGTTGGTGAGTGGGCTTTCTCCCGTTCTTCTTGTTTTCTCGTCTTTTCAGAAAAGTTGACGTTTTCGATTCTGATTCGGATTTGTTATCGATTAAATTCAACTCGTCTTTTAATTTCTTCGTTTAATAGACTTGAGTTTCTTCGACTTATGTAAATCTTCCATCTTTGGTCCTTTTCTTCGATAAATCTTCGAATAGGCCCAGTGACTTCAAATCTTTTGCATCTCTTGGACAATAGACTTTATCTTGAGTCTTTTTCTTCGGTAAAACCCGTGCAATCCCATGTTTTCTTTAATATTCATCCGGTTAGCTCTGAAAACACAATAAACACAAAAACCACGCATAATTCCAAACAAATGATATTAAATACGTGTTTTGGTCTCGTTTTAGCCAGAATTAAGTGGTAAAAGGATGGGTGTTTTACACACCTATCATACTACAAGAGATCTGGTAGAGTTGGAGCTGCAAAGGTTGATAAATTCAAGGTGTCATGCTACACATGTGGAAAGACTTGGTCCACTATCAAAAGGATTGTTGGTCAAACAAAACCTCCTCTCCAAGCTTCCCTTCATCCAGCAACAACAACAGCAAGAAGAAGTTTTCCACCTCACCTTTCAAGCAAACCTCTCTCTCTGACTCAGAAGGGAAGAAGGACTACAAAGTCAAATACAAAGCCTTAAAAGCTGAGCTGCTGAAACTCAATCAGAAAGCCGATGATGCAGCAAAGAAAAAGGATGTTAAGAACAGACTGAAAAAGGTCTGATCGCTTGCCTCATTCGACTGGGATGATGAACCTCTCACTTCTGAGGATGAAGGTACCACCACCGTCATAGCCTTTATGGCCGTCTCTGATGAAGAACCCGCTGTGGGTAAAAGTGAAGCAAGATTTGGTCAATGGGTGGACATCACCATGAAAAAAGTACAAAGAATGTTATCTATGGTTGAAGGTCCTGATAGAGACCATGTCAGTGACTATACCTTGGTTGACCTCCACTTTGTGGAAGAGCAAAGAAAAAATATGTTAAACAAATTTCATAGTCTTAAAACAGAGTTAAATATTTGCCAATCTGAATTAACAAATCTTAAACCATTTGTGAATCTTGCTAATCAACTTCAAAATGAAGTGAGCAAATTATCCATTGAAAATGAGTCTTTGTCTGATGAAAATTCTAAACTTAGAAAAACCATTGAAAAATGGAATTTGGCTCAATCCACAGTGGAAGAAATAGTCGTTGAATCCATACCTGGTGATGTGGTTCAGGCTATTGGGGGAAAGGGTAGATACAAAAAACATATCCCTGTTCCCAATGTCAAATTTGTCCCTTCAGATGTCTCTTCTCCTTCTTCCACCTCTGTGGATGAGAAGAACTCTGACAAAGAATCAGAGGTACCAGCCCCACCAAGACTCGCTGGTGCTAACCCATCTGATTCCTTGCTTGGCCCAAAACCTCCAACTAAAACCCCTGGGACTTCAATTCTCAAAGTCGCTGATAAAGCGAATAAAAAGGTTTTTGTGGCTAAGGACTCCAACAAACCCACTCCTCCCCCTGAAGAGCTTTCACCCACCAAGCAACTTCTCCTCATCTTGATGGAAGAGGTAAAAGGGTTGAAAGAACAAATCAACCCCAAAGTTAATAGTCCATATGTTAACTCTCTTGGTGAAGGATCTAGTAGCTCCAAGGGGAGAGCTTTGTTCAGACCTTGCAAGCATTGCGGTTTCAAGAATCACTCATCTGAGGATTGCACTAAGAAACCAAAATGTATCACATGCGAGTCCATTGAACACTCATCTAGAGAGCATGAGGAGGTCATTGCGGTTCAAAGAACCAGAACTCAAATGAGATCAAAAACTCCTCATCGACCCTCAAGAAAGGCTGAGCCTAAACCCAGAGATAACTCTCGGGGTTACAGACCTAATCCTCCCTGCAAGTACTGTGGCTTCTTCGACCATCACTCTGATGAGTGCGAGCATTATCCTGGATGTGACATCTGTGGAAGCATGCGTCATGAACCCAGGGATTGCAACCAAAGAGGGGGAGGAAACCAGAGAAGGACTAATGTCGCTGGTCAGCGACAGCATGGACCCACTGGAAAGTGGGTTTATCATAGAAACTAATCTGGCTTTGTTATATCTATGCAGGAATATCTGAAGAAATCTGTTTGGTATCTGGATAGCGGGTGCTCCAGACACATGACAGGGGTTAAACAATATCTGCATAGATATAAAAAGGAGTTTGGTCCTAAAGTAGTCTTTGGAGATGATTCCTTAGGGGCTACTGAGGGTTATGGCTCAGTGGATTATAATGGAATAACCTTCACAAGGGTCGCTTATGTCAATGAACTGAAGCACAACTTAATCAGCATTAGTCAACTCTGCGATGCTGGCTTCAAAGTTCTGTTTACCAAGACCCAAGGAACAATCTTCAATCAAAATGATGATGTTGTTCTAATTACACCCAGGAGAAGGGATGTGTACGTCATCGACATGACATCTAGTCCAGAAGGGACAAACACTTGTCTCTATGCCAAAGCATCTGATAGTGAAAATTGGATATGGCATAAGAGACTCTCCCATATCAACTTCAAAAACATTAACAAACTGGCCAAGAATGATTTAGTAGCTGGGCTTCCCTCTCTGACCTTCACCAAAGACAGACCCTGCTCAGCATGTGAGATAGGGAAGCACCACAGAGCCTCATTCAAGACTAAACAATCATTCTCCATAAATAAGTTCCTCCATCTTCTTCACATGGACTTATTTGGACCAGTAAAACCTCAATCCCTTAATCACAACAAGTATACACTAGTCATTGTAGATGAATTCTCCAGATTCACATGGGTATTCTTTCTCACAAGAAAGAGTGATGCTGCTGAAAGAATAATGTCCTTCATCAGAGAAATAGAGAATCTCAATGACTGCAGAGTTAAGGCTATCAGAAGTGACAATGGCACTGAATTCAAGAATCATGCCATGGAAGCCTTTTGTGATGAAAAGGGAATATCACAGAAATTTTCTAACCCAGGCACCCCTGAACAAAATGGTGTCGCTGAAAGAAGAAACAGAACCCTCATAGAGGCTGCTAGAACTATGCTCAACGAATCAAGACTTCCTAAACAATTTTGGGGTGAAGCTGTGAACACAGCTTGTCATACACAAAACAGATCCATTATTGTGAAGAGACATGGCAAGACCTCTTCTGAAGTATATAGGAAGAGAGCCCCTGATGTAAGCTACTTCCATGTCTTTGGTTGCCCTGTTTTCATTCACAACTACAAAGATCACCTGAGAAAATTTGATGAAAAGTCTGATGATGGATTCTTCGTTGGTTACTCTCTCACCTCCAGAGCTTATAGAGTATTCAACATCCGCAGACAAGAACTAGAAGAATCCATCCATGCCACCTTCAATGAAGCAGATGTTGTCATCAACCACACCAACTCAGAAGAATGTGACATTGACTTCAATGAAGTTAAATCATATCCAGAGGATGATTTCTCATATCCCAAGGAATCATCCAAGGGTTGTCACAAGGACTTCCCTTATGTTCATGCATTTGATCCTCATTCAATCTCTGACATCACTCCAGAAGTTGAAAATGCTGAACAAATCACTCCACCCACTACTGTGAATGCTGATCTCATCGAACCAATCTCTCCTCTTGATGAAGAGATTATGGATGAAGAAATAATTTGTGAAGATCCCTCAGCATTCATTGAACCTGCTGTGACTCCTGAACCCACAGAGACTCCTGGTCCTCAATCCAAATGGAGTAGGGACCAAGATATTCTTCTGGTGAATATTCTTGGTGAACCCTCTGAGGGAGTCACCACCAGAGGCAAATTGAGATCTCTGGAAACCGCCTCAACGAATGAATGCCTTTTCGCTGATTTTCTCTCTGAGGATGAACCTAAGAATGTGGCTGTTGCGCTTCTAGATGAAGGGTGGGTTGTTGCCATGCAAGATGAGTTGAATCAGATCAAGAGGAACAAGGTGTGGACTCTAGTAAAAGCTCCAGCTGGGAAGCAAGTGGTTGGAACTAAATGGGTCTACAGAAACAAGAGGGATGAAGCTGGCATGATTGTCAAAAACAAGGCTAGGCTTGTGGTGCTGGGATATAATCAATCTGAGGGGATTGACTATGATGAAACGTTTGCACCAGTAGCCAGATTGAAAGCTATCAGAATCTTCCTAGCCTTTGCAGCTTATATGGGGTTTACTGTATACCAGATGGATGTGCAGAGTGCTTTCCTCAATGGGAAGCTTGTAGAGGAAGTATATGTCTATCAACCCCTAAGGTTTGAAAGCAGTGAGTATCTTGATCACGTCTGCAGACTTCACAAAGCACTCTATGGGCTGAAACAAGCGCCTAGAGCCTGGTATGAAACCCTATCAAAATTCTTACTTGAAAATAAATTTGTTAGAGGTACCATTGATCAAATCCTGTTCACTTATAGGTCCAAGGGTGATGTCATTTTAGTACAGATTTATGTGGATGATATAATTTTTGGTTCAACCAATATTACATTGAGCAAACAGTTTGCCAAATTAATGACCAAAAAATATGAAATGAGCATGATGGGGGAATTAACTTTTTTCTTGGGTTTTCAAATTAAACAAAATTCAAAAGGAATTTCCATTTGTCAAGAAAAATATGTTAAGGATTTGCTCAAGAAGTATGATCTGTCTGATTGTGCATTAGTGAAATGCCCCATGCTTCCTCCCAACAACTTGGGAGCTGATGACTCAGGGGTCTCTGTTAATGAGACCTTATATAGAGGCATGATTAGGTCACTGATGTACCTCATAGCAAGCAGACCAGACATACAATTTGCCACATGTCTCTGTGCTAGGTACCAAGCTAACCCCAAGGAATCCCACCTTGTAGCTGTCAAAAGAATTTTCATGTACTTAAAAGGATCTCCCACATTGGGTCTCTAGTATCCTAATGGATCAGGCTTCGACCTCAATGCCTACTCAGACTCTGACTATGCTGGGTGTTGTCTTGATAGAAAGATCACCTCTAGGAGTTGTCAAATCCTTGGAGGAAAGCTGGTATGCTGGAGCGCCAAGAAACAAAACTCTTTGGCCGTGTCATCAGCTAAAGCTGAATACGTAGCGGCCGCTGGTTGTTGTGCTCAAATTCTCTGGATGAAAAGTCAGCTGGCTGATTATGGGATCATTTATGAAAAGGTTCCCATATTCTGTGACAACACAAGTGCTATAGCCATCTCAAATAATCCGGTACTTCATTCCAGAACTAAGCATATTGACATCAGGTATCACTTTATCAGAGACCATATTTTAAAAGGTGATATTGAGCTTCATTTTGTACCCACTGAATACCAGCTCGCTGATATATTCACCAAGCCTCTGGCTGAGCCAAGTTTTACTAGGTTGGTTGCTGAGCTGGGTATGCTCAATATTGGTAAACAAATCTGATAAATGATCTCTGATCCCTGTCTCTGGGCATTAAAGGGAATTGAATGTAACGAGGTAGTTACATTCCAATGGGACTTAATATATTCCCATATTTAATTCAAATGATTAACCTTTATTGTCAACAACTTTCCCTCTTTCCAAGGGACAAAAATATCACATGAAGAGTTAAGGGGTCCCACTTTTCCTAAAAGGTATTTTTTTTTGCATTAAATGCTTTAATTGTAAAACGGCTAACCCTTTTATCAAAACCCTTGACTCACTTTTAAAAACTCACATTACTCATTACTTTCACACACACATACTATTCATCTTCTCCGAAACCTTCATTTCTTCCTCATTTCAACAATGGCGTCTTCATCATCAAACACCACTTTCACCGTCCTGGCCGCCTCGAACGTTGATTTTGGGATACACGATGGGAAAATTGCCTTGAACAATTGTGTAGCTCTCTTGGAACACACCAATTCACTCTACCAACCTTTGTTCTCCTTCCTCAAAAACTCCACCATTTTTGAAGCCACAACCAGAGTACCCTCCACATGCTACCACCAATATTTGAAGGAGTTCTGATATAGCGCGGAAGTTGATCAAACCTCTTCACACATCACCTTCAACCTTTCCACACATCCCGAACCTCTCACCTTTGATCTTCATACCTTTGCCAAAGTCATTGGACTTCTTGTCAATGAAGGCATGTCCGCTGTGTCTGCCAGTGCCACGGTAAAGAAGGCTCTGGCTACCCTTCGTCCTCATGACGACAATGATAAACCCTTCACCACACAAGGTTTCCAGAACAAATCCCTGATCAAAGTGAACTACTTTTCACCTATTTGGAGTATGCTGATGTTATACATTGTGAAATGTCTGGGTGGAAACCAGGGGTCTCATGATCAACTTAATGGAGCCCAGCAAGCAATTGCTTACAGCTTAATTTGGGGGCAAGATATAGGGATCGCTCATATACTTTACTCTGACCTCATTTCTAAGCTAGAAAACAAAGGGAAGAAGAACAGACTGGCCACCATCTGCTACACAAGATATCTCTCTCTTCTCTTAGAAGATATGCTGGGTGAAGGCTACACAAATGATGAAATTCTCTCCTTCTCTCCTTATCACATCACTGTTGCATCACTAAAGACTCCTTTGGAAGACGAAGTGCCTCTCAGCAGGCACATGATGCAGGTCGTTGGGTTACTGGTTGCTGATGGAGAGCCCTTGATCCATCACAATGAGGTGAATACTAAAAGAGCAACTGACAAGTCTCTGTTAAAGACCTCTGTGCAGTCTTCTTCTCAGTCCAAGGTGCCCAAGGAAAAGAAGAAGAAGAGGAAAGGCATCCCCCTTTCCTTTGAAACCCCTTCTGTTAATCCTTCCAAGTCCAAGAAGACTAAGAAGAACCCATCCCCTTCTCTGGTGGATGTGGTTGAAGAGCCTACCGCTGACAAACAACTTGAGTCTAGCGTCTCCCAGTCAGCAGAGACGACTAAGAACCTTCTCAACGCTGATATCTCTCAGGTATTAGTTTGTCATTTTATTCTCTTGGAGGTTCACATACAATCACTCTCAACATTCTGTAGGAGAGAGTGATGAAGACTTAGGGTTTGCCTCAACCCATAGAGTGTCTGTGTCAGCACCTAGAACTCTTAGGATTATCTGTACACTCTGTCTTAACATAAGGATATGATTCATTTGTGCTCATAACGCACCCTGATGATCCTTCACCCTCTGGACTGTGCTCTTGTCCATACTAACTTGAGCATGCTATAGGTCCCGACCCAGAGTCTCTGCACCTCACACAGTCTCTGGGTCCCCTTATTTGAAAAGAGTCCCAAAGAATTTATTCTTTTGGGGGGACTGAATAATCACCCTCAGTCTTCCTAGGGGCAGCGATAAAAGGCGACCATTACCTTCAAATAATTCACAACTAAAAGAGTCCCAAAGAAATTATTCTTTTGGGGGGACTGAATAATCACCCTCAGTCTTCCTAGGGGCAGCGATAAATGGCGACCTTTAACTTCCATGAATTCACAACTAAAAGAGTCCCAAGGAGCAATCCTTCAGGGGGAGCTGGATAATCACACCCAGCTATCCTAGGGGAAGCGAACGGCGACCATTCACCACATAATTTTCAAAACTCAAAAGAGTCCCAAGGAGTAATCCTTATGGGGGAGCTGGATAATCACACCCAGCTATCCTCGGGGAAGCGAATGGCGACCCTTCAACATAACTATTTCACACTTAAAAGAGTCCCAAGGAGAAATCCTTAGGGGGGGCTGGATAATCACACCCAGCTTTCCTAGGGGCAGCGAATGGCGATCTATAACTTCATATTTTTTCACAATTGGTTACTAACAAATGTCATAACAGGCTCATAATCTTCATGAAGAACAGCGGAATGATGATGCCTATTCTATTGCTGGTGATGAAAATACTGAAGCCCCCCACATAGATCTCGATGCCATGTCAGGCATTGATTACATGCCAGAGGATGAGGTCTTCATTATTGAAGAGGACTTGACCATTTCAGATTATGCTGATATGGATGCTGATGATGACCAAGTTACATCAGAGTTGAAACCCATCTTCTTCCCATCAATGCCCAATGTGCAAGAACTGGCTGCTAAGCGGCTATTGGACCAGAGGCTCTGTACACCAACCCCATTTCCTTTCCCAACCTTACCAAATGTCATGGAACTAGGGGCCAAACAACACTTAGAACTTTTACAAAAACGCAAGCTTGTCCATGTTCCTCGAATGAAAGATGTTCAGGAACTCGCTGCTGAGGTTCTCTGGGTTAAGAGGGGTGACATCAGCAAAACCAAGCACAAAGTCACAAATGATGTCATCCTCTCTGAATTACAAACACTAACCCATGTTGCTGAGGAACTCACCACCACACTAGAGACTTCACTAACTTCATCTGTGGAGTCCTTTATGGCTGCCTTACTTCCGCAACTACTGGGAAGTGCCTTGCAAGCTCACCTCCCAGTTGTTCTAGACCAGAGCCTCCAGCAATACATACCATCGGTCCTCACATCAGCTGCCAAAGCAAATGTTGCAGCTATTGCTAAGGCGTCTGAGCCTTCAAGAAAACTTCTTCAAGAGCTGTTGCAAGAGGAACTTAAAGAGATCTGCTTATTTGTTCATCAAGAATTCGTTAAGTTCCTCAAGCCTAGATCAGGCACAGCTACTACCGGCGCTATGCCTGAGGGGGAGAATTCAGCAACCTCCACCTCTGAAGAAGAAAAAGACACTGCCTCACCTAAGGGGGAGTAGTCACTTAAACAACCAATACCTTCAACAAGGATTCCTACACCGAAACCTCTTAGATCCTTCAACCCCAGCACTGATGTAATAAAGGACAAAGGAAAAGGAATTTCTATTGAACATCTTGAAATAACCCTGCACTCCCTCCAAGAAGAAGGCGGATCTACAGCCAAGCTCTCCAAACACTCTGACCTGAACAAATTCAAGAGCGCTGATGAACCACCACTTACCCCAGAGCAGGCAAAGGCTCAAATCTTGGAACACTAAAGGCTGGCAAACATCAGAGCAGCTGAACTCAAGAGCAAAGAAGCTCTGAACAAACTCTCTCCTGCTGTAAAAGAAGCTCAGCTGGTTAAGCTCAAAGAATTGGAGGTTAAAAGGAGCAACCTTCAAAAGGAATATGAAAGACTTGTAAACCAGAGAGCTGAACCTGGTCAAATCACCAAGTATGCATGTTACACTGACAAAGACAAAAGAGTGGTGATGACCCTTTACAGAGAGAACCAACTAACCAACTACAAAGTCTTCAGTGACTTTAAACTCAGAGATCTGGGCCTCCCTGAATGGTTAGAAATGTTGTCTCTTGCCCAAAAGAAGATTGGGCCTGGTGCTGCCCAAATGATGAAAAACATTTAAGCAAAGCTAAATTGGGTAAGAGACACGGCAAAGAAGCTAAAGGTACCTCTGCCTCCTCAACTTTCACAACAACAACCTTCTCAAGGACAAAGGAAAAGAAAAACCCAAATGGGGCCTCTGGTGGAGAAGTTGGTCACTGAAAACATTGCTGTTGATGGGATGCACAGGAACTTGGTACTGCCCAAAGAGATCACTAAACCAGTAGGGGGCCAAGTATACTCAGAACCAGAGACATGTATGGTCTTTATGAATGGTAATTGTGAGTATTGCTTTCAGCGGATGAATGAACTACATCTGGCATCAACCATCCAGCTTATCAGACTCAAACAGGGCATCCTAAGGAATTGCAAAACAGTTGAGAGTTTTGAGTTTGAAGTTGAGCTAGTCATCAACTCTAGGAGTGACAAAGTTGAAGCCCTGAGAATCTATGATCAAGGCCTTGATCGTTGAAGAACCTTTTTACTTTTTGTTTATGTTTACACCTCTGGGTGTTCTTGTAATAGACTAGGTTCTTTATGTTTAATAAAACTCTGAGGTATGTTTGTTAAATTATGTGTAAGAAGAAGTTGTGTACTCACTTACAATAATTTTAGACTTAGTATAACTTATAAACAAATAGGGGGAGATTGTTGGGCCAATGAAAGTTTTAACTATGGCCCAGTCTAGATTTGTTTAATTAGACTAAGTGTTTACTGATCGCTGAGAGGACCAGTGACAGAGACTAGACCAGTGGAAGGAAAAGCCTCAGCTGGCACACCAGGAACATTCAAGTCAAAGACAACGTCAGAGAAGTCAAAGACAATCAGAAGTCATACTCACCGGCGATTATGGATAGCTGGGATGTTGAAGGAATGTACTGGTGTTCAAGGATCTCTGAGTTGACAACACTAGAGATCACTTAAGAACCCTAGAAGTCTGGGATAAGCAAAGCTTATCCAATCCTTTATAGTTTAGGCGGGAGAATCTACCAAGTGTTTTGAGCGGGACAAAACAAGAGATTCAAGATAAAGCCTAGTACGACCTAGTGGGACAAAAGGTGAACAGTTGGCAGAACTGTTCACCTAAAGTTGTTTAAAGGTATGTCTCGATTTGGACATGCATTTAATACGTTGTACTCTTCCATTCAGAAGGTGGCACGTATCAACTACTCCCACTAAGGAAGCAACCTCGTACACTATAAATAGGAGTGAGAAAGAAGAATTAAATCAACCCTTGTGCTTGGATAATTTATCTAAGTTCTTTCTCACCTTGGAACCGTTGAGCCCCCAGCTGTCTACCATCGTCTCATTGGTTCCCTTGTAAACTTGAGTCTAGAATCTAGTTTACTTGTTTCTAGGGTTCATATCTTGTTGTCATTCAACGAGTGTATTCATAGCACTTTGTAATACTTTGTTTATAATACTTAATAAATCATTACGCGTTTGAAAAGTATTTCATTGCGTTTCGTGGTTACAAGAGGTATATTTTATCAACAATTGTCATATTAAGGAACTTTCATATCCCAATTGTAGTTCGGAATCCTTAATCTTGTTATTAATTCGGAATCCTTCAACCCAAAGCTAATTCGGAATCCACCATGCAGGACATAGTTCGGAATATACAATCCCTGAAAGAACCCGAAAAACAAATCTTGTACGTAAGTCGAAATGACAATCTACACTTAATTCGGAATACGGAAAGCAAGACCTAGTTCGGAATACCTCATGCCACAACTAATTCGGAATCTGGATAACACATGCAGTTCGGGAAATGGTAATACTCACCTAGTTTGAAATAAGGTAAATCTACACACTACTCGGAATGCTAGGGTATAACAGGAATCCGAATAAGAGCCAAAATAAGCAGAAATTAAAAATAAGCTATAAACCAAACAAGCACTTATCTAAAAGTTTAACCAAAACAAGTTTAAGAAAAAGTAAATAAGCCAAACTTTAAAAACTTTTAAAAAACACTAAATAATAAAAATGTTTAAAATCAACTTTTTATAAAATAACTTTTAAAAAAAACACTTAATTAAATTTAAGAAAAGCACACAATAAGCTATAAAATCCATAAGATAACACAATCAAACACATAAGAACTTAACAAGCAATCTAATAAGCATAACAATAAGCAAATAAGCATAAAGATTAAGCAAAACAAGAAAGGTAGAATGAGATATTAAATAAGAACTTGATTAAAAATAAAGATTCAACAACAAAATTAAACTTACTTGAAAATAAAGGCAAGAATTTAAATGACAATTAAGTAAATGACAATATGAAAGTGCAAGTAATTAAATGGAAGATCTATGTGTCAAATAGCCAACAACTCCTAATGTGTCATTAGGAGGGTATTTATAGGGAGATTAGCAAGTGTTGATCTTTTCCTCCTTTTCTCGTCTTTTCGTCTTCTAAATTCTTCGACTTTTTCGACTTTGTCTCGGGATTATTTGAACTCGTCTTATAATTTCTTCATTTATTAGACTTGAGTTCTTCGACTTCATTAAACTTCCGTCTTTAGACTTTTTCTTCGATAAATCTTTAGAATAGGCCTTGGACTTCCGTTCTTTTTGCACTCTTGATCTTTCGACTTCGTCTTTTGTCTTTTTCTTCGATAAAAGCCCGTGAAAGATCGTGTTTTCTTCCCTATTCACATTTTGATCCTAAATCACAACAAAAACACAAACCACGCATAATTCCGACATTTACGACATAAAATACACGTTTTGGCTTGGTTATTATTATAATTGAGTGGTAAAAGGATAAGTGTTTTCACACTTATTAAATCCCCTACACTTGACCATTGCAATGCCCTCATGCAATGCATTAGTTACAAAGCAAGTTTTATAATTTCCATCATAATTAATCCACCTTGGCCTTTATTAAACACAAGACATAAAAGAGATAGAAAATTGTAAAATATTCAAAAGAAGAAAACAAGTAAATAGATTAAAAACTTACCTTAGGGTTTTGGAATGTCATGAATGATTATCACCCTCAAGTTTCACGTTCCCCATACCAAGCTTAAAAACGAGATCATTGTTATTATAAGCTAGCAAACTAACACAAATTCATGTGGCCCAATTATTCACTTAGACTCCCTTATTCCTAGGTGTATCTCTTATATTTTATGATTGTCTTGAATGATCACGAGGATGCATTGTTGACTTATTTCGATAGTTATTTAGGCTAAAAATAAAGTGGGACGATTTAATCAATAGTTAGCTAAAGGAAAAAATCTTTTAAAACTGCTTCTCGGGACCTCATAAAGTTCATATCTTGGCATAACTCGCTTCACGATTTGAGACCTTTCTCGGACTGATATTTGGCAGCGACTTCATACTTCGAATCTTGAGAGACGTTCTTGAAATTATGGTCTTCTCTTCATAATTGGAATTTCTTCACTTGAAGTTTTTGAGAGATTCTTCATACTTGGACCACGACTTCTTCATTTTTCTCCAATCTTTATTTTGGATTTTGATATACAACGATCCGCCTCCTTTTAGGACTTGGATATATTTATCCTCATACCTTGCTAGGGTCTTTTCGGATAGACTTCTCCATGATCTTTACGGGAGTATTTGCTTTTCGTCGTGTGTCTCGATCCTTCATATTGATTTTTGATAAATGATTCTTCACATAACTTGGGATCTTTAGCAACAAAATGTAGCCCTCATGTCTTGTTAGGACCTTTTGGACTCGCCAATCTTCGCATCCCGCTTCAATAAGTTATGCCTTGGCTATGAACTCTAATTAATACCGAGCAACTTTTAAACGATCTTGGGCTAGAAGCTAAGTAACTTTTCAAATCGTACAACCTTATTTATTGCAATTAAATTTATTAGCAAGCGATGGGAGAAAAAGCTCATAATTAACTCACATAAATTCATGAAAGAATACCAAACTTATAATTGACTCTATCATCTCTCGTTCTCCACAATTTAAAATCTCAAGGAATGAGACTCGTGGATGCTTAGCCAATTAAATCAAAGTTTTGGGTTTTCAAGTCATCTATGGGATCCTGCAACTTCTTAGACTTTTTCAAGTTTAGAATTCGCATTTTAAAGTTCCCTTGATAAACGACTTTCTAGGATCAATTATAGGAACTTGCGAAAAGTTCTTGTTCTTAACCCGTAAGAGTTAAGACTTTCGCGTTTTAAAGTTCCCTATATAAAAGCCTAGCAAAAGTTGACTTAAACACGTTAAGGATACTAGCTAGAGTAAACTTAGATAAGTAAACTCGGGTTGAGTCAAAATATTCACAACGTTTGAAAATTAAAACCACTTTATTAAAATTTATTCTAGCAAAGAAAGAAAATAACTATAACAAAGGTAAATACTAATAGGCCAAAATAGATCAAAAATTTTAAAAAATTTCAAAAAATCAATTTTCCGGTTAAAATGAGGACAAATACAAGGAAAAGGCCACTTAACTTCGATAGAAGTCCCCCCCCCCCTACACTTAATATAAACATTGTGTAAAACCTCTGTTTTTAGCCTCGTTGACTTTGTCAACTGTAGTACTATTTATATTTGGAATTTACATAATTTCACTTTTATATGAATTATTAATTATCATATACCTATTGTCATACTACCTTTCATATTTATTTTATATAACATATGAACCTTTAGTCATTTGTTGACTACCTTGGCAATTGACTGGCCACTTGATTGAATAACATATGAACCTTTAGTCATTTGTTGACTACCTTGGCAATTGACTGGCCCCTTGATTGAATAATGAAATTCATCACCTCAGTACATATTTGAGATAAAACTGTAACCTTACTTAATTTATTTTATTAAGTACTTGAATTATTTTTATATGTACATATTTACATATAATACTTAAAAGGATTAAATGCCTAAGCACTTTAAAAACAATGTATATTATTTTACATTGTCACCTATTTACTTTAATAAAGTAAATTAATTTTAGTAATGTATTTAATAATACTCTTTCACTAAGTTATTTAAAAGCTTCAACAAAAATACCTACAACACAACAAGTACCTATAATAATATACAATGACTATTATTATCATACAACACTTGGCAAAATTTACCCAAAACCCTTCCCATGCCTAATATGTATCGTGTGTATGTATGCATGCATGCATTACCATCATTTGCTATCTACCCTACAAGTAATCATGTTTATTCCACTAACACACTAACCTAACCATGCTTTTGCTTACACAAAGCATACTTAGTCACTTACACACTCAAACCCCATGCATACTACTATTCCATGTAAGAACTTGTCCCCCATTTGACTTAGCAAACCACACGGTTGGAACCAAAATGGAAAAGGAAGGAGTTGCTAGTTTTTGCCACATGTTGAAATCAACCAAGGAGTATCCCAACTAGATACATCATATCTAGGATATATCTTTAGTACTAGGTACCAAGATCACATTTGATCTTTCTCTTTCTTCTTAAGCCGAAACAAACACACAACACACAACACATTATATTTTGCAATCTCACTTCACTCTTTCTCTCTAAAACCTACGGCTAAACACCCCAAACCACTATTTTCAAACCTTCAAACTTTACTACTACTCCTATACTATGTCTTCTACAACCTAAAGATTAATCCTAAGCTCAACCTACAAGAAACCTTGATCATTGAAGCAAGAACAAGAACCCTAGAAGACTCCTTGAAGCCCACGACATGTTTGCATCTTCCTAGACCTCCATTGTTGAAAGCTTGTCACTTGTTTCTATCTATTCTCATATCATCCCTAAACCTAACTAAACAAGTAAGTCCAAGTTAAAACCTATCTTTTCTAATATATTACATTTATATATATTGATGTGTACATGTTTATTTTGGTAAAGTTAACATTTAAACAAGTATGGAAACCCTAAAAACCTAAGTAAAACCCACGGCTCATTTTTATATATGACAAAACTTGATGTAAAAACTTGTCAACCTTGAAGAACATATCAACATGATCTTGTTTAACTTGTAAAATCATGAAAACCTAACCATGCAAATAATTTGGGACGTGAGCTTTAAGCTTATATTATGATTTTGAGTGATCTTGTAATATTTAGATATAACTAGAAATAATAGCTTCATGTTATTAGGTTCCTTAAAATATTAAGATCACTACTAGGCCTCATAAGATTAGTTTAAGCTCACTATAATACTTTGTCTAGATAAATAGTCATTTTTATTAAATAAATGTTTTAATAGACTTTACTGTCAAAAATATGATTTTATAAAGTTACATGTTAAAAATATAGATCTATGATTATTTTGGATTTAAATGATAGATCTAAGAAGTTTTGGACTAAAATAGTATATATATAAACTTTCGGGTTAAAAATGGCATAAATAATACTTTCGGACTAAAATGTAATTTTAGTAAGTAAAAGGGATCTAAATGAATAAGTGTAGAACTTGGTATTTCAAAAACATAAACTTTGATCCACTTTTAAAAATATGCCGAGAGTCCAAGGGTATGTTTTGAACATATCTGAAACTTTGTAAAGATTAAAAGGACTAAAAAGAGATTACTAAAATATTAGGGTAAGTTGTGTAAACTTTGGAAAGCCTAAGGACTACTTTGGACACAAGCCCTGACATAATATTAACCTTAGGGACTAAAAGTGTCAAGTTACTAAACTTAATAAAACACTAAGCAACCCTAGGGACTAAACCTGCCTAAAGCCGAAACCTAAACAAGCCCTAGGGGGCATAAATGTAACTTATAATAAACCCTAATACTAGCCGAAACTATAGGGACTAAAACTGCCATTAAGTGAAACTATTATAAGCCCTAGAATATGCCGCATACTATAGGGACCAAAAATTGACATTTTATGAAACTTTAAGAAACCCTAGTTATACGTGTAACTAGGAGGGACCAAAACTGTAAATACTTGAAAGATTTAGAAACCCTAGGGGTATAAAAGTAATTTAATCACGAGTATCCGTTTATTTAAAAGGACTAAAACGTATTTTTATACAATTATTACGAACCTTAAAACCTTATATATTTTAAGTCATTATTTAAACGTAAAACTTAAATAAATGTAACAATTGTTATTTTTCAAACATATAACTTAATAAATGTAAATCTTACGTAAACATGGATTTTAAATAAATGTTATACATTTATAAACCTTATTTATATATTAAATATAAATTGTAAATGGTTAACTTATAAAATAAATATATTAATTATATTTATTTTCCTTATCACTTTAAATGTATATAAAACCATCCTATATGAATACTTAAAGTGTTTTATAAACAACGTAAGTACAAAATATTAATTAAGCGAATTAATTAATTAAACCTTATTATTTATTTTATACCTAAAATAAATACTATTAGAACTTGTACTACGACGAACAAATTACAAGTATTGTAATTAAATAATTAAACCCGTTTAAACATGTACAGATTTATTCTGGAACTTTTATGCATTATGTTAATGCAATTACTGAGACCTTGTAATTATTTAGGTCATTGACTGTATCGTGAGCATCCTTATCAGATTTATCTTCTGACTTATTGCTGTACTACTAAGGTGAGTTCATGGCCCCACTTTATATATTGACAAACTTTTAAATCTTTTAATGGGGAAGAAAACATGCAACATATTTGATTTTCTGGACATAGATTGAACTGTGAAACCTCTGATTACCATGCCTATTGTAGATGAACAGCATGACCCGTGCATCCGAAACTGTTAGAATTATTGAATTACCTGAATGTTATAAATAGATCTATTTGGGATTGACCGTCCCCATCTGGGTGAGTCATGCTCACTGTGCCTCGGCCGGGACAACAGATGTTTCACATGTCAGCACTTATTTTTGTTCTGGGTGCCTTATATGGCGAAGGGTCCTTATCTGTTAAGGACTTAACTGTCAAGTTTCAGTTTCGGGCAATATGGAAATGTAATCAGTTTTAAGTGTTATTGCTTTGTACATTACTACTTCTGGGAATATCTACTATCCAAACTTAACTTAATTAAACCTGTGAATTCACCAACTTTATGTTGACTTTCTAAGCATGTTTTCTCAGGTAACTGAAGCATGTAATGGTGTGCATGAAGTCAAGCATCATGATAGATTGCATTATAAAGCTCATCTGGGGTTTTATAAATTGGGAATAAATTCAAACTTTCAAACAATATTAAAGACTACTGTAATACTATTTGCACTTTCAATCATGTAATAAATGTAAGGATAATCTTTTATCTGTTGCTCTATATTCTGTGTGCTGTTGATCCACCTACGTGACACCCAAATATTATTTTCTGCTGCGTTGACTCAATTTGGGGGTGTCACAGAAATGGTATCAGAGCGACAGTTATAGAGAATCAGAACCAAGTTTAAAATAAATATAAAGATAAAAATTTTATATAATCTGAACTATAACTGCTTTAAAAATCTTTTGGGATTTTCGGGACTAGAATAGTTAAGCATATAGACCGTAGAGCATACATCGATTGTGTGATTGCTTGTGCATTGATTATTAACATCCGGTTAATTAATCTTATAAGTATTAACGTAACCTTTAGCATGGCGAGTGTTAAATGGCATTATTATATAATTTTAAATTATATTTCTCAAAAATTTTAACTTGAGTAAGTTTATACTTATATCAATTAAAACTATATTACTTTCAGATTTATCATGACTTCGCCTATTGATACACCTGCTGCCGTATCTCCGACGACCGTCTTGTGTGGATGGTTATCTGCTAGTGACTCCGGCGATAGTCACGCATCTGTCGACGCTGCATCCATTGAGGCGCTTATTTCTTCACCACCTGTTTCCCCCGCTGGGGAAGAGGTCCAGCCTCCTACTGTTACACCACCTGTACCCCTCGTGACTATACTACGAGAGCATGCACCCGAGTCTCTGCCACCTCGTAAGAGGAGGTACGAGGCACCTCTCGATTCCACCTTTGAGATCGGTGAGGGCTCCCGGGCCAGACATGTTGATCCTGTCCAGGCCCAGGTCACGGCACTTGCCGCACGCCAGGCCCAGGACGTAACAGACTTTCTTGCTCTGCTAGCGGCCGGACAGACTGAGCGCACTGTTCTACAGCAGCGCCAGGACCTTTTATCGTGGACCGTGAGCTCAGAGGCACACGCTGCCCGAGGAGTGTGGTCGACTACTTATCATTCTCTCCAGTGGTTGCTGGATGAGAACGAGTTCCTTCGAGATCAGATCTACCTACTGCAGAGTCAGCAGACAGAGACTCACACCGCCCTTATGACCATGGAGCAGACTCTTGCTATATTCTTCGACCTCCAGGATGTCCGCCATCAGGGGTTGACGTCAGAGACCGCTCATCTCCGGGGAGTTCAGCAGACTCTCAGAGACCAGTTCCGTGAGGCACTCCGACTGCTCAGAGAGACCAGGACTGCTATGACCGCGATGCAGGATGCCATGCAGGCACTGGCTGTCTCATCTCCGCCTGTGGTGCCAGCCGTATCCGAGGAGTCAGTTAGGCATCATTAGATTAGATGTGCTAGATCTTTTGTACATCATGATAAGCTACTAGGGTTGCACCCCGGCTATCATGATATAGGATCTCTTGTATTTGTACTTTTCTTTAGTCAGTTGTATTCCTGTACTGTACTATTTAGATTAGGGATTCATAGATGATGTACTTAGATTTCATGTACCACCATCCCAGACAGGCGGGCTGTGCTCTGTCTTGGATTAGGTTGTGCATTTTGTACTGTATTCCTATTCTAGACTTATGGCATGTACTCATTAGATTTTGTTATATCCGTACTGTATTATATTGTGAACTTTAAACAGGTTATCCAATTTGTTGCAAAGTATATGCATGAAATTCCTTTTCGTGTAATTATATAAAACTGTGCTAACACCTTGAACTAATGATTTCATTTTTTTGTATAATTATAGAAAAATGGTAAACACTAGAATGAACCCCGTCAATGCCGAGACTACCCAAAACGTCACTGCTGCCCAATTAAGGGAAATGATTGACCAAGGCATCGCATCTGCAATGGCTGCCAGCAGGAACGTAGATGACAGTCAAAATTCCAACAACCGCCGAAATAATCAGACCACCAGGGGTTGCTCTTACCCCGACTTCTTGAAATGTAAACCTTCCTATTACAAGGGCAAGGAAGGAGTGGTGGAACTGATGCAGTGGTTTGAGAGGTTGGAAACGGTATTTCGCATCAGTGATTGTGCAGAAGAGAACAAAGTGAAGTTTTCCACCTGCACCCTACTTGAGAGTGCTCTTACTTGGTGGAACTCTGTTGTTGCTACTCTTGGACACGATGCTGCCTATGCTCTCAACTGGACTGAGTTGAAGGAGAGGATGACTGAGAAATACTGCCCAAGGGGAGAAATGAAGAAGCTGGAGATCGAGTTATGGGATCTCAGATGCAAGAACAATGACATCACTGCGTACAACCAAAGGTTCCAAGAGTTGACCCTAATGTGCGTCAGGATGTTTGTAGAGGAGGATGAAAAGATTGAGAAGTACGTGGGTGGACTCCCAGACGCCATTCACGACAGCGTGCTCGCATCTCGACCTACTACCGTCGAGAGTGCCATTGAGTTCGCTACTGAGTTGATAAACAAAAGAGTCCGTACCCTATCTGAGAGGCAGACTGACAACAAGCGAAAGGCAGACGAGCACTTCCGCTATCAGCACCAACAGCATCCTAAGAAGCAGAATGCTGGGCAAGTTTACAGTGCTACTACTGCAGGAACTAACTCGTACGGAGGCACCAAACCTATGTGCTCAAAGTGCAACTATCATCATACTTTTGATAGCCCATGCCAGACCTGCTACAGATGTGGACAAGTAGGTCACTTTGCTAAAACCTATCGAGTTAATGCTGTCACCCAGGCCCGACCCACTCAAAACACTGGAAGCTACAACAACAGGGGTGGATACAATGCCCGTGGGAACGGGAATGGACAGCAGGGGAACCGCAATGCTACTGGAGGAAACAACAATGGACCCAAGAAGGGAGTTGTGTGCTACGAGTGTGGAGCACCAGGACACACGAGACCAGGTTGCCCTAAGCGGGCAAGCCAGAACAAGAACAGTGGAGGAGCTTCATCTAGAGTGTACGTGGTCGGCAATGCAAAAGCCAACCCCGATTCAAATGTCGTAACTGGTACGTTTCTATTGAACAATCGTTATGCATCTGTCTTATTTGATACTGGAGCAGACCGAAGTTTTATATCCACTGAATTTAGTCAAGTACTAGAAGTTATCCCTGCAAGCTTAGATCACCGTTACTCTATAGAATTAGCTGACGGTAAAATTGTAGATGCTGACACTATCATTAGAGGTTGCACCTTAAATCTTTCCAAACACCCGTTCAACATTGACCTTATCCCCGTAAACCTTGGTAGTTTTGATATTATTATCGGCATGGACTGGTTAGCAAGATATCGCGCAGTCATTGTTTGTGACGAGAAGTTAGTTCGTATTCCATGGGGAAACGAAACTCTAATCATTCGAGGTGACGGTAACACCAACCTCGCTGACACTAGACTTAGTGTTGTCTCTTGTACCAAAGCTCAGAAATATTTGTTGAGAGGATGTCCTATCTTCTTGGCCCATATTTCTCGAACAGATGAAGAAGAAAAACCCGAGAAGAAGCAAATCAAGGACGTACCCATTGTCCGAGATTTTCCAGAAGTCTTTCCTGATGAGTTGCCAGGCTTACCACCGACTCGACAAGTAGAATTTAAAATTGATTTGATTCCCGGAGCAGCACCTGTAGCTAAAGCTCCATACCGGTTGGCACCATCAGAGATGAAGGAATTAGCTGAACAACTTCAAGAACTGTCTGACAAAGGATTCATACGACCCAGTTCCTCACCATGGGGAGCTCCTGTGTTATTTGTCAAAAAGAAAGATGGTTCTTTTCGAATGTGCATCGATTACAGAGAGCTGAATAAGTTAACTGTGAAGAATCGTTATCCGCTTCCTCGTATTGACGACCTATTTGACCAACTGCAAGGGTCAAGTGTGTACTCCAAGATTGACTTGAGATTTGGATACCACCAGCTACGAGTCAGGGAGGAAGATATTCCAAAGACAGCTTTTAGAACCCGTTACGGCCATTACGAATTCCAGGTTATGCCATTTGGGTTGACCAATGCACCAGCTATTTTCATGGACCTTATGAACCGTGTGTGCAGACCCTACCTGGATAAATTTGTGATAGTCTTCATCGACGACATACTCATTTATTCCAAGAACGAACAAGAACATGGGGAACATCTTGCACCAGTACTAAAGGTACTCAAGGAGGAGCAGCTCTATGACAAATTCTCTAAATGTGAATTTTGGATTCCTAGAGTGCAATTCCTTGGTCATGTCATCGATTGTGACGGTATTCACGTGGATCCAGCAAAGGTCGAATCTGTCAAGGATTGGGTATCTCCTAAATCACCAACGGAGATCCGCCAATTTCTAGGCCTTGCCGGATACTACCGTAGATTCATTGAGGATTTTTCCAAGATAGCCAAACTGATGACCAAACTTGCACAGAAGGGAATAAAGTTCGAGTGGGGAGATAAGGAAGAATCAGCTTTCCAACTGATCAAGCAGAAGTTATGCAGTACACCTATACTGGCCTTGCCTGAAGGCAACGATGATTTCGTTGTATACTGTGATGCCTCGCACAAAGGCTTAGGAGTCGTATTGATGCAGAGGATGAAAGTGATTGCCTACGCTCAAGGCAATTGAAGAAGCATGAGAAGAATTACACCACTCACGATCTAGAACTTGGATCCGTAGTTTTTGCTCTCAAAATCTGGAGGCATTACCTATACGGAACAAAGTGCACAGTCCATACTGACCACAAAAGTTTGCAACACATATTGGATCAGAAGGAGTTAAACATGAGACAACGCCGTTGGATTGAGTTACTGAGTGACTACGACTGCGAGATCAAATACCACCCGGGAAAAGCAAATGTGGTTGCTGATGCTTTAAGTCGTAAGGAAACGGACCCTCCTATGAGAGTTCGGGCATTGGTGATGACAATCAGTTTGGATCTACCCAAACAAATTTTAGAAGCTCAGACTCAAGCCCAATTGCCTGAAAACCTCGTGAAGGAGGATGTCGGGGGAATGCTCAGAACTGATCTTAGCAAAGAAAAGTTAGAGCCTAGAGCAGACGGAACCCTATGCCTTCACGGACGAAGTTGGTTACCTTGTTATGGAGATTTGAGGAACTTGATCATGTACGAATCTCATAAGTCTAAATATTCTATACATCCTGGATCTGAAAAGATGTATCAGGATATGAAGAAGTTATATTGGTGGCCGAATATGAAAGCCAACATTGCCACCTACGTTCAGAAATGTTTGACCTGTGCTCGTGTCATAGCTGAACACTAGAGACCATCGGGTTTACTTGTACAACCCAAGATACCAGAATGGAAATGGGAAAACATCACTATGGACTTCGTTACCAAACTCCCAAAGTCATCTCACGGTTACGATACTATATGGGTAATCGTCGATCGACTCACCAAGTCCGCTCATTTCCTGCCGATTAGGGAGAATGATCCCCTTGCCAAACTAGCAAAGACGTACCTAAAGGAGATTGTGACCAAACATAGAATACCAGTGTCGATAATCTGTGATCGAGATGGTAGGTTCACGTCAAACTTTTGGAAGGCTTTTCAACGAGCCTTAGGTACCAATTTGGATATGAGCACTGCTTATCATCCGCAGACTGATGGTCAAAGTGAACGAACCATCCAGACTCTAGAGGACATGCTACGAGCATGTGTGATTGATTTTGGAAATGGATGGGTTGACCATATTCCTTTAGTGGAATTCTCCTACAACAACAGTTATCATGCTAGCATTAAGGCTGCCCCTTTTGAAGCACTGTACGGTCGCAAATGCCGTTCGCCTGTGTGCTGGGCAGAAGTAGGTGAATTTCAGCTCACTGGACCCGAGTTAATCCAGGAGACTACTGACAAGATCGTCCTCATCAGACAAAGAATTCAAGCTGCTCGCGATCGACAAAAGAGCTACGCGGACCTGAAACGCAAACCAATGCAATTTGAAGTAGGTGACAGTGTTATGCTCAAGGTATCACCTTGGAAGGGTGTTGTACGTTTTGGCAAACGTGGGAAACTGAATCCACGTTATGTTGGCCCTTTCAAAGTAATAGCCAGGATCGGGGAAGTAGCGTATCGTTTAGAGTTGCCCCAGCAAATGAGTCGGGTGCACTCTACCTTTCATGTTTCTAACCTAAAGAAGTGCTATGCTGAAGAACCATTGGCTATGCCATTGGAAGGAGTTCAATTTGACGACAAACTCTAGTTTGTAGAAGAACCAGTAGAAATCATGGAAAGGATAGTTAAGAAGTTGAAACGCAGTCACATCCCGTTGGTCAAAGTACGATGGAACTCTAGGAGAGGCCCTGAGTTCACTTGGGAACGAGAAGACTCGTTCAAGACCAAGTATCCACACTTGTTCACCTGACCAATGGCTTCATCTTAAGCTTTGAGGACAAAGCTAAAATAACGGGATGGTGCTGTAAAACCTCTGTTTTTAGCCTCATTGACTTTGTCAACTGTAATACTATTTATATTTGGAATTTACATAATTTCACTTTTATATGAATTATTAATTATCATATACCTATTGTCATACTACCTTTCATATTTATTTTATATAACATATGAACCTTTAGTCATTTGTTGACTACCTTGGCAATTGACTGGCCACTTGATTGAATAACATATGAACCTTTAGTCATTTGTTGACTACCTTGGCAATTGACTGGCCCCTTGATTGAATAATGAAATTCATCACCTCAGTACATATTTGAGATAAAACTGTAACCTTACTTAATTTATTTTATTAAGTACTTGAATTATTTTTATATGTACATATTTACATATAATACTTAAAAGGATTAAATGCCTAAGCACTTTAAAAACAATGTATATTATTTTACATTGTCACCTATTTACTTTAATAAAGTAAATTAATTTTAGTAATGTATTTAATAATACTCTTTCACTAAGTTATTTAAAAGCTTCAACAAAAATACCTACAACACAACAAGTACCTATAATAATATACAATGACTATTATTATCATACAACACTTGGCAAAATTTACCCAAAACCCTTCCCATGCCTAATATGTATCGTGTGTATGTATGCATGCATGCATTACCATCATTTGCTATCTACCCTACAAGTAATCATGTTTATTCCACTAACACACTAACCTAACCATGCTTTTGCTTACACAAAGCATACTTAGTCACTTACACACTCAAACCCCATGCATACTACTATGCCATGTAAGAACTTGTCCCCCATTTGACTTAGCAAACCATACGGTTGAAACCAAAATGGAAAAGGAAGAAGTTGCTAGTTTTTGCCACATGTTGAAATCAACCAAGGAGTATCCCAACTAGATACATCATATCTAGGATATATCTTTAGTACTAGGTACCAAGATCACATTTGATCTTTCTCTTTCTTCTTAAGCCGAAACAAACACACAACACATTATATTTTCCAATCTCACTTCACTCTTTCTCTCTAAAACCTACGGCTAAACACCCCAAACCACCATTTTCAAACCTTCAAACTTTACTACTACTCCTATACTATGTCTTCTACAACCTAAAGATTAATCCTAAGCTCAACCTACAAGAAACCTTGATCATTGAAGCAAGAACAAGAACCCTAGAAGACTCCTTGAAGCCCACGGCATGTTTGCATCTTCCTAGACCTCCATTGTTGAAAGCTTGTCACTTGTTTCTATCTATTCTCATATCATCCCTAAACCTAACTAAACAAGTAAGTCCAAGTTAAAACCTATCTTTTCTAATACATTACATATATATATATATATATTGATGTGTACATGTTTATTTTGGTTAAGTTAACATTTAAACAAGTATGGAAACCCTAAAAACCTAAGTAAAACCCACGGCTCATTTTTATATATATGACAAAACTTGATGTAAAAACTTGTCAACGTTGAAGAACATATCAACATGATCTTGTTTAACTTGTAAAATCATGAAAACCTAACCATGCAAATAATTTGGGACGTGAGCTTTAAGCTCATATTATGATTTTGAGTGATCTTGTAATATTTAGATATAACTAGAAATAATAGCTTCATGTTATTAGGTGCCTTAAAATATTATGATCACTACTAGGCCTCATAAGATTAGTTTAAGCTCACTATAATACTTTGTCTAGATAAATAGTCATTTTTATTAAATAAATGTTTTAATAGACTTTTAGTGTCAAAAATATGATTTTATAAAGTTACATGTTAAAAATATAGATCTATGATTATTTTGGATTTAAATGATAGATCTAAGAAGTTTTGGACTAAAATAGTATATATATATATATAAACTTTCAGGTTAAAAATGGCATAAATAATACTTTCGGACTAAAATGTAATTTTAGTAAGTAAAAGGGATCTAAATGAATAAGTGTAGAACTTGGTATTTCAAAAACATAAACTTTGATCCACTTTTAAAAATATGCCGAGAGTCCAAGGGTATGTTTTGAACATATCCGAAACTTTGTAAAGTTTAAAAGGACTAAAAAGAGATTACTAAAATATTAGGGTAAGTTGTGTAAACTTTGGAAAGCCTAAGGACTACTTTGGACACAAGCCGTGACATAATATTAACCTTAGGGACTAAAAGTGTCAAGTTACTAAACTTAATAAAACACTAAGCAACCCTAGGGACTAAACCTGCCTAAAGCCGAAACCTAAACAAGCCCTAGGGGGCATAAATGTAACTTATAATAAACCCTAATACTAGCCGAAACTATAGGGACTAAAACTGCCATTAAGTGAAACTATTATAAGCCCTAGAATATGCCGCATACTATAGGGACCAAAAATTGACATTTTATGAAACTTTAAGAAACCCTAGTTACACGTGTAACTAGGAGGGACCAAAACTGTAAATACTTGAAAGATTTAGAAACCCTAGGGGTATAAAAGTAATTTAATCGCGAGTATCCGTTTATTTAAAAGGACTAAAACGTATTTTTATACAATTATTACGAACCTTAAAACCTTATATATTTTAAGTCATTATCTAAACGTAAAACTTATAAATGTAACAATTGTTATTTTTCAAACCTATAACTTAATAAATGTAAATCTTACGTAAACATGGATTTTAAATAAATGTTATACATTTATAAACCTTATTTATATATTAAATATAAATTGTAAATGGTTAACTTATAAAATAAATATATTAATTATATTTATTTTCCTATCACTTTAAATGTATATAAAACCATCCTATATGAATACTTAAAGTGTTTTATAAACAACGTAAGTACAAAATATTAATTAAGCGAACTAATTAATTAAACCTTATTATTTATTTTATACCTAAAATAAATACTATTAGAACTTGTACTACGACGAACAAATTACAATTATTGTAATTAAATACTTAAACCCGTTTAAACATGTACATATTTATTCTGGAACTTTTATGCATTATGTTAATGCAATTACTGAGACCTTGTAATTATTTAGGTCATTGACTGTATCGTGAGCATCCTTATCAGATTTATCTTCTGACTTATTGTTGTACTACTAAGGTGAGTTCATGGCCCCACTTTATATATTGACAAACTTTTAAATCTTTTAATGGGGAAGAAAACATGCAACATATTTGATTTTATGGACATAGATTGAACTGTGAAACCTTTGATTACCATGCCTATTGTAGATGAACAGCATGACCCGTGCATCCGAAACTGTTAGAATTATTGAATTACCTGAATGTTATAAATAGATCTATTTGGGATTGACCGTCCCCATCTGGGTGAGTCATGCTCACTGTGCCTCGGCCGGGACAACAGATGTTTCACATGTCAGCACTTATTTTTGTTCTGGGTGCCTTATATGGCGAAGGGTCCTTATCTGTTAAGGACTTAACTGTCAAGTTTCAGTTTCGGGCAATATGGAAATGTAATCACTTTTAAGTGTTATTGCTTTGTGCATTACTACTTCTGGGAATATCTACTGTCCAAACTTAACTTAATTAAACCTGTGAATTCACCAACTTTATGTTGACTTTCTAAGCATGTTTTCTCAGGTAACTGAAGCAGGTAATGGTGTGCATGAAGTCAAGCATCATGATAGATTGCATTATAAAGCTCATCTGGGGTTTTATAAATTGGGAATAAATTCAAACTTTCAAACAATGTTAAAGACTACTGTAATACTATTTGCACTTTCAATCATGTAATAAATGTAAGGATAATCTTTTATCTGTTGCTCTATATTCTGTGTGCTGTTGATCCACCTACGTGACACCCAAATATTATTTTCCGCTGCGTTGACTCAATTTGGGGGTGTCACACATTGTCCTCAATGTTTAATCATGTGGAAGTAACCTCCCCTACACTTAGGACATTGTGCACTTTGTTTAAATCTTTCTAAGGAAGAGACAACTAAAGTGATTCCTATTTCAATCATAAATGATAAAATAATGAATCAAAAGAGTTTAGGATAGAACCGGGAAGACGGGAACACGGAAACACGGGTCATCAAAAGTCATCAAGAATGGATCATTGATAGCTCGAATCCCTGCAACTGATTAGAAAGAAAAGAACAAACACATACTAGGGTCTCCCCCAACACTTATTATAAAAACGGATAAAAAGGATAGATACTACGGGTTGCCTCCCGAGAAGCGCTTGTTTTTGTTCACCGAGTCGTTAGCCTGACTCGACCTTGATTAGCATGGTAAGAAGCTTGAAGAGCATCCACCGGGATCGAATACATGGTTTTCATCCATCAAGTAGCACAAGCTTAAGGCGAACAAGGCAAGCCAAAGAAGAGTAGGCAAGGTTCCCTTAAGCAGAGATTGAGCACGGTGGTAGCAAGTATGATGAAGTGCAATCATATCTCCATAAGTTCCAAAAATCTTTTCTTTTATTTCATCAGATGGATACTGAGATGGCTTAAAAATGACAATACCGGGATCGAACACCTTTTCGTTTAGGGGAAAATAAAACTCAGGCTCAGTAGACCTTGAAGAAGATCCGCTCATAAGTCGCACAATCTCATCTGACGAAGGTGGATAGAGAGGTGTCAAAATATAGGTACTACGGATATCGGTGTCTTCCGGCTTCTTCTCCTTTGAAACGGTTTTCTTCATATCCGAAGGAGGATAAAGAGCATCATCAAAGTCCAAAGGAGGAGAATCATTCTCATTTGGAAAGTCAGTATTGAGAAAAGTAGCAAAGTCTTCCTCAAATGAGTAGTCATCCAAAGTAGGATCAAGCATTGCTGGTGGAGGATGTGGAAACCTTGGTTTCCTCGAATCTTTTAGCTACTAGGCATAGCCATTGTTCATATGATTATACAATCAAAGCGGAAAAGAACAATAACTATGTAACAAGGTGTTTAGGCACAATAACACATGAATTAAACTAATGGATTGCTAATTATATTAATAATCAACAATCACTAGACGTGTATACATTAATCCCACGTCTAGTCGACACACGCTTTTAGGTTTACATTGTGAATGAAAGTTATGAATAAACCTAATACCCTTGGTTCCTTTTATAGTGTAAGGATTAGGGTTTACAAGACATAGGAATGAATAAACATGTAAATCTTCTATTCAAACAAACTTATACAGAATATATTCTGCAAACTTATCTAAATAGAAGCTTCCAACAACACTTGTCTATGTTTCTGTCAATGCTTGGATTGCATGTGACAATGCTTGGATTGCACTTGACAATGCTTGTCAATGTTGACTTCTGTCAACGCTTGATTTGCTCTTGACAACGCCTGATTTGCTCTTGTCAACGCCTGAACAAATGTCTTCATGTTTTCTTCGTTTTTGAGTTTCTTCCACATCAACCTTTTGACCCAACAATCTTTCCTAGTTGATGTCGGCAAAACTCTTTGTGTATCTCTTGTATGTTGTACATCATCTTCAAATTGCTTCCCCTCAATTGTAGCATGTATGTCTTCCCCTTTTTGTCACATCAACAGGGAAGTAAACAATGTATGCAATCTTGAAGATTCTCCAAATGTAGCTCTATGTAATGATCTTGAAGAAAAATAAATATAATATTCTTGATGTAGAAGTAGAATAACCCAAACCTATGTTCCATGTCTTGCACTATCCATGTGATGAAGAACTTATACTGATGATTAAATATAAGTAGACCTCGATCCCTTGTCAATATTCTCATCCTTTGTGAGACATTGAGCACGATAATGTAACTCCTTCAAGTGTTATGACAAGTCTTCGTCACCAACCATGTAAGCACGAACAAGTTATTGTTAAGTCAATGGCTGTCGTCCACAACTTAACAATATGATAAAACACAAACTCGCGAAAATCTTCTTCAAGCATCAAACTTACCATAACAATTCTTCCCCTTAAGCCAACACCTCTTCATGACGACTCTCAATCTTCATATCATATGTAAAAGTAAAAGAAGGATAACTCTTTTGCAAGGCTACCTCGATTACATAATCAAATCCAATAAAGTTCTTCACAAATTGTTGCTAACTCGCATTAAAATCATTAATCCATTTTAAAAATATCCGAGCCATAAATATCAACCTGATATTCTGAATAAAAACGGAGATTCCATGTACCTTCGTGTGTAAATTCCTCCTTTTTGTGTGCTAAAAACGTACCAGTTTTCTCAAACAGCAGCTATTCTTTTGTTATCCGAGAACCTTCACTGTCCAACTTCTTAACCAAATGCATTGTCCAATATCGGACAAAGCGTATCAACGCTTGAACATAGCTGTCTCGGACAACACATGTCAACGCTGCCTATCAGCGTTTAACTTATTCTTGTCAGCGGCGTTTTAACAAACGTCAGCGCTAATATCATCTGTGGCTAGAAACATACCCGTAGCTAGAATAATAAAGGTATCACCTTTATCCAACCCACAAACAAGCCACAAATGAAAGCCCATATAATATCCAAAGATCAGCCCATGTAAAACGTTTAAATATGTGTAACAATTTATCAGTAATAAACAATTAGTAATATTCTAAAGATTTGGAAAACCAAATCCCTAAAAATCAGCCAATTTGGAACACCTTTATCTCACCCACGTCTTTGTCACCATTTGTATCCACATAGTTATCACGAAAAAGGAAACAAATCTCAAAATATTAGCATCATATATGAATCTCACGTCTGACCTTTTTGCTTTACTTGTTCAAATTACCAAACCCACGTGACTGTTGTTTGAATACGATTTGTAAATATCTCATGATCTATACCATATTCAATCACATGATATGTTCTGACATGTTGGACTTTATCCTCACGTGATGACACAAAGAAACATAAAAACAGTACCTTAATTTGCTTGAAACATCACGTGTCATCACTTGGATCATAACCTTCTAAACCACGTATACCACACAGCTATATCAGTCATGTTTTAACCATGACGAATCTAGGGTTTCACTATAAACCCTATTATCACAGCCATGAACAAGTAATATCATGCTAGGGTTCATCGTGATTGTAAGAACCACTCACCAAAGCTAGCATGATTAGTCCTTTTCTGTATAAGAACGATCTAGGGTTTGTGGAAACCCTAAATCATGATTTTATGTGAAAACGAAAACTGAAAATCACCATTACAGCCAACTTCGACGCTTAATAACTTTTTCCTGGGGATAAAACTTGACAATCCCTCCGGTGGATGTCTAGATATATGTGTATAGAACATAGACAAGAAATTTCGTGACGATCCAACGGTCCAATACAAAGTTATGACCTTCTGAATACTGATGCGCACACAAAAACGTCCAGGAAAACCCTAGACGGATTTTTCTTCTTCTTCACGATACACGAACACCTTGTTGGTCCTAGCATCACGAGCCACGAGGCTCTGATACCAACTGTGGAAACCTTAGTTTCCTCAAATCTTTTAGCTACTAGGCATAGCCATTGTTCATATGATTATACAATCAAAGCGGAAAAGAACAATAACTATGTAACAAGGTGTTTAGTCACAATAACACATGAATTAAACTAATGGATTGCTAATTATATTAATAATCAACAATCACTAGACGTGTATACATTAATCCGATGTCTAGTCGACACACGCTTTTAGGTTTACATTGTGAATGAAAGTTATGAATAAACCTAATATCCTTTGTTCCTTTTATAGTGTAAGGATTAGGGTTTACAAGAGTTAGGAATGAATAAACATGTAAATCTTCTATTCAAGTAAACTTATACAGAATATATTCTGTAAACTTATCTAAATAGAAGCTTCCAACAACACTTGTCTACGTTTCTGTCAATGCTTGGATTGCATGTGACAATGCTTGGATTGCACTTGACAATGCTTGTCAATGTTGACTTCTGTCAACGCTTGATTTGCTCTTGACAACGCCTGATTTGCTCTTGTCAACGCCTGAACAAATGTCTTTATGTTTTCTTCGTTTTTGAGTTTCTGCCACATCAACTTTTTGACCCAACAGAGGATCTTCATCAAAAGTAGGAACAAGGTCATCATGTGAAGAATCACTCGAAAGAGTATCAACATCATCAAGATCATCATATGTTGGCATGTCTTTATACTTTGAAGCAAAATCATCAGAATCATCCATATCAGAACTAGAATCATCATCATAGTTATCATAGATCGGTGGAGACTCATATATTGGTGGAGGATCTAAATTGGAGAGAGAATCGTCCACATCATCTTGGAAAAGTGGATTATCATAGCAAGAATCGAAAAGAGGATTGTTGTAGACGACAAAATCATCAAGCACATTAATCATATTCGCTGATTCTCTTCCATTTGATTTGTTTATGATCTTCCCCATTTTAAACACTTGTGTATCATTACTGACCCTTAGGATTAGCTCACCTTCAGCAACATCAATTAAAGCTTTTTCGGTTCTCAAAAATGGTCGTCCAAGTATTAACGGAATACGAGGGTCCATTTCATAATCAACAACAACAAAATCAACCGGAAAAGTGAAGGTACCAACTTTAATAAACACATCTTCGGCAATACCAACGGGGTAAGCGAAAGTGAGATTTGCTAGCTCAAGAGTCATCTTTGTTGGTGTAAGATCGGGTAATGATAGTCTTTTCCAAACACTTAAAGGCATCAAATTAATACTTGCCCCGAGATCGGCTAAGGCAGTAAATTCTTCGGTTTTGTTAAAAATGCAAGGCAACACAAAACGACCGTGATCTCTAAGTTTTTATAGAAGTTCTTTAAGAATGACTGCACAACAGTTTTCATTTAAGCGTGTGTTGACAAGCTCAGCCAGCTTTTCCTTCTTGTTAAGCAATTCCTTGAATGCTGATGAGACTGCTTTTATACATAGTCTCATCATCCAAAAAGGGCTTTAAATGCATTAAATATCATGAAATTGGCCAAATATATGCTTGTGTTTGTTGCTTGTGTATTTTAGGTACGGATACTGAGAAAATGACAAAAGATCACAAGAATCATGCAAAAACGAACACGAGAAACGAAGCCGCACATTGAACCAAGCCCTAATGAAGATTTTCCAAAGTAAACCCTTGAAGATTTGAAGATTATGCAAGAAGGGTCCTCCAATATTGAAGAACTGACACTTTAAACCCTTGTATCTTCATAATTACAAGATTGGTCCCTAAAGTTTGTCAATGTTGCAAAAAGGGCCCTCCACTTTGAAGAATTGGCAATTTTAGTCCCTCAACAAAACTAAAATGTCAATATTAGTCCTCCTCAAAGTCAAACATACCATGAAGGACTTCAAGTTACAAGAAACTACAAGTTTGGTCCTTTAAAATATGTCAAATTACCAAAAGGACCCTTGACTTTGAAGAAATGGAAAAAATGGTCCCTCATTAATCATGACTTGGCAAATTCAGTCCTCCAAGAAGACAAATAAACAAGTCAAGACCATTACCTATGAAGAAAATGCCAAAACAACCCTTCAAGAATCAAGAAATGGCAAGAAATACCCCTGAAATCACTTTACAAAACTTTGGGGCAAAAGTGTGAAGTTAGAAACTTCAAATACAAAGGAAAACGAGTTTTGGCTTAATTATTTACAAGTGAAAGAAAGAAGAAAGGCTGGGACCAAAATGGGCAGACATCACAACTTACCTAGACCACTTGGGGCTTGACACGTGCCCCATTTACTCCTTACAACCAATCAGAGCTCACCATGGCGCCACATCACTTCCCACTTATAACTAACTTAAACTAATCTGATTAGTTTATTAAATGTGGCGCTAAACACCAGTTTTAAACATAAATCCGGATCAAACACACAACTATTCACCTCAAGAACAATTTTGGGTTTTCCTAATCCTGTTGTAATTAGGCCCTAAGATTGTGCAGATTTATGATTAAGGGTATTATCAGCATAACCCAACCTTTAAACTGGCCACCTCATCACTCAATAGTCCCACACAAGATTCCCCTGCTGCAAAAAAGAAGAAGCTGCCAAAACTACACCAGTCATCCAACGTGCATGATTCTTGCTTACTTTCTAAGCTCATTGTAAGCCCTTGGATGCATTTTCACACATGCCACCTCCACAACCTTCCAAGAATAAGTCACATGATTCTCCAAAGTTCAAACCCTTAAGGGGCATTTTGGGACTTCTACTGCATTAGGGTTCATGTTTTTTAGCTTTCACTAGTTCATTGTAAGCTTATAAAAGGCATAGGACTCAGTCCATTAGTTTTTGCTCTTGAATTTTCCTTTGTTCAAAGTTCTGTAAATCCATGTTCTAAGTAAGGAAATGTGTTTGAATCTTTGAAGAAAACTCAAGTGCCATTGTTATTTCCTGCTTGTTATTGTTCTTTGTTTACTAATCTTTAATCTTAAAACCTGTTTTTAAAGGAGTGTGCAAAAGTTTGCACATTTTCCTTGAATCTTGATATTTTGCTAAGACTTGTTCAAACCTTGGAATTCTTGGGCTATAAAGCTGATCATAGCATCCTGATATTGTGATATCAAGGTGTTGTGAAGCTTATAACTTGGGGATAATCAAGTGTGGGGAACTAAGGTTGCATTAATCAAGGATTTTTCACTTTTCTGTTTTGATATTTTGCTTCTAACTTTGTTGAATCTTAGCAGGATTTATTGTGGAAGCTTGTGCTTGTTCTTGCTAGCACATAAGCTTAAAATTCGTGGGTGTGGATGTACATCCATGAGGTTTGCACCCTTAATCTCAAAATCTGATAAAAAGTTGGATATTTGTGATATTTGTGTGTTGCTTGTGTTCTTGTGAAACTTGTGGCTTAATCTTGCTAAAATCTGCATATTACATCTGTTATTGTGTTGATTTGGGCTTGGGTAACCTTGGAATACACTTTTGATTTGAAAATTTTGATTTGAAAATTTAAAAGGGTGTTTGGGTTAACCAGTTGTGAATCATAGTGTGTTATTGTGTTGTTGAAATGTGTTGTTTGTGCTTTGCATCTGTTATCTACTTGGTTGAGTATTATTTGCTGCAAGTTATTGGGCTTGAATCATTAAATCAAACATTGTGCTATATGTTATTGATTTTAACTGATTTTGACCTAAGATTTTGGTAATATCTAGAATATATGCATGCTTAGGGCTAAAAGTTGTTAAATCATTATTAATATAACCTGGTTTAAAGATTTGAGTGTTTGAATTTGGCTTGTTTGTCAAGTACATCAGCAAAGTAAAAATCTGCTTGTGTTAGTGTTCATCAGTAACTTTTTGTGCATGAATCTTGATCTAGGCTTTGAATCAGTGCATGAAACCTGTTTAAACTTGTTCATTTGAGTTTATTATAGCTTGTGTATGCATTTGGTGAAGTTTGGCTGGTTGAATTGTGCTATAAGTGCTTCTTGAACCATAACTGCTTATTTGTTCATGTCTGGGCTAGATCTGGTGCTTAATTGAATTAACTGTACAAATTGGCTGATTGTGATTGTGATTTCCTTGTTGTTATTGACTCCTTATGATCCACTGATCATTTTGGTGCCTTTGTGTAACTTGAATCCACAAAAAAGTCATATAAGACAAAAAGTCAATTAAGTCAAGCAGTGGAAAAAGTTTCCACTGCTCAGACACCAAAACTAGCCCCTACTAGTGTAATTTTTGATCCAGCTTATTAATAAGCCATGATCGCTTATTTAGACCTGCAACAACTTATTTTTGTGATCAATCTTCCTTATTTGACCCATTTGTTTGAACTGGAGCTTATCAGATCTTGACTTTGACTTTTTGCTAGAAAACTCATAAAGTTGACTTTTAATTAAGTGTTTATTTGCTTATTTCAGCTTATTGAGTGAACTTATTTGAAAACTTTTTGTTGATTAAGCTTAGTTAAGTCATTTAAAAGCTTTTGAAACTTGAATCAGCTCTTGGGGTGGCCTAGAACTCGAAAACGACTATTTTGTCGTTTTGTGAAGATAGCTTATTGCTTTTTCAGGCTTATTCCTTGTGCTTATTTCAAATTTCTTTTTACAGAACTCTTAAGTAACTCAAAAGAAGCTTGTGTGTCTAATTTGAGCTTATGGCATCAGCTTATAGCTTAATGGGCCAAAAAGCCCATTAAGAAGAAGCTACTTTGAAATAAGCTAGCTTATACTCATTTTCAGCTTTTGGGCCTTCAGAGTTTTGTGTTTAAAATCAAATTTTGAGTCTGATAGGAGATTTTGGGCCATTTTTATAAACATTTTTCTTATTGGGCTTATTTTGACCCAATAAGGGTCTCTTTTGGACTTTGGCCTATTTGAAGGCCCATTAGGGGTATTTAGGTAATTTCAACTTCATTTCTGTGTTTATTAGGTTAAATTAAGCTAGTTTGCAAGTTTTTATAATTTTTTATAAATTTTGGATTTTTAATATTATTTTATTATTATTTTATTATTATTTTATTATTAAAAATTAAAATTTAGATTTTTCAACTTTTAATATTTTTCTTAGGTTAAATACATTAAGTTAGGAATTTTACAACTTTTAGAATAGTTTTATTGTCATTAGATTAATTTTTATAATTATTTTAAGTTTAAATAGTTTTTAATTGTTTTTAAATAGTTTTAATTAATTTTAAAATTTTCAAAAATAGTTTAAATTTAGTTAAGTCATTTTTGAGGTTTACAACTGAAAAAATCTCATTTTGGGCTTTTTGTTAGTTAAATTTATTTTTTGGGCTTTAATTAGCATTAAAAAATTATTATTTAATTAAATAAAAGGTTTGAGTGATTTTTGATTTTTTGTAAGCTCTAATTACATTATTTAGGATTTATTGCAATTTTCTAGGAATTTTTAGGATAAATTATTAATTTTGTCACTTTTTGCGGTTTTACGTGTACGACATTTCGTCTTAGTTTAATTCGTCATCGTAACCGTCATTCTCTTCTAATCTCATTTCTTCTTTTATTTTATCATAAATATAATCACAAAGTTAATCATCTCTTAACACACACACCAAGCCTCCTTGAGAACGATCCCCACTTTGGGTCATTACCCAATCATTGTATTCGAATCTCAAACAAGAAAGAAAGGCTAAAATAGATAAATACTTTCGTGAAGCTCGATTTTGAAAAATACAAACTATAAGGTGGGTATAAGGCGGCTATTATAAAATATACCCTAAGGAAAAAGGCTCTTAAGTGCTTCGCGCCGCCTCGTTTCCCCGCTTGCTTGTGAGTATTTTGAAATTGAAAGCTAATCGAGGGTTTTGCCGCCCAAAGTATTATTAAGTATCATATATACTTTCTTGGTTTCATTTGATTAAACCCTCTTGAACGTTTTGGCGTTCCACCAGCGTTCTAAAGTCATCGAAGGCGTTCACTTCACGTGATCGTTTTCATTCCTTGAGGCTTCTTTAATCAAGAGATTTGATTAAGGAGGAGATTTGTAGATTTTGGTCTACTTAATACAATCACAAAAATCCAAAAAAAGTAAAAACAATCAAAAACCAAAAAAAAATTGGAAAAATACAAAACACCAAAAAGAATCTTCTTTTCCCATCCCCTCGTTGTACGTGACGTTTATGCAAACCCGCAACCAAGCAAGACATGCACGTAAATGAAGAAACCGAAAGGAGTCAACACCTACTCCTAATCTTTCTAGTGAGGAGTCTCCTATTGACGAACCTATCATAAGAGAGGAACCAACCATGGAGAATTGAACTATGATGGAGTTACTTCAAGCACCCACCGAGGGTTATGGAGAGGCTATTGTAATTCCCGTTATCCTTGCGGAGAATTTTGAAGTGAAAACGGGTTTGTTGTCGATGATCCAAAACAACAAATTCCGTGGTGATGAAAAGGACAACCCGCACAACCATATCCGCCAATTCAATCGTCTTACCGCCACTTGCAAATTTAAGGATGTTGCTAATGACTCGATTAAGATGATGCTTTTTCCGTATTCCTTAGAGGGGCCCGCTAGAATTTGGTTAGAGAAAGAGCCACCCAATTCTATATAGACGTGGAAGGATCTCGTTCTAAGTTTGTGAACCAATTTTTCCCGCCCTCTAAGACTATGCATTTGAAAAACGAGATTTCAAAATTTTCACAAGAATTTAATGAGAGTTTTTCAACGGCTTGGAATAGGTTTAAGGAAATGTTACATGAGTGTCCTCATCACGGTTTTTCCGATTTGCATCAAATTGACACGTTTTACAATGGATTTAATGATCATGAAAGGGATTATCTAAATGCCGCCGCGGGTGGTAATTTTTTGTGTAAAACGGTTGAGGAAGCTTTGGTGATAATTGAGAATAGATCTAAGGTGTATAGTCCTCGTAGCACGTCGAGTGTTCGTAAGGCTTCGTCTTCGGCTTCACCTTCTTTGTCTAATACCATCGATGCTTGCCAAATTGAGGCGAACTTGGAAAACAAAATCTTTGATAAGCTTAAAGGACTTTTAATTGAATTCAAACTTGGAGAACAAAGTGCTCTCGCTACGGCTAAAGCGGTTGAGGCTTCATGTATGTATTGTGGTGGAGGTCATGATTTCTCTGAGTGCATTACCAACGGTGGTAACACTTCGAGTGCCTACGCGGCCACAAGAACTTACAACCAAAACGGTCAAGTTACCTACTCTAATCAATTGACTCCGCCGGGTTTTGCTTCAAATTAAAATGCTAACAATAACTATCGAAACAATCAAGTTGGTTTTAAAAAAAATTACAAAGGAAACTATGGGAATCAAGGGGCTAATAATCAAGTTTCAAACAAAAATCAAAGTGATTTTCAAAACAACAAGGGTTTGCAAACTTTGAAAGATCTTCCAAATGAATTTGTTGAATACGCTAATGGAAACGATGCTAGGTTTGACAACATTCAAAGAGAAATCATTAGCCTAAGATCCGAGTTTAAGAACGACTTGAAGAAAGAGTTGAAAAATGAGTTAGCAAATGAGCTTAAAATCCATACAAACAAAATGGAAGGAGATGTAACTAGGTTACAACAAAACCAACAAAAAATGGAACAAGGGCAACATGAAATTAAGCAAGAAATGATTAAGGCCGAGAAGAGGCAATCCATGTTTGAGGACAAAATTTCATCTATGTGTGAGGCAATTATGTGCAAACTTTTTTCGAGTAGTCTTCCTAGCAACACCATATCGAACCCTAAGGGAGATATGAAAGTGATTACCACACGTAGTGGTAAGACACTTAAGGAACCGACTCCTCAACCAATTGCTCCTACGGAGGATGCAATTGAGGAAGAACCCGAGGTGGTGGTCGAAACGGAGCATGTCCAAATCCCACGAAGTACCGCTCATACCACACCTACGGTTGACCCATTACCACATTTGGAACCCGAGATTCCAAAGGCTATGCCTATGCCTCAACCCACACCACCTTTGCCCTATCCATCGAGACTTATAAAGGAGAAACGTCAAGAGCGCGATAATTACCAATTTGAGCTTTTTATGAAAATGTTTCGTGATTTGCACTTTAATGTGAGTTTCACCGATGCTTTGGTCATGATGCCTCGATTTTCCGCTAACTTTAAGAGTATGTTGAACAACAAGGAGAAATTGCATCAATTGTCTAGTTGTTCATCGGTTTATCTTAATCGCATACCTCAAAAAGTCGGTGATCCTGGTAAATTCTTGATCCCATGTGCAATCCAAGATATGGAAGAATGTTATGCCTTGGCCGATCTTGGTGCTAGTATTAACTTGATGCCACTTGCAACCTTCAAGTCGCTCAATCTTCCTAATCTTACTCCTTCACTAATGTCTATCGAGTTGGCCGACCATTCCACGATTCCCGCATGTGGTTTGGCGGAAGATGTTTTGTGAAAGTGGGAAAGTTCTATTATCCGGTAGAATTTATCTTTGTCGATATTCCCACGGATCCTCAATTTCCTCTCATTTTAGGTCGTTCGTTTTTAGATATGTCTATGGCTTTGATTGATGTTCATGCTAGAAAGATCACCTTACGTTTCAACGACGAGGAACTTGTTATAAACGCAACTCAAAACTCTCAAATTTCTCATGTTTATTCTGTTGCAACCATAAACCTCGTTGATATGATTGACGTTGTTTACAAGGAATTTTCACAAGAAGTTCTAGGTTTTGGTGATGATGAAAATAGTGGCAATCCCACTATGTTAGATCCCATTCTTGATAACTCAACACCAACCTTCACTCCATTTGAAGGTGGTGGTTTTACGTTAGAAGAATTCGATGTTCCAAGTACTTGTGACAAAGACCTCGACAATGATGAGGAATTCTCGATTATCAAGGATTTCCTTAACCCATTTCCTCCACCCGAGGAGGTTATGAGTATCGAGCCCAAATCTTAAATTGAGGAACCACCTATCCTCGAGTTGAAAGATTTACCTCCTCATCTCGAATATGTCTTTTTGGAGGAGGGCGACAAGTTGTCGGTTATTATTGTGAAAGAACTTTCGGATGATGAAAAAACCGCACTTGTCGATGTTCTAAAGGATCGCAAAGGGGCAATTGCGTGGAAGTTATCCGACATTAAGGGGATCGATCCCAAACTTTGTACCCACAAAATCTTAATGGAGGAGGATTACAAGCCCGCAATCCAATGTCAAAGGAGGGTGAACCCTAAAATTCACGACGTCATCAAAAAGGAAGTCCTAAAACTCCTTGACGCGGGAATGATTTACCCTATTTCTGATAGCCCTTGGGTGAGTCCTATTCATTGTGTCCCTAAAAAGGGAGGGATGACCGTTGTGCCAAATGATGCCAACGAGTTAATTCCCACTAGACTCGTGACCGGATGGAGAGTGTGCATTGACTATCATAAGTTGAATGAAGCCACTCGAAAAGACCATTTTCCCTTGCCCTTCATGGACCAAATGTTGGAGCGTCTTGCGGGAAACGATTTCTATTGTTTTTTAGATGGTTTTTCCGGTTACTTCCAAATTCCCATCGATCCTCGTGATCAAGAAAAAACTACGTTTATGTGTCCATATGGAACGTTTGCCTATCGTAAAATGCCATTCGGACTTTGCAATGCACCGGGAACCTTTTAAAGGTGCATGATGGCTATTTTTCATGATATGATCGAGAAGACGATGGAAGTCTTCATGGATGACTTTTCCGTGTTTGGTAGTTCGTTCACTTCGTGTTTGTCGAATCTTGAGAGAATGTTGAAACGTTGTGAGGAAACCAACCTTGTGCTTAATTGGGAAAAATGTCATTTTATGGTTAAAAGTGGAATCGTCTTAGGGCACAAGGTTTCGAAAGCGGGGATTGAGGTAGATCAAGCTAAGGTAGACGTCATCGCCAAATTACCTCATCCCAAAACCGTTAAGGGAGTTAGGAGTTCCATAGGCCACGCGGGCTTTTATCGTCGATTCATCAAGGATTTTTCAAAGATCTCTCGACCTATTACACATCTCCTTGAAAAAGAGGCACGTTTTGTCATTGACGAAGATTGTGTACGAGCCTTTGAAATCCTTAAGAGGAAAATTGCCGAAGCTCCCATTCTTGTTGCTCCCAATTGGAACCTCCCATTTGAGCTCATGTGTGATGCTAGTGACTACGCTATTGGGGCCGTATTGGGGCAACGTCATGAAAATCACTTCTTGCCTATTCACTATGCTAGCAAGACGATGACCGAGGCTCAACTAAAATGCACTACAACGGAGAAGGAATTCCTTGCCGTGGTGTATGCATTTGAGAAATTCCGACTTTATCTCGTCTTGACGAAATGCATAGTGTATACGGATCATTCGGCTATCAATTATCTTATGGCTAAACAAGATGCAAAGCCGAGATTACTTCGTTGGATTCTCCTCCTTCAAGAATTTGATCACAAAATCGTTGACAAAAAGGAGCCGAGAATCTAGCGGCCGATCATCTTTCTCGTTTGGAAGATCCTCACCAAAGTGTTTACGAGCCCAAGGAAATCACCGAAACATTTCCGCTCGAGACACTTGGTGTAGGGAATTCTAAGCTTGATTCTTCCACCCCATGGTTTACGGATATCGCAAATTACCATGTGGGCAACTTCATCATCAAGGGTATGACGACTCAAGAAAAACGAAAATTCTTTCGTGACGTCAAGTTCTACTTTTGGAACGACCCTTACTTGTTTCGAACTTGTGCGGATCAGATTATTCGACGTTGTGTCTTTGGTACCGAAGCTTCTAATATCCTTAGAGCTTGTCACGAGGGACCCACGGGTGGTCACCACGGTGCTAATCTCACGGCTAAGAAGGTTTTTGATGCTGGTTTCTTTTGGCCTACTATTTACCGAGATGAACATGAACTTGTGAAGTCGTGTGACTCATGCCAACGACAAGGAAAAGCCTCACAAAAAGATGAAATGACACAAAATATCATCCAAGTGTGTGAGATCTTTGACGCTTGGGGCATTGACTTTATGGGTCCGTTCCCATCATCTCGTGGAAATAAGTACATCCTTGTCGCCGTGGACTACCTATCTAAGTGGGTGGAAGCTAAGGCTTTGCCCACCAATGATGCTCGTGTGGTAGTCAAGTTTTTGAAAAGCTTGTTTTCTCGGTTTGGAACCCCTCGTGCGATCATAAGCGATAATGGAACCCATTTTTGTAACGACCAATTCGAAAGGGTCCTAAGGAAATATGGGGTTACACATCGTCTTTCTACGGCTTATCACCCACAAACGAGTAGGCAAGTCGAGGTTTCAAACCGAGCGTTGAAGAGGATCTTGGAGAGATCCATTGGGGAAAATCGACAATCTTGGTCGGATAAGTTGGACGATGCTTTATGGGCCTTTAGGACCGCTCATAAGACGCCCATCGGGTGCACTCCTTATAAGCTTGTGTATGGGAAGAATTGTCACTTGCCAATTGAACTCGAACACAAGGCTTATTGGGCCCTAAAGCATTGTAATGATGACATGGAGACCGCGGGAAAACACCGGAAAATGCAATTAAATGAATTGGATGAATTAAGGGATATTGCTTATGAAAATTCATTGATTTATAAAGAAAAGACTAAAAAGTTGCATGATTCAAAAACTAAAAACCGGGTTTTTAACATTGGGGATAAAGTTTTGATTTTTAATTCTCGTTTGAAAATCTTTTCCGGTAAGTTGAAATCCCGTTGGTCTGGTCCATTCACCGTGACTCAAGTTTTTCCGTATGGGACAATCGAGCTAGCTCAAAATGATGGCCCCAATTTCAAGGTGAATGGACATAGGTTGAAGAACTACTTTAGCGGGGAAGTTCCATCCTTGAACTACCTCGACCAAATCACTTTCCCCAATGATAATTAGTATTGAGGGGATCGAGTCGAGCTCATGACTCGGTAATCAAAAACGAGGTGCCTCGTGGGGGAGTCCCATGCTTATCCTATGTACATATTATCGCTTTCTAATGTAGTAACGTGTGGGGATTTGTGCCCTTCCAACCTTTGTTCCGTGGTTGTTTGTGAATTTTGGATTTTAGATAATCATTATCTTCACGATTGGAGCCTCTCGTGTTTGTTTCATGGGAGCACTCGATCGTTTGCTTTGAAGACTTTCTCAATATCCATGATATATCCTTTGATGTTCTAACCTTAGGTTTATAGCACACTTCATAAACGGCTTTAAATTTAACGGTTACACCCTTTCATGCTAGATTAGGCATTCGACTACGTCTCTAGTATGGGGGTGTTCGCACCCCGTAGACTCGACACATTGAGGACAATGTTTAACTTTAGTATGGTGGATGAATAGATACTTGCCTTGCCAAACCTTCACGCTTTCCAAAGTTTATCTTTTTGTTTATCGTTTTGTTGCAAAATAAGGCTAAAAATGGCAAAATTTTAAATATTTTCTCATATTTTATAAGTGTTTGAAGACACGAATGTAGGTTTTCCGATGGCGAGAATAAGAGTAAGTTTTGACTCGACCGTGCGTGTTGAGCACTTAGCTTTGATTCCTTAACTTCACATTAGGCTAAGTCTCTTAAATGAGGACGAGAAATGATAGAGTTAATATAAGTTACTATGCTAAACGTAGAGTACTCATATTCTTTCAAAAACTCATGTGTTCTCGTTGTTTGTTTATTCTCCCTTCGCTTGTAAATATTTTTGCTTAATAAATATTGACTTAGCGGTTTAGTCTTGATTGTTGGTTTCTAGTCTTTTCTAGTAGCTTCCGTGTAATTAAATTGGGAAGACATTAAGGTATCGTCAACGTCACGGTTTTGAAGTATTGGCACCCGAATAATCGAAAGCTTCACCCAATAATAAGATTTCAAGTGCTCACCTAAATCAAGCAAACAATTTGAAGCCCATAAGGCCGAAAAATCTATGCAAAAATGAAAGTGAATCAAGCCTTAATCTTTGAAGATCTAAAGATCCAAAATTCGCCTTAGCGTGAGGATATACGTCATTGGCTAATAAAATCACCGATGAGGTGGATAATAAAAGGCAAGGCAAGACCGAAGTCATAATAAAAGCTTCATGGCGAAGTTGAATAAAAGATGGAGGTAAACCTATGATAATAAGGCCCTTCCGTTAGGGGGCGTATAAAAGTCTTGGTAATAAGTCTCATGTTCAAAACCGTTATAAAACCGTGTTTATCGATCCTTCTTGTTGACTTAATTTTTTTGACATCGTTGTCTATTAGGAGGGGTTATTGATTTGATGGTCTTGGTTACACCGTTAGGACTCTATTTTTTGACCTAAATCTCTATTATCGCATAAGTCAAACAATGTATCCTCGTGAAACATTCATGACAAAATAAAATATAAGAGATACAACTTAGGAAAATGGGAGGATAAGTACGTGATTAGGGCATATGAGTAGTGTTAGCATTACTAACTTATAATGACAATGATCTCGTTGCACGCTTGGCATGGAATTGGGGTGAAAATCGAGGACGATGAAATTATTTCTAACAAAGCATTCACGTGTTCTTATTCTATGAACCTAAACGTCCCATTTTGCGATGAAAATCATACATTATGTCTAAAACGCAAGTAGTAGTAATAGTAGTAGTGTATCTAGTTTATCATTCAATAAAGTGAATAAAAATGACTTTTGGAGGTGCTACGATACTTTATTCTAGCATTGCGTGAGGGCACGACAATGGTTTAGTATGTGGGAGTGATGAGACTGCTTTTATACATAGTCTCATCGTCCAAAAAGGGCTTTAAATGCATTAAATATCATGAAATTGGCCAAATATATTCTTGTGTTTATTTCTTGTGTATTTTAGGTATGGATACTAAGAAAATGACAAAAGATCACAAGAATCATGCAAAAACGAACACGGGAAACGAAGCCGCACATTGAACCAAGCCCTAATGAAGATTTTCCAAAGTAAACCCTTGAAGATTTGAAGATTATGCAAGAAGGGTCCTCCAATATTGAAGAATTGACACTTTAAACCCTTGTATCTTCATAATTACAAGATTGGTCCCTAAAGTTTGTCAATGTTGCAAAAAGGGCCCTCCACTTTGAAGAATTGGCAATTTTAGTCCCTCAACAAAACTAAAATGTCAATATTAGTCCTCCTCAAAGTCAAACATACCATGAAGGACTTCAAGTTACAAGAAATTACATGTTTGGTCCTTTAAAATATGTCAAATTACCAAAAGGATCCTTGACTTTGAAGAAATGGCAAAAATGGTCCCTCATTAATCATGACTTGGCAAATTCAGTCCTCCAAGAAGACAAATAAACAAGTCAAGACCATTACCTATGAAAAAAAATGCCAAAACAACCCTTTAAGAATCAAGAAATGGCAAGAAATACCCCTGAAATCACTTTACAAAACTTTTTGGGGCAAAAGTGTGAAGTTGGAAACTTCAAATACAAAGGAAAACGAGTTTTGGCTTAATTATTTACAAGTGAAAGAAAGAATAAAGGCTGGGGACCAAAATGGGCAGACATCACAACTTACCTAGACCACTTGGGGCTTGACACGTGCCCCACTTACTCCTAACAACCAATCAGAGCTCACCATGGCGCCACATCACTTCCCACTTATAACCAACTTAAACTAATCTGATTAGTTTATTAAATGTGGCGCTAAACACCAGTTTTAAATATAAATCCGGATCAAATACACAACTATTCACCTCAAGAACAATTTTGGGTTTTCCTAATCCTGTTGTAATTAGACCCTAAGATTGTGCAGATTTATGATTAAGGGTATTATCAACATAACCCAACCTTTAAACTGGCCACCTCATCACTCAATAGTCCCACACAAGATTCCCCTGCTGCATAAAAGAAGAAGCTGCCAAAACTACACTAGTCATCCAACGTGCATGATTCTTGCTTACTTTCTAAGCTCATTGTAAGCCCTTGGATATGTCACCTCCACAACCTGCCAAGAACAAGTCACATGATTCTCCAAAGTTCAAACCCTCAAGGCGCATTTTGGGACTTCTACTGCATTAGGGTTCACGTTTTTTAGCTTTCACTAGTACATTGTACGCCTATAAAAGGCATAGGACTCAGTCCATTAGTTTTTGCTCTTGAATTTTCCTTTGTTCAAAGTTCTGTAAATCCATGTTCTAAGTAATGAAATGTGTTTGAATCTTTGAAGAAAAATCAAGTGCCATTGTTATTTCCTGCTTGTTATTGTTCTTTGTTTACTAATCTTTAATCTTAAAACCTGTTTTCAAAGGAGTGTGCAAAAGTTTGCACATTTTCCTTGAATCGTGATATTTTGCTAAGACTTGTTCAAACCTTGGAATTCTTGGGCTATAAAGCTGATCATACCATCCTGATATTGTGATATCAAGGTGTTGTGAAGCTTATAACTTGGGGATAATCAAGTGTGGGGAACTAAGGTTGCATTAATCATGGATTTTTCACTTTTCTGTTTTGATATTTTGCTTCTAACTTTGTTGAATCTTAGCAGGCTTTATTATGGAAGCTTGTGCTTGTTCTTGCTAGCACATAAGCTCAAAATTCGTGGTTGTGGATGTACATCTATGAGGCTTGCACCCTTAATCTCAAAATCTGATAAAAAGTTTGATATTTGTGATATTTGTGTGTTGCTTGTGTTCTTGTGAAACTTGTGGCTTAATCTTGCTAAAATCTGCATATTACATCTGTTATTGTGTTGATTTGGGCTTGGGTAACCTTGGAATATACTTTTGATTTGAAAATTTTGATTTAAAAATTTAAAGGGGTGTTTGGGTTAACCTGTTGTGAATCATGGTGTGTTATTGTGTTGTTGAAAAGTGTTATTTGTGCTTTGTATCTGTTATCTACTTGGTTGAGTGATATTTGCTGCAAGTTATTGGGCTTGAACCATTGAATCAAACATTATGCTATATCTTATTGACTTTAACTTAATTTGACCTAAGATTTTGGTAATATCTAGAATATATGCATGCTTGGTACTAGAAGTTGTTAAATCATTATTAATATAACCTGGTTTGAAGATTTGAGTGTTTGAATTTGGCTTGTTGGTCAAGTACATCAGAAAAGTAAAAATCTGCTTGTGTTAGTGTTCATCAGTAACTTTTTGTACATGAATCTTGATCTAGGCTTTGAATCAGTGCATGAAACCTGTTTAAACTTGTTCATTTGAGTTTATTATAGCTTGTGTATGCATTTGGTGAAGTTTGGCTGGCTGAATTGTGCTATAAGTGCTTATTGAACCATAACTGCTTATTTGTTCATGTCTGGGCTAGATCTGGTGCTTAATTGAATTAACTGTAAAAATGGGCTGATTGTGATTGTGATTTCCTTGTTGTTATTGACTCCTTATGATCCACTGATCATTTGGGTGCCTTTGTGTAACTTGAATCCACAAAAAAGTCATATAAGACAAAAAGTCAATTAAGTCAAGCAGTGGAAAAAGTTTCCACTGCTTAGACACCAAAACTAGCCCCTGCTAGTGTAATTTATGATCCAACTTATTAATAAGCGACAACTTATTTTTTGTGATCAATCTTCCTCATTTGACCCATTTGTTTGAACTGGAGCTTATCAGATCTTGACTTTGACTTTTTGCTAGAAAACTCATAAAGTTGACTTTTAATTAAGTGCTTATTTGCTTATTTTAGCTTATTGAGTGAACTTATTTGAAAACTTTTTGTTGATTAAGCTTAGTTAAGTCATTTAAAAGCTTTTGAAACTTGAATCAGCTCTTGGGGTGGCCTAGAACTCGAAAACGACTATTTTGTCGTTTTGTGAAGATAGCTTATTGCTTTTTCAGGCTTATTCCTTGTGCTTATTTCAAATTTCTTTTTACAGAACTCTTAAGTAACTCAAAAAAAGCTTGTGTGTCTAATTTGAGCTTATGGCATCAGCTTATAGCTTAATGGGCCAAAAAGCCCATTAAGAATAAGCTGCTTTGAAATAAGCTAGCTTATACTCATTTTCAGCTTTTGGGCCTTCAGATTTTTGTGTTTAAAATCAAATTTTGAGTCAGATAGGAGCTTTTGGGCCATTTTTATAAACATTTTTCTTATTGGGCTTATTTTGGCCTAATAAGGGTCTCTTTTGAACTTTGGCCCATTTGAAGGCCTATTAGGGGTATTTAGGTAATTTCAACTTTATTTCTGTGTTTATTAGATTAAATTAAGCTAGTTTACAAGTTTTTATAATTTTTTATAAATTTTGAATTTTTAATATTATTTTATTATTATTTTATTATTATTTTATTATTAAAAATTAAAATTTAGATTTTTCAAATTTTTATATTTTTCTTAGGTTAAATACATTAAGTTAGGAATTTTACAACTTTTAGAATAATTTTATTGTCATTAGATTAATTTTTATAATTATTTTATGTTTAAATAGTTTTTAATTGTTTTTAAATAGTTTTAATTAATTTTAAAATTTTCAAAAATAGTTTTAAATTTAGTTAAGTCATTTTAGAGGTTTACAATTGAAAAAATCTCATTTTGGGCTATTTGTTAATTAAATTGATTTGTTGGGCTTTAATTAGCATTAAAAATTTATTATTTAATTAAATAAAAGGTTTGAGTGATTTTTGATTTTTTGTAAGCTCTAATTACATTATTTAGGATTTATTGCAATTTTCTAATAATTTTTAGGATAAAACTTTAATTTTGTCACTTTTTACGGTTTTACGTGCACGACATTTCGTCTTAGTTTAATTCGTCATCGTAACCGTCATTCTCTTCTAATCTCATTTCTTCTTTTCTTTTCTCATAATTATAATCACAAAGTTAATCATCTCTTAACACACACACCAAGCCTCCTTGAGAACGATCCCCACTTTGGGTCATAACTTGTGGTTTTCCTAAATCACTCGTTAATACTTGCCCTAATTACGCTCTTTTTCCTAAAAGACGTGTACTTACAACTATCAAATGCTTTGACGAATTTCGGCATGTGGACAAGTGCTTCAACAAGGCTAATGTTGAAATTCATTTGAGAGATCATCTTCAAATAGTTTGACACTTGAATGTCATCCTTGGTGAGCAATTTGCACTTGTCTAAGCGAGAAGGATAAGGGATGTTGGGTTTATAGGTGGAAGGTGGGGTTGGTGAAGGGTTTTTCTTGGGTACTTCTTCATGCATAGGTGGAGACGGTAATGGAGAACTCGTACTAGGCGTGGTAGTAGGCGGGATAAATGGTGGTGGAGGAGGTGTAGATGGAGTAACTGGGGTAGGGTAGATGGTCCTACTAAGGTTGCTCCATTGCGTGTAGTAATAGCACTCACATTCTAATAACTGGATTTTACTCAGTTAAAAAGTTAAGTTCTTTGAAGTATGTCTAAACGAATTGACTACTGGTTTAAGTGTGATTATCTTTTGGTGGAAAAGAAATAGATTTGTCGTTATTGTAAAATAAATTGCAAAACTTTAAAGTAAATCGTGCAAAATTAAAGCTTTAAAAGTAAATTAATTAAATGACGAGAAATTAAAGCTTGACGAAAAGTAAATTTAACAATTTAATAAAAATGAAAATTTGAAAACTTAAAATAATGCAAACTTAAAAATAAAACTAAGACAAAATATTAAACACCTGTCGGAATACCCTCTATCGGAAAGCTGTCGGAATCCGATCGGAATGTATGCCGTCGGAATGCAAACTTACCACTACTATCAGAATGATGATCATTGTCGGAATACTATCGGAATGAACATGAAAGCATCGGAATAAAGAAAAAATAAAGCTATCGGAATAATGAAGGACACACCCGTCGGAATCCCGATCGGAATAATGATCGGAATCCCAAACCCTAATCCGATACTATGTATCCGATTAATGGTCGGAATACCTGAAACCCTTTTCCGATGGTGGATCGGAATAACAGTCGGAATGCGAAACCCCTTTCCGATGGAGTGAGATATGATAATAAGCAAAACTAAATAAGCTATGACTAATAAGCACTAACCGAAACTTACCAAATCAATAATAAAAGGAACTACATAAGCACAAATTTAAGACTTTCAAGATTCTAAATATGCATTTTTTAAAGCAAACTTTAAAAAAGACGAAACCTTTTAAGAAAACTTAAAAGTAAATAAGCTAAATACAAAATAAGCCAATAAGCATGATAAGCTCAAAGCTCAAATCATATAAAAACTTAGATATGAACAAAAAGATAAGCTTTTTGATCACATAAACATAAAGATTAAGCAAAACAAGAAAGGTAGAATGAGAGATTAATAAAAACTTAATTAAAAATAAGATTCCCAACAAAATTAACAGACTTACTTGAAATTAAAGGCAAGAAATTAAAGAACAATTAAGTAAATGACAATATGAAAGTGCAAGTAATTAAAGGTGGAAGAACTATGTGTCAAATAGCCAACACCTCCTAATGTGTCATTAGGAGGAGGTGTTTAGGGAGGTTAGCATGTGTTGCTCCTTTCTTTCTTTTCTCGTCTTTTCGTCTTCTAAATTCTTCGAATTTTTCGACTTTATCTCGGGATTATTTGAACTCGTCTTATAATGTCTTCATTTATTAAACTTGAGTTCTTCGACTTCATTAAACTTCCGTCTTTAGACTTTTTCTTCGATAAATCTTCAGAATAGGCCTTGGAATTTCGTTCTTTTTGCACTCTTGATCTTTTGACTTTGTCTTTTGTCTTTTTCTTCGATAAAAGCCCGTGAAAGCCCATGTTTTCTTCCTTTTTCACATTTTGATCCTAAATCACAACTAAAACACAAACCACGCTGATAACTGGGATTTTGCTAGGTTGAAAGTTCGTTTCTCGGTATCTTCTCGAATTGATTTCCGGTTCAAAGTGTGACTCAGTCGTTCTTGGTAACGAAAAATGAAGTTGGATATCTATTCTATTTGAAAAGGTAAATGCGAAGCGAAATAAAAATAAACAAAGACAAATAATAAAGGAGCAATACAAATAATAAAACGAAAATTAAAGCAAAACAATAAATAAAAATAAAATTAAAAGACGAAATTAATTAAAGACTGAAAAATAAAATAAGACAAACTTAAACTCAAACTAAAAGGAAGGCAAGTAAAAGTGCGACTAAGTAAAAAGGCGGGAAAAATAAAGCTTAAAACTAAATGTATAAAATTACAGAAACTAGAAAAACACTCATTCGGAATCAACCCTTCATTCGGAATAAAAATATTCATCCAGAATACAGTCCTTCATCCGGAATAAATGTTCATCCGGAATAAATGTTTCATCCGGAATATGTTCATCCGGAATGTTATGTTCATTCGGAATAAAAGCATTCATCCGGAATAAATGTTCATCCGGAATAATCACTGATTCGGAATAAACTGCTGATGCGGAATAAAGGGCTCATCCGGAATGTTTGTTCATTCGGAATGTAAAAGCTTCATGCGGAAAAATTTCTTCATGCGGAATAATATACAAAACCCTTTATTCGGAATATCTAGTGAAAAGGCTTCATCCGGAATAAAAATAAGAAAACTTTGGTTCAGAAAGTTTAGCTCATCCGGAATAATTTAAGAAAAGGTTCATACGGAATAAAATGCTGATTCGGAATAATTACAACAAAGCCTTCATCCGGAATAAATAAGCTGATCCGGAATAAAATGAAAGGGAAACTGTTGGTTCGGAATCTGGGTACAACAAACTTAGCGAAGAACAAGGGAATAAAAAAGGGGACGAATTTAAACAAAACTAATCAAAATCAACCAAAAGATTAAACCAAACTAATCAATAAACATCTAACCATCATAAAATAACAATCCTAATCAATAAAAACTAACAATTATAACCAAAATAATCAAAACCCACTTGATCAAAACTATGAAAACTCAAGAACATAAACATAAAGATAAAGATCAAGATCAAACAAGAAAGGTAGATGAGAGATTAACAAATAAAAGTAAAGATTCAAAGACAATTAAATAAAACTTACTTGGAATTAAAGGTACAAAGACAAGTATTAATATTACAAGAATTTAAGGTGCAAGAAAAATAAAATGGAAGAGCATAGTTTGTCAAACTAGCCAACAAGTTTTACAAATGAACTAATGACTCCTATTTATAGGAGGAGGAGGAGAGGCAGGGGAGGAAGCTTCCTCCTCTCTTTCTTCTTTCTTTCTTGTCTCGTATTTTAAGTTCTTCGACTTTATCGACTTGTCTCGGGATTAATTAAACTCGTCTTTGAAATTTCTTCATAAGTTAGACTTGAGTTCTTCGACTTTATTAAACTTCCGTCTTTAGACTTTTTCTTCGATAAATCTTCAGAATAAGCCTTGGACTTCCGTTCTTTTTGCACTCTTGATCTCTTGACTTCGTCTTTTGTCTTTTTCTTCGATAAAAGCCCGTGAAAGCCCGTGTTTTCTTCCCTTTTCACATTTTCGTCCTAAATCACAAAAAAAAAACACAAACCACGCATAATTCTGACATTTACGACATAAAATACACGTTTTGGCCTGGTTATTATTGTAATTAAGTGGTAAAAGGATGGGTGTTTTCACACCTATCAAATCCCCTACACTTGACCATTGCAATGTCCTCATGCAATGCATTAGTTACAAAGCACGTTTTTACATTTTCCATCATAATCAATCTACATTGGCCTTTATTAAAGAGATAGAAAATTATAAACATTAAATGGAAGAAAGTAAGTAAAGAAATCAAAGACATACCTTAGGGTTCTGGAAATGTCATGAATGATCATCATCCTCAAGTTTTCACATTCTCCAAACCAAGCTTAAAAACGAGATCATTGTTATTATAAGTTAGCAAACTAACACGAACTCATGTGGGCCAATTATTTACTTAGACTCCCTTATTCCTAGGTGTATCTCTTATATTTTATTATTGTCTTGAATGATCACGAGGATGCATTGTTGACTTATTTCGATATTTATTAAGGCTGAAAATAAAGTGGGACGATTTAATCAATAGTTAGCTAAAGGACAAAATCTTTTAAAACTGCTTCTCGGGACCTCATAAAAGTTTATATCTTGGCATAACTCGCTTCACGATTTGAGACCTTTCTCGGACCGATATTTGGCAGCGACTTCATACTTCAAATCTTGAGAGACGTTCATGAAATAATGGTCTTCTCTTCATAATAGGAGTTTCTTCACTTGAAGTTTTGAGAGATTCTTCATATTTGGACCACGACTTCTTCATGTTTCTCTAATCTTTATTTTGGACTTTGATATACAACGATCCGCCTCCTTTTAGGACTTGGATCTATTTATCCTCATACCTTGTTAGGGCCTTTTTGGATAGACTTCTCCATGATCTTTTGGGGAGTATTTGCTTTTTGTCGTGTGTCTCGATCCTTCATATTGATCTTTTACAAATGATTCTTCACATCACTTTTGGATCTTTAGCAACAAAATGTAGCCCTCATGTCTTGTTAGGGCCTTTTCGGACTCGCCAATCTTCGCATCCCGCTTCAATAAGTTATGCCTTGGCTATGAACTCTAATCCATACCGATCAACTTTTAAACGATCTTGGGCTAGAATCTAAGTAACTTTTCAAATCGTACAACCTTATTTATTGCGGATAAAATTTATTAGCAAGCGATGGGAGTATAGGCTTATAATTAACTCACATAAATTCACGAAAGAATACCAAACTTATAATCTACTCTATCATCTCTCGTCCTCCACAGTTTAAAATCTCAAGGAATGAGACTCGTGGATGCTTAGCCTATTAAATCATAGTTTTGGGTTTTCGAGTCATCTATAGGATCTTGCAAATTCATAGACTTTTTCAAGTTTAGAAATCGCATTTTAAAGTTCCCTTGATAAACCACTCTCTAGGATCAATTATAGGAACTTGCGAAAAGTTCTTGTTCTTAACCCGTGAGAGTTAAGACTTTCGCGTTTTAAAGCTCCCTATATAAAAGCCTAGCAAAACTTGACTTAAGCACGTTAAGGATACTAGCTAGAGTAAACTTAGATAAGTAAACTCGGGTTGAGCCAAAAGATTCACAACGTTGAAAATTAAAACCACTTTATTAAAATTTATTCTAGTAAAGAAAGAAAATAACTATAACAAAGGAAAACTAATAGGCCAAAATAGATCAAAAATTTTGAAAAATATCGAAAAATAAATCAATTTTCCGGTTAAAATGAGGACAGATACAAGGAAAATACCACTTAACTTCGATAGAAACATTGTCCTCAATGTTTAAGCATGTGGGAGTAAACTACCCTACACTTAGGACATTGTGCACGTTGTTTAAATCTTGCTAAGAAAGAGACAACTAAAGAGATTCCTATTTTAATATTAGAAAATATAAAATAGAGAATCAAAAGAGTTTAGGATAGAACCGGGAAGATGGGAACACAGAGTCACGGGTCGTCAAAAGTCATCAAGAATGTGTCTTTGAAGCTCTAATCCTTACAAATCATAAGAAAGAAAACAAGAAACACCAACGGGGCTCCCCCTACACTTATGATGAAAACAGATAAAGATAGATAATCGGGTTGCCTCCCGAAGAGCACTTGTTTTTGTTAACCGAGTCACGAGCCTGACTCGTCCCCGAATTAAATGGTCCATGGGGAAACCTCGAATGTAATACCGGGATCAAAGACCTTGTCCTCGTTCCCGGAGGACATTAATAAAGGAGAGGTGGGAGGATAAGTCTTGAATGGTAAAAAGGTCCTTTCAACATACGAAAAGTATGTGAAGTCGTGAGCCACGGGAGGTGGAGTGGGTAAAGGAATCATATTGTCATCCTCCAAAGACAATGGATGTTTAGAAAGCGGCAAAGCCGTAAGGTTATCAATTATAATATAATCAATGTCACCTCCCGAGTCAAAGCACTCATCCTTCGTAATGGTGTCTAAAGGAGTGGATGAAAGGTGCTCGGGAGGGGGACTTGGGACAATACCTTCCTGCAGCAAATTATCAAAAATAATATCCCCCTTCGTGTCATCATCATCAATACCCGGAGGTATTGAGTGAATGTCGATTTCTTCTAGCAATGGGTCATTATCTTCAACGGGAGGAATAGATAGAGGTAAAGACTCGGAAAGAGGAGGAGAAGTCAACTCTTCGATTTGAGCAATAAGAAGATGCACTTTCCGTAATCTGTCGCGAAGAATCACGTCTTCCACCTCATCTACAAAATCAAGTTCATCGGTGAACTTCTCGTAAGCCGGAGAGAATAAATCGTCATCGCCCGCATCTCCCGGTGGAGATTGAGAAATTTCAAAAGTGAAATTCTCATAGCGTGGAGAAAAATCGGTATCATCAGGATCGACCTCCTCCGAAAGAGCAACGTCGTCCTCAAGCTCCATAGCAGTCGGTATGTCACAAACCTCATCATCAAAGAATTTATCGAGACCAAAATCACTAATCTCACTCAATGAATCACCATCCTTAGATGCATTAGGAATATCAAGAGTAGGAGTGGCAACTTCAGAAAATTGGTTGAGAGCGTAGACATCATTGTCGTCATCATCGTCATAATAGACTGGACCATTCCAATTAGGAGTGACATAGTCGGCTAACTCTTCCTTGATAACCTCCACATCTTTAAGAAGCTCATGAAGCAACTTTTGTTGTTCATCTCCCCGAGTATGTTCAATTAAACCAATTCTATCCCACGCTGTAATTAAACATTTTGGTGTAGAAAAGAAGGGAAACGACCAAATTGGCTCAAAAAGGTGTTGGTGGATTTCAAGATTTCGTCACCATCAAGCAAAGGTTGCCTTTCCTGATGCAAGTCAGCCCGATTTGAGCTAAACTTTCTAGAACATTATTCAAAGTAGTGAGTTGTTGGTCAAGACTAATTTGCTGAGAGGATTGATGATTGAGGGTGTGATGTGGGGGCTCAAAGTTATACACACTGGGATGATAGCACGGAATTTTCTCAAAGATCTTCGACGGATCACAAGAAGAAGCATCGTGAGGGCCCACACAAATATAGCACCACGGGTATGGAGAAAAACCCGGTGCATCTTGAGGATAAGGATTGTCATAGACGGGAGAGGGTGAGAAAGTATTGTAAGAGGAGAAGTACGAATTTGTTGAATTACAAATGGACAAAATCCAAATTGTGTATCGTCGATATTAGAACCGCACCGCTCACAAGTACACCATTGACATGTTTGAAAACCATGCCATGGTCTCCCACACCGTACGCAAGACGAATCCAAGAAGAATTATAAATAAGAGGGGTAAAGAAAAGAATTAAACACAATAGAGGATAAAGAGGAATATTTTTGGTGCAAAACTTTGAAAAAGAAATGCTTTTTATGATTTTTCAAATGTTTTTGGGATTTTTGAAAATTTTTGACACGAAAAATAACGTTCACGAGTGAACGGATCCCAAAAGCCAACGCGTCTCTCACAAAAAGCCGTTAATCTTCACGAAAAGAGCCGGCAGCGGCGCCATTTTGATAACTGGGATTTTGCTAGGTTGAAAGTTCGTTTCTCGGTATCTTCTCGAACTGATTTCCGATTCAAAGTGTGACTCAGTCGTTCTTGGTAACGAAAAATGAAGTTGGATATCTATTCTATTTGAAAAGGTAAATGCGAAGCGAAATAAAAATAAACAAAGACAAATAATAAAGGAGCAATGCAAATAATAAAACGAAAATTAAAGCAAAACAATAAATAAAAATAAAACTAAAAGATGAAATTAATTAAAGACTGAAAAATAAAATAAGACAAACTTAAATTCAAACTAAAAGGAAGGCAAGTAAAAGTGCGACTAAGTAAAAAGGCGGGAAAAATAAAGCTTAAAACTAAATTATAAAATTACAGAAACTAGAAAAACACTCATTCGGAATCAACCCTTCATTCGGAATAAACATATTCATCCGGAATACAGTCCTTCATCCGAAATAAATGTTCATCCGGAATAAATGTTTCATCCGGAATATGTTCATCCGGAATGTTATGTTCATCCGGAATATGTTCATTCGGAATAAAAGCATTCATCCGGAATAAATGTTCATCCGGAATAATCACTGATTCGGAATAAACTGCTGATGCGGAATAAAGGGCTCATCCGGAATGTTTGTTCATTCGGAATGTAAAAGCTTCATGCGGAAAAATTTCTTCATGCGGAATAATATACAAAACCCTTCATTCGGAATATCTAGTGAAAAGGCTTCATCAGGAATAAAAATAAGAAAACTTTGGTTCGGAAAGTTTAGCTCATCCGGAATAATTTAAGAAAAGGTTCATACGGAATAAAATGTTGATTCGGAATAATTACAACAAAGCCTTCATCCGGAATAAATAAGCTGATCCGGAATAAAATGAAAGGGAAACTGCTGGTTCGGAATCTGGGTACAACAAACTTAGCGAAGAACAAGGGAATAAAAAAGGGGACGAATTTAAACAAAACTAATCAAAATCAACCAAAAGATTAAACCAAACTAATCAATAAACATCTAACCATCATAAAATAACAATCCTAATCAATAAAAACTAACAACTATAACCAAAATAATCAAAACCCACTTGATCAAAACTATGAAAACTCAAGAACATAAACATAAAGATAAAGATCAAGATCAAACAAGAAAGGTAGATGAGAGATTAAAAAATAAAAGTAAAGATTCAAAGACAATTAAATAAAACTTACTTGGAATTAAAGGTACAAAGACAAGTATTAAAATTACAAGAATTTAAGGTGCAAGAAAAATAAAATGGAAGAGCATAGTTTGTCAAACTAGCCAACAAGTTTTGCAAATGACTAATGACTCCTATTTATAGGAGGAGGAGGAGAGGAAGCTTCCTCCTCTCTTTCTTCTTTCTTTCTTGTCTCGTCTTTTAAGTTCTTCGACTTTATCGACTTGTCTCGGGATTAGTTAAACTCGTCTTTGAAATTTCTTCATAAGTTAGACTTGAGTTCTTCGGCTTTATTAAACTTCCGTCTTTAGACTTTTTCTTCGATAAATATTCAGAATAGGCCTTGGACTTCCGTTCTTTTTGCACTCTTGATCTCTTGACTTCGTCTTTTGTCTTTTTCTTCGATAAAAGCCCGTGAAAGCCCGTGTTTTCTTCCCTTTTCACATTTTCATCCTAAATCACAACAAAAACACAAACCACGCATAATTCCGACATTTACGACATAAAATACACGTTTTTGCCTTGTTATTATTGTAATTAAGTGGTAAAAGGATGGGTGTTTTCACACCTATCACACGCATAATTCCGACATTTACGACATAAAATACACGTTTTGGCTTGGTTATTATTATAATTAAGTGGTAAAAGGATAAGTGTTTTCACACTTATTAAATCCCCTACACTTGACCATTGCAATGCCCTCATGCAATGCATTAGTTACAAAGCAAGTTTTACATATTTCATCATAATTAACCCACATCGACCTTTATTAAACATAAGACATGTAAAAAGATCAAAGACTTACCTTAGGGTTTTGGAATGTCATGAATGATTATCACCCTCAAGTTTCACGTTCCCCATACCAAGCTTAAAAACGAGATCATTGCTATTATAAGTTAGAAAACTAACACAAACTCATGTGGGCCAATTATTCACTTAGACTCCCTTATTCCTAGGTGTATCTCTTAGATTTTATTGTTGTCTTGAATGATCACGAGGATGCATTGTTTGACTTATTTCGATAGTTTATTTAGGCAGAAAATAAAGTAGGACGATTTAATCAATAGTTAGCTAAAGGACAAAATCTTTTAAAACTGCTTCTCGGGACCTCATAAAGTTCATATCTTGGCATAACTCGTTTCACGATTTGAGACCTTTCTCGGACAGGTATCTGGCATTGACTTCATACTTCGAATCTTGAGAGACGTTCTTGAAATAATGGTCTTCTCTTCATAATAGAAATTTCTTCACTTGAAGTTTTTGAGAGATTCTTCATACTTGGACCACGACTTCTGCATTTTTCTCCAATCTTTATTTGGGATTTTGATATACAACGATCCGCCTCCTTTTAGGACTTGGATCTATTTATCCTCATACCTTGTTAGGGCCTTTTTGGATAGACTTCTCCATGATCTTTACGGGAGTATTTGATTTTCGTCGTGTGTCTCGATCCTTCATATTGATTTTTGATAAATGATTCTTCACATCACTTGGGATCTTTCGCAACAAAATGTAGCCCTCATTCCTTGTTAGGGCCTTTTCGGACTCGCCAATCTTCGCATCCCGCTTCAATAAGTTATGCCTTGGTTATGAACTCTAATTAATACCGAGCAACTTTTAAACGATCTTGGGCTAGAAGCTAAGTAACTTTTCAAATCATACAACCTTACTTATTGCAAATAAATTTATTAACAAGGATGGGAGAAAAAGCTTATAATCAACTCACATAAATTCATGAAAGAATACCAAACTTATAATTGACTCTATCATCTCTCGTTCTCCACAATTTAAAATCTCAAGGAATGAGACTCGTGGATGCTTAGCCTATTAAATCAAAGTTTTGGGTTTTCAAATCGTCTATAGGATCTTGCAACTTCTTAGACTTTTTCAAGTTTAGAATTCGCATTTTAAAGTTCCCTTGAAAAACGACTTTCTAGGATCAATTATAGGAACTTGCGAAAAGTTCTTGTTCTTAACCCGTAAGAGTTAAGACTTTCGCGTTTTAAAGCCCCCTATATAAAAGCCTAGCAAAACTTGACTTAAACACGTTAAGGATACTAGCTAGAGTAAACTTAGATAAGTAAACTCGGGTTGAGTCAAAAGATTCACAACGTTTAAAAATTAAAACTACTTTATTAAAATTTATTCTAGCAAAGACAGAAAATAACTATACAAAGGTAACTACAACTAGGCCAAAATAGATCAAAATTTTTGAAAAATATCGAAAAATCAATTTTCCGGTTAAAATGAGGACAAATACAAGGAAAAGCCCACTGAACTTTGATAGAATTCCCCCTACACTTGTTATAAACATTGTTCTCAATGTTTAAGCATGTGGGAGTAAACTCCCCTACACTTAGGACATTGTGCACTTTGTTTAAATCTTGCTAAGGAAGAGACAACTAAAGTGATTCCTATTTTAATATTGAAATATATAAAATAGTGAATCAAAAGAGTTTAGGATAGAACCGGGAAGACGGGTACACGGAATCACGGGTCGTCAAAAGTCATCAAGAATGGATCTTTGAAAGCTCGAATCCCTGCACATGATAAGAAAGAAAACAACAAACACATACTAGGGTCTCCCCCTACACTTATTATAAAAACAAAGAAAAAGGATAGATATTGCGGGTTGCCTCCCGAGAAGCGCTTGTTTTTGTTAACCGAGTCGTGAGACTGACTCGACCTTGATTAGCATAGGAAGAAGCTTGAAACACATCCACCGGGATCAAATACATGGTTTTCGTCCATCAAATAGCACAAGCTTAAGGCGAACAAGGCAAGCCAAAGAAGAGTAGGCAAGGTTCCCTTAAGCAGAGATTGAGCACGGTGGTAGACAGTGTGATGAGGTGCAAGCATATCTCCATAAGTTCCAAAAATCTTTCCTTTTATTTCATCAGATGGATACTGAGATGGCTTAAAAATTGCAATATCGGGGTCGAACACCTTTTCCTTTAGGGGAAAATAACACTCAAGCTCAATAGATCTTGAAGAAGATCCACTCATAAATCTCACAATCTCATCCTCAGAAGGTGGATAAAGAGGTGTCAAGATATAGGTGCTACGGGTATCGGTGTCTTCCGGCTTCTTCTCCTTTAAAACGGGTTTCTTCATATCCAAAGGAGGATAAAGAGCATCATCAAAGTCCAAAGGAGGAGAATCACTCTCATTTGGGAAGTAAGTGTTGAGAAAAGTAGCAAAATCTTCCTCAAATTAGTAGCCATCCAAAGTATGATCAAGCATTTTTGGTGGAGGATCTTCATCAAAAGTAGGAGTAAGGTCATCATGAGAAGAATCACTCGAGGGAGTATCAACATCATCAAAATCATCATAAGTTGGCATGTCTGGATACTCTGAAACAAAATTATCATAATGATCCCATCGGAACTAGAATCATCATCATAATCATCATAGATCGGTGGAGAATCATAAATTGGTGGAGGATCCAAAGTGGAGAGAGAATCATCAAAATCATCTACATCGTCTTGGAAAAGTGGATTATCATGGCAAGACTCGAAAAGAGGATTGTTGTAGACGACAAAATCATCAGGCACATTAATCATATTCGCTAATTCTCTTCCATTTGATTTGGTTGTGATCTTCCCCATTTTAAATACTTGTGCATCATTCCCGACTCTTAATATTAGCTCACCTACGGCAACATCGACTAAAGCTTTTCCGGTTCTTAAAAATGGCCGACCAAGTATTAACGGAATACGAGGATCCATTTCATAATCAACAACAACAAAATAGACCGGAAAAGTGAAGGTGCCAACTTTAACAAACACATCTTTGGCAATACCAACAGGGTAAGCGAGAGTGCGATTTGCTAGCTCAAGAGTCATCTTTGTTGGTGTAAGGTCGGGTAATGATAACTTTTTCCAAACACTTAAAGGCATCGGATTTATACTTGCCCCGAGATCAGCTAAGGAAAATAAAGTACATGGTAGCACAAAACGACCGGGATCTCCAAGTTTTTCCGAAAGTTCTTTAAGAAGGACAGCAGAACAATTTTCATTCAATCGAGTATTAACAAACTCGGCCATCCTCTCCTTCTTATTAAGCAATTCCTTGAATGCTTTCACAAATTTCGGCATTTGGACAAGTGCTTCAACGAGGCTAATGTTGAAATTCATTTGAGAGATCATCTTCATAAAAGAAGTGACTTGAGCATCCTCTTAAGTAAGCAATTTGCTCTTGTCTAACCGAGAAGGATAAGGGATGTTGGGTTTAGGTGGTGTAGGTGTAGCAGGTAAAGGTGAGATGTTGAAGGTTTAAAGGTGGAAGGTGGGGTTGGTGAAGGGTGTTTCTTGGGAACTTCTGTAGTAAGAGGTGGAGACGGTAATGGAGAACTAATACTAGGCGTGGGAGTAGGAGGGATAAATGGTGGTGGAGGAGGTGTAGATGGAGTATTTGGGGGAGGGATAGATGGTCCTACTAAGGTTGCTCCACTGCGTGTAGTAATAGCACTCACATTCGCTCGTGGGTTGGTGACGGTATTAGAAGGAAGGGAGCCCGAAGTAGAGGGTTGAGTACTTGGAAATAAACTAGCCATCATATTCTTCAAATCATTCGTTTGATTGCTAAAAGAGGTTTGCATATCATGTCGAAGCTCGGTTCTAATATCATTCCCTTGCTTAGTGATATCTCCTTTCAAGTTGATGATTTTGGCTTTGCAGATTCTTAACTAGCTCTCCTTGGGTCCTCATGAAAGTTTCCGCATCTTGATTAATGGGTGGTGCTTGTTGAGCGGGTGGGTGATAAGGATTAGAAGCTCGAGGTGGGTTTAGGTTGCTTCTATTGTAGTTGTTGGGGTTGTGGTTTTGAGGAGAAAAACCGGGTGAAAGAAAGTTGTTAGAACAGTAACTTAGCAAGTTACGATCACCTTGAGGTCGGGCTTGATAGCTTTCCGTTGAATAGTTACCATGAGCCGCATACACATTTTTCGGATTGTCATGAGTAGAAGGACAATCAGTGTATGAATGAGGACCCCCGCAAATCTCATAAGAAAGTGCTACAGCTTTAACTTGTTGTTCTTGATTTGTAGCCAAAAGTTGCATATTCTTGCTCATTTCGACCATTGCGCGGGTCAATTCGGTGATATCATGGTTTGAAGAAGTAGAAGACACGTTGACTCTCGAGTTATTCCTTGAAGATGCGGATGAATCCTAATTTTTGTGATGAGTAGTCATGTTTTCTATAAGCTCTCTACACTCCTCGGGTCTTCTTTTCATAAATGTGCCACCGGCGGCTGCATTAATCGTATCACGATCACGAAAAGTTAAACCGTTGTAGAAAGTATCAATTAAGGTGACGGGGAGCATGTTGTGGTTTGGACATCGATCGATCAAAACATTATATCGTTCCCAAGCATCAAAAAGCGATTCATCAGGTTCTTGTGTAAATCCACTGATTTGATTCCGAAGGCTCGTGACCATGGATGGTGTAAATTAGCGCAACAAAAATCGTTGAGTCATCTCGTCCCAAGTATGAATTGAATTCTTCGGAAGACGATCAAACCATTTTTCGGCATGGTGGGATTAGGTGTGTGGAAATAGATGAAGGCGAAGAAAATACATAGTAACACCAGGAAACTTCATGCTTTGAGTAACGGTAATGAATTTGTCGAGGTGTTTGTTGGCATCATCATCCGGTAATCCGCGAAATGGACAAGTGTTTTGAACTTGTTGGATCATGTGATGCTTCAACGAAAACTCCGGAGCCATGATTTGCATCGGCGCAGTCGGTCCTCCTCGTCCGTTCATTGTTGGTTGACAAAGCTCCTCCATCGTTCGAAGGTCGGGTGGGGGAACATTGTTGTTGTTATTCATGTTGGGGTGGGGCGGATTATTGTTGTTGTGCACACCAGCCATATCTAAATCTTCACGAGTCTCGGTCTCTCAATAAGATGAATATCTAGTACGCATACACTTGCAAAAGCAAAAGAAAAAGATACCAAAGAAATAGAGAATATATATGTACTTGTAAAAATAAAAATAAAATCTTTTTGGTGCAAAACTTTGAAAAAGAAATGCTTTTTATACGTTTTTTAATGTTTTTGTATTTTTGAAAATCTTTAATTTTTAGGATTTTTTGAAAATTTTTTTAGACGAAAAATAACGCTCACGAGTGAAAGGATCCCAAAATTCAACGCGTCTCTCACAGAAAACCATTAATCTTTACGAAAAGAGCCGGCAGCGGCGCCATTTAATAACTGGATTTTACTCAGTTAAAAAGTTAAGTTCTTTGAAGTATGTCTAAACGAATTGACTATTGGTTTAAGTGTGACTCAGTTGTCTTTTGGTGGAAAAGAAATAGATTTGTCGTTGTTGTAAAATAAATTGTAAAACTTTAAAGTAAATCGTGCAAAATTAAAGCTTTAAAAGTAAATTAATTAAATGACGAGAAATTAAAGCTTGGCGAAAAGTAAATTTGACAAATTAATAAAAATGAAAATTTGAAAACTTAAAATAATGCAAACTTAAAAATAAAACTAAGACAAAAAATTAAACACCTGTCGGAATACCCTCTATCGGAATCCTGTCGGAATCCGATCGGAATGTATGCCGTCGGAATGCAAACTTACCACTACTATCGGAATGATGATCACTGTCGGAATACTATCGGAATGAACATGAAAGCATCGGAATCAAGAAAAAATAAAGCTATTGGAATAATGAAGGACACACCCGTCAGAATCCCGATCGGAATAATGATCGGAATACCAAACCCTAATCCGATACTATGTATCGGATTAATGGTCGGAATACGTGAAACCCTTTTCCGATGGTGGATCGGAATAACAGTCGGAATGCGAAACCCCTTTCCGATGGAGTGAGATATGATAATAAGCAAAACTAAATAAGCTATGACTAATAAGCACAAACAGAAACTTACCAAATCAATAATAAAAGGAACTAAATAAGCACAAATTTAAGACTTTCAAGATTCTAAATAAGCAATTTTTAAAGCAAACTTTAAAAAAGACGAAACCTTTTAAGAAAACTTAAAAGTAAATAAGCTAAATACAATATAAGCCAATAAGCATGATAAGCTCAAAGCTCAAATCATTTAAAAACTTAGATATGAACAAAAAGATAAGCTTTTTGATCACATAAACATAAAGATTAAGCAAAACAAGAAAGGTAGAATGATAGATTAATAAAAACTTCATTAAAAATAAGATTCAACAACAAAATTAAAAGACTTACTTGAAATTAAAGGCAAGAAATTAAAGAACAATTAAGTAAATGACAATATGAAAGTGCAAGTAATTAAAGGTGGAAGAACTATGTGTCAAATAGCCAACACCTCCTAATGTGTCATTAGGAGGGTATTTATAGGTGATTAGGGAGGTTAGCATGTGTTGCTCCTTTCTTTCTTTTCTCGTCTTTCCGTCTTCTAAATTCTTCGACTTTTTCGACTTTGTCTCGGGATTATTTGAACTCGTCTTATAATGTCTTCATTTATTAGACTTGAGTTCTTCGACTTCATTAAACTTCCGTCTTTAGACTTTTTCTTCGATAAATCTTCAGAATATGCCTTGGACTTCCGTTCTTTTTGCACTCTTGATCTTTTGACTTCGTCTTTTGTATTTTTCTTCGATAAAAGCCCGTGAAAGCCCATGTTTTCTTCCCTTTTCACATTTTGATCCTAAATCACAACAAAAACACAAACCACGCATAATTCCGACATTTACGACCTAAAATACATGTTTTGGCTTGATTATTATTATAATTAAGTGGTAAAAGTATAAGTGTTTTCACACTTATTACATTCGCTCTTGGGTTGGTGACGGTATTGGAAGGAAGAGAGCCCGAAGTAGAGGGTTGAGTACTTGGGAAGAAACTAACCAGCATATTCTTCAAATCATTTGTTTGATTGCTAAAAGAGGTTTGCATATCATGTTGAAGCTCGGATCTAATATCATTCTCTTGCTTAGTGATATCTCCTTTCAAGTTGATGATTTGACTTTGCAGATTATTAACTAGCTCTCGATTAATGGGTGGTGCTTGTTGAGCGGGTGGGTGATAAGGATTAGAAGCTCGAGTTGGGTTTGGGTTGCTTCAATTGTAGTTGTTGGGGTTGTGGTTTTGAATAGAAAAACCGGGTGAAAGAAAGTTGTTAGAACGGTAACTTAGCAAGTTACGATCACCTTGGTCGGGCTTGGTAACTTTCCGATGAATAGTTACCATAAGCCGCATACATGTTGTCCGGATTGTCATGAGTAGAAGGACAATCAGTGTATGAATGAGGACCGCCGCAGATCTCACAAGAAAGTGATACAGCTTTAACTTGTTGTTGTTGATTTGTATCTAAGAGTTGGATACTTTTATTCATTTCGGCCATCATGCGGGTGAATTCGGTCATCTCGGTGTGTGATAAGGTAGAAGAAACATTGACTCTTGGGTTACTCCTTGAAGATGCAGATGAATCCTAATTTTTGTGATGAGTAGTCATGTTCTCGATAAGCTCTCTACACTCCTCGTGTCTTCTTTTCATAAATGTGCCACCGGCGGCAGCATTAATCGTATCACGATCACGAAAAGTTAAACCGTTGTAGAAAGTATCAATTAAGGTGACGGGGAGCATGTTATGGTTTGGACATCGATCGATCAAAACATTATATCGTTCCCAAGCATCAAAAAGTGATTCATCAGGTTCTTGAGTAAATCCACTAATTTGATTCCGAAGGCTCGTGACCATGGATGGTGGAAAGTAGCGCGACAAAAAGCGTTGAGTCATCTCATCCCAAGTATGAATTGAATTCTTCGGAAGACGATCAAACCATTTTTCGGCATGGTGGGATAAGGTGTGTGGAAATAGGTGAAGGCGAAGAAAATCCATAGTAACCCCGGGCAACTTCATGCTTTAAGTAACAGTAATGAATTTGTCGAGATGTTTGTTGGCATCATCATCCGGTAATCCGCGAAATGGACAAGTGTTTTGAACTTGTTGGATCATGTGATGCTTCAACAAAAACTCTGGAGCCGTGATTTGCATCGGCGCAATCGGTCCTCCGCGTCCATTCATTGTTGGTTGGCACAGCTCCTCCATCGTTTGAAGATCGGGCTGAGGAAGCTGGTTGTTATTATTCAGGTTGAGGTGAGGTGGACTATTATTGTTGTGCACACCAGCCATATCTAAATCTTCACGAGTCTCGGGCTCAGAATAAGATGAAGATCTAGTACGCATACACCTGCAAAAGAAAAAGAAAAAGATACCAAAGAAATAGAGAATATATATGTACTTGTAAAAATAAAATCTTTTTGGTGCAAAACTTTGAAAAAGAAATGCTTTTTATAAGTTTTTTTTAATGTTTTTGTATTTTTGAAAATTTTTAATTTTTATGGATTTTTGAAAATTTTTTGCAAGAAAAATAACGTTCACGAGTGAACGGATCCCAAAATCCAACGCGTCTCTCACAGAAAACCGTTAATCTTTACGAAAAGAGCCGGCAGCGGCGCCATTTTAATAACTGGATTTTACTCAGTTAAAAAGTTCGTTGAAATCGGTCTAATCGAATTGACTATTGGTTAACGTGCGACTCAGTCGTTTTTTGGTGAAAAGAAATATTTTTGTCGTTGTTTAAAATTAAATTGCAAAACTTTAATGTAAATAACAGGTAAATAAAACTTAAACTGATTAAAACGTAGATGGTGCAAAATTAAAACTTTTAAAAATGAATTAATTAAATGACAAGAAATTAAAGTTTGACGAAAAATAAATTGGACAATTTAATAAAAATGCAAACTTAAAAATTAAAATAAAGTAAAACAATTAAAATAAAACTTTAAGAAACGTGGCGGGAAAAAGAACGATTTAAAACTAAACAGTAAATAAAAACATAAGACTGAATATACCGAAAAGGTTAACAGTTCGGAATCCAAACCCTGTCACCATTCGGAATCCAATTGATTACCTAATTCGGAATAAGGTGTTCTTGACGTAATTCGGAATCAAGATCAAGGAAGTAGTTCGGAATAAATATCCCAATTGTAGTTCAGAATCCTTAATCCTGTTACTAATTCGGAATCCTTCAACCCAAAGCTAATTCGGAATCCACCATGCAGAACATAGTTCGGAATATACAATCCCTGAAAGAACTCGGAAAACAAATCTTGTACGTAACTCGGAATGACAATCTACACTTAATTCGGAATACGGAAAGCAAGACCTAGTTCGGAATACCTCATGCCACAACTAATTCGGAATCTGGATAACACATGTAGTTCGGGAAATGGTAATACTCACCTAGTTCGGAATAAGGTAAATCTACACACAACTCGGAATGCTAGGGTTTAACAGGAATCCGAATAAGAGCCAAAATAAGCAGAAATTAAAAATAAGCTATAAACCAAACAAGCACTTATCTAAAAGTTTAACCAAAACAAGTTTAAGAAAAAGTAAATAAGCCAAAATTTAAAAACTTTTAAAAACACTAAATAATAAAAATACTTAAAATCAACTCTTTATAAAATAACTTTTAAAAAAACACTTAATTAAATTTAAGAAAAGCACACAATAAGCTATAAAATCAATAAGATAACACAATCAAACACATAAGAACTTAACAATCAATCTAATAAGCATAACAATAAGCAAATAAGCATAAAGATTAAGCAAAACAAGAAAGGTAGAATGAGAGATTAATTAAAAACTTGATTAAAATAAAGATTCAACAACAAAATTAAACTTACTTGAAAATAAAGGCAAGAATTTAAATGAGGGTTAAGACCGTAAATAGGCCATGAACTTTCAAAAAAAACCCATGTTAGGTAACGTACTTTGGAAAATACCAATATCACCCACCAAAGTCTATGGTGACTGCCTCTTATCACCAATGAGACTACGATTTCATTTATTTAACCGGCTATAACCGGTTACTACTGACACGTCATCGTTAGTAAATTTCTTTTTTAGTCCTTTGATTTATATAAAACGTTTTCCCCCAAATCACTCTCCCATATCTTCTCCATCTGCTTCTAACCCTAACCCTAATTTCACAAACACCCAATTCCAAAAAAATTAATGAAATTAATTTAGGGGTTTCGTCATGGGTAAAGTTGATAAACGTTATTTGGTTGTTAATCTTTTCCACGATGGGTTATTTCTTGCCAGTCCATTTACTTACTATAATGGTGACCACAAACAGATTACTGATTTGGAGATCGAAGGTATGTCGTATGGTAGGTTTCGTGAAGTTGTTAACAATTTAGTTCATTCCCCTGTGTCTCAATTGTATTACTGCAAAGTAGGCATACCTTTAAGAGTAGGTATAACTGAGCTAAAAAAATGATGTGGATTTAGATGCTTTTGTTAATCTGGGGTATAAAAGTAAATGGGTAATAGACCTATATGTTGAGCATTCTGGTTATGATGCTTTAGATATTAGGGACCAATCAGATGATAATGATAATGAAGAGGGAAATGAATCTAGTGATGGGTATTGCTCTAGTGATGAGGAAGACTTAGATTTTGTTGATTTTCATACTGAGCATGATGAGAATCTTGTTCCACCAAACTTGACTACCAATGACCCTTTCTTGAATAAGCTATGCTCCAATACTGGGCATTTTATGGAGGGTAGTAATAATGACAATGTCAATGTCACTGAGGGGGATGTTTTAGATGACCCAGACACTATAGACCCTAAGTATAATATTAGAGCAGGTATTAGGTATTCAAGACATGACCCAAACATGGATTGGAAACTTATGCAGCCTGTTTTGGGTATGAGATTTGAGAATGCTGAACAACTAAAACTTTGTTTAGCAAATTATGGTGTAGCTAATGGGTATCAACTTTGGTTTAAGAGTAATGATTGGAGGCAGTTATTGGTATTCTGTGGGAGGGATGTTAGGGAGGGGAGATGTGCTGGTTTTCATACTTTAAAAAAAAGACAAGAGAAAGGGTTTGATAAAAAGGGAAAAGGTTTGACTGTCATCCAAGTAGGTGAAGGCTCTTCAAAATCAAATGAAGAGTGTGAGGGCACTAGTGATACAACTGCTAAACATGTTTGTAATTTTAGGTTGTATGCCTCTTGGATGTCAACTGAAATGTCATTTCAGATTAAATCCTTGAAAATAGAACACAAGTGTTCTAGAAATTACAATCTAGGTTCCTTAGTTACCTACAGGTGGATTGCTCACCACTATGCCAAAATGCTTATCAAAGACCCATTCATTTCTACATTGAAAATGAAATCAGATATAAGGGATAAATTTCTCATTAATGTCAGTTTAGGACAGTGCAAGAGGGCTAAGCAGAGGGCACTATTTGATTATGAGGGTGGGTTAAAAGAACATTATGGAAGGTTGTGGGAGTATCAAAAAGCTATCCTAGATTCAAATCCTGGGTCAACATGCATACTAGATTATGAGGATACTGTTTCTGGTAATTATTACTTTAGGAGGATTTACATTTGTTTTAAAGGTATGAAAGATGGTTGGCTTGCTGGTTGTAGGAAAGTAATAGGGCTAGATGGTTGTTTTCTAAAACATACTTGCAGAGGTGAGTTGTTGGTGGCTATGGGTAGAGATGCAAATAACCAGATGTTCCCAATGTTGTAAAGGTAGAAAATATTGAGAATTGGACTTGGTTTATTGCCTTGTTGCATCAAGACCTCAACTTGGAATTTGGCAATGGTTTAACAATTATATCAGATTCACACAAGGTACTTTTTCTAATTACTTTTGAGAATTGGACTTGGTACATATGCTTGAATATTCAACTGTTTTATTACTTTTGCTAATTACTAACCATTGTTAATGCTTACATCCAGGGTTTACTGAATGCTGTCAATCAATTGTTGCCTCATGCAGAACATAGAAAGTGTACAAGGCATGTCTTTGCCAACTTTAAGAGAAAATACAGTGGCATGCAGTTGCAAAGATTGTTTTGGGAATGTGCATCAACAACACTAGAACAAGTTTATGCAGCTAGGATGGAGGATATTAGGTTGATAAGTCAAGAGGCTCATGATTACCTTATCCAGAGAAACCCAAATACATGGTGTAGAGCTTTTTTTAGACTTGAGTCAAAGTGTCCCAACTTTGAAAATGGGATTTCTGAAAGCTTCAATAGGGCTATTTTATTACAGAGGACAAAACCTATTATCACAATGCTTGAAGATGTAAGACTTTACCTGATGCATAGGTTAGTTTCAATGAATAGAATAGCAAGAAATTGGGAACACACTGTCACACCATCTATTAGAAAGAGGATTGAGATTCTAAAAGAAAAACAAAGGTAAATTATCAAACTTTATAAGTATTTAACATCTTAGTATATGTTTTTTACCTTTACTTACAGTTTTTGTTCACTTGTATAGGCATTGGATGGTGGTCCCAAGTGGTTTTCAGGAACTAGAAGTGAGAAGGGGGCATGATGCTTTTGGAGTCAACATATTGATCAAATGTTGTATGTGTAGGATGTGGCAGTTATCAGGTATTCCTTGTATCCATGCTGTAGCAGCATACATGCATCTGAATAGAGATCCTATAGAAGGTGTTCACCATTACTATAGTCAACAGCAGTGGTTTGAGGCTTACCAGTTTACCATTAAACCTGTTTTTGGTAGTACCCTTTGGACAAAAACAAACAACCCACCACTTTTACCACCAATTATTAGAACCATGCCTGGTAGGCCTAGGAAGAATAGGCAGAAGGCTGCTGGTGAAAATAACACTCAAGTGTCTAGGGTAGGTAGAAATATGACTTGTAGTAACTGTCAAGAAACAGGACACAACAAATCTAGTTGTAAGAATGAACATGTACCTAAACCACCTAGAGCTACAAGACCACCAAATCCAACAACACAACCATTTGGTACTCATGCTTCTGCTAGAGGAAGGGGTAGAGGGTCTATAGGAGGTAGAGGGGGAAGGGGTGAATCTAATGTGGATCCTGGTGAAGGAAGTTCAGCAACAGCTGGTAGGGGAAGGGGTAGGGGAACAAGAGGTAGGGGAAGGGGTGAATCTAATGTGGATCCTGTTGAAGGAAGTTCAGCAACAGCAAGAGGTAGGGTAAGGGGTAGGGGAACAAGAGGTAGGGGAAGGGGAACCAGAGGTAGGGGAAGGGGTAGGAATGCAAGTGGAAGAGGCAATATGAACCTCATTGATGAGAATAGCCAGGTATGTGTGTTTTATTTTTATTTTTTTGGTTGAACCATTGAAATTATATCTAGGGCTATGCTCATAGTCCATATTGTGTTGTATACAGGGAATGAGAGAAGAAGAAATTAGAAAATGTTTAGAGGCTGAGTATATGGAGGAGTTGTTGATTCAAGAAGAAGAAAGGTTAGCAGCTGAATATAAAGCTCAGCTAGATGAACATGATGAAGAAGCTTTAAGGTTGAGTATGGAAGAGGAAGTAGAACATGCTAGAAGAGATGAAGAAAGAATCAAGTGGCTGCAGGCAGAAGAAGAGTGGGAAAGGAAGAATGATTACTATGATCCTTCAAACTGGACAGATTCAGAAACTATTGAACAAGAGGAGTACAACAAGAATATGCAGATTGTCAATAACAACATCCATACCCAAGAATCTGTTGTGACAAACAACAGTAATGGAAAAGAAATTGCAGAACTTGTTGATGGGAAGGATGTTGTAGAAGGATCAACTGCCAAAGTACCCAAGAAAAGGGGATACAAAAGGAAAGCAAAAGTTACTGCTGAAGATGCTCCAGAGAGGTTGATTTATCACAAGAATAGGGGGAGATCTGAAAGAATCTTCAACATGAAAATGAAGAAGTCTTGTGTTGGACCAAATGGGGAAGGGTCAACACCAGACAAAGCATACTCATGTGATTAGCTGTATTTCCCTTGTTTTAATGCATTATCTATCAAGTGGTGTCTTGAAAACTTAGCTTTTGTGTACTAAACAATGCCAGATACCCTTTCTTTTTATCTTTTGTGCACTAAACAATGTTGTTGGAACATGGGTTATTCCCACATGACATTCTTGATTAATGCATTGTGTTTACTTAAATATTATGTGTCTGCTAGTTTATTGGTTCAAATGAAGACAAACATTGATAATTCATTGAAAGAAAGATAACAGTCATAACACTACATAATCCATGATAATTGTTCAAAATACAACATACTAGATCACTTCCAACATAAGGATTGATCATAAACATCTAATGTTACAACATTAAAGCTTGAAAACAACAACAACAAGTAGTAAAAAGCCTAAGATGAAACTAGTTGACTTGTAGAAAGTCAAACGGGTCACAGCCTTCTTATTCAATTGGGTTAGCTCTTCGATCCTTTGTTCCCTCATCATCTCTGATTCATGGTCATGTCGATCTTGAGGGTTCAACCTGTTATACATGTCATACAACTCGTATCTATACCAATCATGTTCAAGATATGGATCATACCAATCCCATAACTCACACTTAATCACACCAACTTTCTGTTAAAAAAACAAGAACAATATTATAATTAAGAAGATAACAAAAGGTAATTAAGGAAATTAGATTCAACTTACATTGCGATTCACACAAACAATGAACCTTCTTGCTGGGTGTCCAATTGTCCGAGCAGTCAAAACCCTAACTGGTAATCCACATTTACAATGCTTGTTGGTAACTCGACGGATGAAACGATTTGATGATGAACTAGAACTCGACATTGATGAACCCTAATTTCTTTGGTAAGGCTGCTGGTGAAAACTAAAGAAGGGTTTAATAGAAGGGTTTAATAGAACTCGACATTGATATATACTAAAGAAAGGGGTAAAAAATGTCAAAAAAATAAAATAGAAGGGTTTAATGCTGACGTGTCAGCAGTCAGGCGGTAACATGGGTGATAAGAGGCAGTCACCATAGACTTTAGTGGGTGATATTGGTATTTTACAAAGTACGTTACCTAACATGGGTTTTTTTTGAAAGTTCATGGCCTATTTACGGTCTTAACCCTTTAAATGACAATTAAGTAAATGACAATATGAAAGTGCAAGTAATTAAATGGAAGAACTATGTGTCAAATAGCCAACAACTCCTAATGTGTCATTAGGAGGGTATTTATAGGGAGATTAGCAAGTGTTGATCTTTTCCTCCTTTTCTCGTCTTTTCGTCTTCTAAATTCTTCGACTTTTTCGACTTTGTCTCGGGATTATTTGAACTCGTCTTATAATTTCTTCATTTATTAGACTTGAGTTCTTTGACTTCATTAAACTTCCGTCTTTAGACTTTTTCTTCGATAAATCTTCAGAATAGGCCTTGGACTTCCGTTATTTTTGCACTCTTGATCTTTCGACTTCGTCTTTTGTCTTTTTCTTCGATAAAAGCCCGTGAAAGACCGTGTTTTCTTCCCTTTTCACATTTTGATCCTAAATCACAACAAAAACACAAACCACGCATAATTCCGACATTTACGACATAAAATTCACGTTTTGGCTTGGTTATTATTATAATTGAGTGGTAAAAGGATAAGTGTTTTCACACTTATTAGCCAATCCATTTTAATAGTGTGCAAATCACCTCCTTTTTTATAAAGGTAAAACTCGTCGATTTTTTGAAGATGAGTTTTCGAGGCTCAAAAAAGATGACAAAAAGAGGGGAAAAAAACCAAACTGCCCTTTCCTTGAAAGTAGGTAACGGCCAAACATTAACCCTCGTTAGGTCAAAAGACTAAAACGATCCCAAACTATATAAACCAGAGAGACCGCCTGCATTTATGGAATTAAGGCATAACAGGTACAATATCAGCAAAATTGGAAAACCACAAGGACCATATCTGTAGTTTACTTTAATTTTCAAACATAAAATATTAATTTTCGAATAGGAATGAGCATTTTGACCCGTATTCCGATTTCGAACCCGAATCGTTCCCGGAATCGTACCAATTCCCAGTACCCGAATCCCGTTCGGTACGGGACCAGGACTACGAAATAAGGTGAAAAAAAATTCGGTACCACTAATTCGGTACGGGATCGGTACCAAATCGGGAATTCCCGAAAAATACGAGAAAATCCCGATTTCCCGATATCGGTACCGATACCCGTACCGGTACCGATACCCGTACCGGTACCGATACCCGTACCGGTACCGATACCCGTACCGGTACCGATACCCGTACAGGTAACGATACCCGAATCCCGTTCGGTACGGGATCGGTACATAACTTTTTTTGATCGGAAAAAGATCGGGAGCACTAAATCTAAATGGAATTGGTCCCGAGCTCATCCCTATTTTTGAATTATTTTTTATTTTAATTATCTGAAATTCTTTCCACCAAACGTACCCAAACGTAAAAACTAAATCAAAGAGGCAGAACCAAATACTCGAAGCGGACCAAAGAACCGAACTGAAACATGCTTTTCGGTCCAGTTCTCGATTCTCTCAGTTCCGGTCAGTTCCTTGTGGTTACAGAATCGCGCTCACCATTGGTTATTTGGTTTCCATAAATAATATGATAGAAACAAGCCCGGGTATTATAAGGTCAATATCAGCACATTTGAATACTACTGTAAATTATATTAGGTTCCATTTTGCTTCCACTAGTTAATTTTCCTAGTATGCGTTTTTGCCAATGCTAAATAGCTTGCATAATACGGAAGTTCATTTATATCCCACGAAGTATTACAAAATTTAGCCGGCGCACAAGAAAAGAATGTTCAAATAGTTAAACCCATATTGGTTGGCTAACGGTGATTTGCTCATACATACATTGATACATATATACATATAGATGGAGTGCCCAAGTAAGAACCCACTGAAATCGGCCATAATTATTTCCCTCTTAAATATGTGCTGCTCCCATGAGAAAAATCGATGCTAATGTGCAAAGAGGGAAGGCTTATTCTGCAGCATCATCAGACTCCAACTGCCTCCGGCTTACTAGAATACCTTCCTCCCAAATCTCAACATATCTACAAAGCATGAACCAACATACAAATAACACAAGATTGTTTAATTTCAAACTTAATACTCGTGTGGTTCAATTTGCAGAAAAAAGAAACCCAACAAAAGTGATAAGAATGATACAAACCTTGATCCACTGACATCAATACACAGAAATTTCCCATCTCGCCATCCATTTTTAAAATGGCCAAAAAATATATCACCGTTTGTTGAATAGAAACGTCCTTCACCATTAGCCTTTCCTTTCCAAAAATTCACAAACCACCTATCTCCCGTGTGAAAGTAAAACCATCCCTACGTAATAATAATAAAAAATAAAAAAAAAATCATATACATGGTTCTAGTCTTGTACACATAAAATTTGTAATATTGCTTACCTTCCCATGCATAACATCGTCCCTCCATGACCCACGAAAAATATCACCGTTGCTGAAACAGAATGTACCCAATCCTGATCTTTTACCATAGCGCCACAAGCCGTCATACATGCTACCATTTTTTAGTGACAAACGACCCTGTGGAACATAGTTAGTAACCACCTTCGTACATTTTGTCAAAACTCTTTTATTGCCTTTCACATGTATGTGGGTCTAATCAAGTACCTTTCCTTCAGGTAGACTGATACGAACCGGATCGATTATAGGGGATAAAAGAACAATAACGATAAATAAGGATAGGTGATCAACTTTCGAGAGGCCGATCTCTCTCCCAATAATGATATTAAATCACTAATTCATTCATATTAATCTGCATAATGAAATTACAACCCTAATGATCTTTATATAATAATCCTATTCTTGTAGAACAAGTCGGATCATAATCTTTACCTAAATAAAACATATCTAGTAAATAAATAAAATTATACTAATACTTATTTAATAATAATTCCATAATTAATAACTCCAGATCGTATCATTACTCCGCCCGCAAAAACACCTTGTCCTCAAGGTGTTGCTCCAAAATCTTGCCTCGCGTGATTCCGGGATCCCATGTTCTTCGTTGTAAGCCTTTTGCGTGCTTCAAGTGCATGTAGCAGTCCTCCAATATCTTCTTAAGCTTCTTAAGATTTCTTATGCGCACTTGTAGTTGTCCATAAGATCCACAACTTTCAAATCCGGTAAGTGAAGTACCTAGATTTATAGGTTTTCTGGTTCGGACAAACTTTTTCCAAAACAACCTTGCCTTCACCTTCCTGATAGGACTCCGCTGATTTAGTCTGACTCTCCATGAATGAACCTTTCCTTCGTGCTTGATGTCTTCTTTTACTGCATTTATCCTCCCTTGAAGCTTCTCAAACCACACTGAGCAATCTTGACGTGCCAATGAGAATTCTTGTCGTGCCAATGAGAAATCTTGTTTCAAATCTTCACACGCTGATTGTAACTGTTTCACCAACTTTGTGACCTCAATTAACCCTTCTTCAAAACTTTTTACTTCCATTCCTTCTTTTGAGCAACAATCTGGACCGAGTGACAACTGCTGATGAACAGTAGCCGTACGCCAAACAGTAACAGATGAATAGTTTTTTTTTTTTTTTTTTTTTTTTTTTTTTTTTTTTTTTTTTTTTTTTTTTTTGCAACCCTAGAATCGAAACAGCTCTGATACCAATTGATACGAACCGGATCGATTATAGGGGATAAAAGAACAATAACGATAAATAAGGATAGGTGATCAACTTTCGAGAGGCCGATCTCTCTCCCAATAATGATATTAAATCACTAATTCATTCATATTAATCTGCATAATGAAATTACAACCCTAATGATCTTTATATAATAATCCTATTCTTGTAGAACAAGTCGGATCATAATCTTTACCTAAATAAAACATATCTAGTAAATAAATAAAATTATACTAATACTTATTTAATAATAATTCCATAATTAATAACTCCAGATCGTATCATTTAGTAATGATATGATCCCTGGAATAAGTATTTATGGAATAAGTATTAAAATAGTTTATTTATTTAATATATATGTTTTAATTAGGAAAAGATAAGGATCCGACTTGTTGTACAAGAATAGGATTACTATATAGGGTGATCAATGCTGTAATGTTTATTATGTTTAATGATAATGAAGTATTGGTTTTATTAATCAATTGGGGAGTCGGTTTATCTCACTAATATAAGCCATTGGGGGGTCGGGTTATCCCATTAAAATAATCTATCTATCATTTTATCTCTATTATCGATCCGGTTCGTATCAATTGGTATCAGAGCTGTTTCGATTCTAGTGTTTCAAAAAAAAAAAAAAAAAAAAAAAAAAAAAAAAAAAAAACTGTTCACCCGGACACTATTCATCCGAATCACTGTTCATCGACTACTGTTCATCGACTACTGTTCATCGACGACTGTTCATCCGGGGCACAAGAAGATGGTTAACAGCATGCGTTCATTCGGAAGAGATTTAAAGATGTCTAACTTTGAAAGAGGTGATGTTTTTGGGTGGATTTACCGTATGGAACGATATTTTCATATCGAGAGGATTGAGGCTAAGGATCAATTAACGGCTGCGGAGTTATGTCTAGAGGGACAAGCTCTTTCTTGGTTATGTTGGAGTGATTGTCGAACTCCGTTTAGATCTTGGGAGGATTTTAAAAGGCGAATATTAAACAGATTCGAACAATCTCGTGAGGGTAGTTCGTATGAGCAATATTCGGCGATTAGAACCTACCAAGAGAATAAGAGGCGTGAAGAATGGAATCAAATGATTAAAGAAAAAATTGAAGAGGATAAGTGGCGTGAAGCATGTATTCAAAAGCTTGAAGAGATGAAAAATCTAATTCAGTCTTTACGGAATCCCATATCACCACCGGTAACAACCAATGTACCCGCAAAACCGATTCAACATACCCTACGTTTTGAAGAAAATATCGGGCAAAGTTATACGAGTGGTGAGGAGGTGAAAGAAGAGTTGAAAGAAGAGATGAAAGACAACGTTGTTAATGGCCTTCATGTCATAGATTCTGATGTTGCTGATGGATATGGCGGGGAAAACACACCACAAACAGCCGTTTTACTTCAGAATTTGGATTCAAACCACATTGGAGTTCTGGAATCAGCAAATAGCCAAGACCACAGGAACCCGAATTGGGCAGGGGATGTTCCTTCTCATGGGAAAAGGAAACAACAAATGGGTGGACAGATTTTTGGTGCAGAGCTGGAAAAACTTACTGCTAGGATTGATTTAAGGGTTTTTAAGGGGCGTCATTCTGATCTAGTGAGGGTAGAAGAAAGAAGAACATGGAATCCCGGGATCACTTACCATCAATCACGGAGAAATTGGAATAAAAGTGGGCTGATAAATAACGTGATCCAACTTTTTGAGCTTCGTGCTGACGGACATGCGACGAGAGTAGTTCAAAGGAGAATTTGGGATCCTGGAATTACTCACGGCGGACATTTTGAAGCAACACCTTGAGGACAAGGTGTTTTTGCGGGGCGGAGTAATGATATGATCCCTGGAATAAGTATTTATGGAATAAGTATTAAAATAGTTTATTTATTTAATATATATGTTTTAATTAGGAAAAGATAAGGATCCGACTTGTTGTACAAGAATAGGATTACTATATAGGGTGATCAATGCTGTAATGTTTATTATGTTTAATGATAATGGGGTATTGGTTTTATTAATCAATTGGGGAGTCGGTTTATCTCACTAATATAAGCCATTGGGGGGTCGGGTTATCCCATTAAAATAATCTATCTATCATTTTATCTCTATTATCGATCCGGTTCGTATCATAGACCTCCCTGGCAACGCCCCACGTATGTCCCTCCACGATAGTTTATCTCCACCACAGGATTCCACATCTTCTGTGACTCACGCTCAGATTCCTATATTATGAATAAACACTATGATTAAACCTTTTATCTGATAATGTGCAAGGTTGCAAGTTGGGCCAATTGCATTTAAATGTGACCAGTTCCTGTGTGACTTATGATTTGGGTAACTAACTTTAGACAATAGAAAGGTAAAATCAAAGGCAAAATTAAACCTAAGATAACAAGGCTTTAGAAAGTCAAAATGGTCAAAAGTTAACTACATGTAAGGTGTCACATCATCAGTTTATGGGTGTCCTAATCAGATTACCCTAAATTGAAAATTACGAACGATGGTTACCCCAAATCAGTTTCACTATACTTTGGTGGTTTTTACAATGATGCTTAAACCAGGATAAATAGTAAAATTATGACACAATAAGAAATTAACATTTGTCTGCATGCTGATGTGCAAAAGCACTATAATTAAGTTGACTAAATCTCATATACGGAACTCTTCTAACATAAATTCTGCAAAAAGTTTCTTAACAGGTCAATTCTACAAAAAGAAAACGCTACTCACCAGCATAGATGCTGCACGCGCAGAAAGCCTCCCATTTTTCTTAGAAACATCAGTATACGCTCTATTTAGACGAGAAGATACACTACTGTTAAAATCCATTGCTGCTTGCAAACTAGCATCAGTTGATTCATCGAATGACACGCTTCCAGAAAACTGAGCCTCGTTATTCATTCGAAGTTCACTATTACCCTCTGGCGAGTGCATGACAAACCGTGAGCTGTTGTTGGGGCCATCTTTCTGGTCTCCTGATGGCTTCACACCGACTGGAAGTTTATAGGTTTGTTGATCAATCATCTGAGTGTCACCAGCTTTATTTGTTTCACTGGCAGCTTCATCACTAGTAAGATACCCTGGCCTTCTGTTAATCAGAAGCTCCCTTTGAAAAGTTAACGTCCCTAGAAATTGCAGATTTAGTTTGTTATTAGTTTGACCGATGTCATGCATCTACTAAAGGTGGCAATTCTGACCCATTTGCTTACAAATGGGTCAACCGTCAACATGAGTTGTGATTTATCTCAAACGACTCATATAGTCATATAAAAATATTGGCTAAAAGGGGAACAGCTCACGCGGGTTGAAAGACACTCGGGGTCTAATTTTATAACAAACAACAACAACAACAACAACATACCCAATCCCGCCGGAGCGAGGTATGGGGGAGGTGAGATGTAGACAGATCCTACCTCTACCTCCGGGATAAACCCGAAAGTAAAGAGACTGCTTCCGGTGGACCTCCCGGCCAGTGTACATGTGACAAGAAACACGCACATAAACATAAGAGCAAACAAGCAAACATGCAAACATGCAAACACCAGGCTTAAAAAAACATAAACATCATAGAAACACGCATACACCCACAGAAGCATAAAACATAACACAATAGAAACACAAACAAAGCCAAGGGGAAGCACATGAAAAAAAAAAAAAAAGGAGCAAACAAGCCAGGGCGCTAACTACACATGCCACAGAGGGACAAAGTATAAAGCAAGACACAATAGAAACCAAAGCAAAACCAAACGCCTAAAAAGAAACTAGCCTAATAGAAGTATAAAGGGAGCTAATTTTATAACAAACAACCTCCTAAATAGGTAGAGGTGGCAAATCTTGCCCATTTTGATAAATATGGGCACTTTTTGCCCATTTTCAAAAAAGGATGGGGCACTTTTTGCCCATTCTTTATTATTCATGGGCTAAACGGGCGCATATGTAACAAACTTATGGGCTTAATGGGCGCACATGTAAAACACTAATTAGGCTACTCGGCGGATATTTTATATTTAGTTTTTATCCCCGGCTTTTAAACAAGTATTTTTATTTTTTATTTCTACGTTTTTATGTCTTTTTTCTCATTTTAGCTTGCGCCCGTTTAGCCCGCCCGTTTTGCCCGCGCCCGTTTAGCCCGCGCCCGTTTAGCCCGCCGCCCGTTTAGCCCGTCGCCCGTTTAGCCCGTCGCCCGTTTAGCCCGCCGCCCGTGCCCGCCCGCCCGCCCGTTTTGCCACCTCTAAAATAGGCTTATTTAAAACACATAACTAATGAATCTTCTTTTAAATAGACAAAATAGAAGTGTTTTTGGCAGACCCGGCCCGTCTAGGCTTTTTTGACGCATTGGAAAACATGACCTGTTACCCAACCCACAAAATCTTGTAATCACTATCAGCCATAGGTCAATAACACAATAATACCTTCATCTGGTTGATTGTAGAAGGTGGCTTGTGGATATTCAGCATCAACTTGTTCAGTAGTATCATTGCTCAATATCGACTGAAGTTCTGGAGACCAGCTCAGATAACCTCCAACGGAACCATTTGTGGGTTTTACATTTGGGTTTTCAGATTTTTCCGGCTTTACACCCTGAGGATCCAACGAACTATCTTCTTGAATGGTATCGAGTGGCGAATTTGGCTTCAAAATGTTGAAAATGAAAGGAAAACGTTGGACCAGTTTAGATAGTATCCCATCTTTTTTTACAGATTCACGGCCTATAGAGCTGAAAAGAACATAAGACAAGTATGACACACTAATTTAAACTATAACTGCAAGTAAACAATCACTTTAAGAAAATTTACCCGACAGTAAATATGGTTGTCGTGAATGAGCCAGGACTCATATCAGGTTCACAAACTACTGAAGTTATAATATCACCCTCCCATTCTGCAGCTTGACGAAAGGTATCTAAAATACCATTCATAGAACTTCTGTCAATGACAGTTGAACTCGCGAGGATGAATACAACTACTCCATTTAAGTCCTGGTATTTCATAAGATAAAAGCGTATAAGTAAATCATTTCATATCACAATGATGAAGAAAAATAGCCCTAATTGTAATTGGTAACGTTAAAAACAGACCTTTAGACCTGAGCCAATAAAAGGACAATCATATATAGCTTGAATGACTGATGTTTCAACGTTGGGACCGATCCCATACCCAACTTTTGCCTCCTTATAGCTTCCAAAAATCTGAAAATTATGACGTTTAACAGGATAAAATATAAACGAATATGCTATAGAAAGATAAATAAACTTCGGTCATTAAACATACCTTTTTGAGGTCTGTGACTCCAAGTTCTTTCATAATCCCACGTGGAATATCTAGATATGTTTTGCTGTACTCCTGACAGTGATAAAATAAAAAAGTTGAGGGGTAACAAGCACATGGATATATGAAGTTTATTTACTTACAGATGTCAGAATTGAGACTGCATTTAATGCCATCAAGACAGCTTTATTTGCAATCTGCAGTGCTTCGTCCAAAGTTACGAGGTCTTTTTCTAGAAGTACATCAGCATCAATCACTGCAGTGAAGAAGGTAGATAGATTAGCAGAGAACTACTAAAACGTAAAATTAAAAAGAAAAGCATGCCGGAACTATCTTCAAAGTAAAAACTACTCAAACACCAAGTTGAATCAACTGATCAAAGATCATATCATGAGACGTTTAATAGGAAATACTCACTGATACAGAAATCTGTAAGCTCTTCAAGTTTAGTAAGCAAGTCTTTCACCTGCAAATAAAGAAAAGTGTTGCCATCATTTTCACTACTTAACAATCTGGCTATGTTATGTGTTTGACAATATGTGGAAAGGGTTGATATGATAGTCAAGCTCCCATGAGCACCTAAAAGATGAAGAAAATATTGATATTTATAACAGCCAATATACTGATATGTTCAGCAAAACTTATGCCTATACAGTATCACATTCCCACTTGACACCAAAGAAAGCCTCATCAATGAACAGATCGATTCTTTTGAAAGTAAAAATGTGTATTCCTACAAAAATTATTGAGATACTACAATGTGTCTTCCTAAACATTCTTTTAAGTTATAATATTGTGTCTTCCTAAACATTCCGGTAAGTAATAACGAAAACCAAACGCCTTCATAAAGAACAAAAAAAGGAAACCAAACCTCATCTTGGCGCCTTCGTCCTTCGAATCTAAAAGGCTTCAGAATGATAGTCACTAAAAAGCCATTTGCAAGCTTTATTGCTTCAAATATGTCATGCACCATGGCAAGATCTGATCCATAAGATGCTCCAGCCACCTAGAGGAAAATAAGAAATGACATGCGTTGATAAACACCATGAGTATCTAAAAACCATGGAACTCGTCTATACATTTAGTACAATCTTAAGCAAAAATGTGGAAGAAAAACTATATGAAACACCAGCAAATATATGAGGGGTAAGAGATAGGGAAATTCAGAGAACTTATTGCCTAGCACATACTTGGTTATATCCAATAAATCAAGTATTATAGTTGTTCAAGCAAAAGCAGATTTTCATACCAGTAAGACCAAACATATCCTACTCCTCTCGAAAAATAATCTTCGATTATGTATCACTATCTAACAAGTTTCATGTAGGTAAGAGTTAAAGAATGTACAAACAAGTATCACTGCTTTTGAACGCGACTCTGTGGTCACCGGCTCTTTCACAATCGTTTTAGTTGGATCTGCAAAATGAAACATACACAAAGGTATCAGTTTCAGTACAGCACAACAGCATACTGCCAATGTAAATAGAAGCTGACAACAATAATTAAAATGTGGGAACATAACATATACTGAATCCTGCGAGAGCAGGATAAGGAAAATGTGAAAACATAACATATATGTCATACCAATACCAGCAGAAAAACAACTATAAAATGTATGATCGATCATAGTAATACAAGTGCTAAAAAGTAAATAAAACAAGAGCTCACCATCCCCAATTAACCTTTGTTGTAACCGCACCTTAGATATTTCTTCCACTACAATATTCCTGCCAAAAGAAAAACATACATACATTTAAACAATCATCTACAAATACCAATATCATTTCCCCTCTTTTTACTCAAAATGTCCAATATCATCCAAAATAACATACGACATACACAGGCTAATAGTATGTAAAAGAAAACAAACTTGATACTTTACAGTCTACACCAGTGGCATGAAGCAACAAAAACAAAATGTTACAATTGAAGTCAGCTATGCTATGCCCAAGGCAAACAAGGAACATCAGCTACAACTAGGCGGAGGCAGGAGGGGGGCAGAGTGGGCACATGCCCCCTAGTGAAACATCTGCCTATTTTTGTAATTTGCCCCCCTAAGGCCCTAATACTAGAAACTAAGTTTCCGACATTACAATACAGCTCAATGTCATTAAAAATGGGAACCTAAGACATAAAAAATGAGTCTGGTAGTAAATGATTACCAAAAGCGCAGGCGTTGCGAAACGGAGTTGGAACCTAAACAGAAGTCAAGAAGGGCATCTTTCCTACTTCCAATGCCAATGACTTCCACAACCCCAGTGTCCTCCCACGCATCCATACCCCCATTTCTGTCCAGAATTGGCGAAGAAAAGGCGTAATTCTTATCGAAACTGGATTCGATTTTATGGGTCTGTTTCGGAAAACCATAAAGCTTGAATCTTTTTGGAAAAAAGAAGTTGGGAATGTGATAACCAGCAACGAATGAGGTTTTGGGACAAAGTGAAGAAGATAAGCTTCTGGAGACATTGATGGTTGTTAATGGAACTTCCATAACCACAACTGGAGTGATTATTTGAGGATTGAAATGAAATGGTTTTGGGTCTGATGAATACAATTATATGCTTATAAGTTCGAACCCGAGTTAAGTACTTCAAACTTCGAAGACTTATTGACTTTGTTTTTTACTAGCAGGGTACCCGCGCAATGCGATGTCAGGTACCCGGTAACTATATTTTACGACGAACAAACGTATTAAGTTAAACGTTTCCCTGACTTGTATGTTTCAGGTGAATTCAACATTCACCCGTTCAGATTTTATATGAATTATGAATATATATGTAATCCTATCATTAATATCTTATTTCGAAATATTTTAAATTTTTATGATATATTTTAGATGGCATATTTGGTTTGAGCGTTTATTTTAAAGGACACTTCTCTCATAAACGTCTAATGGTTTCATGCTTGAGCGTTAGGAAGATTTTTTACTCATTCATAATGGTTTCAAAAGTAGCTTTACTTTTATCATAGAAAGCCTCACATAAATGAGTGATATAACATTTCGACGTCAATGAAACGCATATGTCGAATGATATAAATAAAAAGGCCGAGGCAACCGATGGCTGCAAAAAAACGTCAAAAAGTTAAAAACCAAGAGATCCATAAAAGAAAAAGCTTCAAAACTTGATTAATTGTGAGAGATATAAAAAACTCAAAGATACCTCAAAACTTGATTCAGTGGTGGAGCATTCTGGTGGTGTAGGTGTAACTGTGGTTGAGGAGGGGTTCGCTTGTGGGTGTAACTATGAGATATATCAATGGAGATATTCTATGTTTTTTTGTTTTGTACGTTTGTGGGTGAAAAATATATATGTCATTAGTTTTAGTGTTACTTAATGGGCTGTTATAACAGTTAAAGTTGATTGGGTTGTTATAAAATTGATTACACATTAAAACATTTTAATTTTCAGTTATAACTTTTAGTTATATGTGTATGGTTTAGTAGTAAAATTAATATATATTTCCTAAAGAAGAAATGTTTAAGGCTTAAACTTTTTAATACTTCTAAAAATAAAATCTAAATGCTTTATAAAGTACTAGGCGAATACCCGCGCATAGCGGCGGAATGCCTAGCGGCAGATGATTAACGAAATGACTTATTTTGTAGCAAATGTTTCTTGAATCTGAAAGTGAATTTGCTAACATAAAATTATAAACGTTCATAACATCCGATGAATTCTTAACATGTAGAAAACGCATAAAAAACATTTAATGTATATGATGAATTGAAAACATTACATGAATTACCAATAATGAGATAAAATTTAACAACTTGTGCTACTCGTCGCGTAAAACTTCTTGGTACACAACATTTGAGGTGTAGACTCCTTCACCAAACTCTTTGACGGGTTTCACTGATACCTTTGTAGTTGTACGTGATATCCTTCTAGACAATGCAACATAAAGCTGGCCATGCGAGAAAACCGAGTCGGGCAAAAATACACCCACATTTGGAATTGTTTTCCCTTGAGCTTTATTGATAGTCATCGCAAAGCTTAGTCGGATAGGGAATTATGTTCTCTTAAGTTTGAAAGGGAACATGTCATCTTTAGATAGAGCGAGATGAATTCTTGGTAAGAATACTCTAACTTCAGCGTGTTGCCCAACTGCAATTTCGGCATTGATGATATTAGGATCAAAGCTTTTGCATATCAACCTTGTGCAATTGCATAATCCATTTGCCGGATCATCGAACCAATATATATAATACCACTTAGTTAGTATGCAATCACTTAGTTAGTATATATATCAAGTACTCCTTATTCTTATATTGTGTTAAGACATACAACTAATCTTCATCGGTATCTTCACCATCTGTATATTCATCATCAGCATCAGATTTTGCATCATCGTCAATGAAGTCGCCAAAGAATTTTCTGATTCCATATCTTCATCACTTACGATTTCATCATGCTGTATATCGATTCCAACTGCATCATCATCTTGGTCATTTGAATCATCAGTGTTATGCTTAAGATCAAAGTCTCGATCAGTGGTGTCATCAATAAGTGTAGATTTTTTGCATTTTGAAAACAATCTCGATGGATTTTTAGTTGAACGTTTGAATCGTAAGGGATAGTCTACATCATCCTAATTTTAATAAGAGATACGAAACACGTTAGATAATGAATGATAATTTCAATAATACAAATCAAAAAGCTATCTAATGTGTGGTTGATAATAACATACAGTTTGTTCATTAGACAACAAGCGTTCTTCGTCGACAGAATTAATGTCAACAATGTTGTTGCTAACAAAGTTTTCATTTTTCATCAATCGTCGACGTTTAGGTTTGAGGGGTGGGACTTCATCATCTGATGTATTATTCATAGGTATGTCTTTTGTTATTTTAAAAGTATCTTGGATGATACATATGTGTTGTGTTCTTTGTTTACTTGCATAGTTACCACTTCTAGTATGTGTATAGTTGATAACATTAACATTAATAATTATATATGAATGGTTTATAAAAAGGGTACCTTGTAAGAGTTTTTTTTTGCCATTATGGATGATGTAGACACAAGTTATTGGTTTTGTTATATAGTAGTAGTAGATAATTATTTATTTTTAGGAATTGTTTATGGTATCAGTAAAGATTATTGATTTTGTTGTAAATCACTTAAGAAAATAGCTGATTTTTTGTTGTTAAAAGATGAAAGATTGTCATTTAATGGCTTAAAGATACTTGCCAATATAATTATCAATTATGAGTAAAGTTAATTGACTTACCAATTTTTCAAATATACTAATCCATGTCAACAACAAACGAGTTTAGATGGCTAGTACTACAATGGTGACATTTCATAATTTGAAATGGTAGAATTACAAAAGTAAGTATTAAGTAAATAACCATAGTATAAATGTTAGATCAGATAAGTCTCTTGCATGATATTACATGCATGATAGAAAAAATATAAAAAATCAAATGATATTACATGCATGATAGAAAGATGACCAAAGCATAATATTGTTTAATTTCAATTGGCTTTATTACATTGCAAATGATTGTCATACGAATGACAAGAACAAACGACATGTATTAAGTTTTTGTTAAACAAGATGTGTTAACAAGAACAAACGACATGGAAACAAAGAACGAACGACATGGAAACAAGAACAAACGAAATGATAACCAGAACATTTAGAATGGTAGATGACGACATGTGGGTACTTTAAAAGACGGAAGAATAATCACTATTCTTCGTCGGTGTCACTTTCATCAATCAAACTGTAGACCCTTTTTCGACCAATAACTTGAGTCGTACCACTATAACGTCATCTCAATTCCAGTTGATCAGGTTAGGATTGTAAATTGGATTTCGAGGAGGAGGAGGAGGATCAAGATGAAAAAAAAGAATACAATGCAATGAGTTATTAACATCATGCAAGAAAACTATATACACTATGTTGAGGAGTATCAAGGTGAAAAGAAACAAACCTCAAGATTATCATGAACATTCTTATCCATCGGCTTCGACATTTTTTTGTTATTGCAAATGAAGGTATAACAGCTTCTCAATTTTGTATGATGTAGAGGAGGGGAATGAGGGTGGTTTATATAGGCATGGGAATTCAAAGTTTGAGATTCAAAGTATCCTATTTTTCCCGCCTGTGTTTTTTGATTTGCTTTAATGTGTAGTATACATTCCTTGAATAGTAACACGTTTGTAACATCACATTAACTGTATGAAGAATATACAGTTCACTCTTTCCTCAAGAAAACACATTGCCACATTTAATAGTTGATTAGTTCAACAACAGCCGATTATTTTGAGTTTCCATATTTATTGATTTTTCAAGTTTTCAACATTCAACAAATTGGATACACTCTTTATAGGGTATATAGATAGATTAAGAAAGATTAAGATAAAGAAAATGTAAGGAAAGTGGAGTGTTATTTAAGTTGTGTTCTAAAGATTTTTTATTAAAGGAAAGAAAATGAATTGAAAGTAAAGTGGAAAAATTGTTGTGTTCTCAAGTTTTTTATTTAGGAAAAAAAAATAAGGGTCCGTTTAGTATATAGACGGGTTTAAGATTTTGAGTTGGATTGGATTTAAAGGCACGGGTTTAGGTTTTGATTTGATATAATTTAATAAAAAATGAATACTAAAAATATATGTATAAAATAATAAAATATTATTTGTTTTATTAGTTAGTGGAACATTGAAGTGACAAATATTAGTTTTTTTTCAAAATAGAGAGATATTCCCTTCGTCCTAAAATTATTGTCCCCCGACAAATAACACACAGTTTAAGAAAAGTACCACCTTTTTAGCTTTCTCTCTCTTACTTTTTGCAGAAAGACAGTTTTACCCTTAACCAATTAATTTAAAACCTTTTTAAAGTTTGTAATTATGGTTTCAATTAAGAGTAATCTAGTAATATTGATCTAAAATTCCTACCTATTTTTAGAAGTTTTAGAACTGGACAATTAATTTGGGACAACCCGAAAAGAAAACGTGGACTATAATTTTGAGACGGAGGGAGTAACAAATTTAATACAAAAGGGCCTGATGAGATGGCATTTATACATGATCTCATCGTTCTTTTCGGGCTTTAAATGCACTAAAGTGTCATAAAATACCATATATATATGCTTGTGTTTGTTTACTTGTGTATTTTAGGTATGGATATCGTGAAAAAGACAAAAGATCACAAGATACAAGGAAAAACGAACACGAGAAACGAAGCCGTACAAAGAACCGGGCCCTAATCATGGAATTTTCATCAAAAATACCCTTGAAGACTTGAAGACAATACAAGATTGATCATCCAAGATTGAAGAAATGACACTTAAAACCCTTGTATATTGATAAGTACAAGTTTGGTCCCTTAAGTTTGTCAAAATTACAAAAAGGTCCTTCAACTTTGAAGAAATGGCAAGTTTAGTCCCTCAACAAATTCAAATTGCCAATTATGGTCCCTCATGAAGTTTAAGAGACATTGAAGACCTTTGAAGATCAACTTTGTCCAAGTTCAGCCCTTGAAATACTCAAAATAGCAAGAATAGTCCTTGGAAACATTTTGGAGAAAGTTTGTGCCAAAAGTGTCAATTGATGGAAGATATTAACAAAGGAAAGGAGGTTTTAAGGCTGGAAATCTTTAAAGGCCAAAGAAACCAAAAACCAAGGACCAAAGTTGCCAAAGCTGGAACTTTCAAATAAAAATGCGCCTAACACCATCTCCACCCCCAAATTCGGATCAAAAGAAGCACTATTCACCTTCTTACCACCCCAGATTTTACCCTCACTTTTACTTGGGTAAAACTCAATTAAACCTTCACACACTTAATTCACACACTCACAAACCTATCCCACTCCTAAAAACCTGCATCCCACTCATGTGCACCAAAACCCCAATTCCCCAATCCACCAATCACATCATTCCTTAGCCTCCAAGACTAGTGACGTGGCAAATTGAACGTCCAAGATGATATGCTTGCTCACAAAGCAAAATTTAAAGGCCAAGATCAAATGGACAGCTCATATGCACTCAAAATCACTCAAGGGCACATTTGGGATTTTCTATGTATTAGGGTTTTAGTTTTTTATGCTTCTAGGATGTTCTATAGACTCTATAAAAGGAGCTCACAACTTGTGTGAAGCCCTTGTTCCAGTTTCTAGTCTCTCACATGTAATTCCTTTTTAAAGAAATAAAAAGTTTGGTTTTTGAAATATTCAAGTGTAATTCCTTTTTTATTGTTTTTAAAAGTTTGTGTGTTGTGAGGAGATTGATTCTGAGTTCCACTTTGTTTATGGTTAAGCAACTTTGATTTTCAAAGTTGTTTAAGGTTTTGAGATTTTGAGAGATTTTGGTAAAATCTTCTCAAAGGTATTTTGGTGTTTATGGTTCATGTTTGTTGGTGATTTAAGTGTTATAGAAACATTTTAAGAAGATTAAAAAGGTTTTGAAAGTATTTTGGAAAGAAGAAAAAGGAAACATAAAAAAATATATATTGTTATATTATTTTGTTGTTTTCTTGTTTTGTGATTACAATAGGTTGAAGGTTTGTTGATTTGGTTCAGCTCCAACCCGGGTTGGATTGGAGGAGGATTTTCATCCTCTAGGTTCTTGGATGTAAGAACCTAAGGTATCTTCTTTTACCTTGAAAAATTTCATAAAATAGCTAGTTGGTATGATCTTAAGTGATTTGGTGATTAAGTGTGTTTATATTGCATGATTTGTGTTCTAGTGTGTATGTTTACATGTTAGATGCACTTGGAATCAATTTGGTAGCTTTTGTAAGCATGTTGGTATGTTAAAAGTTGGTTTTTAGAAGTTTAAAGGGTGTTTGGCAACAGGTTTAAGCCGGGTACAATCATTGATTTGTGTTGCTAAAAGGTGTTAGACAACTTGATTAAGGTTAAGTTAGATGTTAGTAAGATGGTAATATAGTTTGGCACAAGATTTGAACAAGTTTGGTGAGTTTAAAAGGATTAAGGGCGTTAAAAATCTGCATAGTGTTAATTTGCTTGATTTGTGATGAACTTTGTGCATGATCTTTGATTGTTGATCTTTGATTCTTGTTGTTATTTGTGTGTTAATTGACTCCTTGTGCTTCATTGAGCACAAGGGTGCCCAATTGTTCCAACAATATCTCCAAACAAAGCTCATTGCCAAGTCCTCTTGGCTTGTATCATACTTGGAAGAAGCTTGAACATCAGCAAAACAACCAGACACGTCACACGAATTGCGCCGCAAGACAGAAGATTGCGGCGCAACACAAGGAGCTGCAGGCCAAAGTTTTTCCCGTAACACGAATTGCGCCGCAAGTCATACTTGTTGCGGCGCAACTGAAGGTGCTGCTGACCTTGGTGATCTCGCAACACTTGTTGCGGCGCAAGACCCCACTAGTTGCGGCGCAACTAGTGACTTTTATGTTTTTTGGAGTATTTTAATATTATTTTATTAATTAATTTTCAAAATTTTATTTTTCTTTCTTTTTTCATTTTTTCTAGGTTCTTTGTCATTGATTAGGACTATTTCCATTTTTAGATTATTTTTATAACTTTTAGATTTATTTTTATAATTATTTTAAGTTTAATTAATTTTTAATTACTTTTAATCATTTTTAGAGTTTTAAAAATAGTTTTAATAAGTTTTAATTTTTAGTAAATTACTTTTTAGTCTTATAATAATATAAGTTAAGTAATTGTTCAATAAAATCATATTTTAGACTTTTGAATTAGTTAAAATTAATTTTAGGGCTTTAATTAGCATTTAAAATTAATTATTTAATTAATAAAAGGTTTTAAAATATCTTTATTGGATTTTTGTCTTTATTTATATTATTTTAGACTTGTTTTAGTCTTTTTAATCTTTTTCTTGATTTTGTTTTTGGTTTTAATAATTTTTAATTTTAGTGATTTTTCTACGGTTTTACGTTTTCGTTTTTTACGTCATAGTATAATTTCCAAGAAACCGTCATTCCATCTCATCTATATTAATCTCAAAGAAATACAAATTAATTCACAACACCATACCTCCTTGGGAAACGAATCTTTCATCTTTTTAAGTGATTGAGGGTCATTAGTGCACGGTTTTCCTAAACCGTCACTCGATACTTACCGCTACTTTACGTTTCTTCTCTTTGTTTTTCCTAAGGCAAAGAAAGGGGTGTAATTTACTAACAATCATTTTTGGCGCCGCTGCCGGGGAGGTGTGTCGTGTCTTAATTTGGAAAATTTTGTTTTTGATATTATCCATAATAGTATTTGTGTTAAGTGGAACTCCCTTAACACGTATTATCGGTTTTCTCGGTTTTTCTTTGTGAATATTATTAATATATTGTATTAAGTATCACAATAAAAATACAATATCTCCAAAAGTGTGAAAACACAACCTTGATTCGGGATTTCATCACTCGATCATTGTATTCGAATCTCAAACAAAAAGAAAAGGCAAAAATAGATAAATACTTTCGAGAAGCTCGATTTTGAAAAATACGAACTATAAGGTGGGTATAAGGCGGGTATTATAAAATATACCCTAAGGAAAAAGGCTCTTAAGTGCTTCGCGCCGCCTCGTTTCCCCGCTTGCTTGTGAGTATTTTGAGATTGAAGGCTAATCGAGGGTTTTGCCGCCCAAAGTATTAATACGTATACTATATTTGCTTGGTTTTCTTTGTGATTAAACCCTCGTGAACAATTTGGTTTTCACCAAAGTTCTAAAGTCATTCGAAGGCGTTCACTCCACGTGATCGTTTTCATTCCTTTGAGGCTTCTTTAATCAAGAGTTTGATTCGAGGAGAGATTTTGTAGATTGTTGTCTACGAAGATACACCAAAATCCAAAAAAAAAATTAAATATCATCAAAAACACAAAAAAATTAAAAATCCACAAAACAACCAAAAAGAATCTTCTTTGCTCACCTCCCATTCTTCGTGAAGTTTATGATCACTCGTAATCAAGCTAAACGAGCTCGTAAACGACTTCAAAAGCAAGCCAATCAATCGTTGATTGTTGAAGAACCTCCAATTGTTGAACCTATTATAGAACAAGAAGTCGTAATGGCTAATCGTACTATGATGGAGTTGCTACAAGCACCCACCGAGGGTTTTGGAGAGGCCATTGTTATTCCCGCCATCCTTGCGGAGAATTTCGAGATTAAGACGGGTTTAATGTCGATGCTACAAGCAAACAAATTTCGAGGTCATGAGAAAGACAACCCGCATTACCATATTAGGAATTTCAACCGTCTCACGGCCACTAGCAAATTCAAAGATGTTCCACATGACGCCATTAAGATGATGTTGTTTCCATATTCGTTGGATGGACCCGCTAAAATTTGGCTCGAGAAAGAACCGCCAAATTCTATTTTGACATGGGCCGATCTCGTTTCTAAGTTTGTGAACAAGTTTTTTCCACCATCGAAAACAACACACTTAAAAAATGAGATTTCACGATTTGTGCAACGTAACAATGAAAGTTTTTCAATGGCATGGGAACGATTTAAGGAGATGTTACATGAATGTCCTCATCATGATTTTTCGGAATTGCATCAAATAGATACTTTTTATAATGGGCTTAATGATCATGAACGAGATTATTTGAATGCCGCCGCGGGTGGTAATTTTTTGTGTAAGACGACAAATGAGGCTTTACAAATCATTGAAAATCGATCTAAGGTTTATAGCCCTCGTAACACACCGAGTGTTGCCAATATGGGTTCGTCATCGTCATCACAATCGTCTCGTGGTATTAATGCCTTACATGATGAAGCTAATGAGGAAAATCGGTTTTTTGATAGATTTGCTAATCTAATGTCCCATTGGAAGGCTCAAGAAGCTTCCAATTCCGCTTCGGTTAAAGCGGTTGCTAAGAGTTGTTTATCGTGTGGAGGAGCTCATGATTTATCCGAGTGCATTACCGCGGATGGTAACACTTCGAGTGCTTATGTAGCAACGGGAACTTACAACCAAAACGGCCAAGGTTCCCGCCAAAATCAAGCTCCACCAAACCAAAATGCTAACAATTATCGAAACAACAACCAAGGTAATTACCAAGGCAACACACGCAATTACAACAAAGGGAATTATCAAAGTGGGAATGGACAAATCTCTAATCAAAACCAAAACCGTGATTTTCAAAACACTACACAAGGTTTTCAAAATGCTCACACGAAAAATTTGCAAGGAGAATTTTTAGATTATGCAAAAGCAAATGATGCTAAATTTGATAATATGCAACGTGAGATGATTAGCTTAAGGTCCGAGTTGAAAAACGAGCTTAAAAATGAACTTGCTAATGAACTTAAAACTCATGCAAATAAAATGGAAGGAAATGTCCAACGTCTTCAACAAAACCAACAAAAGATGGAATTAGGACAACATGAGATTAAGCAAGAGTTATTGAAAGCGGATGCTAGGCAATCTAAATTTGAGGACCGAATGGCTAAGATGTTCGAAGCAATCATGTGTAAGCCCTCTTCTTCGGGTGGTCTTCCTAGTGATACCATTGCAAACCCGAAGGGAGAAATGAAGGTTATTACTACACGAAGTGGTAAAACTTTCAAGGAACCAATCTCTCGTCCAAGTACTTCTACGGAGAAGGAAATCGAGAAAGAACCCGAGGTGATGGTCGAAAAGGAGCACATTACAATCCCACGAAGTACCGCTCATACCACACCTACGGTTGAACCAATACCAATTGTGGAACCCGAGATTCCAAGGCCGTTGCCTAATGACCTACCCACACCACCTTTACCCTACCCTTCAAGACGAAACAAAGAGAAAATGCAAGAACGTAACAAACAACAAATCGAGCTTTTTATTAAGATGTTTCAACAAATGCATTTTGATGTGAGTTTAGCCGACGCGTTGTTATACATGCCTCGTTTCGCTTCCACTTTTAAAAGTATGATGAGCGATAAGGAAAAGCTTTCAAAGCTTGCTAATTGTTCTTCGGTTTATCTTAACCGCATACCGGAAAAAGTTGGTGATCCCGGAAAGTTTCTCATTCCTTGTGACATACAAGAGATGAAAGAATGCCTCGCCTTGGCCGATCTTGGTGCGAGCATTAATTTGATGCCATTTTCCATTTGGAAATCGCTTTCGCTTCCGGCTCTTATTCCTTCGAACATGTCCATCGAGATGGCCGATCATTCTACGATCATGGCATGTGGGGTAGCCGAAGATGTTTTCGTGAAAGTGGGGAAGTTCTACTATCCCGTTGATTTTATAGTAGTCGACATCCCCGCGGATCCTCAAGTTCCTCTAATTTTAGGACGATCATTTTTAGATACTTCGAGATCGCTTATCGATGTTCATGCGAGAACTATCACTTTGAGATTCAACGAAGAGGAACTTGTTATAAACGCTACTCAAAACTCGAAACCTTCTCATGTTTATGCAATCGCTACCATCAATCACAATGACATCATTGATGTGGTTTGCGATAAGTTTTCACAAGAAGTGTTAGGTTTTTCCGATAGCTCGTCAAGTGGCAATCCCACTATTTTGGATCCGATTCTTGCTAATTCCACACCAAATCTCACTCCATTCCAAGGAGGCGATTTCACTTCAAATGAAATCGACAATGAAGATGAGGTGTTGATTAGTGATGATATTTCTATTCCACCATTTCTTCCGCCGATGGGAGTTATGAGTGTTGAACCTAAATCTTCAATCGAGGAACCGCCTATCCTTGAATTGAAAGATCTTCCTTCTCACCTTGAATATGCATTCTTGGAAGGTGATGACAAGTTGCCGGTTATTATTGCAAAAGGTCTTGCTAATGATGAAAAAACCGAGCTCTTGAAAGTTCTTAAGGCTCACAAAGGGGCAATTGCGTGGAAAATTTCCGACATTAAGGGTATTGACCCAAAATTTTGTACTCACAAGATTTTAATGGAGGAGGAGTACAAACCCGCAATTCAAAGTCAAAGAAGGGTGAATCCCAAAATTCACGATGTCATAAAAAAGGAGGTCCTTAAACTCCTTGACGCGGGAATGATTTATCCTATATCCGATAGCCCATGGGTGAGCCCAATCCATTGTGTCCCTAAAAAGGGAGGAATGACCGTTGTGCCTAATGAAAACAACGAGTTAATTCCCACTCGTGTTGTGACCGGTTGGAGGGTGTGTATTGACTACCGAAAGTTAAATGACGCCACTCGTAAAGACCACTTTCCTTTGCCCTTCATGGATCAAATGTTGGAGCGACTTGCGGGAAATGAATTCTATTGCTTTTTAGATGGTTTTTCCGGTTACTTTCAAATCCCTATCGACCCTCGTGATCAAGAGAAGACTACGTTTACGTGTCCTTATGGAACGTTCGCTTATCGTAGGATGCCTTTCGGACTTTGCAATGCACCCGGTACATTTCAACGGTGTATGATGGCGATTTTTCACGACATGATCGAGAAGTCGATGGAAGTGTTTATGGATGACTTCTCGGTGTTTGGTAATTCGTTCACGTCATGTTTATCTAATCTCGAACAAATGTTAAAACGTTGTGAAGAAACCAATCTTGTGCTTAATTGGGAGAAATGTCATTTCATGTGTAAACAAGGAATCGTCTTAGGACATAAGGTGTCGAAGGCGGGGATTGAGGTCGATAAAGCTAAGGTAGACGTCATCGCCAAGTTACCTCATCCCAAAACCGTTAAGGGAGTTCGTAGTTTCCTAGGCCACGCGGGCTTTTATCGTCGTTTCATCAAGGACTTTTCGAAGATTTCTCGTCCTATGACACACCTTCTCGAGAAGGATGCTCCTTTTAACTTTAATGAGGATTGTGTTAAGGCTTTCGAGACTCTAAAAAGGAAACTTACCGAAGCTCCCATTCTTGTTGCTCCTAATTGGGAATTACCCTTTGAAATCATGTGCGATGCAAGTGATTATGCTATAGGGGCCGTCTTAGGGCAACGTTACGACAAGCATTTCCGTCCTATCCACTATGCTAGTAAGACGATGACCGAGGCTCAATTAAAGTACACCACAACGGAAAAGGAATTCCTTGCCGTGGTCTATGCTTTTGAGAAATTCCGACCTTATCTCGTCTTAACTAAAAGCATCGTGTATACCGACCATTCGGCTATCAAGTATCTCTTAGCTAAGCAAGATGCTAAGCCGAGATTGCTTCGTTGGATGCTCCTCCTCCAAGAATTTGATGTCACCGTGCTTGACAAAAAAGGAGCCGAGAATCTAGCGGCCGATCATCTCTCTCGTCTAGAAGATCCTCACAAAGATGTTTTCGAGAACAAGGAAATTACCGAAACATTTCCTCTTGAGACTCTCGGTGTAGTGAATTCTAAAGACACCACCCCATGGTTTGCCGACATTGCAAATTACCATGCGGGCAATTTCATAATCAAGGGTATGACGACACAACAAAAACGAAAATTCTTTCGTGACGTCAAGTTCTATTTTTGGGACGACCCTTATCTCTTTCGGATTTGTGCGGATCAACTCGTTCGACGTTGTGTGTTTGGTGCCGAAGCTTCTAATATCCTTAGAGCTTGTCACGAGGGACCCACGGGTGGTCACCACGGTGCTAATCTCACGGCTAAGAAAGTGTTCGATGCCGGTTTCTTTTGGCCTTCTATCTATCGTGATGCACACGCACTTGTAAAGTCGTGTGATTCGTGCCAACGTCAAGGAAAATCGTCTCAACGTGATGAAATGCCGCAAAATATAATTCAAGTGTGTGAGATTTTCGACATATGGGGAATAGACTTTATGGGGCCGTTCCCATCGTCTCATGGCAACAAATATATCCTCGTCGCGGTGGACTACCTTTCTAAGTGGGTGGAAGCTAAGGCTTTGCCTACTAATGATGCTCGTGTGGTAGTGAAGTTTTTGAAGCAACTATTCTCTCGGTTCGGAACCCCTCGTGCTATTATAAGCGATCGTGGAACCCATTTTTGTAATGACCAATTCGAAAAGGTTCTAAAGAAATATGGGGTTACACATCGTCTTTCTACGGCTTATCACCCGCAAACGAGTGGGCAAGTCGAGGTTTCGAACCGAGCTTTGAAGAGGATTTTAGAAAGGTCGATTGGAGAAAACCGTGCTTCATGGTCCGACAAACTCGATGACGCTTTATGGGCCTTTAGGACCGCTTATAAGACACCTATCGGTTGCACTCCTTATAAGTTAGTCTATGGGAAGAATTGTCATTTGCCCATTGAATTGGAGCATAAGGCATATTGGGCCCTTAAGCATGCTAATTTTGACTTAAAGACCGCGGGAGATCACCGGAAAATACAATTGAATGAATTGGATGAATTAAGGGATAATGCTTATGAAAATTCATTAATTTTTAAAGAAAAGACTAAAAAGTTTCATGATTCAAAGATTAAAAACCGGGTTTTTAACGTTGGTGATCAAGTGTTGCTTTTTAACTCACGTCTTAAGATATTTTCCGGGAAATTGAAATCTCGTTGGTCGGGTCCGTTCACCATTACACAAGTGTTTCCATATGGGACCATTGAGCTAGCTCAAGATGATGGCCCCAATTTCAAGGTGAATGGACATAGGCTTAAGCACTACTTTGGTGGGGAAATTCCTTCAATGGTTGCCCCCGACCAAGACACCTTCCCCAATGATAATTAGCATTGAGGGGATCGAGTCGAGCTCATGACTCGGTAATCAAAAACGAGGTGCCTCGTGGGGGAGATCCCATGCTTATCTTTATGCTTTATGTTCACTAATAAGGGGACTTGTACCCTTCCAACTCGTTGTCTCGTGGTTGTTTGTGATTGTGTTATCTAGATCATCATCATCATCTACGATTGAAGACTCTCGTGTTCGTTTACGTGAGCCTCCATCGTTCGTTTGAAGAAGTTTTTCACGATTCCATGACATATCCTTTATTGTTCTAACAATTATCTTTTAGCATAATTAATAAACGGCTTTAGATATATTGTTGATCACCCTTTCCATGCTAGATCCTAAGCATTCGACTCTTCGTCTCTAGTATGGGGGTGCTCCACCTTTAGACTCGAAACATTGAGGACAATGTTTACTTTTAGTATGGGGGGGTGAATAGATACTTGCTTTGCTACGCCCTCACGTGTTCCATCTTTCAATGTTTTGTTTTATTAATAAGGCTAAAAATGGCCAAATTTTAAAATTTTTCTTAGTTTTCATAAGTGTTTTTAAGACACGAATGTATATTTTCCGATGGATAGAATAAGAGTTAATTTTTGACTTGATGGGCATTTGGAGCCATTTACATTCCTTAACCCGCTCAATTCAAGTTTTGCTAGACTTTTATATAGGGAGCTTTAAAACGCGAAAGTCTTAATTCATTCGGGTTAAGAACAAGAACTTTTCGCAAGTTCCTATAATTGATTCTAGAAAGTCACTTATCAAGGGAACTATAAAACGCATTCTCTAAACTTGAAAAAGTCCAAGAAAGTGCAAGATCCTATAGGTGGCTTGAAAACCCAAAACTTTGATTTGATATAGTCTTAATGAAAGCTAATCCAAATTTGGCTTAATTTTGACTTGCATGGCTAAGTATTCACGAGTCTCTTTAATTAGAGGTCTTTATATAGTGAAGAACGAGAAATGATAGAGTTAGACAAGTGATCATGCTAAACGTAGAACATGAAAGTGTTCTTTCAAAAACTCATATGTTTTTAATTGTGGCTTTTTCTTCCCATAAGATCAATGCATTAGGAATAAATCATAATTGCAATAAGTAAGGTCGTACGGTTTGAAAGGTTACTTAGCCTCTAGCGCAAGATCGTTTAAAAGTTGCTCGGGGTTGAATAGAGTTCATAGCCAAGGCATAACTTATTGAAACGGGACGCGAAGATTGGCGATCATCCAAAAAGGCCCTAACAAGGCATGAGGAGCTCTATTTTTGCTAAAGATCCAAAGATGATGTGAAGTATCATTGTTCCAAAATCAATATGAAGGATCGAGACACACGACGAGAAGCTATTACTCCCCTAAAGAATGGAGAAAATCTATCCAAAAAGACCCTAACAAGGTATGAGGATAAATATATCCAAGTCCGAAAAGGAGGCGGATCGTTGTATATCAAAATCCAAAGTAAAGATTGAAGAAAAATGATGAAGTCGTGGTCCTATATGAAGAATCTCTCAAAAACGTCAAGTGAAGAAATTCCAATTATATGAAGAGAAGACCATAATTTCGAGAACGTCTTCCCAAGATTTGAAGTATGAAGTACATGCCAAATATCGGTCCGAGAAAGGTCTCAAATCGTGAAACGAGTTATGCCAAGATATGAACTTAAGGAGATACACGAGAAGCCGTTTTAAAAGATTTTGTCCTTCGGCTAACTATTGATCAAATCGTGCTACTTTGCTTTCGGACTAATAACTACTTAAATAAGTCAATATGAATCACTTGTGATCCATGACAAATAGATAAAAAATGCTAGTAACCCATTTCCTTTTATAATAACTAGGATTGCGGGGAGAAAAAGGTATTACACAATTTGGACGTATGAGTAGTGTTAGCATTGTGACTTGTACCAACAATGATCTTGTTTTTGCACTTAGCATGGAATGTATGACAATCAAGGATGACGAAATTTACTCTAAGGGACATTAACTTGTTTCTATTCTTTGACCCTAAAAGTCACATTTTGGTGATGAAAATCATACATTATGTCTTTACACAATCTCGTAGTATGTTGCAAGTCTTTTACTCTTCAATAAAGGTTAATAAAAATTGAACTTTGGTGATGCTTAGATACTTTATTCTAGCATTGCGTGAGGGCACGGCAATGGCTTAGTATGGGGGAGTGATGAGATGGCATTTATACATGATCTCATCGTTCTTTTCGGGCTTTAAATGCACTAAAGTGTCATAAAATACCATATATATATGCTTGTGTTTGTTTACTTGTGTATTTTAGGTATGGATATCGTGAAAAAGACAAAAGATCACAAGATACAAGGAAAAACGAACACGAGAAACGAAGCCGTACAAAGAACCGGGCCCTAATCATGGAATTTTCATCAAAAATACCCTTGAAGACTTGAAGACAATACAAGATTGATCATCCAAGATTGAAGAAATGACACTTAAAACCCTTGTATATTGATAAGTACAAGTTTGGTCCCTTAAGTTTGTCAAAATTACAAAAAGGTCCTTCAACTTTGAAGAAATGGCAAGTTTAGTCCCTCAACAAATTCAAATTGCCAATTATGGTCCCTCATGAAGTTTAAGAGACATTGAAGACCTTTGAAGATCAACTTTGTCCAAGTTCAGCCCTTGAAATACTCAAAATAGCAAGAATAGTCCTTGGAAACATTTTGGAGAAAGTTTGTGCCAAAAGTGTCAATTGATGGAAGATATTAACAAAGGAAAGGAGGTTTTAAGGCTGGAAATCTTTAAAGGCCAAAGAAACCAAAAACCAAGGACCAAAGTTGCCAAAGCTGGAACTTTCAAATAAAAATGCGCCTAACACCATCTCCACCCCCAAATTCGGATCAAAAGAAGCACTATTCACCTTCTTACCACCCCAGATTTTACCCTCACTTTTACTTGGGTAAAACTCAATTAAACCTTCACACACTTAATTCACACACTCACAAACCTATCCCACTCCTAAAAACCTGCATCCCACTCATGTGCACCAAAACCCCAATTCCCCAATCCACCAATCACATCATTCCTTAGCCTCCAAGACTAGTGACGTGGCAAATTGAACGTCCAAGATGATATGCTTGCTCACAAAGCAAAATTTAAAGGCCAAGATCAAATGGACAGCTCATATGCACTCAAAATCACTCAAGGGCACATTTGGGATTTTCTATGTATTAGGGTTTTAGTTTTTTATGCTTCTAGGATGTTCTATAGACTCTATAAAAGGAGCTCACAACTTGTGTGAAGCCCTTGTTCCAGTTTCTAGTCTCTCACATGTAATTCCTTTTTAAAGAAATAAAAAGTTTGGTTTTTGAAATATTCAAGTGTAATTCCTTTTTTATTGTTTTTAAAAGTTTGTGTGTTGTGAGGAGATTGATTCTGAGTTCCACTTTGTTTATGGTTAAGCAACTTTGATTTTCAAAGTTGTTTAAGGTTTTGAGATTTTGAGAGATTTTGGTAAAATCTTCTCAAAGGTATTTTGGTGTTTATGGTTCATGTTTGTTGGTGATTTAAGTGTTATAGAAACATTTTAAGAAGATTAAAAAGGTTTTGAAAGTATTTTGGAAAGAAGAAAAAGGAAACATAAAAAAATATATATTGTTATATTATTTTGTTGTTTTCTTGTTTTGTGATTACAATAGGTTGAAGGTTTGTTGATTTGGTTCAGCTCCAACCCGGGTTGGATTGGAGGAGGATTTTCATCCTCTAGGTTCTTGGATGTAAGAACCTAAGGTATCTTCTTTTACCTTGAAAAATTTCATAAAATAGCTAGTTGGTATGATCTTAAGTGATTTGGTGATTAAGTGTGTTTATATTGCATGATTTGTGTTCTAGTGTGTATGTTTACATGTTAGATGCACTTGGAATCAATTTGGTAGCTTTTGTAAGCATGTTGGTATGTTAAAAGTTGGTTTTTAGAAGTTTAAAGGGTGTTTGGCAACAGGTTTAAGCCGGGTACAATCATTGATTTGTGTTGCTAAAAGGTGTTAGACAACTTGATTAAGGTTAAGTTAGATGTTAGTAAGATGGTAATATAGTTTGGCACAAGATTTGAACAAGTTTGGTGAGTTTAAAAGGATTAAGGGCGTTAAAAATCTGCATAGTGTTAATTTGCTTGATTTGTGATGAACTTTGTGCATGATCTTTGATTGTTGATCTTTGATTCTTGTTGTTATTTGTGTGTTAATTGACTCCTTGTGCTTCATTGAGCACAAGGGTGCCCAATTGTTCCAACAATATCTCCAAACAAAGCTCATTGCCAAGTCCTCTTGGCTTGTATCATACTTGGAAGAAGCTTGAACATCAGCAAAACAACCAGACACGTCACACGAATTGCGCCGCAAGACAGAAGATTGCGGCGCAACACAAGGAGCTGCAGGCCAAAGTTTTTCCCGTAACACGAATTGCGCCGCAAGTCATACTTGTTGCGGCGCAACTGAAGGTGCTGCTGACCTTGGTGATCTCGCAACACTTGTTGCGGCGCAAGACCCCACTAGTTGCGGCGCAACTAGTGACTTTTATGTTTTTTGGAGTATTTTAATATTATTTTATTAATTAATTTTCAAAATTTTATTTTTCTTTCTTTTTTCATTTTTTCTAGGTTCTTTGTCATTGATTAGGACTATTTCCATTTTTAGATTATTTTTATAACTTTTAGATTTATTTTTATAATTATTTTAAGTTTAATTAATTTTTAATTACTTTTAATCATTTTTAGAGTTTTAAAAATAGTTTTAATAAGTTTTAATTTTTAGTAAATTACTTTTTAGTCTTATAATAATATAAGTTAAGTAATTGTTCAATAAAATCATATTTTAGACTTTTGAATTAGTTAAAATTAATTTTAGGGCTTTAATTAGCATTTAAAATTAATTATTTAATTAATAAAAGGTTTTAAAATATCTTTATTGGATTTTTGTCTTTATTTATATTATTTTAGACTTGTTTTAGTCTTTTTAATCTTTTTCTTGATTTTGTTTTTGGTTTTAATAATTTTTAATTTTAGTGATTTTTCTACGGTTTTACGTTTTCGTTTTTTACGTCATAGTATAATTTCCAAGAAACCGTCATTCCATCTCATCTATATTAATCTCAAAGAAATACAAATTAATTCACAACACCATACCTCCTTGGGAAACGAATCTTTCATCTTTTTAAGTGATTGAGGGTCATTAGTGCACGGTTTTCCTAAACCGTCACTCGATACTTACCGCTACTTTACGTTTCTTCTCTTTGTTTTTCCTAAGGCAAAGAAAGGGGTGTAATTTACTAACAATCAGGGCCCATATATTTTATGAAATCCAACCTCACTAGCCTCCTTTTACATAATACCATCCGCAAAGGTTTTAGCCCCATTTTTAAATCTGAGTTTTTTTAACCAAACAACATTTTTGGTCTTTTGAAATCAAAACCCATCAAAAAGTAGGATACCTAATAAGTGTGAAACACTTATCCTTTTACCACTTAATTATAATAATAGCCAAGCCAAAACGTGTATTTTATGTCGTAAATGTCGGAATTATGCGTGGTTTGTGTTTTTGTTGTGATTTAGGATCAAAATGTGAAAAGGGAAGAAAACACGGGTTTTCACGGGCTTTTATCGAAGAAAAAGACAAAAGCCGAAGTCAAAAGATCAAGAGTGCAAAAAGAACGGAAGTCCAAGGCCTATTCTGAAGATTTATCGAAGAAAAAGTCTAAAGACGGAAGTTTAATAAAGCCGAAAAACTCAAGTCTAATTAATGAATAAATTACAAGACGAGTTTAATTAATCCCGAGACAAAGTCGAAAAAGTCGAAGAATTTAGAAGATGAAAAGACGAGAAAGAAAGAAAGAAGGAAGCTTCCAACACATGTTTACCTCCCTAATCTCCTATAAATACCCTCCTAATATCACATTAGGAGGTGTTAGCTAATTTGACAAACTAGTCTTCCACCATTTTCATTTTCATGCACTTTAATTTCATGTCATTTACTTAATTGTCAATTTAATTACCTTGTTTTGAACCTTAAATTTCTTGCCTTTAATTCCAAGTAAGTCTTTTAATTTTGTTGTTGAATCTTTGTTTTCTTTTAATCAAGCTTTTTATTATCCATCTTATTCTACTTTTCTTGCTTTTGATTTTGATTATTAATTCGGATTAAGCATTCATTTGCTTGATCTTATTGCTTATTTAATTAAAAAGTTTATCTTTTTATTCCTATCTAGGCTTTTATACGATTTAAGCTTTAAGCTTGACAAACTTATTGGCTTATTTTGTATTTAGCTTATTAGTTTTAAAGTTTTCTTAAAAGTTTTATCTTTTTTTAAGTCCATTTTATAAAGTTTGTTTATTTTGTGTCTTGAAAGTCTTTAAATTTGTGCTTATTTTAGTTGTCTTATTATAGTTTGATAAAGTTTGGATTTGTGCTTATTTAGTTTTGCTTATTGCGAATTTCACTCTATCGGAAAGAGGTATTTGGATTCCGACTGCTTGTTACGGTCGCAAAAACCACAAGGGTTTCTACATTGCGATCAGTATTGCGATACTCCCCCTTATTCGGATCAAGATTTCGATCGCTCATTGCGATCGTGGATTGCGACGGGGCTTAAGGCTGTATTGCGACAAAATGCTGCCAAATTTTTGACAGCCATATTCCGACAGGGATTCCGACGAAACATTCTGATGGGATGACTTTTCATTTTAAGTATTCCGATAGATTTTGTTTTTAAGTATTCCGATAGGCTCATTCCGATAGGATATTGCGATCAATATTCCGATGGTTTTACTTTTCAACATTCCGATAGATTTTCTTTTTAGCCATATTCCGATAGTTTTGTTCCTATATTCTGATACCTACATTCCGATCAGTATTCCGACGGCTTTGTGGTGACAGCATTCCGATGGGATTCCGATGGATTGGGTGTTGTGTTATTATTTTGCCTTAGTTTAATTTTTAAGTTTGCATTGTTTTAAGTTTTCAAATTTTCATTTTTATTACTTTGTCAAATTTACTTTTTGTCGAGTTTTAATTTTAAGTCATTTAATTAATTTACTTTTAAAAGTTTTAAATTTTGCACCATTTACTTTTTAATTAGTTTTAGTTTTAATTATCATCATTTACTTTAAAGTCTTGCAATTTAACTTTACTACAACGACAAATCTATTGTTTCCCACCAAAAGACAGCTGAGTCGCACTTAAACCAGTAGTCAATTCGAAAAAACTGGAACAACGATATTTTTAACTGAGTAAAATTCAGTTATTATATGGCGCCGCTGACGGCTCTTTTCGTGAAGATTAACGGTTTTCTGTGAGAGATGCGTTGAATTTTGGGATCCGTTCACTCGTGAACGTTATTTTTCTTGCTCAAAAATGTTCAAAAATGTTCAAAAATCCATAAAAATTAAAAAATTTCAAAAATCCAAAAAGATTTTTATTTTTAATTTACAAGTACATATATATTCTCTATTTCTTTGGTATCTTTTTCTTTTTCTTTTGTAGGTGTATGCGTACTAGATCTTCAACTTATTCTGAGCCTGAGACTCGTGAAGATTTAGATATGGCTGGTGTACACAACAACAATAATCCACCCCACCCCAACATGAATAACAACAACAATGTTCCCCCACCCGATCTTCGAACGATGGAGGAGCTTTGTCAACCAACCTTGAATGGACGAGGAGGACCGATTGCGCCGATGCAAATCACGGCTCCAGAGTTTTCGTTGAAGCATCACATGATCCAACAAGTCCAAAACACTTGTCCATTTCGCGGATTGCCGGATGATGATGCCAACAAACACCTCGACAAGTTTATTACCGTTACTCAAAGCATGAAGTTGCCCGGTGTTACTATGGATTTTCTTCGCCTTCACCTATTTCCACACACCTTATCCCACCATGCCGAAAAATGGTTTGATCGTCTTCCGAAGAATTCAATTCATACTTGGGATGAGATGACTCAACGCTTTTTGTCACGCTACTTTCCACCATCCATGGTCACGAGCCTTCGAAATCAAATTGGTGGATTTACACAAGAACCTGATGAATCACTTTTTGATGCTTGGGAACGATATAATGTTTTGATCGATCGATGTCCAAACCACAACATGCTCCCCGTTACTTTGATTGATACTTTCTACAATGATTAACTTTTCGTGATCGTGATACGATTAATGCAGCCGCCGGTGGCACATTTATGAAAAGAAGACCCGAGGAGTGTAGAGAGCTTATCGAGAACATGACTACTCATCCCAAAATTTGGGATTCATCCGCATCTTCAAGGAATAACCCGAGAGTCAATGTTTCTTCTATTTCTTCAAACCCTGATATCACCGAATTGGCCCGCGCAATGGTTGAAATGAGCAAGAATATGCAACTTTTGGCTACAAATCAACAACAATAAGTTAAAGTTGTTGCAACTTCTTGTGAGACTTGCGGCGGTCCTCATTCATACACTGATTGTCCTTCTACTCATGACAATCCGGAAAACGTGTATGCGGCTTATGGTAACTATTCAACGGAAAATTACCAAGCCCGACCTCAAGGTGATCGTAACTTGCTAAGTTACCGTTCTAACAACTTTCTTTCACTCGGTTTTTCTCCTTAAAACCACAACCCCAACAACTTTAATAGAAGCAACCCAAACCCACCTCGAGCTTCTAATCCTTATCACCCACCCGCTCAACAAGCCCCACCTATTAATCAAGATGTTGAAGCTTTCATGAAGACCCAAGGAGAGCAACTCAAGAATCTGCAAAGCCAAATCATCAACTTGAAAGGAGATATCACTAAACAAGGTAATGATATCAGATCCGAGCTTCGACATGATACACAAACATCTTTTAGCACTCAAACAAATGATTTGAAGAATATGCTGGCTAGTTTCTTACCAAGTACTCAACCCTCTACTTCGGGCTCTCTTCCTTCTAATACCGTCACCAATCCAAGAGCGAATGTGAGTGCTATTACTACACGCAGTGGAGCAACCTTAGTAGGACCATCTATCCCTCCCCCAGTTACTCCATCTACACCCCTTCACCACCATTTATCCCTCCTACTCCCACGCCTAGTATTAGTTCTCCATTACCATCTCCACCGCTTACTGAAGAAGCACACAAGAAACACTCTTCACCAACCCCTCCTTCCACCTATAAACCCAACATCCCTTATCCTTCTCACTTAGACAAAGGCAGATTGCTCACCAAGGATGACATTCAAGTGTCAAACTTTTTGAAGAAGATTTCGGGAGTGACCATCACCCTTAGCCTTGTTGAAGCTCTAGCCCAAATGCCGCAATTTGTTAAGATGTTTAAGGAATTGCTTAACAAGAAGGAAAAGATGGCCGAGCTTGTTAATACTTGATTGAATGAGAATTGTTCTGCAATCCTTCTTAAAGAACTTCCGGAGAAACTTGGAGATCCCGCTCGTTTTGTGCTACCATGTACTTTTAACCAAACCGAAGAATTTACTGCCTTAGCTGATCTCGGGGCAAGTATAAATCTGATGCCTTTAAGTGTTTGGAAAAAGTTATCATTACCCGACGCTACACCAACAAAGATGACTCTTGAGCTAGCAAATCGCACTCTCGCTTACCCTGTTGGTATTGTCGAAGATGTGTTTGTTAAAGTTGGCACCTTCACTTTTCCGGTCGACTTTGTTGTTGATTATGAAATGGACCCTCGTATTCCGTTAATACTTGGTCGGCCATTCTTGAGAACCGGAAAAGCCTTAGTCGATGTTGCCGAAGGTGAGTTAATCTTAAGAGTCGGGAATGATGCATAAGTGTTTAAAATGGGAAAGATCACAACCAAATCCAATGGAAGAGAATCAACGAATATGATTAATGTGCTTGATGATTTTGTCGTCTACAACAATCCTTTTTTCGATTCTTGCTATGATAATCCACTGTTCCAAGATGATGTGGATGATTCTCTCTCCAATTTAGACCCCCCACCAATTCATGAGTCTCCACCGATCTATGATGACTATGATGATGATTCTAGTTCTGATATGGATGATTCTGATGATTTTACTTCTGAGTATAAAGACATGCCAACTTATGATGACTTTGATGATGTCGGTACTCTCTCGAGTGATTCTTCTCATGATGACCTTGCACCTACTTTTGATGAAGATCCTCCACCAACCATGCTTGATCCTACTTTGGATGACTACTCATTTGAGGAAGACTTTGCTACTTTTCTCAACACTTACTTCCTAAATGAGAATGATTCTCCTCTTTTGGACTTTGATGATGCTCTTTATCCTCCTTTGGATATGAAGAAACCCGTTTCAAAGGAGAAGAAGCCGGAAGACACCGATATCCGCAGTACTTATGTCTTGATACCTCTTTATCCACCTTCCGAGGATGAGATTGTAAGATTTATGAGCGGATCTTCTTCAAATTCTACTGAGCTTGGGTGTTATTTTCCCCTAAATGAAAAGGTGTTCGATCCCGGTATTGCAATTTTTAAGCCATCTCAGTATCCATCTGATGAAATAAAAGGAAAGACTTTTGGAACTTTTGGAGATATGCTTGCACCTCATCACCCTTGCTACCACTGTGCTCAACAACTGCTTAAGGGAACCTTGCCTACTCTTCTTTGGCTTGCCTTGTTCGCCTTAAGCTTGTGCTACTTGATGGACGAAAACCATGTATTTGATCCCGGTGGAGGTGTTTCAAGCTTCTTCCTATGCTAATCAAGGTCGAGTCAGGCTCACGACTCGGTTAACAAAAACAAACGCTTCTCGGGAGGCAACCGCAGTATCTATCCTTTTTCTTTTGTTTTTATAATAAGTGTAGGGGGAGACCCTAGTATGTTGTTTGTTGTTTTCTTTCTTATCATGTGCAGGGATTCGAGCTTTCAAAGATCCATTCTTGATGACTTTTGACGAACCGTGATCCCGTGTACACGTCTTCCCGGTTCTATCCTAAACTCTTTTGATTTACTATTTTATATTCTTCAATATTATAATAGGAATCACTTTAGTTGTCTCTTCCTTAGCAAGATTTAAACAACGTACACAATGTCCTAAGTGTAGGGGAGGTTACTTCCACATGCTTAAACATTGAGGACAATGTTTATATTAAGTGTAGGGGGATTTCTATCGAAGTTAAGTGGGCTTTTCCTTGTATTTGTCCTCATTTTAACCGGAAAATTGATTTCTCGACATTTTTCAAAAATTTTAATCTATTTTGGCCTAGTAGTTTTTCCTTTGTTATAGTTATTTTCTTTCTTTGCTAGAACAAATTTTTAATAAAGTGGTTTTAATTTTCAAACGTTGTGAATCTTTTGACTCAAGCCGAGTTTACTTATCCAAGTTTACTCTAGCTAGTATCCTTAACGTGTTTAAGTCAAGTTTTTCTAGGCTTTTATATAGGGAACTTTAAAACGCGAAAGTCTTAACTCTTACGGGTTAAGAACGAGAACTTTTCGCAAATTCCTATAATTGATCCTAGAAAGTCGTTTATCAAGGGAACTTTAAAATGCGAATTCTAAACTTGAAAAAGTCTAAGAAGTTGCAAGATCCTATAGATGACTTGAAAACCCAAAACTTTGATTTAATAGGCTAAGCATCCACGAGTCTCATTCCTTGAGATTTTAAATTGTGGAGAACGAGAGATAATAGAGTCAATTATAAGTTTGGTATTCTTTCATAAATTTATGTGAGTTAATTATGAGCTTTTTCTCCAATCGCTTGTTAATAAATTTAATTGCAATAAATAAGGTCGTATGATTTGAAAAGTTACTTAACTTCTAGCACAAGATCGTTAAAAGTTGCTCGGTATTAATTAGAGTTCATAGCCAAGGCATAACTTATTGAAGCGGGATGCGAAGATTGGCGAGTCCGAAAAGGTCCTAACAAGACATGAGGGCTATATTTTGTTGCTAAAGATCCAAAGTGATGTGAAGAATCATTTATCAAAAATTAATATGAAGGATCGAGACACACGACGAAAAGCAAATACTCCCCTAAAGATCATGGAGAAGTCTATCCAAAAAGGCCCTAACAAGGTATGAGGATAAATAGATCCAAGTCCTAAAAGGAGGCGGATCGTTGTATATCAAAATCCCAAATAAAGATTGGAGAAAAATAAAGAAGTCGTGGTCCAAATATGAAGAATCTCTCAAAACTTCAAGTGAATAAATTCCTAATATGAAGAGAAGACCATTATTTCATGAACGTCTCTCAAGATTTGAAGTATGAAGTCAATGCCAAATATCGGTCCGAGAAAGGTCTCAAATCGTGAAGCGAGTTATGCCAAGATATGAACTTTATGAGGTCCCGAGAAGCAGTTTTAAAAGATTTTGTCCTTTAGCTAACTATTGATTAAATCATCCTACTTTATTTTTAGCCTAAATAACTATCGAAATAAGTCAACAATGCATCCTCGTGATCATTCAAGACAACAATAAAATATAAGAGATACACCTAGGAATAAGGGAGTCTAAGTAAATAATTGGCCACATGAGTTTGTGATAGTTTGCTAACTTATAATAACAATGATCTCGTTTTTAAGCTTGGTATGGGGAACGTGAAACTTGAGGATGATAATCATTCATGACATTCTAAAACCTTAAGGTAAGTTTTTGATCTTTTTACTTGTTTTCTTCCTTTAAATATTTTGTCTCTTTAATAAAGGCCAATGTGGATTGATTGTGATGGAAAATATAAAACTTGCTTTGTAATTAATGCATTGCATGAGGACATTGCAATGGTCAAGTGTAGGGGATTTAATAAGTGTGAAAACACTTATCCTTTTACCACTTAATTATAATAATAACCAAGCCAAAACGTGTATTTTATGTCGTAAATTTCGGAATTATGCGTGGTTTGTGTTTTTGTTGTGATTTAGGATCAAAATGTGAAAAGGGAAGAAAACACGGGCTTTCACGGGCTTTTATCGAAGAAAAAGACAAAAGACGAAGTCAAAAGATCAAGATGCAAAAATAACGGAAGTCCAAGGCCTATTCTGAAGATTTATCGAAGAAAAAGTCTAAAGACGGAAGTTTAATAAAGCCGAAGAACTCAAGTCTAATTAATGAAGAAATCACAAGACGAGTTTAATAAATCCCGAGACAAAGTCGAAAAAGGCGAAGAATTTAGAAGACGAAAAAGACGAGAAAGAAAGAAAGAAGGAAGCTTCCAACACATGCTTACTTCCCTAATCTCCTATAAATACTCTCCTAATATCACATTAGGAGGTGTTGGCTAATTTGACAAACTAGTCTTCCACCATTTTCATTTTCATGCACTTTAGTTTCATGTCCTTTACTTAATTGTCAATTTAATTACCTTGTTTTGCACCTTAAATTTCTTGCCTTTAATTCCAAGTAAGTCTTTTAATTTTGTTGTTGAATCTTTGTTTTCTTTTAATCAAGCTTTTTATTATCCATCTTATTCTACTCTTCTTGCTTTTGATTTTGGTTATTAATTCGGATTAAGCATTCATTTGCTTGATCTTATTGCTTATTTGATTAAAAAGTTTATCTTTTTATTCCTATCTAGGCTTTTATACGATTTAAGCTTTAAGCTTGACATACTTATTGGCTTACTTTGTATTTAGCTTATTAGTTTTAAAGTTTGCTTAAAAGTTTTATCTTTTTTAAGTCCATTTTATAAAGTTTGTTTATTTTGTGTCTTGAAAGTCTTTAAATTTGTGCTTATTTTAGTCGTCTTATTATAGTTTGATAAAGTTTGGATTTGTGCTTATTAAAGTTAGCTTATTTAGTTTTGCTTATTGCGAATTTCACTCTATCGGAAAGAGGTATTTGGATTCCGACAGCTTGTTACGATCGCAAAAACCACAAGAGTTTCTACATTGCGATCAGTATTGCGATACTCCCCCTTATTCCGATCTAGATCCCGATCGCTCATTGCGATCGTGGATTGCGACGGGGCTTAAGGCTGTATTGCGACGGAATGCTGCCAAATTTTTGACAGCCATATTCCGACAGAGAGCATCATTCCGACAGGGATTCCGACGAAACATTCCGATGAGATTACTTTTCATTTTAATTATTCCGATAGATTTTGTTTTTAAGTATTCCGATAGGCTCATTCCGATAGGATATTGCGATCAATATTCCGACGGTTTTACTTTTCAACATTCCGATAGATTTTCTTTTTAGCCATATTCCGATAGTTTTGTTCCTATATTCCGATACCTACATTCCGATCAGTATTCCGAGGGCTTTGTGGTGATAGCATTCCGATGGGATTCCGATGGATTGGGTGTTGTGTTATTATTTTGCCTTAGTTTAACTTTTAAGTTTGCATTGTTTTAAGTTTTCAAATTTTCATTTTTATTACTTTGTCAAATTTACTTTTTGTCGAGTTTTAATTTTAAGTCATTTAATTAATTTAATTTTATAAGTTTTAAATTTTGCACCATTTACTTTTTAATTAGTTTTAGTTTTAGTTACTGACATTTACTTTAAAGTCTTGCAATTTAACTTTACTACAACGACAAATCTATTGTTTCCCACCAAAAGACAGCTGAGTCGCACTTAAACCAATAGTCAATTCGAAAAGACTGGAACAACGATATTTTTAACTGAGTAAAATTCAGTTATTAATACCAAACACACCCTAAAGTGAAGTAGTATTTTGTTTAGTTTGAAAGGAAATAGGAGTAAAGTGTTTCATCCCAATATTGGGTTGAAACATTTTACTTTCATTTTTTTATTTAATGAAGGATCTCGAGAACACAGTGTTTCATTCGAGTTGTGTGACCGATAGTGAGATAAAGGAATGAAGGATAATGAGATTTTACTTTTTAATATAAGCAAACTAGCTTCAAAGTCCGTCTGTTGAGCAGCGAGCTTTAAGAGTTTATTTGAAGAAACATTTGCATTTTGATAGTTCTTGGATACTATTTTCGTAGTTCCATAATGTTGTGTATCATTTTGATATCTAAAAGTAAATTTAGTAGTAGAATGGAAGAAATATATATAACGTCAAATGAATGAGGGAGAGGGATTATCTGCATAGATCGGGACCCTTACCTATCGAACTCTAGGTTGCATCCTCCACCACCTCTAGAATGTTTCATTCCCCGAAGTTTCCATCAAGATGATGTTCGGCCATAAGTAGGTCCAGCGGTGCATCCTTAAGCTTTTCTAGCTCTCCTACCAATGGATACTTTACATCCTTGAGCGTTATCATAGAAGCATCAAGTTGTTACGTGGTTGTAGGCTTGTAAACTTGTTGGTTGGCTAATTCTTTTCCTGCTTGCACATGTTGGGGCACCTGTTAGAAGACCCACGTGTATGCCCATGTCAATCCCATCTGATACTACATTTACGAACGGTTGGCAGACCTCTGGGGATTGTGTCACCTTCATCACGGCAAGGCGAATACCATGCCCAATCACTCATCTACGCCCGACTATAGCCGTGAGTATTAGGGGTGAGAAAAAGAAAACAGAAAAAACCGAAATCGAACCGAAAACCAAAAAAATGGAACCGATGGTTCGGTTTTTACTTTTTCAATAACCGAAAACATACGGTTCGGTTTCGGTTTTACCAAAAACCGAACCTCTTAATTACATAACAATATATGTTTAATACTATATAAAAAAATAAATAATAATTCTAAATACTAAAATATTCTTTTGGTGGGTGAAATATAATATATTAATCTTAATATTTATAATCGTATTTATATGTACATGTGTTTACTTTACAATCTATTATTAAATATGTGACAACGATCGCTAGTGTATAATTCGTATGCTCACTTTAATGTGTGTATTTTGTAGATGTATGTTTAATTCTAAATTTTTTAGGATAAACATTATTAGGCTTAAAATGGAAACAAAAAAGAAATAACCAATTTTTTTACGTAAACAAATTTGTTAGTATAAATTGGCTACGCACAAATATAAACGGTTTTAAAACCAGAAAAACCAAAAAACCAAACCGAAACCGACTAAAAACCGAAAAAACCGAACCACCCAAAGCCGAACGGTTTCGGTTTTTGGTTTTATAAAAACCGAATAATACGGTTCAGTTTCATTTTTTGCCAAAAAACGACCCAAGCCGAACCGTGCACACCCCTAGTGAGTATATGGGGATAAAATTGTCCTTAATCTGCTTGTACTCCAAGAACTCAACAACAATTTGTTCCTCACCATTGACTAGAATCTTCAGTCGTCCATAATCAAGGGTGAGGTCTGCAACCTGTTCAGATAGGTTTTTGATGATGGATTCCGAGGAGGATACCTTGGTGTTTGCGGTTTCAAGCTCTTGGGATAACACCGTGGCTTAGGCTTTAGCTTCTTGCAGCATTTGAGTTTTCTCCTTTACCGCAGCCTCGGCATCTTTGAGTTGATCTTCTAAGGACATGAAATTAGCCTCAGCTTCTCTGAGGGTGCCTAACCTATCCGTGAGCTCTTCTATCTTTGTTTCTTGCTCCCGGATGGTCTTGTTACGCCTTTCTACTCTTCTGATTGCTTTTCGGAGTAGACGGATGTTGTCTTCGTATTGCATGAGCAAGGCGGGCCCCAAGGCTACCTGGTGTGCCGCGACCACATTGTATTCCTCTAAAAAATCTTCATAGCTTAACTCACGGGGAAAAGCGAAGTATGTAGGATGAGTGATTTAGTCGATTAGTTCACGGCACGACCGTGGGGTGTCCAACCTATCAGTAGTTGTGATTCTCCAATTGGGCTGGTAAAGTTTGACTGGGGGGAACCCCAGCCAGAGTGTGTGAGGAGCTAGGATCCGGTCCAAAAGTGGAAGTGATATCCTCAAAAACTAGAGAATGTTATCCAACACTCAGCTTGGCAGAAGGTGATGGCTCGCGCATCGTCTCATTCGCGCCTTGATCTTCACTATACTCACGAATCAACGCAATCAACGTGTTAGTATGAGTAAAATATAGACATTGATCAAACAAAGGGAAGAGATACTTACGTGGTAATACAAGGCTTTTGGCCAGGTAAAAAGTTCGTTGATGTATGTCTCTTCGAATTGAAAACTAGGTTAACTATGCGACTCAGTCGTTCTTTGGTGAAACAAATAGTTGTGTCGTTGTAGTAATTAAATGTGCAAGACTTAAAAGTAAAATGACGTTGTAATGTAAATCTAAATCTAATTTAAAATAAAAGGCAGATATTTAAAAGCATGACGAAAATTAAAAGGCACTAAACGTAAATAACGCAAACTTAAATCTATCTAAGGCAAATAAACTTAAAAAGCAACTAAAACTTAAAACTAAGGCAAGGCTAAAATAAATCTAAGGCAAGTAATCTTAAAGTGCGACTAAATAAAAAGGCGGGAAAAATAAAGCTTGAAAATTAAAAACAGAAAATTAAAAACAGTAACTTAAAAGAACCTGAAAAAATAGCTCATCCGGAATAAACCTTCGTTCGGAATAATCACTCATCCGGAATGTCACCTTCGTTCGGAATGATTCTTCTTCACTCGGAATATTCACCAAAATCCTTGATCCGGAATAAATCCTTTATCCGGAATATGTCACTTATCCGGAATAAAGTCTTGATTTGGAATGTTGGTCCTTGATCCGGAATGTTGCTGATCCGGAATAATATTCCGAATAGAACTCCTTGATCCGGAATATGTCACTTATTCCGGATGGAAGCCCTTGATCCGGAATATCTCCTTGATCCAGAATGTTAGGTTGATTCGGAATGTCTGATATTCCGGATGAACCGTTTGATCCGGAATAATAAATTATCCCGGATAAACTAATTGATCCGGAATGTTCTTGCTGATCCGGAATAACTTCCTTGATCCGGAATATTGGATATTCCGGATGAATCACCTTGGCTGAACCCTTGATCCGGAATGTTGAAGATTCCGAATAAAGCACTTTGATCCGGAGTAATTAATTATTCCGGATGAACGACTTTGATACGGAATATTTTCAACAAACACCTTCACACAGAATAACTTTTGGCCTTTGATCCGGAATGTTTCCTGGGAACAGTAAGCAGACAAGCGAAGAACAAGGGATACAAGGATAATACGGATCTAATAAAATCTAAACAAAATCAACCACAAGATTAAATCAAACTAAACAAATAACATCTACTAATTATAAACAAACAAACCAAATCAATCAAACTAACAAATATAATCAAAATAATCAAAACCCACTTTAATCAAAATAAAAAACACAAGAACATAAACATGAACATAAACATAAAAATCAAAGATTAAAGAAAGGTAGATAAGAGATGAACAATAAAGTAAAGATTGACAATAATTAAAAGAAAACTTACTTGAAATTAAATGTATTTAAGGTGCAAGACAAGTATTTAAATTGGACAAGAAATTAAATGACATGTATTTAAATGTGCAAGGTAATTAAAATGGAAGAAATAGTTTGTCAAGCTATCCAACCAAATGAAATGATTAACATTCTAATCTATTTATAGGGGAGGATTAGGGAGTGCTTAGGAAGCTTTCTCCCCTCTTTCATCTTTTCCTTAATTGCAAGCTTAAGTCCTTGATCTTCTTAATCCTTTGTTAATCTTCTTAATACTTGGACTTTAATGACTTGTCACGGGATTTCTTTGAACTCGTCTTGTAATTCTTCAATAAATTAGACTTGAGTTCTTCGGCTTTTGGTAAACTTCCGTCTTTTGACTTTTTCTTCGATAAATCTTCAGAATTTGTCTTGGACTTCCGTTCTTTTTGCACTCTTGACTTCTTGACTTCGTCTTTCGTCTTTTTCTTTGATAAAAGCCCGTGAATGCCCGTGTTTTCACCACTTTTCACCTTTTCGTCCTAAATCACAACAAAAACACAAACCACGCATAATTCCGACATAAATGACATAAAATACACGTTTTGGCTCGGTTAATATTGTAATTAAGTGGTAAAAAGGATGGGTGTTTACACACCTATCAAATCCCCTACACTTGACCATTGCAATGTCCTCATGCAATGCATTAGTTACAAAGCATGTTTACACTTTTCATCAAAATCAATCCACCTTGGCCTTTATTAAAGAGATAGAAAACTATAAACATTCAAAGTAAAGAAATAAAAAACATACCTTGGGTTTTGGAAATGTCATGAATGATCATCATCCTCAAGTTCTCACTTTCTCCAAACCAAGCTTAAAAACGAGATCATTGTTATTATAAGTTAGCAAACTAACACGAACTCATGTGGGCCAATTATTTACTTAGACTCCCTTATTCCTAGGTGTATCTCTTATATTTTATTGTTGTCTTGAATGATCACGAGGATGCATTGTTGACTTATTTCGATAGTTATTTAGGCCGAAAATAAAGTGAACAACTTAATCAATAGTTAGCTAAAGGACAAAATCTTTTAAAACTGCTTCTCGAGACCTCAAAAAGTTCATATCTTGGCATAACTCGCTTCGCGATTTGAGACCTTTCTCGGACCGATATTTGGCAGCGACTTCATACTTCAAATCTTGAGAGACGTTCATGAAATAATGGTCTTCTCTTCATAATTGGAGTTTCTTCACTTGAAGTTTTGAGAGATTCTTCATATTTGGACCACGACTTCTTCATTCTTCTCCAATCTTTATTTTGGACTTTGATATACAACGATCCGCCTCCTTTTTGGACTTGGATCTATTTATCCTCATACCTTGTTAGGGCCTTTTTGGATAGACTTCTCCATGATCTTTAGGGGAGTATTTGCTTTTCGTCGTGTGTCTCGATCCTTCATATTGATCTTTGATAAATGATTCTTCACATCACTTGGGATCTTTAGCAACAAAATGTAGCCCTCATGTCTTGTTAGGACCTTTTTGGACTCGCCAATCTTCGCATCCCGCTTCAATAAGTTATGACTTGGCTATGAACTCTAATCCATACCGAGCAACTTTTAAACGATCTTGGCCTAGAAGCTAAGTAACTTTTCAAATCGTACAACCTTATTTATTGCAGATAAATTTATTAGCAAGCGATGGGAGAATAGGCTTATAATTAACTCACATAAATTCACGAAAGAATACCAAACTTATAATTGACTCTATCATCTCTCGTTCTCCACAGTTTAAAATCTCAAGGAATGAGACTCGTGGATGCTTAGCCTATTAAATCAAAGTTTTGGGTTTTCGAGTCGCCTATAGGATCTTGCAAATTCTTAGACTTTTTCAAGTTTAGAAATCGCATTTTAAAGTTCCCTTGATAAACGACTCTCCAGGATCAATTATAGGAACTTGCGAAAAGTTCTTGTTCTTAACCCGTGAGAGTTAAGACTTTCGCGTTTTATAGCTCCCTATATAAAAGCCTAGCAAAACTTTACTTAAACACGTTAAGGATACTAGCTAGAGTAACTTAGATAAGTAAACTCGGGTTGAGTCAAAAGATTCACAACGTTTGAAAATTAAAACCACTTTATTAAAATTTATTCTAGTAAAGAAAGAAATAACTATACAAAGGTAAAAACTAATGGGCCAAAATAGATCAAAAATTTTTAAAAATGTCGAAAAATTGATTTTCCGGTTAAAATGAGGACAAATACAAGGAAAAGAGCCACTTAACTTCGATAGAAGTCCCCCCTACACTTAATATAAACATTGTCCTCAATGTTTAAGCATGTGGGAGTAAACTCCCTTACACTTAGGACATTGTGCACGTTGTTTAAATCTCGCTAAGGAAAAGACAACTAAAGAGATTCCTATTTTAATATTGAGAAAATATAAAATAGTGAATCGAAAAGAGTTTACGATAGAACCGGGAAGAAGGGAACACGGAATCACGGTTTGTCAAAAGTCATCAAGAGTGGATCATTGAGCGCTCGAATCCCTGAATAAGAGAGGAGAGGAAATAGCAAACACCAACGGGTCTCCCCTACACTTAGGATAAAGAAAGCTAAAAGATAATGCATGGGTTGCCTCCCAAGAAGCGCTTGATTTTTGATTACCGAGTCGTGAGCCTGACTCGACCTTGATTATCATAGTAAGAAGCATGAAACATATCCACCGGGATCAAAGATATAGTTTTCGTCCATCAAATAGCACAAGCTTAAGGCGAACAAGGCAAGCCAAAGAAGAAGAGGCAAGGTTCCCTTAAGCAAAGATGGAGCACGGTGGAAGCAAGGGTGAAGTGGAGCAAGCAGATTTCCATAAGTTCCAAAGATATTTCCTTTTATTTCATCAGACGGATACTGAGATGGCTGAATAATATCGATACTGGGGTCGAACACCTTTTCCTTTAGGGGAAAATAGCACTCAGGCTCAGCAGAATGTGAAGAAGATCCGCGAAGAAAATGCACGACCTCGTCCTCAGAAGGTGGACAAAGAGGTGTTAAATCATATGTGCTGCGGATGTTGGTGTCGACCGGTTGCTTCTCCTTTGAAAGAATTTTCTTCAAATCCAAAGTAGGATCAAGACGATAATCTTCAAAGTCTAAAGGAGGAGCATCACTTTCATGAGGGAAGTAAGTATTAAGAAAAATAGAGAAGTCTTCCTCAAATGAGTAATCATCCAAAGTAGGATTTAGCATGGATGGCGGAGGATCTTCATAATGTGAAGAATCACTCGAAAGAGTATCAGCCTCATCAAAATCATCATATGTGGGCATGTCGGGATACTCGGAAGTACAATCATCATAATCATCCGTATCTGAGCTAGAATCATCATCATAAGCATCAAAGATCGGTGGAGAATCATAAATGGGTGAAGGTTCCAAATTGGAGAGAGAATCATCCACATCATCTTGAAAAAGTGGATTATCAATGCAAGACTCGAATAGAGGATTGTTGTAGATGACAAAATCATCGAGCACATTAATCATATTCGCAGATTCTCGTCCATAGGATTTGCTTGTAAGCTTTCCTATTTTAAACACTTGTGCATCATCCCCGACTCTTAAGATGAGCTCACCTTCGGCAACATCAACTAGAGCTCGTCCGGTTCTCAAGAATGGCCGACCAAGTATTAAAGGAATACGAGGGTCCATTTCATAATCAACAACCACAAAGTCGACCGGAAAAGTAAAGGTGCCAACTTTAATGAACACGTCTTCGGCAATACCAACAGGGTAAGCGAGAGTGCGATTTGCAAGCTCAAGAGTCATCTTTGTTGGAGTAAGGTCGGGCAATGATAGTGTTTTCCAAACACTCAAAGGCATAAGATTAATACTGGCCCCGAGATCAGCTAGGGCAGTAAATTCTTCACTTTTGTTGAAAATGCAAGGCAACACAAAACGACCAGGATCTCCAAGCTTTTCCGGAAGTTCTTTAAGAATAACTGCAGAACAGTTTTCATTTAAGCGTGTGTTGGCAAGCTCAATCAACTTCTCCTTCTTGTTAACAAATTCCTTAAATGCTTTGACAAATTTCGGCATGTGGACAAGTGCTTCAACAAGGCTAATGCTGAAATTCATTTGAGAGATCATCTTCAAATAATTTGACATTTGACAGTCATTCTTGGTGAGCATTGTGGTCTTGCCTAGCCGTGAAGGATAAGGGATATTGGGTTTGGGTGGTGAAGGTGCAGGTGTAGGTAAAGGTTGAGATGTTGAAGGGTTCTTCTTTGGAACATCGTCATGACGAGGCGGAGACGGTAATGGTGCACTAATACTAGGTGTAGGAGGAGTAGGGATAAATGGTGGTGGAGGAGGTGTAGATGACGGGGGTGGGATAGGTGGTCCTACTATGGTAACTCCACTACGGGTAGTAATAGCACTCACATTAGCTCGCGAATTGGTGACGGTGTTTGAAGGTAGAGAACTCGAAGTAGAAGGTTGAGTTGTGGGCAAGAAACTAGCCAACATATTCTTTATATCATTCGTTTGATTGCTGAAGGAGGATTGGATATTATCTCGAAGCTCGGATCTTATTTCATTTCCTTGCTTGGTGATATCTCCTTTCAAATTGATAATTTGGATCTGTAGATTCTTGATTTGCTCACCTTGGGTTCTCATTATGGCTTCAACATCCGGGTTAATGGGTGGGGTTTGTTGAGCGGGTGGGTGATAAGGATTAGAAGCTTTTGGTGGGATTTGGTTGCTTCTATTGTAGTTGTTGGCGGGGTTTTGGTTTTGAGGAGAAAAACCGGGTGAAAGGTAGTTGTTTGACCGGTAACTCAGCAAATTTCTATCCCCTTGAGGTCGAACTTGGTAATTTTCCGGTGAATAATTACAATAAGCTGCATACACGTTTTCCGGATTTCCTTGAGTAGAAGGACAATCAGTGTATGAGTGTGGACCGCCGCATGTCTCACAAGAAGGTGCAACCGCTTTAACTTGATGTTGTTGGTTTGTAGCGAGAAGCAAGATATTTTTGTTCATTTCGGTCATCATGCGGGTGAATTCGGTCATGTCGGGGCTTGCTGAAGTAGAAGAAACATTGACTCTCGGGTTGTTCCTTGAAGAAGCGGAGGAATCCCAGTTTTTGTGGTGAGTAGTCATGTTTTCAATAAGTTCTCTACACTCCTCGGGTCTCCTTTTCATAAATGTGCCACCGACGGCTGCATTAATCGTATCACGATCTCGAAAAGTCAAACCGTTGTAGAAAGTATCAATCAATGTGACTGGAAGCATGTTGTGGTTTGGACAACGATCGATCAATACATTATATCTTTCCCAAGCATCAAAGAGAGATTCATCGAGATCTTGCATGAAACCGCTGACTTGATTGCGAAGGCTCGTGCCCATGGATGGTGGAAAGTAGCGCGACAAAAAGCGTTGAGTCATGTCATCCCAAGTGTGAATTGAATTCTTCGGGAGACGATCAAACCATTTCTCGGCGTGGTGTGATAAAGTATGTGGAAAGAGTTGAAGGCGTAGAACATCCATTGTGGCACCGGGCAACTTCATGCTTTGGGTGATTGTAATGAAATTGTCGAGGTGTTTGTTGGCATCATCATCAGGCATTCCGGCGAATGGATTAGTTTGCACTTGCTGAATCATGTGGTGCTTCAACGAAAACTCCGGAGCCATGATTTGCATCGGCGCAATCGGTCCTCCTCGTCCAAACATTGTTGGTTGACAAAGCTCCTCCATTGTTCGAAGATCGGGCTGTGGAAGAACATTGTTGTTGTTATTATTGAGGTGCGGTGGATTATTATTGTTGACACCTGCCACACTTAAATCTTCTCGAGTCTCGGGCTCTTGATAATTAGAAGATCTAGTACGCATACACCTACAAAGGCAAAAGAAAACAATACCAAACACAAAGACAATATATATACACAATAAAAATAAAATCTTTTTGGATCTTTGAAATTTTTAATTTTTATGGATTTTTTTAACAATTTTTTAATTTTTATGGTTTTTTGAATTTTTTAAGCAAGAAAATAACGCTCACAAGTGAACGGATCCCAAAAAGCAACGCGTCTTTCACAGAAAACCGTTAATCTTTACGAAAAGAGCCGGCAGCGGCGCCTGAAACTAAGATTTTTAATCCCTTTTTATATTACTATTATCGTCCTCGACTCACCCGAATTGATTAGCAATTATCGTAACGACTCAATTTGTTTTTGGTAATGATATATTTGTATTTTTAAGCTAAAATCTATTTAAAAGAAAACTTTTTTATCTAATGTGAAAATTAATCTAGTTAAAACTATTTAAAATAAAACCTATTTTAATTCTATTTAATCTAATTTAAAAATTAAAACTAATTTAAATAAATCTATTTTAAAACTAATTGAAAATATAAAACTTAACAAGAATAAAAATTTAAATCTAATTTAAAAATATAAAACTTTAAAACTAATAATGACTTTTTAAATAAAATCTGTTTTGAAAATAAAACTAAAACCTAATTAATTTTAAACTAAAAACTTTAATTAAACTAAATTTAAATCTAATAAAATTTAAACTAATTTTAAAAGTAATTAAAAATTAAAATGTATTTTTTTTATCTTTTTATTAAAAAAAAAAACGAATTAAAATAAAACTTTCTAATTAAATTTTAAATAAACTAAAAACATATTATTAAACTTAATTTAAACTGACAGAAATTAATTGCCTATATTAATCTAAAAACGCAATAAGAAACACAAAGAGAGTGATAGCACAAGTGGTTGGTGCTTTTGTCTGGTATGCGAGAGGTCTGGGGGTCAAACCCCAGCCCAGACGAAATTTTATCTAATATTTTTGTTTAATGTAGAATTTTTGGAAGTAAGATAATCAGACCAAAAAGTCTGAGTTAAATTGCAGGAATAAAACAAGCAAAACAAATTAGTCACCCTACTAAACTGATTAAGCTGTTAACATACGAAAATGAAGAAGCAGATAAGCCAACTAACTATAAAAGCAAACTGAATAAGCATTTTCAAATCTCATAAATCTAGCAGAAAAATTATCCTAATAAGCAAATTCTAATAAGCAACTAACTAAACCGAAATGAGCTGATCAGACCAAATAAGCAACAAACTAAATCAACTAGGCTACCTATAAGCCGATAACTAAAGCAAGTCCAACAATAAGCAACCAAATAACCTGAGATAAGCTAAAACTAAATAAGCTACTAAAAAAAAGCAAATAAGCTTAGACAAATAAACTATAAAGCAAAACAAATAAGCTAAAAGGGAGAATCAAATAAGCAAGCAAACAAATAATCTACTAAAATATAAACAAAACAAGCAGAATAAAATCCTAATAAGTAAATCCTAATAAACTTAAATAAATTCAATCAAATAAATCAAATAAACTAAACAGTAACAAAAACAAATTCAAGCAGATTCAAACAAACAAATCTAAAGCAGATTTATAACCTAATAACAATCCAAAGCAAGAAAAATAAAAGGAATAAGAACCCGGTGACGAAACCATTGGGAAGAAGACTGAAGCGCTGAGCCGTCTTATCATTGAGACCAAATGAACAAAACACCACCGTTAATCATCCGCATCACCAGCTTCGATCCAAGTACTCCACTCGAACCAAAAATCGAACCGAGAATAGTGACACTTCAAGTAGTAACTCTATATTCATCTATTTATTATAATACCTTTATTTTATTTTATTTTTTTTTTTTTTAATTCGAATATAAACTAACAGTAACAAAAAAAAAATATAGATTAAGGCAAAATTATATTTGACTGAAAATAATAAATTGAGACGAATTAATAAATAAAAATGAACTTTTCATTAAGAATCAAAAGAGTACAAAACTGGAATTAAAAATACAATAAACCTATCACTAAACTAATTTGCTGAAAATTTAAATCTAAATTTATCCTACTCCTAAATTTAATTAATTAAAAACTGAAAAAATAAAGTAATGAAAAGCTTCCTGTTGAATTACAAGTGAAGGGGTTTTATAGAGAAACCCTCAAACTATTTTTTTCTTGGAGCCTACGGCTTGAAATCTCGACCGTTCTTCCAATCTTCTCTTTCTTCTTTCTTGATCTAATGGTTGTAATCACTCTTGCCCACGGATTGCCAGGGTGTATTTAATTTGATTGGAGGATATGAGGACCACTGGTGATGTGCGAAAAACTTGGGGAATTAATTCCCAAGTGCGTGAATTGCACGTGTCTTGAACAAGAGAAGAAAAGCCCCAATTTTTACTCATGGTTTTTTACTGATCCGAAAATTAGGGTTGGCATGTGGTGGTGACTGTGAGAGAAAAGTGGGAGAGAAAGAAACACAGTAACATTGAATGTATCTTGTTATTATTGAAATTAAAAGTGTGGGTGGTGGGTAAATGGGTTTATTAAATGTAAATGGGGTGAGGTGTTAATAGGGTAAAAGGGTGTACACGTGGGGGGAAAGTGATGGGGGTTACGTTATATTCATTAAGTGGGTAGGTGGGGTAAAACAATAAATCGTTTTATTTATTTCTTTATTATGGGATAGACGTGTTTGAAAACACGTGTGTGGGGGTTGAAATATATGTGATATTGTGGAGTTGACTGGGATACAAAAGGTTTGAATGGAGTATATTGAGAGTTGACTGGGAACACAACTTATCAATATTTGATATAGCCACTAATTCTTTAGCCAAAAGGCCTGGCCCAATTGCATTCATCCGTCCTAGATTTTTCATCAAATGGGCTTTAAGCCCAAGTTACCAAACAATTCAATCTGTTTTTGGGCTATATGGGCTTATTTGAGAAAATGGTTCCTTTTAGCTTATGTTAATGGGCTTTTGAGCCCATTAATCCAAATGTGGGTCCCACAAGCCCGAATATCTTCTAAAAAATTAAATCCGCCAATAACGAGCTCGATTTCGGCTTTTGTCAATCTTTTCTTTAAAACCGTGTCGGTTCAGCCGGTTTTCGTGATCTTGGCACACTTTTGGTCTTTTGATCTTGTCTTCGACTCTTTCTTGACTTTTCTTCGATATTTGACCGTGAAATCCCGTGTTTTCTCTTCTTTTGATCATTTGTACCTATTTAAACACAAGAACACAAAACCACGCGTAATTCCGACATTTATAATATAAAACACATGATTAGGTCTTGTTTTTCCTTGATTTTAGTGGCAAAAGGATAAGTGTTTACACACTTATTAAATCCCCTACACTTGACCATTGTAATGACCCCATGCAATGCATAGTTTTAAAGCATAAAGTTACATTTTTCTCATAATTAACCCATCTTGGCCTTTATTAATATTACTACTATTACTACGACGAAAAGATAAAAACTTTAAAGGAGACAAAAATTAAATTTTATTAACTTGGAAATTATTAGATGGAAGAAACTCGTAAAGAAATCTAAGACTTGAATTAGGGTTTAGGTGTCACGAATATTAATCACCCTCAAGTTTCACGTTCCCCATACCAAGCTCAAAAACGAGATCATTGTTTACTACAAGTTAGCACCACAAACACATACTCATGTGGTTTAGTTAATCACTTAGACCCCCTTATTCCTACGGTGTATCTCTTATATTTTATTTTTGTCTTAAATGATCACGATGATGCATTTTTGACTTATTTCGATAATTTATTAAGGCCGAAAATAAAGTGGGACGATTTAATCAATAGTTAGCTAAAGGACAAAATCTTTTAAAACGGCTTCTCGAAACCTCATAAAGTTCATATCTTGGCATAACTCGTTTCACGATTTGAGACCTTTCTCGGACCGATATTTGGCTTGTACTTCAAACTTCAAATCTTGAGAGACGATCTTGAAATTATGGTCTTCTCTTCATTTTGGTATACATCTTCATAAGGAGTGAAAGATGCTTCAAACGTTGACCACGACTTCTTCATTTATCCTCTTCTTTATTTAGGATTTTGATATACAACGATCCGCCTCCTTTTCGGACTTGGATCTATTTATCCTCATACCTTGTTAGGGTCTTTTTGGATAGACTTCTCCATGATCTTTAGGGGAGTAATTGCTTCTCGTCGTGTGTCTTGATCCATCATATTGATTTGGATTAATGATCTTCACGTCATCTTTGGATCTTTAGCAAAAAAAAGTGAATCCTCATGCCTTGTTAGGGCCTTTTTGGACTCGGGTATCCTCATGCCTTGTTAGGGCCTTTTTGGATAAGCCAATCTTCGCGTCCCGTTTCAATAAGTTATGCCTTGGCTATGAACTCTAATTAGTACCGAGCAACTTTTAAACGATATTGTGCTAGAAGCTAAGTAACCTTTTAAATCGTACAACCTTATTTATTGCAATTATATTTATTAACAAGTGATGGGAGAAAAAGTTCATAACTAACTCACATAAGTTAATGAAAGAATACCGAACTTATAATTAACTCTATCATCTCTCGTTCTCCACAATTTAAAATCTTAAGGAATGAGACTCGTGGATGCTTAGCCTAATAAACCAATTAAGGTCCATATGGTTAAGGATACTAGCTAGAGTAAACTTAGATAAGTAAACTCGGGTTGAGTCAAAATATTCACGAGGGGCCTAATATATCAAAGATATCTAAACTTGTTAAAACCATTTTATTTATTTATTTATTTTGACTTTATTCTTGAAAAGGAAATATAAATAAGATGCGATGACAAAAAGAAAATAAAATAAAAGAAAAATACTACAAGGCCAAAATAGATCAAAAATTTGAAAAACGTTGAAAATTTTTAAAAATTTTCCGGTAAAAATGGGGTCAAATTCATGGAAAAGGCCACTAAAATTCGATAGAAGGCCCCCTACACTTAATATAAACATTGTCCTCAATGTTTAAGCATGTGGGAGAATAAACTCCCCTACACTTAGGACATTGAGTACGTTGTTTAAAATCGAGCTAAGGAAAGGACAACTAAAGTGATTACATTTATTCGTTTTATTTATATACAAGATTGAATCACAATAGCAAAAACTTATCGAAGGAACCGGGTACACGGGTAACACGGGAACACGGGTCTTGTCAAAAGTACCAAAAGTGGATCATCAAAGCACATGTACCTACACAATCACAACACACAAACAAACAACCTACACGGCTCCCCCTACACTTATTCTAGAAAATAGATAGAAAAATAGATAGGTCATCGGGTTGCCTCCCGAGAAGCGCTTGTTTTTGTTAACCGAGTCACGAGCCTGACTCGACCCCGAATTAAATGGTCCATGGGGAAGCCTCGAATGTTATACCGGGATCAAAAATCTTATCCTCGGTCCCGGAGGAACATAATAAATGAGAGGCAGGAGGATAAGTCATAAAAGGTAGAAAAGTCCTCTCGACATAAGAAAAGTAAGTGAAGTCGTGATCCACGGGAGGTGGGGTGGGTAAAGCCGTAAATGTATCAATCAAAGAATGGTCAATGTCACCTCCCGGGTCAAAGCACTCATCCTCATTTCCCGGTATGAAATGAGGAGAGTAAAGGCGATACATCACTTGCTTGGGTGTGCACGCGGTAGGACGGGGTGGCAACATAATATGAGAAATATCAGAGGACATGTCTACCACCCGCGTTACCTCACCAGACCGAATCAAACGGAAACTAGTGTCAAATCTCTCCACCTCCTCTATGATGGGAGGTGGCATGGCTAACAAAGGATGCTCATCAATAGCAATAGAGTCGGAGCTATCAATGTCCTCAATCCCCTCTTCAAAGAGAGGATTCACGTCACTAGAGATGTAGGCGTCATCAAAATCAAATAAAGGGTTCGAATAAATCTTGAAATTTTCCTTCGGAACGTCTTCATCGGATAGTGACTCGTCATCACTAGAAGTAAAATCATCATCGAGATCAAAAATGGGATTAGAGAAAGCCAAAGAATCGTCTCCCAAGATGTCGGTGGGAGGTAATGAGTCATTACTAGAAAGAGATTCACACTCATCGTCACTATCGGAAGCAACCGTAGGCTCACTTTGGATTGGAACAAGAGTCTCGTCACAAGGAATAGTGATAAGACCCTCATCCCCCATGATGAGAGAGGCATCGGGCTCCGTAGTAGAATAATCGAGAATAGGAGTGGTAGAATCCTTAGGCTCGAGAGCCGGCAAGTCGAGAGAAGGAATTACAATTGCACTAGGACATTGAGCACAAAGATCATTCCATGAAATAGTATTCTCATCGTCATCATCATCATAATAGAAAGAATGCACAAGAGGCGGAGTATAATCACTAAGATTAGATACTTGCTCTTGTCGTTGTCGTTGTTGCTCCTCCAAAGTCTCGGTCAGTCGAATTAAGCCGTCATGAAGTTCCCAAAGAAGGGCTTTTCTTTCGTCATTCAAAGCATTGATTTGTTGAATTCTCTGAGAGGATTGATGATTGATGGTGGGATGTGGGGGTTCAAAATTTTGAAAACCGGAATTATAGCACGGATGTGGCTCATAATTCATCGGTTGACAATAAGAAGTATCGTGAGGGCCCCCACAATGATTGCAACACGGGTATTGAGAAAAACCCGGTTCATGTTGCGGATAGGGATGGTCATAGACGGGAGGTGGGGAGAAAGTATTGAAAGAGGAGAAGTACGAATTCGTTGAATTACAAAATGGACAAAATCCAAATTGTGTATTGTCGATATCAAAACCACACCGCTCACAAATACACCATTGACATGTTTGAAAACCATGCCATGGTCTCCCACACCGAACGCAAGACGAATCCATGAAGAATTAAAAATAAGAGGGGTTGAGAAAAAGAATTAAACACAATAGAGGATAAGGAAGAATATTTTTGTATTTTTTAGAAAAATATATATACAAGAAAAATCGAAAGAAATCGAAATAAAAATTAACACTAATACGTAATATTTTTGGTGTAATACTTTTAGGAAAAAGTATTACTTTTGGATTTTTTTAATTTTTTTTTGGTGCAATTCTTAGGAAAGAAATTGCTTTTGTGATTTTTTTTTTTTTTTTTTTTTTTTTTAATTTTTGTATTTTTAAGTTTTTGATTTTTTTTTTTTTTTTTTGATTTTTTGTGTGCAAGAAAATTGACGTTCAAGAAGAACGGATCCCAAAATCCAAACGTCTTCACGAAAAATCGTCAATCGTACGAGCGAAGCGGCAGCGGCGCCATTTTGAAACTAAGATTTTTAATCCCTTTTTATATTACTATTATCGTCCTCGACTCACCCGAATTGATTAGCAATTATCGTAACGACTCAATTTGTTTTTGGTAATGATATATTTGTATTTTTAAGCTAAAATCTATTTAAAAGAAAACCTTTTTATCTAATGTGAAAATTAATCTAGTTAAAACTATTTAAAATAAAACCTATTTTAATTCTATTTAATCTAATTTAAAAATTAAAACTAATTTAAATAAATCTATTTTAAAACTAATTGAAAATATAAAACTTAACAAGAATAAAAATTTAAATCTAATTTAAAAATATAAAACTTTAAAACTAATAATGACTTTTTAAATAAAATCTATTTTGAAAATAAAACTAAAACCTAATTAATTTTAAACTAAAAACTTTAATTAAACTAAATTTAAATCTAATAAAATTTAAACTAATTTTAAAAGTAATTAAAAATTAAAATGTATTTTTTTTATCTTTTTATTAAAAAAAAAACGAATTAAAATAAAACTTTCTAATTAAATTTTAAATAAACTAAAAACATATTATTAAACTTAATTTAAACTGACAGAAATTAATTGCCTATATTAATCTAAAAACGCAATAAGAAACACAAAGAGAGTGATAGCACAAGTGGTTGGTGCTTTTGTCTGGTATGCGAGAGGTCTGGGGGTCAAACCCCAGCCCAGACGAAATTTTATCTAATATTTTTGTTTAATGTAGAATTTTTGGAAGTAAGATAATCAGACCAAAAAGTCTGAGTTAAATTGCAGGAATAAAACAAGCAAAACAAATTAGTCACCCTACTAAACTGATTAAGCTGTTAACATACGAAAATGAAGAAGCAGATAAGCCAAATAACTATAAAAGCAAACTGAATAAGCATTTTCAAATCTCATAAATCTAGCAGAAAAATTATCCTAATAAGCAAATTCTAATAAGCAACTAACTAAACCGAAATGAGCTGATCAGACCAAATAAGCAACAAACTAAATCAACTAGGCTACCTATAAGCCGATAACTAAAGCAAGTCCAACAATAAGCAACCAAATAACCTGAGATAAGCTAAAACTAAATAAGCTACTAAAAAAAAAGCAAATAAGCTTAGACAAATAAACTATAAAGCAAAACAAATAAGCTAAAAGGGAGAATCAAATAAGCAAGCAAACAAATAATCTACTAAAATATAAACAAAACAAGCAGAATAAAATCCTAATAAGTAAATCCTAATAAACTTAAATAAATTCAATCAAATAAATCAAATAAACTAAACAGTAACAAAAACAAATTCAAGCAGATTCAAACAAACAAATCTAAAGCAGATTTATAACCTAATAACAATCCAAAGCAAGAAAAATAAAAGGAATAAGAACCCGGTGACGAAACCATTGGGAAGAAGACTGAAGCGCTGAGCCGTCTTATCATTGAGACCAAACGAACAAAACACCACCGTTAATCATCCGCATCACCAGCTTCGATCCAAGTACTCCACTCGAACCAAAAATCGAACCGAGAATAGTGACACTTCAAGCAGTAACTCTATATTCATCTATTTATTATAATACCTTTATATTTTTTTTTTTAATTCGAATATAAACTAACAGTAACAAAAAAAAAATATAGATTAAGGCAAAATTATATTTGACTGAAAATAATAAATTGAGACGAATTAATAAATAAAAATGAACTTTTCATTAAGAATCAAAAGAGTACAAAACTGGAATTAAAAATACAATAAACCTATCACTAAACTAATTTGCTGAAAATTTAAATCTAAATTTATCCTACTCCTAAATTTAATTAATTAAAAACTGAAAAAATAAAGTAATGAAAAGCTTCCTGTTGAATTACAAGTGAAGGGGTTTTATAGAGAAACCCTCAAACTATTTTTTTCTTGGAGCATACGGCTTGAAATCTCGACCGTTCTTCCAATCTTCTCTTTCTTCTTTCTTGATCTAATGGTTGTAATCACTCTTGCCCACGGATTGCCAGGGTGTATTTAATTTGATTGGAGGATATGAGGACCACTGGTGATGTGCGAAAAACTTGGGGAATTAATTCCCAAGTGCGTGAATTGCACGTGTCTTGAACAAGAGAAGAAAAGCCCCAATTTTTACTCATGGTTTTTTACTGATCCGAAAATTAGGGTTGGCATGTGGTGGTGACTGTGAGAGAAAAGTGGGAGAGAAAGAAACACAATAACATTGAATGTATCTTGTTATTATTGAAATTAAAAGTGTGGGTGGTGGGTAAATGGGTTTATTAAATGTAAATGGGGTGAGGTGTTAATAGGGTAAAAGGGTGTACACGTGGGGGGAAAGTGATGGGGGTTACGTTATATTCATTAAGTGGGTAGGTGGGGTAAAACAATAAATCGTTTTATTTATTTCTTTATTATGGGATAGACGTGTTTGAAAACACGTGTGTGGGGGTTGAAATATATGTGATATTGTGGAGTTGACTGGGATACAAAAGGTTTGAATGGAGTATATTGAGAGTTGACTGGGAACACAACTTATCAATATTTGATATAGCCACTAATTCTTTAGCCAAAAGGCCTGGCCCAATTGCATTCATCCGTCCTAGATTTTTCATCAAATGGGCTTTAAGCCCAAGTTACCAAACAATTCAATCTGTTTTTGGGCTATATGGGCTTATTTGAGAAAATGGTTCCTTTTAGCTTATGTTAATGGGCTTTTGAGCCCATTAATCCAAATGTGGGTCCCACAAGCCCGAATATCTTCTAAAAAATTAAATCCGCCAATAACGAGCTCGATTTCGGCTTTTGTCGATCTTTTCTTTAAAACCGTGTCGGTTCAGCCGGTTTTCGTGATCTTGGCACACTTTTGGTCTTTTGATCTTGTCTTCGACTCTTTCTTGACTTTTCTTCGATATTTGACCGTAAAATCCCGTGTTTTCTCTTCTTTTGATCATTTGTACCTATTTAAACACAAGAACACAAAACCACGCGTAATTCCGACATTTATAATATAAAACACATGATTAGGTCTTGTTTTTCCTTTATTTTAGTGGCAAAAGGATAAGTGTTTACACACTTATTAGCGCCATTTAATACAAGGCTTTTGGCCAGGTAAAACGTTCGTTGATGTATGTCTCTTCGAATTGAAAACTGGGTTAACTATGCGACTCAGTCGTTCTTTGGTGAAACAAATAGTTGTGTCGTTGTAGTAATTAAATGTGCAAGACATAAAAGTAAAATGACGTTGTAAAGTAAAGCTAAATCTAATTTAAAATAAAAGGCAGATATTTAAAAGCGTGACGAAAATTAAAAGGCACTAAACGTAAATAACACAAACTTAAATCTATCTAAGGCAAATAAACTTAAAACGCAACTAAAACTTAAAACTAAGGCAAGGCTAAAATAAATCTAAGGCAAGTAATCTTAAAGTGCGACTAAATAAAAAGGCGGGAAAAATAAAGCTTGAAAATTAAAAACAGTAACTTAAAAGAACGTGAAAAAAATAGCTCATCCGGAATAAACCTTCGTTCGGAATAATCACTCATCCGGAATGTCACCTTCGTTCGGAATGATTCTTCTTCACTCGGAATATTCACCAAAATCCTTGATCCGGAATAAATCCTTTATCCGGAATATGTCACTTATCCGGAATAAAGTCTTGATTCGGAATGTTGGTCCTTGATCCAGAATGTTGTTGATCCGGAATAATATTCCGAATAGAACTCCTTGATCCGGAATATGTCACTTATTCCGGATGGAAGCCCTTGATCCGGAATATCTCCTTGATCCGGAATGTTAGGTTGATTCAGAATGTCTGATATTCCGGATGAACCGTTTGATCCGGAATAATAAATTATTCCGAATAAACTAATTGATCCGGAATGTTCTTGCTGATCCGGAATAACTTCCTTGATCCGGAATATTGGATATTCCGGATGAATCACCTTGGCTGAACCCTTGATCCGGAATGTTGAAGATTCCGAATAAAGCACTTTGATCCGGAATAATTAATTATTCCGGATGAACGACTTTGATACGGAATATTTTCAGCAAACACCTTCACACGGAATAACTTTTGGCCTTTGATCCGGAATGTTTCCTGGGAACAGTAAGCAGACAAGCGAAGAACAAGGGATACAAGGATAATACGGATCTAATAAAATCTAAACAAAATCAACCACAAGATTAAATCAAACTAAACAAATAACATCTATTAATCATAAACAAACAAACCAAATCAATCAAACTAACAAATATAATCAAAATAATCAAAACCCACTTTAATCAAAATAAAAAACACAAGAACATAAACATGAACATAAACATAAAAATCAAAGATTAAAGAAAGGTAGATAAGAGATGAACAATAAAGTAAAGATTGACAATAATTAAAAGAAATCTTACTTGAAATTAAATGTATTTAAGGTGCAAGACAAGTATTTAAATTGGACAAGAAATTAAATGACATGTATTTAAATGTGCAAGGTAATTAAAATGGAAGAAATAGTTTGTCAAGCTATCCAACCAAATGAAATGATTAACATCCTAATCTATTTATAGGGGAGGATTAGGGAGTGCTTAGGAAGCTTCCTCCCCTCTTTCATCTTTTCCTTAATTGCAAGCTTAAGTCCTTGATCTTCTTAATCCTTTGTTAATCTTCTTAATACTTGGACTTTAATGACTTGTCACGGGATTTCTTTGAACTCGTCTTGTAATTCTTCAATAAATTGAACTTGAGTTCTTCGGCTTTTGGTGAACTTCCGTCTTTTGACTTTTTCTTAGATAAATCTTTAGAATTTGTCTTGGACTTCCGTTCTTTTTGCACTCTTGACTTCTTGACTTCGTCTTTCGTCTTTTTCTTTGATAAAAGCCCGTGAATGCCCGTGTTTTCACCACTTTTCACCTTTTCGTCCTAAATCACAACAAAAACACAAACCACGCATAATTCCGACATAAATGACATAAAATACACGTTTTGGCTCGGTTAATATTGTAATTAAGTGGTAAAAAGGATGGGTATTTACACACTTATCACGTGTCATCAACAACCTCTTTTTCAGTGGGACGCACGGCTGACGCTAGTGTAGGGTTGAGAACATCCGTCGCAGATGGTCGGGGTCGTCACGATGACTTCCTCATCTAGGTCAATCACCTTTTTCGCCGTCTCGGCTGCAGTGCTTCCCCCGACCTTGGATGGTCCTTTCTAAGGCTCTTAGCTGGGGTGTTGTATATGTAAGGGTTGCTCATATATCAACACAATGGTTGGTAAGTTCATAGGTTTAATTAAATGTAACAGTCAAGATAAACCGCAAAATATGAAGTATTTTAGGTTGTTGAGGATCAAATGAGGGTTTTCTTGGTGGTGATGGTTGTCCGAAATTCTCAAAAGAGAAAAAAAGGTGTTTAAATGTTTGTTATTTGATATATGAGGAGTGTATGTTATATGTTAGTCAAATGAAAACATTTACATGTAATCTCTTACTCATTTGCCTACAAGTGTATGCATACAAAATATGTATATTGACTAATCAAGGAAGATTCTAGAACCCATGTGGGTTTGTTTAGATGTGTTGGCAAAAAGAGGAGGGGGTAAATGGTTTTCAAATTTTATCATAGTAAAAGTATATATTTAATGGTAAAAAGTTAATTAGTAAAAAGGTAAATTAGGATTTTAGGTTTAGAATATATAATTAACATAATATAGGATATTAGTTAGGGTTTATAAAATAAAATATTATTTTAACGCACTTATTTACATGCATGCATGATATGCCGGAAAGTAAAAACGCAATTAGTTCAAGTAAAACCATAACACAGTTAATCATAGACGCTTTAAGCACATAAATTCACGTATCGTAAAAATAATCTAGAAAACATGAATATTGACCGTAAGAGCACGGAATCAATCTGACACACTTACAGTCTTCAAAAAAAGGTAGACTGAGCATAGTCTGTAGATGTACACGTCCGCAAGCGTTTTCATACAACACTAGAAAGCTTCCCGGTAAATAAGAAAATTAAGCATATCACTACAAATTAAAAAGTCAATGGAAAAGACTATAATTAACTAGTGAGGAAAATTACCGATTGTTATAATCTTCCCTCGTTAAAAAGGCTTCATCCCGAAGCTTAGAGTGTGTTATCGATACGAGGATCGGTAAACAAGTGTGCATATTTCTTGCAAAATTGATCTTCATGCTCCAAGGTGAATTCAGGTCCACTCCTAGAATTCCACCTATCTTTATAATCCGAATCTGGATTTGGTTTAATTGCTTGACTTCACGGTCCATGATTTCAACGAGTTCTTCGACAGAGTGCAATTTGTTGTTAACTTGGATCTCCTCCAACAGAATGACAAGTGCTTCATCAGAAAGACACTTCTTCAAATTGGAGACGTGAAAAGTACTGTGTACGTGGCTAAGTGCTTGTAGTAGCTCAAGCCTATATGCTACCGATCCAACCTTTTCCAAAATCTTGAAAGTTCCAATGTAACAGGAATTCAACTTCACTCGTTTTTTAAAACGTATCATACATTTCTAAGATGAATACCTTCAGCATGTTACCCGATCTTTTGAAAAGTATCACAATTTTAGAAAGCATAGAAAGCCAATCATAATTTGACCTGACATTTCCTTTCTTTCTATTAAAAAATTTGTAAATGCAAATATCTCACTAAAACGATATTTACGTTTTAATCATGCTTAACGTTTTGTTAATGACATAAGATCAAACATATTTCTATGTTTGAATTACAAGCAACATATAAGTCTTTTTAATCCACGAACTTATATTCTAAACTTTTGTAAAAAGTTTACATAATTTATATAACTTAAAATAGAAAAATAAAATGGACCAAATGATGACTTTGACCTCCTTATGTATGATATACAAAGTCAACTTAACCCAAATACATTGCTTGCTTGTGATCTTGGACAAACATTTATGAGGCAACAAAAGTTAGACCCGACGGACCTGGCCGAACCCCTGGGTAAGGGGACCGACGAGTTCCGTGCCTGTCTGATGTTTGCCTATAAATACCAAGCTTTGTCCAAGCTTAATCTTCACCCCTTATCTATCTTTTCTCTCTATATTCTCTGCATATATCTAACTCTCTTACATCACTCTTGTCGATTCTTTTCTCTCTTGTGATTTAGATCTTTGTGTATTTCAAGATCGGTTACGAGAAATATCTATTCTAAGCTTTGATCCTTCAAGGCATCACTTTGTGTGAATGTGTTAAGTGTTACCTATACAATCACCATTGTTGTACTCATTCATCTACCTACTTATATAATAGTGTGGTTGGTGTTATAAACCACAAGTGTATAGTGTATAAGGCGTTGTTGTGCCTTTGTAAAGAACACGACATTCTAGCTTAGGTGTCATTAAAGATTGTAAGCTTAAGTGTGAAGGTTTATCCACCGGTGTACAGGAGATTCATTTACTAGTGAAGTATAACTCTCGAGTGGATACTCGAGGAATGGAAGTAGGGTCAAGATAAGTGAGATCTTGCTAGGCTGAACCACTATAAATCATTGTGCATTGTGGTTTGTTTCTTTATTACTTCAAGTCTATTACTTTGCTAATTCACACTTCATCTATATCCATTCGCGATCACGAAAAAGTTTCAAAGCAACTAAAATTAATTGGTAAAAACTATTCAACCCCTTCTAGTTTTCTACAATCGGCATCAAGAGCTACGTACTCAAGATCTTTAAAGTATATTCTACTTTAAAACTTGAATCGATCCATGGATTCTGAAAATTACAAAGAAGGGTAATTTATGCAAAGACCATCACTCTTTGAAACCGATGGTTTTATATATTGGAAAAACCGTTTTGAAACTTACGTGAAGTCTAAGGATATAGATCTTTGGTATATAATAATTGAAGGTGATTATACACCAACAGTTAGAAATGTCACTACTAATCAATTTGAATCGGTTTTACGCGAAAAGCAAACCGATGATCAAAAGAAAATGTTGGCAAAAAATAATGATGCTTTACAATGCTCTATCTAAAAATGAGTATGAAAGGATCTTCATGTGTCAAACTGCCAAAGAAATTTGGCACTCACATATAGTCACACATCAAGGAAACTCGCAAGTCAAGGATAATAAAATTGATCTGCTTGTTCAACAATATGAGCAATTTTCTATCCTTGAAGAAGAGTCAATTGATGTGGGATTTGCTCGGTTTATGTAAAACCCGCTTTAAAATCCATGAAACATTAATTACATGCAATCACAGAGTCAATTAAAACGTTACGTAATTTTAATACTCGACATGTAACAAAATATTTAACGTTCATATTCAAGTATTTCGTATACTATTATTTATTCAGTAAAATAAATAATACTAGTCAGAATAATTACATAAATTAAGACACGAACTCACGAGACAAATAATAACACACGGATTGTTTTAAAAGTCGAAAACTAAAATACACTAGTGTGTGTGGGGGCCGCGAAAACAAAAAGGAAGAAAACATAAGGGGCCTTTTGCCCAGCCCGTTTATCAATTAACTTGTCAGGAGGGTTTACCACACTTTTCATTATTCCACATTTTCCAAGAAAACTAAAAACCCTAGCCACCTCTATTGTAGCCGCCAGGCTTGCATCAAGAAAAGGGGAGAGAAAGTTGGTTGATTTGATTTTGGGTTACGAGTATATGTTCGTGTTTTAATCGTTAACCATCACACGTTCGGTATATGATAAACTCTTAATCTTTTATTTATTTTCTTTCTTATGTTCATAATCATTGAAATAAATCATTAAAACACATTTATTAAGTAAATTAAACATGGTAATCGGGTTAAGCTTGGTTTTTGTTGATTGGCACGCAAACCGAGAGCCTCCATGTTCTCGGTGGTGGGTTCTGGACGAGCAGTCGCACCCCACAAGGGGGTCAATGCCTGTTTTGTGTCTCCAGCTGCAACACTCACAACCCCAACAGGGGCAGTTACCTTAAAACAGTGGAAACCGAGAGTATTGTGACTCTTGGTGGCTACTATGGTCACGGTAGGGGGAAATTGTCCAAACTAGTGGGAACCCGTGGCTACCAGTGGCAACCGGCATCAGTTCAAAGCTGCTGGCCGCCGGCTAAAAACTACAGCCGCCGATAGTGGCGGGCTGTGGTGGTTGGTTTAGTGTGTTGGTTGTTTTGCTAAGTGCGACCGAGACGTGGTCTCGGTAGGCTCGATATTTAGGGCTCGGGTACACGAGATTTTATTTTATTAAATTAGCTTTTAATTAATTTAATTAATTCTTAATCGCGTATTATTAATTAAATTACCAAGGACTCTTTTTATAATTATTTTAGTAAAATAATTCATGAAACTTAAGATATAATTATCAGATATAATTATTCATGAAACTTATATTATAATTATTTTACTACATGATGGACATGATTTAATTGAATTTAAAACCATACTTTGAATTATTTACACAAGTATGATTTTATTAAAGTTTTATTAGTACTAACCAAGCTCTATTATTAATTAATGATTCTTAATAAACCATGCCTTATATTATTAATTAATAATTATCATGATTAAGACTAAAGTATTTTATTTTATTAAACTTTACTATATTATGACAACGTGACTTATAAATTATGCCTATTTAAGCTCTCTTTTATTTTGGACTTATTAAGGAAGCTTATTATTAACTATGGAAACTTTCTATTTTTAGAAACTTAATATTTATGGAAACCTGCTATTTTTATAAGTTACTTATTATGATACTACAAGTATAATAACACAAGAATACATGAAATACATTAATCAGAAACACATGAAAACATGAATAACCTTAAGATATTGCATGAAACAGTAAAACAAGACAAGAACATGTAAAACAAGCTAGGAACACTTAGAACCAGCAAAGCATATAGTAATCAGACAACTCATTTACGTACCTTATTTATGTAGTATCCGTGAAGTCAGAGTAGATCCTTCAGCTTTCATTCCCACTTCATTAATGGACACGAGGTACGAATATTCCGTCCGTCAGTATGGACATTCCTTTCGTATACATGATTAGGATTCCCCGTTTACAGCTATCTGTTTTCCCCAATACCTTTATATTATTCAGATTATCAGTAATACTTATGTTTATTTTAAACTTCCTGAGCTATATACATACATGACCATGTCATCTAGTTACGGAGGTACCGTAACCATAACACTTGAGGCACTGGTGTTACGACTCTTTCGCGAGGGAGTGATTTCTCGTGGCGTCCCTTTAGTTTCACTTTGGCCATTATCAGTATTATCATGTGGGGTGTATCGGTGCATCCTAGTTTACAGCTTATAATTATCAGGTGAATGTGATGTGTGCTCTACATCCTTCACAAGGAGTTGATCCCTCCTACCCAGACCAATATAATTAGAGGTCACCCCTCTATGTATTCATACCAGTTGATACCTTTATGACCTATATGGACTCTTGGCAAATTAAAATACAGTTTCAGATATAAACATAAGTTTTCAGAAATATAAATCAGTTTATAAACATGTTTCTAGGTTTTCTAGAATATACACAGTTTTCTGCTGCATTTTACCTATCAGTCTTTCAGCTTTAGTATTTTGTTACCTGTTTTATTTCAGTATATCTTATCATGCTTGTATATCCGTTCACTGAGCGTTATGCTCACTCGTAGTTTCTTTTCATGTTCTAAACAACAGGTACACAAGGACGCTCTTAAGATTCTAAGAGTATGTGAATTTGGATGGAAGCTATCCAGACTTCTTACTTTATGCACTTCATACATTACTTTGCTTATTTGGACATTGTTTAGTACTTCCTTTCAGTACTTACTTTCATATGTTATGTTTGGAATACCGATGTTTGATTATGGTATTTCCTCTATGGTCAGTTAATGTTTTAAGACATTTACCTTGCATGCTTTAATGACACGTTATAAATACATGTAACGGTCCACTTATCCAAGTAGGGTGTTACAATTATGGTATCAGAGACCAAGGTTTCGACTTGTAGGCTCTAAAACTTGACGTATGACTAGTGGGTAGTCACTAGGAACTTCCTATATTTTGGCGTTTTCCATGTTCTCATGCATTTCATCAGTCAGTTTTCTTAGATTTTTTACTAAGTAAAAGGTTGGTACAGGACTGGCCATATTTAGTCGCATGTGCTTTTCAGTCGAATGTTGTTTTGTGAACCGACCCATAGGCGTTCACCATTGCTTATTCAGATTTTATGTTGTGAACCGACCCATAGGCGTTCACCCTTGCTCATGTCAGATTCATGCTTTACAGTCGAATGTTGTTTTGTGAACCAACCCATAGGCGTTCACCATTGCTCATGTCAAATTTCGTTGGCTATGCCTTCATGAACTATTTCATGCATTATCCAAGTTATTTATTTCCATGCTTTTAACAGGTTAATCATTTGTTTCCTCTTAAAACTTTCAGATGGCTCACAGACGCAACAATGAGGATATCGCTGCAGTTGTGCAAGCCATGCTCCCACAGATCCGAGATGAAATTCGGGATGAAAATTTCAAAACGGGCCACATCCTCAAAATCAGAATAATCCTCCTCCTCCTCCTCCTCCACCAGTTACTATAGCTACCTGGCTGGAAAGGTTTAACAAGCAGAAACCCCGGTCATTTGAGCAAGCAGTGATTCCTGCAGACGCAAAAAATTAGGTTTCTCACATGGAGAAAATCTTTAAGGCTATGGACTACGGGGAAGCCTTCAAAGTCAGATTAGCTGTTTACAAGTTTGAGGGTGACGCCCTAGCTTGGTGGAGAGCATATAAGCTGACGAATAGAGGCGATGATTGGGTGCTCACAGTGACATGGACACAGTTCAAGACACTATTCTATGATCAGTTCTTTCCTCATGCTGAGCAGGCGAGGCTGAAGAGAGAGTTTCACTCTATCCTTCAGAGGACGGGAGAGAATAGTACGGAGTTTATGCAGCGCTACCTCAGGTTAGCTGGATTTCTAGGCGCTACTGCAGGTACGACCGAAGAGCAGGCGAAGCACTTTCGTTGGGCTCTTCACTCCACTACTGCTGATCGGCTACTTAGTGCCACATACACAAATGTGTCACAGGTGGTAGACGCAACATGTAACTTGGAGATGCTCTACGAAAGAGATGAGTTCGATAACTTGGAGCGACTTGAGAAGAGGTATACTTCATTCATCAGACATAAGCATTTCAACTCCTGTCCTTACTTTTCATTATATAACATGCATTATCCAATTTTATCTTCAGACATAAAGGAGGAGACCGATCACAGTCGGCTACTCAGCAACATGGCTACAAAAATCACGGTCAATCTTATGACCGTAACAGATCGGACAGAAGAGGCGGTAGTGACAACTACCATGGTAACTCAAACTATTTTGGCAGCCACATGCTTCTTTAAACTTCGCAATATTAAACTTCGTATAATGTATATGCTAACCTCCAGCATGACAACAGAGATAACGGTCAGGACAATGATCACAGAGGTCAGCAGCCTAATCGTTCAGCTTCATCTGGTGTTATAATCTAATCCTTCTGTGTAGCATGTTTATGTTTCAGTAATCATGTCTCACACATATCTTTTAAATCAGGCTCTCGGCAGGCTAGAGCACCCAGTGGTGGGTATACTCACCCTATCTGCACCACATGCGGGTATAGGCACCCGGGACCATGCCGTCGTGCTACTGGAGCCTGTTTCAAATGTGGGCAAACAGGGCATCAAATGAAAGACTACAGGAAGGGTGAGATTGTTGGTACTTTAGGACATATCGATCAGAAACCACCACCTACAACTGGCCGTGTGTTTACTGCCACAAAGGATCAGACAAACAAGTCGTCAGGTACCATCACTGGAATCTTAATTTTGTACGAACATGCTGCTTGCTTGTTATTTGATACGGGTGCGAGTCATTCAGTCATATCCACTGCTTATGCTGCTAGTATTAGGAAAACCCTATGCCACTTGATAATGCCTTAAACACCACGCTATATTTGGTCGCCATTCATATCAGATTATTTTCAGCGATGTTCAGGTTCCTGAATACATCCATCATGGTTTCCACCAGGAAATCTGTGAACTTTTTTCTGCTTTACAAGCACGTGTTTTGTCCTTTCACGACTGCGAAGATTGTCTAGCTATCATTTATGATACGACTTCTAAAGTTCTTTTATTCATAATTAGCCGATTATTTCAGAATTTTTCCCAGATGTATTTCCAGAAGAATCTCCGACTATACTTCATCTCCACCAGGCAGAACGTAACATCGAGCAAATTATGGAGCAGAACCAGTTTCCAAGGCTCTTTATCGCATGGTTTCTTTGAGCTAAAAGAACTGAAGGATCAGTTGCAGTAGATGCTTGTATGAAGTTCATTCGCCCGGGTGTATCACCATTCATAACCGTTATCCTCCTCCACGTCTTGACAACGTGTCCGGTTGACTACAGAGTGCCAACCACTTTTCCAAGAACGGGGTCCAATCATGTTGCCAACAGTGGCGAGTAAAAAGTAGGACATGTCCATGACTGCTATTCGTATACGATTTGGTCATGTTAAATTCATGATTTTATTTTGGATCTCTCAAATGCTCCAGCAGCAGTTATAAAAATCATGAACGAAATTTCCATGAACTCACAGACAAATTCGTTAATTGGTTTCATCAATGACATCTGGCTCCTCTCCAAGCCTAGAGAAGAGCACAGAGAGCATATTCGTTTTATGTTACAATTCTACGACGGAAGAAACTGAACCCTGGAAATTTTCAGTACGAATTTTGGTGACTTCAGTGACACGCTGAATCACATTATTCTCACATCTAGTTTTACCATGACTAAGCTGACGCGTAAAGGAGAAAATCCTACACTATATTATGTGTTCCAGAGGATCCTACGCTAAAAGAGGTCTAACTTACAAGGACTCATAGTCCTCCGATTCCTATATATCCAGTTTCTATAAATGTATCATGATCTCAAACCATATCTTGGTGGAGCAACATGAAACAAGATGCAGTTATGTTCATATCTTAGTACCTGACATACCAGCAGGTTAAGATAGAACGCCAACATGCTAGAAGTTCAGTTCAACCAGCGTAAATTTTCAAACAGAATTGGGACAAAACCTCCATGGATTTTGCTACCAGACTACCACAGGCTCAGTAGAAGCATAATGATATCTGTGTTGTTTTCAACCATTTGACCAAGTCTACATATCCCTTTCATCTGTAAGGATTTCACGGTTAGCAGATTATCAGACTCTTCCTGCCAAAGATCGTACGATCACATAACACTCCTTCAGCTGTCAGATGAGATAAAGGTTCACGTTCACGTTCATTAATTAAATTCACGTCCTTATTCAAGTTCACAATTTTCTTCTCACATTCACGTTCATGACGTTGTTTACGTTCATGATCGTATTCTATCTTATGATTTATATTTCTTTTTCGTTCTGGAAAGATTTGTAGAAAGCTTGGGAGATCAGACTCAAGTTTAATAAACTTTCCATCCTCAGACGGACTTTTTATTTTACATTTCACATCTCACCATATATCGTTGGTTTTACCTCCTCAGTTATCTCACATTCGCGATATGTTTCACATATCATGTTTAGTCCACCTTTCTCATACCACGTTCACAATATCTCGTACGTATCATGTCCACCATATGTTTTCTCTCAGTACAATCACTATATCTCCACGTACCACGTTCACAATTGTTCACGTATCACGTTCACAATTGTTCACGCACTACGTTTCAGTATGTCTCACGCATCATTACTCAGACATTATTAATGTCAGTTATTCCAGGTTATGTTGCATTGTAACGTATCATTTACCCCTGCACGATAAATTCTTACCATTCGATCAGATTCATGAGAATCTATCTTACGTGAATGAACCAGATACTTTATGTATCGTCAAGTCAAGGTCATGGAGACCAAGTTTGTCAGTGTGTCAAGGTCTTTTAGAGGAACCGTTCTGAGCGGGAGGCCACTTGGAACGGAGGAGTCCATCCGGATTTCTTATCCTTTTCCTTCCATAAATCAGATATGTTCTATTCAGTCATGCCATGTCCCATGTTCTCCTCAGTCATGTCACGTCCATGTCCTTTCAGCAACATCATGTTTCTAATTCGAGGACGGATGATCCTTTTAGAGGGGAAGAATTGTAAAACCCGCAACACTATTATGTTTCTAATTCGAGGACGAATTATTCTTTTAGAAGGGAAAAGTTGTAAAACCCGCTTTAAAATCCATGAAACATTAATTGCACGCAATCACATATTTAATTAAAACGTTACGTAATTTTAATACTCGACATGTAACCAGAATATTTAACCTTCATATTCAAGTATTTCGTATACTATTATTTATTCAGTAAAATAAATAATACTAGTCAGAATAATTACAGAAATTAAGACACGAACTCACGAGACAAATAATAACACACAGATTCTTTTAAAAGTCGAAAACTAAAATACACTAGTGTATGTGTGTGTGGGCCGTGGAAACAAAAAGGAAGAAAACATAAAGGGCCTTTGGCCCATCCCGTTTATGAGTTAACTTGTCAGGAGGGTTTACCACACTTTTCATTATTCCACATTTTCCAAGAAAACTAAAACCCTAGCCACCTCCATTGTAGCCGCCGGGTTTGCATCAAGAAAAGGGGAGAGAAAGTTGGTTGATTTGATTTTGGGTTACGAGTATATGTTCGTGTTTTAATCATTAACCATCACGCATTCGATATATGATAAACCCTTAATCTTTTATTTATTTTGTTTCTTATGTTCATGATCATTGAAATAAACCATTTAAAAACATGTTATTAAGTAAATTAAATGAATCGGGTTAAGCTTGGTTGTTTGCTGATTGGAACACCAAACCGAGAACCTTCATGCTCTCGGTGGTGGGTTCTGGACGAGCAGCCGCACCCCACAAGGGGGTCGGTGCCTGTTTTGTGTTGCCAGCCGCAACACCCACAACCCCAACAGGGGCGGTTGGCTTAAAATAGTGGGAACCGAGAGTCTTGTGACTCTTGGTGGATACTATGGTCACGGCATGGGGAAACTGGCCAAACCAGTGGGAACCCGTGGCTACCAGTGGCAACCGGCAGCAGTTCAAAGTTGTTGGGCGCCAGCTAAAAACCACAGCTGCTGGCAGTGGCGGGCTGTGGTGGTTGGTTTAGTGTGTTTGTTGTTTTGCTAAGTACGACCGAGACGGGGTCTCGGTAGGCTCGAGATTTAGGGCTCGGCTACATGAGATTTTATTTTATTAAATTAGATTTTAATTAATTTAATTAATTCTTAATCGCAAATTATTAATTAAATTACCAAGCACTCTTGTTATAATTATTTTAGTAAAATAATTTATGAAACTTAAAATATAATTATCAGATATAACTATTCATGAAACTTATATTATAATTATTTTACTACATGATGGACATGATTTAATTGAATTTAAAACCATACTTTAATTTATTTACACAAGTACGCTTTTAGTAAAGTTTTATTAATACTAACCAAGCTCTATTATTAATTAATGATTCTTAATAAACCATGCCTTATATTATTAATTAATAATTATCATGATTAAGACTAAAGTATTTTATTTTATTAAACTTTACTATATTATGACAACGTGACTTATAAATTATGCCTATTTAAGCTCTCTTTTATTTTGGACTTATTAAGGAAAATTATTATTAACTATGGAAACTTTCTAATTTTAGAAATTTACTATTTATGAAAACCTAATATTTTTAGAAAGTTACCTATTATGATACTACAAGTATAATAACACAAGAATACATGAAATACATTAATCAGAAACACATGAAAACATGAATAATCTCAAGATATTGCAAGAAACAGTAAAACAAGACAAGAACATGTAAAACAAGCTAGGAACACTTAGAACCAGCAAAGCATATAGTAATCAGACAACTCATTTACGTACCTTATTTATGTAGTATCCGTGAAGTCAGAGTAGATCCTTCAGCTTTCATTCCCACTTCATTAATGGACACGAGGTACGAATATTCCGTCCGTCAGTATGGACATTCCTTTCGTATACATGATTAGGATTCCCCGTTTACAGCCATCTGTTTTACCCAGTACTTTTATATTATTCAGCTTATCAGTAATACTTATGTTTATTTTAAAATACCTGAGCTATATACATGTATGACCATGTCATCTAGTTACGGAGGTACCGTAACCATAACACTTGAGGCACCGATTTATGACTCCTCGCGAGGGAGTGATTTCTCGCGGCGTCCCTTTAGTTTCAGTTTGGCCATTATTAGTATTATCATGTGGGGCGTATGGGTGCATCTTAGTTTACAGCTTACAGTTATCAGGTGAATGCGGTGTGTGCTCTACATCCTTCTCAAGCAGTTGATCCCTCCTACCCAAAGCAGTATAATTAGAGGTCACCCCTCTAATGCATGATCATGTCACCCCTTTATGTATTCATGCCAGTTGATACCTTCATGACCTATATAGGCTCTTGGCAAATTAAAATACAGTTTCATATATAAACATAAGTTTTCAGAAATATAAATCAGTTTATAAACATGTTTCCAGGTTTTCCAGAATATAAATCAGTTTAGTATTTTGTTACCTGTTTCATTTCAGTATATCTTATCATGCTTGTATATCCGTTCACTGAGCGTTATACTCAACCGTAGTTTCTTTTCATGTTCCAAACGACAGGTAAACAGGGACGCTCTCAGGATTCTGAGAGTATGTGCATTTGGATGGAAGCTATCCAGACTTCTTACTTTATGCACTTCATACATTATTTTGCTTATTTAGACATTGTTTAGTCCTTCCTTTCAGTACTTACTTTCATATGTTTGAGCTTATGTTTGGACTACCGATGTTTGATTCTGGTATTTCCTCTATGGTCAGTTAATGTTTTAAGACATTTACCTTGCATGCTTTGATGACACGCCATAAATACATGTAACGGCCCACTTATCTAAGTAGGGTGTTACAGTTTAACACTATCATAACATCACTTAAAGCACTTGACGAGTCTTTCTCCAATAAGAAATTTGTCAGGAAATTTGTAAGATCCCTCCATCCAAAATGGCGAGCAAAAGTCACGGCGATCGAAGAATCTAAAGACATTTTAAGCTTATCACTAGATGAACTCATCAGGAAACCTCAAGGTATACGAAATGGTGATGGAAAAGGACTCCAAAATCATCAAAGGTAAGAAAGAAAATCAAAGGCCACTAGCGTTGAAAGCTCAAGTTGAATCAAGTGATGATGAAGAGTCCGATAGCGATGACGAAGAGTATGCCATGGCCGTACGTGACTTCAAGAAATTATTCAAAAGGCGAGGAAGACTTATGAGATAATCACTCGACAACAAGAAGATATCTCGAAATCCATTTGACCTCAAAAAGGCCAAGGATGAAAGGAAATGCTTCTAATGTGGTGATCCAAATCACTGTATTGGTAATTGTCCAAAAGCAAAGCCAAAGACACAAAGAGCTTTTGTGAGTGGAGCATAGAGTGCTAGTGATGGCGTAGAAGATGACTCCAAAAGGGTCAAGTTAGCTCTTATGACACATGAAACCAATGAGGTACACTCTGACTCTTCATACTATTCTTCCTCATTAGATGAAGACACATTACTAATTGAATATAACAAAATGTGTGAGTTGAGTCTTAAAATCATAAACAAAAACAAACTTTTAAAAGAAAAAAATGGAAGTTTAGAAAATGAGGTTTATCAGTTAAACGCTAAACTACAAAGTGTTAGGAATTAAATTAGCTAAGTCATATAGCCACTGACAAAGAGATTCTAGACGTTGACAAGTACAATCAAGGCGCTGACAGATGAAACGCTGATAAGAGTTATCAAGGCGCTTACAAGTAGAATCTTAGCACAAAGACAAGGACTAAATCTGCCAATGATGAATTCTTTAAGCTGGTGGACAAAATATAAAGATAAGAATTCAGAATATATTCTTAAATGTTTAAAAGATATAGTCAAATAAGTTATTTTCTATGTTGATCTTGTGTCTCTTCCTAAAATAGTTTATCTTAGCTTTTTATACAAGGATCCTTAACATATAAAAAGAGGCCTTAGGGTTAGACATAAGACACATCTCTTCCACATATTTCACAACACTTTCATTGTAATCATTCGTTGATATTATTAATCAAAGTGAAAGTTTGGTATTCATATATTGTTTGTTTGTTCTTTGTTCTGAGTATTAATTTCCGCATAATACTTAGATTGTTGAATACACAAAGTTTCTCTACGTATTACTCTTGATTGATCTCGATAATACAAAGCTAATCGATCTAAGTTTGGGATCAACAAGTGGTATTAGAGCTTGTTGAGAAACTTTGATTTGAAGAACGAAATCCAATATCGTGAGGTGAACGAGGCTAACGAAGAAGTTGAAGAAAAGTTTGATGTGTTTTCAGTTAAGGCCAAGTCTACTTCAAGTTCCACAAGTTCCAAGTCTTCTTCAAGTTCTGATAATGAGGTATCTGATGAATCTTCTTGTAGGATAAATACTAGAAGACTTAATAAAGAAGTTTTAAAATTAAAATAAAATATTATTGACATAGAAACAAGACTTTCAAATAATAAAATGGGGCTTGCACAGTCAGATGGGATGATAGAAGAATATATGAAAATGGAATTTGATCTAAAGGATCAAATTAACATTTTGACTAAGGATCTTAAAGTTAGTAATGAACTTAGGGATTCTCTAATGAAATCTAGAGCAAATTTGCAACTTAAGTTAGATGAAGCCATTAAGTCTAAGGAAAATGTAGGGCTTAAAATTGAAAAGTTTGAGAAGGCTAGTCAAACCCTAGAAAAGTGTGTAAGTGAGCAAAGAGACCATAGAGATATGTCTGGGATTAGGATGAAAGAATGTTGCTATCCCACCCCCCGCTAGAAATTTTTATGGTGTCTTTAAAAAGGATCTCTCTTGGACTGGCATACCTGAATTATAAGAGAAGGAATTTATTCCTCCACCACATGTGCTTACTCCTGTTGAGGAATATAGGAAAAAGGTGACTGACCTAGAACAATGGAAAACAGCCAACCCTTTCTTTTTGTTAAGGGTGGACTACTTAGTGAGAATCTAGCTGAACTTAAACCCATTGTTGTTACCAACCCCACCACTGGTAAAACTGTTAATCTTGGCTCACCAACTAAAAGCAAACCTAGTGTTAAATATGTTGAAATGTATAGAAAACCTAGGTCACCCCAAAGCCAAGCAAGTGTGAATGGGACAAGGTTTTATCAGTGTAAGCCTAAGTTTGTGTCCAAAAAGGCTTGTTACTCATGTGGGAGCTTCTCATATTTTGCCTATAGATGGGTCAGCGGATACAAACAAGTCGCTGACACTAGGTCAACCAATGTCAACCATAGACCTTTTGTTCACACTAGACCACATGCTACTAGATCACCTCCTTTCTTCTCTAAGACTGATAATACTCATGGCCAAAGACCCTTCCAAAAGACCAATACTTGGTCTAATAGACAGCGGGTTCCTGTAGCAAACCCTAATTCGCACACTGACGGGAACAATCACACGCTGACAGGGCAAGACAAGCCACTGACAACCCTAGATTTGGTATGACCATGCGAAAACTAGCCGCTGTCAGACCTTATGTTAAACCATATAAACAAAGATACTTGGTTAATAAGGGTCAAGGGTCTAGGGCATCATCTCATTTAACTTGGAAACCTAAACAAGAGCAAAAATCTAATTTTAATGGTATTTCAATGACTTGCAATAGATTTAAATATCTTGAGAAGGTCATTACTAGACCCATTGGAACAAATTGGGTGTTTAGGTCACAAAGGGATGAACAGAAATTTGTGGTAAAGAATAATACCACTCTAGTTGAACAACTAGATAGATCTAAGTTTGACAAGGCTTGGATCTCCAAAGAAAAATAATTTGTTTTGTTTATGAGCAGACTATCCAAAAGCAAGTTAATGATCAAGGATATTGGGATAGTGGATGCTCAAGGAACATGCATTGTTGGTCTTTCCACTGTTATTATTTTTATCCACTGACATGTTATCTCTACCCACAATCGTAGGAAAGGGTAGCCTCTGTTGGTGTGTTTTTGTGGTTTTTGTCTAACTATGCAGGAATGTGGAGCTACATTAGGATAGATACAGAGTTGCAAAACTTTATTTATGATGGTTGGAATGTTTACATTCTTATCTTGAGATAAAATTTTTCTTCTTCACATATAATGATTTGTATGCTTCTGTTAAGGGGAGGTAAACCTTTAGGTTTTTGGGTACTCTTAGAGCACTCTTGCACAATTTTAGATTGTGTCCACTGGTGAGTAAGAATTAGGAATAATGAAGGCTTTTCTTTTTAAGAACTGTTGGAATTTCTAAATCTTGAGGCACTGTAGCATGCATGTTTTTAATTAAACATGCATGCTGCCAAGACATTTGACCTAGATTTGGGATTGGTCAGTTGGGAGACTTTGGGTATATGCTTGGGTTACCTGGGACGTTTCAAAGGTCTTGTATGAATTAACTTTCTCTTTGGGGCGTTTGTGAACAAAGGACTCTAGATTTCATGTGTGTCTATCATGCTTTTGCATGAGTGTATGCATGAACAGTGTTTGTCACTCTTGCTTATTAGAGTCTAGTTAATTTCCATAGGATTATTACCTTTGTTTATGTTCTAACTAATGTTTTCTACATTCACAAGTCCAATTTATGCTATGACATCTTAGCTGGTGTCATTTATAAACTTCTTTGTAGACCCAAAACATTTCATCACCCTTTAATTTTTTAGAATTTTTGGATATCTGGAAGTCTAATGATCATTGAGATGTTTTTCCTAGTGATTGACATCTAGTAGCAGTAGAGATCACTTTCACAAGGGTGAATAGTGTTATGGAGATGGCTGGGACTATTGGCACTATCTTTAATGCAGGTCAAGACAGTCTTATCATCAGTAAGTCCATCCCCATATCCTATGAATCAACATTGAGGATTTATTTCTTGAATGTGGATGGGGGCAGTATGAAACCTTTGACATTAATGGAATTGACGAAAATCTGTATTAGCTTGCATAAGCAAAATACAGAAATGGTACAAACTGTCAAGGATCAATGTTTTGAACTCACACAGTTGAGGGAGAGACTTGTTTGCTGGGAAGCCAAAGAGGACATTCATGGTTCCGTCCTTTGATATTGATCTTGGAGAGGAGTCTTAAAAAGGGGAGGAGCAATTGAATTTGAGTGACATAAGTAATAAAGAAAGCTCCAAAGACTCAATAGGTGCTGAAGATGATTAAGACCAAGTGAAGGTTGACTATACAAGTGATTTGGTGTTGACTTTTCAAGATTTATTATTACTTAAATTCAAGGATAAGTATATTTGTAAAAATCCTCTCTATATGTTTTATTTTATTTAGAAACTTGATAATAAGAGTAAATATCAAGTTTAGGGGAGGATTGTTGGGAATAAAATTAGCTAAGTCATATAGCCACTGTGAAAGAGATTCTAGACGCTGACAAGTACAATCAAGGCGCTGACAGATGAAACGCTGATAAGAGTTATCAAGGCGCTGACAAGTAGAATCTTAGCACAAAGACAAGGACTAAATCTTCCAATGATGAATTCTTCAAGCTAGTGGACAAAATATGAAGATAAGAATTCAGAATATATTTTTAAATGTTTAAAAGATATAGTCAAATAAATGATTTTCTATGTTGATCTTGTGTCTCTTCCTAAAATAGTTTATCTTAGATTTTTGTACAAGGCTCCTTAACATATAAAAGGAGGCCTTAGGGTTAGACATAAGACACATATCTTCCACATATTTCACAACACTTTCATTGTAATCATTCGTTGATATTATTAATCAAAGTGAAAGTTTGGTATTCATATATTGTTTGTTTGTTCTTTGTTTAGAGTATTAGTTTCCGCATAATACTTAGATTGTTGAATACACAAAGTTACTCTACGTATTACTCTTGATTTATCTCAATAATTCAAAGCTAATAGATCTAAGTTTGGGATCAACACAAAGACTAGAACGAGGAAAAACACCTAAAGATAAATGTGAAATATGTCAAGAGCTCAACCTTGAAATTGAGAAACTTAAAGCTAGTCAAGAGGCGTTAACCAAACAAAGCCTAAAATTTACGAAATTTAGCAAAAACGCAAATTGCATTGATGAAATGCTTAAATTTCAAAGAAATGGAAAAGATAAAACAGGAATGGGGTTTGAGAAACAAGATGTAGCTTCTAGCTCAACGACACCACAGAACGACACGAGCAACGTTTCAAAAAATGCTGTTACAAAAGACCACGGAACCCGTCGGACCCCTCTGCACAGGGGGTCGAGACATTTCAAGGGGTCCGTGGGTCTGACAAAATAACAAAGAAGAAATCGTGTCGAATTCGTGGTTGTGTCTAAGAAACCTAAACCATTTAATCCGGATAGGTATAATACAAGATTAAAAAATGTAGAAAGAAATATTAGAGCTAGAAACATACATCTCGATCTAAACCATCTTTTCCCAAACGCCCATTTTTGAAAGTAACCAAAGCGTACTAGGAAGATATAGTCAAGTACCGTTCAACTATGACTACCAAAACCAATTTTGAATGTAAATTTGGTACCTTGGGATGTATTTGGAAACACTCCAATCGGGATTGCCAGGAGGAGTATGTTTAACCCAAACGAACCCATGAGACGATGGGGACCAAACGCTTGGGTTTTAAAATTTGTAGGTATGCTTGAAGGTTGGACTTGAACCGGATGAATGGATCAAGGATAGCGGATGTTCAAGACACATGATGGGAAATAGAAATCTCTTTAGAACCTACACATCAATGGATGGAGGCAATGTTATTTTTGATGGCAACGTCAAAAGCAAAATCATCGGCAAAGGTATGATTTCTAATGACCACCATAGATAATTTTTCTCATGTCGAAAATTTAGGATTTAATCTACTTAGTATTAGTCAACTTTGTAGTAAAAAATACTAAGTCCTCTTCGAGGAAAATGGTAGTAAAATACTAAAAGACGTAATAACAATAGCAAAAGGAATTAGGAAAAATAACATATACGTGATGAAGTTTGATTCATCAAAAGACATCATTTGTTTGACCACCATAGATGACACCTCCACCCTTTGGCATGGGCGTCTCGGTCATATTAACATGGGTCTTTTGCATTATTTGGCCAACAAAGATCTTGTTAGAAATCTACCAAAAGTAAAATATGAACAACACTTTTGTGACACATGTAAAATCGAAAAGCAAACACACTCAAGCCATAAGGCTAAAAATGTTGTATCCACAAAAAAGTGTCTAGAACAATTACATATAGACTTGTTTGGTCCATCCGCGGTGCAAAGCTACGAAGGTAATTTTTACACTTTAGTTATTGTGGATGACTAAGATATACTTGGACAAAGTTTTTGAAAACAAAAAACGAAGCCTTTGACCATTTTGAGATTCTAAGTAAGAAAATTAAAAATCAATTAAATTATCGAATTGTGTCAATTCGTACGGATCATGGTCGGTAGTTTGAAAATCAGGTGCAATTCAAAGCGTTTTGTGACACCAAGGGTATCACTCATAATTTCTCGGCTCCTAGAACACCTCAATCATACGGGGTAGTTGAACGTAAAAATAGAACGCTTTAAGAAACGAGTAGAACAATGTTAAATGAGTCAAACATGCCTTAAAAGTTTTGGTGTCATGCGGTTGATACCTCAACTTATATTGTAAATCGGGTTTTAATTAGACCACTTCTAGATAAAACACCATATGAAATATTAAAAGAAACAAAATGACCATTGGATATTTTAGAGTGTTTGGAGGCAAATGTTTTATCCTTAACACTAAGGATTATCTCACTAAGTTCGACCCAAAGTCGTACAAAGTAGTCTTTCTTGGATATTCTAAATATAGCAAAGCTTACATTGTATTAAATAAACAAACCATGTGTGTCGAGGAATCGTTGAGACAACCTTCGACGAAGTCCACCTCACTCTAGAACATTACCTTTGGTAGATGATGATCTAGTTGAAAGTCAAGCCAATAATCTACAAGTTAATTTAGAAAAAGACAAGGGAAATGAACCATTAAAAGATGAACCCTTAAATATCAAAGAATAAAAAGGCCATTCTTTAGATAATGTCATTCGTAAACTGAATGAACGGAACTTAAGGTCACAAGCTCAAAATAAAAGTAATTCTATTGTTTCGTGACTCAAATTGAAACTAAAAATGTTGATGAAGCTATTATTGATGAAAGTTGGGTTTTTGCTATGCAAGAAGAATTTAATCAATTTGTGATTAATGATTTTGGTATTTGGTACCAAGACCTAAAAAAACGGTAATCGAAACAAAATGTGTGTTTCAAACTAGATGAAAATGGTGTAGTGTTGAGAAACAAAGCTAGGCTTGTTGCTCAAGGGGATAACCAACAAGAAGGTATAGACTATGACGAAACCTATACCCCAGTCACTCGACTTGAGTCCATAAGAATTTTGCTTGCTTATGCTTGCGCACATGATTTCAAACTCTATCAAATGGATGTTAAAAGTTCATTCTTAAATGGATTTATAAATGAGGAAGTGTATGTTGCACAACCTACCGGTTTTGAAGACTTTGAAAAACCTAATCATGTTTATAAACTCAAAAGGCTGTATATGATCTCAAGCAAGCACCCAAGGCATGGTAAGACCGACTTAAGTCTTTTCTAATTGAACATAAGTATTCAATGGGTCAACTATACAATACATTGTTTACTAAGAAAAAGGGGTCAAACATAACTATTGTTCAAATATATGTTGACGATATTGTTTTTGGGTCTACATGTCAAGAACTTTGTGATGAGTTTTATAAAATTATGCATGACGAACTTAAAATGAGTATGATGGGTGAACTTACTTTTTTCTTGAGTCTACAAATTAAGCAAATGGAAGACGACATCTTTTTCAACCAATCTAAATATATAAAAGAAATGATTAAGAAATTTGGACTAGAAGAATCTAAACCAACAGGAACTCCAATGTCAACCAAAACTAAACTAACCAAAGATGTACTAATGACTATGTTGATAGCACAAAATATCATGGTATGATTGGGAGTTTACTTTATCTCACGACAAGTAGGCAGGATATAATGTTTATTGTTTGTATGTGTGCTCGTTTCCAAGATAATCCAAATGTGTCACATCTTGAAGTGGTCAAGAGAATTTTTAGATACACCAAAGGAACAACTCATCTTGGACTATGGTATCCCAAAGGCACGGGAATGGAAACCGTTTTCTACGCGAATGCGGACCATGCCTGTGACTATGTAGATAGAAAAGTACAAGTGGTTTGTGTACATTTATCGGATGTTGTCTCGCCTCGTGGTTTTTGAAAAAGCAAACCGCACTTTCCATTTCTACAACCGAGACCGAATACGTATCGACGGGCAAAGCATATCAACAAGCATTATGGATGAAACAAGCACTTGTTGACTATGACATTAAGTTGGAAGATGTAACGATTCTATGTGACAACAAAGGAGCCCTTAATCTCAGCAAAAATCTCATGTTGCACTCAAGAACCAAACACATCGAAAATCGGCATCACTTTCTACGAGACAACGTCCAGAAAGGTAACATCTCCATAGAAAAGGTATCTTCAGAAGCTAACATAGCCGAAATTCTAACAAAACCCCTTAAGCATGATCCATTTAACCTATTAAGACTATGTTTGGGACTAATACAAATCTCATCTTAAAAACCAAAGAATATTGTTCTCTACACAGACGGAACCCGTCAGACCCCTTCCCCAAAGGGTCCGTGGAAGGGTCCGCCTTTCTGCATATGAAACTAAAGCTAAAACAGTTAGATAAACACCCTAAACTCATACACCCACTTTATTTTTTCTGTAAAACACGACCACAACCACCATATTTCCATCTCTCTAACAATTCTATGATGAAATTAACCATTTTTTGTGCTAATCAACCACTATATGTGTTTCTAACTCATTTACATTCTTTTATCATCACATTATCCTTAATTTGAGTCTAGGGTTCTATTTAATTGCACAAAAATTGAAATTGATGATTCATCCAGGTTAGTGAAATTAACCAATGCATTGATCAATTATGATGTTAAATCTACTATGTATGCATAAACCCTTTAACCAAATCAATAGGAATTGCTAGGAATCCCTAATCGATCAAAAGATTTTCAAAAGTTCATTCTTACTACATAGGTCATGCCGAAAAATAATTTTTCAACATTGTAAATAACAAATATCCAAAAAATGATTTTTTAATCATAGCATAAGGACTCATGAATGCTAAAGGACTTGCATAATTCATATGCATTCTCGGGTACGTTCATTTGAAGCTACATTGAACATAAGGAGCATTTGGGTTATTCAAAAACTATGCATTTTTCACTTCTTTAGCAAATAATTTTCGGGTCGAGATAACCGCACCTCCACATTTGTTGCATATAGGCACACACTAGGCATTCCTATACCCACTTTCCTTAAAATTGACTAACTTGGAAAAATATTGCCTTAGGATAAAAAATGCCATCCGCTTGGACATATGACCATAAAGACACTTCTAGATACATTCCAAAACACCATAGGTCTAAACACTTTTCGTCCAGACAAAAAGATTTGTGTAAAGAGTTAGAAAACCGCACCTTCCAGGAAGGTCGCATTCTCCACCCTTCCTTCACGGATAACACCAACATCGATGAGGTGTTCTCTAGGATCAACTTTGACTGACTCTTAGATATAAATGAGCAAATTTTTACCGAATTTGTTCTAGAGTTCTATATGTCCGTCATAGTGACTTTTGACGAAAACTAAATCCTCTTTGTGAACTTTCAAACAAATGACACCAACTATTCCTACTCTCTATACCAATTTTCTAGTATTCATAGGATCCCAAACCAAGGAGCATGCTTTTATTCGGACCTTCACTCACTTACCGCTCTTGAGAAAACCAACATACCCAGGGATGATCAAAATAGGTATAATACTAAACTAGACGACAAGGATCTTGTCAAGACAACCCTTTTCAAACGAAGAGCCGACGACCATAGTCTTTTAAACACAAATAAGGTTATCCACAAAGACCCATATGTAATGGAGGCCAAGGAACTCAAGGATAAGTATAAAAAATGGGAAAGGATTTTAAGGTGCAATGTCATGAGCCTAGTGGGAAACAAGGATCATATAAACGCATGTGAGAGCTACATGATTTATAGTTAGAAACTGGAAAACCCTTCAACCTTGCATACTTCATAGTGAATAAAATGTCTCATATCTGAAGCCTTGTCACATCCGTAATCCCATATGGAATGCTACCCACTCGCCTTTATCACTCCATATCACCCATTCCACCTAGTCCTAATGGTCGAAAGGGAATATATCACCTTGTTGATAGGGTCATTACTCCTATTAGTGATGAAAGAGTGACAAGAATCATGGCAACCCAATCTAGGGGCAAAGGAAAAAGACCTCAACATCCATCAAGTTCTTCATCATTGGGCAGTGAAAATGATGGTATTCCAGACTCTAGGTTACCACCATTAGACTACCTTAGCCGATTACCCGAGGTACCTAATGCTTCTCCTGAGTTCAAACAAACAAAAGGTATGTTCAGGTGTCTTGGAAGGTTCCTTGCCAAGATGGACAAGAAGAAAGGTAAGTAAAGAATGGTGGTATGAGTGGGTACAAATGGACTATGTTCCATGGTTAAAACAATGGAGATTTGTAACATACTTACACTTGTGCTTGTTTTCACTCTTTTTCTTTACTCTAACAATTATTGGTAATTGATGCTAGGATTATCAAAACTTTTTGTGATATGTGGCTAGTTGCATATACTTGGCGGATAATGGCTTGGATCGTAGAAAGGTACACTCTCATGCCCTATACAAGTCAAATTACAATAAACTCATGTGAAACATTACCCCCTTCATTTCCAATCACAAAAATACTAAGGTTCGGGTCAAAATCGCAAAATTTCTCTCTTCTATTTTTGCTAGTCTTAGACAAGTAAGAACCTCGTCGGACCCCTTGAGCAAGGGGCCGACGGTTCTGTGTAGTTACCTCCTCAGACAAAATTCAAAAATGACCCGTTCCATTAGGCGGACCCCGCCGGACGCATCCCCAAAGGGGCCGGCCGGTTCCGTCTGTCTGCAGCCTATATGCAAATCTCCATCATTACCTTCCATTAATTTTTCCATTTATCTAAACGCTCTTCTTCCTCTCATTAGCATTGACTCTCTAACGACTACACATTTACACTCCTACTCATCTTTTTCTCTTCATCCAATCCAACCTCACTTTATTAAATCAACCATTATCCAAAAATATCTATTTAAAGACCTAAATCTCCATCTTCTTCATCACATCTTCATCACCCACTCTAAACTAAATCTCAGCTTTTCTATTATCACCATGACTAAAAGCATCTCACAAATTCCAAAATCCAAAACCACTATCCGGCTACGAGTTAAACCATGTTGCACCACTACTCAAACATCTTCACCACCATCACCAAACCAATTTTCCAATATCACTTCACCTAACCCCGAAAAAATCCCACAAAATCGAGGCACATTCCTTCAACAACCTAGATCTCCGATCACACCTCCACCTACCAAAATACAAATTGCTACCACTCTACCTCCCGCACCAACTCACATGCCAACAATTACTTCCACTATCCCTAGAAGTACCAACCTCCAATCCATGGAGTTGTTTGCAACACCTCCAACATCCCCAAATCCGTTTTTAGACGAAAACGAGGATGCCCCACCTAGATCTCCTGCTCCTATATTCTCTCACCCATCACAAATCGCTTTTATCCACATGTCCTAAAAACTATTTTCACCAAACCTTCAACCTATTGATGGCCTCTCTCTACCCTAGGGGGACTCTCCATATATTCCCTTATTTATGGGAATAAACAACTCACCTTGGTATGAGTCATCACCAATCGAACCTTATGTTCCTTCTACCCAATCACATTGTTCTCCCACTAGTGTGCTTCCACCCGCTCAACAAAGGCAAGGACGCATTGATGAGCTCGATCATCTCTATGCCTTCAATGACATGATTATCATGCATCTCCATGAGGCGGAGAATCTCATGGCATTTCCAAACTAAACTACTCATCATGATCTCCCTACCACAAACACACCTCATGTATGCGACCATTGTCTTTATACACACTCTTGTCACGGATCTTCATGATGAAATGAAGTTCATTTTAAACAACATCCTTCAAAGTGTTAATGTTCTCCTGCATCCTCCTTCTCAGTACCATTACAAGCTCTCGGGAACCTATTTCTCCTTTTCGTACTTTCTGTCTACAGACAGACCCGGACCCCGTCGGACCCCTCCCAACAAGGGTTCGTCACCCAGAAAGGGCTCATAGATCTGTTGTTTGATTTTTTACTTTTCTTTTTTACTTTTGTCAAATGTAATTCATCTTTTTAACCAATGTTTCACATGCTTAAAAGCTGTAAATTTCCTTGGGGAAAGATGAATGAACCCTTTTCTTTCCAATTTATGATTTGTACATGTATGATAAAATGTGTGAATGTTGTGCTCATATTCGTATCTTGGCTATTAGTATCGAGAAACTAACTTTCTTTTACATGAATTATGTTAATGCTTGATCATATGGGCATGAATCTAGGGGGATTACCATAGGACTCACTACAATTGTTCAAATCATTTACATATATTCTTTCACTTGTAAATATGTGTGAATTCATATGGTCCTATGTTGGGCTATATGTTGGGCTATCTCATGTACATGTAAACCATTGTCAATCTTTCTAACCCTTTTCTTGAAGGATTTTCATAATCCATGTCTCTCGGTTCTCCAAATTAGTAGGAGTATGAATCGAGGGGGAGACAATGGAAAAACCTTTGATATATATTTTCCGACACTAAGCTAAATGTCGAGACCTAATCATTAGCTAGGACCAATCTACACAACGTTGCCTACTTCATAATTTAACGACACAAGGCTAGATGTTGAGTTCTAATCTCAAGGTAGAACCAATCTTCACAACATTGCCTACTTCACCATTTTACGACACAAGGCTAGATGCCGAGTTCTAATCCAAAGCTAGAACCAATCTTCACGACTCTTCACTTTGAAGCTAAGTGAGAACTTCACACAACACAACTACTAATCACTTTCAAGTTTAGTGAGAACTCACAAGACACAACCACATCACTTTATAGTTTAGTGAGAACTACTACACAATCTATTACAACTCAACTAAACATATCCAAGTACACACATGTAGCTTGGATCTACACAACACAAATCCAAGCAAACACATATGCAATGGATGTACACAACAAATCCAAGTATTCACAAATAGCTTGGATGAACACAACTAGTCCAAGTATTCATAAATACAAATGGATCAACAAAAACAAAAAGGCTAACATGATGAACATGACTAATTCATAGATTCATCCTTATCACAACACTAGTGAGTGAGTGATCTTCTCATTGGACAAGGTAAAGGGGATCAAGAGTGTTGGAAACTCACTTTATGTGACGACATTTAAGAATTCCCGTTAGTTATCATAGTCACGCACATTTAGTCTAGACTAGGCCCTTTGTAAAGTGCGTGAATATATATACCCCTCCTTAGCTTCCAAGGAGGGGTGTTGATTGTATTTTGTTCATTGAGGAACACACACACTTTTACTCTCAACCTCTCTTTCTCTCTCTCTAAGCCAACAATGGCTTCCACCACCACTTACCACCACATTAGACCACCGGATCCATAATTACTTTTCTACATTTGGCATCAGAGCCTCGGTTCTATCCTTGGATCGTGTTTATGTATGCGATTTGGTGGTCTATATCATTTTTTTGAGTCTCGTTATACTATTACTGTCCATTATCACAAATTTTTTTTTGGGTCACGTCATTTTATTCAGTCCATTTGTCCAAACAGTAGCAAGTTTTTGGGTCTTATCATATCTATTTGTGTCTCGTTTCATTAATCTTAATGGTCAAATGTCTTATCTTTTTGGTCAAACTTTCTGGGTTCATCTTATGCAGTTAGAAAAGGACATGTCTGCAGTTCCATCTTTTTAGGGTCATTCAAAACCCTTTTCAGATTGGATTTTCAGATTGGTTATTCAGATTGGCCTTTTCAGATTGGGTTTACTATTGCACATTCAGATTGGGTTTCAGATTGACTTTCTGATTGAACTTTCAGATTGGTCTTTCCCATTGAACATTCAGATTGAACTTTCGGATTGATTATTCAGATTGGGGTGTTGATTTGATTCCGATAATGACTCATAAAACAAACTATTCCGATGAGACCACGTTCTAAAACATTCCGATTGGCTTGTTTCTTACATTCCGATTGGATTGTTTTTGTTAAAGACTTGTGAACAAAAATGTGACTTAAAACCAATTTCAACCTAACCGAGTCAACTCGGTAATTACCGAGTTGACTCAGATCACTCACCGAGTCGACTCTACACTTAATCCAATCCCATCCAACCTTTTATCTCCTCAACACCAAATCTAACTAAGCCCTTCGTCTCCTAATCCCATCAATTCTAGACTCGACTCACAACATATATAACCAATCTCATATTCGTAACACTTTGAAAGATTTTTTTTAAAGATCTTGTAAGTTCGAAATATATCCGCATCGATCTGTGTTTCTATACGAATCTGAATGAAAAGAACTTAAACTAGAAAGTTTAGTTCTTGTTTCTCTCGATTCGAGAATAGACTCGATTCACACAAACAAAAATAACAACATGCATGTCATGATCTTTTTAGATCTAACACGATCTCATCATCACATATCTCAGTTTATATTCGGACATCATTTCATATTCGAAATTAATGAAAGATTGATAACAAGTTTGTTTCAATCAACTCAATATTTCGTTTTAAAAACTAAATCGAATTAAACAATAAACACCTACTTGAGATCCCTTTACAAGATCTTGAAGACCAGTAATCATTCGTGCTTAGTAGATGAATCGTAAGAATTAATGATCTTCGTGGGTCAGAGGTGTATTAATCGTGGTTAATTGAGGCGTGATGATTTGTATGTTGTTTATAGATGTTTGGATGATCTAACCGGTTTCAAGAAAAGTGATGGGAGATTAGTTGTGGTGTATATTTGAGATGGAGGAGATGAAGTTAGGTGAGAGAAATGGTGGGGCGGTGTAAACAAGGTTGGGAGAAGATGAAGATGGAGTTTGGTGGGAGTGAAAATGGGGGGCGGTATACTCTATGTGAAACTGTGAGTGCATTTAGGGTAGTGTAGGTTACTTAACTCAAATTGATGGACCGGGTTGTTAAACACTTGGGCTTCAATTTTTTTTTGTTATCATATCACTTTGGGCCATACTTGCGACTTGGGCCATGATTTCACACGGACTGGAAAAACATATGTGATGGATTCACATTTTTTTAAAACAATTCAAAGTTTGGGCCGTATGACTTATTTTTAAATACACACAAATTTTTAACAAACTTGTAATTTTTGTATAAATTGTGTGTATTAAATTTTACTTTGGTCATTATCGGGTCAAGACAAAGTGACAAAGTGTCGAGATATTGTCAAGGAGAATAGATGCTCAAACAAGCAAATTCCTTTTTTGAATTTGTAGTTTTTTTGTCGCATTTGTGGTTCTTTAGTTCTTTCTTGACACTGATGGGCTGACGAGAAATGTGACGCGACAAAATGAAGTGACAAATGTGACAAGAATTTATTTTGACGAGACCAAGAAAAATGGGCGATTTTTTAGTGGCTTCAGATTTTGTTTGATCGGGTATTAATTACGTGACGTTGAAGACGGATTTTTCGAAGGCGTGTATTTATTTTATCTTTTACTAGATAACTTGCTCGTGCTTAATCCTAGAATGAAGACTTGGTTATCTGGTTTCCGGGTTCGGGGTGGATGGTTGATGACTCGGATAACTATCACTTAAAGGGGTTACATTGTTGTACTCAGTGTCACGCGCGTAGTCGACGTGGATAATTTCAAGAGGTGTTGTGCTTATAGACTTCTTCAGTGATGCATTGAGTACTTAGAGATTTCTCCACCGTTCTTCATTCAACAATAGTGCAAGCTTAAGTCACAAGATCGAAGGATTTTTATTCAGCTTCACGTTTGATGTATCCGGTTCATTCTTTCTGTGGTCACTTCAAATTGCTTTCATGTGGTATGGTAAAGGTGGCCAAAGAGAGTTTATGAGAAGAGATTTCCGGTCAACAGCTGATTCTCACAAAGAATATAATTCAGCTTATTTATTATTCTCACGAGATTTCAGGTTCATGTGCGTACAATTTATTGATGGTTCCGACTTTCGAAACCATCAAGGGGGAAGAAGAAGACACATTGAACGCACAACGAGTACACGTGATGAACTTCATACCTTCTTTTGATTTGAAGATATTCCGGGATGACATTTGTCATAGCCGCAGAGAAAATCAGTGTTTTAACTCGTGTCGTTATCAATCTCCAAACGGTACACTACTGATTCGAGGTTTAATTGTTTGATTGTTGCAATTAAACATCATCATTATCCTATATGCATTCCCGGGACTTAATTGACTCTGGTGCATCTCCGGAAGAAGACGTGTGCATTTCCGGGACTTAATTGACTCTGGTGTTACGATGTCAACTTCATGAATGGGATAAAGTGTCCACTTCAGTATTTGAGCTTCATAATTGGGATTGATTTACCTTCTTCAACTTTGTGGGGGAAGAAGTGTCTTGATTCTTTCTGGTATGCATAACTTGAAAGCTCAGGGGGAAGAAAAATTCAGAAAAATTATTCAAGCGTGAGATGAAAAGTTGTTGATCTACTTGGGGGGAAGCTATTTAAAATGCTTCTACATCAAGTTTACGTGGCATGAATTAGGGGGAAGCTAATTCAGAAGCTTCTCCTTAACCAGAAGTGTATGGGTTACTTAGCTCGTGCCGTTACAGTATTTCTACTACAAGTCACTTTAAAGATGAGTCGTTTTGAAGACGAAGGCCTCAGAAGACTTCATCAGCATTGGATGCTTCATGGAAGCTCGTGTTCTTAATTATTTTGTACTTGATAGGTAGAATATTGTAAGGAATTCTACACGTCGTCCCATGGGGGAAGATTGTTGGAAACTCACTTTATGTGACGACATTTAAGAATTCCCGTTAGTTATCATAGTCACGCACATTTAGTCTAGACTAGGCCCTTTGTAAAGTGCGTGACTATATATACCCCTCCTTAGCTTCCAAGGAGGGGTGTTGATTGTATTTTGTTCATTGAGGAACACACACACTTTTACTCTCAACCTCTCTTTCTCTCTCTCTAAGCCAACAATGGCTTCCACCACCACTTACCACCACATTAGACCACCAGATCCATAATTACTTTTCTACAAAGAGGATAATCATATGTAAACATACTTAACACATTAAGTGATCATTTACTAATGATTATGCTATAGAAAAGAGAAAGGGGACTGAGAAAAACGTCCAAGAGGCTTATTGGAAAATAAGATTTGATCCACTATTTATAGAAGACAAAGTGTAACGGCTAGCTGGGCGCGGATCCTTATCTAGCCGGCGGTTCCATATCGCTAAGGAACCACCTAGCTATTTAAGGTACCGCCTAGTAGAGTCCGCTCCCTTTTTTTGTCTTTTAGTAGGGTAGGAATATCTGAGGTTTTTTAAACCTTCAAAGGATATTCTTATGGCATATGGAATATGCTATTTTCAAATTTACATTTTCCATTTTAATAAAACATTTTCTTAAAAAGAAAGTTTATTAAAAATCTTTTGTGATATTAACAAAAGTGAGTTTTAAGGATAATCACTTTGATAATCACTAAGTATGATTAAGAAAAGTTAGTGATATGATTATTACCTTGATGATAGTGTTAGTTAAATAATTCGTTTTGTGTTTTACACTAAATGTGTTGTATAGTTTGTTGTGATCAAAACTAAGAAAGATTAGTTAACACTAATAATGTTTTTAGGCATCACTTGCATTACCAATCTCCCCTTTTTTGATTACGACAAACTATAAACTCATTTACGTAGAAACACAAAATATCGAATTATTAACGAGTTTATCACTATCATTTCTCCCCCTTTGTCGTAGCAAAAAGGTAAGCACAAGTCTTTGAAGAGAACCGGACTTTTCTAGTAGCTCCCTTTGGTGGTTGCTCCCCCTTACTTGGGGAACCAAGTGTATGAGCTATGGTGACATGCTACACAAAGGTTAGTAGAAAGGAAAGAAACACTAATGTATATATGATCACTAACTACTAAGTAACTTGAGAGGGAGAAGGAGAAGAAATCTCAAATTAGAAGCAAGTACTTGCTAAGTATGTCCAAAGAGGTAAATGACAAAATCAAAGTTCAATTGGTGGAATGGAGGTAGAAAGGAAACATCCAACCAATGAAGATGATAAATTTGTCAAGGGACTAAGATTTAGAATTGATGGAATCACCCATAATCCATTGTAAAGATTAACCACAATCAACTCAAAAGAAAGAGAGAATGATCAAATAAAGAAAACAAACACAACACAAAGATTTCATATTACATAAATATGAAGAAGACAAATAAATTAGATAGTCATACACACAATATGAGTATTTAAAGCAAAAGATATGGAAAATAAACCACAAAGCATAAGCTATTCTAATAGTGATAATTTTCCAAGATTGCTTAAAAACACTAATGACTCTAAAACAACTAAAGTTTTATTGACTCCAAGAGAGTGTAGCCCTTTAGTTGGAAAAATAAGACGACAAGGCATCATTCGAAGTTTTGTCCACGGGAACGAAAAATTTAAGAGGAGGTCGAGTGAGGAGGAATTCAAGAAAATTTAACTTCTCATACACATGAGCAAGTTCAATTTGTTGAAATCGACAACAAGCACACGCGGATCCATGATACAACACAAATTCGGTTGATGGGGGAAGGCCATCACACCTAGGGTTTGGTGGTGGTGAGGAGAGTGGGTAGGAAATGTTTTCACAATGCTTGTGAGGTTAGGGAAGGTTGAAAGGTCATTGAGTTGAGGGGTGTCAAAAGGTTTTGGTGGTGGGGGGAGATTTTACTTTTCTCCGGTGATGGGGTTAATGGAGTAGGTCTCATTCCAATACTTGATTGGAGAGAAGGTGGGGTTCTTGGGTGGTTTGGATGAAGAGGGTTCATTTTTCTTGATCTAAATAGGTCTAACCGAGATCTTTGGTTTCTTGGAAAGCTTGGATGAGGAAGCTTTGGGTGAGGAGGTTTGTGACAATAAAATGTCAAGGTTATGAAAGGAAGAGTTAGGCATTGTTGAGGTGTGAGAATGGAATCTCAAGGTGGGGGTAAAAGAAGAAAGTAGACAAGACAAAGGTTTGAAAATCAAATTTAAAGTGTCAAGGAATGTTTAGCCAAATTGAGTAAACATGGAATCTTGACAGGGGATAGGTTTATAAAGAAAGACCAAAAACGAGCCAAAAATTGGCTTTTCTATTCGTGGTACCTTATAGGGACCGGCGGTTCCTTATCACTTAAGGAACCGCACGACTTTAATGAGCCGCGTGCAGTGGACTTGAAACCTTGATTTTCCAGGGTATTGAGAAAAACTAATACTTTTTCAAAAAATTGCAAATCTTGGAATTTTACCTCTATTAGCACTAAATTATGCTAGGGTTGCATAAAGCAACACATTCACAAAGAATGTCTTGACAAAGGGTGGCAAAATATTTGGATAACATTTTGAACCAATTTTAGTCAAGTTTTAGAGGTTGTGATAGATGTAGGTTCAATTTAATTTAGAATTAAAGTTGATTAATGTGCACATAAAGATAGAAACACATAATGCTAAGTCCATAATTCATCCTCATAAAACTCTAGAAAGAGATACATTAAGGGAATAAAGAAAAAAAACATAACTAACTAAAAAAAGCTAGCTTAAAAACTAGGTCTTGATTAGGAGTCTTCCTTGGCTTGGATTAAAAAAAACTTATTAGGGAAAATCATCATTTATCTCCTAGGAGGATGATTGGCAAAGAGACTTAAAAAAAAGCTTTGCAACTCTATGTGAGCCCCAATCATCTCCATTCTAAGGATATCAAGGAGATAGAAGTTGTTGAGGCAACAAAGGCAATTAGTGCCATTATGCATGAAAAACTCATAAAAGCTAGGATCACCCAAGTTTGGAGTGTTAGGGAGGTGGAGGTGGAGGAGGTATGTTTTCCAAAGGTGATGTGGGTGAGTGTGGAGATATGCTCTCCAAGGGTGAAAAGGGTGAGTTTGGAGGGGTAAATGGTGAAGTCACCAAGGTATCATCAAAGTCATTCACAATGGGAATGCTTTGGATGGGTTGAGGATGGGTAATCACATCCAAGAGAGTACTTGGAGTGAAGGGTGAGGATAGCTCATTCATCCTAGATTGGAATGAAGAGGAGGTAGAACCATGAGAATGGTTGGTACCATGGGTAGAGGTAGTCTTGCATGGAGCAAGAGGTGGTGAGGTTGATGAAGAGATGAGAATTGGGACAATCTCATTCTTGGGTGTGTGAAAGGGTGAAGAGTTAGGTTTAGGAATTTTAATCTTAATCTTAAGATTTTTCCTTGAGGTAGAGGTTTTGGATGAGTTTGAGCTTCTTGTAGAAACCATGGTTGAAATGAAAGGTTTAAGGTTTAAGGAAGAATGGTTTGATGTGTGAAGAACATGGCTAACATGGTGGGTTTAAAAGGGCGAGGGGATGATCCAAACTAGTAATGGGTTAAAAACATTTTATGTGAACAATGAATTTAGCTAACCTAGTTTCAGAAATGTGCAGGTTTTTGCAAAGAATCAAGCAAGGTTTACACAGATTAAGGAAAATAGTGTAAAGCAAAGATTCTGTCGGACACAGTAGCCGGCGGTTCCTTATCTAAGGGCGGCAGTACCTTATCAATAAGGTACTGCGGGTCGATATGGAACCGCGACCAGAGGTGTTCAAAAATGACACTTCAACAAACTTTGGTTAGCCCATATTTTTACCAAAGAATTATCAAGCCAAAGTTAACTACTGACAAAGATCTAGGAAGCTAACTAACACATAGGATGCACAAAGCTATGCAAATCGTAAACACAATGGCATAGATAGTCATTAGGATAAAAATAATAAATAATCCAAACAATTAGTATTAGTTAGTACACAACCAAAATAAGGTAAAAGGAAGCCAATGTTCAACATCACATTACATGTTTACCAACATGTATACTTTGAGACAATTCAAAGTCTTCATCTTCTCTTCTTGCCCAATCCCTTTATCATGTTTCCCAAGTACTTGATTCCCTTCCTTGACTCAACCCGGTGTTCATGTAAGTCACCTTGGGTTCTAAGATTTTGAAAGTAAAGTTCCTCCAAATTGAGATTATTAGGAACTTCACTAGAGGAATGATGAGGAGGGGAAACAATGTCATCTAAACCGTCCACGAATGAGTTTGTGGAGTGGTGAGAAGTACTCGAAGAATCAATGGGAGCACTTATGCCAATGCCATCACCATCACTTGTTGGCATGTCCATGTCCTCATCATTGGACTCTTTTTGGTTGGATTTACGATCACATCTTGTCTTTCTCTTATATACCTCTTGAATAGGTAGCATGACCCGTTTGACCGGTTGAAACTGAGAAAGATCAAGATTTGGAAAATCACGGCCAACCCTTTTAAAAAGGCGAGTGAGAAGCATTGCGTAAGGGAGGTTTGTTTTAGGCTTGTGAATAGCATAATTGATCCGTTGAGCGATAAAATATGCCAAATTGTAATTGGTGTTGGTAAAGAAGCAATATAACATATGCACTAAACACGCCGGAACATGATCCCGGTTTCCACCAAGACAAAACACATTTTCCCTAAGGATATTGGTCCATTGGACCATATTATCATTAAGGTCACTTAAGAGAACCTCATGACGTTTCACCGAACGTACCTTAGTATGAAGGCTTCTCTTAACGGGTCGATTACGCTTTTTGGAGACAATGTCAACAATGAAGTCAAGATCAATTTCCTCATGATCATTTGGAGGACAATTGTTGGATTCAAGGAGAGCACTAAGCTTCCATTTATCCGTGAAGCGACAAGTGCCTACAAATGGGACATCAAGAATTTGACTGAAGACTTCGAGAGAGTATTGTATGAGTTGACCTTTCAAGATGAACCTAACAAATATTCCATCGTTGTTTTCAATGACGGAGTATGTGCTAAAGAACTCCAATAGGAATCGAGGATAGATGTCTTCCTTAATGTTCAACAAACAATCAAATCCAATGTTTTCAAACATAGAATTGATGTAGACATAATCCTTAATATCCTTTTGGACAACTCTACCCTCATGAAAACAACGAGATTGAAGGGAGGAATAAGTATGGGCGAGGTGAGTTGAGTGACAAAAGTCGGAAAGGTTAGGCATATACTGTTTGGTGAGTTGATGATCCTTTTGGTATTGTGAAGGCATGATTAGTACCTAAATAAACACAAGAAAATATTTTTCCAATCACTCATATGAAAAATAAAATAAAAAATCAAAATATGAGAATGTGTTATATCAATTTCTTGACAAACAAAGGATTGAATCCATATCATTCTCATGTTCACAATGTATCTATTCCATTATTAACCAAGAACATATGAACTATGTTGTATCAACAATGGACTAGAGCATTGGTTTTTCAAAACAAGGTTTTTTAGGTAAGCATTAACAATGCAACTACCTATTTGTTCATGGGTTCATCTCAATTCCATCTTTTAACCAAAATCATTTAGCCAAAATTCGGATTTGCTCTACAAGTGGGTTTTAGTGAAATCTTAATGAATATGAACCTAAGGAATCATAGCAAAATAACCATGTCAACCCATATTCCTATTAAGGTTCTAATTCAATATCAATTTTAAAAATCCCCAATTATGAAAGGATGAACACTAGAACAAAAAAGATGAGATTGAAGGAAAGTACTTACAATTAAATGATGTTTGATGAAGGATGAGTGAAACCCACAACTTGGAATCAATTAATTTGAGTGATTGAAGGTTTTTGAAGCTTCAACAAGGTGGAAAAGGTGAAACCCGTCGGCTGTGTGTTTTTGGGAGAGAGAGGTTTTGGTTTGAAAAAGGTTATTTTAATAAAACTGGCGCTCTGACAAACTTTACTGCCCGCAGTACCTTATCGATAAGGAACCGCAGGTTTGAGCTGCCAGAGATAAAGAACCGCCTACAGAGGCTGGTTTTTATCAATGAAATACGCCAAAATTTTGAAAACCAAGTTTTCTAAAATACTTAAAAACAAATCTTAAACCTTTTAGAATATCATTGGATCATCATCACACTAAGCAATATGCCTTAATGAAGGATTACGAGTTGAATCGAGATCGAAAAGAACCGAAACGGACAAACGACTACTCGTAGAGAAAAAGCAAAGTGGAGAGAAGTCAAGGGAAGTGAATCAAGACTAAGATCAATGCTCAAGGGATTAATGACAATCTTCAAATCATGGAGACGAAGAGCTTGTGTCATATATAGTGGTTTAAGACGTGCCTTTCCGGCGAGGTGTTAAACGGCTTTGGTAATGAATAAACACAAAGCAAATATTGATGCATAGACTAAGATCACTTTGAATAATAGTCTTAGTTTAAACCAAAATATGAGCAAGGTATTAATTCACTTTCTCTCTCACAAAGGGCCTACTAACCGTATGGGTGCAAACCATGGAAATCATGCTTGATACTTTAAGCTACTACTAACTCACTCTACATCACCATAGTGAGTGAAGTATCAAAGCAATGAAGGTTTGAGAGGATAAAGTAAAAGAATCACAAACCACAAACAAATGTCAAGGCAAGGATGCCAAGAACAAGCACATAGTCAAGTAATGATCAAAAGAATGATCAAAGGGCGTGCGTAAGAACGAAAGCGTACCTTAGCCACAAAGAGCATTCCAATCCATCAAGGAATCAATGAAATGCCAAAATATGACTATGATGAGTACTAAGTCTTCAAGGACTAGTATAATTCCCAATCATCTTGATATCATCATTCATAGATGTTGAAGATCAATGAAGATGAGTCTTCTACAAGTGCAAGTAACTCAATCCACAACCAATTAAATGATTGATCTTCATGAGTACCTACACAAAGCAAGATGCAAACTAGTAGATACATTTCAAGAGTATATCTAAAATGCATAAAAGCTACTAATCTAAGAGGGATGCAATATTACCAATTAAAAGACCTATTTTCCAAGAAAAAATAGTTTTGACCAAAGAGAAACTTTAGTACAACTTGACCTTCTAATCTGAGGAGACAATGGATCGATCCAAGTTTTAAAGTACAATATACTTCAAAGATCTTGAGTGACCATCGCTCTGATACCAATTGTAGAAACTAGAAGGGTGGGGGGGGGGGGGGGTTGAATAGTTTCTCTTCTATTAGTCACCTAATTAGAATTACTTTCAATTAGGTTTGTATCAAAACTATCTTTTACTTGAAGCTGGGTTGCATAATGATTAGGTTCAATTCAAATGCATTAGAAATGGTAATAGGTAAGTATAATGATAATGAAATAAGTAAAGAGTAAGGAAAGAGACAACCTAGTGACAAGACACCAAGATTTATAGTGGTTCGACAACGAGGCTCTATCCTCGTTTCTACTCCAATCCTCGAGTACACCTACTCGAGATTTCCACTATATCCACAAGCTCCCTTATTGGCGGAGAAAGCCTTACATCGTCGCTTACATTATTTTCCGACACTAAGCTAAATGTCGAGACCTAATCAAAAGCTAGGACCAATCTACACAACGTTGCCTACTTCACAATTTAACGACACAAGGCTAGATGTCGAGTTCTAATCTCAAGGTAGAACCAATCTTCACAACGTTGCCTACTTCACCATTTTACGACACAAGGCTAGATGTCGAGTTCTAATCCAAAGCTAGAACCAATCTTCACGACTCTTCACTTTGAAGCTAAGTGAGAACTTCACACAACACAACTACTAATCACTTTCAAGTTTAGTGAGAACTCACAAGACACAACCACATCACTTTATAGTTTAGTGAGAACTACTACACAGTCTATTACAACTCAACTAAACATATCCAAGTACACACATGTAGCTTGGATCTACACAACACAAATCCAAGCAAACACATATGCAATGGATGTACACAACAAATCCAAGTATTCACAAATAGCTTGGATGAACAAACTAGTCTAAGTATTCATAAATACAAATGGATCAACAAAAACAAAAAGGCTAACATAATGAACATGACTAATTCATTGATTCATCTTTATCACAACACTAGTGAGTGAGTTATCTTCTCATTGGACAAGGTAAAGGAGGGGATCTAGAGGATATTCATATGTAAACATACTTAACACATTAAGTGATCATTTACTAATGATTATGCTATAGAAAAGAGAAAGGGGGCTGAGAAAAACGTCCAAGAGGCTTATTGGAAAATGAGATTTGATCCACTATTTATAGAAGACAAAGTGTAACAGCTAGCTGGGCGCGGATCCTTATCTATCCGGCGGTTCCATATCGCTAAGGAACCGCCTAGCTATTTAAGGTACCGCCCAGTAGAGTCCGCTCCTTTTTTTGTCTTTTAGTGGGGTATGAATATCTGAGGTTTTTTAAACCTTCAAAGGATATTCTTTTGACATATGGAATATGCCATTTTCAAATTTACATTTTCCATTTTAATAAAACATTTTCTTAAAAAGAAAGTTTATTAAAAAATCTTTTGTCATATTAACAAAAGTGAGTTTTAAGGATAATCACTTTGATGATCACTAAGTATGATTAAGAAAAGTTAGTGATATGATTATTACCTTGATTATAGTGTTAGTTAAATACTTCGTTTTGTGTTTTACACTAAATGTGTTGTATAGTTTGTTGTGATCAAAACTAAGAAAGATTAGTTAACACTAATAATGTTTTTAGGCATCACTTGCATTAACAGATTTGTCAAGATTTGTCCCTCAAGAATTGAAGACTTGTCATTTTATACCCTTGTAAAACTCTCAAATTACATTGTGGTCCCTAAAATGTCAATATTTTACATGAATATTCCTTGAAGAATGCAAAAATTACATGAATAGTCCTTGTACATATTTAATTTCAAAGTCAAGGACCATTTCTTCAATTTACCCAAAGTTGATTGTGAAGGAAATGAAAAGAAAAAGTTGTTAAATTATGTTTGCCAAAAATCTGAAAACCAAGGGACCAAAACTGATATACTTACAAACCCATATAATCCTCATACCCGGTTTAAACCCATCCTAAGCCCACTTCATACCAAGCCCAGTCCACTAACATTCCTAAACCCGACCCAAACCAAACCCTCACGTCACCTCACTCATTAATACATTTTTGAAAAACCTTTTTTTATATAACCTCGGTAAACACTCTTAATAAACCTAATCCTAGTCGAACCCCCACCTTTTTAGCACCCTTATCCCCATGAACCCTAAATCCTCAACCCCTAATCCCCCAACGTTAAACGCCCTAATTATCCAGATTATTAATTCATAACCCCCTATTCACAACCCCACTCCCAAAGTCCACATTACTTCATCCAATGGACCCCACACGTGTTCCCTGTCACCTCATTTTTGGCAAACTTGGAATCCTTACAGCATATCAACAACTCATAAGCTTTTCGTGTTCCCAAAGACTTCAAAGAACGGCCAAGATTATTCAAACAAGTTGGCAATCACATGGGCAACATTTGACCACTTTTTCATTATTTGAATTCAAGGGCAAAATTAGAATAGACTTGTTTAGGGTTTGCTGTATTTTCCATTCTCTCTAGATAGTTCTTCTTTCCCTTATAAATACAACCCGACTTGTGGGTTGTATTCTTGTTCCAGCTTTTTGTATGAATTTTCTAAATTTATAAAAATTTTAATTTTCACATTCACCTGAGTTCCATTTAATGTTTTCTTAGTATAATATTTTTACTTTCCTGCAATTTAAATTGATTGTTTATCAAAAATTGTTTTATGTTCAAGTGTTTTTCCATATGTTATAAGCCAACTTCTTGATTATGCTAACAACATAACCAAGAAGTTTAGCTTATAAGGTGTGTTACTTTTCTGTTGGTCATTTATTTGGTGTATAAGAATATTGGTTTACAAAGTTTTTTTCTTTAGAATCCTGTTGTTTACTTTTTCTGACAATCCTTAAGACTAACAGCTTTTCAAAAAGCTTTGAGATTAAGCTGCCTGACAAGCAGCTTTACATCAAGCTCTTTTGAGCTTTTTACTTGCTTTTGTGTGTTTGTGTTCAACAGGCACCTTTATTTCATTCATCTTGGCTCAGAAGGACTACTGTAGTCCTTGCAGCCCTATGTTTACTCCATTCTTGCATTCAAACAGCCCACAAGACATTGTCTAAGCTCTTCACAGCTGGTGGTATCCTTCTTGGTGGCTTAGCCTGAACAAGGTTAAGGCCAGGTTAGTTGAACTCCCTTGAATTTTAGCTTAAGTCTTTGGTTTAAAGTGAATATGCTCATGGATGCTTGTTTGTAGTAGTTTAGTATTAAATATGTGATTATTGTGTATTTTCTACATGTTTAAGTTATAAATAGGTGATTGTTAAGGTTTGATTTGCTTTAGTTTGATAAATTTCATATAGTCTAGTATTAAGGGGTGTTTAGGTTTACTTTTTGCACACTGTGGGTGACACTTAGGTGTGGATTAAATAGCTTGAACATACTCTAATAGCCTAGGTCAAGTGTTATATGGATACTATTACAATTAGTGTAGTTTGATATCTAAGTTTGCATGTTTTAGAAAAAATCTGCATATAAACATACATTGGGTCTGATTGGACTTGTTTGTGTGTTTATAGACCATTAAATCATGCTAGTAGTTAGAACTTGGGTTTATATAGGATTGTGTTTTAGTGTTTAAGCGTTAGGTTCGCTTGATTTCAAGATTTTGTGGCTCATAGTTCACTTAATTGCCATATAGATCAGCAAAATCAACTTTCTGCCTGCATTTTTTTTATTTTTTCTATCTGATCTAGGTTGCTAGCGTGGTGAATTGTGTTTGTGTGTTTGTTTTTTGTGCTATTACTGACTCCCCACAAGCCCATGCTTGTGAGGGTGCCAATTGTCCCATAAAACAACAACAATTAAGCCTTCAAACAAGCTCAACAGCCCTCTGTTAAGCAACTACAAAATTTGCACTGTCAGTGGGAAGCTTAGTTCCCACTGACTTCACAATCTAGCCACTGCTAGTTGTATAAGCCCAAACAGCTTATTGTTTTTGTATTATCTGGCTTATTTTCACCGTTTTAGCCTTTTCATTTTTCCATAGTAGTTTAAGTTAAAATAGAATTTTCAGAAAAGGTTTTGTATTTTTCCCATTATTATTTTATTTTTTATGATTATTTTAATTTAAAAATTGTTTTTAGCCATTTAAAAATAGATTAAATTAGATAAAATTTTTGGAAAAATACTTTTTAGTTTTAGAATAATATAAGTGAGGTTTACATTTAATAAAATCTTTATTTGGACTTTTTGTTAATTATTTTTAATTTTAGGGCTTTAATTAGCATTTAAAATTAAATAATAATTTCATAATAAAGTTTTCAAAACGTTTTGTTGAATGTTTATCGTTATTTATATTCTTTAAGATTTAATTGCAATTTTTATTAATTTTTCAGTATAAATTTTTATTTTCATCACGTTTTTACGTTTTACGTTTAATTTATGTCGTAGTTTAATTCGTAGCGTACTCGTCTTTATTTCTCATCTCTTTTCACATTCAAAAACGAAGTAATCCAAATACTGTATTTTTAATCTTGGCCTAACACATACACCTCCGCCGAGAACGAACTCTATTATTCGATTTTGCGTTTTTCCTAAAACGTAGAATTTAATACTTACCGCATTTATGCGTTTTTCCTAAAACATCTAATTTTACGAAGAATCATTTTGGCGCTGCTACCGGGGAGGTGTTTGGCCATATTATATATATATCGTGTTTGTTTGAGTAGTACGTTTTTTGACTTTCCATTTTGGGAAAGCGTAAATACCGTACATACTCGTTTTTATTTTTCTGTTCTTAATATCCATAAAAATAAAAGTGTTAAAATTGAATTCAATTAACACAAAATCGTTTTTCGTTTTCTTGTGAATACTATATTGTAATTATGTAGCACAATTAATACACAATATTATCAAAATACGCGTGAAAACGCACCTTATAGTGGGCGTTCTGGTCATTATTAAGTGTATCGATCAAACGAAAATCAAAGGCAAAATAGATAAATACTCTTAGTTGATTTAATCTCAATTGATGCAAACTATAAGGTTGGTATAAGGCGGTTGTATTTCACGACCTAAGAAAAAAGGCTCTTAAGTGCTTCACGCCGCCTCGTTTTCTCCGCTCGCTTGTGCGTATTGATTTAGTGACGATTGATTAAGGGTTTGCCAAATCAAGTATTATTAATCTATTTTTGTGAGCTTATATTATAGAACCCTCGAAACGATTTGGTGTTCCACCAATGTTTCAAAGTCGACGAAAGTTTTCACTTCACGTGATTACTTTCATTCTCTTTGGATTCATTAATCGAGACTTTTGATTAGTGGATAAATTTTGTGGATTTAGTTATTTACGTAATACACCAAAAACCCCAAAAAATTAACAAACAATCAAAAACCTAAAAAAAAATTGAAAAATTTAAAACCCCCAAAAAGAATCGACGTAATCGAAATTGAAGGAATCGACAACGAAGACAAAATTTAGAAATGAACGTTCCTAATATCATTGTTGAAACTAGAGACGAGATGGCCGAGAATCATACGATGATGGAGTTGCTCCAAGCACCCACCGAGGGTTATAGAGACGCGATCGTAATTCCCGCAATCGATGCGGAGAATTTTGAAATCAAAAGCGGAATGTTGACTTTAATTCAAGCAACAAAGTTTAAGGGTCGTGAGACGAATAATCCTCACGATCACATTAGGAATTTTGATCGTATTTTAGCCACGAGCAAGTTTAAGAACGTTGACACCGATGTCATTAAGCTTATTCTTTTTCCATACTCGCTCGATGGTGCCGCCAAGGATTGGTACGAGAAAGAACCACCTAATTCCATAATTACATGGAAGGATCTCGTTTCCAAATTCGTTAATCATTTCTTTCCACCGTCTAAGACTACGTTTTTAAAAAACGAGATCACGAGGTTTGAAAAAAAGCCGAATGAGTCGTTTAGAGACGCGTGGGACCGTTTTAAGGAATTCCTTAGGCAATGTCCTCACCATGTTTTTTCCGAGTTACACCAAATCGATACTATTTATAACGGTCTTAACTTTCAAGAGCAAGATTCGTTAAACTCCGTCGTGGGCGGTAACTTTTTGTGTAAAACTCCTTGGGAAGCGTTATTGATTATCGAAAATAGATCCAAGGTTTACCAACTCCGTAGCACACAGAGTGTTACCAATGTCGCCAATGTTAGCCATGTTAATCGCGATATTGAGAGGGTTGATGCGAAAGTCGATAACTTGACGAATGCTTTTACGTCGTTTTGGATCGAAATGAAAAACGCTCCTGCTACGGTGAAAGCGGTTGTGATTTCGTATACGTTGTGTGGTGGACCTCATAATTATTACGAGTTTGCGGCTATGGATGGCCAAACGTCGAGTGTAAACGCGTTAAATGGAAAATTTAAAAATCAAAATCAAAATAACGTGGGTCCATCACAAGGGAATTATAGTAACCAAGGCAACAATTTTCAACGTAACAATTTTCAAGGGAATAATAATCAACAAGGAAATAAAGAAAATTATAATCAAGGTCGAAATTTGAATTGGCAAAATCGAGATTTTAACAACAACAATCAAAACTCGAGTTTTCAAAACAACAATGTGAATCAAAACAATTTTCAAAGAAATAATCAAAACCAAGGGAACTTTAATTCTAATCAGAGCGGTTCTTCAAACGAGTTTCAAGAATATATGAAAACGAATAAGGCTAATATGAGATGATTATAGGGACAAATTGGTACTTTGAAAAACGAGTTTCCAACACTTTGAAAGGTCAAAATGATAAAAATGAACAAGGTCAAAGTGAGATTAAAAAGATGTTTTCGGCAATTATGAATAATCAATCGAGTTCGTCTTCGAGTGCGTTATCAAGCAACAACATGGTTTACCCTAAGGAGCACGTCAAAGTCGCTACATCATTTAATGGAAAAGGTCATGTGATTCCCTAAAACCTTGATGGTTTAAGAGTTGTGCATTCGTCTCTACCCTCGACCTAAAGAACGCCTTCATGTTCTAAAGTCGAGGGAATGAACGTGGTGACCAAGGAAAATACTTCACATCCTCGTGTACCTCAAAATCCATCCACGGTTCAAAAAGAGAGTTTCATAGACTTAACCAAAGTGACCCTTGAGGAAACTTATGCTTCGGTTCTTCTACGAAAACCTAAAAGGCATATGTCGAGAAAGGAAGAAGATCCGGTCCAATTTCTTTTACCTTGTGATTTTCCTGAGATTGAAGGATGTATAGCACTTGCCGATTTAAGTGCTAGCATAAATCTCATGCCTCTCTCTCTTTGGAAATTGATGAAATTTCCTAATCTTACCCACACAAACAAGAGAATCGAGCTAGCAAATTGTACGCCATTAAAACCAATTGGAATAGCCGAGGATGTTTATGTTAAAATTAGAAAGTTTATTTTTTCCGCGGACTTCGTTATTTTTGATTATGCGTGTGATCCTAAATGTCCCATTATTTTAGGTCGACCATTTTATCGACGGCTCGTGCCATTATCGACGTTCACGGTGGGAAATTAACCATGAAATATGGGGAGGATGAAATGGAATTTTTTGCGAGTAGATTCCAAATTCAAAATGACCAAAGTGAAACCGAGGTTTCAAAATTTAATGATTTCAAAGTACATACTTTAATGGAAAAAATGAGTCTTGATACGTGTTTTGAAATAATTAAAAGCAACAGTTTTCGAGATGAAGATTTTAATGATAAAGAATACGTTTACTTAATTGAAAAAGGTATTCGTAGATTTATGGATGAAAAATCATTTTGGGATGTATTCGGCGAACCGAATGAACAAGAATTTCCAGAGGGTAACGTTAATTCCATCACGATAATGACCAATATGGATTCGTTTTCACCACCTTCGAAGGACAATGACTTTGAGGCCCAAACTTCAAAGCCCATTGAAGTGCCTCCCACTCCTAGCCCAAAATCCAATAAGGCTAAGGAAGTGGCCCAACCCAATGCAATTTCACCCATCATGGAAGAGTCACCTAAGCATAGTCAATCGACTTGTAAGACCATGGTTGTGACTCTCAAGAAATCCTCTCGAGAACTTGCGCACATCGACTCTTTATTTGATGACGATGGTGATTTTTCCAAAATCGAGCATGTACTTACTAATCCATCATCCATCTTCGAGGATTTACCCTTCGATAAATCTTCAAATGAAGATGATGACACATGTCGAAAATTTCTTATGATGATGCGAATGAGGACACTTTTACCACGTTCTCGAATTCCGTATACGAACGTATTTTTCATCATAATCCCATTTTTGATGAAGGGTTTGAGAACGTTGATGACCATATCATCGATCCTCCTTCATTTCACAATTGTGATGATGAAGAACTCTTTAAGGAGGTCGATGATTTTCTTGCTATAGACACGAATCCCATTCTCGAGGAGTTACCTTATAAAACCTCCTTGTTTGAGAATGAAGATTGCCACTTTCTTGAGGGTTTAATTCATAAACAATCCTCACAAAAGAATGATGGTTTTGTGCTTGATCGTGATCTCTTTGAGAGAATTTCTAAAATCATTCAGGAAGAGAACGACAAACCTTGGTTTGACGAGCCTATCTACGATGAAGAAATCGATGAGATTAACGATCTTGAGGATGACGTTTATGTTAACCCCGAGGGGGATGTGTTTTTTATTGACCATAGTTTTGAGAATTTATATAATCCCCCTCAAAATAACCACGACATTAATGTAAGAATTTTTAGTGTGCCTAACATCGTTTTAGAAACGCCAAATATTTTTGACATAATTCAATCGGGTTTTCATAAAGAGTTTTAAAACGATGAAAAAGGAAAAGATTTTAAATTTAACTTGAATGTTGTTCCTACATTAACTTCGTCATCATCGCGTGTTTTGAGTGCTACCACCTCGTCTACTCCTTTTGACGATGGTTGGTGTGGTTTTAGTGTGGGGAAAGCCCCTTATGTTTCCTCACACTTTTCCACCGAGGATGAGATATTCAATCCCGGGATCGCATTTAAAGGGAAATCTCGATCTTCTAACTATGTAATAAATGGAAAATATATCTATTTGCTTGGTGTGAGTCTACCTCGAGTAGCTCATTATGTTTCCCCACCCATTGTCCCACCCTTCTACTTATTTTCTATTTTCTTGTGTCCCTTTAGGACGTTGCTTGGAGTGGTGTTGTTTCGTTTGTCCCATGAAAACGAAGACACCATCTCCGATGTAAAGCCCGCTTTAAAATCCCTAAGATCATTAAATGCATGAATTTACGATTAAATTAAAACTTTTTAGTTAATTAATATACGACATGAATCACGAACATTTAATGAGAACGTTGCGTATATTAATTAATTATTATAAGTATTACGTATGTAAACATGAATATTAATGCACGATAAGTATTTACGTAAAATACTAAAACTATGCAAGAAATAAAGCATGAACATAAAATACGAGCACACACGATAAATATGTAGTCACGAAAAATTAAACAAAGGTATATGTGTGTTGTGGGTGTGGCATCCAAAAACAAAAGAAGAAAGGGCTTGGCCCAATCCATTAACTATCCTAGTCTAAACCAAAAAGGACTCCAAGGATTTCATAAAAACAAAACACATGAAAAATAACAAAACCCTAAAGTTTCTTCCTCCTCCTTCTTTTTGGCCGCGGCACACAACCAAACCACAAGGAGGATTCGTAGCTTTTTGATCTTTGATCTTACGGTATTATGTTCGTGTTTCAATCCTTTTTAATCATACACAATTGGTATCCTCGAATATTTATTCTTTGTAATTATTTATGTTATGGACTTAGATCTTTAAAAACAAATGGATAAAACATGAAATCATAAAAGATTTGACAAGATTAAGGGGTTTGGGTATGGTTTATGCGGTTTGCACACAAACCGAGACCCATAGGGGTCTCGGTGGTGGTTGTTTCTCACCAGTCGCAACCCTATATAGGGGCGGTGGTGTTTTTTGGTTACCAGCCGCAACCCCTACTTCCAAAACAGTGGGGTGCGCCGGCTTAACGGGGGCAAACCGAGACCTTATAGGTCTCGGTGGGTACGCAGTGGGCAGCAGGGTGACGGACAGGTTCAGCAGCGGTAACCCTGTCTAAGCCAGGGGCTGCGTCGCAGCAGTGGCACCGACAACACTGTCGGTGGCTGCTTGGTGTTCGGTCGCAAGCCACAGCCGAATGGATGTGGTGATGCGCGTTGTGTTTGAGGCTATACCGAGACCTCCATGGTCTTGGTGGGGGTCTTGAGGGGGCTCGGTTACAACCAAACACACCAAGGGGGTGTTTGGCTAAACTTTTATGAAACATGTATTTAGTTTAATAATTAATTAGTTTAATTTAAAAACATGTAAAATTAAATTAATTAATTCCCATGACTTAGGATATAATTTTATTTATATAAACGCCATGATTTATGTATTTACATTTTATTTAAATAAAACTTAGGATAAAGTAATTAATAACTTAATTATTCATGTATATTTAAATTAATTAAAACTTAGCTTAATTAATTTACATCATTTTAAGGTAAAGTTTAATTATCTAATCATGCAACATTATTAATTAATAATAACTTATGATAGCATGTAATATCATTATTAATTAATAATTATAAGTTAAGACCAAGTATTTAATCATTATTAAACTTTACAATATAATTAATCATGACATATTAAAAGATTATTAAGACTATATGTTATATCATTTAATTATATAATAAGCATATTATTAAATATAGAAACATGTTAAATATGGAAATATACTAATTATGGTAACATGATATTATGGAAACATACTAAATATGGTAACATGCTATTTATGGGAACATACTAAATATGGAAGCTTTCTATTTTTGGAAACTTACTAACTATAGAAACTTTCTATTTTTGGAAACTTACTATTTAAGGAAACTTGCTATTTTTGGAAAGTTACTATATATAGAAACCTGCTATTTTTAGGAAGTTACTCATTATGTTATAACAAGTACTATGAATTACACTAATCTAAAACACATGAAACATTAAGAATCACATGATTTAAACAAGAACAAGTATAATAAGTAAGAACACGTGAAGTAAACTAAATAACCAGTATGTATAATTAAAACAAACACTTATTCATGTCCCTTTATTATGTAGCTATCGTGAAGTCAGAGTGATCTTCCGCGTTCGTTTTTCTCTTCATTTACTGGGCACAAGGTACAAATATTATGTCCTTTAGTAAGGACACTTCTTTCCTATATTAGGATTCCCCGTTTGTAGCCAATTATTTTCCCTAGTAGTTTACGTGTCTTAAACACTTCAGTACATGCTATGTTTTATTTTAGATTGCCTGAGCTATATACATGCATGCCAGTTTCACCTAGTTATGGGGGTTCCATAACCATAACACTGGAGGCACTGGTATTATGACTCTTCTGCGGTGAGAGTGATTGCTCGCAGCGTCCCTTTATAGTATTAGGCCTATGTTATTATTATCATGTGGGGCGAATGGGTGCATCCTAGGACAAGTTAGTAATAATTCATGGTAACTGTGGTGTGTGCCTTGCATCCGTTACAGGAGCTGATCCCTCCACTCATACCATAATAATTAGAGGCAACCCCTCTAATTGCATGATGAGGTCACCCCTCTAAGTATTCATGCACGTTGATATAACATGACCTATATGGGCTGCAGGCATATTTAAAATACAGTTTTTCAGAATAAACTAAACATAAGTCTTTTTCAGAAATATAAAACCAGTCTTATAAGCTTAAACCAGGTTCTCCAAGACATACACTTATTCCGCTGTTATTCTTTTCATTTCATTACTTGCTTATGTTTATGCTTTACCTTTCATTGTCATATATCCGCACACTGAGGGTATTGCTCAACCGTATTTTTCTTTCCATGTCCCAGAACGACAGGTACTAAAGGGCAAAGCTAGGATTCAAGAATGGTCCATTTATCCAAATGGGGTGTTACAATTATGGTATCAGAGACAAGGTTTCGACGTGTAGGCTTTTAAAATTGACATGTGACTAGTGGGTAGTCATCAGTGTCTTCCTAAAAACTGACAGTACATTTTTACTCATTTCATTTCATTTCATGCATCATCATTGTTTTATGTTAAGTTTTTGACTAAGTAATGGTTGGTACAGGACTGGCCATATTTAGTCGCATGTGCTTTTCATTCGAATTTTATTTTGTGAACCGACCCATAGGCGTTCACCTTTGCTCATGTCAATTTTGTTATGTGGACTGACCCATAGGCGTCCACTTGCCAATGGTTGTTTTCGTTGGCTATGCCTTCATAAACTCTTCATGCATTCCTTATGTTTATCCTATGTTCTAACCAGCTTAATCATTTCATTTCCTCTTTTAATCTGTCAGATGGTCAATACATGTATTGAGCAGGAACTGGCTCCAGCTGTCCAAGCAGCTCTACGAGCTATGCTTCCACAGATCAGGAACCAAATCCGGGCTGAATACAAGAACATCCCGAATCATAGCAACAATCCTCCTCATCCTCCACCGGTTACTCTACGCACTTGGCTAGAGAGGTTTAACAAGCAAAAACCTCGATCTTTTGAGAGAGCTGAGATATCATCTGACGCGGAAAATTGGATTTCGCATATGGAGAATTTTTTTGATGCTATGGGGTGTGATGGAATCTACAAGGCAAGGTTGGCTTGCTATAAGTTCGAAGGTGATGCTTTAGCTTGTGGAGGGCATACAAGCTAGCAAATGGAGGTGATGTTTGGTTAAATGCTTTGACTTGGGACCAATTCAAGACTCTATTTTACGGTGAGTTCTTTCCGACAGCTGAGCAGGAAAGTCTTAAGAGGGACTATCATTCCATTCGTCAAAGAATTAGAGAGAACAGCACTAAGTTTATGCAGAGGTTTCTTAGGTTGGCTGGATTTCTGGGCGCTGCTGCGGGTACTGCTGAGGAGCAAGCGAAGCACTTTCGCTGGGCTCTTCACTCCACAACTACAGATTGGTTACTTAGTGCTACTTACACAAATGTGGCACAAATTAATGACGCAACACGTAGCTTGGAAATGTTGCATGATCGAGATGACTATGAGGAACAAGCTCGTACATAGAAGAGACAGAAGGGTGGAGATCGGTCCCAACCGGCCACTCAGCAGAATAGCAACAAGGGGCACAGTCAATCTAATGATCGACACGGATCAGACATGCAGAACGGCAATGACAATTACCGTAACAATGCCAGCCAATCCAACAACAACAGGTCCCTAAATTCTTAAACTTTTCTATGTTAAGCTGCTGTATGTTTTACATACTAACATATCAGCATCATAAACAGGAACTCTGCGAATGGGCATGACTAGAATGCTAAGGGTCAGCAGCCTAACAACTCATCTTTATCTGGTAAATTATCACTTAAACTTTAGTGTAGTCATGTTTATTCCAAATAATCATGTCTCACACATATTTTTTTAAACAGGCTCTCAGGTAGCAAGGGTACCTCCAGGAGGTTATACCTACCCTATCTGCACGACTTGTAGTCGTAGACATCCCGGACCATGCCAGAGTTTGTTTCAAGTATGAACAATCAGGACACATGTTGAAGGATTGCAAGAAGGGAGATACTGTCGGTACTTCTGGTTCTGCTCTTCCTAAGCCACCAGGTTCGGGTCGTGTCTACACTACCACCACGGACCAAGCAAATAAGTCTTCAGGTACTATCACTGGCATCCTCTTTATGAACGGTCATGTTGCTTGAGTTTTATTCGATACTGGTGTAACTCATTCAGTCATATCCACTATGTATGCCACTAGTATTATTAAAATCCCTATGCCACTAGAGAACATATTAAATATATCTACGCCTATGCGAGACTCTGTATGAATTACCCAGGTGTTCAGAGATCTTCCTCTTGAATTTGATGATAAGATTCGCCCAGTAGACACACTTCCTTTGGATATGTGCGAGATTGATCTCATTTTTGGCATGGACTGGTTATCCAAGCACCATGCTACTATCGAGTGTCATACCCATCGGGTTATCTTCGGTGATGTTCAAGCACCAGATTACATTCACAATGGTTTCATACCAGGAAAGTCTGTACAAATCATTTCTGCTTTGGAAGCTCGTGCTTTACTAGCCCATGGCTGCAAGGGCTTCTTAGCTTCAATTCAGGATATTATTTCCGAAGTTCTATCGATCCAAGATCAACCAGTTGTTTCTAAATTCCCTGATGTATTTCTAGAAGAACTTCCGGGTATACCACCTATCTGCGAAGTAGAATTTGGCATTGAGCTCATCCCAGGAGCTTAACCTATCTCTAAGGATCCTTATCGCATGGCTCCCATAGAGCTCAAGGAGTTAAAAGATCAGCTACAGAAGTTACCAGAGCGAGGTTTCATCCGTCCGAGTGAATCACCATGGGGTGCACGGGTACTTTTCGTCAAGAAGAAGGATGGCAGCATGCGTTTATGCATTGATTATTGTGAGCTGAATAAGATCACGATTAGGAACCGTTATCCATTATTGCGTATCGATGACCTGTTTGACCAACTGCAAGGTGCCAAGCATTTCTCCAAGATTGATCTAAGATCCGGTTATCATCAGCTGCGAGTGAAAGAGTAGGATATTCTTAAGACTGCTTTTCGAACAAGATATGGCCATTATGAGTTCGTAGTCATGCTGTTCGGACTCACCAATGCTCCAACTGTATTCATGGACTTAATGAAACCCGTCTTCCATGAGTATCTAGACAAATTTTTATCGTGTTCATCGATGACATCCTTATCTTCTCCAAATCCAAGGAAGAACATGAAGAACATCTTCACACTGTGCTACAGATTCTTCGTCAGAAGTAGTTGTATGCCAAATTTTCCAAGTGTGAATTCTGGCTAAACAAGGTGGCATTTCTAGGCCATACTGTCTCCGAAGAAGGGATTACTATGGATCCTGCGAAGGTTGAAGCTATCACTAAATGGCCAAGACCGACATCTGAAACTGAGGTTCATAGTTTTCTGGGCTTAGCTGGTTATTATCGCAGATTCATGGAGAAATTTTCAAGACTAGCCTTACCTTTGACCAAGTTGATGCGTAAAGGAGAGAAATTCGTTTGGACTGATGAGCGGGAGAAGAACTTTGAAGAACTTAAGCAGCGGTTAGTATCTGCACCTATTCTTACTCTCTCATCTGGCACTGGTGGATTTCAGATTTACAGTGATGCTTCGGGTAAAGGATTAGGTTGTGTACTCATGCAACATGGGAAAGTGATTGCATATGCATCACTTCAGCTAAAGCCTTATGAGGAGAATTATCCTACCCATGACTTAGAGCTAGTAGTAGTAGTCTTTGTACTTAAAATCTGGAGACACTGTCTATATGGTGAATCATGTGACATCTTTACTGATCACAAGAGTCTCAAGTACATATTCACTCCGAGAGAGCTTAATATGAGGCAGAGGAGATGGTTAGAACTACTCAAGGACTATGACATCAATCTTCAATATCATCTCGATAAGACAAATGTAGTGGCATATGCTCTCAGCAAGAAGTCAGGCATGATAAACGGCATCAAGATAGAAGAAGAAATCATACATGACTTGGAGCGATTAGACATTAAGTTCTTAGTACGTGGATAGCATGGGTACTGGGCCAATCTGAGAATTGAGCCAGACTTAATTTCTCGGATCAAGGCTGTAGGATCATAGTTTCTTAGGATTGTAGATGTGTTGGATTTATCTAAAGAGAGGGATGGAGATGAAAACTAGAGAGAGAGAGTTAGAGAGAGAAAGGAGAGAATGGGAGAAAGATGGAAAATGAGAAATGAACAATGAAGTGCTCAACCCCTCCTAACATGCTAGGAGGGGTTATATATAGCCCACCCTACATGTGGGCTATATGGGCTATATGTTTAATACTGGATCACGAGCCCAATACTTGAATATATCGTTGGAGTGACCGATCCTTTCTAAATACGTAAAAATGTATTTCCAACAATCTCCCCCTAATTAAGGTCACACCAAGTTACAATGTCCTAAATAGTGTTTAGCTCGTGATCTATGCTAACAATGATGTGGCCGAGACTTTCTTTGAAAAAACGTATTTCCAACAATCTCCCCCTAAGGGAGGTCACACCATTTTACAAAATCTTAAACCTAGCATACTATGCTTGAGTCTTCGATCTTGTTCTTGTGAATATGCTTGATGTGATCTTTGACTTTAGTCTGGAGCATGTTTCCTTGCCTTGACCTTGTGCATTCATCACTTGTGATATTTGCCTCTTCGTGACTTCATGTTCCACATACTTATACCTTTATAATTCTTGAAAGCTTCAGAGTTTGATACAGCTGAAGTCTTTACTTTTAGGCTTTCTTGAATTTGTTGTAGTATTAAGTGCAAAAAGCATAAGCATGTGTTTACGACTTCTTCTGGATTGTACACCGCAATGCCACCTTCTTGCTACGCTGCATAAGACAGTTAGCAACAAAACATATACACAGATGAAATGGCCTTGAACATTTCATTCCAATTCGGTAGCCTTTTACCTCCAATCGATGAAGACCGTTGGACGATATAAAATATCGTACTTGTGGCAGCTAGTTTCAATTAAGAACCTCCTTGACAAGATTTCGCGGGTAAACCCGTTCTCTTTATTCGACCGTCCAAAGCTGACTGCGAACATAAAGAGTGAATCATTTGGATAATATTATCCGCATGATTTGAAGCCGTCAAATCCGATTCCTGGAACACGTTTGTTTCATTAAAGAATCGCACCATCGTTGCTTTCCAGTTGTCAAGAGCTTGATTTATATAGAATCTTGCAAGTTACCTACCAAGTGCTGTTTGAGGTTAACACTAGAAGGATTTCCACTCATCACTGTGAACACTAAAGTATCATTCTGAGTGTTCTGGCAAGATCACTAAGATATTGCGTAGAGGCCTGGAACGTGTTTAAGTTCAGTTAAGAATTAAACCACTGTTGCTTTCCAGTTATCACAAGCTTGATTCATAAATAATCGCACAAGTCACCTACCATGAGCTTTTTGATATTCGCTCAAGAAGGATTTCCATCTTCATTGTAAATACTTTTGTATTACTCGGATTTTCAGGCAAGATCATGAAGATTTTGCGTAGGACTCTTAAGATCTTTCTTACTTTTCACAGTGTGTGAAGAAGCAAGGAATTATGAAAGTGTGTCCTAATGAGATATTTGATGATCTCAAATGGCTCTAGACTCGATCGTGCATTTTGGATTTTAGTGATCGGAGGCTGGAGAGGAGTGCCACCAATTCAATACCAATTTATTCGGAGTGAATAAATCAATAGATAATGTTTTGTCTCCGTGTGATTCAAAAACATATATCTTTTAAGAGATATCTGAGTTAGCTGGGTTGGGTTGTGCATTGTATCACTGGGTCCATGATGTCTTATCTTCAATATCAAGCATCATTAAAAATGATCTCAATAGCATATGTATTGACCTGGTTTCTGCCTAAGTTGTAAGGAGGGCTTCTTTCTTTAGACCCTTTATCATTGCAATTCTTTTTCATTCTTCAACCCCTTCAATGCTTACCAATACGTCATAACTAGCACCTTGTTGTGATTGTTCCAGTGCTAACTTAAGTACTTGGTCGGCATTCAACTATGTTCACAATCTTTCTCTATCTTTCCTAAGGACTACCATTTCTAGCTATGGAATGTCCTTGGGAAGATTCCTCCGGTTTTAGAAGAATCATTGAACTTAACCTATCCTACAATGCTTATGTCACCACAATCTTCATCGTCGTGAAATAAATGGGATGTGGGTAAGTATAAATCACCATGAAATGCATTTTGAAGTGCAAATCCATTTTGCTCCCCTTAACACATGCCACGATATTCGAAAACATTTCGCACATGTCGGGATGAGCCAGCACATTAAGTCAAACCATTATTGATCTCAATATTAAATCATATTTTCTCCCCCATATTAAAAATATTAACTCAATCGATGTAATTAATATTAATTGATTTAATAGCATTTTAAGAAAATTTGGGAAGAAAAATGCAAATCCAATTATCTTCATGATTTTAACAAGCTCCCCCTCAAATAAATGAGGGTGTACTTGAAACGTAAATTAAATACCTTTTAAACACAAGTGTAAGGTATTTATCACGTGCGAAGATCATATATGATAATGTATTCACAAGATTAGCAATTTACGAGGTTGGACCTGAATGATGGAGAACATCATATGATAGAATCTCATGGTTCTTGTTCACGAATGTTGGTCGCCTCGTCACGTCTGAAGTTATCTCTTGACTCCATGAGTACGATTGAAATCGTTGTCTTGACACCAATATGTGAACTTGGCACTTTCGGCGTCAAAGATTCTGAGTGCTGGACAACTGCTCCCCCTCAATTGTTTACCCGTGTTCTATTGAAAGTGCTGTAGTCGCCGTTTGAGTAGTCGCATCGTCGAGTATGTAGATATCAGTTGTAAATTGCTACGGTTGGTGGAGATGATAACTTCATAAAAACAAGATTTCTCTTGTTTTAACAAATAAATGCACTGACACGTACATATATTCGTGTTAGATTGTGTTATAACGTAAACACAATCCCTTACATGGTTATAAAGTAAACCATGTCCGAGAAAATTAATTCCCGTTGTTGAGTCAAAGCTTTCCGGTGAAATGCTTGACTCGAATATGAAAAGCGGGTTACTATCTGAAATAATAGAAAACCATTTTGAACATGTTTTAAATCATTTAAACTTCTGCTCAAACTTTATTTACAACCCCGTGTCATTATTGAGCTGCATTTCTAGGTTTGTAAATATTATCGATTGCAGAAGACATGTTCTTTTTATCAAAACATTTTTGAACACACAATTTTGAAAGATTTAGAAAACCTTTTGATAAATTCTCGAAAAATTGTGTTTAAAGTTTTGAAAACCAATTACTTGAGCTTAAGATGTTGAATATCTTACAAAACGAGCTCAAGTCCGAGAAGTTGTAACCTTCCTATTGTTAATGATAAGTTACCATCGGCGATAAAATTTCCTTTTAACAGAAGAACGAGTCCTAAGTTGACATTTACTTAGAAGTCGTTTTCATGAGCTTGAAAAACTTTGAATGTTTTAACGTAAAGCTCATGACCGAGAATGATGAATTTCTCGTTAAGAAAAAAAGTTCTCTTATTTAAAAGATACACTTTACTTTATGAGCTTAAAACTTGGAATGTTTTAATACAAGCTCATGACCTAGAAAATTTAATTTCCCGTTACGAGGATAAGCTATCTTTAAAGATAAGCTTTCCTAAAATTATGGTCCGAGTTACAGTCTGATATTTAACTGTAAGTCTTAGTGCATGAGCTTAAAAACTTCGAATGTTTTTAATATAAGCTCATGCCCGAGAAGAATTAATTTCTCGTTGTAAGGATAAGTTTATCATCGGTGATAAACTTTCTTTTCCTTGAGGTCCGGGGCATAATCTGAAATATAATTATACGCCATTGTGCATGAGCTTAAAAACTTCGATTTTTTTTCATATAAGCTCATGCCCGAGAAAAATTAATTTCTCGTTGTGAGGATAAGTTTTATCATCGGAAATAAAATTTCCTTTATTTGAAAATCGGGTCATCATCTGATATTTAATGATGAACCATATACACGAGCTTAAAACCTTTGAATGGTTTTAGGATAAGCTCGTGTCCGAGAAAACTTAATTTCTCGTTTTGAGGGTAAGTTATCGTTGCGTAGATAAACTTCCCTTTCTCTGAAGTCCGGGTCATCGTCTGTCATTTAACGAGGAGCCATATACACGAGCTTAAAACCTTTGAATGGTTTTAGTGTAAGCTCGTGTCTGAGAAAACTTAATTTCTCGTTTTGAGGGTAAGTTATCATTGACGAGATAAACTTCCCTTTCTTTGAAGTTCGAGTCACAGACTGTGATTTGAATGTGAGCCATGGTACATGAGCTTAACCGCAATTCCCCTGAGACACTTGTTTTTTAGATATCAGCTTCTTCAGTAACCAAACTCTGAGAGTGTCCTTAATTGAATGGTATACAACGATTGGAATGTTGTGTTCGTGTTGAACGTTAACTTTGGTACCTGCATTCTCATTAGAAAGTTGTATGCTTTTATGTGGGTTAGCGATATCTATTTTAGAACCATGTGGGGGTTCACAGTTGGCCTTACTTGTGCTAGAGGTGACCTGAGGAGATAATTCACTTGTCTTAGTTGGCAAACGTTTCCTTTTATAGAAAACCTTAAGTTCAGGCTTAAGTGATATATCATCCTACTCAATTTCCTCCCTAGTAGTCTTAGTAGTATCGGAGACTATCATAGTTAAAGGGCAGTCGTTTCCTACAAGAGCAAAAGTTCTACCAGTGGGGCGCCACATTTTACCAATGGGTTTGATTTTAGCTACCCACTGGGATTTAAGTCTAGCACGGGAGTTTACCTCATTAAGTAATTTCTTGATACAGGAATCATGATTGGATTTAAAGACACATTTCCTACATGTTTTACAAGTAGCATATTTAATGTCCGAGTAAGATCTAGAATTCCTAGATGATTGATTGATGCTCCTAGGATGTGACATGCTACGAGTAGCAGTGTTGAGTAAACTAGAAGGCATCTGACTAGGTTTGAAATTCCTATCTCTTACTTGTGTCTTTAGCTTAGCTTCCCTTAGACCAACAATCTCTCCCTAAGGGAGGTCACTCCAATTTACAATGTCCTAAATAGTCTATAACTCGTGATCTATGCTAATAATGATGTGACCGAGACTTTCCTTGGAAAAACGTATTTCCAATAATCTCCCCGTAAGGGAGGTCACATCATTTTACAAAATCTTAAACCTAACATACTATGCTTGAGTCTTCGATCTTGTTCTTGTGAATATGCTGATGAGATCTTTGACTTTAGTCTTGAGCATGTTTTCTTTCCTTGACCTTGTGCATTCATCACTTGTGGTATTTGCCTCTTCGTGACTTCATGTTCCACATACTTACACCTTTATAAATTCCTGAAAGCTTCAGAGTTTGATACAGTGGAAGACTTGAGTTTTAGGCTTTCTTGAATTTGTTGAAGTATTAAGTGCAGAAAGCATAAGCATGTGTTTACGACTTCTTCTGGATTGTACACCGTAATGCCACCTTCTTGTTACGCTGCATAAGACAGTTAGCAACAAAACATATACACGGATGAAATGGCCTTGAACATTTCATTCTAATTCGGTAGCATTTTAACTCCGGTCGGCGAAGACCGTTGGACGATATAAAATATTGTACTTGTGGCAGGAAGTTTCAATTAAGAACCTCCTTGACAAGATTTCGCGGGTAAACCCGTTCTCTTTATTCGACCATCCAAAGCTGACGGCGAACATAAAGAGTGAATCATTTGGATAATATTATCCGCATGATTTGGCCGTCAAATCCGATTCCTGGAACAAGTGAAATTCAATTAAGAACCGCACCATTGTTTCTTTCCAGTTGTCACGAGCTTGATTCGTATAGAATCTTGCAAGTTACCTACCAAGTGTTGTTTGATGTTAACACTAGAAGGATTTCCACTCATCACTGTGAACACTATAGACTGTCACTCTGAGTGTTCTGGCAAGATCACTAAGATAATGCGTAGAGGCCTGGAACGTGTTTAAGTTTATTTAAGAATTAAACCACTGTTGCTTTCCAGTTATCACAAGTTTGATTCATAAAGAATCGCACAAGTCACCTACCATGAGCTTTTTGATATTCGCTCAAGAAGGATTTCCATCTTCATTGTAAGTACTTTCGTATTACTCGGATGTACAGGCAAGATCATGAAGATTTTGTGTAGGACCCTTAAGATCTTTCTTACTTTTCACAATATGTAAAGAAGCAAGGAATTATGAAAGTGTGTCCTAATGAGATATTTGATGATCTCAAATGGCTCTAGACTCGATCGTGCATTTTGGATTTTAGAAATCGGAGGCTGGAGAGGAGTGCCACCCTTTCAATACCAACTTATTCGGAGTGAATAAATCGATAGAAGACATGTTGATCTCCGTGTGATTAAAAGAAATACCTTTTTGAGAGATATCTAAGTTAGCTGGGTTGGGTTGTGCATTGCATCAGTGGGTCCATGATGTCTATCTTCAATATCGAGCATCATTAAAAATGATCTCAATAGCATATGTGTTAGACCCGGTTTCTGCCTAAGTTGTAAGGAGGGCTTCTTTCTTTTCACCCTTTATCTTTACAATTCTTTTTCATTCTTCAACCCCTTCAATGCTTACCAATACGTCATAACTAGCACCTTGTTGTGATTGTTCCAGTGCTAATCTTAAGTACTTGGTCGGCATTCAGCTACGTTCACAATCTTTCTCCATCTTTCCAAAGGACTACTATTTCTAGCTATGAAATGTCCTTTGGAAGATTCCTCCGGTTTTAGAAGAATCATTGGACTTAACCTATCCTACCATCCATATGTCACCACAATCGTCACCGTTATGAATAGAGATGTTGTGGGTAAGTATATGTCACAATGAAATCCATTTTGCTCCCCCTTAACATATGCCATGATATTCGAAAACATTTCGCACATGTCGGGATGAGCCAACACATTAAGTCAAACCATTAAATTGATTGATGTCATTATTAAATCACATTTTCTCCCCCATATTAAAATTATTAACCCAATCGATGTTTTTAATATCAACTGATTTAATAAAGTTTTAAGAAAATTTGGGAAGAAAAATGCAAATCCAATTATCTTCATGCTTTACACAAGCTCCCCCCTCAAATTAACGAGGGTGTACTTGAAACGTGAATGAAGTACCTTTTAAACACAAGTGTAAGGTACTTATCACATGCAAAGATCATATATGATAATGTATTCACAAGATTAGCGACTTATGAGGTTGGACCTGAATGATGGAGAACATCATATGAAAGAAGCACATGGTTCTTGTTCACGAATTTTGGTCGCCTCATCACGTCTGAAGTTATCTCTTGACTCCATCTGTACGATTGATATCGTTGTCTTGACACCAACATATGAACTTGTCACTTTCGGCGTCAAAGATTTTGAATGCTGGACAATTTCCCCCCCCCCCCCTCAATTGTTGACCCGTGTTCTATTGAAAGAGCTGTAGTCGTCGTTTGAGTAGTCGCATCGTCGAGTATGTAGATATCAATTGTAAATTGCTACGGTTGGTGGAGATGATAACTTCATAAAAACAAGATTTCTCTTGTTTTAACAAATAAATGCACTGACACGTACATATATTCGTGTTAGATTGTGTTATTACGTAAACACAATCCCTTACATGGTTATAAAGTAAACCATGCCCGAGAAAATTAATTCTCGTTGTTGAGTCAAAGCTTTCCGGTGAAATGCTTGACTTGAGTATGAAAATCGGGTTACTATCTGAAATAATAGCAAGCCATTTTGAGCATGTTTTAAAACATTTGAACTTCTGCTCGAACTTTATTTACAACCACGTGTCATTATTGAATGACATTTCTAGTATCGTAAATATTATCGATTCCAGAAGACATGCTCTTTTTATCAAAACATTTTTGAACACACAATTTTGAAAGATTTAGAAAAACCTTTTTGAGAAATTCTTGAAAATTTGTGTTCAACGTTTTGAAAACCAATTAGCTTAAGATGTTGAATATCTTACAAAACGAGCTCAAGTCTGAGAAGTTGTAAACTTCCCGTTGTTAAGGAAAAGTTACCATCGGCGATAAACTTTCCTTTTAACTGAAGAACAAGTCCTAAGTTGATATTTACTTAGAAGTCGTTTTCATGAGCTTGAAAACTTTTGAATGTTTTAACGTAAAGCTCATGATCGAGAAAGGTGAATTTCTCGTTATGAAGAAAAGTTCTCTTATTTAAAAAATACATTTTCCTTTATGAGCTTAAAACTTAGAATGTTTTACTACAAGCTCATGACCGAGAAAATTTAATTTCCCGTTACGAGGATAAGCTATCTTTAAAGATAAGCTTTCCTAAAATTGAAGTCCAAGTTACAGTCTGATATTTAACTATAAGTCATTGTGCATGAGCTTAAAAAAACTTCGAATGTTTTTAATATTAGCTCATGCCCGAGAAAAATTAATTTCTTGTTGTAAGGATAAGTTTATCATTGGTGATAAACTTTCCTTTCTTTGAGGTCCGGGGCATAATCTGAAATATAATTATACTCCATATACCGAGCTTAAAACCTTTGAATAGTTTTAATGTAAGCTCGTGTCCGAGAAAATTTAATTTCTCGTTTGTGAGGATAAGTTTATCATTGGCGATAAACTTTCCTTTATTTGAGGATCGGGTCATTGTCTGACATTCAACAATGAAACATATACACGAGCTTAAAACCTTTGAATAGTTTAAATGTAAGCTCGTGTCCGAGAAAATTTAATTTCTCGTTTTTGAGGATAAGTTTATCATCGGCGATAAACTTTCCTTTATTTGAAGAACGGGTCATCGTCTGACATTTAATGAGGAGCCATTGTGCATGAGCTTACAAACTTTGAATTTTTTTAATATAAGTTCATGCCTGAGAAAAAATAATTTCTCGTTGTTGAGGATAAGTTTATCATCGACGATAAACTTTCCTTTCTTTGATGAACGAGTTACAGTCTGTGATGTGACTATAAGTCCTATACACGAGCTTAAAACCGTTGAATAGTTTTAAATGTAAACTCGTGTCCGAGAAAATTTTATTTCTCGTTAATGAGGATAAGTTTATCTTCGGCGATAAACTTTCCTTTATATGAAGTCCAGGTCACAGTCTGTAATATGATTGAGAGCCATGTACACGAGCTTAAAACCTTTGAATAGTTTTAATTTTAGCTCGTGTCTGAGAAAAATTAATTTCTCGTTTGTGAGGATAATTTTATCATCGGCGATAAACTTTCCTTTCTTTGATGAACGGGTCACAGACTGTGATTTGTCTATAAGCCTTTTTACACAAGCTTAAAACCTTGGAATCGTTTTAGTGTAAGCTCGTGTCCGAGAAAATTTAATTTCTCGTTAATGAGGATAAGTTTATCATCGACGATAAACTTTCCTTTATATGAGTTCCGGGTCACAGTCTGTAATATGATTGAGAGCCATTTTGGTAAGCTTAACCATGAATCCCCTGAGACACTTGTTTCTCCGATATCTGCTTCTTTAGCAACCAAACTCTAAGAGTGTCCTTAGTTGAACGGTATACAACGATTGGTCCGCTTCGTTCTTTTGGAACATCAACTGTGGTACCTGCAATCTTAGTTGAAGTTTTTATACTTTTATATGGGTTAGCGATATCTATCTTAGAATCCTGCGGGGATTCACAGTTCTCTTTTCTTGTGCCAGAGGTGACCTGAGGGGATGATTCACTTGTCTTAGCTAGAAAACGTTTCCTTTTATAGAAAACTTTAAGTTCAAGCTTAAGTGATGTATCATCCTTTTCAATTTCCTCCCTAGTAGTCTTAGTAGAATCAAAGACTATCCTAGTTAAAGGGCACTCGTTTCCTACAAGAGTGAAAGTTCTACCACTGGGGTGCCACATTTTGCCAATGGGTTTGATTTTAGCTACCCACTGGGATTTAAGTCTAGCACGGGAGTTCACCTCATTAAGTAACTTTTTGATACAAGAATCATGATTGGCTTTAAAGACACATTTCCTACATGTTTTACAAGTAGCATATTTAATGTCCGAGTAAGATCTAGAATTCCTAGATGATTGATTGATGCTCCTAGGATGTGACATGCTACGGTTAGCAGTGTTGGGTAAACTAGAAGGCATCTGACTAGGTTTGAAATTCCTATCTCTTACTTGTGTCTTTTGCTTAGCTTCCCTTAGACCAAATGTATGACGAACGTCATTTGAACTAGTTCGAGACGTGTTCTTTGGACTATGTCTAGGGAGACTTGAGGTAATCATGTGATTAGATCTTGCAAGATCTGTTTTAGTCACATTGGGCCTAGATGGTGGAGTGACTGGTCTAGAAAGATGAGCCATATCAACTTGGGAGTCAAACCGCGGTCTCGAGGATTGTGGTCGCTCGGATCTAAATGCAGTCGGTTGTCTAACGGACTGATTTGTAGGTGGTTTCCCCGAGATTGATGGTTTTTCAAGCTTAGTGTTCACACTAGATCCTTTAGTTTTTCTTAATTCGTTTTTCAACGCAACTATAACAAAGACCTTTTCCTGTACTTGAGCCTTTAAAGTCTCATTCTCTTTGAGTAATTCATCTTGGTATGCCAACTTAGATTCAAGCAACTTAATTTGTTTCAAAAGATTATCCTTTTCAGCTTTAGAATCTAGAACTGTTTGATCCAATTTTCGTTCAAGAACAACGTTTGACTTTTCAAGTTTTTCAAAATACTTTTCAAATTTGTCCGTTTTCTTTGAAAATTCAATTTTGGCACTCAAGCTCTTTTGATTGATGAGCTAAAATTGTTTCAAGCTCTTTAATCCTGGAATCAGAAGTAGTTAATGAAACAATCATAAGGCAATTATCATTATTCTTAGCATTTTGAACACTTTCTCCCCCATTATGACGCACATCGGATGAATCAGAAGTGGTATCACTATCACTCTTTTCCATCCCATTTTTGTCATAATTAGGTTCGAAATGCTCAATATGCGACATTTCATCAGCATATACATCATATACAACATTACAGTGTACCATATTTGTAGGTTCTTTGTCATAAACGGGTATGGTGTCATCATAAGAGATGTCTGTAACATTCCCTGACGTGTTGCTGATGTCATGCTTAACTGTTGATTCCATGTCCTTGCAATCTTTAGCAGCCTCCAATGCGTCAATCGTATGACCATTATCCTCTTGCATCGACATCGTAGATTCTTGCACTCCACTATCATACACTTGCTGATGTTGTGATCTTGCATAAATCGAAGATGATACCGATGTCATGAGTTTCAACAGTGTACCACGGAATTCTTGAAGCTCGATATGTGTAACTCGAAGAAATGACTGGCAAATCACTGAACTTTCAGACTTGACGATATTGAATTAGAGGAAAGGCGTGAGTTGAGTCACAAGAGCCTTATATGCAAGTGCCGATGGATAGTGATTAAAGTCTTCATTGTGGAGTTGCTCTGCTAATTGGTTCAAGATGATGAACATCGATCCCGTGAATATATAACGATCTTGACCAAAGAGTGTCACAAATTCGCTCCCTCCTTGAAGCCATGAAATGTTCACAAGATGAGACTGAAGCATCCGAAATGAAGTTATACCATTTTCTCTAGTTGTGTCTTGCATGTGATGCAAGTTTCCCTCTTGATATTTCGAAGTTAACGATTCCATTGAAGTTCGATGAAAAATCAGGTAAGGATTACTTATGGATGAAATACGAACACGCCTTCGAAAAATCCGTTTTCAGTTTCAAATATTAAGACCCGATAAAATCCGTAGCCACTAACGTAGCCAATTTTCTCGATCTCGTCAAATAAATTTTGTCACTTTGTCCTTGTCAAGCCCTGATTATTACCCAAATATAACTTAATGCGACAAATTTTGTCCAAAATAAATTTTTGGCATAAAATTTGTGCAATAACAATTATGATACTCGGGCTATCTTTGTCACCTCTTTTTGTCACGTTTAAATGTGTAAGCCACAAATATAACAAAAACACGACAAAATAATGCTCAATCCAAAATATTAGCCAATTTCCGATTTATCCAATACCAACTAGTTAAACTTGAATCCAGCTGAACATATATGAGAGGCCCAAACTCACTCGGATATAGGCCCAAATAAATTAACACTCGGGAATAGGGTATATATAAAAAAAATCACATAACCCTAATATCACTCACATAACTAACCAAATCCTTCTAACTCGCTGACCAAATCCCAGTCAACTAATGCTAGCCTAGTTGAGTCACGTGGCTTTACCAAACAATTTGTGGCTTGAAAGTGTGAAACGTGGGGAGAGTTAATAACACTTGGCAGTTGGCACCCACTATTAATACTCAACCCCTCACTTGATACTCCCAACGAAACCTAAATCTCTGTTTCTCAAAACATCCGCCCTTTTATCTTCTCCCAAAAAAAATCAACCAGAAAAATTCCATACAACCCATCATCGAATCTCAGACCATACGTTATCCTCAAACCATATCACCAAATCCGAATACTGTATCTAATGTCTAACCTCAAACCATCTAAACATCTAATATTGTATTTAATATCACCAAATCCGAATCAATCTCATCACATATCCCATCAGTTACCTACGAAAACCAACTCTTACCAGAGACCACTATATAGTTTTTAAACGAATATCAGATGAATTCCCAAATGATCTATCCTAGATACCCCCTCAACGATCTATTGATTGATGGATGTTGGCAGATTCTTCAAGATCTTCGAAAATAAAGGAGGTCTCGGGTAGGTGTTCTTTTTGATTAAATTTTTATTTTGGATCGATGAAAGTTCTTGTTTTTGAGACAGAGATCTTTTTGTCTTTTGATTTTGGTGTGTTTGAGTCTTGAATCTTGATTCTGTGCGTTGAGGGTGTTGTGTTTGTTGGAGTTTGATTTGTTTTTTATCGAGAGATGAGAGAGTGAGTCGAGTGTGAAGTGTTCTGTCAAGTCGAGCCTAGGTTTTTGGTTTAAGGTCTGTTGGTGTCAGTCGAGTGTTTTCGAGTCTTGTGTGTGTCGTGAGTCGAGAGTTTTGTTGAGTCGAGAGTCTTGTTGAGTCGAGAGTCTTGTTGAGTCGAGAGTCTTGTTGAGTCGAGGGCTGTATGTGTTGAATCTGTTGAGTCTTGTCGTCGAGAGTCTAGTGTTTCTGTTGAATCTGTTGAATCTTGTTGAGTGAGGGCTTGTTGAGTCGAGCGTCTTGTTGAGTCGAGGGTCTTGTTGAGTCGAGAGGCTTGTTGAGTCGAGAGTCTTGTTGAGTCGAGTGGTATTTCTGTTGAATCTGTTGAGTTTGTGTTTTTGAGTCTAGTGTTGTTGGTTTAGTCTGTTGGTTGAGTCGAGTCGAGTCGAGACTATAGTTTGACACAAGTTGTTTTGGAGTTGAGTCAGTTTGAAATGTTATTCCGAATAACAAACTTGAAATGTTATTCCGAATAACAAACTTGAAATGTAGATTCCGAATAACAAACTTGAAATGTAGATTCCGAATAACAAACTTGAAATATAGTGTATTACGAATAAGAAACGGGTACGGATTCCGAATAACAAAGTGGATTCCGAATAACAAAGTGGATACGGATTCCGAATAAGAAACTTGAAATGAAAAGTATTCCGAATAACAAATTGAATACGGATTCCGAATAAGAAACTTAAAATGAAAGGTACTCCGAATAACAAAATGGATACGGATTCCGAATAACAGCTTCTCTGTGGATTCCGAATAAGAAACTTGAGATGAATTCCGAATAACGATGTTGATAGCCATTCCGAATAAGATACTTGAAATTGAGATGAATTCCGAATAACGATGTTGATAGATATTCCGAATAAGATACTTGAAACTGATTCCGAATACAATAATAATCTTGAGAAGACAAGCTTTTGGAGGGGAAGAAAAAAAAAGAAGTTGTAATCGAGATAAACAGATAGTTCGGAATATGAAAACCCTCTTATTCCAAATTATACCAAATTTTTTTCATAAAACTTGTAATTTTTACCCAAAAATCTATCTAAAAATTCCAACATTTTCGTGTTTTTACCAAAACAAATACCCAAAATCATTACCACAACTATTTAGATGATTTCTAGAAAGATTAAACCATAAAAAACACAAAAAAAATTGGATCGAATGATTTTAGATCAAAACCCACAAATCAATGAAGAACAAACACAAGAACAACCTAATCAACCATGGCTATTGATACCAATTGTAGAATCATATATTCTTAGGATTTTAGATGTGTTTGTATTTATCTAGAGAGATGGATGAAAAGGAAGAACTAGATAGAGAAACTTAGAAAGAGAAAGGAGAGGATTAGAGAAAGAAGGATATGATTAATGAAAAGTGAAAGAACAAAATGACCAACCCCTCCTAACATGCTAGGAGGGGGTATATGTAGCCCACCCTACATGTGGGCTATATGGGCTATACTGTTTACATAATGGATCACGAGCCTAATACTTGAATATATCATTGGAGTGACCGATCCTTTCTAAATACGTAAAAACGTATTTCCAACATGTTCTTTGGACTATGTCTAGGGAGACTAGAGGAAATCATGTGTTAGGTCTTGCAGAAGCTGTTTTAGTCACATTGGGCCTAGATAATGGAGTGACTGGTCTAGAAAGATGAACCATATCAACTTGGGAGGCAAACCGCGGTCTCGAGGATTTTGTTCGCTCGGATCTAAATGCAGTCGGTTGTCTAACAGACTGAATTTGAGGCGGTTTCCCCAAAATTGATGGTTTTTCAAGCTTAGTATCCACACTAGATCCTTTAGTTTTTCTCAATTCGTTTTTCAACGCAGCTATAGCAAAGACCTTTTCCTGTACTTGAGCCTTTAAAGTCTCATTCTCTTTGAGCAATTCATCTTGGGATGCCAACTTAGATTCAAGCAACTTAATTTGTTTCAAAAGATTATCCTTTTCGGCTTTAGAATCCAGAATTGTTTGATCCAATTTTCGTTCAAGAACAACATTGGACTTTTCAAGTTTTTCAAAATACTTTTCAAATTTGTCCGTTTTCTTTGAAAATTCAATTTTGGCATCCTCAAGCTCTTTGGATTGCTGAGCTAAAATTGTTTTAATCTCTTCAGTCCTAGAAACAGAATTGGTTACAAAAGCAGTCGTAAAACAATTAGCAGGATTGTTAATTAGCGCATTCATTTCAGACAACATATGAAGAATATTATCTGTACCTGACATGCTTCTTGTATCATGCTTTCCTCCCGATTCCATGCTCTTGCTATCTTTAGGCTCCAAGTTGTCAACCGTATGATCATATTCCTCTTGCATTGTAGATTCTTGCACTCCATTATCATGCGTTTGTTGAAGTCGAGATCTTTCATATATTAAAGACGATACCGATGCCATGAGTTTCAATAGTGTACCACGGAAAACTTGAAGCTCGGTATGTGTATCACGAAGAAATGACTGGCAAATCACTGAACTTTCAGACTTGACGATATTGAAATGGAGGAAAGGCGTGAGTTGTGTCACAAGAGCCTTATATGCAAGTACCGATGCAGAGTGATTAAAGTCTTCATTGTGGAGTTGCTCTGTTAGTTGGTTCAAGATGATGAGTATCGATTCCATGAATATATGACGATCTTGACCAAAGAGTGTCACAAATCCGCTTCCTTCTTTAAGTAGAGAAATGTTCGACAGATGGGACCGAAGTAGTCGAAATAAAGTCATTCTACTATCTCTAGCTCTAACTTTCATGTGACGCGATTCTCCCTCTTGATATATCGAATCCAATGAATCCATTGAATGTCGATGAAAATTTCTTGGATCCTTGTCTGGTATGCTCTTTTTCTTGCCTCAATAAATACTTGATCGGCTCAAATGTTGATAAGACAAACCGAAGTCCAATTCAAACACGGCTCACGCCAAAAATAAAGCCCGAAACAATTTAATCCAACATTCGGTTAATATAGTGATCGACCCGACAATTTATATCTAATTTCTCGTGGTCTCGTCAACTAATTCTTGTCGCTCAGTCTCGTCTTTCTCTCGTCACTTTGTCATTACGGAGTTCAATTATATCCATAATTTGTTTAAATTGGATTCTTTAATACAAAGTTTATAAAAACCTTATGTAAAAGAAATCAATTTTATAATTTTGTTAAATCAAATGGAAATTTTATCTAATTGAAATGGCAGCCCACCACTCGACGAAACCCGGTCCAAGAGAAAATTTCTCACTTAACCTAACACACTCACATATAAAAGCCACCAACCCTAAACACACTCACACATCACTTAAACACTCAGCCTCCATCCTCCTAAAATCCTCCGCCTCTCATCTTTTATGAACATACGAGCCACCAAAAAAATCACCATCCTAATCTTCATCTAAAATCATCTCGATCTCAGCGTACACAACCCATGAATCAATCTCAGCCCATACAACCCACGAATCAATTAACCATGAGTACCTCTACTTTGTTAATAAATTGAAAAAATCAGCCACAAATCAAAGAAGCGGTGTTGGCTTCAAGATCATATAGTCACATTGATGGTCTCAGGAAGATAAATTATTGCATGTAATTGAATTGGTTAAAACAAATCCAAGGACGAATCTTACAAAGTTGTGATGATTCGTTCTTCTTTTTCGTATACTAATTGAAGGTGCATCGAGTCTATATACCCGAATCTAAATAAACAAGACTCAAAACTTATTAGTTTGATTTATATTCTTTTTTATTCGTATTTTTTCACATATCAATGACGAAAGTATTTCGAACAATAAAGATCTTGAAAGATCCTTTGTATAATCGAATGAATCTGAGATATAAACTTATGTATCTGAACGAATCTGATTAATCTAAATGTTTTAGAAGGGATAAGTGTCGAAGGGATTAGGATATAGATGGATTATGGATTTGATAGTGGAGGGATAAGGGTTGGTGTTGAGTCGGTTTTTGGTTTGTTTGAGTCGAGTCTAAAGTTGGTCTTGTCGAGGTTGAGTTCCAGAGATGAGTGCGTTTGACGAACGAGTCTAGTGTTTTGTCTTGTGTGTTGAGTAAAAGTGACGAAGGGATTTGGGTTGATATTCGAGGGTGTTTGAGTCTTGAGGGTCTGTGTCGAGTTTTGTGTGGTCAGGGGTCTTTGTTATATCACAATAGTTGAATAAACGTCAATATTTGTTATATCAAAAACCATCGGAATGTCACAGACCATCAGAATGTCACAGACCATCGGAATGTCACAGACCATCAGAATATTGAAACCATCGAAATGTATACAACCATCGGAATACGAGCTGTCGGAAAGTGGAATCTGAATACTTATCGGAATAGACAAAACTTGTTACCGTCGGAAAAAGGGTCGGAAAAAGGGTAAGAAAAAGGGTCGGAAAGATAAACCCTTTTCCGACAGATACACAGATAAAAAAACAGTATGAAACAAAAGTTGATAAAAAAATAAAAACTGATAATTTTGAATAACTTTTGAGACAAAAAACCATAAATCGAGACAAAAAAGACTGATACCAAATATTGATAAAAAAAGACTGAAACTTTTGTCATTTTAACAAGAAAGATTATCGAGACAAGAATAAAGTGACAGATTTAACCAAGACCAAAAACAATTAATAGATTGAGACAAATAAAATAATTTTGACCACTAATTTAAAAAAAATTGAAAGTAACAGAGACTAGAACAACAATTATGAAAGAAGAAAATTTTTACCACCAAATCAATAGATAAAAAACACGTCAATCCAAAGAATCAACCAAATCTCTGATACCAATTGTAGGTTTGCTATATAAGATCCGGTGGTCTAGTAGGGTGGAATATGGTGTTGGAAGCCATGGATGAGTTTAGAGAGAAGGTTGTGTGTGAAAGAAAGAAAAAGTGTATTAAACTTAAATGAAAACACACGCAACAACCCCTCCTTGGAAGCCTTGGAGGGGTATATATAGTCACACGACACCTAAACTATACATCGTTACCTAGTCTAGTCTATGCGTGTGTGATTATGATAAATAATGGGAATTCTTAAATGTCGTCACATAAAGTGAATTTCCAACAATGGGAAACATGCAATCAGAAAAACCTACCCGAGACCCTTTTATGGATCTTGATATCTTGACAATCTTCAACTTGGCCTATGGGTTGTTGATTAATATGGCATGCGTAAGATTTTGATGAATTTGAGAAAATCGAGATGATGCTTGATTGTTAAACTGATGTGTAGTGAGATGGATTTGAGATTGATTTGTAGATTGGGCTGGTGTTTTGATGGAATATTGGGACGGAGGTTTAATTGAAGGTGTATGAAGAAGATTGATGGACAGATATTTATTAAGATCAAATGTTTTGGATTTGATTATTTTTGAGATGGAGAAAGAGACGAGTTTGGTGATTTGAGATAGGAGATTGGTAGAAAGAGCTAAATAGCGGCTGATAAGAATGTGATTAGGGTTCCAGAAGATTAGGGATTTGTTTCTTATAAATATCCCTAAGATATTGGACCGGATTCTTCAAATGCATGATGGGCCTTTTGCTAAAACTGTTCTTGGGATGCGTTTGCTATTTAGCTGATGATGGACCATGTCTAAAGATATGCCCGTCAGTTTTCATATACCATAATTGAAATTGGTTATGTGAGGGAAAATTGAAACATGTGTATATAATAAGGTTTGGGCTTTGGAGATCGAATGGCTAAGAATCTAAGATAGACTCCACTTAATTTTGGACTAGACGTGTACAAAAATCACACGACTTATTATATCTGTATGTTACCATAAATTAAGTCAGACTACTGTTAGCTTAATTATGGTTTATGGTTATAATATTTGGGTTTTAAAGTGATGAGACAAAGTGACGAGACAAACTAAAAAAATTATTTGACGAGACCGAAGAAAAATAGGTATATTTTTAGTGGCTACGGATTTGTTTGATCGGGTATTAATTATGTGAAGTTGAAGACGGATTTTTCGAAGGCGTGTATTTATTTTATCTTTGAAGATAACTTGCTCGTGCTTAATCTTAGAATGAAGACTTGTTTATCTGGTTTCCGAGTTCGGGGTGGTTGGTTGATGACCCGGATAACTATCACATTAATGAGTTAAATTATTGTACTCCGTGTCACGCGCATAGTCGACGTGGATAATTTCAAGAGGTGTTGTGTAATACATGACTTTTGCTTAGCGTTTGCTTTAGCATTTGTGTGTACTCGATATCGTTCTCGGTATCTAATCAAATTGATCACGGTTAATGGTGGAATAGTCGGTAATGGTCACTAAAAGGGGAGTTGATATTCTATTCTATTAGAAAAGGTAAGTGCAAAACGTAATTAAAATAAGCTAAAAGCAAATCTAGAAAAATTGAATTAAAGCTTTGAAAATTAACCTAAAAATTACTAGAAAAATACTTGGTAAAAATGGAGATTTCGGGAAGCGTGCAATTTTTGGAAATTAAAACGTAAATGATTAAAAACTTGAAAACTTCTTTAAAATAAACTAAGTAAAAAGGTGGGAAAAGTATAATTTGAAAAATAAGAAAAAAAATAAAACAAAAGCCAAAGTAGATCCCAATGCGATCGTACTCAGATCGCAACGGTGGATCGCACTCAAGAAGTGAGGGATCGCACTCAATGCGATGGGAAAGACTGATCGTACTCAAACTTGATCGCAACATCCCATCGCAACCACCGATCGTACTCACGATCGCAAAAAGTGGATCGTAGTTTGATCATGGTCTTGATCGTAACAACAAGGATCGCAATCAGTGCGATCGTACTCAAGGATCGTGACACGATCACACCCACAGATCGCAACTAATGATCGTGGTGTGGATCGTAGCCAAAGAAATAAGTATGATCGCAATCAATGCGATCGTATCCATGTGATCGTAAAAAGTAAAACCCTCATAAGATCGTAATGGAAAACAAAGAGTAACTTAAGCTGAAACAAATAAGCCGTTAATACAATAAGCACTTGCCAACTTTTAGCCAAGATTAATTAAGCACGAATTCGAAAACTTTTTGAATCTAAACACGTGAACTTTATAACACAAACTTTAAAACGATAAAACTTTTAAGAAAGCTTAAAAGTAAATAAGCTAAACATACGAATAAGCCAATAAGCACAAACAGCTTATAGCTCAAACGTATAAGAACTTATGTAGGAATAAAAACATGAGCTTTTTAATCACTTAAACATCAAAATCAATCACGGATCATTAATATTTCAGATCAAAGGTAAACCAAAATCAAGAAAGGTAGAAAGAGATTAATGAACAAAAAGCTTAACTTGAACTTGTGATTAATGAAATCCAAATACCAGGATGATTAAAAGCTTAAACTTGAAAGATAAAAAATAAAGAAAAGATGAAACTTAGTGAGAGAAAGTTAAAAACTTAGGAAAGGAAAAATGAAACTAGCTAACCCCCCTCCTAATGTGTTTAGGAGGGTATTTATAGGCAATGGGGGGGAGCATGTGTTGCCTCCTCTTTCTTTCTTCTTGGGTCGACTCGATTTAAATCCTTTGTATTTCTCGACGTCGTCTCGGGATTTGAACTCGTCTTATAATTTTCTTCTATAATTAGACTTGAGTTCTTCGACTTCATTAAACTTCCGTCTTTAGACTTTTTCTTCGATAAATCTTCAGAATAGGCCTTGGACTTCCGTTCTTTTTGCACTCTTGATCTTTTAACTTCGTCTTTTATCGTTTTCTTTGATAAAAGCCCGTGAAAGCCCGTGTTTTCTTCCTTTTTCATCTTTTGGTCCTAAAACACAATAAAAACACAAACCACGCATAATTCCGACTTTTACGACATAAAATACACGTTTTGGTCTTGTTATTATTGGAAATAAGTGGTAAAAGGGTAAGTGTTTTCACACTTATTAAATCCCCTACACTTGACCATTGCAATGCCCTCATGCAATGCATTAATTTTAAAGCACGGTTTACATTTTCCATCATAAATAACCCACCTTGGCCTTTATTAAATACTAAACATTTAAGGAAAAATAGAAACAAGTAAAGAAATCAAAGACTTACATTGGGGTTTTGGCTGCAATGAATGTTTATCATCCTCAAGTTTCACGTTCCCCATACCAAGCTTAAAAACGAGATCATTGTTATTATAAGTTAGCAAACTAACACGAATTCATGTGGGCCAATTATTTACTTAGACTCCCTTATTCCTAGATGTATCTCTTATATTTTAATTTTGTCTTGAATGATCACGAGGATGCATTGTTTGACTTATTTTGATAGTTATTTAGGCAGAAAATAAAGTGGGACGATTTAATCAATAGTTAGCTAAAGGACAAAATATTTTAAAACTGCTTCTCGGGACCTCTTAAAGTTCATATCTTGGCATAACTCGCTTCACGATTTGAGACCTTTCTCGGGCCGATATTTGGCAGCGACTTCATACTTCAAATCTTGAGAGATGTTCTTGAAATTATGGTCTTCTCTTCATAATAGGAATTTCTTCACTTGAAATTTTTGAGAGATTCTTCATATTTGGACCACGACTTCTTCATTTTTCTCCAATCTTTATTTTGGACTTTGATATACAACGATCCGCCTCCTTTTAGGACTTGGATCTATTTATCCTCATACCTTGTTAGGGCCTTTTTGGATAGACTTCTCCATGATCTTTTGGGGAGTATTTGCTTTTCGTCGTGTGTCTCGATCCTTCATATTGATTTTCGATAAATGATTCTTCACATCACTTTTGGATCTTTAGCAACAAAATGTAGCCCTCATGCCTTGTTAGGGCCTTTTCGGACTCGCCAATCTTCGCATCCCGCTTCAATAAGTTATGACTTGGCTATGAACTCTAATTAATACCGAGCAACTTTTAAACGATCTTGTGCTAGAAGCTAAGTAACTTTTCAAATCGTACAACCTTATTTATTGCAGATATATTTATTAACAAGCGATGGGAGAATAGGCTTATAATCAACTCACATAAATTCACGAAAGACTACCAAACTTATAATTGACTCTATCATCTCTCGTTCTCCGCAATTTAAAATCTCAAAGAATGAGACTCGTGGATGCTTAGCCAATTAAATCAAAGTTTTGGGTTTTCGAGTCATCTATAGGATCTTGCAAATTCTTAGACTTTTTAAGTTTAGGATCGCATTTTAAAGTTCCCTTGATAAACGACTCTCTAGGATCAATTATAGGAACTTGCGAAAAGTTCTTGTTCTTAACCCGTGAGAGTTAAGACTTTCACGTTTTAAAGTTCCCTATATAAAAGCCTAGCAAAACTTGACTTAAACACGTTAAGGATACTAGCTAGAGTAAACTCGGATAAGTAAACTCGGGTTGAGTCAAAAGGTTCACAACGTTGAAAAATTTAAAACCACTTTATTGAAAATTTTATTCTAGCACAGAAAGTAAATAACGATAACAAAAGAGAATACTACTATACTACTAGGACAAAATAGATTAAAATTTTGAAAAATGTCGAAAAATCAAATTTTCCGGTTAAAATGAGGGCAAATTCATGGAAAAGACCACTTACTTCGATAGAAGTCCCCCTACACTTGATATAAACATTGTCCTCAATGTTTAAGCATGTGGGAGTAAACTCCCCTACACTTAGGACATTGTGCACTGTGTTTAAATCTTGCTAAGGAAAGAACAACTATAGTGATTTCAATGTGAACATATAAGATATGAAATATTGAATCACGACAGTTTAGGATAGAACCAGGAAGATGGGTACACGGGATCACGGTTCGTCAAAAGTCATCGAGAATGGATCTTGGAAGCTTTAATCCCTGCACATCATAAGAAACAAGACAACAAAACATACGGGGCTCCCCCTACACTTATTATGAAAACGGTAAAGGATATATCAACGGGTTACCTCCTGGGAAACGCTTGTTTTTGTTAACTGAGTCACGAGCCTGACTCGACCCAGAACTTAATTCAAGGAAACGTGGTGAGGGATGGAATCATCTCATGAGAGATATCCTCACCAAAGTACAACTTCACGCGCTGGCCATTCACCTTAAAATTGGGCCCATTTGGCTGAGAAAGCTCAATGGTGCCATATGGGAAGACTTTGGCGATGGTGAATGGACCAGACCAGCGGCTCTTCAGCTTTCCCGAGAAGATCTTCAACCGAGAGTTAAAGATTAAAACTTGATCACCAACGTGGAACTCTCGGTTCTTAATCCTGGAATCATGGATGATCTTGGTCTTCTCCTTGTACATCAACGAGTTCTCATAAGTTTCATTCCTTAGTTCATTTAGCTCATTGAGTTGAATCTTTCGAAGATCGCCGCCTTTGTTGATGTCGAAGTTAGCCCACTTCAAGGCCCAGTATGCCTTATGTTCCAGCTCGATAGGGAGGTGGCATGCTTTCCCGTACACAAGATGATAAGGTGTACAACTAATAAGTGTGTAAAGAATTATCCTTTTACCACTAAAATCAAGGAAAAACAAGACCTAATCATGTGTTTAATATCATAAAAGTCGGAATTACGCATAGTTTTGTGTTTTTGTGTTAAATAGGTAAAAATGATCAAAAGAAGAGAAAACACGGGATTCCACGGTCAAATATTGAAGAAAAGTCCAAGAAAGAGACAAAGACAAAGTCAAAGACCAAAAGTGTGCCAAGATCACGAAAACCGGCAAAATCGATACGATTTGAAGAAAAGACCAAAATGCCAAAGATCAAGTCGTTTTATTCGGGGATTTAATTTTTACGAAGATTTTGGGCCTTGTGGGTCCCACTTATGATTAATGGGCCACAAGCCCATTTAAGAAGATTGATGTATTTGCTTATGGATCAAAAGGCCCCATCCAAAGCCCATTTGCACAAATGATAAACGGATGAAAGTTTGGAAGCCCAGATTGTTTAAAAGAATCACACGGATAGGAGGAGAATTAAATTGGGCCCAAGCCCAATTAAGTAACAAGTTAAAATGAAGATTTAAAAGAACTTTTCAAACGGTGATAGTGAAAAGTTTACTTCCCTGGTCAACATTTAAACCTGGTCAACCTTTACACGTTTTTTATTAAACGTTTTTATTCACAACACCCCATTATTTATTAACTCACACACACGTATTACCCTCCCCACTTGGACGATAATAACAAGAAAAACCCAGTCAACACACACACTTTATTAAACTTACCCACCCCACTCCTTCTTTCTCTCCCATCTAAAAAAACGCAGACACATTTTACCAAACCCAAACCCTAATTTTACCATCATCAAAAATTACCACTAATTTTTGGGGCTTTTGTTTTAAGTGTGTGATTCACACACTTGGGAATAAAAACCCCAAGTTTTTCGCAGCAACCACAATGGTGGTCCTCAATCCAAACCTGACGTGGCATCCCTCCTTTTTGTGATTGGTTATCACTACATCACCACCAATCATATATTTCCACCTCAGCCCAAAGAAGCACGACAAACACATCTTCCATCCACGAGGGCAATCCGTGGCACAAGAGTTATTTTCAGCCGATGATCAAGAGAGAGAAAGATGAAAAGAAGGATTTAATGGCCTGGATTGATTGCTTACTCTTGAAGCTAAGAAGAGGGTTTCCAGGGGTTTGCCTATAAAAACCCCCTTTCATCTATAATTTGGAGAGTACTTTTTCTTTTATTTAATTTTCTGCAAATTAGATAATTAGGTTTAATGTATTTTTTTATTTTCCAGTAATGTAATTTTTATTAATGAAAAGTTGTTTTTCAATTAATTTTATCTCACTTTAAATTTCTGTCAAGTTTAATTTTAATCTATAAATCTATTTTAATTACTGTTCGTTTTGATTATTATTAATATAATATATAAAAAAAATAGAAAGAAAGTGATAAATAATTTTCCCAACTGGAAAATTATTATATACGGTTACTGTTGAAGCTTTGGGTTTGGTTCGAGTTGGATTTGTTGATGATTTGAGGTGGTGTTTGTTGCTTCGGTTCATAAGGAGGCTCAGCGCCATCCTTCGACCCAACGGAAATCAACAAAAGGTTCTAATCTTCTTTTTAATTTTTATCAGTTGTAGTTTTAAATATGCTTTTGTTTGGTTTTTAGCTGTTAGAATCTGCTTATGTTATTTTTGGTTAATAGCTTTTTGATTATCTGCTTGTTTTAGTTTGGTTTGGTTTATTTCGCTGCTTTTGAATCTGCTTGTTTTAGTTAATAGTTATTGTTTGGTAGTTTATTTATGTGAATTTGCTTGCATTGCGTTTGAGTTCGTTAGCTTATTTTGGTTTTGATTTGGTTTTGGTAGCTTATTGTTTCGATATTGCTTATTTTGTTTTAAGTTGAGTTCGATTGGATTTATTTTAGTACTACTGGATTCGTTTAAGTTTTTTTTAAGATTTTGATTTGATTTTAATATGCTTAGCTTTTGATTTGTGATAGTTTGTTTAGAAGTTTGTTTAAGTTTAGGTGTTTGGCTTATTCGGTTTTATATCTGTTAGGATTTCAGTTCTAGTTTATATTGCTTATTAGGTATTTAGCTTATCTGTTTCGTCTGCTTAGCTTATTTGATTTTTTCTATTTTGCTTATATTGCTGCATACAATCTCAGACCCACTTGGTCTAAGTTTCAATAGTCCAAAATTTCCAAAAAAAAATAATAATAAGCATAATTTTGTCTATCAGGGGACTCGAACCCCTGACCTCACGCTCAACAGCCTTACGCCCTTCCATCTCATCTAGTACTCTTTTTGTGAAGTACTCTTCATCATTAAATAAATATAGATTTAAATTCTTAGCTGGCAGTTTAGTTATTTAGTTTAAATACACGTTTTATAGTTTTATTTTAATTAAAAGTTTTATTTAAACTTTCCTTTATTCAGTTTAAAAAAATATATATATAAAAAGATAAAAAAATATATTTAATTACTTTTATAATTTTTGAATGTTTTTAAAATTTAGTTTAAATTTTATTTAATATAAGTTAGTTTTGATTAAAAATAGTTTTTATAGATTAAAAATTAGTTTCAAGTTTTATTTAAATTTTAGTTTTTAAAAATAGATTTCAATTGATTTAGTTTTAAATAAATTTCATTAAAAGGTTTTTATTTTAGTTTTATTTATTAAATTAGTTTAAATTAGATTAAATTTTTTTTATATTAAATAGTTTTTAGTTAAAATACCAAAAAAATTATTCACCAAAAACAAAATAAGTTTTACGTTTTAATCGGAAATCAATTTCAAGTGAGTCGAGGAAAAACGAACATTAATTGTTTAATAGGAATAAAAATCCTTACATTAAAATGGCGCCGCTGCCGCTTCGCTCGTACGATTGACGATTTTTCGTGAAGACGTTTGGATTTTGGGATCCGTTCTTTTTGAACGTTAATTTTCTTGCAAACAAAATAAAAAATAAGAAAAAAACAAAAACTTAAAAATACAAAAAAAATTAAAAAATCATAAAAGAAAATTCTTTCCTAAGATTTGCACCAAAAAAATTAAAAAAAAATACAAAAGTAATACTTTTTCCTAAAAGTATTACACCAAAAATATTACGTATTAGTGTTATTTTTTAGTTCGATTTCTTTCGTTTTTTATTGTGAATATATATTTTTCTAAAAAATATAAAAAGATTTTTCATTTATTATATTATATTACGTAGAACATTAATTTACCTACTTTTCAAATAAGCCTTAGTTGGGATTTCATGACCTAACTATTGTATTCGCATCCATAACAAAATAAAAAGGGCAAAATAGATAAATACTAGTAAGACGTTTGAACTCAAAATATACAAACTATAAGGTGGGCATAAGGCGACGCGCTATAAAAGGCCATCTAAGGAAAAACGTTTTTAAGTGCTTTGTGCCACCTCGTTTCCCCGCTTGCTTGTGCGTATATTGAGAGGGACGACCGATTATTGGTTTGCCAACTCAATTAGTATTAAGTATATATTTTTGTAGATTTTTACTATTGCACCTCGAGAGGGAAAATCCTTTTCTTCTCAAAGTCGACCGAGGTCACCTACCTCATTCCAAATTTTTAATTGTATGTGCACTCGCGCGCATACATACATACCGATTGGTGTACCAAATTCTTCCAATTCTTCCAATAAGAAGAAGAAGAAGAAAAACAAAAAGACCGTCATTCAAGCCGATCCCGAGAATCGAGCTTTCGATAAAACGATGGCAACGGATAATCGACGAATGATTGAGATTCTCCAATCTCATGTTGAAGGAAACGATGACGCGATTGTGGTGCCGGATATTGGAGCTAATCATTTTGAACTTAAAACGGGTTTTATTCAAATGGTTTCCGCTACACCATTTTTAGGCCGTACTAATGATGATCCACACGCTCATATCAAACGTTTCATACAGTTGGCTAATATAGTGAAATACAATAGGGTGCCACAAGAGGCCATTCGTTTACAACTCTTTCCTTTTTCCCTCGAGGGACAAGCCCGGATTTGGCTTGATAAGGAACCACCCCAAAGTATTACCACATGGATTGACTTAGAGACCAAGTTCATAAACTACTTTTTCCCACCATCACGAACCACTTCTTTAAGGAATGAGATCATCACCTTTGAACAACAATATGGGGAAACGTTTAGTGAGTCTTGGGATCGATTTAAAGAGCTTTTAAGAAAATGTCCACAACACGGTTTCACTAAAGTGCATCAAATTAATACGTTTTACAATGGTTTAACTCTAAATGACCAAGACTCACTTAATAGTGTCGCGGGGGGCAATATTCTTGTGAAATCAATGAACGAGGCTTGGGCCATAATTGAAAACAAGGCTAAAGTGCAAACCAAGAGTGTTAGGGCCACTATGGCAAGTGTTAGTTCTAGTGAGAATGATAAGAGAATTGATAAGATTACATCGCTTATTGAATCAATTGCTCTAAAAACCTAAGCCCTCAATGGTCAAGTTAATGCCTTGAAAGAAACTAGTGAAACGTGTGAGAATTGTGGTGGACCACATTCATATTTTAATTGTGACAAAGTTTACAATCAACAACAACAAGTTTGTGCTTTTAATTCTAATGAAAGGGTTCCATTTAAACCTAATGTTGATGTTAACTATTTTTCTTACAATAGTACTAATTATTTGGCTCCCCTGGGATTTGTAGCACCACAAAGACCACCCCCACCCGCCCAAAATACCCAATACCAAAATAGGAACCAAGGTCCTCAAATGGGTAATTTTCAAGGGAATGCTAATCAAGGGAATTTTAATGGTCAAAATCAAAGGTTTCAAAATAATAACCAAGGTTTTCATAATAACAATGATTTTCAACTTCCATATCAAAACCAAGGTTTTCCTAATCAAGGTTTTCCTAATCAAGGGTTTAATCAAATGAATATGCATAATCCTCAAATGGACCTGGTTCTACAAAAATTGACCGACCATGAGCGAATTATGAAAGAGATGCAAGAATCGACCGATAAGAAGTTTTTGACAATGATTCAAGCCCTTAGACCCCAAGGAGCCTTACCTTCAAATACCGAGATTAACCCTCGTGCTAATGTGAGTGCTATCAATACTCGAAGTGGAGCCACTTTAGTGGGACCTTCCATCTCTTCGCCCATAAAGGAGAGACAAGGCCCGGAGGTCATAATGAGTAATCCTACTCCTCCTTCGGTGATCCCTCCCACTACCACTCCTAGTACTAGTGCTCCATTGCCTAGTGAGCCTATCTCTACGGTTGTTCAAGAAGCGAGTCCTTCTCCTTCTCAACCTTCAAAGTCTAAGCCTAATATTCCTTATCCCTCTAGGTTAGACAAGGTTAAAGTGCTCACTAAAGATGACGTTCATGTTTCCAACTTTTTGAAAATGATTTCCAACGTCAATGTTAACACAAGCCTTATTTAAGCACTCGCTCAAATGCCAAAATTTGTCAAAATGTTTAAAGATTTGCTTAATAAGAAAGAAAAATGGTTGAGCTCGTGAACACTCGTTTAAATGAGAATTGTTCTGCGATTCTTCTCAAAGAGCTTCCCGAAAAGCTAGGAGATCCCGGACGATTCGTGTTACCTTGTTCGTTTCCTCAAATCGATGATTGTATGGCTTTAGCGGATCTTGGCGCTAGCATCAATCTTATGCCACTTTCGGTTTGGAAACAACTCTCATTACCCGACCTTGTACCGACTCGTATGACTCTAGAGTTAGCTAATCGAACTCTCGCATACCCCGTTGGTATTGCCGAAGATGTTTTTGTTCGAGTTGGTACATTCACTTTTCCCTGGGACTTTGTCGTCGTCGACTATGATATGGATCCTCGTATTCCGTTAATACTTGGTCGACTATTCTTACGATCCGGAAGAGCCTTAGTTGATGTGGCCGAAGGGGAGTTAATTCTTAGGGTTCGGGATGAACAACAAGTTTTTAAAATGGGAAAAATCACAACAAAATCAAATGGAAAAGAGTCGGTCAATATGATTGATGTTCTTAATTATGATAATGAAGAGATTTTTGTTAATCCTTTTGGAATTGAAAAGTCTAATCAAAATGATTTTGTGATAAATTCATCCCTTCCCTTAGAGTCTCAAATTTTTGATACTCCCATTTATGACACCTATAGTGATGACACTTCTTCAAGTGATCACACTATCTTCGGTTTAGACGACTTACCTTTTCACCCACCCACTTTTGACCCACCTATTTTTTGTTCAACAAATCTTTGATACCTACGATGATGGCACTTCTATAAGTGATCTCATTAACTTTGATGACCCACCCCATGATCTTAATGAACCTCATATCCCTATGAGTGATTCTTCCATGGAGACTCCTTTTAACTTTTATACTCCAATTTTAGAAGTCATGACTATTGAGGAGGATCCTCCACTCTTAGAGATCATTCCGACTTTAGAGGTTATTCCATTTGAGGAGGATTTAGATATCTTTCTAAATACCTATACTCCTCACGAGGAAGAGTTTTCCTATGACTCCGACGATACTTATGTTTTCACATCGAGTTTGGAAGAGGACGACCTTCCCACTTTGGATTTTGATGATAAATTGAGCTTAAATGTCACTACCTCTTGCTATTTTCCCATTAAGGAACCAGTGTTTGATCCCGGAATAGAGACTTTTTTGCTTTCATTGTCTTATCACCATAACACCTTTCCTTGTAAGATACTTTTGCCTAAGGATACCCCACTTTACTTTGACTTGCGTGATTTTACCACCTCGGGGTTTATTTCCTTTTGTGATGGAAATTATGTGTTTGACCCGGGTGGATTTTCATGGGGTATGCCTTATATGACTTTGTTTCACCCCTTTATCATGGAGAGATTTTCCTCCCTTGGAAATCTCGGTCTTTCCCATGATTTTCCCATTTGAATGATGACATTCGGGAATTCGAGTCGAGCTAGAGACTCGTAATGAAAAATCAAGCATCGTTTAACTAGGTTAGATTTTTACCTTTTCCATCCTTTCCACCCTTTCCACCCTTTTTACCTTCACCCATTTTCGCCAATAAGTGTAGGGGGAGACAAGTAGGTTGTTTGTGTGTTGTGATGTTGTGTGCAGGGACATGTGCTTAATGATCCACTTTTGGTATTTTTGATGCGACCCGTGTTCCCATGTACCCGGTTCCTTAGATAAGTTTTGGCTATTGTGATTCAATCATGTGTATATAAATAAGACGAATAAAATGTAATCACTTTAGTTGTCCCTTCCTTAGCTCGATTTTAAACAACGTACTCAATGTCCTCAGTGTAGGGGAGTTTATTCTCCCACATGCTTAAACATTGAGGACAATGTTTATATTAAGTGTAGGGGGGATTTCTATCGAAATTTTAGTGGGCTTTTCCATGAATTTGACCCCATTTAACCGGAAAATTAAAAAAAAAATTCAACGTTTTTCAAATTTTTGATCTATTTTGGCCTAGTAGTTTTTCATTTATTTTCTTTCTTCGCATCGTATTTATATTTTCCATTTTAAGAATAAAGTCAAAAATAAATAAATAAATAAAATGGTTTTAACAAGTTTAGATATCTTTGATATATTAGGCCCGTCGTGAAAATTTTGACTCAACCCGAGTTTACTTATCCAAGTTTACTCTAGCTAGTATCCTTAACCATATGGACCTTAATTGGTTTATTAGGCTAAGCATCCACGACTCTCATTCCTTGAGATTTTAAATTGTGGAGAACGAGAGATGATAGAGTTGATAATAAGTTTAAGGGTTAACTGTTATTTATATGAGTTTTGTGGCTCTTTCTTCCCGCTTGTATATTTAATTGCTTAATAAATAAGGATTTTTGTGGTGTTGATTCGATATCTTAACTCTTAGCCAAATCTTTATTCTCCTTGTAATTAAAGCATGGACACATTGAGGGTGCCAGCGTTGTGGACTTTCGACTAAGGTGGCTCATAACCACTAAGTAGGAGGTATTCAGACCATGGGACCGCGGAATTTGGCCTACTATATATATTATAAATAAAGAAAGAATAAGATTAAAACATGACCTCAAGGAGCCTTAGGGTGTGGGGCATGTAGCACGAACCTTGTCATTAGAGCCTTAGGGTGTATGGCATGGTAAGTGTTGAATAAAAATTGATTCAAAAATCAATTTCCTCGTTTATAGTTCAAGGAGCCTTAGGGTGTGGACAATAGACGGGGAGCATTTTTACATCTTAAAGAGCCTAAGGGTATATGATGTGAACTTGCTAAACTCCACATAAAGTCTACATGACTTTGGAGGAATAATTAATAAGTAGTACTATTGGCCAAATTTTGGGTCCGGGAATTTATTCCCCAAATCGTGTTAAATAATCCTTGATGTGGGCTTACTTTAGTGACAACGTTTTTGAGGACGAGGTTAGGTTTTGAGTATCGGGTTTGCAGCGTTTGGCCTTCATTCTTGGAATAATAATTATCAAATAAGTCAAATGAGCCTACGGGTGAATGATAATCAATAAAATCTAGAGATACAAAGTAGGAATCAGAGAAAGAGTATTACACAATTATCTTATATGAGTGGGATTTAACTTAAGGACTTATGGTAAACAATGATCTCGTTTTTAAGCTTGGTATGGGGAACGTAAAACTTGAGGGTGATTAATATTCATAACACCAAAGCCCTAATTCAAGTCTTAGATTTCTTTACATGTTTCTTCCATCAATAATTTCCAAGTTAATAAATCGTTAAAACTTTTGTCTCCTTTTAAATTTTTATCTTTTCATCGTAGTAATAATAGTATATCTTAATAAAGGCCATGATGGATTAATTATGAGAAAAATGTAACTATATGCTTTGAAATAATGCATTGCATGGGGTCATTGCAATGTCAAGTGTAGGGGATTTAATAAGTGTGTAAACACTTATCCTTTTACCACTAAAATCAAGGAAAAACAAGACCTAATCATGTGTTTAATATCATAAAAGTCGGAATTACGCGTGGTTTTGTGTTTTTGTGTTAAATAGGTAAAAATGATCAAAAGAAGAGAAAACACGGGATTCCACGGTTAAATGTTGAAGAAAAGTCCAAGAAAGAGACAAAGACAAAGACCAAAAGTGTGCCAAGATCACGAAAACCGGCAAAATCGATACGATTTGAAGAAAAGACCAAAATGCCAAAGATCAAGTTTTGTTCGGGGATTTAATTTTTACGAAGATTTTGGGCCTTGTGGGTCCCACTTATGATTAATGGGCCACAAGCCCATTTAAGAAGATTGATGTATTTGCTTATGGATCAAAAGGCCCCATCCAAAGCCCATTTGCACAAATGATAAACGGATGAAAGTTTGGAAGCCCAAATTGTTTAAAAGCATCACACGGATAGGAGGAGAATTAAATTGGGCCCAAGCCCAATTAAGTAACAAGTTAAAATGAAGATTTAAAAGAACTATTCAAACGGTGATAGTGAAAAGTTTACTTCCCTGGTCAACATTTAAACGTGGTCAACCTTTACACGTTTTTTATTAAACGTTTTTATTCACAACACCCCATTATTTATTAACTCACACACACGTATTACCCTCTCCACTTGGACGATAATAACAAGAAAAACCCAGTCAACACACACACTTTATTAAACTTACCCACCCCACTCCTTCTTTCTCTCCCATCTAAAAAAACGCAGACACATTTTACCAACCCCAAACCCTAATTTTACCATCATCAAAATTACCACTAATTTTTGGGGCTTTTGTTTTAAGTGTGTGATTCACACACTTGGGAATAAAAACACCAAGTTTTTCGCAGCAACCACAATGGTGGTCCTCAATCCAAACCTGACGTGGCATCCTCCTTTTTGTGATTGGTTATCACCACATCACCACCAATCATATATTGCCACCTCAGCCCAAAGAAGCAAAACAAACACATCTTCCATCCACGAGGGCAATCCGTGGCACAAGAGTTATTTTCAACCGATGATCAAGAGAGAGAAAGAAGAAAAGAAGGATTTAATGGCCTGGATTGATTGCTTACTCTTGAAGCTAAGAAGAGGGTTTCCAGGGGTTTGCCTATAAAAACCCCCTTTCATCTGTAATTTAGAGAGCACTTTTTCTTTTATTTAATTTTCTGCAAATTAGATAATTAGGTTTAATGTATTTTTTTATTTTCAAGTAATGTAATTTTTATTAATTAAAAGTTGTTTTTCAATTAATTTTGTCTCAAGTTAAATTTCTGTCAAGTTTAATTTTAATGTATAAATCTGTTTTAATTACTGTTCGTTTTGATTATTATTAATATAATATAAAAAAAGTGATAAATAATTTTCCCAACTGGAAAATTATTATATACGGTTACTGTTGAAGCTTTGGGTTTGGTTCGAGTTGGATTTGTTGATGATTTGAGGTGGTGTTTGTTGCTTCGGTTCACAAGGAGGCTCAACGCCATCCTTCGACCCAACGGAAATCAACAAAAGGTTCTAATATTCTTTTTAATTTTTATCAGTTGTAGTTTCAAATCTGCTTTTGTTTGGTTTTTAGCTGTTAGAATCTGCTTATGTTATTTTTGATTAATAGCTTTTTGATTATCTGCTTGTTTTAGTTTGGTTTGGTTTATTTCGCTGCTTTTGAATCTGCTTGTTTTAGTTAATAGTTACTCTTTGGTAGTTTATTTATGTGAATCTGCTTGCGTTGCGTTTGAGTTCATTAGCTTATTTTGGTTTTGATTTGGTTTTGGTAGCTTATTGTTTGGATATTGCTTATTTTGTTTTAAGTTGAGTTCGATTGGATTTATTTTAGTACTACTAGATTCGTTTAAGTTTTTTTTTTAAGATTTTGATTTGATTTTAATCTGCTTAGCTTTTGATTTGTGATAGTTTGTTTAGAAGTTTGTTTAAGTTTAGGTGTTTGGCTTATTCGGTTTTATATATGTTAGGATTTCAGTTCTAGTTTATATTGCTTATTAGGTATTTAGCTTATCTGTTTCGTCTGCTTAGCTTATTTGTCGTTATAGCTTATTTGATTTTTTCTATTTTGCTTATTGCTGCATACAATCTCAGACCCACTTGGTCTGAGTTTCAATAGTCCAAAATTTCCACACAAAAAAAATAATATGCATAATTTTGTCTGTCAGGGGACTCGAACCCCTGACCTCGCGCTCAATAGCCTTACGCCCTTCCATCTCATCTAGTACTCTTTTTGTGAATTACTCTTCATCATTAAATTAATATAGATTTAAATTCTTAGCTGACAGTTTAGTTATTTAGTTTAAATACACGTTTTATAGTTTTATTTTAATTAAAAGTTTTATTTAAAGTTTCCTTTATTCAGTTTTAAAAAATATATATATAAAAAGATAAAAAATATTTTTAATTACTTTTATAAGTTTTGAATGTTTTTAAAATTTAGTTTAAGTTTTATTTAATATAAGTTAGTTTTGATTAAAAATAGTTTTTATAGATTAAAAATTAGTTTCAAGTTTTATTTAAATTTTAATTTTTAAAAATAGATTTCAATTGATTTTGTTTTAAATAAATTTCATTAAAAGGTTTTTATTTTAGTTTTCTTTATTAAATTAGTTTAAATTAGATTTTCAAATTAGATTAAAAAGTTTTTATATTAAATAGTTTTTAGTTAAAATACCAAAAAATTATTCACCAAAAACAAAATAAGTTTTACGTTTTAATCGGAAATCAATTTCGAGTGAGTCGAGGAAAAACGAACATTAATTGTTTAATAGGACTAAAAATCCTTACATTAACAACCAATCGGGGTCTTATAAGAGGTACGGAAAGCCCACAAAGCATCATCTAACTTATCGACCCACGAGGCACGATGCTCTCCCACAGTACGCTCTAGAATTCTCCTCAATCCACGGTTAGATATCTCGGCTTGACCATTCGTTTGAGGATGATAAACGGTGGAAAGACGATGATTAACACCATACTTAGCCATGACTCTTGCGAATTGATCATTGCAAAAATGAGTCCCGCGGTCACTGATTATAGCACGAGGAACACCGAATCGAGCAAAAAGTTGCTTTAGAAAGTTCACAACCACACTCGCATCGTTCGTAGGGAGAGCCTTAGCTTCAACCCATTTAGAAACGTAGTCAACGGCTACGAGGATGTACTTGTTCCCTTCAGATGATGGAAATGGCCCCATAAAGTCGATACCCCAAACATCAAAGATTTCACATTCTTGTATGAAATTTTGAGGCATCTCATCTTTATGTGTGATCTTGCCTTGGCGTTGGTAAGCATCACAATTTTTAACCATCTCGTGAGCGTCACGATAAATGGTTGGCCAATAGAATCCAGAGTCAAACACTTTCTTCTCTGTGTAGTTGGGACCAAAGTGATCACCGGTGGGTCCTTTATGGCAAGCTTCGAGGATGTCGAAAGCTGCAGGTCCATCAACACACCGACGAATAATCAGATCAGCACATTGTTTAAAGAGATAAGGGTCATCCCAGAAGTAAGTCTTAACATCTTTAAAGAACTTCTTCTTTTGTTGGGATGTTAACCCTTTGATGAGAATACCACCCGCTAAGTAGTTTGCAATGTCCGCAAACCACGGGGTGTCATCAAGATTGGAATTGATAGACATTAAGGATTCAAGGGGAAAAGAGTCATTGATCTCTTGATTCGGATGATCCCCTTGATAAGGATCCTCAAGTCTACTTAGATGATCCGCGGCTAGGTTTTCTGCTCCATTCTTGTCACGAATTTCGATTTTAAATTCTTGAAGGAGCAAAATCCAACGAAAGTCCACAAAATGCATACACAAGCAATAACAAACTTAAACAAGCATAGTTAAACTGGTTTCATGCATTGGTTCAATGTTTAGATCTAGTAACATGTTGGGTCAAAAAGTTGATGTGGCAGAAACTCAAAAACGAAGAAAACATGAAGATATTTGTCTAAGCGTTGTCAAGAGCAAATCAAGCGTTGACAAGAGAAAATCGGAGGTTGATGGCTCAAGCGTTGTCATGTGCAATCCAAGCATTGTCACATGTAATCCAAGCATTGACAAAACGTAGACAAGAAGCCTTTGGAAGCTTCTATTTAGATAAACATGTAGGATATATTCTGTATAAGTTTATTTGAATAGAAGATTTACATGTTTTGTTGGGAATTAATTTGATGAGACAAAACAAGTATAATGAAACAAGAAGGACTTATATGCAAATATCAAGCTTTACAAGAATATGGAGCCCTTTCATACAACAAGGAGGACTTATTAGCAAAAGATGGAGGGACTTCTAATGTAATTAAAGTTTTCTTGTAAGAAAAGTCTTGTATTCTAGTATATATAGAATACAATGACCGTAGGTTTTATTCATCCCATCATTCACAATGTAGTCTTAAAGTTGAGTCGTGTGTTCTAGACGTGTGTAACCTTGTAAACACGTCTAGGTTTGTTACTTGTAATCGTTTGAAGTTTAATACAAGTAATCGTTGGAAAAGAAACACCTTGTTCATAATCAATGTTCTAATTCCGCTATGTTTATCATATGAACGTTGATTATCCTAGTAAGCTTAATCGATCCATGAATTAATGGTTTCCACAATTGGTATCAGAGAAGGTGGCTCTCGATACTAGGAATTAACAAGGTGTTCGAGTCGAAGAATGGTGAAAAAGAAGAAAAACCCGTCTAGGGTTTATATGCAGTTTTGTGTGCGCAGCAGTATTCAGAAGGGCGTATCTCATTCGTTAACCGTTGGATCGTCGTGAAATTTTGGCTGGTGGTTCCCAGTACATGTGTCTTGGATCTCACCGGAGGGATCTTCGATTTGAACTCCAACGAAAAAGTTATATGCTGTCGAAGTTGGCTGCTGAGTAAGGTTCTTGAATTTTCTGTCTTTTATTATTATGAAACTAGGGTTTCTATAAACCCTAGAATCAGTTCTAAACTGAAAAGATGTGTTCTTGGTGGTAATCATGGATGCTATAACACATGTGATACAAGATTAAAGCAGGTCACATTATTCTGATCTCATATAGTAGCAGGTATTTGTAAACAACATGTACAAACAGCAGATCTTGTGCTTATGTTGTGATGATTGTGGTTTTAGGGTTTGTTTGTAGAAACCCTAAAAATATTGGTACTTTCTATTCGATGGTCCAAAAAGATGTCAGAGTTTATGTGTTCGATTTAAAATAGTTGAAGGTACTCTCAGATTCGTCTATGAATGTGACGACACACACAGGCCAATAGTTTGATTTTGAAGATTTGAAGATTTGGTTTTGGAAAAGAGATTATGGGCCAGGCCAATCGATTTAGATATGTGAGATATGTTATCTCATGATTGTGTTTTCTATTTATGATTTGGACGTGAGCAGGTACTTTTCAAAAGATGAATATAGAAAAGCAATGTGTTTTAATCATGTGAAAGGCAGCAGCTGTGACAGGATGAAGGCAATAGGACATGAGTAATCTATTCGTTTGTTGTCAAGACAAAGATAAAGGGACGAACAAGATGTATTGACAGTGATTGGATAGATTCTTGTGCAACCTATTGCTAATGCAGACATATAGCTAGGTACTAGGTACTGTACCCTATGTTTATTCACATGCTGTGTTTTCTATTTGTTGCCCAAAAGCAGGTTATGGTACTAATCCAAAAGAGACGTTGGAGTATGTATCAATTGCTACTCTATTTGCTAATATTATAAAGTGAATATGGATTGTGGTTCACGTGGATACAATGGAATAAAGACGAAGCGAGTTATTTTTTGTGTCAAGAGAAGTAAACGTGTGATGTAGGTATCTTGTTTAAAAAGAAGCATTATGATGTGGATAGTTTGGTTGATTTAAAAGTATCACATCACGTGAGATACAAAGACGTATGCAAGTTTTTAGAAGTCATCACGTGATGTTGGTGGATTCAAGACAAAAGAGACATAGACGTGGGTATATGTTTGCTTGAAACGAAGGTATGACTTCTTTGTATTGCTCAGTTTGTTGATTAAAATAAGAAGTAAGAAGATTGATCACGTGATTGCAAGATGGCACATATCTGTGTAATTTGTGGAAGTAAATTATTTGCTACGTGAATTGTGGAACAGTTATAAAGTTTGGGATGTAATTATCTTTATTAGGAGATATGCATATCTCTGGTTGGAGTTCCATATATATATCTCATATCTTTGGACAAGATTTTGTTACTGCTGTATTGTTTTTATTACTCACGTGTGCAAGGGTAGCATGACAAGACTAGTGTGTTGATTTGGACAGCTTCTGGTCCAAGTTTAAAGATATTATTGCTTCAAAGAAAGCAACGTGATGAATTGTGAATAAAAAGAAAGAGATGGGACGCAACTGGTTTTTGGTATTGAGAGTGATTACTCGTGGGAGTAATACTTGTAATGAAGACAAAGGACAAGTGGTACAGTGGAGTATTTTTAGCCGATCTCATGTTATTTAGCCACAGATGGTGTCAGTGGCTGAGTCGAGCCGCTGACAAGAATAAAACACACGCTGATAGGGAAGACGCTGACACGTTGTAATTTAGACGCTGACAGCGTGTTGTCCGATATATGGTTTTCAAACGCTGACACGTATTGTCCGATATAAGACAGTACATACTGATGATATATTGGATGACTCAGGATCTCGGACAGAACTATCTGTTTAAATTTTTATGGCTCGTTTTTGAAGATTGTGTTTGGTACAATAAAGTTTTATTTGATTATGTGACAAGGCTAACCTTGCGGTTACGTACCGACTTGGATTAGAATCAGAACGCCGACAGAGGCAGCAGTTGCATAAAAGAAGAGGATGATATTGTACTTAGATGATTTTCATTGCAAATTGGAGGTTTCGATGAAGAGGTTTGATTATTGCTTCTTTGGTGTTGGAGTTGTTTTTCGCAGGTTTATATTTTATTATATCTCAAAAGATTCTTGCCTCTCTTTTGAGATAACTTGTTCGTGCTTACATGAATGGTGACGAAGACTTGTCATATCTAGCAACTAGATACCTTGCTATCACTTGAAGGAGTTACATTATCGTGCTCAGTGTCTCACAAAAGGATGAGGATTTTGACAAGAGATCGAGGTCTGCTTATAGTTTCCTGAATTATATAAGTTCGACGTCACATGGATAATGCAAGATATAAGGTACAAGCTTGGGAGATTCCACTTCTTCAACAAATAGGTTATATTCGTTTTTCTTCATTCGTAATCTACAATTAGAGTCTACATGGTTCGTGATTCATTTACATGCACCACTCAAGGGGAAGCGTTTATTAGTTGTTTATCTTTAGAAGACCCCTATTGGATGAGACAAAAAGGGGAAGAAGATTCAAAGATCAAGGTATACAACTTATTTTATGTGGTGATATGTTTTACAAGAAATCTTACTTTAAGGGGAAGCTTGTTTCATTCGTGAAAGATCAAGATTTGAAGATTGGTTTTGTCATCATCAAATAGGGGAAGATTGTTGGGAATTAATTTGATGAGACAAAACAAGTATAATGAAACAAGAAGGACTTATATGCAAATATCAAGCTTTACAAGAATATGGAGCCCTTTCATACAACAAGGAGGACTTATTAGCAAAAGATGGAGGGACTTCTAATGTAATTAAAGTTTTCTTGTAAGAAAAGGCTTGTATTCTAGTATATATAGAATACAATGACCGTAGGTTTTATTCATCCCATCATTCACAATGTAGTCTTAAAGTTGAGTCGTGTGTTCTAGACGTGTGTAACCTTGTAAACACGTCTAGGTTTATTACTTGTAATCGTTTGAAGTTTAATACAAGTAACCGTTGGAAAAGAAACACCTTGTTCATAATCAATGTTCTAATTCCGCTATGTTTATCATATGAACGTTGATTATCCTAGTAAGCTTAATCGATCCGTGAATTAATGGTTTCCACATGTTTATTTGATATTATCTCTTGTAAACCCTATTCCTTACACTATAAAAGGAACCAAGGGTATTAGGTTTATTCATAACTTTCATATACAATGTAAACCTAAAGCGTGTGCCGACTAGGTGTGGGATTCAATGTACACACACCTAGTGATTGTTTGTTATTAATATAATGACCAATCCATCAGTTTAATTCATGTGTTTTGTGCCTAAACACCTTGCTAATGTGTCGTGTTCTAATTCCGCTTTGATTATCTAATCATATGAACATGATGCATTCCTAGTAGCTTAAAAGATCCGTGAATCTTAGGATTCCACAATTGGTATCAGAGCCTCGTGGATCGTGATGCTAGGACCAACAAGGTTTTCGTGTATTGTGAAGAAGAAGAAAAATCCGTCTAGGGTTTTTCTGGACATTTTTGTGTGCGCAGCAGTATTCAGAAGGTCATAACTTTTGATTGGACCGTTGGATCGTCACGAAATTTCTTGTGTGTGTTCTATACACATATATATAGACATCTACTGGAGGGATTGTCGAGTTTTATCCCCAAGAAAAAGTTATTAAGCATCAAAGTCAGCAGTGAGTATATGCAGTTTTCTGTAAACAACCATGATCAAAACACGTTTTCTCCTTCGTTAACCATTGGATCTTAGTGATTTTTGAACTGTAGATTCTTGGCACTTGTGTCTAGAATCTCACCTAAGGGATCTTCGATCTGAGCTCTAATGATGAAGATAGTCAGCGTCGAAGTTCACTGATTAAGGTATTGACATTTTTGCTTTTTCACATAAAATCATGAACTAGGGTTCCTCAAACCCTAGATCGACATAAAAAGCAGAATGTTATGTTGTGATTCAAGTTAATACATCATCTAAGGTTAATCTACAAACCCTAGTTACTGTTCATCTATTATTGTTATGTGATGATGTTCAAACATAAGCTTGTGTGGTTGATATGTGGACATACAAGGGTTAGGGTTTCGCTTGAACCCTAGATACGGTTAAATGGAATAAAGAAGTTTTATAGCAGCATTGGGTGAATGTATTTGAAGTCCAAAAGCTGCTAGGTATAGCACAAAGGCAGAAAGTGACATAAAGCTATAAATTGATGAATCTCACGTGATGAACAGTAATCTATGTGCATCAAGTGACTACTATGGTCCAAGATTAAAGTACTAAATTTTTGTCTGATAAGTGTTTACTGAAAAGCAACATGGTACTGTTTTTGGATCGACTTTGGTGATGCAGTGTTTCTTTTGTCAAAAGAAAAGATGCGTCTACATTGGTGGCAGCAAAGTAAAAAGAGATAGATTGTGGTCCAAATCTTACACTGATTGTGACATGTGAGCAATCAAAAGATAAAGCAAAAAGAGGTTCACGTGATAGTTTACAAAGAAAAAGGTAAGTACTATTAATGGAAGGGATTTGAGCAATACATGTTGTTCAAACAAAAGAAATCACGTGAGAACAAGAGTTATTATGGTCCCAGAATTAAAGCAGCGCTTTAAAGATTGTGTTTTCAAAGGTCAAGATGCAATATTTTTGGAAGACACGTTTTGCTTGCTAATTTTTAGGGATTGCTTTCTTAAAGATTCATGTTTAAACAGAAAAGTAACATGAAGAAAGGAGTATAGCTGATTTTTAGGATATCAATATATATCTTTTATATATATTTGGTTACCTATTTATTTGGGACTTTATTCTTATTTGCTGAGATGTTGCGTGGAACACATGGGCTGGATGTACAAGTTTGTGGGTAATATTTTTGCTACTGAATTCTAGCCGCTGACATGTGTTTCCTAGTCGCTGACAAGAATGGACGCTGACAAGTAATAAAGTGGGCGCTGACAGCAAGCGCTGATACGTGTTGTCCGATATATATGGTTTCAGACGCTGATAGGCATTGTCCGATATTGGAAAATACATCTGACAATGATGTTGGATAAAGGAGGATATTGGATAACTAAAGGATAGCTGCTGTTTGAGAAAATTGATATGTTTTTAGCACACAAAAAGGAGGTATTTACACACAAAGGTACATGGAATCTTCGTTTTTATTTAGAATATCAAGTTGATATTAATGGCTCGGATATTTTTACAAGGAGTAAATGATTTTTAAGTAAGTTAGCAACAATTCATGAAGACTTTGATTGATATTAGAGTATGTAATCGGGATAGCCTTGTGAAAGAGTTATTCGCTAACAGCTTTTACATATGAAGATATTGGTTCGTTAAGACTTGTCATGAAGAGGTGTTGGCTTAAGGGGAAGAATTCGTATGGTAAGTGATAGGTGTGTAAACACCCATCCTTTCTACCACTAATTACAATAATAACCGGACCAGAACGTGTATTTTATGTCTTCTATGTCGGAATTATGCGTGGTTTGTGTTTTTGTTGTGATTTAGGACGAAAAGGTGAAAAGTGGATAAAACACGGGCATTCACGGGCTTTTATTGAAGAAAAAGATGAAAGACGAAGTCAAGAAGTCAAGAGTACAAAAAGAACGGAAGTCCAAGACCAATTTTGAAGATTTATCGAAGAAAAAGTCAAAAGACGGAAGTTTACTTAAAGCCGAAGAACTCAAGTCTACTTTATTGAAGAATTAAAAGACGAGTTCAAAGAAATCCCGAGCTAAAATTCATTAAAAGTCCAAGATTAAAGAAGATAAGAAGAAAAGGACTAAGCATGCAATTAACAAAGAGATTAAGAAGGAAGGGCCTAATGATGCAATTAAGAGAAAATGAAGGAGGGAGGAAGCTTCCTAATCCTCCCCTATATATAGATTAGATGTTAATCACTTTTTCTTTGTTGGCTAATAGTGACAATTAGTCTTCCACTTTTAATTACCTTGTCATTTAAATACTTGTCAAATTTAATTACCTTGTCTTGCACCTTAAATTCCTTTAATTTCAAGTAAGTTTCCATTTAATTCTTGTCAATCTTTATTTTATCTTGTTAATCTCCTATCTACCTTTCTTAATCTTTGATCTTTATGTTTATGTTTGTGTTCATGTTCATGTTCTTATTTTGATCAAAGTGGGTTTTGATTATTGTGGTTAGATTTGTTAGTTTTATTGATTTGGATAGTTTGTTTATGATTATTGGATGTTTTGTTATTAGTTTGGTTTAATATTATGTTTGATTTTTGGTTAAATTGTTATTAGATTCGTGTTACTGTATTTCCCTGTTCTTCGGGGGTGTTTGTTTCTGTTACTGTGATTCCCAGGTAAGTTCCGGATCAACTCTTTGTTCACAAGGAAAACTTCCGATCCAAGGATCCCAAGACCAGAAACTTCCGAGTCAAGAAGTTCCGAACGAGAGTTCCGAATCAGACTTTGGGAAAAGTTCCGAATCAGAAACTTCATTCGGAAGAAGTTCTGGATCAAATCTTCCGGATCAACAAGTTCCGAGCCAGCAAAGATACTCTTTCATTCGGAACATTTCACTCGGAAGAGTTCTGAATCAAGACCTTTTGTTCACTCGGAAGAGTTCCGAATCAGGAACTTCCGGACCAGTGAACTTCCGAGACTTCCGAATCAAGCCAGTTCACTCGGAAGAGTTCCGAATCAAAGCTTCTAGTTCACTCGGAAGACTTCCGAATCAAGGAGTTCATCCGGAAGAGTTCCGGATCAAAAGTTCCGAACCAGAGGGTGTTTATTCGGAACATCAAAAAGTTCCGAACCAAAAACTTCATCCGGAAATGTTTCGAACCAGGCTTGTTTACGAAGTTCCGAATCAGAAGTTTTGAATCAGCAAAAGTTCCGAACGAAGGATTGTTTTGGATAAGTGACATATTCAGAATAATTTGTTCCGGATCAAGGATTTTGGTAATATTCCGAGCGAAGAAGAATCTGTTAATGCAAGTAATGCCTAACAACATTATTAGTGTTAACTAATCTTTCTTAGTTTTGATCACAACAAACCATACAACACATTTAGTGTAGAAACACAAAATGAATTATTTAACTAACACTATCATCAAGGTAATAATCATATCACTAACCTTTCTTAATCATACTTAGTGATCATCAAAATGATTATCCTTAAAACTCACTTTTGCTAATAAGACAAAAGTATTTTTAATAAACTTTCTTTTTTAGAAAATGTTTTATTAAAATGGAAAATGAAAATTTGAAAATGGCATATTCCAAATGCTGTTAGAATATCCTTTGAAGGGTTTAAATACCTCAGATATTCCTACCCCACTAAAAGACAAAAAACAGAGCGGAGTCTAGTGGCGGTACCTTAAGTACCTAGGCGGTACCTTATCGATAAGGTACCGCGGGGTGAGATAAGGTACCGCGCACAGAAGACCGTTATAGATCCGTTATACTTTGTCTCCTTTAAATAGTGGGTCAAATCTCATTTTCCAGTAAGCCTCTTGGACGATTTTCTCAGCCCTCTTTCTATTTTCTATAGCATAATCATTAGTAAATGATCACTTAATTTGTTAAGGGTGTTTACATATGATTATCCTCTTGATCCCCTCCTTTACCATGTCCAATGAGAAGATCACTCACTCACTAGTGTAGTGATAAAGATGAATTTATGAGCTAGTCATATTCATCATTATACCTTTGTGTTTTAGGTCAATCCAATGTATTTATGAATACTTGGACTAGTTGTGTTCATCCAAGTTATTTGTGGATACTTGGATTTGTTGTGTACATCCATTGCATATGTGTGTGCTTGGATTTGTGTTGTGTAAATCCAAGTTACATGTGTGTACTTGGATAAGTCTAGTTGAGTTGTAATAGATTTGATTAGGAGTTCTCACTAAACTATAAAGTGATGTGGTTGTGTCTTGTGAGTTCTCACTAAACTTTAAAGTGATTAGTAGTTGTGTTGTGTGAAGTTCTCACTTAGCTTCAAAGTGAAGAGTCGTGAAGATTGGTTCTAGCTTTCGATTAGAACTCGACATCTAGCCTTGTGTCGTAAAATGGTGAAGTAGGCAACGTCGTGAAGATTGGTTCTACCTTTCGATTAGAACTCGACATCTAGCCTTGTGTCGTTAAATTGTGAAGTAGGCAACGTCGTGTAGATTGGTCCTAGCTAAAGATTAGGTCTCGACATTTAGCTTAGTGTCGGAAAATAATGTAAGCAACGTTGTAAGGTTTTCTCCGCCGAGAAGGGAGCTTGTGGATATAGTGGAAATCTCGAGTAGGTGTACTCGAGGAGTGGAGTAGAAACGAGGATAGAACCTCGTTGTCGAACCACTATAAATCTTGGTGTCTTCCCACTAGGTTGTCTCCTTCCTTGCTCTTTACTTATTTCATTATCATTATACTTACTTATTAGTATTGCTAGTGCATTTCAATTGAACCTAATCATTATGCAACTTAGCTTTAAGTAAAAGATAGTTTTGATATAAACCAAATTGAAAGTAATTTCAATTTGGTCACCAATCGAAGAGAAACTATTCAACCCCCCCCCCCCTTCTAGTTTCTACAATTGGTATCAGAGCGATGGTCACTCAAGATCTTTGAAGTATATTGTACTTTAAAACTTGGATCGATCCATTGTCTCCTCAAATTAGAAGGTCTAGTTCTACTAAAGTTTCTCTTTGGTCAAAATTATGTTTTCTTTGAAAAATAGGTCTTTTAATTAAAAATATTGCATCCCACTTAAGATTAGTAGCCTTTATGCATTTTAGATATACTCTTGAAATGTATCTACTAGTTTGCATCTTGCTTTGTGTAGGTACTCATGAAGATCAATCAATTTATTGGTTATGGATTGAGTTACTTGCACTTGTAGAAGAATCATTTTCATTGATCTTTAACATCTTTGAATAATGATACCAAGATGATTGGGAATGATACTAGTCCTTGAAGACTTAGTACTCATTATAGTCATTGATTGGGCATAGCACTTATTCCTTCATGGATTGCTCTTTGTGGCCAAGGTACGCTCTCGTTCTTCCACACGCCCTTTGATCATTCTTTTGATCATTACTTGACTATGTGCTTGTTCTTGGCATCCTTGCCTTGACATTTATTTGTGGTTTGTGTTTCTTTTCTTTTATCCTCTCAAACCTTCATTGCTTGGATACTTGACTCACTATGGTGATGTAGAGTGAGTTAGTAGAAGCTTAAAGTATCAAGCATGATTTTCATGGTTTGCACCCATACGGTTAGTAGGCCCTTTGTGGGAGAGAAAGTGAATTAACACTTTGCTCATATTTTAGTTTAGACTAGGACTATTATTGAAAGTGATCTTAGTTTAGACTTGAATAATTGCTTTGTGCTTATTCATTACCAAAGCCGTTTATCGTTTCGCCGGAAAGGCACGTCTTAAACCACTATATATGACACAAGCTCTTCGTTTCTACTACTTGAAGATTGTCATTAATCCCTTGAGCATTGATCCTAGTCTTGATTCACTTCTCTTGACTTCTCTCCACTTAGTCGTTTTGCTACGAGTAGTCGTTTGTCCGTTTCGGTTCTTTTCGATCTTGATTCAACTCGTAATCCTTCATTAAGGCATATTTCTTAGTGTTATGATGATCCAATGATATTCTAAAAGGCTCATGATTTATTTTTAAGTATTTTAGAAAAACTAGATTTTCAAAATTTCGCGTTTTTCAGAGATAGAAACCAGCCTCTGCCGGCGGTTCCTTATCTCCGCGGCTCAAAACCCGCGGTACCTTATCGATAAGGTACCGCGGGCAGAAACTTTTGTCAGAAGCGCCAGTTTGTGTTTTTTATTCTTTTTCAAACCAAACTCTCTCTCTCTCCCAAAAACATACAGCCGATGGGTTTTACCTTTTCCACCATTGTTGAAGCTTCCAAAACCTTCAATCACTCAAATTAATTGATTCCAAGTTGTGGGTTTCACTCATCCATCATCTAGCATCAATTAATTGTAAGTATTTTCTTTCAATTTCATCTATTTTGTTCTAGGGTTCATCCTTTCATAATTGGGGATTTTTAAAATTGAAATTGAATTAAAACCTTAATGGGAATGTGGGTTGACATGGTAATCTTACTATGATTCCTTAGGTTGATATTCATTAAGATTTCACTAAAACCCACTTATAGAACAAATCCGAATTTAGGCTAAATGATTTTGGTTGAATTATGGATTTGAGATGAACCCATGAACAAGTAGGTAATGACATTGTTAATGCTTACCTAAAAACCTTGTTTTGAAAAACCAATGATCTAATCCATTGTTGATCTAACATAGATCATGTGTTCTTGGTTAATGATGGAATAGACACATTGTGAACATGAAAATGATATGGATTCAATCCTATGTTTGTCAAGAAATTGATATAACACATTTTCATTTTTTGTTTTCCTTTTTGATTTTCATATGAGTGATTGGAGAAATATTGTCTTGTGTTTATAATTAGGTACTAATCATGCCTTCACAATACCAAAAGGATCATCAACTCACCAAAAAGTATACGCCAAACCTATCCGACTTTTGTCACTCAACTCAACTTGCCCATACTTTTTCCTCTCTCCAATCCTGTTGCTTTCATGAGGGTAGAGTTGTTCAAGAGGATATCAAGAATTATGTCTACATCAAGTCCATGTTTGAACACATTGGATTTGATTGTTTGTTGAACATTAAGGAATACATCTATCCTCGATTCCTTTTGGAGTTCTTTAGCACATACTCTGTCATTGAAAACAATGATGGAATATTTGTTAGGTTTATCTTGAAAGATCAACTCATTCAATACTCTCTCGAAGTGTTTGGTCAAATTCTTGATGTACCATTTGTGGGCACTTGTCGCTTCACGGATAAATGGAAGCTTAATGCTCTCCTTGAAACCGACAATTGTCCTCCAAATGATCATGAGGAAATTGATCTTGACTTCATTGTCGACGTTGTCTCCAAAAAGCGTAATCGACCCGTTAAGAGAAGCCTTCATACTAAGGTACGTTCGGTGAAACGTTATGAGGTTCTCTTGAGCGACCTTAATGATAATATGGTTCAATGGACCAATATCCTTAGGGAAAATGTGTTTTGTCTTGGTGGAAACCGGGATCATGTTCCGGCGAGTTTAGTGCATATGTTATATTGCATCTTTACCAACACCAATTACAATTTGGCATATTTTATCGCTCAACGGATCAATTATGCTATTCACAAACCTAAAACAAACCTCCCTTACGCAATGCTTCTCACTCGCCTTTTTAAAAGGGTTGGCCGTGATTTTCCAAATCTTGATCTTTCTCAATTTCAACCGGTCAAACGGGTCATGCTACCTATTCGAGAGGTATATAAGAGAAAGACAAGATCTGACCGTAAATCCGATCAACAAGAGTTCAGTGATGAGGACATGGACATGCCAACAAGTGATGGTGATGGCATTGGCACAAGTTCTCCCATTGACTCTTCGAGTTCTTCTCACCATTCCACAAACTCATTCGTGGATGGTTTAGATGACATTGCTTCCCCTCCCCACCATTCCTCTAGTGAAGTTCCTAATAATCTCAATTTGGAGGAACTTTACCGTCAAAATCTTCGAACCCGAGGTGATTTGCATGAAAACCGGATTGAGTCAAGAAAGGGAATCAAGTATCTGGGAAAAATGATCAAGGATTTAGGCAAGGAAAGGAGGTGAAGGCTTTGAGTTGTTTCAAAGCTTGGTTATCATTTGCAGCTTAAACATTTGCTTATTAACACTTTGGTTTAGTTGTTTATTTACTTATGTTGCATGTTTGGATTATTACTTATTTTGATCCTAAATGTTGCTCTTGCAATAATGTTTGTGTTTTACATAGATTTGTGCATGCCAAATGATAGTTAGCTTATTAGATTATGATCTGTAGTTAACTTTGGCTTGTAAAACCTTTGGGAAAAATCTGGGTTTATCAAAAACTAAAATGGGAAATTTTTGAAAACCTTCTGGACGCGGTTCCATATCGACCCGCGGTTCCTTATCGATAAGGTACCGCCAGTCCTAGATAAGGAACCGCCGACCACTGTGCACGACAGCATCTTTGCTTTACACTGTTTTCTTAATTTTGTGTAAACCTTTGTTGTCCCTTGTATTTATGATTGATTAAGCAATGAAGAAAGAAAGAAAATAGATGAAGAAGAGATGAATTCCTAGAGAGAGAAAGTAGTGAGAGAAAGTAGAGAGGAGGAGAGGATTAACTTGGTGAGATTAGATTAAGAAAAGATTTGTTACAAAATGACCATCCACCCTCCTAACATGCTAGGAGGGTAGTATATATAGTCCACCCACATGCGGGCTTTAATGGACTATATTTTAGGCCGGGCTTGTCTTTTGGACTTCAATTAGTTTAAATCCAAACCCGTGAACCACGACTAAATAACTACCTATTACAACGTTCTAATAAATATCATAATAGAAACCTATGACCGAACATTCTTGTTTGACTCAATATTTTGAGGCTAACAATCTCCCCCAATGTGAGGTCATTCCTCTTTGATATTTGGATTCCAATAGAGATTTATGAATTTCGTCATAAATGAGTCTTTAACGTGTAACAGTAGTTTTGTTCCTTCATGCTGTGAACTTTGAGCCTTTGTCGTTGTCTTTCGACTTTGTCTTCTATCTTGAGATCTTCAAATCATCCTTGACTTGTCATTGCCATCTTGCGATCTTGTGTATTTATCCACATGCTCACACTATCAATTGTTGGATAAGTCTTTGGGCATGAATATGTGGTTGTGAATCTTTGACTTTGCTGAGTACACTGTGACGCCACCTTCTCGAGACAAAACATAGACACGGACTGAATGGCTTTGACATTCGTCCTAAATCGGTAGCGTTTTACCTCCGGTCGGTGAAGACCGTTATATGATATTAAATATCGTACCTGTGATCAGGTAGATTCAATTAAGAATCTCCTTGACAGGGTTTCGCGGCAGTACTAGCCGTTCTCTTTACTCGACCGTCTCAAAGCAAGACTACGAACATAAAGAGTGAATCAATTGGATAAATAACCGCTTGATTAAAGTCGTCAATTCAAATTCCTGGAACAAGTTTGATTCATTAAGAATCTTACCATTGTTGCTTTCCAGTTGACACAAGTTTGATTCATAAGAATCTCACAAGTCACCTACCGTAGCGCTGTTTGATGTTGACGCTAGAAGGATTTCCATTCGTCACTGTGAATATTAATAAATATCACTCAAAATGTTCTGGCAAGACCATAAATATATTGCGTAGAAACCTGAAACGAGTTTGAATCAATTCAGAATCAAACCACTGTTGCTTTTCAGTTTTACATATGTTCAATTCATAAAGAATCTTGCATATGACCTACCGCAGTGCTGTTTGATGTTAACACTGGAAGGATTTCCACTCATCATTGTGAATACTAAGTAGTATCACTCTGAGTGTTCTAGCAATATCGCAAGGACATAGCGTAGGACTCTCTTGATCTTCATCCGTGTGTCCTAACGAGATTTAATTGATCTCTTGGCTCTAGACTCGATTTGTGCACTTTTAGTGGTCGGAGGCTGGAGCAGATGCCACCTATTCAATATCAACAATCTCGGAGTGAGAAAGTCAATAGAAGTCGTGTTGATCTCCGTGACAATAAAACAAACTTCTTTTGAGAGAAGCCTGAGTAGCTAGGAAAGGGTTGTGCTTCACATCACTGGGTCCATGATGAGTTTGTCTTCATGATGAGTTGACCCGGTTTCTGCCTAAGTTGTATTGAGGGCTTCTTTCTTTACACCCTTTATCCTTACATTTCTTTTTCATTCTTCAACCCCTTCAATGCTTACCAAGACATCATTTACTAACACCTTGTTGTGATTGTTCCAGTGCTAGCATCAATACTTAGTCGGCATTCAGCTACGTTCACATTCTACTCCATCTTTCCTAAGGACTTCTAATAATCTATTGGATTGTCCCTGGGAAGATCCCTCCGGTTTTGGTTGGATCATAGGACTTAAACCTAACCACCCTTTTGACACCAATAACGTCGTGAATTAAAGATGTTGTGGGTATTTGATCGTAACCATGAAAACCACTTTAAATTCTAACAAAGTGTTTGAAAAACATTTAACACCTTGCTAGTTTTGTCGTTTTAGAAATGCTCCCCCTACACATGTGCATCGATAATCGAAAGTGTTTCGCACATGTAGGTAAGATTTAATTTGCTTGAGTCTTATATAAGATCACATTTTAATCATATTTTCTCCCCCTATCTCTAATATATAAAATCTTTTGATATTAGAGATACCAAATTTGATTAAAATATATTTTGAAAAATAGTCTTGAAAATCTTCGGGAGAAAGATGTGTTAATCTTTTGCATGAAGTTGAATTGCTCCCCCTCAAAAATTGATCCAATGGAATTGTCATTACGAGGATTTGATCCACATTAAACTTTTGAGGATAGGAGTTGTTGAACACACAATTTTTGAAAGATTTTGAATATCATTGAGAAATTCTTGAAAAATTTGTGTTCAACGCTTTTTGAAAAATCAATTCTTTTTGACGAAAAGGTTTTTCTAAAGCATAAACTTGAGTTCATAGACTTTGAATGTCTTGACGAATCCACTCAAGTGTAAGAAGATTTAACTTCTTTTGCTAAGGGTAAGAGTACAAAAGCGTACACTCCCCCGTGAATTTAGATCCGGGTTGCAATCTGAAAGTGATTACAAGCCATTGTGTTGAGCTTAAAACGTTGAATGTTTTGTGACAAGCTCAACCCAAGATAGATTGCTCTACCCGTTGTTAGAAATATTGTCCAAAATAGACAATTTCCTTTTGAAAAGATAGAAATGACATGTTTTGAAAAATATTTACAACTTTCATTCGAGCTTTATGTACACACCCGTGTCGTTATTGAGCGACATTTCTAGGTACGTCCATATTATCGATACTGAAAGACATGTCGAGAAGAATATTTTTGGATTATCAAAGATTTTTTACTTTTGTATTTTGCTTTTTGATTAATATTTACAGGTAGATGTTTGATAGATGAATCAAGCAAGCTTCTTTGCCAGAACCTCCAGTTCTGCTGGAGTCAAACATCTCATACCAATTTTCCTAACTAGATACGCAAACCTCTCTTTCGAAAAAGCTTTTGTAAACAAGTCAGCTAATTGGTAATCAGTTCCAACAAAGTATAATTCAACAATACCGCTTTCAACTTGTTCCTTAATGAAGTGATATCGGACATCAATGTGCTTCGTGCGGGAATGCTGAACCGGATTGCAGGAGATGGCTATGGCCGACTTTGAGTCACAGTACATAGGTACTTTATCAAAATGGAAGCCATAATCCGTGAGTTGTGTTCTCATCCAAAGAACTTGAGCACAACACGCAGATAGAGACACATACTCCGCTTCGGCTGATGAAAGTGACGTGCAATCCTGCTTCTTTGAAGACCATCCTACAAGCTTGTCTTGACCTAGAAATTGTGCACCACCAAAAGTACTTTTACGTGTATCAAGACACCCTGCATGATCAGAATCTGAATAGGCCGTTAGAAAGAAACCGGTTTCCCTCGGATACCAGAGTCCCATGTGAATGGTATTCTTAAGGTACCGAAAGATCCGTTTAACCTCCTTGAGGTGCTTTTCAGTGGGTCGTGCTTGATATCGTGCACAATAACACGTAGCATGATGAATATCAGGTCTGCTTGCTGTCAAGTACATGAGGGACCCGATCATGGAACGATATCTGGTTTGATCTATGGGTAATCCCTCCAAATCAGCATCTAGGGATGTGGTTGATAATGGTGTCCCAACGGGGTCACATGATGTCATACCATGCTTTTTGATTATCTCTTGACAATACTTAGCTTGGTTAATGAAGATACCACTTGGGGATTGGTGAACTTGAATTCCTAGAAAGAATTTTAGTTCGCCCATCATAGACATTTCAAATCTGCTGTGCATTACTTTTTCAAACCATTTTGAAAGTTTTGGGTTTGTAGACCCGAAAATAATGTCATCAACATAAATTTGCACAAGCAAAATTTCATCCCCATATTTATAAGTGAACAAAGTTAAATCAATGGAACCTTTTGAGAAACCTTTGGAGACCAGAAATTTCGAGAGCTCGTCATACCACGCCCTTGGAGCTTGCTTGAGTCCATATAGTGTTTTGTGGAGACGATACACCTTGTCAGGATAATGAGGATTGACGAATCCTTCCGGCTGCGTGACATAAACTTCTTCCTTCAAAGGACCGTTAAGAAACGCCGTCTTTACGTCCATTTGATAAACGATGAATCCCTTATGTGCAGCATAAGCAAGAAAAATCCTGACAGCTTCCATTCGAGCTACTGGTGCAAATGATTATTCGAAATCAATACCCTCTTTCTGTCCATACCCTTTAGCCACTAGCCTAGATTTATTCTTGATGATCGTGTTCTCTTCATCCATCTTGTTTTTCCAGATCCATCGAAGATTTAATGGTGTTACATTGTATGGTCTGTCAACAAGTTCCCAGACTTTAAGTCTTTCAAATTGTTGAAGTTCATCCATCATCGATTCAATCCAAGCATGATCAGCTAATGCTTCTTTGATGTTTTTCGGTTCAGCTGAACTCACGGCGAGTGCGAACATACAAACATCAGCATCGGTGTTAAGCTGTCGTCTTGTGCGAACGGGCTGTGAAGGGTTTCCAATGAAATGAACCAAAGGATGATCTCGGGTCCAATGATGTGTTGAAGGATGTCGTTGGTAGAACGTGTGCATATTTGACGGATCAACATAGCGAGTAGAAGACTCTCCAGTTTCGTGTACCGGTGTACCGAATGGGTTGATGAATTCGTCTTCGTTAGATAATGCATTGTCTGCTTGATTTGTATTCTCTGGAGCAATGACAGTAGTTGTGGATGTTGTAGGATCGATTGTTGAAGTGATATTCTGAGGAGGTAAATCTGCAGCAACCCGTGTTGACGTAGATGAAGTTGTATCCGGTTGTTGACGATGATCGGTATCATCATTCTTATCATGAGTGACAGCGGAAGACTTCGATACAACTTGTTTCTCCCCCGTGAAATATTCATCATACATTGGTCCATATAACATTTCCAACTCTTCAATGGTCGTGTCGACTGTCATATCAGCTCTAGGGACATTTTCTGGAACCAGCGTTAAACTTGACGGTTCATTGTTGTGGTCTTGAGTTCCGAGTTCCGTGCGGTTGTGAACGGAAGTCGTTTGTCGTTGTGGATCGGGACTTAAACTGTTTTGTTCAAGTGCCATTTCTTGTAATTCATCAAATCGGATGTGAATAGTCTCGACAATCAATTTTGTTCTCTTGTTGTATACTCTATATCCCTTTGACTGAGTTGCATATCCCACAAGAATACATGCATCACCTTTCTCTTTCATCTTATCCAAATTTTCACCATCTCGAATAATGTAGCAAGTACATCCAAAAACATGAAGGTGTTTGAGTGAAGGTTTTCGATCATGAATTATGTGATATGGTGTTTTTTCATGTCTTGGGATAATTAAGGAGCGGTTTTGTGTGTAGCATGCGGTTGACACGGCTTCGGCCCAAAAGTACAGTGGAAGTTTTGAAGCGGATAATAATGTTCGAGCAGCTTCAACCAAAGTACGGTTTCCTCTTTCAACAACGCCGTTTTGTTCGGGTGTTCGAGCAATAGATGTTTCATGTTCAATCCCTTCGGCTTCAAAATATTTTCTCATATTTGAATTCAAAAATTCTGTACCTCTGTCAGTACGAACCACTTTAACTTGAGCCTGAAGACCACGTTGTATCAATTTAAGGAAGTTGATGAGAACTTCAGGTGTTTCATCCTTGGACCTCAAGAAGTGAGTCCATGTGTACCTTGAGTAATCATCGACAATTACCAGAATATATTTCTTTCCATTGATACTCTGAACACGCATGGGACCACATAGATCCATGTGAAGAAGATCTAACCGTCCTTTAGAGCTTGGTGTGGTCTTTGTTTTGAAGCTACTTCGTTTAGCTTTACAAAGTTCACAAGAAGAACAAAGATGATCTTTGATGAATTTCAAACTTGGAAGGCCTCTCACAATATCTTTCTTGGAAAGCAAGTTGATGGTATCAAAGTTGAGATGAGAAAGACGTTGATGCCATAACCATGCCTGAGTCGTTGAAGCTTTTGCCATGAAGCAAATTGGAGTTGATGAAGTTGTGTCTTGAAGTGAAATTGTGTAAAGATCAGTACCCCGTGTACCGGTAAGTAAGTCATTCCCATCATAATCACGAACAAAACATGTCTTCTTTCTGAAAGCAACTTCCAAATCCGCATCACAGAATTGACCAACCGAGAAAAGATTGTGATTGAGCCCTTCGACGTAGTATACCCTTTTAATCGTGATATTCCCCTGAACCAAATCTCCATATCCTAGGATCGGTGCAAATTGATCATTTCCGAATCGGACCGTACCCAGGAACTTCTCCACGAAGTTAATTAGAAGCTTGAGATTCCCCGTCATGTGCTTCGTGCATCCGGAGTCCATTATGAAGAGAATTATTTGTATCACCTGCAGAAGAGTTAGAACACGATGGAGCATTTGCAAAATTGGATACCACAGTAGTTGTGATAGTAGAATCATTAGTGTCCTTATCAACATTTAAAGGCAAACTAACACTCGTTTTCACATTTTCTGTCCTAACTTTAGGCATCCATTTATATCCGGGAGGACATTGATTAGCAAACCACCATTTCCAAGACTTACTAGCAGACTCATATAATTCCTTAATTTTGCTTCTAGGGTTCTTAGTGGTGGAGTCTGATGCATTACTTTTCTTAGTGGGGGTTGCACCAGAATGGTTCACTTTGCGTTTGGGTTTACTAGCTCTAATAGGCATTGCAACTTGCTTCTTAGTTCTAGTATCTACGCCTTTGACTTTATTTACAGCACACATAGAATGATTAGCATTAGCACACTTTCCACATTTGACACAAACAAATTTCACATTCATAGCATTCAAATCATTCACAGCATTCAAATCGTCATTACATGCGATTACAGACTTTTTATTCTTAAAAACGTTCAAATTCCTAGGGTGTTCTTCTACTTCCTGCATCTCCCCTTGATTCTTGTGTTTCCAGACCTTATCATTCACTTGAGTGCGCTTAAGCTGAGGCCGGCTAACACTGGTAGTGGAAAATGTTCCTGTAGTAGAAGACACACGAATATTAGTGTTTCTAGAAGTCTGAGGCGATTGAATAACTTTGTTTGTGGGCTTAGTTGTCATTCTATACATCCCTGGTTTAATCAAATTATTGTGCTTAACGCTTGGTGCTATAGGATTCCTTATGGGTTGAGCTTGTGGTAACCTTTCCTTTCCATCCATCTTGGGGGCAAACACAGGTTTTGCAAACGAGGAATTAGATAAAGCAGATGGTTTTCCCAAGATAGAGGATCTATTCTCTTTAGAGGCATTGGGTTGTCTAACAACATTTTTCTTAATGTTAGGTTCCACAATTTTCCCACCCATTTTAGCAATGAGTTTCTGCAACTCTGCTATCGCTCTGTCCCTGTCTTGTAACTGAGCTTTCCACCCTTTAATTTCCAAATTCTGTTCATTCATTTCTCGAAATGTATGGGAAAGTTTTTCTTGCAATTTATTATCATGTGGAAAACGACCAACGTCTTTTTGCAAAGCAAGTTCAAGTGAATGACAATGTTTTTGAAGGAAATCAGTTTTGTGTTGAAGTAACTCAAAAGCCTTTTTGTCAACATTTTCTTTACGTTTCGAAAGCTCAATTTCAAGACGTTCACATTCTTTGATCTTATCAAGATATTGGCATGCAACTTCAGAATATTCATCAATATCAGCCCAAGATGTAAAATAAGCACACATAACATCTTTAGAAACGCATTCTTGCAAGAGTAAATCATATTCATCTGAGAAATCAGACTTCTCCATTTGAAGATCATCAATGTGTTTCTCAATAGATTCAACATATTTTAAATCATCAAACATTTCAGTCCGAATGAACTCCTCAAGTTGAAGAACAGTTTCTTTAATCAACGCCGTGTTAGGAATTAAGAGTTCTTTCACAAGCAAGGTAATATCTTGAGGAATCGGACGTGTCCACTCATCATTTTCACGTTTTGCCCAGTCTCTTTCAACAATAGATTTAACATTATCTATGTGGTGTTTAAGAATACCTAATGTTTTCCTACTCTTGCTTTTAGATTCATCTAGAGTGAGGTAGTTTATGTATTTGTAAACATTAGATTTCTTAGGGGCAAATGCTTTCTTCCATTGAATTCTCTTTTGTTTGCATTCTAGGAACACTTCCTCACGAGTTTTCTAAGTTTGTTTGTTGAACAGGCCATAAAGACTATTCTCATAAGCATAATTATATGGTTTCACAAACTCCTTATTAACAAGTGGTTGACTATCAGCATCCCAAAGGGCAGTCTCTTCACTATCGGCACTTACCGGCATGCAATCAAGATCGGTCCTTTCAGTCTCATCAAGATAGAGACACGGGTTCGCAGCTTGAGCTTTGGCAAGGTACTCAGGACTTGCAAAGCTAGCTTGACCCTTAAACATCGATGGAGGTGCTAGCATTCTTACGGATCGAATAGAATCATGCGTTTTATAAACAACGTTCTTCAAAAAGTCGACTTGTGCTTCTAGTTTCGTAACTTTTTCGGTTTCTTTATCATATCTACTTTTGAAGTCTTGTTTTAATGCATCTACCTCTTGTTTCTTATCCTCTAGAATTTTAGCAGAATCATTGTAAAACCCGTAAAAATAAGGTCATAATTTAATTATAATTTTCAATTATTTTGAAGTATTTTATAACGTTAAATATTATTATGATTAACGGTTTAAGTTGAAACCGATATTAAATAGTATGTTTTAATATTTTGACGAGTAACGAGGACTACTAGTGATCGCGATACCGACGGATGCCCATAATTTTATATTTTATTATCAATCGTTTCGATATTTAATATTTTCGACGATATCGTTTTAATTACGTATCGAGTCGTTATATTATTATTTTTCGTGTGCGTTTAAACTTTTAAATATTTTTACGAAACCCGAGTCCCGTAAATATTTGTAAAATTTACTTTTAGTCATTTCCCGCTTTTTAACTAATATTTACATTTTGGACCAAAACTATCACAAATTGGCAAAAACTACCCTAACTCCACACTATATATAATTTCTCCACTAGCATTTTTCATTATAAAATTTATTCAACCAAAAATTTCTTCTTCCTCTCTCCTTTTTCTCCAAAAACCATACACCCCTTTCAACATATACATCAAATTTTTTTGATTTTCTAGCTTGATTCTTCCAAAGCAAAGACAAGTCCCATTCCTAATTTTGAAAGGTGATTCTAATGATACCATTTTTACTTACATGCATTGAGTTTTGAATTTTGATAAAAAAAAAACTAGGCTTGTTAAGTGGTGACTTTGATCATGCATGTGTTAGAGATGATGATCAAATGATGTTTATGTAATGTTTTTGTTAAAAAGTTGAATTTTAATTTTTGGGTTTTTGATTTAGATGATGATACAAGTGTTAGGATTAGATTTTGATGATATTAGGATGTTAGAATGATGATGAAAGTTGTTGGTTTTGATCAAAAACTTGATTTTGTATGGTTTTTAAATGGCCAATTTTAGGCAGTATGTTTGAGGCCATTTTCGAGGGTCTTAAGTCTGAATATAGATTGATTATATGGGATTATGTTATAGAAAATTTCGTTAGCTTTGATTTGATATAAGGTAGGCCTTCCAACTCCAAACGAGGTGGAAGATACACTAGTTTGATTTTCGTGTACCGGGAGACGAGTGTCGACACAATCCGAAAATTGTTGTCGATATTTGGATCGAATCTCGGGGACTATAAAATGAGTTTCAAAATGATTAAAGAGCTGTTCTCAGGCTCAAAGTTTAGTGTTTTGAGTCTATTTTTAGAATCAAGTGTCGGTTTTATAAATGGAGTTGTTTTGAATGGTCAAACTGGTTTCGTAAGTCAAGGTCGCTAAACTGTCCGGATTTTGTGATTCAAAGATGAGTCGGGCAGGGAACTTTAGAAGTAAAATCTTTTAATGGGCTCTTGGGAGGACTTTCTACATATAGTAAGTGAGTTCTCTGAGTAGTATCATAAAAATTTGATATGTTTAAGTATGGGAAAACGGCTTGGACATTCGGTATGTTCCGACAGATTTTTATTAAAGACGTAGAATAATAAAATGAATATATAGGAGAGTGTAATAGTATCACTTGTATCGTTTTCTCTCGAGTTTGTCGTGATTATATGAGTCGAGTTTTATATTCTTATGTATGGTTTATTTCTCGAGTCTATTATTAATGAACGCACCTTATTTGATAGGTTGCGGTTCTCGTGTTTGAAAGGCATCATCTATCGTCGGCGATCGTCTCATTACCACTATTGGCTAAGGTGAGTCTATAGCCTCGCTTTATACTAGTTATTAAATGATTTTTAAACCCGCGAGGGGGAATACATGTTTTTATAAACTTAGAACACAAGATTTTTATGGTATGCTTTGTCCCTCTATGAATGGACCCGTGGTTGTCTTTAAATTGCATTAAGTGATTGCCTTTGTTAAAACCTCAATTATGGACCGTTAATTAACCTATGATGGGTTAACCGCTAGTACAATTAATAGATCTATGGGGGAAGCCGCCCCGGTTCAGTTTTTATGGACTTGTCATAGAAGCTTAGGCCCGACCTCCACACTGTTTGAGCATATTGTATTGAGAAGTCAGGTATACGGCAATGTACCAATAATCTGGAGGTAACCGACAATTAATAAATCTCTCGTCTTATTAGACTGATATGGGAGTGTCTAAGGGCTCGGTTCCATGAGCTTATTGCAATTTATGCTATATACAATTATTATTGTTGATGCAAATTATTATTTGATGCTTGTTGCCTTTAAGCATGCCACAAACTTATAATCTTTGCTTGTGTTCAAAATGATTATATAAACCTATAGATTCACTCGGCATTTTTGCTGATGTTTTACCTACATGTATTTCAGGTAATCAGGAAGGGTGAAGCTTGGAAGCCACGGGAATGAATGTTGTGCACTACTTTGCAATATAAACTCTTTGAATATTTGTCGTTCCTTTTGTTCAAAATAATTTAAATCTTTTGTTTTGGTTGTACTTTGGTTACGATGTCTTGGGACTACACTACTCTGACAAATGTTTTAGGAACGATAAATCTAAAACGTCTCTTTTTGAGTCGCTCTTTATAAATTATGTGTTGTAGTATCATTGTTTAGCACCCAAAGATGTATTCCGCTGCGTGTAAATTTGAGGGTGTTAAAGATTGGTACCAGAGCCATGAGTTATAGAGAACTAGGTCTTTTTCTAAAAACCTAAACTATAACTATCGGTTTTATTTTTCAAAGAGTCGGTGCACATGATTTCGCTTGACTTCAGGTTCAAGCTATTTCTGAGATTACAATTTTAGTATACGTTATTACGTATACCTTATTGTCAAGTAATTATAAATAAATACTATGATCCATTTACAGATATATATTTATATCTAGGATCCCTTTTATCGATATATATTTATGTCGTTAAACATTTCGATAAAAGTTTATCATTTATTAATGATTAACTTAAATAAATACATTGAATTTTCAAGATCTTTCTGTATTTATTTTTGAAGTATTTAAATTGCTTTTATTGCAAATTTTATATTATGACCTTACATACCTCCATCTGCGCGCGTTACTTTTATTGCTTAACCCTTTGAGATATCTATATAGATATTCAAATCGTCTTCCGGCTATTTGTGCTTGGACGTCTTTTAACGTAATCTCCAGACCATTGTGTAGCTCAATGTGTCCTTGGAATAGACTAACCGCTATCGTGTGAGTCATACATTTTGAAACATTTCTTAAAATAGTGTTGAATAATACCATAGTTTTTCATAATATTTTGTTGATTTTTATTATCGTTTTACACGACATGCGAAGATTTAATTCGTTGACATTTATATGTATCGACTCCGAAGTGTATTGTTCACTTATATCTCGGTAACGTCATCGTTATTTTATAAATCATCGTCTAGATTATGGCACTAGAATTGGAATACGATTTTACTTATATAAAATTGTATCATTTGTTTTTCATTAACCTTCTCGCTCCCGTAGTGTAGCATGTTAATGTTCCATTCTTTTCTTGTTATGTTTTGTGTTTTTGACAATCGTGGCACCAAGGAGATTTGCCTACTTTGCACCTTGAAACTTAAATTATGAACGTCGTTCATCGTTTTGCTTCCTAAATTTCGTGTTGAATACCTTGAAGCATCTTCTGTCATTCATTATGCTATATTTTTATTTGATGCTCATTATGAGATTTATTTTTCATTGTTGTAAAATCCACAAGACATTTGTGTATATATATATATTTTGAGCCGTTAGGAAGTGTCGAAAAATATATTTTATGTAGAAACTGCAGGGGGAAGTATAAACAGGTCAAAACTTAAAAGCAAAACATGCGTTCTTAAAATAAAATAGTCAAACCTGCACAAAACTTGCAGGGGTATTTAATCATTTTATATTGGGTTTCAGGTCTCGAGTAAAACTAGAAAGTCGTCTGAAACGTCGTTTTACATTAAAATGCTTTAGACTCCGATTCTTGGAGATGTCGTTTATCGGGTCAATTAATCGGCTCATACTTAAAAGTCAAATCTGATAGAAAATTCGGAACATGGGTTTTAAACGTTCTAAGCAGTTTTGGTTTCATTTGAGATCGTAAAATTTTAACAAATATTATTTTACAACTACGAACACTAGTTGCATGTGAAAGTGTTTAAAATAGAAACATTACAGGATTAGCAATTACCGGATAAATGGTGTAATTTGAAAATGAATAATATACTTTCTTAAAAGCATGTTGTGTCGAGTATCTTACATAGAATACACATGTGGATTGTTTTATTCTTTTCATATATATGACTCATTTGTCATTCGATGTTATTTTATTTTCGTTTTCTTCTAACCTTCCACTGATTTGAGTTGAGTTTTGAAGTTTTGCCTTCACATTCTTCGTTAACATTCTTATCGCGTATCTCATGACGTTTTCGTCTAAACCTTATAACCTTTTTGAAACCTTATTAATTCGTGAAGATTTCATTGGTTTTCCTATGAGCTACAATTTGCAACTTTTTGCAACCTTTTTGGTTATTATATACCTCATTAAATGTCACCATATAATTTTAATTGACATTTTTACTACAATTACTTCACAAATTGTTTTACTTTGATATTATGAAATAATTTTTATCACATTTAAGTTGTTGCTTACTGAGTATCTCGCAAATTACTTGTATCCTATAAATTTATAAACTATTTTTAAATTCCATTTTACAAATGGCATGGTTTATCTAAACATAAGAAACGTAATACTTTTCGACGAAACGGAGCACTGCATTGCTAGCCCTAAATTATACATGGCCTGATCACCTATGTCTAATTTAGAAGGAGCCATGCTAGGCTGAATAGTAGTCACCTTAAAAATCTTGATAATAATCAACTTTTTACTTGTATTTATGGTAAAGATAAATAAAATGAAATAAAGTGAAAAGAAGTTTTGAAAACCTTTATATTTCATGCAAGTAGCGCAATTTCTATGCATCCGCATACGTTTTCTTACCTTTTCTTAAACGAATTACGCGCTTACGAATACGTTTTTACTCGACAATCGCTTTTTCACTTTTTACTTCATTTTGTCTTATAACTGATTTCTTTTGACCGTTCGTTTAATTACTGACTGTTGATAAATGACTTGAAAGTCTCGATGTTTTATCCTTCCTTCTCGTCCAATCTTCTTTATGCGACTGGATAGATCTTTGGAATGTCTCCGCACGTGAATAATGAATTATCATTAGAGTGATTTCCGTATATGCGGGATGACGTCCGTCACTCTCGTTTGTCTCGAAATCCACTCTTGTGAACCGTGCTTTGACTTCTCTCTTTAAACACTAACATCGTTCATTTGATTTGTTTTAATTACAAGTGATTATTAGAAATTTTATTTTATTAAAATTTTTGTATGGATCTTCTTTCCGATCATGTATCGACCACCGCTAAGTTAACGAGCTGATATTGGTGAACCATCAACCGCACTAACAAAAATTGACAACTTGTTTAATCTATTATTTCTTATCGTCTTTACCATCAACGCCTTTATTTTATTATTCTCTTTAAGAATTCATACGACATTTGCTTCATCCCCTTTTGTACCATTGATTTCGTACTAATTGTTGACTATTATTTCCATTCGTATTCGTTTGTTATCTTATCACATTTCGAAACCCGAATATATCCCATGTTTATTTTGAAATAATAAACACCTTTATGAATTTCTACAACGTATTATAAAATTTTTGTGGAACTTTTATACATTTTTCCAATGATTTTCAATCATCGAAATAACCATCACAAGTAAAAGGTCAAATTTATACACCATATTTTGTATAACTAAAACTAATGTTTAAAATGAAATTATGCTCTATATTTTGAACTAATTGACTTATCACACTTTACTTTTAATGTAATAAAATTACCTGTTTAATTTATATTCTTAATAATGATTTAATTTGGAAATTATATTTTCTAATTGTAATCATCAAAACGAGTTTAATTAATAAATTCATGTCATTCTTTCAAAGTTTCTTAGGACAACCAAAATAAATTATAAAGCTATTTAACTTCTATTTTTGATATACCATCTTTATCAAGAAAGTACCTCAACTGAGTTTTAAGGTAATACTAAATCCGAGACGGATAATTGTGACAAACGTTATTTTAATGTTAATATTTAATTTATTCTTCGCTCTCATTTATCTAGTATTGTGAATTATTATGTTTTACGGTTACGTGATTCGAGATCCCTCGTCGATCGTCAACCTTAAATCATTTTACCACATCTTGTCCGTTTATGCGTTTATTGAATTTATTTTTATCTCGTTCTGTTCCTCGTATTGAAGATTACTATTTTATTCTGAGTTTACAATGAATCTCGGGAAGCAGTGTATAAGAAGAAACGATAAGTGTCACCAGGATTTATGCGTGTACTTGTGGAATGATTGAGGACCGAATCTCTTAATGAATGGAGTTAATAAATTTGTTACAACCTCGAGGAGCATGTTGAAGCCGACACCGCAAGTGGAAAGACTCTTGTGATCAAGTGGTTATTATCAAGGGTTCGTTCAAGGTTTTCTCGATGATTAACGATGGAAATCTATACTTGATGTTATTGTTCGACCTTTTGTTTTTATGTACTTATGTGGTATGTGATCTAGTCAAATGATCGTAAGTTGTGAGAACTTGAGACGGCATCATCCGATGACGTCCGATCATGTAGAACATATATTATGTAATATCTTTTTGACTTTCAACGACGATGTTTATTGAGACTTTAATGCGCGTTGGCGAAAGTGAGATGGTGTCTTTGTATTATCTTTTGAGTGAGGACCCGCGTGTGAGCACCCTTCGATGACGAAAATGTTTTTCTTGTTAATTCTTTTTTATGTGTGTCCATGGCTATCCGGCCAGTGGCTATCCTTTAATTTGCAACCTTCTTTTTAACTGGACTTACCCGAAAATCCTGTCATCCATTCTTATTGTCGAATGAGCTTCGTGTGATTCATAAAATTTTCATGTGTCGAGCTTGACGGGTGACTGGTGGATAAGGATTTATTTATTCCTTTTTGGTGAGATACAACTTGATGACAAGTTGCGTTTTATAAAAGAACCAGTGGAGATCGTGGATTGAGATTCACGTGGGAACGTGAGGACTTCTTTATAAGGAATACCCTCATCCTTCCGGGTAGTCAACAACTCGAGTATGAGGCGAGTTGAGCGCCGGGACGTCGCTCCCTTAAGGTGGTGAGGATGTAAAACCCGTAAAAATAAGGTCATAATTTAATTATAATTTTCAATTATTTTGAAGTATTTTATAACGTTAAATATTATTATGATTAACGGTTTAAGTTGAAACCGATATTAAATAGTATGTTTTAATATTTTGACGAGTAACGAGGACTACTAGTGATCGCGATACCGACGGATGCCCACAATTTTATATTTTATTATCAATCGTTTCGATATTTAATATTTTCGACGATATCGTTTTAATTACGTATCGAGTCGTTATATTATTATTTTTCGTGTGCGTTTAAACTTTTAAATATTTTTACGAAACCCGAGTCCCGTAAATATTTGTAAAATTTACTTTTAGTCATTTCCCGCTTTTTAACTAATATTTACATTTTGGACCAAAACTATCACAAATTGGCAAAAACTACCCTAACTCCACACTATATATAATTTCTCCACTAGCATTTTTCATTATAAAATTTATTCAACCAAAAATTTCTTCTTCCTCTCTCCTTTTTCTCCAAAAACCATACACCCCTTTCAACATATACATCAAATTTTTTTGATTTTCTAGCTTGATTCTTCCAAAGCAAAGACAAGTCCCATTCCTAATTTTGAAAGGTGATTCTAATGATACCATTTTTACTTACATGCATTGAGTTTTGAATTTTGATAAAAAAAACTAGGCTTGTTAAGTGGTGACTTTGATCATGCATGTGTTAGAGATGATGATCAAATGGTGTTTATGTAATATTTTTGTTAAAAAGTTGAATTTTAATTTTTGGGTTTTTGATTTAGATGATGATACAAGTGTTAGGATTAGATTGTGATGATATTAGGATGTTAGAATGATGATGAAAGTTGTTGGTTTTGATCAAAAACTTGATTTTGTATGGTTTTTAAATGGCCAATTTTAGGCAGTATGTTTGAGGCCATTTTCGAGGGTCTTAAGTCTGAATATAGATTGATTATATGGGATTATGTTGTAGAAAATTTCGTTAGCTTTGATTTGATATAAGGTAGGCCTTCCAACTCCAAACGAGGTGGAAGATACACTAGTTTGATTTTCGTGTACCGGGAGACGAGTGTCGACACAATCCGAAAATTGTTGTCGATATTTGGATCGAATCTCGGGGACTATAAAATGAGTTTCAAAATGATTAAAGAGCTGTTCTCAGGCTCAAAGTTTAGTGTTTTGAGTCTATTTTTAGAATCAAGTGTCGGTTTTATAAATGGAGTTGTTTTGAATGGTCAAAATGGTTTCGTAAGTCAAGGTCGCTAAACTGTCCGGATTTTGTGATTCAAAGATGAGTCGGGCAGGGAACTTTAGAAGTAAAATCTTTTAATGGGCTCTTGGGAGGACTTTCTACATATAGTAAGTGAGTTCTCTGAGTAGTATCATAAAATTCGATATGTTTAAGTATGGGAAAACGGCTTGGACATTCGGTATGTTCCGACAGATTTTTATTAAAGACGTAGAATAATAAAATGAATATATAGGAGAGTGTAATAGTATCACTTGTATCGTTTTCTCTCGAGTTTGTCGTGATTATATGAGTCGAGTTTTATATTCTTATGTATGGTTTATTTCTCGAGTCTATTATTAATGAACGCACCTTATTTGATAGGTTGCGGTTCTCGTGTTTGAAAGGCATCATCTATCGTCGGCGATCGTCTCATTACCACTATTGGCTAAGGTGAGTCTATAGCCTCGCTTTATACTAGTTATTAAATGATTTTTAAACCCGCGAGGGGGAATACATGTTTTTATAAACTTAGAACACAAGATTTTTATGGTATGCTTTGTCCCTCTATGAATGGACCCGTGGTTGCCTTTAAATTGCATTAAGTGATTGCCTTTGTTAAAACCTCAATTATGGACCGTTAATTAACCTATGATGGGTTAACCGCTAGTACAATTAATAGATCTATGGGGGAAGCCGCCCCGGTTCAGTTTTTATGGACTTGTCATAGAAGCTTAGGCCCGACCTCCACACTGTTTGAGCATATTGTATTGAGAAGTCAGGTATACGACAATGTACCAATAATCTGGAGGTAACCGACAATTAATAAATCTCTCTTCTTATTAGACTGATATGGGAGTGTCTAAGGGCTCGGTTCCATGAGCTTATTGCAATTTATGCTATATACAATTATTATTGTTGATGCAAATTATTATTTGATGCTTGTTGCCTTTAAGCATGCCACAAACTTATAATCTTTGCTTGTGTTCAAAATGATTATATAAACCTATAGATTCACTCGGCATTTTTGCTGATGTTTTACCTACATGTATTTCAGGTAATCAGGAAGGGTGAAGTTTGGAAGCCACGGGAATGAATGTTGTGCACTACTTTGCAATATAAACTCTTTGAATATTTGTCGTTCCTTTTGTTCAAAATAATTTAAATCTTTTGTTTTGGTTGTACTTTGGTTACGATGTCTTGGGACTACACTACTCTGACAAATGTTTTAGGAACGATAAATCTAAAACGTCTCTTTTTGAGTCGTTCTTTATAAATTATGTGTTGTAGTATCATTGTTTAGCACCCAAAGATGTATTCCGCTGCGTGTAAATTTGGGGGTGTTAAAATCATTAGTGGTCATAGAGAGCTTTTGTTCAAGTTCATTAACTTTGGTATTGGCAAGGTACGTTTTTTGACGTTCATCCATTAAGAAAACATTATATTGACGCTTCTCTTTAGCTAATAACTCAAGAGTTGTATTATATTTGTTTTCAAAATCGTCCTTTTGACTTTTTAACGCACTTCCCTTGTACCCCTCAAGCTCTTTGGTTTTCTGAAGGAGCTCATCTCTATAGCTTTCAGTCATCTTAGTAGATTTGATAAGAGTAGCTTTACATTCTTCAAAACTTTGAGTGAGCGTAGCGTTTTCCTTCTTTAATTGCTTTTGACTCTTTTTATTTTTAGTGACATCATTTAGTAAAGTAGCAATTAAATTAGCAAGCGCAATACGTTCCTCTTCATCATATTCATTTGTATGTTGATCATCCTCAGACTCATTATTGCACATGTCTGATGAATCGGGTGTGGTATTGCTATCAACCATTTCCATCATACACGTGTCATTAATGGCATTGGGTAGATCACTATGCTTAGGAATATCACCAAACACATTATATTCATCAGTAGTGTGTACCTTATCGATAGGCTCAGTGTCAAAGATAGGGCCATTGTCATCTTCAGTGACTTTGAGAACTTCTTCAACCTTTGCCATGTACGAGTAATGTGCATCAAGCTCTTGATCAGAATCTTCATCATCAGTATCATCAAGCATGGCTCCTTCCTCAGCTGACAATTTAACCCCTGCTTCCATCTTTTTGCATAGCAACATCTTTTCCTTGTGATAGCTGGAGTCTCTAACCCTTTTCGGCTTCCTGTATTCCTTTGCCATATGCCCATATCCTTGGCAATTAAAACATTGAATCCCGCCCTGCTGAACCACTTGACTTCCAACCGTTTCCCTATTCCCAGTAGCAGCAGCAATCCTCTGAGTATCATACTTTGCAGTTTGTCGATCATATCTTGCAGAACCCTCAACATGCGTTGGATTATGTCGATCATACCTAGAAGGACTTTCACCACGTCGACGTGTGTCATACCTTGGAGGACTCTCAACATATCGGTTCTTTGTGTTAGATGATGTGCGAAGATTGTTGTTGGTGGGTTTGTAGATTTTCTTGTAAGTCTTCATTATGTAAGCAATTTGTTGTTTCATCTCTCGGTTCTTTTGAGCTTGGTCTTCATCACTATCTTCTTCAGATGAGGACTCAGATGGTGGTGATGGTGCTCTTGGCGCTTTACCTCGAGATTTTGTGGAAGATGAAGACTTAGATGATGTGGAATATCGTGGTGAAGATGATGTATTGGAGTATGGCTTAGGAGCACGAGAGTGAGGATCTTGAACATGTTGAGTGGCAGTCAGTAAAGCAAGTGGATTAACCGTCTTGGCAACACGTTCAGCTCGAATCTCATTTGCTTCATTCTGAAATTGCTTTAAGATGTCAAAGAGTCGATGATATGAGACCTCGTCTAACTTTTCTTGTTGTTTCACCAAAGTGACGAACCGTGTCCACTCGGGTTGAAGTTGTTGAAGAAATTGGACATTGACTTGCATGGTGGAGACTTACAGATTATTTCTTGTCATGTCATTCATCATCTTATAAAACCTGGAGTAGTAAGAGTCAATCGATTCTCCATCCCTTGAAGTAAACTTGCCAAAATTCCAAAACAAGTTTGTTTTGACATCTTGTTTGTTGAGTGATTCTCCTTGTTTCAAGCGTTCAATAGCAGTCCACATTTCATGTGGTGTCGGGCATGCATCAACCGTGGAGTAAATATCATCTCCAATCCCACTTAAAACCATATAGATGGCTTCCTTCTCCGCATCATGCCAAGCACAATTTTCAGGTGTGAGATCAGCTCTTGTTTTATCACGTTCACTTGCAAGTATTGGATCAGTAGTATCTGTGGTTGCTCTTGGAGGAATTGAGATCTTTTTGAATATATATGGTCCATGAGTAATACATTTCCTCAATGCATCACCATTAGGTCTTGTGTCAAGGTATCGTATGAAACGTGATTGCCATTGAGCATACCGACCAGATACAAGCATTGGTGGTCTCTCTTTGTTACCCGCCACCATTATGTTGTTGTTCGTCACACGATATTCGGCAGTAGAATCCATCTCAATATTCTCTGAAAAGATGAAGTGAATATGGATCTTAAGTAGATTTGTTGTGATTGTTGTTGTGGTTTAAATTCCGAAAATTGCAATTTTTCTCCAGGCCGACAATAAATTCTCCAGTCCGACAAAACGGTAGACCAAAAAATTTTGTAATCGCCAAAATTTGAAATCGAGCTAGAAATGTCCTAAAACTAGTATGGAAAAAATTTGATTTTACTTGACGAAAAAATTTTAACTCTTTTTTTTAATCTTCGTGTAAACGATATTCCGAAACTAGTCTAGATAGTGGCTAAGTCTAAATCAAACAAAATTTAGCAAAAACACTTCACCGGAATCACTTCGTCGGAATGTCTAATCGAAATGTCCAATCGGAATGTCTAATCGGAATGTCTAATCGGAATGTCTAATCGGAATCCCTTCGTCGGAATGTCTAATCGGAATGATGATCGGAACGACCTTGTCGGAATACCAAATCGGAATGACGATCGGAAAGACCTTGTCGGAATACCAAATCGGAATGATGATCGGAAAGACTTTGTCGGAATACCAAATCGGAATGATGATCGGAAAGACTGGTCGGAATGTTGAAACCCTTTTCCGATGCTACTGATCGGAATCCATAATCCCTTTTCCGATTACACCAATCGGAATAATAGTGCTGTTACGAGATTTTGGGGTAAAAAAATGAATTTTTCGACAAGAAATCCGCGATTTTAACCAACCAAATGCGACCAAATCCCTACCACAGCTATGTAGAAGATTTATATCAAGATTTAGAGCATAGAAACACAAAAAGAATCTTGAATTCGAGATGATTATAAGAGAAAATCACATGAACCAAGTAAAATCAACAACGAATCACAAAACTACCCCATGGCGATTGATACCAAATGTTGTCCCTTGTATTTGTGATTGATTAAGCAATGAAGAAAGAAAGAAAATAGATGAAGAAGAGATGAATTCCTAGAGAGAGAAAGTAGTGAGAGAAAGTAGAGAGGAGGAGAGGATTAACTTGGTGAGATTAGATTAAGAAAAGATTTGTTACAAAATGACCATCCACCCTCCTAACATGCTAGGAGGGTAGTATATATAGTCCACCCACATGCGGGCTTTAATGGACTATATTTTGGGCCGGGCTTGTCTTTTGGACTTTAATTAGTTTAAATCCAAACCCGTGAACCACGACTAAATAACTACCTATTACAACGTTCTAATAAATATCATAATATAAACCTATGACCGAACATTCTTGTTTGACTCGATATTTTGAGGCTAACAACCTTGCATGATTTTCAGTAATAAACTGCACATTTCCTAAACTAGGGTATCTAAATTCATTATTCACCTAAAATGATTTTAACCCATTACTAGTTTGGATCATCCCCTCAACCATTTAAACCCACCTTGTTTGCATGTTCTTCACACATCAAACATACTTCCCTAAACCTTAAACCACCCTAATCAACCATGGTGTGTACCAAAACCTCAAACACTTCCAAGACCTCCACCCCAAGAAAAACACTCAAAATAAGGGTTAAGGTAGCTAAGCCTAACTCTTCACCTTTCCTCACACCTAAGAATGAGAATGCTCCTATCCTCATTTCTTCATCACCTTCCCCACCTCTTGCACCATGCAAGACCTCCTCCACCCATGGTACTAACCACTCCATTGGTTCTACCTCCTCTTCATTCAATTCTAGAATGAATGAGCTTTCCTCACCCTTCACTCCAAGTGCACCCTTGGAAGTGACCACACAACCTCAACCAATCCAAAGCATTCCTTTTGGGAATGACTTTGATGACACTTTGGTGACTTCACCATTTACCCCTCACACCTCACCCATTTCACCAACCTTGGAGGATTTACCTCCACACTCTCCCATTTCCCCTTTGGGGAACATGCCTCCACTTTCACCCACTTCACCCTTGGAGAACTTGCCTCCTCCACCTCCACCCAACTCAAACATCCCAATTTTGGGTGTCCCTCTTCCCCTCCTCTTGGGTGATCCTTACTTTGGGTTTCAACAAACTCATGGTCCTAGATGTCCATGTTGTCTTTACAACCACTTCCTCATCCAAAACTTAAGGATGGATATGTATGGACTTCACAGGGGTTTGCAAGATTTCTTGCTTACTTTGTTCTCCATGCCTCCTCCTAGGAGATGAATGATGGAGGTGTCTTAATAAGAGTTTTCAACAAGAACAAGCCAAAGAAAACTATTTATCTAGATTTTATGATAAGCTAGCTATGTATTAGTTAGTTTCATTTATCTTTGTTCTTGTTTCCTTATTAATGAATGTTTATGATTGTTGTGTTATGGATTTAGCTTTGTGTGATTCTATCCTTTGTGCACACTAATCAACTTCAATTTGAAATTAAAATTGAACCTAAATCTATCACAACCCCTAAAACTTGACTAAAATTGGTTCAAAATGATATCTAAATTATTTTGTCACCCTTTATCAAGACATTCTTTGTGAATGTGTTGCTTTATGCAACCCTAGCATATTTTGGTTCTAATAGAGGTAAAAATCCAAGATTTGCAACTTTTTTGAAAAAGTCTTAGTTTTTCCCAAAACCCAGGAAAAACTTGGTTTAAAGTCCTCTGGACGCGGTTCCTTAAGGACCCGCGGTTCCTTAGTGATATGGAACCGCCGGTCCACATAAGGTACCGCGGCCAGAAAGTGATTTTTGACGAATTTTTGGTCAAAACCTTAAACCCTATTCCCAGTCAAGATTCCTTGTTTACTCAAATTGACTAAACATTCCTTGACAATACACATTTTGTATTCAAATTATTACCTTGATTACATTTTACTTATACCCCAACCTTGAGATTTCATTCACACGCCTTCCCAACCTTGAGAATTCATTCTCACATTACCTTGAGATATCATTCTCACACTCTCACAATGCCTAACTCCTACATTCCTAACCTTGACATTTCTTTGTCACAACCCCACTCACCCAAAGCTTGCTCATCCAAGCTTTCTAAGAAACCGAAAATCTCGGTTCGACCCGTTTGGGTTAAGAAGAATGAACCATCTTCGTCCAAACCACCCAAAAACCCTACCTTCTCTCCAATCAAGTATTGGAATGAGACTTACACCATAAACCCCATCACCGGAGCAAAAGAACATGTTCCACCACCACCACAATCCTTCAACACCCCCCAACTCAATGACCTTTTCACCTTCCCAAACCTCACAAGGCATTGTGAAAACACTCCCAAACCCTTTACCCCACCACCACCAAACCCTAAGTTTGATGCCATACCCACATCAAACGATTTTGTGTTGCATCATGGATCCTCGTGTGATTGTTGCCGTTTTCAACAAATTGAACTTGCTCGTGTGTATGAGAAGTTAATTTTTCTTGAATTCCTCCTCACTCGACCTCCTATTCAAGTTTTCGTTCCGGTGGACAAAACTTCGAATGATGCATCGTCGTCTTTTTAGTTTTATTTTTTTTGCAATCTTGGAAAATATCACTATTAGACTAGCTTGTGCTTAGTGGTTTATTTTCCATATTTATTGCTTTTAGATACTCATACTTTGTGTATGACTATCCTCTTTGTTGTTTTTTTTATTTTGTAACTTTTGTGTTATTTGTGTGCTATCTAATTAGTTCTATTTTTTTGAGTTGATCTTGGTTAAATTTTTACAATTGCTTATGGGTGATTCCATCAATTCTAAAGCTTTAACCCATTGACAAGCTTATCATCTTCATTTTATTAAAGTTTGATTTTGTCAATTACCTCTTTGGACATACTTAGCAAAATACTTGCTTCTAATTTGAGATTTCTTCTCTTTCTCCCTCTCAAGTTACTTAGTAGGTAGTGACCATATATACATTGGTGTTTCTTTCCTTTCTACTAACCTTTGTGTAGCATGTCACCTTAGCTCACAAACTTGGTGCCCCAAGCTAGGGGGAGCAACCACCAAGGGGGAGCTACTAGCAAAGTTCGATGCACTTCAAAGACTTATGCTAACCTTTTTGCTACGACAAAGGGGGAGAAATGATAGTGATAAACTAGTAAATAATTCCATAGTTTGTGTTTATACGTAAATGAGTTTATCGTTTGTCGTAATCAAAAAGGGGGAGATTGTTAATGCAAGTAATGCCTAAAAACATTATTAGTGTTAACTAATCTTTCTTAGTTTTGATCACAACAAACCATACAACACATTTAGTGTAGAAACACAAAATGAATTATTTAACTAACACTATCATCAAGGTAATAATCATATCACTAACCTTTCTTAATCATACTTAGTGATCATCAAAATGATTATCCTTAAAACTCACTTTTGCTAATAAGACAAAAGTATTTTTAATAAACTTTCTTTTTTAGAAAATGTTTTATTAAAATAGAAAATGAAAATTTGAAAATGGCATATTCCAAATGCTGTTAGAATATCCTTTGAAGGGTTTAAATACCTCAGATATTCCTACCCCACTAAAAGACAAAAAACAGAGCGGAGTCTAGTGGCGGTACCTTAAGTACCTAGGCGGTACCTTATCGATAAGGTACCGCGGGGTGAGATAAGGTACCGCGCACAGAAGACCGTTATAGATCTGTTATACTTTGTCTCCTTTAAATAGTGGGTTAAATCTCATTTTCCAGTAAGCCTCTTGGACGATTTTCTCAGCCCTCTTTCTATTTTCTATAGCATAATCATTAGTAAATGATCACTTAATTTGTTAAGGATGTTTACATATGATTATCCTCTTGATCCCCTCCTTTACCATGTCTAATGAGAAGATCACTCACTCACTAGTGTAGTGATAAAGATGAATTTATGAGCTAGTCATATTCATCATTATACCTTTGTGTTTTAGGTCAATCCAATGTATTTATGAATACTTGGACTAGTTGTGTTCATCCAAGTTATTTGTGGATACTTGGATTTGTTGTGTACATCCATTGCATATGTGTGTGCTTGGATTTGTGTTGTGTAAATCCAAGTTACATGTGTGTACTTGGATAAGTCTAGTTGAGTTTTAATAGATTTGATTAGGAGTTCTCACTAAACTATAAAGTGATGTGGTTGTGTCTTGTGAGTTCTCACTAAACTTTAAAGTGATTAGTAGTTGTGTTGTGTGAAGTTCTCACTTAGCTTCAAAGTGAAGAGTCGTGAAGATTAGTTCTAGCTTTCGATTAGAAATCGACATCTAGCCTTGTGTCGTAAAATGGTGAAGTAGGCAACGTCGTGAAGATTGGTTATACCTTTCGATTAGAACTCGACATCTAGCCTTGTGTCGTTAAATTGTGAAGTAGGCAACGTCGTGTAGATTGGTCCTAGCTAAAGATTAGGTCTCGACATTTAGCTTAGTGTCGGAAAATAATGTAAGCAACGTTGTAAGGTTTTCTCCGCCGAGAAGGGAGCTTGTGGATATAGTGGAAATCTCGAGTAGGTGTACTCGAGGAGTGGAGTAGAAACGAGGATAGAGCCTCGTTGTCGAACCACTATAAATCTTGGTGTCTTCCCACTAGGTTGTCTCCTTCCTTGCTCTTTACTTATTTCATTATCATTATACTTACTTATTAGTATTGCTAGTGCATTTCAATTGAACCTAATCATTATGCAACTTAGCTTTAAGTAAAAGATAGTTTTGATATAAACCAAATTGAAAGTAATTTTAATTTGGTCACCAATCGAAGAGAAACTATTCAACCCCCCCCCCCTTCTAGTTTCTACATAATCATTCCAAACGAAGGTGACATTCCGGATGAGTGATTGTTCCGAACGAAGGACTATTCCGAATGAGCTGTATTCAGGTTCTTTTTAGTTTTTGTCTTTGATTTCTATTTTCAAGCTTTATTTTTCCCGCCTTTTTCCTTACTCGCACTTTAAGTTTATTTGCCTTAGCTTTATTTCAGCCTTGCCTTAGTTTAAGTTTTAGTTGCATTTTAAGATTGCCTTAGATAGTTTTAAGTTTGCGTTATTTACTTTTAGTGCCTTTTAATTTAGTTCACGCTTTTAATTACTTGCACTTACTTTAAATTAGTTTTAAATTTACTTTAATTGCACTTTTACTTTAAAGTTTCGCACTTTTATTTTAAAAACAACCAAAATATTCTTTTTCACCAAAAACAATAGAGTCATACTTTAAGCCGGAAATCAATTCGTTAAGATACCAAGAACTTAACTTTCTTACCATACAAAATCTCTTCATTAAAATGGCGCCGCTGCCGGCTCTTTTCGTAAAGATTAACGGTTTTCTGTGAAAGACGCGTTGCTTTTTGGGATCCGTTCACTTGTGAGCGTTATTTTCTTGCATAAAAAAATTCAAAAACCATAAAAAATTAAAAATTGATAAAAATCCATAAAAATTAAAATTTTCAAAAATCCAAAAAGATTTGATCTTTATTTTGTATATATATTGTCTTTCTGTTTGGTTTCTTTTTCTTTTGCATTTTCAGGTGTATGCGTACTAGATCTTCTAATTATCAAGAGCCCGAGACTCGAGAAGATTTAAGTATGTCAGGTGTTAACAACAACAATAATCCACCGCACCTCAACAATAACAACAATGTTCTTCCACAACCCGATCTTCGGACAATGGAGGAGCTTTGTCAACCTACCATGTTTGGACGAGGAGGACCGATTGCGCCGATGCAAATCACGGCTCCGGAGTTTTCGTTGAAGCACCACATGATTCAGCAAGTGTAAACAAATCCTTTTAGAGGAATGCCTGATGATGATGCCAACAAACACCTCGACAAGTTCATTTCAATCACCCAAAGCATGAAGTGCACCGGTGCCACAATGGATATTCTTCGCCTACAACTCTTCCCACATACTTTATCACATCACGCCGAGAAATGGTTTGATCGTCTCCCGAAGAATTCTATTCACACTTGGGATGACATGACTCAACGCTTTTTGTCGCGCTACTTTCCACCATCCATGGTCACGAGCCTTCGCAATCAAATTAGCGGTTTCATGCAAGATCCCGATGAATATCTTTTTGATGCTTGGGAAAGATATAATGTCTTGATTGATCGTTGTCCAAACTACAACATGCTCCCTGTGACCTTAATTGATACTTTCTACAACGGTTTGACTTTTCGTGATCGTGATACGATTAATGCAGCCGCCGGTGGCACATTCATGAAAAGGAGACCCGAGGAGTGTAGAGAGCTTATTGAGAACATGACTACTCACCACAAAAACTGGGATTCCTCCGCTTCTTCAAGGAACAACCCGAGAGTCAATGTTTCTTCTACCTCAGCAAACCCCGATATGACCGAACTTACCCGCATGATGACTGAAATGAGCAAAAGTATCACGCTTCTCGCTTCAAACCAACAACAACAACAAGTTAAAGCGGTTGCTAATCCTTGTGAAACATGCGGCGGTCCTCACTCATACACCGATTGTCCTTCTACACAAGGAAATCCGGAAAATGTGTATGCACCTTATGGTAATTATTCACCGGAAAATTACCAAGCTCGACCTCAAGGGGATAGAAATCTGCTGAGCTACCGGTCCAACAATTACCTTTCACCCGGTTTTTCTCCTCAAAACCAAAACCCCGCCAACAACTACAATAGAAGCAACCAAATCCCACCAAGAGCTTCTAATCCTTATCACCCACCCACCCAACAAACCCCACCCATTAATCCGGATGTTGAAGCCATCATGAGAACTCAAGGTGAGCAAATCAAGAATCTGCAGAGCCAAATTATCAATCTTAAAGGAGATATTACCAAGCAAGGAAATGAGATTAGATCTGAGCTTCGAGATAATATTCAATCTTCCTTCAGCAATCAAACGAATGATTTGAAGAATATGCTTGCTAGTTTCTTTCCCGCAGCTCAACCTTCTTCTACGAGTTCTCTACCTTCAAACACCGTCACCAATCCGCGAGCAAATGTGAGTGCTATTACTACCCGTAGTGGAATGACCATTGTCGATCCACCAATCCCACCCCCATCATCTACACCTCCTCCACCACCATTTATCCCTACTCCTCCTATACCTAGTATTAGCGCACCATTACCGTCTCCGCCTCGCCATGACGATGTACCTAGGAAGGACCCTTCAACATCTCAACCTTTACCTACTACACCTGCACCTTCACCACCCAAACCCAATATCCCTTATCCTTCTCGTTTAGGCAAGACCAAGATGCTAACCAATGATGACTCTGAAGTGACACGCTATGTGAAGATGATCTCTCAGATGAACTTCAACATTAGCTTTCTTGAAGCACTTGTCCACATGCCCAAATTTGTTAAAGCATTTAAGGAATTGCTTAACAAGAAGGAGAAGCTGATTTAACTCGCCAACACACGCTTAAATGAAAACTGTTATGCAGTTATTCTTAAAGAACTTCCGGAAAAGCTTGGAGATCCTGGTCGTTTTGTGTTGCCTTGCGTTTTCAACAAAACTAAAGAATTTACTGCCCTTGCTGATCTCGGGGCCAGTATTAATTTGATGCCATTGAGTGTTTAGAAAACACTATCATTGCCCGACCTTACTCCAACAAAGATGACACTCGAACATGCAAATCGCACTCTCGCTTACCCCGTTGGTATAGCCGAAGACGTGTTCATCAAAGTTGGCACATTTACTTTCCCGGTCGACTTTGTCGTTGTTGATTATGAAATGGACCCTCGTATTCCTTTAATACTTGGTCGGCCATTCTTGAGAACCGGACGAGCTTTAGTGGATGTGGCCGAAGGTGAGTTAATCTTAAGAGTCGGGGATGATGCACAAGTTTTTAAAATGGGAAAGCTTACAAGTAAATCCTTTGGAGGCCGAGAATCAGTGAATATGATTAATGTGCTTGATGATTTTGTCGTCTACAACAATCCTCTATTCGATTCTTTCATTGATAATCCACTTTTCGAAGACGATGTGGATGATTCTCTCTCCAATTTGGAACCTTCTCCCATTTATGATTCTCCACCGGTCTTTGATGCTTATGATGATGCGTCTAGCTCAAATTCGGATGATTATGATGACCTTACTTCTGAGTATCCCGATCTGCCCACGTATGATGATTTCGATGAGGCTGATACTCTTTCGAGCGATTCTTCCCATGATGAAGATCCTCCGCCATCACTCGATCCTACTTTGGACGATTACTCATTTGAGGAAGACTTCTCTACATTTCTCAACACTTACTTCCCTCATGAGAGTGATGCACCTCCTTTGGACTTTGAAGATTATAGTCTTGATCCTACTTTGGATTTGAAGAACATTCTTTCAAAGGAGAAGAAACCGGTCGACACCAATATCCGCAGCACGTATGAGTTAACACCTCTTTGTCCCCCTTCTGAGGATGAGGTCGTGCTTCTTCGTGGATCTTCTTCACACTCTGCTGAGCCTGAGTGCTATTTTCCCTTAAAGGAAAAGGTGTTCGACCCCGGTATCGATATTCTGTAGCCATCTCAGGATCCACCTGATGAAATAAAAGGAAATATCTTTGGAACTTATGGAAATCTGCTTGCACCACTTCACCCTTGCTTCCACCATGCTCCATCGCTGCTTAAGGGAACCTTGCCTACTCTTCTTTGGCTTGCCTTGTTCGCCTTAAGCTTGTGCTATTTGATGGACGAAAACCATGTCTTTGATCCTGGTGGATATGTTTCATGCTTCTTCCTATGATGATCAAGGTCGAGTCAGGCTCACGACTCGGTTAACAAAAATCAAGCGCTTCTTGGGAGGCAACCCATGCATCTATCTTTTAGCTTTCTTTATCCTAAGTGTAGGGGAGACCCGTTGGTTTGCTATTTCCTCTCCTCTCCTTTCTTAATCAGGGATTCGAGCTTCAATGATCCACTCTTGATGATTCTTGACGACCCGTGATTCCGTGTTCCCATTTTCCCGGTTCTATCCTAAAGTCTTTTCGATTCACTGTTTTATATTTCTCAATATTAAAATAGGAATCTCTTTAGTTGTCTTTTCCTTAGAAAGATTTAAACAATGTGCACAATGTCCTAAGTGTAGGGGAGTTTACTCCCACATGCTTAAACATTGAGGACAATGTTTATCTTAAGTGTAGGGGGGACTTCTATCGAAGTTAAGTGGTCTTTTCCTTGTATTTGTCTTCATTTTAACCGGAAAATCAATTTTTTCAACATTTTTCAAAATTTTTAATCTATTTTGGCCTATTAGTTTTGCCCTTTGTATAGTTATTTTCTTTCTTTGCTAGAATAAATCTTTAATAAAGTGGTTTTAATTTTCAAACGTTGTGAATCTTTTGACTCAACCCGAGTTTACTTATCTAAGTTACTCTAGCTAGTATCCTTAACGTGTTTAAGTCAAGTTTTGCTAGGCTTTTATATAGGGAGCTATAAAACGCGAAAGTCTTAACTCTCACGGGTTAAGAAAAGAACTTTTCGCAAGTTCCTATAATTGATCCTAGAGAGTCGTTTATCAAGGGAAATTTAAAATGCGATTTCTAAACTTGAAAGAGTCTAAGAGTTTGCAAGATCCTATAGGCGAATCGAAAACCCAAAACTTTGATTTAATAGGCTAAGCATCCACGAGTCTCATTACTTGAGATTTTAAACTGTGGAGAACGAGAGATGATAGAGTCAATTATAAGTTTGGTATTCTTTCGTGAATTTATGTGAGTTAATTATAAGCCTATTCTCCTATCTCCTGCTAATAAATTTATTTGCAATAAATAAGGTTGTACAATTTGAAAAGTTACTTAGCTTCTAGCCCAAGATCGTTTAAAAGTTGCTCGGTATGGATTAGAGTTCATAGCCAAGGCATAACTTATTGAAGCGATATGCGAAGATTGGCGAGTCCAAAAAGGTCCTAACAAGGCATGAGGGCTATATTTTGTTGCTAAAGATCCAAAGTGATGTGAAGAATCATTTATCAAAAATCAATATGAAGGATCGAGACACACGACGAAAAGCAAAAACTCCCCAAAAGTCATGGAGAAGTGTATCCGAAAAGACCCTAGCAAGGTATGAGGATAAATATATCCAAGTCAAAAAAGGAGGCGGATCGTTGTATATCAAAGTCCAAAATAAAGATTGGAGAAAAATGAAGAAGTCGTGGTCCAAGTATGAATCTCTCAAAAATTCAAGTGAAGAAATTCCATTATGAAGAGAAGACCATTATTTCATGAACGTCTCTCAAGGTTTGAAGTATGAAGTCGCTGCCAAATATCGGTCCGAGAAAGGTCTCAAATCGCGAAGCGAGTTATGCCAAGATATGAACTTTATGAGGTCCCGAGAAGCAGTTTTAAAAGATTTTGTCCTTTAGCTAACTATTGATTAAATCGTTCACTTTATTTTCGGCCTAATAAACTATCGAGATAAGTCAACAATGCATCCCCGTGATCATTCAAGACAACAATAAAATATAAGAGATACACCTAGGAATAAGGGAGTCTAAGTGAATAATTGGCCCACATGAGTTCGTGTTAGTCTATTAACTTATAATAACAATGATCTCGTTTTTAAGCTTGGTTTGGAGAAAGTGAAAACTCGAGGATGATAATTATTCATGACACTTCCAAAACCCAAGGTATGCTTTTGATTTCTTTACTTTGAATGTTTATAGTTTCTATCTCTTTAATAAAGGCCAACGTGGATTGATTATGATGAAAAGTGTAATCTTGCTTTGTAACTAATGCATTGCATGAGGACATTGCAATGGTCAAGTGTAGGGGATTTGATAGGTGTGTAAACACCCATCCTTTCTACCACTAATTACAATAATAACCGGACCAGAACGTGTATTTTATGTCTTTTATGTCGGAATTATGCGTGGTTTGTGTTTTTGTTGTGATTTAGGATGAAAAGGTGAAAAGTGGATAAAACACGGGCATTCATGAGCTTATATTGAAGAAAAAGATGAAAGACGAAGTCAAGAAGTCAAGATTACAAAAAGAACGGAAGTCCAAGACCAATTCTGAAGATTTATCGAAGAAAAAGTAAAAAGACGGAAGTTTACTTAAAGCCGAAGAACTCAAGTCTACTTTATTGAAGAATTAAAAGACGAGTTCAAAGAAATCCTGAGCTAAAAGTCATTAAAAGTCCAAGATTAAAGAAGATAAGAAGAAAAGGACTAAGTATGCAATTAACAAATAGATTAAGAAGGAAGGGCCTAATGATGCAATTAAGAGAAAATGAAGGAGGGGAGGAAGCTTCCTAATCCTCCCCTATATATAGATTAGATGTTAATCACTTTTTCTTTGTTGGCTAATAGTGACAATTAGTCTTCCACTTTTAATTACCTTATCATTTAAATACTTGTCAAATTTAATTACCTTGTCTTGCACCTTAAATTCCTTTAATTTCAAGTAAGTTTCCATTTAATTCTTGTCAATCTTTATTTTATCTTGTTAATCTCCTATCTACCTTTCTTAATCTTTGATTTTTATGTTTATGTTTGTGTTCATGTTCATGTTCTTATTTTGATCAAAGTGGGTTTTGATTATTGTGGTTAGATTTGTTAGTTTTATTGATTTGGATAGTTTGTTTATGATTATTGGATGTTTTGTTATTAGTTTGGTTTAATCTTATGTTTGATTTTTGGGTAAATTGTTATTAGATTCGTGTTAGTGTATTTCCCTGTTCTTCGGGGGTGTTTGTTTCTGTTACTGTGATTCCCAGGTAAGTTCCGGATCAACTCTTTGTTCACAAGGAAAACTTCCGATCCAAGGATCCCAAGACCAGAAACTTCTGAGTCAAGAAGTTCCGAACGAGAGTTCCGAATCAGACTTTGGGAAAAGTTCCGAATCAGAAACTTCATTCGGAAGAAGTTCCGGATCAAATCTTCCGGATCAACAAGTTCCGAGCCAGCAAAGATACTCTTTCATTCGGAACATTTCACTCGGAAGAGTTCCGAATCAAGACCTTTTGTTCACTCGGAAGAGTTCCGAATCAGGAACTTCCGAACCAGTGAACTTCCGAGACTTCCGAATCAAGCCAGTTCACTCGGAAGAGTTCCGAATCAAAGCTTCTAGTTCACTCGGAAGACTTCCGAATCAAGGAGTTCATCCGGAAGAGTTCCGGATCAAAAGTTCCGAACCAGAGGGTGTTTATTCGGAACATCAAAAAGTTCCGAACCAAGAACTTCATCCGGAAGTGTTTCGAACCAGGCTTGTTTAGGAAGTTCCGAATCAGAAGTTTTGAATCAGCAAAAGTTCCGAACGAAGGATTGTTTTGGATAAGTGACATATTCAGAATAATTTGTTCCGGATCAAGGATTTTGGTAATATTCCGAGCGAAGAAGAATCATTCCAAACGAAGGTGACATTCCGGATGAGTGATTGTTCCGAACGAAGGATTATTCCGAATGAGCTGTATTCAGGTTCTTTTTAGTTTTTGTTCTGAAACTATGATTTTTGTTAATCCAAATTTAAGCAATTAATGTTCGTTTTTCCTCGATTCGACTCGAATTTGATTTCCTGTTTAACGTATCGACTTAACTTGTTTTTGGTAAAGATAACTTTTTGTGTTTTTAACTAATTAAAAAAAACTACTAATTAATTATCTAAACAATTTAAAAACTATTTTAAACTAAATTTAATAAAAACTATTTAAAAATTAACTAATAAAAACTTCTTTCAATTAAAACTATTTAAGTCTAATTAATTTTAAACTAGTACTTTTAAATAAAATCAACTAACTTAAATTTAATACTAAAACTTTTTAAACAAATCTAATTTATATTAACTAAAATTTTAAAAATGAATTTAAACAAAAATTTAAACTATTAAAGAAATAAAATATTTTTTTTTACTTTTATTATTTTTCAAAATAAACTGGATAATAAAATAAAACTTTTGTATTTAATTTAAATAAAACTAAACTTGATTTAAACTAATTTAATTAAAATGAACTGCCAAATTTAAACTTACCTATATTAATTAAACTAAGGAGGATAAACACAAATAAAGGGTCTAGATGAATGGTTATGGCGTTGGACTTGTGAACAAGAGGTCTGGGGTTCGAATCCCACCCCAGACGAGATTTTGTTATATCTTTTTTTGACTATTTATTCTTTTATGGAACTTTTTTATTTGGACAGAAAAACCCTCAGACTAATTGAGTCTGAGGCTTATGCAGTAAAACAATAAGCTAAACAACCAAATTGACAATAAGCTGAATCTAATAAGCAGAAACCAAATAAGCTAACTAGAAAAAAAAAACACACAAGCTGATTACCCAAATAACAATGACTAGATAACAAATAAGCATAATCTAATAAGCAGATTAAAACGTCCTATGAAACTAAACAATAAGCAAATCTACACGAAGTAAATTTAATCAACTAAGATAAGCAAACTTTAATCTACTATTACTTCTAGCCAAACTTAGATATAAAAATCAGATATAAGCAAACATAAGAACAAATCCAATCGAACACATTTAAATAAGCTCAAGCAAACCTCAATAAAACTTAGCAGATCCAAACATCCTAAAACCAAGCAAATAATTCAAATCCAAAATGAGCAGTAAACCAAATAACCAAATCATATACCGAAAATAACTTAGTCAAAATGTAAGCAGAAATAACAGTAACTTCAAATACAATCGCAGACTTTAAAAACTAAACAGATAACCAAAATTCAAGCAGATGCAATCTTCAAATAAATAACTAAAATTATTCTAAAACTTAACAAAATTAAAATATATAAGAACCTTTTGTCGATACCGTTGGGAAGAAGACAAGGCGCTGAGCCGTCTTATCAACGAAACCAAACACCACCGTAATTAACCCGAATCACCAAAAATCATCAACATTAACCGAACAAACAATCTCCTTCGAATGAACAGTAACTATATAAATCTTTCCAGTGGGGAAAGATTTATCACTTTCTTTTTATCTTCTTTTTTTTATAATAATAATAACGAGAACAGTTCCAGAAACAATATTTTAGATTAAAATATATTGAACTTGCAAGAAAATAAATGGAGAGACGAAATTAATTTAAACTATTTTTCATTAATTAAAAAGAGAGATTACAAAACTGGAATTAAAATATTACAAAATTAAACCTATCAATCTAATTTACTGAAAAATAAAAATATAAAGAAAGGCACCCAAAATTACATGATAGAGGGGGGTTTTTATAGGAGAACCCCCAGAAACCCTAATCTTGGCTTCTCTTGTAAGCATCCAATCTGAACCGTTGATTCAATCATTCTTCTTCTCTCTCTTCTTTTCTTCTAATCCAGTGGCTGAGATCATCCCTTGTGACTTGGATTGCCATCATGGCACTGATTGTGCTAGTTGTGCTTGTTTGAGGGTGAGGTGGCTCAATTTTATTGAGGGGATTTGAGTATGGACGTGACATAGCCAATCAAAGGAGAGAAACAGGCCACGGTGGATTGAGGAGTTGAGGACCACATGGTGGATTGATCTGATTCTTGGGGGGATTTAATACTTATAGGTTGAATTAACCCACAAGGGTAAAAGCCCTATTTTTTGTTGGTTAATTTCTTGGTGTAAAAATTAGGGTTTATGAGGGAAGGTTCCGTTTTGTGGGGGAGAAAGATGATGGGTTGTGTGATACTTTGTTTTTAACGAAGATAAGTGAGGGGTTGGGTAAAATGTTTGTTTATATATTAAGTGTAGTTGGGTGGGTAAAAAGGGATACACGTGGGGGAAGTAAATAAAGAGTTACGTTTGGTGGGGTTGACTGGGGAGAAGAAAGTTGACCAAGCAAAACGTCCCATGTTTATTAGCTTTGTCCCAAATGCATATCACTCATTCCGTTTGTATTTTGTTTAATCCCAAAATGGGCTTGTGGCCCACAAATTTCCCAATCCGTTATTTGTCAAACCGTCCCATGAAGTTGGGCTTTTGATTTTAATGGGCCTAAATTCGTGCCTTTTTATCCATCATATTGGCAATTTGTTAAATGGGTTTGTGGGCCCATTAAGTAAATGTGGGGCCCACTGAACTCGAATATCTTCAAAAGATTAAATCTGCTAAAATTGAGCTCGATGTCGACTTTCTTGTGCATTTCTTCAAATTTAAGTGGACTTAGCCGGTTTTCGTGATCTTGGCACACTTTTGGTCTTTTGATCTTGTCTTCGACTCTTTCTTGACTTTTCTTCGAAATTTTTGACCGTGAAATCCCGTGTTTTCTCTTCTTTTGATCATTTGTACCTATTTAACACACAAAATACAAAACCACGCGTAATTCCGACATTTAAGATGTAAAACACATGATTAGGTCTTGTTTTTACTTGATTTTAGTGGCAAAATGATAAGTGTTTACACACTTATTAAATCCCCTACACTTGACCATTGCAATGACCCCATGCAATGCATAGTTTTAAAGCATAACCTACATTTTTCTCATAATCAATCCATCTCGGCCTTTATTACTATTACTACTACTACTACGATGAAAAGATAAAACTTAAGAAAGAGACAAAAGTTATAATCATTTATTAACTTGGAAATTATTCGATGGAAGAAACTCGTAAAGAAATCTAAGACTTGAATTAGGGCTTTGATGTCATGAATATAAATCACCCTCAAGTTTCACGTTCCCCATACCAAGCTTAAAAACGAGATCATTGAAACTATAAGTTAGCACAACAAACACTTACTCATGTGGTTTAATTAATCACTTAGACCCCCTTATTCCTATGGTGTATCTCTTGTATTTTATTTTTGTCTTGAATGATCACGAGGATGCATTTTTTACTTATTTCGATAATTTATTAAGGCCAAAAATAAAGTAGGACGATTTAATCAATAGTTAGCTAAAGGACAAAATCTTTTAAAACTGCTTCTCGAAACCTCAAAAAGTTCATATCTTGGCATAACTCGTTTCACAATTTGAGACCTTTCTCAGACCGATATTTGGCTTGTACTTCAGACTTCAAATCTTGAGAGACGATCTTGAAATTATGGTCTTCTCTTCATTTTGGTATATATCTTCATTAGGAGTGAAAGATGCTTCAAACATTGACCACGACTTCTTCATTTATCCTCTTCTTTATTTAGGATTTTGATATACAACGATCCGCCTCCTTTTCGGACTTGGATCTGTTTATCCTCATACCTTGTTAGGGTCTTTTTGGATAGACTTCTCCATGATCTTTAGGGGAGTAATTGCTTCTCGTCGTGTGTCTTGATCCATCATATTGATTTGGATTAATGATCTTCACATCATCTTAGGATCTTTAGCAAAAAGTGAATCCTCATGCCTTGTGAGGGCCTTTTTGGACTCGGGTATCCTCATGCCTTGTTAGGGCCTTTTTGGATAAGCCAATCTTCGCGTCCCGCTTCAATAAGTTATGCCTTGGCTATGAACTCTAACTAATACCGAGCAACTTTTAAACGATCTTGTGCTAGAAGCTAAGTAACCTTTTAAATCGTACAACCTTATTTATTGCAAATATATTTATTAACAAGCGATGGGAGAAAAAGCTCATAACTAACTCACATAAGTTAATGAAAGAATACCAAACTTATAATTAACTCTATCATCTCTCATTCTCCACAATTTAAAATCTCAAGTAATGAGACTCGTGGATGCTTAGCCTAATAAACCAATTAAGGTCCATATGGTTAAGGATACTAGCTAGAGTAAACTTAGATAAGTAAACTCGGGTTGAGTCAAAATATTCACGACGGGCCTAATATATCAAATATATCTAAACTCGTTAAAACCATTTTATTTATTTATTTATTTTTGACTTTATTCTTGAAATCGAAATTATTCGATGCGATGATAAAAGGAAAGAAAATAAATAAGAATACTACTAGGCCAAAATAGATCAAAAATTTGAAAAATGTTGAAAATTTTTTAAATTTTCCGGTTAAATGGGGTCAAATTCATGGAAAAGCCCACTAAAATTTGATAGAAGTCCCCCTACACTTAATATAAACATTGTCCTCAATGTTTAAGCATGTGGGAGAATAAACTCCCCTACACTTAGGACATTGAGTACGTTGTTTAAAATCGAGCTAAGGAAGGGACAACTAAAGTGATTACATTTATTCGTTTTATTTATATACAAGTATGAATCACAATAGTTTTGATAGAACTGGGTACACGGGAACACGGGATCACGGGTCTCGTCAAAAGTACCAAAAGTTGATCATCAAAGCACATGTCCCTGCACACAATCACAACACACAAACAACCTACTTGGCTCCCCCCTACACTTATTGGTGGACATGGATGAAGGTGAAAAAGGGTGGAAAGGATGATAAAGGTAAAAACTAACCTAGTTATACGATGCTTGATTTATTTATCACGAGTCTCTAGCTCGACTCGATTTCCCAAATTAATTTAAGGGAAATGTGGAGAGGGATGGAATCATCTCATGAGAGATGTCCTCTCCATAGTACACCTTAACCCGTTGTCCATTCACCTTAAAGTTAGGCCCATTTGGTTGAGATAACTCAATGTTGCCATAAGGGAAGACTTGGGCCACGGTGAATGGACCGGACCAACGGCTCTTAAGTTTACCCGAAAAGATTTTCAACCGGGAGTTAAAGAGTAAAACTTGATCACCAATATGGAACTCTCGGTTTTTAGTCTTGGAATCATGAATGAGCTTAGTCTTCTCTTTGTAGATTAATGAATTTTCATAAGCCTCATTCCTAAGTTCATTGAGTTCATTGAGTTGGATTTTCCTATGATCACCGGCTTTGTTAAGATCAAAATTAGCCCATTTCAAGGCCCAATAAGCCTTATGCTCCAACTCAATGGGGAGGTGGCACGCCTTTCCGTACACAAGGCGATAAGGGGTACAACCTATAGGTGTCTTATAAGCGGTACGGAAAGCCCACAAAGCATCATCTAATTTATCGGCCCATGAGGCACGATTCTCCCACGGTTCGCTCTAAGATTCTCTTAAGACCACGGTTAGAACCTCGGCTTGTCCATTAGTTTGAGGATGATACGCGGTGGAAAGTCGGTGATTGACACCATACTTAGCCATGACTCGTGCAAATTGATCATTGCAAAAATGAGTCCCGCGATCACTAATAATAGCACGAGGCACACCGAATCGAGCAAACAATTGTTTCAAGAAGTTAACAACCACCCTCGCATCGTTAGTAGGTAAAGCCTTTGCTTCAACCCATTTTGATACGTAGTCAACGGCTACGAGGATGTACTTGTTACCCTTCGATGATGGAAACGGCCCCATAAAGTCGATGCCCCATACGTCAAAGATTTCACATTCTTGGATGAAATTTTGAGGCATCTCATCTTTATGTGTGATCTTGCCTTGCCTTTGGCAAGCATCACAATGTTTAACCATTTCATGTGCATCATGATAAATGGAGGGCCAATCCGGAGTCAAAAAAATTTTTAGCGGTGTAATTAGGACCAAAGTGACCACCGGTGGGTCCTTTATGGCAAGCTTCAAGGATTTGTAAAGCCGCCGGCCCATCAACACATCTACAAATGATTAAGTCCGCACATTGCTTGAAAAGATAAGGGTCGTCCCAATAGTACGTTTTAACGTCCTTGAAGAATTTTTTCTTTTGTTGGGACGATAACCCTTCGATAAGAACACCACCCGCCAAATAGTTTGCAATGTCCGCAAACCATGGGGTATCATCAAGATTGGAATTAATAGACATTAAGGTCTCAAGGGGAATGGATTCATTAATCTCTTGATTTGGAGATTCCCCTTGATAAGGATCCTCAAGTCTACTAAGGTGATCTGCGGCTAGGTTTTCCGCTCCCTTTTTATCACGAATTTCGATTTTAAATTCTTGTAGGAGCAAAACCCAACGAAGGAGTCTCGGTTTAGCATCTTGCTTGGTCAACAAGTATTTCAAGGCGGAATGGTTGGTGTAAACGATGGTGGTGGAAAGCACAAGATAGGGGCGGAATTTCTCAAAAGCATACACTACAGCTAAAATCTCTTTTTCGGTAGTGGTATAATGCAATTGAGCCCCCGTCATTGTCTTACTAGCATAATGAATGGGTTGGAAATGTTTGTTAACTCGTTGACCTAAAACCGCTCCTACCGCAAAATCACTAGCATCGCACATGAGCTCGAAAGGTAACTCCCAATTTGGAGAGACTAAGACCGGTGCCTTAGTTAATTTACCTTTAAGTAGTTCGAAAGAGTCAAGACATTCTTGAGAGAAGATGAAAGGAGCATCATTTTCTAAGAGATGAGTCATTGGACGAGCTATTTTGGAGAAATCTTGGATGAAACGTCGATAAAATCCCGCATGGCCTAAAAAACTTCTAACTCCTTTGACGGTGGTAGGTGGAGGTAACTTAGCAATGACGTCAACTTTAGCACGGTCGACTTCGATACCGGCTTTGGAAATTTTATAACCTAGGACGATGCCTTCTTTTACCATGAAATGGCATTTTTCCCAATTAAGAACGAGACGAGTGTCTTCACACCGTTGGAGCTTACGTTCTAAATTAGCAAGGCAAGAAGAGAAAGAATCACCATAGACCGAGAAATCGTCCATAACGACTTCCATAGTTTCTTCAACCATGTCATGGAATATCGCCATCATACACCTTTGGAAAGTCCCGGGAGCATTGCATAAGCCGAAAGGCATTCTTTTGTAAGCAAATGTTCCATAGGGACAAGTGAATGTGGTTTTCTCTTGGTCTTTTGGATCGATAGGGATTTGCAAATATCCGGAAAAGCCATCTAAGAAACAATAGAAATCATTACCCGCTAAACGCTCGAGCATTTTATCCACGAAAGGAAGAGGGAAATGATCCTTACGAGTGGCATCATTGAGCTTACAATAGTCGATGCAAACTCGCCAACCCGTTACGAGTCGAGTAGGAATCAACTCGTTGTTTTCGTTGGGAACAACGGTGATTCCGCCTTTCTTAGGCACACAATGGACGGGACTAACCCATGGCGAATCCGAGATAGGGAAAATCATTCCGGTATCGAGAAGTTTGATAACTTCTTTCTGAATGACTTCATGAATTTTTGGATTAACCCTTCTTTGATTTTGGATTGCGGGTTTAAAGTCATCTTCCATGAGAATTTTATGAGTACAAAAATTAGGATCAATTCCGCGAATGTCGGAGATTTTCCAAGCAATTGCTTTCTTATGATTCTTAAGCACATCGATAAGTCGGGATTTTTCATCTTCTTTTAAGTCCTTAGCAATAATGACGGGCAACTTATTATCCTCCTCTAAGAAAACGTATTCTAAATGAGACGGTAAATTCTTAAGCTCTAAATCCGGCGGATTGTCAATGGAAGGCTTAGTCAAAGTAGGATCATCGTTTGTAACTTCTTTAGGAGTGGGTGGAGAAATATTGTCCTCATTGAGAAGTCTCTCAATTGTACGAATGTCTTCATCCCAACTGGTGGGAGAATTATCATAGTTAATATCGAGAGGACCCAAGCTAGCTTCAAAATCATCTAAGTCACTTTCTCCAAATAGAGTCAATGAAGGAGCAATAGAAGCTACGATCTCAACATGAGGTAAAGGAGAAATCCCGCTCTTACAAGCCTCGTGAAAATGTTCTTCGCATGCTTCGTCGAGCACATCGATGAAATTCACGGATTCAGGCTCATCGGGAAGTTTGGAAAGTTTACCCATGTTAAAGACAATTTTGTCATCCCCGGCCCTCATGATAAGTTCACCCGCGGCTACATCAATTAATGTACGCCCGGTTCTCAAGAAGGGTCGTCCCACAATTAAGGGAACACGGGGATCCATTTCATAGTCGACTACGACGAAATCGGCGGGGAAAGTGATTTTGTCGACTCCTACAAAAACATCCTCGGCTATCCCCATCGGATAAGCAACCGTACGGTTAGCTAATTCTAATGTCATACGAGTGGGGACTAGCTCGGGTAAAGATAATTGTTTCCACACCGACAATGGCATAAGATTGATACTCGCTCCAAGATCCGCCAAGGCCATACAATTCTCAACACCCGGAAATTTACAAGGAATAAGGAATTGACCGGGATCTCCTAACTTAACCGGTAATTTTCTCAAAAGAACCGCGGAACAATTCTCATTCAATTGGGTATTGGCGATATCAAGAAAATTTTCCTTATCACTTAAAAGATCCTTAAACATCTTAGCGTACTTAGGCATGTGAGCGAGCGCCTCGGCAAAGGTGATATTAAAATTCAATTGTTTGAACATTTTTAGGAAGTTCAAAACTTGACTATCATCCTTATTCTTCAATTTCTCTTTCCGCAACCTTGAGGGATAAGGTATATTGGGTTGAGATGAAGGCTTTGGAGTGGATTGCTCACTCACATCCTTTGGTGGAGGGGGATGAATAGGAATAGAAGGTGAAGGAACCAGTTTTGGAATTGAAGGTGTGGTAGAAAATTTAGGTATCGATGGAACATAAGGTGTAGACGAATGAATAACGGGAGGTATGTCACAAGTGGAAGAAGAAGGAGGTTGTGTCGAAGAAGAAGGTATCTCGGGTCCTTGGTTAGGTGGGGAAGGTTCTACGGTGGTCTTACCGCTCCTAGTAGTGATAGCATTAACATTAGCCCTAGGATTGGTCACGGTGTTCGAAGGGAGGGCACCTTGGGGACGAAAGGTTTGAATCATAGTCAAAAATTTCTTATCGGTCGATTCTTGCATCTCTCTCATCATTCGTTCATGGTCGGATAATTTTTGTAAAACCAAGTTCATTTGAGGATTATGCATGTTCATTTAATTATAACCTTGATTAGGAAAACCTTGGTTTTTATATTGATTAGAACCTTGATTAAATCCTTGATTTTGAAAACTTTGGTTATTAAATCCTTGATTATTTAACCCTTGGTTTTGCCCTTGAAAATTCCCTTGATTTTGATTAAAACCCCGTTGATTAGAATTTCCTTGAAAATTACCCCGTTGAGGACCTTGGTTCCTATTTTGGGCGGGTGGGGGTGGTCTTTGTGGTGCTACAAAACCCGGGGGAGCCATATAGTTATTAGACTTGTAAGACAGATGGTTAACATCAACATTTGGTTTGAAATGAATCCGATCATTTTCATTGTTGTTATAAGCATAAACTTCTTGTTGATTATTGTAAACCTTGTCACAATTATAGTACGAATGTGGTCCACCACAAGTTTCACACGTTTCACTTTTTTCTTTCACGGCATGCACATGTGTAGTGAGGGCGTCGGTTTTTAGAGCGAGTGTTTCAACAAGTGAAGTAAGTTTATTAATTTGATCATTCACCTCATTATTACTAGTACTAGCACTTGCCATATTAGCCCTAACACTTTTGGTTTGCACTTTTGCCTTGTTCTCAATAATGGCCCAAGCCTCGTTCATGGTTTTAACAAGAATATTGCCCCCCGCGGCACTATTAAGTGAGTCTTGGTCGTTTAGAGTTAAACCATTATAAAACGTGTTGATTTGATGCACTTTAGTGAAACCGTGTTGTGGACATTTTCTCAAAAGATCTTTAAATCGATCCCAAGACTCACTAAATGTTTCCCCATATTGTTGTTCAAAGGTGATGATCTCATTTCTTAAAGAAGTGGTCCGTGATGGTGGGAAAAAGTAGTTAATGAACTTGGTCTCTAAGTCGATCCATGTGGTAATACTTTGGGGTGGTTCCTTATCAAGCCAAATCCGGGCTTGTCCCTCGAGGGAAAAAGGAAAAAGTTGTAGGCGAACGGCCTCTTGGGGCACCCCATTGTATTTGACGGTATTAGCTAATTGGATGAAACGTTTGATATGAGCGTGTGGGTCATCATTAGTACGGCCTAAAAATGGTGTAGCGGAAACCATTTGAATAAAACCCGATTTAAGTTCGAAATGATTAGCTCCAATATTCGGCACCACAATCGCGTCATCGTTTCCTTCAACGTGAGATTGTAGAATCTCAATCATTGGTCGATTATCCGTTGCCATCGTATTGTCGAAAGCTCGATTCTCGGGATCGGATTTAATGACGGTCTTTTTGTTTTTCTTCTTCTTCTTTTTAGAAGAATTAGAAGTATTTGGTACACCAATCGGTATGTATGTATGCGCGCGAGTGCGCATACAATTAAAACTTTTGGAATGAGGTAGGTGACCTCGGTCGACTTTGAGAGGAAAAGGATTTTCCCTCTCGATGAGCAATATGAAAAATCTACAAAAACATATACGTAAATACTAATTGAGTTGGCAAACCAATAATCGGTCGTCCCTCTCAATATACGCACAAGCAAGCGGGAAAACGAGGTGGCACAAAGCACTTAAAAACCTTTTTCCTTAGACGGCCTTTTATAGCGCGTCGCCTTATACCCACCTTATAGTTTGTATATTTTGAGTTCAAACGTCTTACTAGTATTTATCTATTTTGCCCTTTTTCTTGTTATGGATGCGACTACAATAGTTAGGTGATGAAATCCCAACTAAGGCTTATTTGAAAAGTAGGTAATTTTATTGTGCTACGTAATATATTATAGTAAAAGAAAAATCTTTTTGTATTTTTAGAAAAATATATATTCACAAGAAAAATCGAAAGAAATCGAACTAAAAATTAACACTAATACGTAATATTTTTGGTGTAATACTTTTAGGAAAAAGTATTACTTTTGATTTTTTTTAATTATTTTGGTGCAATTCTTAGGAAAGAAATTGCTTTTGTGATTTTTTAATTTTTTTTGTATTTTTAAGTTTTTGATTTTTTTAGATTTTTGATTTTGTTGCAAGAAACGTAACGTTCAAAGAATGAACGGATCCCAAAATCCAAACGTCTTCACGAAAAATCGTCAATCGTACGAGCGAAGCGGCAGCGGCGCCAATTTGAAACTAGGATTTTTGTATGTATCAAATTTAAACAATTAAGTTTCGTTTTTCCTCGATTCGACTCGAATTTGATTTCCGATTTAACGTATCGACTTAACTTGTTTTTGGTAAAGATAACTTTTTGTGTTTTTAACTAATTAAAAAAACCTACTAATTAATTAATTATCTAAACAATTTAAAAACTATTTTAAACTAATTTTAATAAAAACTATTTAAAAATTAACTAATAAAAACTTCTTTCAATTAAAACTATTTAAGTCTAATTAATTTTAAACTAGTACTTTTAAATAAAATCAACTAACTTAAATTTAATACTAAAACTTTTTAAACAAATCTAATTTATATTAACTAAAATTTTAAAAATGAATTTAAACAAAAATTTAAACTATTAAAGAAATAAAATATTTTTTTTTACTTTTATTATTTTTCAAAATAAACTGGATAATAAAATAAAACTTTTGTATTTAATTTAAATAAAACTAAACTTGATTTAAACTGATTTAATTAAAATGAACTGCCAAATTTAAACTTACCTATATTAATTAAACTAAGGAGAATAAACACAAATAAAGGGTCTAGATGAATGGTTATGGCGTTGGACTTGTGAACAAGAGGTCTGGGGTTCGAATCCCACCCCAGACGAGATTTTGTTATATCTTTTTTTTGACTATTTATTCTTTTATGGAACTTTTTTATTTGGACAGAAAAACCCTCAGACTAATTGAGTCTGAGGCTTATGCAGTAAAACAATAAGCTAAACAACCAAATTGACAATAAGCTGAATCTAATAAGCAGAAACCAAATAAGCTAACTAGAAAAAAAAACACACAAGCTGATTACCCAAATAACAATGACTAGATAACAAATAAGCATAATCTAATAAGCAGATTAAAACGTCCTATGAAACTAAACAATAAGCAAATCCACACGAAGTAAATTTAATCAACTAAGATAAGCAAACTTTAATCTACTATTACTTCTAGCCAAACTTAGATATAAAAATCAGATATAAGCAAACATAAGAACAAATCCAATCGAACACATCAAATAAGCTCAAGCAAACCTCAATAAAACTTAGCAGATCCAAACATCCTAAAACCAAGCAAATAATTCAAATCCAAAATGAGCAGTAAACCAAATAACCAAATCATATACCGAAAATAACTTAGTCAAAATGTAAGCAGAAATAACAGTAACTTCAAATACAATCGCAGACTTTAAAAACTAAACAGATAACCAAAATTCAAGCAGATGCAATCTTCAAATAAATAACTAAAATTATTCTAAAACTTAACAAAATTAAAAGATATAAGAACCTTTTGTCGATACCGTTTGGAAGAAGACAAGGCGCTGAGCCGTCTTATCAACGAAACCAAACACCACCGTAATTAACCCGAATCACCAAAAATCATCAACATTAACCGAACAAACAATCTCCTTCAAATGAACAGTAACTATATAAATCTTTCCAGTGGGGAAAGATTTATCACTTTCTTTTTATCTTTTTTTTATAATAATAATAACGAGAACAGTTCCAGAAACAATATTTTAGATTAAAATAAATTGAACTTGCAGGAAAATAAATGGAGAGACGAAATTAATTTAAAATATTTTTCATTAATTAAAAAGAGAGATTACAAAACTGGAATTAAAAGATTACAAAATTAAACCATCAATCTAATTTACTGAAAAATAAAAATATAAAGAAAGGCACCCAAAATTACATGATAGAGGGGGGTTTTTATAGGAGAACCCCTAGAAACCCTAATCTTGGCTTCTCTTGTAAGCATCCAATTTGAACCTTTTATTCAATCATTCTTCTTCTCTCTCTTCTTTTCTTCTAATCCAGTGGCTGAGATCATCTCTTGTGACTCGGATTGCCATCATGGCACTGATTGTGCTAGTTGTGCTTGTTTGAGGGTGAGGTGGCTCAATTTTATTGGGGGGATTTGAGTATGGACGTGGCATAGCCAATCAAAGGAGAGAAATAGGCCACGGTGGATTGAGGAGTTGAGGACCACATGGTGGATTGATCCGATTCTTGGGGGGATTTAATCCTTATAGGTTGAATTAACCCACAAGGGTAAAAGCCCTATTTTCTGTTGGTTAATTTCTTGGTGTAAAAATTAGGGTTTATGAGGGAAGGTTCCGTTTTGTGGGGGAGAAAGATGATGGGGTGTGTGATACTTTGTTTTTAACGAAGATAAGTGAGGGGTTGGGTAAAATGTTTGTTTATATATTAAGTGTAGTTGGGTGGGTAAAAAGGGATACACGTGGGGGAAGTAAATAAAGAGTTACGTTTGGTGGGGTTGACTGGGGAGAAGAAAGTTGACCAAGCAAAACGTCCCATGTTTATTAGCTTTGGCCCAAATGCATATCACTCATTCCGTTTGTATTTTGTTTAATCCCAAAATGGGCTTGTGGCCCACAAATTTCCCAATCCGTTATTTGTCAAACCGTCCCATGAAGTTGGGCTTTTGATTTTAATGGGCCTAAATTCGTGCCTTTTTATCCATCATATTGGCAATTTGTTAAATGGGTTTGTGGGCCCATTAAGTAAATGTGGGGCCCACTGAACTCGAATATCTTCAAAAGATTAAATCTGCTAAAATTGACCTCGATGTCGACTTTCTTGTGCATTTCTTCAAATTTAAGTGGACTTAGCCGGTTTTCGTGATCTTGGCACACTTTTGGTCTTTTGATCTTGTCTTCGACTCTTTCTTGACTTTTCTTCGACATTTGACCGTGAATCCCGTGTTTTATCTTCTTTTGATCATTTGTACCTATTTAACACACAAAATACAAAACCACGCGTAATTCCGACATTTAAGATGTAAAACACATGATTAGGTCTTGTTTTTACTTGATTTTAGTGGCAAAAGGATAAGTGTTTACACACTTATTAATTTCTATTTTCAAGCTTTATTTTTCCCGCCTTTTTCCTTACTCGCACTTTAAGTTTATTTGCCTTAGCTTTATTTCAGCCTTGCCTTAGTTTAAGTTTTAGTTGCATTTTAAGATTGCCTTAGATAGTTTTAAGTTTGCGTTATTTACTTTTAGTGCCTTTTAATTTTAGTCACGCTTTTAATTACTTGCACTTACTTTAAATTAGTTTTAGATTTACTTTAATTGCACTTTTACTTTAAAGTTTCACACTTTTATTTTAAAAACAACCAAAATATTCTTTTTCACCAAAAACAATAGAGTCATACTTTAAGCCGGAAATCAATTCGTTAAGATACCGAGAACAACAACTGAACCTAGCAAAATATCATTCATTAGTAAGTTTGATGTGTGAAGAAGATTTTCGCGAATTTGTGTTTTATCATATCTTTAAATCGTGGTTAACATCCCATTGATTTAAAGATAACTTGTTTATGCCTACATTGTTACTGATGAAGTGATACAAGATCTAGGAATATATGATTTTTCTTATGGTACTCTATGCACATATTTTCTATCTCTTGAAGGAGTTACATTATCGTGCTCAGTGTCTCACAAAGGATGAGAATTTTTGTATCAGCAACACACTTCATCACATTGTACAAGATATGGAACATAGGTTTGGGTTATTCTACTTCTACATCAAGAATATTATAGTTATTTTTCTTGAAGGTCATTACATGGAGCCTACATTTGGAGAATCTTCAAGATTGCATACATTGTTTACTTCCCTGTTGATGTGACAAAAAGGGGAAGACATACATGCTACACTTGAGGGGAAGCAATTTGAAGATCATGTACAACTTACAAAGAGATACACAAAGAGTTTTGCCGACATCAACTAGGGGAAGATTGTTGGATCAAAAATTTGATGTGGTAGAAACTCAAAAACGAAGAAAACATGAAGACATTTGTCTAAGCGTTGTCAAGAGCAAATCCAGCGTTGACAAGAGCAAATCGGAGGTTGATGGCTCAAGCGTTGTCATGTGCAATCCAAGCATTGTCACATGTAATCCAAGCATTGACAGAAACGTAGACAAGAAGCCTTTGAAAGCTTCTATTTAGATAAACAAGCAGGATATATTCTGTATAAGTTTATTTGAATAGAAGATTTACATGTTTATTTGATATTATCTCTTGTAAACCCTATTCCTTACACTATAAAAGGAACCAAGGGTATTAGGTTTATTCATAACTTTCATATACAATGTAAACCTAAAGCGTGTGTCGACTAGGTGTGGGATTCAATGTACACACACCTAGTGATTGTTTGTTATTAATATAATGAACAATCCATTAGTTTGATTCATGTGTTTTGTGCCTAAACACCTTGTTAATGTGTCGTGTTCTAATTCCGCTTTGATTATCTAATCATATGAACATGATGCCTTCCTAGTAGTTTAAAAGATCCGTGAATCTTAGGATTCCATAGTAACAAGCCTATGTAACTTAACTGGTGAACAATGAACACACAAAAATCCTTTTGCTGAACTGTTTGACCAAAAACTGAATTTCAAACCCTCAAATCCACTCAACAGGTTGCATAAACTTTGTTTTAGCACTTGTTAGCCTTAGTTTATCATGCAAACTAGGTTTTCACAAAGTTTCAGTTCAAAAGGACCTAAAACAAGCTTGATTAGCCAAGATTCAGATTTAGTGATTCAAAGCACAAAGTAAGCAGATATAAGCATACAACCACTTTAATATCATATACAAACTCAAAACACCCCTACACAACTACTTAACTGCCATCAAAAACCTTATATCATGTAGTCCTAAACACTAGTTAAAAAAAATATAACAAGATTTATAAAAGCAGATTGATTTTCAGTCCAAGAAAATGTTAAACATGCATAAATCTAACATGAACAAGATCCAAGAACAAGATTCAAGCATCAAACATCAGCATACAACATCATATACCAATATCACTTAGCAAAGATCCTAAAAATGAGAAAAATGGTCAAACCTCAGGAATGTACATCCACACTCCCGAATTTTATAGCTTATGTGGTAGCTTAACAACCACAAGCTTCCAATACAACTCCCTGCTAAGATCAACAGAGTCAAGAACAAACAGTTATAAAAAAATGAAAATGAAACAGATTTATCCAATCTTTATACCCCACTCCTTGAATCTTCCCAAACCACAAGCTTCACCTCACCTTGATAAGTACCTTATCAGGTATGATCAAATTTTGATCCAATAAGTTCAAGTGTTTGAACAAAACTTGGAAAAATCACAGATTTTTGAAAACTTTTGAAACACTTTGCATAAACTTAAAACCCAACTTTGAAACCTCAAAATCACAAACTAGAACCAATAATTAACAACAAATAAGTAAAGTGGTGCTTGGAATTCGTCAACAAACTTAAACTCTTTTTCATTCCATGAACAAAGGCTTTACAAAGTTGTGACCAAAGAAAACAAAGAACAAAGCTAAATGTAAAACCATAATGCCTTTATAGGATACAATGTGAACTAGGAAGTTGATAAAAACTAGAAGCCCTAAGTAATGAAGTTCCTAAATTGCCCCTTGAATTTTGAATATACTTGGTTTGAGTTTGTAGTTGGAGCTGAACATGTGACCCATTCTTATTCTGTAGTGATCATAGAGGTTCAAATATAAGCTTAGGATGTAAGCTGAGCTGTGGGGCGTTGATTCCCTGACAAAGCTTTTGTCTTCGTCCTCAAAAGATGCAGGGCAAGTGTCATGTGACTAGAGGGATGAGGTGGCAGTTTGTTTATGGGTTGGGTTATGATTAATAAACCCTTAATCACAATTCTGGAGTAAATTAGGGCTTAATTCCAAACGATGAATAAAAACCCAAATGTGTTCTTCATGTGAATAGTGGGTGGTTTGATCTGATTAGGGATTTGAAAATGTGTTAGGTGCCAGATTAATACTAAATAAATAATTAGTTATTAAACGGGTGCGAGTGGGATTGTGAGGTGGTAGAATGATGGGTTTTTATTGGGTGAGAGAAGTAAGTGGGGCACGTGGCATGGTGGCATTAGCCTAGGTATCTTTGGATGTCTCACAGCTTTGGCCCTCCATTTCTTCTTTTTGTTTCAATTCAAGTTTGCAGCATATAAACTCAAATTCCTTTGTAATGGAAGTTTTGTTTTTTGCATTTTGGCCACAAAAACTTTCCAAAGGGTTATAAAGGACTTGTTTTGTAATTTGATGATATTTGAAGGACCAAACTTGACATGTCTTCATTCTTCAAGGTATTCACTTGTATCTTTGATTTTGTGGAGGACTAAACATGACAAGTCTTTAATTTGGAGGGACCAATCTTGCTAGTTCTTCAAAGTTGAGGGTCCTTTTTGTAAATCTGACAAACTTTAGGGACCAAACTTGTAATTATGAATAAACAAGGGTATAAAGTGTCGATTCTTCAATAATGAAGGACCCTTCTTGTTCAATCTTCAATTCTTCAAGGATTTTTCTTGGAAAATCAACACTTGGGTCCGGTTCATTGTGCGGCTTCTTTTCCCGTGTTCGTTTTTGATTGATTCTTGTGATCTTTTGTCATTTTCTTGATATCCGTACCTAAAATGCACATTGAACAAACACAAGCATATATTTGGCACTTTTTATGATATTTTAACCATTTTAAGCCCGTTTTGGACGATGAGACTATGTATAAAAGCAGTCTCATCACTCCCCATACTAAACCATTGACGTGCCCTCACGCAATGCTAGAATAAAGTATCTAAGCATCTCCAAAATTCATTTTTATGGAATTTTGTTGAAACTTAAATTTACTACACTACCACTACTTGCTACTACTTGTGTTTTAGACATAATGTATAATTTTCATCGCAAAATGAGACGTTTAGGTTCATAGAACAAGAACACGTGAATGCTTCGTTAGAAATAATTTCGTCGTCCTCTATTTTCACCCAATTCTATGCCAAGCGTGTAACGAGATCATTGTCATTATAAGCTAATAATGCTAACACTACTCATATGCCCTAATCACGTACTTAGACTCCCTTAATCCTAAGTGGTATCTTTTATATTTTATTTTTGTCTTGAATGTTCACGAGGATACATTGTTTGACTTATGCGATAATAGAGATTAAGGTCCAAAAATAGAGTCATAACGGTGTAACCAAGACCATCGAATTAACAACCTCCCCTGATAGACAACGATGTCAAAAATTAAGTCAACAAGAAGGATCGATAAACACGGTTTTATAACGGTTTTGAACATGAGACTTATTACCAAGACTTTTATACGCCCCCTAACGTATGGGCCTTATTATCATAGGTTTGCCTCCATCTTTTATTCAACTCCGCCATGGAGCTTTTATTATGACTTCGGTCTTGCCTTGCCTTTTATTTAACCTCGCCATGAGGTTTTTATTATGGCCAAAGACGTATATCCTCACGCTAAAGCGAATTTTGGATCTTTAAAGCTTCAAATATTAAGGCTTATTAACTTTCAATTTTGCATAGATTTTTTGGCCTTGTGAGCTTCGAATTTTTGCTTGATTTAGGTGAGCACTTGAAATCTTATTATTGGGTGAAGTTTTTTATTATTCGGGGTGCCAATGCTTCAAAACCGTGACGCTGACGATATCTTAATGTTTTCCTAATTTAATTACATGGAAGCTACTAGAAAATACTAGAAACCAACAATCAAGACTAAACCGCTAAGCCAATACTTATTAGCAAAAAATATATATACAAGCGAAGGGAGAATAAGCAAGCAATTAGAACACATGAGTTTTTGAAAGAATACGAGTACTCTACGTTTAGCACAGTAACTTATAATTAACTATATCATTTCTCGTCCTCATTTAAGAGACTTAGCCTATTATAAGTTAAGGAATCAAAGCTAAGTGCTCAACACGCATGGTCGAGTCAAAAATTACTCTTATTCTCGCCATTATAAAATCTACATTCGTGTCTTCAAACACTTATGAAACATGAGAAAAAAATTAAAATTTGGCCATTTTTAGCCTTATTTTGCAACAAAACGATAAACAAAAAGATAAACTTTGGAAAGCGTGAAAGTTTAGCAAGGCAAGTATCTATTCACCCCCCCCCCCCATACTAAAGTTAAACATTGTCCTCAATGCTTCGAGTGTAAGGGTAGAATACCCCATACTAGAGACGAAGTCAAATGCCTAATCTAGCATGGAAAGGGTGGAACCATTAAATCAATAGCCGTTTATAAAGTGTGCTAAAAACCTAAGGTTAGAACATCAAAGGATATATCATATGGATATCGAGAAATTCTTCAAAGCAAACGATCGAGTGGTCACGTAAAACAAACACGAGAGGCTCCAATCGTGAAGATGATCATCTAAAAACCACAATGCACAAACAACCACGGAACAAATGTTGGAAGGGCACAAATCCACTCACGTAAGCTACATTAGAAAGCGATAATATGTACATGGATAAGCATGGGAACTCCCCCACGAGGCACCTCGTTTTTGATTACCGAGTCATGAGCTCAACTCGATCCCCTCAATACTAATTATCATTGGGGAAGGTGACTTGGTCGATAATACTTCGCTTTTGGCTAGGTATAAAATCTTGTTGTCCCAAGTCTTTTCGAATTGAAAACCGGTCTTAAGTGTGACTCAATCGTCTTTTGGTGAACAAGAGAATGGTTTGGTTTGTTTGTCTAATTTAAACTAATAGCAAGTAATTAAAGTGTCGTTGAGAAAAGTTAAAGAGTTTAAGAATTAAACTAAAAGCTATGTAGAAAAACTTTAAGTAAAAGCTTTAAAAGTTAAAAACATGTTTCATCGCAATATAACAATTAATTTCCGTCGGAATGCACCAAATTAAAGCTATCGGAATATCACTAGAAAGAGCCATCGGAATATTCAATACAAGGTCCATCGGAATGTTAAACTTACTACCCATCGGAATGTTGCAAAAACTACTTATCGCAATGATGCTCGTCGGAATGTTCTTAGATCGCAAAATGGTTCAGATCGGAATGATGTAAGGTAAAATTGGGCAGCACTTCGTCTTAACAAGACCCTAGTCCCGTCGGAATGTGCGATCGCAATGCGCGATCGCAACCCAGATCGGAATAGGGGGAAATATCCACCCGATCGCAAAGTAAAACCCTAATGGGTTATTGCGATCAAAACACAAAGGTCTATCGGAATGTGTAGAAGCCCGTCGGAATGTGCAAAAACCCCAAAATTGCGATGGAAGCTAACTTAATCCGAAATTGGTGGAGAACCTAAAACTCAATAAGCAAGTGCAATAAGCTATCTAGTCCGAATGTTAACCAACTCAAAAAGCTTAGATTCGACCACTTCCAAAACATGAAAGATTATAAACTTTAATGAAATGAACTTTAAAATGACTAAAACCTTTATTATATCCGAAAATCAATAAGCTAAAACCCGAATAAGCCAATAAGCATTGAAAGCTTACAACTTATACGTTTGAGAGTTTAAGTATAACCAAAGAAGATTACTCCTTCAATCACGAAATCATTAAATCATATGCATGAAGTATGTAAATCGGATCAAAGGGTAAAGTAAATCAAGAAATGTATAATGAGATTAAGGATTAAAAGCTTAAAATAGAACTTGATTAATGAAAATAAGCAATCCAAAGATGTTTAATCTTGAAAGACTAAGAGAGAAGATGAAATTTAGTGAGAGAAAGTTTAAGACTTTCTCTCTCTAAAACTAGAGAAAATGAAAAAGTGAAAAACTAGCTAAAACTATCTAACCACCCTCCTAATGACTATTAGGAGGGTATTTATAGGGAAGGTGGAAGGAGTGCATGTGTTGCATCTTCTTTCTTGCTTTCTTCACGTTTTCTCGACTCGACTTTAATTCTTTGTCTTTGTCGTCTCGGGATTTGAACTTGTCTTTTAATTTTCTTCTTCTATTAGACTTAAGTTCTTCGACTTCGTTAAACTTCCGCCTTTAGACTTTTTCTTCGATAAATCATTAGAATAGGCCTTGGACTTCCGTTCTTTTTGCACTCTTGATCTTTTGACTTCGTCTTTTCCCGTTTTCTTCGATAAAAGCCCGTGAAAACCCGTGTTTTCTTCCTTTTTCATATTTTGGTCCTAAAACACAATAAAAACACAAACCACGCATAATTCCGACTTTTACGACATAATCACACGTTTTGATCTTGTTATTATTGGAAATAAGTGGTAAAAGGATAAGTGTTTTCACACTTATTAAATCCCCTACACTTGACCATTGCAATGACCTCATGCAATGCATTAATTTTAAAGCACGGTTTACATTTTCCATCATAAATAACCCACCTTGGCCTTTATTAAATACTAAACATAAAAAGATAGAACAAGTAAAGAAATTAAAAACTTACATTGGTTTTGGCAGCCATGAACGTTTATCATCCTCAAGTTTCATGTTCCCCTTACCAAGCTTAAAAACGAGATCATTGTTATTATAAGTTAGCAAACTATCACGAACTCATGTGGGCTAATTATTCGCTTAGACTCCCTTATTCCTAGGTGTATCTCTTATATTTTATTTTTGTCTTGAATGATCACGAGGATGCATTGTTTGACTTATTTCGATAGTTTTTTAGGCCGAAAATAAAGTGAACGATTTAATCAATAGTTAGCTAAAGGACCAAATCTTTTAAAACTGCTTCTCGGGACCTCATAAAGTTCATATCTTGGCATAACTCGCTTCACGATTTGAGACCTTTCTCGGACCGATATTTGGCAGCGACTTCATACTTCGAATCTTTGAGAGACGTTCTTGAAATTATGGTCTTCTCTTCATAATAGGAATTTCTTCACTTGAAGTTTTGAGAGATTCTTCATCTTTGGACCACGACTTCTTCATTTTTCTCCAATCTTTATTTTGGACTTTGATATACAACGATCCGCCTCCTTTTAGGACTTGGATCTATTTATCCTCATACCTTGTTAGGGTCTTTTCGGATAGACTTCTCCATGACTTTTGGGGAGTTCTTGCTTTTCGTCGTGTGTCTCGATCCTTCATATTGATTTTCGATAAATGATTCTTCACATCACTTTTGGATCTTTAGCAACAAAATGTAGCCCTCATGCCTTGTTAGGGCCTTTTCGGACTCGCCAATCTTCGCATCCCGCTTCAATAAGTTATACCTTGGCTATGAACTCTAATCCGTACCGAGCAACTTTTAAACGATCTGGGGCTAGAAGCTAAGTAACCTTTTAAATCGTACAACCTTATTTATTGCAGATAAATTTATTAACAAGCGGAGGGAGAATAGGCTTATAATTAACTCACATAAATTCACGAAAGAATACTGAACTTATAATTGACTCTATCATCTCTCGTTCTCCACAGTTTAAAATCTCAAGGAATGAGACTCGTGGATGCTTAGCCTATTAAATCAAAGTTTTGGGTTTTCGAGTTGCCTATAGGATCTTGCAAATTCTTGGACTTTTTCAAGTTTAGAAATCGCGTTTTAGAGTTCCCTTGATAAACGACTCTCTAGGATCAATTATAGGAACTTGCGAAAAGTTCTTGTTCTTAACCCGTGAGAGTTAAGACTTTCGCGTTTTCTAGCTCCCTATATAAAAGCCTAGCAAAACTTGACTTAAACACGTTAAGGATACTAGCTAGAGTAAACTTAGGTAAGTAAACTCGGGTTGAGTCAAAATGTTCACGACTAAGAAAAATCTAAAACCACTTTATTTAATCAAGGAAAGAAAATAACCATAATAAAGGAAAGTACAACTATACAGCTTAGGCCAAAATAGATTAAAAATTTTGAAAAATGTCGAAAAATCAAATTTTCCGGTTAAAATGAGGGCAAATGCAAGGAAAAGACCACTTACTTCGATAGAAGTCCCCCCTACACTTGAGATAAACATTGTCCTCAATGTTTAAGCATGTGGGAGTAAACTCCCCTACACTTAGGACATTGTGCACTTTGTTTAAATCTTGCTAAGGAAAGGACCACTAAAGTGAATTCAATGTGAACATATATAAAATATGAAATATTGAATCACAAGAGTTTAGGATAGAACCGGGAAGATGGGAACAGGGTATCACGGTTCGTCAAAAGTCATCAAGGTGGATCTTTGAAGCTTTAATCCCTGCACAGCACAAGAAACAAGACAACAAACACATACGGGGCTCCCCCTACACTTATTATGAAAGCAGTAAAGGATAGATCACGGGTTGCCTCCCGAGAAGCGCTTGTTTTTGTTCACCGAGTCACGAGCCTGACTCGACCCAATTTTTAGTTCATGGGGAACGTGGTGAGGGATGGAATCATCTCCTGAGAGATGTCCTCACCAAAGTACAGCTTCAGACGCTGGCCATTCACCTTGAAATTGGGCCCATTCGGCTGAGAAAGCTCAATGGTCCCATATGGAAAGACGTTGGCGACGGTAAATGGACCAGAGAAGATCTTCAACCGAGAGTTAAAGAGTAAGACTTGATCACCAACGTGGAACTCTCGGTTCTTGATTTTTGCGTCATGAATGATCTTCGTCTTCTCCTTGTAGATCAGCGAGTTCTCATAAGCTTCATTCCTTAGTTCATTTAGCTCGTTGAGTTGAACCTTGCGATGATCACCGGCTTTGTTGATGTCGAAGTTAGCCCACTTCAAGGCCCAGTGCGCCTTGTGTTCCAGCTCGATGGGGAGGTGGCATGCTTTCCCGTACACAAGACGATAAGGTGTACAACCGATCGGGGTCTTGTAAGCAGTACGGAAAGCCCACAGAGCATCATCTAACTTATCGGCCCACGCGGCGCGATGCTCTCCCACAGTACGCTCCAAAATTCGCTTCAATCCACGGTTGGATGTCTCGTCTTGCCCATTGGTTTGGGGATGATAGGCGGTAGAAAGACGGTGATTGACACCATACTTAGCCATGACTCTTGCAAATTGATCGTTGCAAAAATGAGTCCCGCGGTCACTGATAATAGCACGAGGAATGCCGAATCGAGCGAAAAGCTGCTTCAAAAAGTTCACAACCACCCTCGCATCATTCGTAGGAAGAGCCTTAGCTTCAACCCATTTAGAAACATAGTCGACGGCGACGAGGATGTACTTGTTCCCTTTGGATGATGGAAATGGCCCCATAAAGTCGATGCCCCATACATCAAAGATTTCACATTCCTGTATGAAATTTTGAGGCATCTCATCCTTATGTGTGATCTTGCCTTGGCGTTGGCAAGCATCACAATGCTTAACCATTTCGTGAGCGTCACGATAAATGGTGGGCCAATAGAATCCAGAATCAAACACTTTTTAGCGGTGTAGTTGGGACCAAAGTGACCACCGGTGGGTCCTTTGTGGCAAGCTTGGAGAATGTCAAAAGCTGCCGGTCCGTCAACACATCGACGAATGATCAGATCAACACATTGTTTGAATAGATAAGGGTCATCCCAAAAGTAAGTCTTAACATCGTTCAAGAACTTCTTCTTTTGTTGGGATGTTAACCCTTTGATGAGAATACCACCCGCTAAGTAGTTTGCAATGTCCGCAAACCACGGGGTGCCATCAAGATCGAGATTTATAGACATTAAGGTCTCAAGGGGGAAAGAGTCATTGATCTCTTTGTTTGGATGTTCCCCTTGATATGGATCCTCAAGTCTGCTCAGATGATCCGCGGCCAGGTTTTCGGCTCCCTTCTTGTCACGAATTTCAATGTTGAATTCTTGAAGGAGTAAAACCCAGCGAAGAAGTCTTGGCTTAGAATCATGTTAGTCATCAAGTACTTCAACGCGGAATGGTCCGTGTATACGATGGTGGGGGATAAAACAAGATAGGGGCGAAATTTCTCAAAAGCATAGACAACAGCTAAAAGCTCTTTTTCGGTTGTCGTATAATGCAATTGAGCCCCCGTCATTGTTTTGCTAGCATAGTGGATTGGTTGGAAGTGTTTATTCACTCTTTGGCCCAAAACCGCACCAATTGCAAAGTCGCTAGCATCGCACATCAACTCAAAAGGCAGCTCCCAATTAGGGGTAACCAAGACCGGTGCCTTAGTTAGCTGATCCTTAAGATGATTGAAGGCTTCAAGACACTCTTTAGAAAAGATAAAAGGAGTATCTTTTTCCAAGAGGTGGGTCATCGGGCGAGCGATTTTAGAGAAATCTTGAATGAATCGACGATAGAAGCCCGCATGACCCAGAAAACTTCTCACACCCTTCACGGTTGAAGGTGGAGGTAATTTGGCTATGACATCAACTTTAGCACGGTCGACTTCAAGACCGGCTTTAGAGATATTGTGTCCTAGCACAATGCCTTCTTTTACCATAAATGGCATTTTTCCCAATTCAGAACAAGGCGAGTGTCTTCGCACCGCTTAAGCATACGTTCCACATTGGCAAGGCAAGAAGAGAAGGAATCCCCGAAGACCGAGAAATCATCCATGAAGACTTCCATGGTTTGCTCAACCATGTCATGGAAGATAGCCAACATGCACCTTTGGAATGTCTCGGGAGCATTGCATAAGCCAAAAGGCATCCTTTTGTAAGCAAATGTTCCATAGGGACAGGTGAATGTTGTCTTCTCTTGATCTTGGGGATCGATGGGTATTTGAAAATAACCCGAGAAACCATCAAGAAAGCAGTAATATTCATTACCCGCTAAACGTTCAAGCATTTGGTCCATAAAAGGTAGAGGGAAATGATCCTTGCTCGTGGCATCATTGAGTTTGCGGTAGTCTATACAAACTCTCCACCCAGTAACGAGACGGGTAGGAATCAACTCGTTGTTTGCATTGGGGACAACGGTGATACCGCCTTTCTTAGGCACACAATGGACTGGACTAACCCATGGTGAATCCGAAATAGGGTAAATCATACCCGCATCAAGAAGTTTGATAACCTCTTTTTTGATGACTTCATGGATTTTAGGATTCACCCTTCGTTGGCTTTGAATTGTGGGCTTAAAGTCGTCCTCCATGAGAATTTTATGTGTGCATAAGTGAGGATCAATTCCACGGATGTCGGAGATTTTCCAAGCGATAGCTCTTTTATGCTTCTTCAACACAGCGACAAGTCGGGCTTTTTCTTCTTCTTTCAGGTCCTTTGCGATGATGACCGGTAACTTCTCGTTGTCTTCTAGGAAAACGTACTCAAGATGAGGAGGTAGGTCCTTAAGCTCAAGAGTAGGAGGATCCTCAATAGATGGTGACACTAACGATGGATCATCATTAGTCACCTCTTTAGGAGAAGGAGGAGAAAACGGGTCCTCATTGAGAAGTCTCTCAATAGTACGAGTGTCTTCATCCCAATTGGTAGACAATTTATCATACTTAATATCAAGAGGACCCAAGCTAGCTTCGAAATCATCCAAGTCACTTTCTCCAAAAGGAGTCAATGCTGGAGCAATTGAGGCAACGGTCTCAACATTGGGTAGAGAAGAAAGAGTACTTTTGCAAGCATCATGAAAATGTTCTTCACAAGCCTCATCGAGAACATCAATAGCATTAATACTCTCATATGAATAAGGTTGCGTAGAAATCTTACCCATGTTGAAGACATTTTTATCGTCACCAACTCTCATGATTATTTCGCCCGCGGCTACATCAATGAGAGTGCGACCGGTCCTCAGGAATGGACTCCAACGATTAATGGAACACGGGGATCCATCTCGTAGTCAACGACGACAAAATCCGCCGGGAAGGTGAATTTATCAACGCCAACAAAGACATCTTCGGCTATCCCCACTGGATAAGCAACCGTACGGTTGGCTAATTCCAAAGTCATTTTGGTGGGGACTAGCTCGGGGAGAGATAATTGCTTCCAAACACTTAAAGGCATTAAGTTTATACTGGCACCTAGATCGGCTAGGGCCATGCAATTCTCTACTCCCAGGAAATTGAAAGGAATCAAGAAGCGACCCGGATCACCAAGTTTGGTGGGTAATTTCCTTAAGAGCACTGCGGAGCAGTTCTCATTAAGTTGGGTCTGAGCAATGTCAAGAAGCTTTTCCTTATCACTTAGAAGATCTTTAAACATCTTAGCGTATTTGGGCATGTGAGCGAGAGCCTCGGCAAAGGAGATGTTAAAATTCAATTGTTTAAACATTTTGAGAAAGTTTGAAACCTGAATATCATCCTTGCTCTTTTGCTTCTCTTTCCTCAACCTTGAAGGATAAGGTATATTGGATGAAGAAGAAGGCTTTAAGGGAATAGGATCACTCACAACCACGGGTGGTGGGGAAATGGGGATATAAGGTGAAGGAGGTGAGGAGAGTTGCTCTTTTTCCTTGTTCACAATCACGGGTGGAGGTGTAGGAAGCTCGGGTTCCATATAACCTTTTCCACTACGAGTGGTGATTGCTTTCATCTCCCCTCTTGGATTCGCAACGGTATTACTCGGAAGAGTACCCGAAGAATAGGGTTGATTACCTTGGATGAGCGAACCAATCATATCACGAAGGTGAAGTGCTTGATTATTAAAAGAGTTTTGCATGTTTGCATTAATTTCATTGTTGTGTTTGGCCATGTCATTCCTTAGCTCGGCTCGAATATCGCTCCCTTGTTTTGCCATTTCGCCCTTCAAGTTGCAGACTTGACTCTGAAGATTCGTCACCATCTCCCGATTAGTCTTCATGAATGTCTCGATGTCTGGATTTACTGCCATCGGTTGATTGAGAGGTGGAGCTTGGTAAGCTTGAGAATTTCCTTGAGTTGGGTATGGGTTTCGTTGGGATTGATATTGATTGTTAGCACGAGGTTGGGATTGGTTGTAGCTTTGTTGTTGGTTTTGGTTTGCAGGAGGGAAACCGGGAGGAGCAAGATAATTGTTGGAACGATAACTTAGCAAGCCACGGTCTCCTTGCGGGCGGGCTTGATAGCCTCCCGTGAGATAAGTGCCGTAAGCTGCGTTAACGTTTTCAGAAAAATTGCCTTGGGTAGAAGGACAATCATTATAAGAATGAGGACCACCACATGTGTCACAAGAAATAGCAACGGCTTTAGCTTGTTGAAATTGGTTTGTGGCTATGGACATGAAATCCTTGTGCATACTCGCGATTTGTCGGGTAAGTTCGGATATCTCGGGATTGGAGGTAGTAGAAGAAACATTGACTCTCGAGTTAGATCTTGAGGATGCGGATGAATCCCAATTCTTGTGGTGAGTAGTCATGTTTTCGATCAACTCTCGACACTCCTCCGGTCTCCTTTTCATAAAGGTACCACCGGCGGCGGCATTGATCGTGTCACGATCACGAAAAGTGAGACCATTGTAGAAGGTGTCAATGAGAGTGACGGGGAGCATATTATGATTTGGACAGCGGTCGATCAAATCATTGTACCGTTCCCAAGCATCGAAAAGCGATTCATCATTCTCTTGCATGAATCCACTGATTTGGTTACGAAGGCTAGTGACCATGGATGGGGGAAAGTAGCGCGATAAAAAGCGTTGAGTCATGTCATTCCACGTATGAATAGAATTCTTAGGAAGACGGTCAAACCATTTTTCGGTATGGTGTGAAAGCGAGTGGGGAAAAAGTTGAAGGCGAAGGTCATCCATAGAAACACCGGAGCACTTCATGATTTGGGTAATGGTAATGAATTTGTCGAGGTGTTGGCGCAATCGGGCCTCCGCGTCCGTTCATGGTGGGTTGACACAATTCCTCTGTTGTCCGTAAATCAGGTAAGAGGACATTGTTGTTGTTGTTGTTATTATTCAAATTGGGTTGAGGTGGGTGATTATTGTTGTTATTAACACCAGCCATATCTAAATCTTCACGAGTCTCGGGCTCAGAATAGTTGGAAGATCTAGTACGCATACACCTGCAGAAGAAAAATATACACAAAGAAAATATCTATATAATCTTTTTGGTGCAAAACCTTTGAAAAGAATTGCTTTTTAATGATTTTTTAATTTTTTTGTATTTTTGAAGAGTTTTATATTTTTTTGGATTTTTGAAAAATTTTTAAAGCAAGGAAAATAACGTTCAAAGAACGGATCCCAAAATTCAATGCGTCTCTCACTAAAAACCGTTAATCGTAACGAAAAGAGCCGGCAGCGGCGCCATTTAATACTTCGCTTTTGGCTAGGTATAAAATCTTGTTGTCCCAAGTCTTTTCGAATTGAAAACCGGTCTTAAGTGTGACTCAATCGTCTTTTGGTGAACAAGAGAATGGTTTGGTTTGTTTGTCTAATTTAAACTAATAGCAAGTAATTAAAGTGTCGTTGAGAAAAGTTAAAGAGTTTAAGAATTAAACTAAAATCTATGTAGAAAAACTTTAAGTAAAAGCTTTAAAAGTTAAAAACATGTTTCATCGCAATATAACAATTAATTTCTGTCGGAATGCACCAAATTAAAGCTATCGGAATATCACTAGAAAGAGCCATCGGAATATTCAATACAAGGTCCATCGGAATGTTAAACTTACTACCCATCGGAATGTTGCAAAAACTACTTATCGCAATGATGCTCGTCGGAATGTTCTTAGATCGCAAAATGGTTCAGATCGGAATGATGTAAGGTAAAATTGGGCAGCACTTCGTCTTAACAAGACCCTAGTCCCGTCGGAATGTGCGATCGCAATGCGCGATCGCAACCCAGATCGGAATAAGGGGAAATATCCACCCGATCGCAAAGTAAAACCCTAATGGGTTATTGCGATCAAAACACAAAGGTCTATCGGAATGTGTAGAAGCCCGTCGGAATGTGCAAAAACCCCAAAATTGCGATGGAAGCTAACTTAATCCGAAATTGGTGGAGAACCTAAAACTCAATAAGCAAGTGCAATAAGCTATCTAGTCCGAATGTTAACCAACTCAAAAAGCTTAGATTCGACCACTTCCAAAACATGAAAGATTATAAACTTTAATGAAATGAACTTTAAAATGACTAAAACCTTTATTATATCCGAAAATCAATAAGCTAAAACCCGAATAAGCCAATAAGCATTGAAAGCTTACAACTTATACGTTTGAGAGTTTAAGTATAACCAAAGAAGATTACTCCTTCAATCACGAAATCATTAAATCATATGCATGAAGTATGTAAATCGGATCAAAGGGTAAAGTAAATCAAGAAATGTAGAATGAGATTAAGGATTAAAAGCTTAAAATAGAACTTGATTAATGAAAATAAGCAATACAAAGATGTTTAATCTTGAAAGATTAAGAGAGAAGATGAAATTTAGTGAGAGAAAGTTTAAGACTTTCTCTCTCTAAAACTAGAGAAATGAAAAAGTGAAAAACTAGCTAAAACTATCTAACCACCCTCCTAATGACTATTAGGAGGGTATTTATAGGGAAGGTGGAAGGAGTGCATGTGTTGCATCTTCTTTCTTGCTTTCTTCACGTTTTCTCGACTCGACTTTAATTCTTTGTCTTTGTCGTCTCGGGATTTGAACTTGTCTTTTAATTTTCTTCTTCTATTAGACTTAAGTTCTTCGACTTCGTTAAACTTCCGCCTTTAGACTTTTTCTTCGATAAATCTTCAGAATAGGCCTTGGACTTCCGTTCTTTTTGCACTCTTGATCTTTTGACTTCGTCTTTTCCCGTTTTCTTCGATAAAAGCCCGTGAAAACCCGTGTTTTCTTCCTTTTTCATATTTTGGTCCTAAAACACAATAAAAACACAAACCACGCATAATTCCGACTTTTACGACATAAATCACACGCTTTGGTCTTGTTATTATTGGAAATAAGTGGTAAAAGGATAAGTGTTTTCACACTTATTAGTCGAGGTCGTTCAAAGAAGAAACTTCCCCACCAAAGTAGTGCTTCAACCTATGGCCATTCACCTTAAAGTTAGGACCATCATTTTGAGCTAGCTCGATGGTCCCATAAGTAAACACTTGGGTAATGGTGAATGGTCCGGACCAACGAGATTTCAACTTGCCGGAAATTATTTTCAATCTTGAGTTAAAAAGCAACACTTGATCTCCAATGTTAAAAACCGGTTTTTAATTTTAGAATCATGAAACTTTTTAGTTTTCTTTTTGTAAATCAATGAATTTTCACAAGCAATGTCCCTTGATTCATCTAATTCATTCATTTTACGGTGTTTTCCCGCGGTCTCAATGTCATTATTACAATGCTTTAGGGCCCAATAAGCTTTGTGTTCGAGTTCAGTTGGAAAGTGACAATTCTTCCCATACACAAGCTTGTAAGGAGTGCACCCAATGGGCGTCTTATGAGCGGTACGAAAGGCCCATAAAGCATCGTCTAACTTATCAGACCAAGATTGTCGATTTTCCCCTATCGATCTCTCCAAGATCCTCTTCAAAGCTCGGTTTGAAACCTCGACTTTCCCACTCGTTTGTGGGTGATAAGCCGTAGAAATCTGATGTGTAACCCCGTATTTCTTTAGAACCTTTTCAAATTGGTCATTACAAAAATGGGTTCCACGATCGCTTATGATAGCACAAGGGGTTCCAAACTGAGAGAATAGTTGCTTCAAAAACTTGACTACCACACGAGCATCGTTCGTGGGTAAAGCCTTACCTTCCACCCACTTAGATAGGTAGTCAATGACGACAAGGATGTACTTATTACCACGAGATGATGGGAACGGCCCCATAAAATCAATGCCCCACACGTCAAAGATCTCACACACTTGGATGATATTTTGTGGCATTTCATCGTTTTGTGAGGCTTTTCCTTGATGTTGGCATGAGTCACACGACTTTACAAGTGCGTGCGCATCTCGGTAAATAGTAGGCCAAAAGAAACCGGCATCAAAGACCTTCTTCTCCGTGAGATTAGCACCATGGTGACCACCCGTGGGTCCCTCGTGACAAGCTCTAAGGATATTAGATGCTTCGGTGCCAAAAACAGAACGTCGAATAATTTGATACGCACAAGTCCGAAATAGATAAGGTTCGTCCCAAAAGTAGAACTTGACGTCACGAAAGAATTTCCGTTTTTGTTGAGTCGTCATACCCTTAATGATGAAGTTTTCCGCATGGTAATTTGCGATATCTGCAAACCATGTGGTGGAAGAATCTTTCTTGGAATTCACTACACACCAAGTGTCTCGAGAGGAAATGTATCAGTGATTTCCTTGTTCTCGTATACACTTTGGTGAGGATCTTCCAATCGAGAGAGGTGATCGGCCGCTAGATTATCGGCTCCTTTTTTGTCAAGTGTTGTGACATCAAATTCTTGTAGGAGGAGAATCCAACGAAGCGATCTCGGCTTAGCATCTTGTTTAGCCAAGAGGTACTTGACTGCCGAAAGGTCCGTATACACGATGATTTTGGTCAAGACGAGATAAGGTCGGAATTTCTCAAATGCATACACCACGGCAAGGAATTCCTTTTCTGTTGTGGTATACTTAAGTTGAGCCTCGGTCATCGTCTTGCTAGCATAGTGGATAGGCAAGAAGTGCTTTTCATGACGTTGCCCCAAAATGGCCCCAATAGCGTAATCACTTGAATCACACATAAGCTCAAAGGGGAGGTTCCAATTGGGAGCAACAAAAATAGGAGCTTCGGTAAGTTTCCTCTTAAGGATTTCAAAGGCTCGTACACAATCTTCGTCAAAGACAAAAGGAGCATCTTTTTCGAGGAGTTGTGTAATGGGTCGAGATATCTTTGAAAAATCCTTGATGAATCGACGATAAAAGCCCGCATGGCCTAGGAAACTCCTAACTCCCTTAACGGTTTTGGGATGAGGTAATTTGGCGATGACGTCTATCTTAGCTTTATCTACCTCAATCCCCACTTTCGAGACCTTGTGCCCTAAGACGATTCCTTCTTTAACCATAAAATGACATTTTTCCCAATTGAGCACAAGGTTGGTTTCCTCACAACGTTTCAACATGTGTTTCAAATTTCCTAGACACGAAGTGAACGAACTACCAAACACGGAAAAGTCATCCATAAAGACTTCCATCGTCTTATCGATCATGTCATGAAAAATAGCCATCATACACCGTTGAAAAGTTCCCGGTGCATTGCAAAGTCCGAATGGCATTCTACGATAGACAAACGTTCCATATGAACACGTACACGTAGTTTTTTTCTTGATCACGAGGATCGATGGGAATTTGGAAGTAATCGGAAAAACCATCTAAAAAGCAATATAAATCGTTTCCCGCAAGACGCTCCAACATTTGATCCATGAAGGGTAAGGGAAAATGGTCTTTACGAGTGGCGTCATTTAACTTACGATAGTCAATACACACCCTCCAACCGGTCACGAGTCGAGTTAGAATTAACTCATTGTCATTGTTTGGCACAACGTGTTGATCCCAAACTTAGATCGATTAGCGTTGTGTTATCGAGATTGAATCAAGTTAAACACTTAGAGAAACTTTGTTGTTATATGAACAATTCAAGTGTTATGCGGAATTAACACTTAAACTAAAGAACAAGTAAAAATAATAAACCAAACTTTCACTTTTGATTGATTATCAAACTTGAGTACAATGAAAGTCGAATACTGAATAATGCATATATACTATAAACCCTACGGCCTCCTTTTATAACATAAGGAGTCGTGTACAATGGATAACCTATCAACTATTCTAGGAAAAGATAAATATAGAAAATACAATATTGAGTATATCTTTTCTTCAAATAACAAACTTGTTGACTAAGTTTTTCTATCAGTGCTTGGACTTTTTCTTATCAGTGCTTGGATATCTCTTGTCAATGCTTGATCTATCAGCGCTTGATTTCTTCTTATCAGCGTCCAATTAACTCTTGTCAGCGTCTAAGTGTCTTGGCTCATTTTATTCCCAACAATCCTCCCCTAAACTTGATATCTACTCTAGTAATCAAGTTTCTGAATAAAAACTAAATACAAGGAGAATTCTTACAAATACAATTTACTTTTTAATTAGATAATAAATAAACCTAATTAAATCTTTCCCAACATCACTAGTATAATCCATTTCCAGTTGTGTAGACACCATCTTCTTCAAAACTTCCTTGGACATAGGATATTCAGCATCTACAAGAAGATATTCTGAAAACTTTGTAGTGCTCAAATGGTAAACACCAGCTGTTGAATGTAGACGCCATTGTAGTCCACTGATACCATCCAGATCCAACCATATCGGATCTGCTTCATCTAGTTTAATCATCCTTTTAAAGGATGTCCAAATCTTTATTCCATTGACTGAAGTAGGCACTTCAGCCTCATACTTGGCCTTCATCAATATCCAAAGATCTACCAAGTCTTCTCTATCCAGGCTTGCAAACAATGAGATCAAAGAAGTGAAAGTATGTACCTTTTTGCCATATCTGGTGATCATCCAGAACCCACTTGCATCTTCTTCATAGTGAACTATGGGGTTTCTGTAATCTAAAGGTAATACTTCTGCAACATGTGAAGCTTCTAATGGTGAGAGCTTAATGCTCTTTCTGATAACTGCTTCACAAGGATCCACTCTATCAAGAGTTGGGAACTCAATAGGAAGTCCCTTCTTCACTGGTCTTGGTGCAATTGAAGCATTTTGGATCTGCAAATTTTCTTCAATCTCTTCTCTCCTTTCATCTGAGAGAAGCCTCATAGTATTTTCTTCACAAACTCTTAACCAAATTGGATAAGCACGATGTTCTAATTCTTCAAACGAGAGTCTTCTCAACCTATCAAGGTCCATCCACCTTGATGACACCTGAGCAACATGTAATACAACTCTCTCTTATCTCTCTTGAGCTCAGAAAATACCTTGCTAGCCTTGTGCTTCTGAATTACTTTGCAGTCTTCCTGCACTCTCAACAAGATCTCTAATCCCCATATTTGTCCAGTGATGGACATCTCTGGATGCTCTATTGTCTTGTTCTCCCATGCAAAGTACATGTCCCTAACTTCAGGCATATCAAAATCAACTTTTCCCTTTAACTCTCTTAACCTCTCCTTGGCTAAATCATCCTCACCATATTCTAACCTTTCTGGATCCTCTATTATCATCACACTAGATCCAGAACTCTCATCATCATCACTACCATCTTTTTGTATCTCTGTGGTAGCCCAATACTACTCTTGTAGTTGTGCAGCCAAAGCTTGATCAAATTGTATATGGGCTTCATTCTTCTTTGGCTTTTTAACTTCCACTAAGACTGCTTTACCCTTGTCTTTTGCTCCAATAGTTGGTAAAGTAGTTGGTGGTGCCTGTGTTGTAACATCCCTAATAATAACTGGTGGTTGGGATACACCAATCATACCTGTGGGTCTGTCAACGCCTTCTTTACTCTTGTCAGCTCTCAAATTATGAACATCAGCGGATGACTTGGTAACCTTTTCCAGCATCTCCACAAATGATAACTTCTTTGGAGTGATCAATGAGACATCAAAAACTGGCTTCTCCTTCAAGCTTGCCAAGGCTTCAGCAACTTCCACCTGTTTTGTACCAAAAAGAACCACCTTCTTCATCTTGTGATCCCTTGTCACTCAAGTTGAAAGGTTCTATTGGTGCATCTTCCTCCCCTTTGTAAGAATCCTCCCCTGATGAAAGGACTCTTGCTTGCCTCCTCCTAGCTTGGGCAGTCTCCAAAACAACTAGTCTCTCCCTCAATTGCTCGAGTTCAAGACCCTGACTTGTGACAATCTTTACAAGGTCTGCATTTTGCTTTTTCAAGCTAATGCAGACCACCGTCAATTCCAAAGTGGTGTAAGGTTCCAATCTGCCATCCTCTAGAATGGGAATTTGACCTCCCAAATTAGATTCATGGGGCATGGATGGGGTCTTAATGATGTTAGGACTTTCTTGGCCTGCATCTAAGCTAGAACCAATAGTCCCAGCCCCACCCATGTCACCAACCACACTTGTGGTGGTGGTTCTCTCTGCTACATGGCTAGGACCACTAGAGGAGAACACTCCGGTAGTCCTTTGGCGTTTTTCCAACCTATAGTCTGGGGGTGTAGAAGAAGAAGCGGATTGAGGGTCTGTTTGGGTTATAGGGGGTGTTTAGGTTTGTGCCAAAAGGGTGTCAGCGTTTGGATGGAGGTTGTTCAAGCAATGGGTCTGGTTGTGGATGTGGGTTTGCTGCTGCCTCAATGACAGCAAGCATGGCGTGAGTGAGGGGCAGGTCTCTATATGGTTCAGCGTTCATCTTCCTAAAAATTGCTTTCTTTTGAACAGGGATCGTATAAAAATTGTCATGATCCCTATTGCAATATCCTTGAACGTCAAAAACCATTTGTAATTTTGCCCAGTTGCAATACACACAATGGCACTCCCAATGGATCGGTTGATTTCATTGTGTGAGGAGCATTTGGGACTCAAACATTGAAGAATGACATGTATAAGGTACTTCCAAGCCGGGGGAAATTGTTGTTTTGTATATTTGTTTAAATGGCTTTCTTCAGGCAAAGGATAACCCAAGGCTTGGAGTCCTTGCTCTAGCTCTGCAATGGGTAGGGTGGTTATACCATCTGCATCATTAAGATGCAAATCTTGGCAAACCAAAGCTTCAGTAACCACCCAATGGAACCCTATAAACAATAGCAGTCAATGTAGTCACTCTATTAACTGTTGAGGAACTGACAGTGTTCCAAAACTGTTTAATGTGTGTGACAGGGACAAGAGGAGTATGTGAAAGTGCATACCTTAATTGGGATGCATTCAAATACTCAACAATCTGAGTATATTGGGGAAACAGAGTATTATCAGCTTGCAAATAAGCAACCATGTTGTGTTGACTTCTGAACCCCAATTCCAATTGTGTAGGTTTAAACTTTGGTGTCATGAAGATTGATGCAAGAAAACCGTGATAAAAGTTATAGAGAGATGAAAGTTTGAGAAATGATAGTTAGACAAGAATAAGCAGTTACCCTGTTTAAAAGAAATAAGCCAAATATATAGGAGAGGTGAAAATATTTGATTGGTCAAAACGTGAGGCAGTTATATTCAGAAAGTAATAATGAAAATCTTGAAAATATATAACTTATCTCAAGCAATAATAAAAAGTTACCAACTCCTAAAATAACGGCCCATATTTTCGTCAAAAATAACAACTGGGTAGGACCCAATGTTTTTCAACGGTAAAAAACAAAGTATCAGCGTCTAACGGCTATATTCTTGTCAGTGTTGGAAATTTGCCATGTCAGCGTTAAAATTGGTCTTATCAGCATTCGGAAAGAAAAATGTCAGCGTCCAAAAATAAAAATAATTAAAAATAAAAAGGACCTAAACAAAGTAATTTACCCTAGTGAAGATAACTCATAGACTGAAAATCACTATAGGGTGGCAAGCACTGACCAATCATGCACACTTGCTTAAGCAAGATAGACATAATTGTCCTCAAGTGTCCCTTGCTAACCAAAGTTCTTAACAATGAAGTTATCTCATATAAATCCTTTGTAACTCCCCATGTAAGCCCAATAAAAATGTTCCCAAGTCTCCCAATCGACCAAATCCAATTCTAGACCAAAAAGTCTTGGTAGCGTGCACAGTATATCAACTTTGCATGCTATAGTGCCTCACGATTTAGAAAAACTAACTCGTACTCACCAGTAGACACAATCTAGAATTGTGATGAGAGTATTCTAATAATACCCAAAAATCCTAAAGGTTTCCTAAACCTCCCCTTAAACTATGATATAAAAAGTTGCCAAAAATAAAATATGCAATAAAAATTTATGTCAAGATAGGAATGTAAACATTCCAACCATCATCCATAAAATTGAACACATTCCTCGTAAGCTCCAAAGATCCATAAGCAACTCTGTATCCATTTGTACAATGCTCATATTGCCTGCATGATTAGATCAAAAACCACAAAACTAACATATTGCTGTCAGCGTTCATTTTAACACTTATCAGCGTTAACATAACCTTTGTCAGCGTTAGAAAAATAAAGTGGAAAACCTAATCTTGTACAAAGACTAATAACAGTACACATCTTGTACAACTATACAATGACTTCAAAAACACATTTAGGTGAGATTGATCATTCCAATACTTGTTACCAAGTACTGGAACCTCCCAACATCAAAAGGTTTAGTTAAAAGATCAGCCACATTTTCTTCTATGTCTACCCTATTTGGATGTATTAAACCTTTTTCAAAACAATCTCTTATAAAATGATGTCTAATTTCTATGTGTCTTGTTTTAGAGTGATGTACAGGATTTTTAATAATGCATAATGTATTGTTATTATCTACAAATATCTTGGTATGCATAAAATTATACCCATAATCCAACAGTTGGTTTTGTATCCATAGAACTTGTCCACAACAAGCAGCTGCATCAACATATTATGCTTTAGTTGTAGAGTTGGACACCACTGTTTGTTTCTTGCATTGCCAAGATATCAATCTGCTCCCAAGAAATTGGCATCCACCAGTTGTGGATTTCCTATCAAACTTGTCACCTCCATAATCACTGTCTGAATAACCAATAAGCTCTAATGGAGAATCCTTTGGATACCATAATCCCAAGGTGGGATAGCACCTAAGGTATCTAAAGATCCTTTTGACAGCATGAAGATGACACTCTTTGGGAGTCACCTGATGGCGTGCACATGCACATACAACAAACATGATGTCAGATCTAGAAGCTGTAAGATACATCAATGATCCAATCATTGATCTATAATGCCTGACATCCACCTCTTTTCCATCTCCAGTCTTTCCCCAAGGGTGTTCCATATCCATGGGTGTGCTAGCCTGTTTTTCATGAGGAGAGAAACCAAACTTCTTCAAGATTTCTGCTATATACTTTTCTTGAGAGATAAAGATACCATCTTCTTTCTGTTGGACTTGCAAACCTAGAAATAAGTTCATCTCTCCCATTGCACTCATCTTGAACTTGTCTGTCATGAGCTTGGAAAAGTCTTCACTCATCTTTGGACTTGATGAACCAAATATGATATCATCCACATAGACCTAAACAAGTAGAAAGTCCTTAGCAATCTTCTTGGTAAATAAGGTATGGTCTATGGTGCCCCTCTTAAATCCATTTTCCACCAGATAGGTGGACAATGTTCCATACCATGCTCTTGGGGCTTGATGAAGTCCATACATTGCTTTCTTCACCCTATACACTTTGTCTGGATGTTCTGGATCTTCAAAACCAGGAGGCTGCATAACATAAACCTCCTCTGCAATTGTGCCATAAAGAAAAGCACTCTGCACATCTATTTGATAAACTTTGAAGCCCATGAAAGAAGCATAGGCTAGGAAAATCCTTATTGCTTCAATCCTTGAAACAGGTGCAAAAACCTCTTCATATTCTATTCCCTCTTCTTGTGTATAGCCTTGAGAAACTAAACGTGCCTTGTTTCTGACCATAATACCTCTTTCATATTTCTTGTTTCTAAGAACCCAACATGTCCCAATAGGTCTTACATACCTTGGACAATCCACTAACTCCCAAACATCTTGAATAGCAAACTAGTGAAGCTCATCCTGCATTGCTTCCACCCAACTTGGTTCTCTGAGAGCATCAAAAATCTTCTTGGGTTCCTGTTGTGATAGAAAGCAAGCAAACAAACATGCCTGTACAAGAGGGGTATCAACCTTGTTGTGGATATTAGCAATGAAACCTCCTTGAGTCTGATGAGACCTTCTTGTTTGAACAGGAGACAAAACATCACCAGTGATTAGATAAGGATGATGATTTTTTATAGTAGTTGTAAGTGTTCCTCCTTCAATAAGTGTGTTGTCTTCAATCTCAGTATCCATGTTGCCAATATCATCTTCATATCCACTTCCATCCTCACTAGAATGAACCTCTTCATGAACTATGGAAGGTTTACCTTGTTCAAAAGGATTGGAAGAGAATAAATGGTCAAATAGGTTGTCAGCGTTTGAGCTATCAACGCCTGAATTTGACCTGTCAGCATCGGATTTGCCTTTATCAACGCTTGAAGATTCATGCATGTTTTCATCAACTGGCTTTTCTTGTGGACCAACTTCCTCCTTATCAGCAGCAGCAGCTTGTGCAAATCCATCAGTCCATATAAGAATGGTAACATACTCAAGTATGTGGTCTGATTTGCCTGCATGTGATCCTTCTTCCTTGTCAACCTGTTTACCTGCAATCTCAACAATAGGTTCTTCCACAACATTTGAATCCTTTTTCACAATGTCTGGATTAGAAACATGCATATAATTCAAAGTTCTAGATAATGGCACTAGATCAAAGAACCAATTTGGTCCACTCTCAGGATCACTAGGTTTACTCTCTAAAAACTTAACATGTACTTTTTCAAGTATACGTTTTTCTTTCTTATTGTAAACCCTATATCCTTTGCTCTGCAATGAATAACCCATAAAGTAGCCTTCATCACCTTTGGCACTAAACTTTCCTAAGGCATCACTAGTATCAAGGATCACTACATGACATCAAAAGGGTTTAAGAAAACCTATATTGGGTTTCCTATTCCAAAATAGCTCATAAGGTGTCTTATTATGGATTTTGTTGACCAATGCTCTATTCTGAAAATAACAGGCTGTATTCACAGCCTCAGCCCAAAAAGCAATGGGAAAATTAGCATGAGCCAACATTGTCCTAGTTGCTTCTATGAGTGTTCTATTTGTCCTTTCAGCCACCCCATTCTGTTGTGGGGTTCTAGCTATGCTAAACTACCTAGTAATCCCTTTATTAACACAGAAGGCATCTAACAATTGGTTTCTAAACACACCATCATTATCACTTTTAAGTATTTTAACCTTATTCCCTGTCTTTTTCTCAATTTGGGTAATAAAGTTAATCAAAATTGTGGTAGTTTCACTTTTTAAGGCCAAAAAGAAAGTCCAAGTAAATCTAGAAAAATCATTAGTTATGACAAAACAAATAGGGTTTACCATTCAAACTTTCTATATTAGTTGGGCCAAATAAGTCCATATGTAGCAAGTGAAGTGGTTTAGAACTAGAGTGCACAAGTTTAGACTTAAATGAGACTTTGTGTTGTTTGCCTTTAAGACATGCAACACAAGAATAATCATTGTGAAAAGCCTTTAAGGGCAAACCATCAACTAAATCATGTCTCACAAGTCTATTGATGTTCTTAAAGTTTATGTGCCCTAACCTTTTGTGCCATTACTTTCATCTACTGAAGCTTTAGCATAAAGACATGACACATTGTTGTTCATCCTAATTCCATTAAGATTTACATTATAAATGTCCTTGTGTATAGGTGTTCTATAGTCAATAAACTTCTCATCAGGCATCTTAAAGTATTTGCTTAACACCAAGCATTCAGTATCAGTGCAAAGAACCTTATTCTTGTTGTCACAAACTTGTGACACACTAAACAAATTATAATCCGTGGGAATATCGTCTACGATAAAGTCTACCAGATAATAGAACTTTCCCACTTTCACAAAAACGTCTTCGGTCAATCCACATGCGGGAATCGTAGAATGATCAGCCATTTCGATAGACATTCTTGAAGGAGTAAGATTAGGAAGATTGAGCGACTTGAATATGTTAAGAGGCATCAAATTGATACTAGCACCAAGATCGGCCAAGGCGTAGAATTCTTCCATATCTTGAATGCCAACCGGAATTAAGAATTTACCGGGGTCACCGACTTTTTGTGGAATGCGGTTAAGATAAACCGATGAACAACTAGACAATTTTTGCAATTTCTCCTTGTTGTTTAACATACTCTTAAAGTTGGCGGCAAATCGAGGCATCATGATTAAAGTGTCGGCGAAACTTATGTTAAAATGCAAATCACGAAACATCTTAATAAAAAGCTCGAATTGGTAATTGTCTCGCTCTTGCAATTTTTCCTTACAAAGTCTCGATGGGTAAGGCAAGGGTGGTGTTGGGTGGGGCATAGGCATAGCCTTTGAAATCTCGGGTTCCAAACTTGGTAAAGGGTCTACCGTAGGTGTGGTTTAAGCGGTACTTTGTGGGATTGTAATGTGCTCCTTTTCTACCACCACCTCGGGTTCTTACTCAATTTCCTCCACCGTAGGAGTAATTGGTTGAGGAGTCGGTTCCTTAAAGGTCTTACCACTACGTGTGGTAATCACTTTCATCTCTCCCGTCGGGTTTGACACGGTGTTACTAGGAAGACCACCCGAAGAAGACGGTTTACACATTATAGCCTCAAACATGCTTGATATTCTATCCTCAAACTTAGATTGCCTTTTATCCGCCTTAAGCATCTCTTGTTTAATTTCATGTTGGCCTTGTTCCATTTTTTGTTGATTTTGTTGTAACCTTTGCACGTTACTCTCCATTTTGTTTGTATGGTTCTTAAGTTCATTAGCAAGATCATTTTTTAACTCATTTTTCAAATCATTCTTAATCTTGGATCTTAGGCTAATTATCTCCCTTTGCATATTATCAAATTTAGCATCATTAGCCGTTGCATAATCAATAAATTCATTTGGAAGATCTTTAAAGTTTTGCAAACCTTTGTTTTTGTTTTAAAAATCACGGTTTTGATTTTTGTTTTGCACTTGATTACTAGTCCCTTGATTCCCATAGTTGTTACCCTTATAATTGTTCCTTTGATTTCCTTGGTAACCAACTTGATTGTATCGATAATTCTTAGCATTTTGATTGTGTGGAAAACCCGGTGGAGTCAATTGATTAGTGCGGGTAACTTGACCGTTTTGGTTATAAGTTCTCGTGGCCGCGTAGGCACTCGAAGTGTTACCACCGACGGTAATACACTCGGAGAAATCATGACCTCCACCACAATAAACAAAAGAAACCTCAACCGCTTTAGCCGTAGCGGGAGTGGGTTGTTCACCAACTTTAAACTCAATCAATAGTCCCTTAAGCTTATCAAATATCTTGTTCTCCAAATTCGCCTCTATTTGGCAAGCATCGATGGTATGTGACAATGAAGGCGAAGACGAAGCCTTGTTAACACTTGATGTGCTACGAGGGCTATAAACCTTGGACCTATTCTGAATGATCAACAATGCTTCCTCGACCGTTTTACACAAACAGTTACCACCCGCGGCGGCATTGAGATAGTCTCGTTCATGATCGTTCAAGCCATTGTAAAACGTGTCGATTTGATGTAAGTCGGAAAAACCGTGATGAGGACATTCATGCAAAATTTCCTTAAGCCTATTCCAAGCCTTTGAAAAACTCTCATTATACTCTTGTGAATACTTTGAAATCTCGTTTTTCAAATGCGTAGTCTTAGAGGGCAGGAAAAATTGGTTCACGAACTTCGAAACGAGATCCTTCCACGTCAATATAGAATTGGGTGGCTCTTTCTCTAACCAAATTTTAGCGGGCCCCGCTAAGGAATACGGAAAAAGCATCATCTTAATCGAGTCGTTCGAGACGTCCTTAAACTTGCAAGTGGTTGTAAGACGATTGAATTGGCGAATGTGGTTATGAGGGTTGTCCTTTTCGTCACCATGAAAATGTTGTTTTAGATCATGGAAAACAAACCCGTCTTAACCTCAAAATTCTTCGCAAGGATAGCGGGAATCACAATCGCTTCTCCATAACCCTCGGTGGGTGCTTGAAGCAACTCCATCATAGTACGATTAGCCATGGGAGCTTCTTGTTCTACGATGGGTTTGTCAATAGGAGATTCTTCACTAGAAGGTGTTCCTTCCTTTCGGTTTCTACGTTTACGTGCACGTCTTGCTTGGTTACGAGTTTGCATAAACGTCACGTACAACGTGGGGATGAGCAAAGAAGATTCTTTTGGGTGTTTTCCTTTTTTTCAATTTTTTTTGTGCTTTTGATTGTTTTTTTTACTTTTTTGGATTTTTGTGAATTACGTAGACAGAAATCTACAAATCTACCCTCGAATTGATTTCTCGATTAAAGGAGCCTCAAGGAATGAAAACGATCACGTTGAGTGAACGCCTTCGATGACTTTAGAACGTTGGTGGAACACCAAAATGTTCAAGAGGGTTTAATCTTTGAAACCAAGCAAATATATATGATACGTAGATAATACTTTGGTCGGCAAACCCTCGATTAGCCCTTTTTCTCTTAACACGCACAAGCAAGCAGGGGAAACGAGGCGGTGCTAAGCACTTAAGAGCCTTTTTCCCTTAGGTCGTAAAATACAACCGCCTTATACCCACCTTATAGTTTGTGTTAATTAAAATCAAGCTTCTCGAAAGTAATTATCTATTTTGTCTTTTTCTTTTGCTTTAGATTCGAATACAATAATTAAGTGATGAAATCCCAATTAAGGCTGCGTTTCACGCTTTTTGAGTACTTGTGAATTTATTGTGATACGTATAATATTTCACAAAAAACGAAAACCGATAATACGTATGATTAGAGTGTTAATCACACAAATACTTATTATGGATAATATCAAAACAAAAAATTTCAAACTTAACACAACACGCCTTCCCCGGCAGCGATGCCAAAATGATAGTTGAGTAAATACGTCTTTTAGGAAAAAGAGCGTAAATAGTGCAAGTATTAAACAAATGGTTTAGGAAAACCAAGTGCTTATGACCCTTGTTGTGAGTTCGTTCTCAAGGAGGCTTGGTGTGTGTGTTAAACTTGATATAATTTGAGATTAATATTAAGAAAGAAAAGGGAAAATGATGACGGTTACGATTATGATTAAACTACGACGAAAGCTAAAACGTAAAACGTAAAAACGTGACGAAATTTAAAAATTACTCTAAAAATTCCTAAAAAATCACAATAAATCCATAAAAATGCAATTAGAGTTTACCAATAATCAAAACTTTTTCAAACCTTTTATTTAACTATATATTAATTTTTTAATGCTTATTAAAGCCTTAAAAATCAATTTAATTAATAAAAAGCTCAAAATAAGATTTTTCAATTTGTAAACCTCTAAAATAACTTAATTAAACTAAAAAGTATTTTGAAAATTTTAAAACTAATTAAAACTATTTAAAATGATTAAAAATTAAAACTAAATATTAAAATAATATTAAAAATTCAAAATTTATAAAAATTTCTAAAAACTTGCAAACTAATTTATTTTAACTTAACAAAACCAGAAATGAAAGTGAAATGACCTAAATACCCCTACTGGGCCTCCAAATGGGCCAAAAGTTAAAATAGATTACTAAATGGGCTTTTTAAGGCCCAACAAGAAAAATGTTAACCAAATGAGCTCAAAACTTCGAGATAAGCTTATAATTCAATTTTTAACACAAAACTCTAAAGGCCCAAAAGCTGAATCAGTGCTTATCACAACTTAATAGAATTCAGCTTATTCTTAATGGGCTTTTTGGCCCATTAAGCCATATGCTAATGCCATAAGCTGAAAATTGACACACATCCTTCCTCTGAGATTATAAAGCTGTTTGTAAAAAGAATTTTTGAAAAAGCTCAAGAAATAAGCATGAAATAAGCCAAAGCTCTCTATAAAAAACGACAAAATAGTCGTTTTTTAGTTCTATACCACTTCAAGAGCTGATTTAAGTTGCAAAAGGTTTGTAATGACTTAATTAAGCTTAATCAACAAAAAGATTTCAAATAAGCACACTCAATAAGCTGGATAAATCAATAAGCTGTTTTGAAAAACAAAAGTCAATTCGTTTTCTAGTCAAACTTAAAAGTCAAAGACTACAAAGCTCCAGATCAAGTAAATGGGTCAAATAAGGAAGACTGGTTACAAAATCATAGTTGTTGCACAATAGAATAAGCCAAAATGGCTTATTAGTAAGCTGATGACCAAATTACACTATCAGTGGGAACTTTCAGTGGGAAGGAGTTCCCACTGCTTGCCTTTTTTGAATTACTTTTCTAGAGAGATTCACATGATGTTTTTAGACAATAAGGGCACCCCTACAACCAGTGGGTTGTAGGGAGACAAGAAAAAGAAAGAAATCACAATTTCACCCAGCCAACTGATACAGTTAATTCAAAAAGCATACATACATGATACAGACTTGGAAATAAGCAGATCTGATGAATAAAAGCTATGTTTAAGCTAGAATAAGCTGACCAAAGTCCACAAAATGCATACACAAGCAATACAAACTTAAACAAGCATAGTTAAACTGGTTTCATGCATTGGTTCAATGATTAGATCTAGTAACAAGCCTATGTGACTTAACTGGTGAACAATGAACACACAAAAATCCTTTTGCTGAACTGTTTGAGCAAAAACTAAATTTCAAACCCTCAAATCCACTCAACAGGTTGCATAAACTTTGTTTTAGCACTTGTTAGCCTTAGTTTATCATGCAAACTAGTTTTTCACAAAGTTTCAGTTCAAAAGGACCTAAAACAAGCTTGATTAGCCAAGATTCAGATTTAGTGATTCAAAGCACAAAGTAAGCAGATATAAGCATACAACCACTTTAATATCATATACAAACTCAAAACACCCCTACACAACTACTTAACTGCCATCAAAAACCTTATATCATGTAGTCCTAAACACCAGTTAAGAGCATATAACAAGATTTATCAAAGCAGATTGATTTTCAGTCCAAGAAAATGTTAAACATGCATAAATCTAACATGAACAAGATCCAAGAACAAGATTCAAGCATCAAACATCAGCATACAACATCATATACCAATATCACTTAGCGAAGATCCTAAAAAGGAGAAAAATGGTCAAACCTCAGGAATGTACATCCACACTCCCGAATTTTATAGCTTATGTGGTAGCTTAACAACCACAAGCTTCCAATACAACTCCCTGCTAAGATCAACAGAGTCAAGAACAAACAGTTATAAAAAAAATGAAAATGAAACAGATTTATCCAATCTTTGTACCCCACTCCTTGAATCTTCCCAAACCACAAGCTTCACCTCACCTTGATAAGTACCTTATCAGGGTGCTATGATCAACTTTTGATCCAAAAAGTTCAAGTGTTTGAACAAAACATGGAAAAATCACAGATTTTTGAAAACTTTTGAAACACTTTGCATAAACTTAAAACCCAACTTTGAAACCTCAAAATCACAAACTAGAACCAATAATTAACAAAAAATAAGTAAAGTGGTGCTTGGAATTTGTCAACAAACTTAAACTCTTATTCATTCCATGAACAAAGGCTTTACAAAGTTGTGACCAAAGAAAACAAAGAACAAAGCTAAATGTAAAACCCTAATGCCTTTATATAGGCTACAATGTGAACTAGGAAGTTGATAAAAACTAGAAGCCCTAAGTAATGAAGTTCCTAAATTGCCCCTTGAATTTTGAATATACTTGGTTTGAGTTTGTAGTTGGAGCTGAACATGTGACCCATTCTTATTGTGTAGTGATCATAGAGGTTCAAATATAAGCTTAGGATGTAAGCTGAGCTGTGGGGCGTTGATTCCCTGACAAAGCTTTTGTCTTCGTCCTCAAAAGATGCAGGGCAAGTATCATGTGACTAGAGGGATGAGGTGGCAGTTTGTTTATGGGTTGGGTTATGATTAATAAACCCTTAATCACAATTCTGGAGTAAATTAGGGCTTAATTCCAAACGATGAATAAAAACTCAAATGTGTTCTTCATGTGAATAGTGGGTGGTTTGATCTGATTAGGGATTTGAAAATGTGTTAGGCGCCAGATTAATACTAATTAAATAATTAGTTATTAAACAGGTGCGAGTGGGATTGTGAGGTGGTAGAATGATGGGTTTTTATTGGGTGAGAGGAGTAAGTGGGGCACGTGGCATGGTGGTATTAGCCTAGGTATCTTTGGATGTCTCACAGCTTTGGCCCTCCATTTCTTCTTTTTGTTTCAATTCAAGTTTGCAGCATATAAACTCAAATTCCTTTGTAATGGAAGTTTTGTTTTTTGCATTTTGGCCACAAAAACTTTCCAAAGGGTTATAAAGGACTTGTTTTGTATGTTGATGATATTTGAAGGACCAAACTTGACATGTCTTCATTCTTCAAGGTCTTCACTTGTATCTTTGACTTTGTGGAGGACTAAACATGACAAGTCTTCAATTTGGAGGGACCAATCTTGCTAGTTCTTCAAAGTTGAGGGTCCTTTTTGTAAATTTGACAAACTTTAGGGACCAAACTTGTAATTATGAATAAAGAAGGGTATAAAGTGTCGATTCTTCAATAATGAAGGACCCTTCTTGTTCAATCTTCAATTCTTCAAGGATTTTTCTTGGAAAATCAAAACTTGGGTCCGGTTCATTGTGGAGCTTCTTTTCCCGTGTTCGTTTTTGATTGATTCTTGTGATATTTTGTCATTTTCTCGATATTCGTACCTAAAATACACATTGAACAAACACAAGCATATATTTGGCACTTTTATGATATTTTAACCATTTTAAGCCCGTTTTGGACGATGAGACTATGTATAAAAGCAGTCTCATCAATATACGACATGAATCACGAACATTACGTATATTAATTAATTATTATAAGTATTACGTATTTAAACATGAATATTAATGCACGATAAGTATTTACGTAAAATACTTAAACTATGCAAGAAATAAAACATGAACATAAAATACGAGCACACTCGATAAATATGTAGTCACGAAAAATTAAACAAAGGTATATGTGTGTTGTGGGTGTGGCGTCCAAAAACAAGAGAATAAAGGGCTTGGCCCAATCCATTAACTATCCTAGTCTAAACCAAAAAGGTCTCTAGGGATTTCATAAAAAACAAAACACAGGAAACATAATAAAACCCTACAGTTTCTTCTCCTCCTTCTCTTTGGCCGCGACACACAACCAAACCACAAGAAGGATTCGTAGCTTTTTTATCTTTAATCATACGGTATTGTGTTCGTGTTTCAATCCTTTTTAATCACACGTAATTGGTATCCTGGAATCTTTATTCTTTTTAATTATTTATGTTATGAACTTAGATCTTTAAAAACAAATGGATAAAACATGAAATCATAAAAGATTTGACAAGATTAAGGGGTTCGGGTATGGTTTATGCAGATTGCACGCAAACCGAGACCCATGGGGGTCTCGGTGGTGGTTGTTTCTCACCAGCCACAACCCTATATAGGGGCGGTGGTGGTTTTTGGTTACAGTCGCAACCCCTACTGCCACAGTAGTGGGGTGCGCCGGCTTAACGGGGGCAAACCGAGACCTTATAGGTCTCGATAGGTACGCAGTGGGCAGAAGGGTGACGGACAGCAGCAGCAGCGGCAACCCTGTCTAGGCCAGGGTATGCATCGCAGCAGCAGTGACACCGACACCACTGTCAGTGGCTGCTTGGTGTTTGGCCGCAAGCCACAGTCGAATGGCTGTGGTGATGCGTGTTGAGTTCGAGGCTACACCGAGACCTCCATGGTCTCGGTGGAGGTCTTGAGGGGGCTCGGTTACAACCAAACACACCAAGGGGATGTTTGGCTAAACTTTTATGAAACATGTATTTAGTTTAATAATTAATTAGTTTAATTTAAAAACATGTGAAATTAAATTAATTAATTCCTATGACTTATGATATAATTTTATTTAAAAAAGCCATAATTTATGTATATACATTTTATTTAAATAAAACTTAGGGTAAAATAATTAATAACTTAATTATTCATGTATATTTAAATTAATTAAAACTTAGCTTAATTAATTACATCATTTTAAGGTAAAGTTTAATTATCTAATCATGCAATATTATTAATTAATAATAACTTATGATAACATGTAATATCATTATTAATTAATAATTATAAGTTAAGACTAAGTTTTAATCATTATTAAACTTTACAATATAATTAATCATGACATATTAAAAGCTTATTAAAACTATATGTTATATCATTTAAATATATAATAAGCATATTATTAAATATGGAAACATGTTAAATATGGAAATATACTAATTATGGTAACATGATAATTATGGGAACATACTAAATATGATAACATGCTATTTATGGGAACATACTAAGTATGGAAACTTTTTATTTTCGGAAACTTACTAAATATGGAAACTTTCTATTTTTGGAAACTTACTATTTAAGGAAACTTGCTATTTTTGGAAAGTTACTATATATAGAAACCTGCTATTTTTAGGAAGTTACTCATTATGTTATAACAAGTACTATAAAACTTAAAACATGAATTACACTAATCTAAAACACATGAAACATTAAGAATCACATGATTTAAACAAGAACAAGTATAATAAGAAATAACACGTCAAGTAAACTAAATAACTAGTATGTATAAGTAAAACAGACACTTATTCATGTCCCATTATTATGTAGCTATCGTGAAGTTGGAGTGATCTTCCGCGTTCGTTTTCGTCTTCATTTACTGGACATAAGGTACGGATATTCTGTCCTTTAGTAAGGACACTTCTTTCCTATATTAGGATTCTCCGTTTGTAGCATCTGTTTTCCCTAGTAGTTTACGTTTCTTAAACACTTCAGTATATGTTATGTTTATTTTAGATTGCCTGAGCTGTATACATGCATGCCAGTTTTACCTAGTTATGGGGGTTCCATAACCATAGCACTGGAGGCACCGGTGTTATGACTCTTCTACGGTGAGAGTGATTGCTCGTAGCGTCCATTTATAGTATTTGGCCTATGTTATTATTATCATGTGGGGCGAATGGGTGCATCCTAGGACAAGTTAGTCAGATTTTACGGTAACTGCGATGTGTGCCTTGCATCCGTTACAGGAGATGATCCCTCCACTCACATTACAATAATTAGAGGCAACCCCTCTAATTGCATGATGAGGTCACCCCTCTAAGTATTCATGCACGTTGATATAACATGACCTATATAGGCTGCGGGCATATTTAAAATACAGTTTTTCAAAATAAACTAAACATAAGTCTTTTCAGAAATATAAAACAAGTCTTATAAGCTTAAACCAGGTTTTCTAGGACATAAACTTATTCCGCTATTATTCTTTTCATTTCATTACTTGCTTATGTTTATGCTTTACCTTTCATTGTCATATATCCGCACATTGAGTGTATTGCTCAGCCGTATTTTTCTTTCCATGTCCCAATACGGCAGGTACTAAAGGCCAAAGCTAGGATTCAAGAGTACGTGCATGGAATAGAGGCGCCTAGTCTTCTTTATCTTTTAATGCATTTACATAATTTTGTTTTGCTGGACATTGTTTAGTCCTTTCCTTACATTCTAAACTTATGCATTTGTGTGTGGAGCTTATGTTGGAACCGATGTTTGTTTCCGGTTTCCTTTATGGTCATTTAATGTTTTAGACATTTACCTTGCATGCTTTGATGACACGCCATAATTACTACGTAACGGTCCATTTATCCAAATAGGGTGTTACATCCGACCCTGGTATATGCTTCATCAAAGGACTTAGTCCTTAAAATACCGGTTTTGCGATTGGGGCATTTGTCTATTCATGTAAGACCCCATTTCACCATGCACGGGCTTTGTCTTACATGTAAGACCCGAGCTTTGACCTTACCATGATAATCCCTAAATGATCACATTTATGGGGATTCGAGTCGAGCTCTTGACTCGGTTATAAAATATGAGGTGCCTCGCGGGGGAAATCCCATGATTATCCTTGTACATATTATCGCTTTCTAATAGTGTAATGCGGAGACTTGTGCTCTTCCAACCTTTGTTTCCTGATTGTTTGTAAAAATTGTGATTAATTAGGATCATCGTCGTCATTGAATCCCCACGTTTTCGTTTTATGGATCACTCGAGCTTCGATCGTTGCCTTTGAAGATTCCGATATCCGATGATACATCCTTTTACGTTCTAACAATTATCTTCTTAGCATAATTCATAAACGGCTATAGATTATTCATTTTACCCTTTCCAGCTCAAGATTAAGCATACGACTTTTCGTCTCTAGTATGGCGGTGTTTCACCCTTAGACTCGAAACATTGAGGACAATGTTTAGTTTTAGTATGGGGTGAATAGACACTTCACCTTGCTTACATCATCACGCAATCCAATATTCATCTTTTTGTTATCGTTTTGTTGCAAAATAAGGCTAAAAATGGCCAAATTTTAAAGTTTTCTCGTTTTTCATAAGTGTTTAAGACACGAATGTAGGTTTTCCGATGGTGAGAATAAGAGTAATTTTTTACTCGACCGTGTGTGTTTAGCACTTAACTTCGATTCCTTAACTATATTAGGCTAAGTCTCATTAAATTGAGGACGAGAAATGATAGCGTTAATTATAAGTTACTATGCTAAACGTAGAGTACTCGTATTCTTTTAAAAACTCATGTGTCCTAATTATTTGCTTTTTCTCCCATCGCTTTAATATTAAATTGTTAATAAATAGGTTTTTTACGGTTTAATCTCTATTGTTAGTTTCTAATTAATTCTAGTAGTTTCTATGTAATTAAATTGGGAAAACATTAAGGTTTTGCTAGCGTTACAGATTTGAAGTATTGGCACCCGAATAATCAAAGGCTTCCCCAATAATAAGTTTAAGTTCCTCTTCACCTAAATCAAGCAAAAATTTCAAGCTCACAAGGCCGAAAAATCTATGCGAAAATTGAAAGTGAATGTCTTAAAACCATGAAGCCTTAAAGATCAAAATCTACCTTGACGTGAGGATATACGTCAATTCATAATAAATACCTCATGGCGAGGTTAAATAAAAGACAAGGGCAAGACCAAAGTCATAATATACACTTCATGGCGAAGTTCAATAAAAGATGGCGGTAAACCAATGCAAATTGGTAATAAGTCTCATGTTCAAATCCGTTATAAGAACGTGTTTATCGATCCTTTTTGTTGACTTAATTTTTTAACATCGTTGTCTATTGGAAGAGATTATTAATTCGATCATTTTGATTACACCGTTAAATCTCTATTTTTGGGCCTAATCTCTATCATCGCATAAGTAAAAAATGTATCCTCGTGATCATTAAGACAAAAATAAAATATAAGGAATACACCTTAGGAATAAGGGAGTTTAAGTACGTGATTAGACCATATGGGTAGTGTTAGCATTACTAACTTATAATGACAATGATCTTGTTTCACGCTTAGCATGGAATTGGGTGAAAATCGAGGATGACGAACTTATCTCTATGAGGCATTCACGTGTTCTTATTCTTTGACCCTAAAAGTCATATTCTCGTGATGAAAACAATACATTATGTCTAAAACAGATGTAGTAGTTAACTTAAATTTACGTTTCAATAAATGTCATACAAAAATGAATTTTGGAGGTGTTATGATACTTAATTCTAGCATTACGTTAGGGCACGATAATGTTTTAGTGTGGGGAAGTGATGAGACTGCAATTATACATAGTCTCTTAGTCCAAATCGGGCTTAAAATGTACAAAAATGTCATAGAATACCATAAAATAGGCTTGTGTTTGTTCATTGCATATTTTAGGTACGGATGTCGTGAATTCAACAAAAGATCAAAAGAATCAAGCAAAAACGGACACGGGAAATGAATCCGCACAAAGAACCGGACCCGAGCAATGAATTTCCAAATAAGTCCTTGAAGTTTGAGATTTTTCAAGATTGGTACCTCAAGAATTGAAGACTTGTCATTTTATACCCTTGTAAAACTCTTAAGTTACATTGTGGTCTCTAAAATGTCAAGATTTTACATGAATAGCCCTTAAAGAATGCCAAAATTACATGAATAGTCCTTGTACATATTTGATCTCAAAGTCAAGGACCATTTCTTCAATTTACCTAAAGTTGATTGTGAAGGAAATGAAAAGAAAAAGCTGTTAAACTATGGTTGCCAAAAATCTAAAAACCAAGGGACCAAAACTGCTATACTTACAAACCCATATAACCCTCATACCCGGTTTAAACCCATCCTAAGCCCAATTCATACCAAGCCCAGTCCACTAACATTCCTTAACCCGACCCAAACCAAACCCCCACGTCACCCCACTCATTAATACATTTTTGAAAAACCTTTTTTACATAACCCCAGTAAACACTCTTAATAAACCTAATCCAATCAAACCCCCACCTGCTTATCACCCTCATCCCCATGAACCCTAAATCCTCAACCCCTAATCCCCCAACGTTAAACGCCCTAATTATCCATATCATTAATTCGTAACCCCTATTCACAACCCCACTCCCAAAGTCCACATTACTTACTCTAGTAGACCCCACACGTGTCCCCTGTCACCCTATTTTTGACAAACTTGGAATCCTTAGAGCATATCAACAGCTCATAAGCTTTTCGTGTTCCCAAAGACTTCAAAGAACAACCAAGATCATTCAAACAAGCTGGCAATTACAGGGCAACATTTCACCACTTATTCATTATTTGAATTCAATGGCAAAATTGGAATAGACTTGTTTAGGGTTTGATGTATTTTCCCTTCTTTCTAGATAGTTCTTTTTTCCATTATAAATACAACCCGACTTGTGGGTTGTATTCTTGTTCCAGATTTTTGTATGAATTTTCTAAATTAATAAAAAATTTAATTTCCACATTAAGCTGAGTTCCATTTAATGTTTTCTTAGTATAATATTTTTACTTTCCTGCAATTTAAATTGATTGTTTATCAAAAATTGTTTTGTGTTCAAGTTTTTTTGGTAAAAATCTATTTTTGAGATCCACATGTTATAAGCCAACTTCTTGATTATGCTGGCAATATAACCAACAAGTTTAGGTTATAAGGTGTGTTACTTTTCTGTTGGTGATTTATTTGGTGTACAAGAACATTGGTTTGCAAAGTTTTTTTTTCAGAATCCTGTTTTTCTTTTTCTGCCAATCCTTGAGACTATCAGCTTTTCAAAAAGCTTTGAGATTAAGCTTCCTGACAAACAGCTTTACCTCAAGCTCTTTGTGAGCTTTTTCCTTGCTTTTGTGTGTTTATGTTCAACAGGCACCTCTATTTCATTCATCTTGGCTCAGAAGGACTGTTGTAGTCCTTGCAGCCCTATGTTCGTTCCATTATTGCATTCAAACAACCCACAAGCCATTGTCTAAGCTCTTCACAACTGGTGGTATCCTTCTTGGTGGCTTAGCCTGACCAAGGTTAAGGCCAGGTTAGTTGAACTCCCTTGAATTTTAGCTTTAGTCATTGGTTTAAAACGAATCTGCTCATGGATGCTTGTTTGTGGTAGTTTAGTATTAAATCTGTGATTATTGTGTATTTTTTGCATGCTTAAGTCATAAATAGGTGATTTGTTAAGGTTTTATTTGCTTTAGTTTGATAAAAGTTTATACAGTATAGTATTAAGGGGTGTTTGGGTTTACTTTTTGCACACTGTGGGTGACACTTAGGTGTGGATTAAATAGCTTGAACATACTCTAATAGCCTAGGTTAAGTGTTAATGCATATTATTTCAATTAGTGTAGTTTGAAATCTAAGTTTGCATGTTTTAGAAAAAATCTGCATATAAACATACAATGGGTCTGATTGGACTTGTTTGTGTGTTTTTAGGCCATTAAATCTTGCTAGTAGTTAAAACTTGGGATTATCTAGGATTGTGTTTTAGTGTTTAAGTGTTAGGTATGCTTGATTTCAAGATTTTGTGGCTCATAGTTCACTTAATTGCCATATATATCAGCAAAATTAACTTTCTGCCTGCATTTTTTTCTATTTTTTCTGTCTGATCTAGGTTGATAGTGTGGTCAATTGTGTTTGTATGTTTGTTTTTTGTGCTATTACTAACTCCCCACAAGCCCATGCTTGTGGGGGTGCCACTTGTCCTATAAAACAGCAACAATCAAGCCTTTAAACAAGCTCAACAGCCCTCTGTTAACCAACTTTGCAAAATTTGCACTGTCAGTGGGAAGCCCAGTTCCCACTGACTTCACAATCTAGCAACTTCTAGTTGTATAAGCCCAAATAACATATTGTTTTTTTCTAATCTGGCTTATTTTCACTTTTTTTAGCCTTTTCATTTTCCGTAGTATCTTAAGTTAAAATAGAATTTTTCAGAAAAGGTTTTGTATTTTTCCCATTATTGTTTTATTTTTTATGATTATTTTAATTTAAAAACTGTTTTTAGCCATTTAAAAATAGATTTAATTAGATAAAAAACTTGGAAAAATACTTTTTAGTTTTATAATAATATAAGTTAGATTTACATTTAATAAAATCTTTATTTGGACTTTTATTAATTATTTTTAATTTTAGGATTTTAATTAGCATTTAAAATTAAATAAAATTTTAATAAAAAAGTTTTCAAAAGGTTTTGTTGAATTTTTATCCTTATTTATATTATTTAAGATTTAATTGCAATTTTTATTAATCTTTCAGTTTAAGTTTTTACTTTTGTCATGTTTTTACGTTTTACGTTTATTTACATCGTAGTTAATTCGTAGCGTACTCGTCTTTATTTCTCATCTCTTTTCACATTCAAAAACGAACTAATCCAAACATTGTATTTTTAATCTTGGCCAAACACATACACCTCCGTCGAGAACGAACTCTATTATTCGATTTTGTGTTTTTCCTAAAACATAGAATTAATACCTACCGCATTTACGCGTTTTTCCTAAAACGTGTAATTTTACGAATAATCAACATTCTAGCTTAGGTGTGGTTAAAGATCGTAAGCTTAAGTTTGAAGGTTTTTCCACCGGTGTAAAGGAGATTCATTTACTAGTGAAGTAGAACTCTCGAGTGGATACTCAAGGAGTGAAAGTAGGGGCAAGATAAATGCGATTTTGCTAGACCAAACCACTATAAATTATTGTGCATTGTGGTTTGTTTTTTTATTACTTCAAGTCTATTACTTTGCTAATTCACACTTCATATATATCCATTCACGATCCCGAAAAAGTTTCAAAGCAATTAAAACTAATCGGTAAAAACTATTCAACCCCCTTCTAGTTTTCTACAAAATCATACAGGGGTAAAATAGTTATTTTCACCCACAAACATCAAACGCTCAGAACTCTTAGACGACAAACCTTTTAGAAAAACCGATTCCATTATAAAAAAAATTAAATTTAGTCCTTTTTAAAATTGTATAAATCTTGTTGAATATTTCGAAACTTTTTCTTACATATACGAGTTTCTTGATGTTTTTGTCCTTTTCAATCTTATTTTTTACCGTTAAAATGTTGAATCATGAAAAAATTCAAACACGAAAATTATAGAGTTTGGTTCATCCTTTATCCATAAATTTAAGACATTCAAATTCAAGACGATATGAGTGAGATATGACACGTTAAAGTTGATGTACTTATCATATTTGTTGCATACAAGGTGTTTGATAAAATGTCTAGCTTATATTTTTATTGTTTAAATTGCGCTAAGTGCACTAATTTTTATACCAAAACGTATGATCATTTTATTGATGTAAGATTAAAATCATTATATTTTTTTTAATTGTGTAAAAAAATGTGCTCGTTGTGTTTTTAACTATACTTTTGACCAAAATTAAATTTGAATTCGAAAATTTGTAAAACATAAAATTTATAGATTTTAGGAGGTTTTGAATCACATAGATTGGATATTACATGAGTGAGATATCACACGTTACATATGGCATTTTAATCATATTGAATATACGAATATGGCTTGTTAACAACGTGAATCATGATGAATTGATGGACAACACTAACTGATGAACATGACTAACTAAGACTAATTGATGAACAAGAGAACATCAATCTATATGTTGTTCGTAAGTGTTCATCAGTTACCGTGTTCATCAATCCATCAATCGATGAATTGATTAAAAAGACTAACTGATGAACAACACAACATCAATCTACATGTTGGTCATAAGTATTCATCAATTAGTCTTGTTCATAAATTTATCTGATGAACATACAAAATTAATCTACATGTTGGTCATAAGTGTTCATTACATCATCAGTCTTGTTGATGACTTGATGAACAACAACACTAATTGATGAACAAGACTAACCGATGAACAAAAAAACATCAATCTACATTTTGTTCATCAGTTAGTCTTTTTCATTAGTTCATCAATCTTGTTAATGAACTTATGCACAACACTAATTGACGAACAAGAGTAACTGATGAACAAAACTAAATCAATGTACATGTTTCTTAGGGGAATGGTTCGACACAAATTTGTCTAATCTTACTAAAATCCTCAAATTCTTTCATCTTGCTGTAGGTTTAAAGAACAATATTCAAAAGAGTCATCTGATGGGGGTAGGAGTTCCCGAGGAGCTAGTTCGTGATGGTGCCTCCTCTATTAGTTTTGCGGTTTTAAATACGCCTTTTAAGAATTTAGGTGTTGAAGTTGGTGGCCTTATGACTAGACATTCTGCTTGGTTTAATGTTATGCAGAAAATTCAATCTTGTTTATCAAGATGGTAAGCAAATACTCTTTCAGTGGGTGGAAGACTCACACTTTTAAAGTCGGTTCTAGGCGTCATGCCTTTGTTCACGATGTCTATTTATAAGGTGCCGTTAGGTGTTCTACATGACCTTGAGAGGATTCGGAGTAAGTTCTTTATAGGTTCTAAGCAATCGGACAGGAAAATTTCTTGGGTCACATGGGATCAAGTTTTGGTTGCCGAAAAACGTGGGGTTTAAGGGTTTCTAGTTTCTATGCTTTAAACTATGATTTAATCCTTAAATGGGTGTGGCGATTCATATCTCAAGACGGCTCCTTATGGTCTCATGTCATTCGAGCCTTATATGGCACCTCGATTGAGAATCATGGTTATAGTTCTTCATCCTACTGGAGCTCCACACTTCGTGATATTCGTGTTCTTGACGGTAAAGGCTTTAAGTCCCTTTCTCACTGTAGCATTCGTGTGGGTGATGCTTCTTAGACTAAGTTTTGGTTAGACCCTTGGATTTCAGAAGTGGCTCTTCGTGATCGTTTTCCTTGTATGTTTGCTTTAGAATCTGTCAAGGAGGTCTTGGTTGCTGACAAGATAGGAGCTCCTTCGTTTTGTGCTTCGTTTCACGGGCAGATCCGAGATGGGACTGAGAGGCATCAATGGACATAATTTCTTTCTGTTCTTGATCCGATTATTTTGTCACATCCCACCATGGCGGAATATGGGGCGCGACGTATGGATATCATCACAACAACAGCGTGTCTATAGAGAGAACTATATGAATTAAAAATGTCATAAAAGGTGACACAAATGTCATGACAATATCTCGTCAATGCAGGAGTCTAGGTAAGTAGGTAACAGTCCTACCTCTTACCCAAGACAAACAAATAACACAAACAAATCAACATATAGGTTCATAGTATCACTTATTGAAACAAACAGAAAAAAATAAACTAAGAAGGAACAGTGATCTCCTTCTAAATGCATTCCTACGCGACTCCAATCCTAGCCACATATGTTCTCACGCTTAACCACTTTATCACCTGAAAGAGACACTAAAACACGTCAACATAATGTTGGTGAGAGTCATAGGTATAGACTCCAACCGAAAACAGATTAAAATAAGCTGTGAACCACTATAAACCACTAAACATATGGACAATGTGCTACAAATATGCATTAACAACTAACATTCAAGATCAATCATTCCAAACAAAATCCAAGGGTCCCAGCCTTACCAAACACCATGGTACCATAGGCGCCCATACACCTATGTACCAATCCCAAGGCCCCGCCTTGTCAACATCCCCTTGGTACCAAGTCAAACCACAATAACTGAGACGGTACGTGTCCCCCGATCCAAATCATAAACACAATCAAGAATCACAGAGCAATTAATCACATAAGTGTACACACAAGTCCATTACCAATCATAAACATTCACAGCATAAGTTATAAAACCAAACAGTGTCTCTTACATCCCATCTGGAAGTCAAAATCATTAAAAGACATGGGACTATGAAACTCACCTGATTGAGCTTCTCCAAAAGTCCGCGCACTAGCAAAAAGCTAACAAACAAAAGCACACAATCAAAACATGAACCAAACACTAAGATGGCTCATCAACCTATGATGGACATCTAACCTTCTCCCATATATATACCTTATTTATATGCTCTAAGCATCTCATTACACCCCTCTATAAAGCCCTTAACTTAGTTTACTTCATAACCCGTCCCGTTAACATTTTACCCAAAATATTCCCGGTTTTTAGGTCTCCAAACTATAAGCCAAACACCCATCTAAACATACCCATGATCTCTGTAAAGGAAACCCTATGCCCTTACATATGTTAGATAACTCCTCCCTTTTACCCCAACCTTAAAGCTACTGTTAAGGCCCCGATATATATATATATATATATGTATATATATATATATATATATATATATATATATATATATATATATATATATATATATATATATATATACTTCTGCCTATCCGTATTTTATCGATTTTGAACATACAAAAAGTTTGTTATGATTAGGGGGTCTTACCCTAACCCATTTGCTTAGCCACCCTTAAGGTCTCTTATTTCATATATAAACCAACTACCATGCTCATTAGAGGGCTCAAGTGTACTCCTAAGTACCCCGATCACCTTAAAACATTAAATTAAATCCGACTGATTTCAAAACTGTTTTGACCTCCGACTTTTGTAACCTGTTTTTGACCCACCTCCTGACCTCCAATTTAGTTCTCGTTTTTTGCATTTGAAAGCCACTTCAATTACCTATTCAGGGATGCTTGGATCGCAAAATAAGAGTTTGTATAACTCTAGATATGATCAAAATAAGTGACTCAAAAATTTGCCCAGTTTTTAAAAACGAATTTAAACATGATTAAACCCTAAGTAACATCACTAATAATCACCAATCATTATCCTAATCATGTTAATTTTTATAAAACCCCTAATTACATATCTATTAAGAACTCTAATCCATCATATAAATTTATTACATAAAACTTGAAGCCTTAATGCTATAAAACAAGAAAACTATAAGAATTAAATCAAGATTTTTACCTCAAATCTTCAAGAAAATTATTTTTGGTGAATCCCAAAATTAAGGCTTGTAAAAATTCGGCCAAAAGGGGAGAAAATTAATAAAAACTGATTTTTGTGATATAAACATGGTATTTATATGTTTTATTAAAAACGCTTTTCCAAATTGGGCTCAAGTTGGGTCTTTTGGCCCATTATCCTTTCTTTTTCTTTTCTAGTCGGTTTAAAACCCGATTCATATATATTTTTTTTACTTTTTTTTCTTTTTAAGACTTATTAATATATTATTAACAATACCTTAAGTTACCTTAATTTATTTCAGCTCCTAAATCCTCAAAACCGTAAAACTAGTCAATTTACGCGTATACCGTAAAAAAACGTAAAATATACAATTTTAAAAAAACTCTTGAATTTTGAAATAAACTTTTAAACTAAGTCCTAAATGACTTAAAACCATCCCGAAAAATACTCACATGACTAAACACCTTACCCGAGACCTCTAAATGCTAAACCCCAAATCGTAAAAAAATACGATTTACTATAATACTTATACGTATACGTAAACACCAAAATAACACCATTTCATTTCATAGTCACCAATTTGTGACCTCATGAACATGAAATAACCGTTCCTCAATTTACTTATGAGTACCATATACCCATAAACGATGTCCACACCAACTTCGTTCACGCAAAATAAGCATGTAAACACACTAATCATATAGTCACACATAAATTAACCTAAAAATAGGACCAAGTGACGAACCTCAAAACCACGGTTGTCACATCACTCCCTCCTAATAGAAATCTCGTCCCGAGATTTACTCCTTAGGATCGTCATTATCAAACAGCTGAGGATACTTGCTCCTCATAAATCCTTCCCGTTCCTACGTGAACTCTAGTCCACGTTCCAAGTTCCATCTTACCATAAATACGGTATATTGCCCTTTTTTCCAACGTCTTAGCTTCACGACCTAAAATCTCTACCGGCTCTTCGATGAAACGAAGACTCGCATCGATACTAATATCATCTAACCGTACTTGCAAGTCGGTTCTTGCTAAGCATTTCCTCAAGTTTGATACATGAAATACATCATGCACACTACTCAATTCCTCCGGTAATCTCAACCTATACGCCACTAGCCCAATCCTTTCAAGGATTTTAAATGGACCCACAAATCTAGGTGCTAACTTCCCTTTTCTTTCCAAACCGCATCACCCCTTTCCATGGTGAAACCTTTAGCATAACTTTATCTCAAATCTCAACGGATTACGCCTCTTGTCCGCATAGCTCTCTTTTCGGTTCTTTGCTATTTTCAACCATTACTTAGTCACTGCCACCACCTCCATAGTTTTCCGATCCACCTCTGGTCCAATACGTTGGCCGCTTCTAACTTCATCCCACTGTAACGGTGATCCACCTCATCTCCTATGAATTAACTCCAGCAGTTTCTACTACAATTCCTATCACTATACCTAACGGCTTCTATCCTCTACAGATTTTCCATCATTCGGAAGTTCTCCCAACCTTAAACACATCCAATGGTATATGCAGGATTGCATAACCAAAAGCTTCCCGTAATATTCACAAGAAACATGTCATAACCACCACCTCATCCTTGCTTTCCCATGCTCGGCACCAAGTAACTAACCATCCTTCATACTAACATGTGTTACACCTTTTCTCTAGGTGGACGTTCCATTGTTCGTGACTACTAACCTCTTGCTCTAACGGTTTCTCTTCAATATCGCCCCACTATCTTCACAACCTCTTGATCCCTCGAATCATTCTTCCTCCATACTACTTTTCGCTTGTCTCTCCACAATCTTAATTTCCATACCATCTTATATCCCGTCTTCAGCCTATAATTTAGGTGTTTCCTCCTGTATTCCTTACATCCTCATCAATGGGTAATATGCCCCTCTCACCGGTGACTCTCTCTTTGTAGGAGAATTCTTCCTAATATAATGTGTTCTCCAACTATCTCCAAATCTCACGCCAATGCTCTAGGCGTCTTTCTCAATTACCCCTATAGTATGCTCATACCAAACATTAGTCTATCAACGGTATACTACGCTTGCTTCCCATCGTTTCTTCCCTTGCCATAATCCTTCATAAGGCATTCCATACCTATTAGGTTAACTTTTACACAAAACCTCCTATTCCATCACATTGGTGCGCAATCCTTCCAACTTCTCAACTATGTGACTTCTCATTCCTCTTGAAATATGGGATGAATTAGTCCGTCTATCGACTATCACCCAACTCTCATCGTACATATTCCTCCACCGCATTATGTATCCCTTCCACCAAATTCGTCCTTACATTGCCCTTTCTAAGCCACTCCTATCTATGTAGGAAGTATAGTCTACATCCCTTTTCTGCATATGATTGTCCAAGCCACGCAACATAAATGTTGGTGCGTTCTCTGCTTTAGACAACTCAACTCGTGCAACCTACATCCTTCATCCAAACCACCCTAATACGTCATCCATAAAGTTCAAGTTCGTCTGAGCTTCACTTCATTCTTTTTATTCCATGTCTCATCAACCATGCTTGCCTTTCCCAGATGGTACTTAGCCTTGCAATTGTCTTTCATCACTTAACTCCACCCATCACCTTTGCCAAATGTTCAATCAAAATGATTGAATATGTGTTAGAGACATTCATGATCCGTATAGATCATTCTCTACGTCTAGTACCCCAAATGCCTCTAGCATTCTAGGCAGATATAACAGTCCAACTCCACTGACTAAGTCTTATCTAGTTCTTCCAAATCTTCAGTTCTTGCATCATATAAGCAATCGCCTTTCTTTGTCGTTCTCGTACACCTCCAAATCCTTGCTCTACGTATCGTCATGCTTCGTGAATTCATCCAGTCCTTCCGATAATGTCAAGACCGGATCATTATCCAATCACCTCTTCAGCCTCAAAACGCTTCCTCATCCCTCTTTACTTTGCCCCTTGCTGGTTCCATGATATACCATCGTCTCTAACTACTCATCCTGGTCAACTTAATCCTAAAACTCACACTTGAAAATCTCACGTATAATTCCCTTTCCTAACAACTCCAAAACCAACTCATAATTCGCCTCACTCTCCTTTTTAGACTTTGAGTAGATCAAGATGTCGTCGATACTCCCGATGACAACTCGTTTATATACGTTCATGCACACTCGGTTCATTGACTCCATGAAAACCGCTAGTGCTCTGGCGAAGCTAAATGCATAACTGTAACCCAAAGCATTCATACAACATCCTTAGCAGTTTTCAACTACGTCCTACTTGCACCCTCTCTTAGTGGCAATACGAATAAATTCCTACCTCGTTCTACTCACAAAATTCTACACGCATTCTACAAGACCAATACTTCCTCTTATCAAACTATTCAACCGCTTTCCACATCCAATCTACTACTAAGCAAGTCAAATTTTATCTTGCATTCCTTTCAATTTCTAACAACTCCTATTTTTAAATCATTCCATCAACAATTGCCTTGGAAAGGCACTAACTACAACTCCTCTCACTTCTCCTACTTGCTCTATTCATGGTTCTACCTTAAAGTAATAGGCGAACCTACTAAATCTCAGGAAATTTTCAGAAAACTTACATGCCTTACGAACAATCATAAATACCTTTGAGGTATTATATCCCCTTCCAACACTCTCTATGGCGCGTTACTTGTGCCAATATCCATACATTATAAAAATCTCTATTCATCTCCCTTGGCACTCCTAATAGACCTCATGACCACATTAGTTCATCTACGAACTTCTAACTCTTTCCTCCCCACTAAGGGCATTCGGACCATTCTCTCATGGTCACCTACTTAATCGTGTAGGCGCGACCAAGTCTTTCATATGACTACCTCAACGCTCCGAATCAATACGCAACCAAAACTACATCCTGAATCCACTAGATACGATCGACGAATCAAACCCACGGATAACTAACGACATTTCACGTGCACGAGTTAAAACAGACCAAAACCACAAAAACTCAAAAGGAAAACTCAAACAGGTACCAATTCAAATGACTCATGACAAAGAAAAATGATCCAAGAAACACTTAATGGCAACCAAAACATCTTACGCCCCGCGACATATTATTTAAACCGTGCACAAGATCGACTTTTCCAAAAGAATAATTTTTTTTCTTTACCTCCCCACATCTATGTGACTCAAACAATCTACAAACAACCCTCTTGACGAACTCAAAACTCAACTCAAAGACTAGGTATCCCGTGCATCCCAAATCATAAAAATAAACTGTAGAAACTAGAAGGGGGGTTGAATAGTTTCTCTTCGATTGGTGACCAAATTAAAATTGCTTTCAATTTGGTTTGTATCAAAACTATCTTTTACTTAAAGCTAAGTTGCATAATGATTAGGTTCAATTGAAATGCACTAGCAAGAATAATAAGCAAGTATAATGATAATGAAATAAGTAAAGAGCAAGGAAGGAGACAACCTAGTGGGAAGACACCAAGATTTATAGTGGTTCGACAACGAGGCTCTATCCTCGTTTCTACTCCACTCCTCGAGTACACCTACTCGAGATTTCCACTATATCCACAAGCTCCCTTCTCGGCGGAGAAAACCTTACATCGTTGCTTACATTATTTTCCGACACTAAGCTAAATGTCGAGACCTAATCTTTAGCTAGGACCAATCTACACGACGTTGCCTACTTCACAATTTAACGACACAAGGCTAGATGTCGGGTTCTAATCTTAAGGTAGAACCAATCTTCACGACGTTGCCTACTTCACCATTTTACGACACAAGGCTAGATGTCGAGTTCTAATCAAAAGCTAGAACCAATCTTCACGACTCTTCACTTTGAAGCTAAGTGAGAACTTCACACAACACAACTACTAATCACTTTAAAGTTTAGTGAGAACTCACAAGACACAACCACATCACTTTATAGTTTAGTGAGAACTCCTAATCAAATCTATTACAACTCAACTAGACTTATCCAAGTACACACATGTAGCTTGGATTTACACAACACAAATCCAAGCAAACACATATGCAATGGATGTACACAACAAATCCAAGTATTCACAAATTACTTGGATGAACACAACTAGTCCAAGTATTCATAAATACATTGGATTGACCTAAAACAAAAAGGTATCATGATGAATATGACTAGCTCATAAATTCATCTTTATCACTACACTAGTGAGTGAGTGATCTTCTCATTGGACATGGTAAAGGAGGGGATCAAGAGGATAATCATATGTAAACATCCTTAACAAATTAAGTGATCATTTACTAATGATTATGCTATAGAAAATAGAAAGAGGGCTGAGAAAAACGTCCAAGAGGCTTACTGGAAAATGAGATCTGACCCACTATTTAAAGGAGACAAAGTTACAACGGATCTATAACGGCTACTGTGCGCGGTACCTTATCTCACCCCGCGGTACCATATCGCTAAGGTACCGCGTAGGTACTTAAGGTACCGCCACTAGACTCCGCTCCCTTTTTTGTCTTTTAGTGGGGTGGGAATATCTGAGGTATTTAAACCCTTCAAAGGATATTCTAACAGCATTTGGAATATGCCATTTTCAAATTTTCATTTTCCATTTTAATAAAACATTTTCTAAAAAAGAAAGTTTATTAAAAAGTCTTTTGTCTTATTAGCAAAAGTGAGTTTTAAGGATAATCATTTTGATGATCACTAAGTGTGATTAAGAAAGGTTAGTGATATGATTATTACCTTGATGATAGTGTTAGTTAAATAATTCATTTTGTGTTTCTACACTAAATGTGTTGTATGGTTTGTTGTGATCAAAACTAAGAAAGATTAGTTAACACTAATAATGTTTTTAGGCATTACTTGCATTAACAATCTCCCCCTTTTTGATTACGACAAACGATAAACTCATTTACGTATAAACACAAACTATGGAATTATTAACTAGTTTATCACTATCATTTCTCCCCTTTTGTCGTAGCAAAAAGGTTAGCATAAGTCTTTGAAGTGCATCGAACTTTGCTAGTAGCTCCCCCTTGGTGGTTGCTCCCCCTTGCTCGGGGCACCAAGTTTGTGAGCTAAGGTGACATGCTACACAAAGGTTAGTAGAAAGGAAAGAAACACCAATGTATATATGATCACTACCTACTAAGTAACTTGAGAGGGAGAAAGAGAAGAAATCTCAAATTAGAAGCAAGTATTTTGCTAAGTATGTCCAAAGAGGTAATTGACAAAATCAAACTTCAATAAAATGAAGATGATAAGCTTGTCAATGGGTTAAAGCTTTAGAATTGATGGAATCACCCATCAGCAATTGTAAAAATTTAACCAAGATCAACTCAAAAATAGAACAAATTAGATAGCACACAAATAACACAAAAGTTAAAAAAAAATAATACAACAAAGAAGATAGTCATACACAAAGTATGAGTATCTAAAAGCAATAAATATGGAAAATAAACCACTAAGCATAAGCTAGTCTAATAGTGATATTTTCCAAGATTGCTAAAAATAAAATAAAACTAAAAAGACGACGATGCATCATTCGAAGTTTTATCCACCGGAACGAAAACTTGAATAGGAGGTCGAGTGAGGAGGAATTCAAGAAAATTTAACTTCTCATACACATGAGCAAGTTCAATTTGTTGAAATCGGCAACAATCACACGAGGATCCATGATGCAACACAAAATCGTTTGATGTGGGTATGGCATCAAACTTAGGGTTTGGTGGTGGTGGGGTAAAGGGTTTGGGAATGTTTTCACAATGCCTTGTGAGGTTTGGGAAGGTGGAAAGGTCATTGAGTTGGGGGTATTGAAGGATTGAGATGGTGGTGGAACATGTTCTTTTGCTCCGGTGATGGGGTTTATGGTGTAAGTCTCATTCCAATACTTGATTGGAGAGAAGGTAGGGTATTTGGGTGGTTTGGACGAAGATGGTTCATTCTTCTTAACCCAAACGGGTCGAACCGAGATTTTCGGTTTCTTTGAAAGCTTGGATGAGGAAGCTTCGGGTGAGTGGGGTTGTGACAAAGAAATGTCAAGGTTAGGAATGTAGGAGTTAGGCATTGTGAGAGTGTGAGAATGATATCTCAAGGTTATGTGAGAATGAATTCTCAAGGTTTGGAAGATGTGAGAATGAAATCTCAAGGTTGGGGTATAAGTAAAATGTAATCAAGGTAAGAATTTGAATACAAAATGTGTATTGTCAAGGAATGTTTAGTCAATTTGAGTAAACAAGGAATCTTGACTGGGAATAGGGTTTAAAGGTTTTGACCAAAAATTCGTCAAAAGTCACATTCTGGCCGCGGTACCTTATATGGGTCGGCGGTTCCATATCGCTAAGGAACCGCGGGTCCTTAAGGAACCGCGTCCAGTGGACTTTAAACAATGTTTTTCCTGGGTTTTGGGAAAAACTAAGACTTTTTCAAAAAATTGCAAATCTTGGATTTTTACCTCTATTAGAACCAAAATATGCTAGGGTTGCATAAAGCAACACATTCACAAAGAATGTCTTGACAAAGGGTGACAAAATAATTAGATATCATTTTGAACCAATTTTAGTCAAGTTTTAGGGGTTGTGATAGATTTAGGTTCAATTTTAATTTCAAATTAAAGTTGATTAGTGTGCACAAAAAGATAGAATCACACAAAGCTAAATCCATAAGTCAACAACATAAAACATTCATTAGTGAAACAAGTACAATGATAAATAAAACTAACTAATACATAGCTAGCTTATCATAAAATCTAGATAAATAGTTTTCTTTGGCTTGTTGTTGAAAACTCTTATTATGAAATGACTCCATCATTCATCTCCTAGGAGGAGGCATGGAGAACAAAGTAAGCAAGAAATCTTGCAAACCCCTATGTAGTCCATACACATCCATCCTTAGGTTTTGGATGAGGAAGTGGTTGTAGAGACAACATGGACATCTAGGACCATGAGTTTGTTGAAACCCAAAGTAAGGATCATCCAAGAGGAGGGAAAGAGGGACACCCAAAATTGGGATGTTTGAGTTGGGTGGAGGTGGAGGAGGCAAGTTCTCCAAGGGTGAAGTGGGTGAAAGTGGAGGCATGTTCCCCAAAGGGGAAATGGGTGAGTGTGGAGGTAAATCCTCCAAGGTTGGTGAAATGGGTGAGTTGTGAGGGGTAAATGGTGAAGTCACCAAAGTGTCATCAAAGTCATTCCCAAAAGGAATGCTTTGGATTGGTTGAGGTTGTGTGGTCACTTCCAAGGGTGCACTTGGAGTGAAGGGTGAAGAAAGCTCATTCATTCTAGAATTGAATGAAGAGGAGGTAGAACCAATGGAGTGGTTAGTACCATGGGTGGAGGAGGTTTTGCATGGTGCAAGAGGTGGGGAAGGTGATGAAGAAATGAGGATAGGAGCATTCTCATTCTTAGGTGTGAGGAAAGGTGAAGATTTAGGCTTAGCTACCTTAACCCTTATTTTGAGTGTTTTTCTTGGGGTGGAGGTCTTGGAAGTGTTTGAGGTTTTGGTACACACCATGGTTGATTAGGGTGGTTTAAGGTTTAGGGAAGTATGTTTGATGTGTGAAGAACATGGCAAACAAGGTGGGTTTAAATGGTTGAGGGGATGATCCAAACTAGTAATGGGTTAAAATCATTTTAGGTGAATAATGAATTTAGATACCCTAGTTTAGGAAATGTGCAGTTTATTACTGAAAATCATGCAAGGTTTACACAAAATTAAGAAAACAGTGTAAAGCAAAGATGCTGTCATGCACAGTGGCCGGCGGTTCCTTATCTAGGACCGGCGGTACCTTATCGATAAGGAACCGCGGGTCGATATGGAACCGCGACCAGAAGGTTTTCAAAAATTTCCCATTTCAGTTTTTGATAAACCCAGATTTTTCCCAAAGGTTTCACAAGCCAAAGTTAACTACAGATCATAATCTAATAAGCTAACTATCAAAAGGCATGCACAAAGCTGTGTAAAACACAATCATGAAGGCATAATTAACATTAAGGATCAAAGTAAATAATAATCCAAGCATAAGTTAATACATAACCAAATGAAGAGAAGAGAGTCAATAAAACATCCTAGATGAGTGTTGCAAGTCACTAAGAGCATAACATCTAATTCCTTGATTCACTTCTGAGGCGTTCTCGAAGAAGATGATTGAGATAAAATTGATAATCGGAATCAACTTCATGGGAGGACAAGATGGAGATTGAAGAGGACATGAAGTTAATGAAGTTTGAGGGAGGGTTACTAGAAGACTCTTCTTGAGAAGTATTTTCGACTTGACACGAGTTCACATTGATCTCGGGTGAAATGTTCCCTTGAATGGGAGACATGACACGATCAACGGAGTGATAGGGTGAAGATAGAAGAGACGGAAAGTCAATAAGGACTCTTCTAAGAAGACGAGAAAGAAGCATTCCATAGGGAAGACTTGACTTAGGCTCAATAATAACAAACCTAATTCTTCTAGCTATGAAAAATGCGAGATTGTAAGGAGCTGTGGTGGCAACACAATACAACATGTGTGCAAGACAAGCGGGTACTAAATCCCGATTCCCATCAAGACACATTGCATTTTCCCTAATGATTTCAGCCCAAGGAGACATGAAATCATTAATATCACTAGATAGTAATTCCCAAGGAGAGAGAGTTCGAACAACTCCTTGAAATTTACCATGAATAGGATGCTCACGAGGTTTGGAAATGGTATGAATGATGTCTGAAGGAGTTGGAAGCACGGTCACATAATGAGCATTAATAGGGGCCGATTCCAAAGAGTCTAAACTCCAAGCATCGGTGAATCGACATTGACCATTAGATGGCACTCCAAGAATATCACCAAATTCTTCAAGAGTGTAAATAATGATTTTCCCCATAATGGAAAATCGTATAGACAAACCATTATTGATGCTTATCAATGTGAATGAGCTAAAGAACTCCATAAGAAACGAAGGAAATATTGGCTCATCAATATCAAGAAGACAATCAAACCCAATAGATTTAAACATGAAGCGAATAAACTCATTTGCGAAATTGGAACAAACAATGCGTCCTTCATGGAAACAACAATGTTCGAGAGACTTAGACGAGTTTTTGTGAGAGTGAATCAAAAGAGGGTGAGAGGGCATGTATGCTCGTGTTCGTTCGTGATCTTTTTGATATCTTGAAGACATGACAAGTACCTAAACACGAAAATATCTATCCAATCACTCATATGAAAAATTAAAAAGGAAAACGAAAAATGAGAATGTGTTATATCAATTGCTTGACAAACATAGGATTGAATCCATATCATTTTCATGTTCACAATGTGTCTATTCCATCATTAACCAAGAACACATGATCTATGTTAGATCAACAATGGATTAGATCATTGGTTTTTCAAAACAAGGTTTTTAGGTAAGCATTAACAATGTCATTACCTACTTGTTCATGGGTTCATCTCAAATCCATAATTCAACCAAAATCATTTAGCCTAAATTCGGATTTGTTCTATAAGTGGGTTTTAGTGAAATCTTAATGAATATCAACCTAAGGAATCATAGTAAGATTACCATGTCAACCCACATTCCTATTAAGGTTTTAATTTAATTTCAATTTTAAAAATCCCCAATTATGAAAGGATGAACCCTAGAACAAAATAGATGAAATTGAAAGAAAATACTTACAATTAATTGATGTTAGATGAAGGATGAGTGAAACCCACAACTTGGAATCAATTAATTTGAGTGATTGAAGGTTTTGGAAGCTTCAACAATGGTGGAAAAGGTAAAACCCGTCGGCTGTGTGTTTTTGGGAGAGAGAGAGTTTGGTTTGAAAAAGAATAAAAAACACAAACTGGCGCTCTGACAAAAGTTTCTGCCCGCGGTACCTTATCGATAAGGAACCGCGGGTTTGAGCCGCGGAGATAAGGAACCGCCTACAGAGGCAGGTTTCTATCTCTGAAAAACGCCAAATTTTGAAAATCCAATTTTTCTAAAATACTTAAAATTAAATCATGAGCCTTTTAGAATATCATTGGATCATCACAACACTAAGCAATATGCCTTAACGAAGGATTACGAGTTAAATCAAGATCGAAAAGAACCGAAACGGACAAACGACTACTCGTAGCAAAACGACTAAGTGGAGAGAAGTCAAGAGAAGTGAATCAAGACTAGGATCAATGCTCAAGGGATTAATGACAATCTTCAAGTAGTTAAAACGAAGAGCTTGTGTCATATATAGTGGTTTAAGACGTGCCTTTCCGGCGAAACGATAAACGGCTTTGGTAATGAATAAGCACAAAGCAAGTATTCAAGTCTAAACTAAGATCACTTTCAATAATAGTCTTAGTCTAAACTAAAATATGAGCAAAGTATTAATTCACTTTCTCTCCCACAAAGGGCCTACTAACCGTATGGGTGCAAACCATGTAAATCATGCTTGATATTTTAAGCTTCTACTAACTCACTCTACATCACCATAGTGAGTCAAGTATCCAAGCAATGAAGGTTTGAGAGGATAAAAGAAAAGAAGCACAAACCACAAATAAATGTCAAGGCAAGGATGCCGAGAACAAGCACATAGTCAAGTAATGATCAAAAGAATGATCAAAGGGCGTGTGGAAGAACGAAAGCGTACCTTGGCCACAAAGAGCAATCCATGAAGGAACAAGTGCTAAGCCCAATCAATGACTATGATGAGTACTAAGTCTTCAAGGACTAGTATCATTCCCAATCATCTTGGTATCATCATTCAAAGATGTTAAAGATCAATGAAGATGATTCTTCTAAAAGTGCAAGTAACTCAATTCACAACCAATTAAGTGATTGATCTTTATGAGTACCTACACAAAGCAAGATGCAAACTAGTAGATACATTTCAAGGGTATATCTAAAATGCATAAAGGCTACTAATCTTAAGTGGGATGCAATGTTATCAATTAAAAGACCTATTTTTCAAAGAAAACATAGTTTTGACCAAAGAGAAACTTTAGTACAACTAGACCTTCTAATTTGAGGAGACAATGGATCTATCCAAGTTTTAAAGTACAATATACTTCAAAGATCTTGAGTGACCATCGCTCTGATACCAATTGTAGAAACTAGAAGGGGGGGTTGAATAGTTTCTCTTCGATTGGTGACCAAATTAAAATTGCTTTCAATTTGGTTTGTATCAAAACTATCTTTTACTTAAAGCTAAGTTGCATAATGATTAGGTTCAATTGAAATGCACTAGCAAGAATAATAAGCAAGTATAATGATAATGAAATAAGTAAAGAGCAAGGAAGGAGACAACCTAGTGGGAAGACACCAAGATTTATAGTGGTTTGACAACGAGGCTCTATCCTCGTTTCTACTCCACTCCTCAAGTACACCTACTCGAGATTTCCACTATATCCACAAGCTCCCTTCTCGGCGGAGAAAACCTTACATCGTTGCTTACATTATTTTCCAACACTAAGCTAAATGTCGAGACCTAATCTTTAGCTAGGACCAATCTACACGATGTTGCCTACTTCACAATTTAACGACACAAGGCTAGATGTCGGGTTCTAATCTTAAGGTAGAACCAATCTTCACGACGTTGCCTACTTCACCATTTTACGACACAAGGCTAGATGTCGAGTTCTAATCGAAAGCTAGAACCAATCTTCACGACTCTTCACTTTGAAGCTAAGTGAGAACTTCACACAACACAACTACTAATCACTTTAAAGTTTAGTGAGAACTCACAAGACACAACCACATCACTTTATAGTTTAGTGAGAACTCCTAATCAAATCTATTACAACTCAACTAGACTTATCCAAGTACACACATGTAGCTTGGATTTACACAACACAAATCCAAGCAAACACATATGCAATGGATGTACACAACAAATCCAAGTATTCACAAATTACTTGGATGAACACAACTAGTCCAAGTATTCATAAATACATTGGATTGACCTAAAACAAAAAGGTATCATGATGAATATGACTAGCTCATAAATTCATCTTTATCACTACACTAGTGAGTGAGTGATCTTCTCATTGGACATGGTAAAGGAGGGGATCAAGAGGATAATCATATGTAAACATCCTTAACAAATTAAGTGATCATTTACTAATGATTATGCTATAGAAAATAGAAAGAGGGCTGAGAAAAACGTCCAAGAGGCTTACTGGAAAATGAGATTTGACCCACTATTTAAAGGAGACAAAGTTACAACGGATCTATAACGGCTACTGTGCGTGGTACCTTATCTCACCCCGCGGTACCATATCGCTAAGGTACCGCGTAGGTACTTAAGGTACCGCCACTAGACTCCGCTCCCTTTTTTGTCTTTTAGTGGGGTGGGAATATCTGAGGTATTTAAACCCTTCAAAGGATATTCTAACAGCATTTGGAATATGCCATTTTCAAATTTTCATTTTCCATTTTAATAAAACATTTTCTAAAAAAGAAAGTTTATTAAAAAGTCTTTTGTCTTATTAGCAAAAGTGAGTTTTAAGGATAATCATTTTGATGATCACTAAGTGTGATTAAGAAAGGTTAGTGATATGATTATTACCTTGATGATAGTGTTAGTTAAATAATTCATTTTGTGTTTCTACACTAAATGTGTTGTATGGTTTGTTGTGATCAAAACTAAGAAGATTAGTTAACACTAATAATGTTTTTAGGCATTACTTGCATTAACATAAACTACTATTCAAAACTCAACCTTTAACCCGACACTTGTACAATAATTTCGACCAGGATACTGACCTCTCATGACTATACATTCTAAATATTTGAGAAGTACGTTTCGAGTACATAATTTTAGGCTTTTGAATCACCCAAAAAGCTTTAAAAACGAACAAGTTACGACCAAAACAATTTTATACTAGTTGTTTTAAAAACTAAAGAATAAACTTAGTGATTAATGCAATCCTTTTAAATGAAAGAAATAATTGTATGTGAAATTTTCATGAACTTTGTTTAGTCTTGCATAAATAATTATAAATGACGTATATTGATTAAGCTCACTTATATAAACTATTTAAGTAGAAAGAAATTTTATTTCGCTTTATTTTAAAGAAAGTCTTTTAGAATTTGAAATAAATAAGTGTTGATTAAAAAAAATCTTATGTTACATCTTGTTTCAAACACGACTCCAACACCTTACCCTTATTTTACCGAATACAACCAAATATCTAACTCTATAGTAGATTTCCAAGTCCCTTTTTTTCAATATATACCGACCAAAAGAAATGTAAGACTCAACACAAAAGATTTCATTATCCCAAAAGAAATCTCAATTTATTTCAATATACTTAACACCAAGGACACCATTTTAAAACGGACACGTGAAATAGGAAACTCGAAGAATACGCCACAACGGAGGTTGAATATCTAAAAAGAAGCGAGCTAGCCACCCTCCTAAGGATACAATCAATAATTATAGGGGATCATACATATATAGGCATATCGGGATACATATACTTAAATCCGTCTAACATCTACTATACAAGCATGTATTAACCCTCTTTCATGCAATCATACTTAGGAATCCATTGGAGTTATGGTACTTGTATAACTATGTTGGCCACCATACTTATACAATTACCATTTCCCCAATGCACTCCCTCCTATGATGACACTTATAAGAATTAATACAACACATAACACATATATCCATCTACTCACATAAGCTCATAACCACATAAACAATAAAGTCCAAAACTCCATCCATTAAAAAAATATAATCAAACTATTGGAATACATAAATCCATAGTCTAGCTAAAACAGCATAGACTAAATCCAAAACGAAAACATAATCAGTTATAAGTCATGTCGCCCATAAGAGTGGAAACAGCTTAAAATCCTTCATATCCACCTACTCCTAATAACTCGAACCACCACATGATTCTTAGGGACATGACTTAAACATCAAAATAAAAATACTATACCTCAGGTACATAAAATAACTCAACAAAAGACAGAAACTACCATGTACCAAATTATGTACTATAATGTACAATTTAAGCAAAATACAACAATGACTAGCGTGGATGATTATGGTTCAACCTTCACTAGTCACAACCCGAAAAGAAAATAACATGTGGCTAAGTATGAACTACTATGGTTCAACCCATACTAGTCAAAACTTAACAACATCGCAAGTAAAAACCAATAACATCCAGAAAACTTTAATTAATATAAAATGCACACATACTCCTATGACGCCTATATGCAGGGACCCTTAAGCTATAGACTAGGTTACTAGACTAGGCAACCTAATTCTCTATAACCATTGTCTCTGATACCATTCTGTCACACCCCACCATGGCGGAATATGGGGCGCGACGTATAGATATCATTACAACAACAGCGTGTCTATAGAGAGAACTATATGAATTAAAAATGTCATAAAAGGTGACACAAATGTTATGACAATATCTCATCAATGCAGGAGTCTAGGTAAGTAGGTAACAGTCCTACCTCTTACCCAAGACAAACAAATAACACAAACAAATCAACATATAGGTTCATAGTATCACTTATTGAAACAAACAGAAAAAAATAAACTAAGAAGGAACAGGGATCTCCTTCTAAATGCATTCCTACGCGACTCCAATCCTAGCAAAATATGTTCTCACGCTTAACCACTTTATCACCTGAAAGAGACACTAAAACACGTCAACATAATGTTGGTGAGAGTCATAGGTTTAGACTCCAACCAAAAACAGATTAAAATAAGCTGTGAACCACCATAAACCACTAAACATATGGACAATGTGCTACAAATATGCATTAACAACTAACATTCAAGATCAATCATTCCAAACAAAATCCAAGGCTCCCAGCCTTACCAAACACCATGGTACCATAGGCGCCCATACACCTATGTACCAATCCCAAGGCCCCGCCTTGTCATTATCCATTGGTGCCATAGATGCTCACACATCTATGTACCTCCCCAAGGCCCCGCCTTGTCAACATCCCCTTGGTACCAAGTCAAATCACAATAACTGAGACGGTACGTGTCCCCCGATCCAAATCATAAACACAATCAAGAATCACATAGCAATTAATTACATAAGTGTACACACAATTCCATTACCAATCATAAAACATTCACAGCATAAGTTATAAAACCAAACAGTGTCTCTTCCATCCCATCTGGAAGTCAAAATCATTAAAATACATGGGACTATGAAACTCACCTGATTGAGCTTCTCCAAAAGTCCGCGCACTAGCAAAAAGCTAACAAACAAAAGCACACAATCAAAACATGAACCAAACACTAAGATGGCTCATCAACCTATGATGGACATCTAACCTTCTCCCATATATATACCTCATTTATATGCTCTAAGCATCTCATTACAACCCTCTATAAAGCCCTTAACTTAGTTTATTTCATAACCCGTCACGTTAACATTTTACCCAAAACAGTCCCGGTTTTTAGGTCTCCAAACTATAAGCCAAACGCCCACCTAAACATACCCATGATCTCTGTAAAGGAAACCCTATGCCCTTACATATGTTAGCTAACCCCTCCCTTTTGCCCCAACCTTAAAGCTACTGTTAAGGCCCCGATATATATATATATATATATATATATATATATACTTCTGCCTATCCGTATTTTACCGATTTTGAACATACAAAACGTTTGTTATGATTAGGGGGTCTTACCCTAACCCATTTGCTTAGACACCCTTCAGGTCTCTTACTTAATATATAAACCAACTACCATGCTCATTATAGGGCTCAAGTGTACTCCTAAGTACCCCAATCACCTTAAAACATTAAATTAAACCCGACTGATTTCAAAACTGTTTTGACCTCCGACTGTTGTAACCTGTTTTTTACCCACCTCCCGACCTCCAATTTAGTTCTTGTTTCTTTAATTTGAAAGATACTTCAATTACCTATTCAGGTATTCTTGGATCGCAAAATAAAAGTTTGTAGAACTCTAGATATGATCAAAACAAGTGACTCAAAAATCTGCCCAGTTTTTAAAAACGAATTTAAACATGATTAAACCCTAATTAACATCACTAATAATCACCAATCATTATCCTAATCATGTTAATTGTTATAAAACCCCTAATTACAGATCTATTAAGAACTCTAATCCATCATATAAATTGATTACATAAAACTTGAAGCCTTAATGCTATAAAACAAGAAAACTATAAGAATTAAATCAAGATTTTTACCTCAAATCTTCAAGAAAATTATTTTTGATGAATCCCTAAATTAGGGCTTGTAAAAATTCGGCCAAAAGGGGAGAAAGTTAATGAAAAACTGATTTTTGTGATATAAACACGGTATTTATATGTTCTATTAAAAAGGTTTTTCCAAATTGGGCTCAAGTTGGGTCTTTTGGCCCATTATCCTTTTTTTTCTTTTCTAGTCGGTTTAAAACCGATTCATATATTTTTATTTTTTTTCTTTTTAAGACTTATTAATATATTATTAATAATACCTTAAGTTACCTTAATTTATTTCAGCTCCTAAAACCTCAAAACCGTAAAACTAATCAATTTGCGTGTATACCGTAAAAAAACGTAAAATATACAGTTTTAAAAAAACTCTTGAATTTTGAAATAAACTTTTAAACTAAGTCCTAAATGACTTAAAACCATCCCGAAAAATACTCCCATGACTAAACACCTTACCCGAGACCTCTAAATGCTAAACCCCAAATCGTAAAAAAATACGATTTACTATAATACTTATACGTATACGTAAACACCAAAATAACACCATTTCATTTCATAGTCACCAATTTGTGACCTCATGAACATGAAATAACCGTTCCTCGATTTACTTATGAGTACCATTGTAAAACCCGCATGCTTTTACCATGAATAGTGCCCTTAAGATCGTACGTCCTAGATTAAAACTTACCTTATTTAGTATTGATCACATTCATGTGCTAATAATCAAGCAAGTGCATACGTGTATGACATGACAAGTATCGATTACGTACGAACTCATGATAAACAGTTAATAAATATATCTTGTGAACATAATTAAATCATGATCACCATTTAAGATACGAACTATAATAATTACGTAAATACATATAATATAATTACGAGCGTTAAGATTACGATAAACCACATGATAAAATAACAGAAACGCTTCAGACACGAACACGTTTAACCACGAACGAACACGAAACATCGGGACACGAGAAAAGGTACGGGTACCCCATGTGGGGCCCCATACCCACGGCACAACAACCATAATGGGCTTAGCCCATGGACTTTTAACATGAAAGGGGGGGTTATGTAACTTTTCATTTCATTTTCACTTTTCTAGAAAATAAACATAAAAACCCTAAAAGAGTTTTCTCTCCTCCTCTTTGGCTTATTTTGTGCCGCCACCCATATCAACACCATAGGAGGGTGTTGATTGATTTTTGACATTAAAACAAGTGCTAGAAACCGTATTGGTTCATCCTCTTTCAAGCTACGTATTGGTATATCATTCTAACCCTTCTTTTTAATTCTTTTTAATCTTTGATTATTTTCATGAACATGTTATTATTTTCTTATTAAAACATGATATTTAAGCATTGATCTAACATGTTTTGGGGTTAATTAAAATCAAAGAATGATTTAAAAGGGTGTTTGTTTTAGCCGCCTAGCAAAACAAACCCGAGGGGGGTTTGGTTTGCTTATTGCCGCCACCACCAAGACCATTTTAGGTCTTGGTTGGTGCTTGTGGGACCCACGGCAGCAAGGAGGCACACGTGCCCCGAGTTTGGCTCGGGGTACGGTTTCGAGTTCATGCCCGATTCATGGTTCGTTGGTTAAATCATGATCTATGTTACATGTTAATTTTTATGAATCATGAACTTAGGATATAAATTAATTAATAGCATGAGATATTAATTAAATCATGACTTAGGTTATTCTAATTATTAATTTAGCATGATATTAATTTAACCTAAGTATTTTTATGTTATAAGTTATAATTAATTAATTATTTAAAACATGCCTATAATTAATTAATTTAGACATGACTTAGGTTATGTTATTAATACATAATAATACATATTTTAACCTAAGTATTTTATTCCATTTTAATTAATACATGTTATACCTTAATTAAAATGCTTAACCTATAGTTTAATTAAAATACATGAAATAATAATTAAACTATACACTATATCATATGACTTAAGAAATAAGCTTAGAAACACTTAGACTTATATGTTAGCTTATGTAACCAGCTTAATTCTAAATATGGAAACTTCTATTTATAGAAACTTAATTAAATAAGGCAACTAATCTAATTATGGAAACCTTCTATATATGGAAATCTATCTATTTCAGGCAGCTAATCTAATTATGGAAACCCTCTATATATGGAAATCTATCTATTTCAGGCAGCTAATCTAATTATGGAAACCTTCTATATATGGAAACTTATTTAATTAAGGCAGCTGATCTATTTTTGGAAACTTTCTATTTTTAGAAACTAATCTATTTTAAGCAGTAAATTCTATTTTAGGAAACTTTCTATTTTTGGAAACTTTCTATTTTTGGAAACTTTCTATTTTTGGAAACTTTCTATTTTTGGAAACTTTCTATTTTTGGAAACTTTCTATTTTTGGTAACTTTCTATTTTTGGAAACTTTCTATTTTTGGAAACTTTCTATTTTTGGAAACCTGCTATTTTTGGAAAGTTACTTATTATTACACAGTAAGTATAATAATACATGAAACACCAGTAATACTTAATCAGATTAATCAGAATACTAGATAAACACAGTTTAAGGCTTTAAACAGTGAACCATGACCTAAAACATACCAAATCAGCTAAAATGAGACACAAAACCCAGTACGTAATCAGTGAATCGATACTTATACACGTGTGTATTCATGTAGCGTTAGTGATCCAGAAGTAGGAGTCTTTCTTCCGTTCATTCACTGGACTTGAGGTACGGATTCCCGTCCTTTCAGTATGGACATTCTTTCCTTATTAGGATTTCCCCGTATGCAGCCAACTGTTTTCCCCAGTATTGTTTTATTGTTTTGAACTGCTTATGTTTAATTAGCATAATCTATAGCCATATACAAGCATGACCAGTTTCACCTAGTTATGGAGGTACCATAACCATAACATTGGAGGCACCAATGTTATGACTTCCCCACGGCGGAGTGATTGCTCGTGGCGTCCCTTTTCAGTTTTGGCCATATTATTATATCATGTGGGGCGTATGGGTGCATCCTAGTTACATGTTTTATTCAGTATATCATGGTGAATGTGGTGTGTGCCTTGCATCCTTCACAAGGAGTTGATCCCTCCTACCCAAACCAGTATATTAATTAGAGGCATCCCCTCTAATCAGCATGATGAGGTCACCCCTCCAAGTATTCATGCACGTGACCTTTTCATGACCTATATGGGCTATGGTACATTTATGTTAAAACAGTTTTCATAAGATGAACATAAGGCTTTTCAAACTATAAAACCAGTTTTCTCAATACTTAACCAGTCTACTCAGAACTTAGTCTTCCGCTGTTATATGTTACATGCTTATCCTATTTCATGCTATATTTTATATCCGTGCACTGAGCGTTTTGCTCAGCCGTTACTTTCCTTTCCATGTCCCAAAACGGCAGGTACCCAAGACTCGAGCATTTGGAGGACATGCATAGGATGGAAGCTGCCATAGACTTCTTCTCCTGTTTCCTTCATATATTTATGCTTGTTTAGTCTTTCATTCAGTTCATTTACTTTCTTATGTTTTGGGCTTATGTTTGGGAACCGATGTTTGATTCCGGTTTTCCCTATGGTCATGTATGTTTTACTACATATTACCTTGCATGCTTTGATGACACGCCATAATTACGCGTGACATTCCATTTATCAAAATGGGGTGTTACAATTATGGTATCAGAGCCCAAGGCTTCGACCTGTAGGCTCTAAAACTCGACCTGTGACTAGTGGGTAGTCACCAGGAGCTTCCTAAGCCAACGATTGTTATTCCACGTATTGATGTTTCAGCGCGTTGTTGTTTTAACCATTATGTTTTCAGCACCTTTTTGTTTTAGCCATGACGTTTTCAGCACCTTGTTGTTTTCACCATGATCTTTTCACCGGTATCGTCTTACTAATATGGAATGAACAACCGTCATCCATACTTAGTTATGTGTCATTGTCTATGCATGATGTTCCTCGTGAACTGTGACGATGTGGACTGACCCCAGTAGTTCATAATTTTCACATAAAAATTTTTCTGTTAAGTTTTGACAATGACTTTTAATTATTATGTTCCATGCATTCATGCATTTATATCATATGTCATCTGTTGCAGGAATTTTGACTAAGTAATGGTTGGTACAGGACTGGCCCTTTTTAGTCGCATGTGCTTTTATCGAAACTTTTAACTTTGGGACCGACCCATAGGCGTCCCCTCGCCATGTCTTTTGTTTGGAACCGACCCATAGGCGTTCCCTCGCACATATAAAGGTTTTATAAACTACATTACGCATTCATGCACTGTTTTTCTTGCATAAAATTTTTTTTTTTTCTCATGATTTAAATTGGCATAAAATTTTCTTCATGTCCCATCATAAGTTATTATGTTTTTATGTCAAGTATGCCTTCATACTGTCATGGTTAACTTCAGTTTCATGATGATTATGTTATACACTTCTTCGTAATAGATGGTTTCATGTTTCCTCATGATAATTTCGTCTTCATGTTGATTATGTTTCACGCCTCTTTTGTTATTTACGTTGTCCTGCAAGACATTGTTAGATTTCTTAAATCATGCTTTCATGATAGTCATGGTTGGTTTTCATTGATCATGCTGTCAGGCAAATCATCGTTGAATTTTGTGTAACCACACTTTAGCGTTTCTCTATGCAACCAGAATGATGTCTATGCTAATACTGCCAGGTTATCATGATGGTTTTCCTAACCGTTTAACCGGTTTACTTTCCTTAAATCATGACAAATGATCGAGCCCATACCGATCATTTCATGTGCATTCCATGTGTACTCCACGTACCGTATTTCATGTGTATTACATGTACCTTAATCCATGTGTATTCCACTTGCAATACTTCACGAGTATTCGCTAGTCGATTCTAAATCATCTCAGGCGTATGTTCACTTGCTGATATTCTACAAGGTTGTCGATGCCGCTCATAGCTTGGAGATGTTACTGAAGGTTGATGCTGCTGATTTTGAGAGACGCTACGAGATGCTGATGCTGATGCTGATGCTGTTCACAACCTGTAGATCCTAAAAGACGAAGACAAAGGCGTCGGAGCAAAGCATTTGGACGAGAAGATGCTTCACCATCAGACAATTCCCATCAATCATTGTCCCAAATTCATAGTTACATGTCACACGTCGTTCGGCTGTCATTTCAGCCATATGAGTGCAAACCAGTACCAGCCGGCCACTCAGCTAAATAGTTACATGAGTCACGGTCATGAGAATGACCGTCATGGAACCGACAGACAAGATGATAGTAACCACTACTATGACAGCAACTATCCTAGGAATCGAAACCGAGGCTCCAGCCACGGACGTGATCAGACATACAAATGATCAGTAGTCCAACCGATCCGCCAATTCTGGCATATTAACCTAATATTTGTAGTTCTAATTGTTTCACATCTCGAGACACATGTCAAGACATCAGTCAAGACGTCTCACGTATACTTTCTGAGGACACATGTCAAGATACCAGTCAAGGCATATGTCACGCTCACATTTCTCAAGACACGAGTCAAGACACATGACTCACGTCTAATCATGGAACATTTCTAAGAAATTCAGGGTACCCTCCAAGGGTATATCTATGTTGTTGTGCCAGGTATTAATCAGGCCACAAGAATTTCAATACCATTATCGGCGCATCAGTGAGAACTGTCACGTTGCCGATGTCACTTTCATTTCTTTCACCATAGTTCATATATTCATAACCAGGAAGGACGCCTTTCGTATTCCCAAGCATACGAAGGTTTTCCTTCAGCTTAATGATAAGATCCAAGCTGTTAACGCATTTCCTCGGACAGACACGAGACGAATTTTATCCTAATTAGGTAATATGAACACCACACCATGCTATGATTCATAATCATGTACAGTAATGTTCAGGCTCCTGAATACATTCAGCTTGATTTTCCATCAGGAAAATCTGTACAAATTATCTATGCTTTCCAAGCACGTGCCGTGTTAGCAATAATTGCTAAAATTTTCTAGCTGGCAGTAACACACGACTACTAAGGTCCTTTTACGCATAGCCAGTTGATTATTCCAAAGTCTTCCTATACATTCCAGGAGAACCTACAAGGAGAAGGATGGTACCCTGAGATTATGTGTCGACTACCGTCGACTTAAACAAATCACCATTCATGACCGTTATTCTCCTCCACATATTGACAACATGTCCAATCAACCGTATGGTGTTAATCACTTTTCCAAGATCGAACTCACGATTATGCTGCCAACAGTGACGAGTGAAAAAGCAGGACATGTCCATGACTGCTATTCGTACACGACTCGGTCATGCTAGATTTATGATTTTGAATTAGTCTCATCAATTCTCCAACCGTATTATGGACTTAATAAATTGAGTTTCCATGAACTCCTAAACAAATTCATCAGCGTTTTCATTGAGGATAACCCGATTTCCTCTAAGCCTAGAGAAGAACAGGAAGACCATATCTGCACTATGTTGCAAATTCTATGACAAGAGAAATTCTACCCTGGAATTTTCTTTCCAATATCAATTCTGTTTGATTACAGTGACACACTGAACCACATGGGTTTCTACGGTTAATCTTACCATGACTCAGCTTATGCGTAAAGGAGAGAACCCTACACTGCATTAGGTGTTCTAGAAAATCCTACGCTGGGAAAAGTCTAGAGTCAGAGACTCAGAGTTTCGCAAACTCCTATGTATCAAGTTCTACGAACAGGATACAGCTACGTCCATATCTATGTACCTGACATACCAACAGGTTAAGATAGGACACCAACAAACTGGGATGTTTCATCATCTGAAATTGTGAATCGAAAAGGGACAAGATCTCCATGGATTTTAGTTACCAGATTTCAGCAAACTCAGAAGAAGCATGATGCTATCTGGGTTATTGTCAACAGTTTGATCAAGTCTGCAGAATCCATACATCCGTACGGATTTCAGAACCAACAGATTTAACGAACATGTTCCACCCAAGGCTTATCCGATCACTTGGCAATCCCTCAGCTATCGGGTCAGACAAAGATTCGTAATTGTACTCCTAACTTACTTCACGTCTTCATTCTAATTCCACGACTTGCTTTCGCGCTCAAGTTCATGACACTATTCACGTTCATGATCGTATTTTGGCTTACGATTTTACGTTCATTCTTTTCTCATTCTGGGAAGTTTGCAAGAACTTGAGAGACCAGACCCAAGTTTAGTATAACTCTCCATCATCAGATAGACGTTTCACGTCATATTCCACGTCTCACCTTGTAGCGTTTGGCGTTACCACCATTATATTCTATGATCACGATATGTCTCACATGTCATGTTCATTCCACGTTCCTCATATCACGATCAAGATATGTTACACGTATCATGGATCACGATATGTTTACTCATACTACACTCGCCATATCTCCACGTAGCACGTTCAAAATTTTTCACGTATCACGTTCAAAATTTTTCACGTACTACGTTTCTTTATGTCTCGCGCATCGTTTCTAATTATCAGTTCAGTCAGATTGTCTCGCATCGTAACGTTTCAGTTACCCTTGCAAGTTAACTCTTTTTTTTTTTTTCTTTCCTCAATCGAATTTAGGGGATCTACCTTCCGTTGATAACCAAGAATTTCTTCGTATTCCAAGTCAAGGTCAGGAGGACCAAGATTTATCATTTGTGTCAAGATTTTCTGAAGGAACCGTTCGAAGAGGGAGGCCACTTGGAAACGGACAAGTTCATCCGGACTTCTTATCCATTTTTCTCTTATCGATTAGATATGTCCTTTCAGTCACGTCACGTTCCATGTCTTTTCAAGACATGTCACGTTCCACGTTCCCTTCTACCATGTCACCTTCATTTCCGTTATTTTGCATACCTTTCCAGTTTGATTCGGGTATGTTTCGCTTTCAGTTACTTTATCTATAATTCGGGGATGAATTATTCTTTTTAGGGGGGAAGAATTGTAAAACCCGCATGCTTTTACCATGAATAGTGCCCTTAAGATCGTACGTCCTAGATTAAAACTTACCTTATTTAGTATTGATCACATTCATGTGCTAATAATCAAGCAAGTGCATACGTGTATGACATGACAAGTATCGATTACGTACGAACTCATGATAAACAGTTAATAAATATATCTTGTGAACATAATTAAATCATGATCACCATTTAAGATACGAACTATAATAATTACGTAAATACATATAATATAATTACGAGCGTTAAGATTACGATAAACTACATGATAAAATAACAGAAACGCTTCAGACACGAACACGTTTAACCACGAACGAACACGAAACATCGGGACACGAGAAAAGGTACGGGTACCCCATGTGGGGCCCCATACCCACGGCACAACAACCATAATGGGCTTAGCCCATGGACTTTTAACATGAAAGGCGGGGTTATGTAACTTTTCATTTCATTTTCACTTTTCTAGAAAATAAACATAAAAACCCTAAAAGAGTTTTCTCTCCTCCTCTTTGGCTTCTTTTGTGCCGCCACCCATATCAACACCATAGGAGGGTGTTGATTGATTTTTGACATTAAAACAAGTGCTAGAAACCGTATTGGTTCATCCCCTTTCAAGCTACGTATTGGTATATCATTCTAAACCCTTCTTTTTAATTCTTTTTAATCTTTGATTATTTTCATGAACATGTTATTATTTTCTTATTAAAACATGATATTTAAGCATTGATCTAACATGTTTTGGGGTTAATTAAAATCAAAGAATGATTTAAAAGGGTGTTTGTTTTAGCCGCCTAGCAAAACAAACCCGAGGGGGGTTTGGTTTGCTTATTGCCGCCACCACCAAGACCATTTTAGGTCTTGGTTGGTGCTTGTGGGACCCACGGCAGCAAGGAGGCACACGTGCCCCGAGTTTGGCTCAGGGTACGGTTTCGAGTTCATGCCCGATTCATGGTTCGTTGGTTAAATCATGATCTATGTTACATGTTAATTTTTATGAATCATGAACTTAGGATATAAATTAATTAATAGCATGAGATATTAATTAAATCATGACTTAGGTTATTCTAATTATTAATTTAGCATGATATTAATTTAACCTAAGTATTTTTATGTTATAAGTTATAATTAATTAATTATTTAAAACATGCCTATAATTAATTAATTTAGACATGACTTAGGTTATGTTATTAATACATAATAATACACATTTTAACCTAAGTATTTTATTCCATTTTAATTAATACATGTTATACCTTAATTAAAATGCTTAACCTATAGTTTAATTAAAATACATGAAATAATAATTAAACTATACACTATATCATATGACTTAAGAAATAAGCTTAGAAACACTTAGACTTATATGTTAGCTTATGTAACCAGCTTAATTCTAAATATGGAAACTTCTATTTATAGAAACTTAATTAAATAAGGCAACTAATCTAATTATGGAAACCTTCTATATATGGAAATCTATCTATTTCAGGCAGCTAATCTAATTATGGAAACCCTCTATATATGGAAATCTATCTATTTCAGGCAGCTAATCTAATTATGGAAACCTTCTATATATGGAAACTTATTTAATTAAGGCAGCTGATCTATTTTTGGAAACTTTCTATTTTTAGAAACTAATCTATTTTAAGCAGTAAATTCTATTTTAGGAAACTTTCTATTTTTGGAAACTTTCTATTTTTGGAAACTTTCTATTTTGGAAACTTTCTATTTTTGGAAACTTTCTATTTTTGGAAACTTTCTATTTTTGGTAACTTTCTATTTTTGGAAACTTTCTATTTTTGGAAACTTTCTATTTTTGGAAACCTGCTATTTTTGGAAAGTTACTTATTATTACACAGTAAGTATAATAATACATGAAACACCAGTAATACTTAATCAGATTAATCAGAATACTAGATAAACACAGTTTAAGGCTTTAAACAGTGAACCATGACCTAAAACATACCAAATCAGCTAAAATGAGACACAAAACCCAGTACGTAATCAGTGAATCGATACTTATACACGTGTGTATTCATGTAGCGTTAGTGATCCAGAAGTAGGAGTCTTTCTTCCGTTCATTCACTGGACTTGAGGTACGGATTCCCGTCCTTTCAGTATGGACATTCTTTCCTTATTAGGATGCAGCCAACTGTTTTCCCCAGTATTGTTTTATTGTTTTGAACTGCTTATGTTTAATTAGCATAATCTATAGCCATATACAAGCATGACCAGTTTCACCTAGTTATGGAGGTACCATAACCATAACATTGGAGGCACCAATGTTATGACTTCCCCACGGCGAAGTGATTGCTCGTGGCGTCCCTTTTCAGTTTTGGCCATATTATTATATCATGTGGGGCGTATGGGTGCATCCTAGTTACATGTTTTATTCAGTATATCATGGTGAATGTGGTGTGTGCCTTGCATCCTTCACAAGGAGTTGATCCCTCCTACCCAAACCAGTATATTAATTAGAGGCATCTCCTCTAATCAGCATGATGAGGTCACCCCTCCAAGTATTCATGCACGTGACCTTTTCATGACCTATATGGGCTATGGTACATTTATGTTAAAACAGTTTTCATAAGATGAACATAAGGTTTTTCAAACTATAAAACCAGTTTTCTCAATACTTAACCAGTCTACTCAGAACTTAGTCTTCCGCTGTTATATGTTACATGCTTATCCTATTTCATGCTATATTGTATATCCGTGCACTGAGCGTTTTGCTCAGCCGTTACTTTCCTTTCCATGTCCCAAAACGGCAGGTACCCAAGACTCGAGCATTTGGAGGACATGCATAGGATGGAAGCTGTCATAGACTTCTTCTCCTGTTTCCTTCATATATTTATGCTTGTTTAGTCTTTCATTCAGTTCATTTACTTTCTTATGTTTTGGGCTTATGTTTGGGAACCGATGTTTGATTCCGGTTTTCCCTATGGTCATGTATGTTTTACTACATATTACCTTGCATGCTTTGATGACACGCCATAATTACGCGTGACATTCCATTTATCAAAATGGGGTGTTACAACCATATACCCATAAACGATGTCCACGCCAACTTCGTTCACGCAAAATAAACATGTAAACACACTAATCATATAGTCACACATAAATTAACCTAAAAATAGGACCAAGTGACGAACCTCAAAACCACGGTTGTCACATATTTCATCGCCCTCTTCCGACAGATGGGTGTGTGATCTTAATGGAGAGGGTATGTTTCGCGTTAAAGACATTCGTTCGATTCTTGACGATATTTACCTTCCAGCTTTGAATGAAGAGACGCGATGGGTGAAATGTGTTCCTGTTAAAGTGAATGTGTTTGCCTGGCGGGCTCGCCTTGATCGGCTCCCTACTCGTCTTAATCTTAGCAAAAGAGGTATTTCTTCGAATTCTACTGTTTGTCTGGTTTTTGATTCGTCTCCTGAAGACGTTCATCATTTATTCTTTGGTTGCACGTTGGTTAAAGATATTTCGATTATGATATGTCGTTGGTGGAATCTCCCTTGGACCGAGATAGCTACTTTTTCGGAATGGGATGCTTGGTTTCTCTCAATTCGGCTTTTGTCCCAGCTTAAATCCTTATTGGAGGATATTTTTCTCACAACATGGTGGTTAATTAGGTCTTTTCGAAATAGGCTCTTACTCGATGATTCTCCTCCGAGGCGGTCCAGGATTTTCGACGACATTGTTTGATGTTCTAAGCGTTGTTCTAGATTAATTAGTAAGGAGTTTTGGTTTAAGAATCCTTATTTAATTTTGTTGTTATGTTTCTAGTAGGGGTGGAAACGAGCCGAGCCGAGCTCGAGCTCGCCAGGACTCGAGCTCGGCTCGTTTAAGTTTTACAAAGCTCGAGCTCGAGCTCGGCTCGTTTTGAGCCTTATTATTTAGGCTCAGGCTCGGCTCGTGGTATGGTAGACAAGCTCGGGCTCGGCTCGAGCTCGGCTCGTTTATATGATTTTGCAATGTAAACATAAAATTTAGCTCGAGCTCAGCTCGTAATATACCTAAATTAGGCTCGTTAATAAGCTTGCCATTAGGCTCGTTAAGAAGTTCGTATATAAAACATTAGGCTCGTTTAGGCTCGCGAGCCCAAACGAGCTTTGTACGTAAAGCTCGGGCTCGAGCTCGTTTAATAAACGAGCTGCAACTTAGGCTCGAGCTCGGGCTCGAGCTCGTTTAGGCTCGGCTCGATTGAGATTTTTACCGATCCGATCCCGAGCTTTTCACGAGCAGCTCGGCTCGTTTCCACCCCTAGTTTCTAGCGCCTTGCTAGTTTTTTAAATAAAAGTTGTCGTTAAAAAAATAGAAAAATATTGTTAATCAATAATAAGTGATGTTCATCAATATAAAAGAGTTGTTTATCAATAAAAAAAGTCGTGTTCATCGGTTATTTTTGTTCATGAGTTATTTTTGTTCATCAGTTTAATCAATGTTCATCATTGTTCATTATAATGTATGTTGTTAGTAAACCATGATGTTCATCGCCAAATATGACTAACAAGTCATTTGTAACGTGTGATATGTCACTCATATGATGGACTAATTTGTGTGATTCAAAAATCTAAGTAAGAACCGACTTAAAATCTATAACTTTTATTTATTTACAAATTTTATTGTTCATATTTAATTTTGGTGAAAGTATACTTAAAAACGCAACGAGCATATTTTTGTACAAAATTAAAAACTAAAAAGAATATAATTTTTTGAATCTTATATCAATAAATTAATTAGTACTGTGTTTTGGTATAAAAAATTGTGCGTTTTACACAATTTAAACACTAAAAATTTAAACCAGATATTTTATCAAACACTTTTTTGTGCAACAAATATAATAAAACGTCAATTTTAACGTTTCGTATCTCACTCATATTATCTCGAATTTGAATGATTCAAATTTAAGGTAAAGAGTTAACCAAACTCTATAATTTTTATGTTTAAAATTTTTCATGATTCGACATTTTTGAAGGTAAAAAATAAGGTCGAAAATGCCAAAAACATCAAAAATTTGTATACGTAAAAAAAATGTTTCAAAATTTTCAACAAGATTTATACCATTTTTAAAGGGAATTAAATTTTAGAAATTATGGTGAAATAGTTTTTTCGTGAAATTTTATAATTTGAAAATTATAACAATTTGAAGTTTGAAGGTGAAATATAAAACGAAGAAAAAGATCAAATTACCCTGGTCAAATGGCAGTTAACTTGTTTTAATCATGATTGTTGGATAGGATTATTTTGTGATCTAACAGACGACGAGACTTTTTACAATTTGAAGTTCGAAGATGAAATATAATACAATCCAAAGTACAAGAGAGGCGTGCAAATTGACATGGCGCGCAACACGGATCTGCGCCGTATAGTCGTTATCCGTAACACATATTCGAATAGTCATTTTCCGCAACTCTATTAAGCATATGTTTATTCTGAAAATTTTCTTCCAGAAAATAACACTACTCGATCGATTAAAAGTTAAAAAGTCTGACTGTTTGAGGCATATCTATCAGTGTCGCAAAAATCGATCTCGGTGATCGATTAATCGAGGATAAATCGTTTGGGGGGATTAACCGACACGGATTTTACCAATCGATCTTATAAATCGATTTGGTAAAAACGGTTAAAAATCAAAAAAAATCATGGATAAATCGGTCAAATCATGAAAAAAATGATAAATCCGCCGACTCGGTTTCAAGAATAAATCCGCCAAATCGAAAAACATCAGATAAATCGAATATAAATGGGATAAATCAGATATAAGTCGGAAAAACCAGCCAAATCGGGTATATACTTCCAAAATTTTATAATTTTATACATAAAAAGTCCAATCCGATTAATCCTTGATTAATCCCGCCCAACCGTTTTTTTTTAGAATGGCACCTCAATCTCACTGAAATCCGACCTCCGAGTTATACCATCCATAACGGGCAGGCCCGGGACCCGAACCACTAGGGGAAACCCCTAGAACTCACGGCTTCGCACTAAGGAGGAAAATCATTGATTTTTATCTTTTGAAAGACTTGAACCCATAACCAAACCCCCTTCCCAAGCTCCAGGATGAACCGTCACCGTCATGAGACCCGCGGCATAAGGCTTATGAATGTTATTTACAATAATTGAGGAACCCAGGGTTAAAATAAAGCGCCAAACCGATTAATCATTTGGCGATACTCAACCGCCTAACTAACGCCGAGAAATTTTATCTATACAAATGCTTTCATGTTACGAGTATTATGAGTTACATGTTTCACAGAAAAGTACGAGTATACATAATTACACTTATGCCACTTGAAACTAATCCTATACAAATGCTACCGTGGCCGACAAATCTTGCCAGCACCCACACCACCACTAGCTGCTTACCACCTACTTCAGATGCGCAGACACCAACCACTACCCATAGCTCGCTGGAAAAGCTTTCAAGCATCAACTGCAACTGTAACCGCTAACGCAATCAATCGAGACCGTATGCACAACCGAAAAACTTTGCCAGATGAAAAACTTGTATAGTTGCTATGTGCGGGCATGTATCCTAGTAGAATTACCATATAGTTCTAGTATACAACAAATCATATGTAAACTGCAAATTAGACTTTGAATCATGTTTGATCTTAAATATATGTGAAGAATCACATTCTGCATCATAGAGTTGAGATGAATCTGTTGTCATTTCGGTTGGACCACTTTGACTTCTCCGGGGTACGAGTCTTACTCCAAACCAACCACATGGCTCATAATCGTATTCATCTATTTCATCTGGAAATTTGTAGGGATCCTCTGGATGAAATGTTTCCATGCTCATGTCAAATGAAACCTTGGTGGATGTTTGGTCCCACCATGCAGTGTGTCTCAATGAACCAAATGAAATATACCCCACCCATGTTCCTACATAGTCATAATAGTCTTGGGAAACGGAAGGTAGAGCCGTCGAATCGCCTTTCACATGAGTCATAGTAATAAATTGAGAATTGTCGTAGTTACTCTTCACAGCAGCGCACATTAAGAATCCACAATAGTCATTGTACCAATTTTCAGGAAGTTCCAATGTTCTTCCTACTTTTTGTTCCTACATAACCTCCTACTCATGAAATTGAGACACGTGGAAAAATCAATGAATGAAATTAAGAGAGAAAATTAGTGAACTACACATGTTACATGATTACATGGGTAGGCATATATGTAGGCACATTTAGTAGGATGATTTAGCATTGCTCATATCTATTCCCTTTAACCATATGAGGTATAAAACCCTTTACAATCTCAAGACCATAAAGTTCCAGACTCATAGAGCGATTGTCAATAGCATTTCCCTAATAAATTAATACAAACTTGGTCATTTAGCTATTCTATTACCATTACTATCTATAACTATAAAGCTTAAAGAAATAAAAAGTAAACAGAGGTGGATACATACCTGAAGCATGAATTGTAGTAATTTTTCACCAACCTTTAATAACACCCGGAAACAGATATTTGTACATATGCATAGAAACATAATTAAGTGAGACTTGACTTAACCATTTACAGTTTGTGTAAATATCTCCAATGACTTCAACGGAAGAACATTCATTTGCTTTGAGAATAGCTATATTTGACGGGAGCTCAGGCAATTCTACAAGTCTTGTGCTGGATAGGTTGAGGAGTTTGAGCCGTGTAAGTTTCCTGAGGCTGAAATCTAACCGTGAGATATTATTGGAGCTTAGATCTAGCTCTTCTAAGTCGTACAGCTCACCTATATCAGACGGGACATCTGAATCTTCCAGATTGCACTTACTAAGATTTAACTTTTCTATGAGACTTGGGAAATTCTGACACCCTCGGAGAGGAGATGGGGGAATGAACGAGTGCATAATTGAAGAAGAATGTAAGTATAGCAAGCTATCCATGTTTGCTTGGGTCTCTGGGAACTTCTCAAAATGTTCACAACCCGAGTTTTCAAGAGTCTCTAGTCTTTCCATCAGCACAATAGTTAGAAACATTTTAAGTTGAATACAAGCTTGTACAGATATGGAAACAAGATTTTTGTGGTTTCCAAGAGATGGATCAATCGCTTCCAACTTGACACACCTATTAAGTGTTAACTTTTGAAGACACGGGAGTCCATTAAAATCAGGTGTATTGATTAGCCTGTTAGCATCAGCGAGGTGAAGCTCTTTCAAATTTGGTAATTCCTGATTTGTATAAGAAGACACAAGTTAATTCTAGCATATCATTGATACATACCAAATTTATAAGACATATGAAACTGAGCACTTTACATGTAAGTACACATATTTAGTGGTGAAAGCACAAAAAGTCAGCCTGTAAAAATTTTGTTTGTGTTTTCACTTTATGGTTTGATCAGTTTCTTTAGTGGTGTATAACTGTTATTTTTATATGATAATATACTAGAGGGAACAAATAAATTACCTTGCAACTCTTCCAAAGTTCTTCTTGCGAGCTATCATACAATCTTAGAACAACAAGTTTTGTTGGTTGGAAACTTTCTGGAAACGGAAATTTTAGATAACCAGACATATGAATACACTGCAACTTATTTGAAAGGAAAATAGGATCTTCAAATTTTTCTCTTCTGCCAGAATATGTATTGGTTAAGGTAGGCACATAAAGCAACCTTAGATTCGTCATTTTTGCAACGAGTTCTGGAAAACGTGATGATTTACCAACATATTTTATTGCTTCAATCTTCTGCAATTAAGGAAAAAAATAGTGTATGGGTTGAGTTAGAGCAAGTGTCAATTTGATTGGTATGTATGTATGTTTGAACGTAATCATTCAGAGCACACACATTGTATATATCTCGAAAGGGTATAGTAGCTTAACCTTTATGGTGGTTGCATTATCAGAGCACATGTCTTCAATTTCATTCGATCGCCAAACCCTGTTATATTCTTCAGGATTCTTAAGATGTTCCCCTCGAACGATGTAGTGTCCCATTTCTTGAACCAGATCGTGCATATAAAACTTATCATCCGAAATAGTGATGAGAGCCTTTTGTCTCAACACCTCTACCCCATCATCTGGGTAAAAACCGCAAGCAGCAAGAATACCTAATGCCTCACTATTTACCTTCTCTCCCCTGAAAAAACATGCAATATCCAAGAATAAACCCTTCTGGTAATCTTCAAGAGCATCATAACTGATTTTATGTATATCCGTGAGATCTGGGATATCTCTTAACCTGTCTAAGGTACTTATCCATCCATTCTTCTTTTGGCCTTTTAACAAAGAACCTAAAACTTTAAGGGCCAATGGGAGCCCAGCAGCATACAAAACCACACACAATGAAAGCTTCTCATAATCATCTATAGGGTTTTTCTCTTGATATGCATGCTTATTAAAGAGCCGGATGGCCTCGTCAGTGGAAAATAAACTGACAGGATAGACCTCGTCTACCTCGTGAGTAGTTAGCAAATGTTCATCTCTAGTGGTGATCATTATTCGACTCTTATCACCAAACCAATCATGTGACCCTGCTAACGCCTCTAGTTGCTCAAGGTCGTTGATATCATCGAGAAGAATCAACACATTCTTACCATGTAACCTCTCTTTCATCTTCTGTTTTCCATCTATTACACTCTGCACCTCCACTTGCGAGTTACAAACAGTTCTTATAATTTTTTCCTGTAGACTTTTTAAACCATGCTTGCTAGATTCCTCACGAACATTGTCAACAATGCAGTAACCTTCAAAATGTCTAGAGATTTCCCTGTAAGCAGAAGACGCAAGAGTGGTCTTCCCACTTCCCCCAATGCCCCATATCCCAACCATCCGTACACCACCTGACCCAATTTGCAATTGTGATTTCAAAGCTTCCAAGCGAGTTCCCAGTCCAACAAGGCCTTTATCAACATATGAATTGAAGGAGAATAGTTTATCTGAGATTGTACCAACAATTCTTTTTATTACATTCGCCTCATGCCTGCACATTGGATAGATATTGATGGTTAGCATATGCTCGCATTCATGACGGTCGAGGTCTTTTTCCCCCATAAATAAGGTGAAAAGGTTAAAAAAAAGTTTTGGATTTCAAATTTTAATTAAGCAATACTCTGAAGTTGATATCTCGGATGCTTAATCAGACCATTAGTGGCTTAAAAATTTGCTACAAGTTGAAAGCATATGTACTATTTTTGACAACTCTCAATTGAAAGCACATATAATTTATATAGCAAAAAATAAACTAAGATGGAATCTTCATCTAATCACAAAGTAGAATATATAACTGAATAGCAAGTACTCCAACCAATTACGATGGACCAGAACCATAAAACTAGACATCAATCTAATTAGGTGACTCAGAACACAATTCAGATAATTGATAATTATTGAAGTCTACATACATTATAGTATACAACAATTCTATTAGTACATCATTGTAAGACAGTAACAAATTTTTATTTTTTTTGGTAACCATGGTTTTTGACAAATTGCCTGACTAATCCACGGGGTTCGAACTCATCGCCACACAGACTCAAATCAGGTAAAGCCCTCCCTTTCAGGAGGTTGGCGTGGCCACTTCAAGGTTGTGCTCAAAACATAACAAAGTTAGATCTTCATCCTACCAACTATACCTAATATAAAGCCACTCTATAACATTTCCAGGAAGACCTACGACAGGTGTATATGTGAGAGTGTGAATGTGCTCAAAATATAATAAGTGAAGTGTGTGAGTATTAAAATACATACCATCATAACAAGCTAAAGAAAAATGCCATCATAACAACTTAGATAAGCATTCGAACGCGGGTAGGAAATGTAAATCACATAAGATCAGGTGCACAAGGAACCTAGCCTAAAGTTAGCTATAAAGATAAGGCATAAGCGTATAAGCATAGAGCATATTGCTATCCAAATCTAAGTTTTGATAATAACAAAAAAAATCCATAAAATAAATGGAACATTGTAAATTACTAACTGTAATTGGATCGATTAATGCTAAATGTATATGCAAGTTTAGAGTATATTCCACCAAGTGGTGGTAAACTATTGAAATATTCAATTTCAACACAGAAGTTTAAAAAAAAAGCAAAAACGAAAACAAAAAAACTATAATAGACAAGATTTATTTCTCAACTTAAATACCAGTTAAAATATTCTTTAACAAAACTATATTTACATACTTATATCATCAGATCTTTACATACATAAGTATAACTGTATAACTGTATGATAGAGTAATTGCTATACAAGTCTAATTGTTTAGTGTATATAACTATATATAAGCCTTGGCACTTACGATACTTATAAGCCGCACCTGCAGTTGAGTTGTAAAAGCACCTTAAGCATATATAAAACAAAATTTAGAAGATGAAGAAAATAATCCGTTGGCAATGCGTGTGGGTTCCCATCCAGCTATGTTACTTGCATCAACGAGTACCTTTCTCCATGATTCCATTTTGGTGATGTTCTTTTGCTCTTGCATGGCAAACGCGTTTCCGAATTCCCCTTCCTGTTTTCTCACTTCAGTGGGATTCACGCCATAGAATATAGGTATAACAGTTTGCCCTTTTTCGTCTCTACATTTCATTATATATGCAAGTTCATCCAAGCACCAAGATGAATCAGCATAGTTTTTGGAGAATATTATGACTGCAATCTCTGATTCTTGAATAGCCTTTAACAAGGCTGGACCGATGGATTCACCACGTGGAAGTTTTACATCGTCTATGTAAGTGTTGATTCCTTGTTGTTCAAGAGCCGAGTAGAGATGGCCTACGAAGGTATTGCGGGTATCTTCACCCCTAAAACTAAGAAAGACTTTGTAATTACACGAGTGAGAAGGCGAAGATGATGAAGAGGCCATTAATCTGCTTTGAATTTTATATAAGTCGAAACCAGGTTGGAAAAGAGAGTTTTGTTTAAAATAGAAACACAGTTGAAAAAAAGAGGGATGTGCTTTGTTTAGCGAGATGAACTGGCGTATATATAAAGACTTAGTAACTAACATGTTGTGCATTTTAAACAATAGCACATGTTTTTTTATTACTTATGACGAGTCTTCATACAAAATTATCTCTCATGATTTCTTGCACACTATAGATGTCTTCATCACAATATCCCTGATAAAAGGAAACCCTGAGAAGTTATATGTTGTTTAGAATTGTGGAGAACTTGTGAATTGTGTGATTCGATCTGGTGTGTGAAGTTCAACGTTTACTTTCCATATCACTAATGGTGGCTCGCGCGAAGTTTGACTTCGTGTAATGATAAATAGAGGACTTGCTAAGATAATAGATAAATTTAGGCTTGTTCATACACAAATCCTAGTTAGACATACATAAAAATAAAATAGATGATTATCCGTGCATAGCAGCTACGGTGTGTATAGTAGTGTCAACTTGTTTTAGGAGATAATAACAATAAATATGTATCTAACCTATCTATTTTTGTTGTTCTGTGTAACCTTCGTTAGATTTTGCTATTAAAATACAAACCTTTCAAATTTCGACATTTGTTTATATATTGTTCGTGCACAATGATGACCATTTCATCCTTCAAAATTTGAAAAAAAAAATAATAATAACTAACAAGATGTTAGGTGAGTGTTAGACGAAATCATAAGAGAAATGATCTTTCCCCCAAAAAGGCAAGCAACAATGAAGAGAAATTTCATCTTTCATGTAGACTTATTGTCCCTTTATTTTATTTTTATTGTCAATATTACTAATTTTTAGTTTTTCCTCAAAATATTATATATTCCCTAAAATATATAAAATTATAAAGCTATAATATGTTATTATTCTTTTCTTCTCCGTCTTATAAAATCCTCTAAAATTTCAGATTAATCGTTATCTTTGTGGTATATAAGGGTAAAATTGACACTGATGGTTAAAATGTGGATTGATTATATTTAATTAAGTTGAATATTTTTGTAGTTAGAGAATAAACTTTATTTTGTGGGTACACAACAGAGACGGGCAAAGTATACAATATAGTAATAAATCATTAAATTCAGAAGTCATTGCAGATATATCTACATTTCCTGTTGACTTTTAATTGAAAAAATTAGGATGCGCCACCAACCAAATAAACAACATATAATGACATATCAGTTTGAGCTGTTTCCTACCGCATTTAACTTTCTATATTACTAGTTGACTTCCAAACAAAAAACAAATGCATGAATCTCAATTTCAGAAATTTAAAGTTATGTGCCTTACAATTACATTGCCAAATGTCAAAGGACATATAGCTAGGAATATAAAAATTATGGTTTTCTATGTTTTTTTGCCCTTATAAACTCAACGGTATCCAATCCTGTTTTCAACGGGATAATGGAAGAAGTGAGATGTAGACCCGAAGGTAGAGAGGCTGTTTCTATAAGACCCTTTTGTCTAGCAGGGAAATAACTCGACCTCTCGATGGCTTATATTAATGAGATAAACCGAACACCCGATTGATAACCAAATCAATACTTTAATTCATATTCAACATAATAAAAGTTACATCCCTAATGCCCTATTTATAATAAGAGCTAGCCTTACCTTACGAGGTTTCAACACTCAGAGTGGTGGCAATGGAGTGGTGGCTTGGACCCAAAAGGGGGTGCCAACCGTGACCAACATAGCCGTGACCAACAAGGACGTTGATTCTTCAAAAGGTGAGGTAGTGTTATGATCCCACAGGCCACATCGGCCAAGTATGAGATTGGTTGATTGTTTATAAAGCCTAGGGCTTTTTCAGTGAAATCTACACTTGGGACTTATGAACCGATTACGAGCTTAGTATGGGATAGGTTCTATCATCAACCCTGCTTGTTAAAGAAGAACCAAAAAATTTTGGGAGTAAAGATAGAACCTTTGGCCCTTATGATTCTCTTAAGTGGATGGGCAGGATAGCTATTAGTTAGGCTTATGGGGTCCGCTTTGTAGTTTTGTTTTTGCTCGCTTTTTGTGGTTTTAATAAAATTGCTTTTTAATAAAAGGTCCAAACTCATCTTAACAATGAGGTCCATAAAAATATATCTCTCTCAATTAAGCGACTAATCTAGACATATCTCCAAACAACTCAGATTAGAAAACAACCTCTTAATGATAATCGCCAAAAAGATGTATTATACGGGCAATTTGGTGAGGGGATTTACTTAGTGGGCTAAGCCCCATTTCAATTTGCTCATCCAAAAAAACAAAGCCCATCCCAGTGAGCCCTATGTTTGGTGGGCAGTTTATCATAGCTTCTAAAATAACCCCGGCTGAAAAAGACAAAACTTTATTAGGCTAACAGAGCTTTTGAGATATTTCGAATAAAATAGGCTTTTATAGAAGCTACTGGAAGTAGATTTTCAAAAAGCTTTAGCTTTAGCTTTCTAATATAACCTCATAATTCATTTGCATTTTAGTGGGATGGAGTCAGAGTGAGAAAGACGGAAAGAAACAAGCCAAAAAGACTTCCAAAGGGCAATGATTATAAATAACATCAAGTATGACCAAAAACTAAAGCTTACTTTCTGAATATCAACCTTCAGCGAATGACCAAGGCTCGTTTGATGTAACTTCTCACATATGAGGGCCTCTTGCCCATTACTGTCCCTTCAAAGTTCCGGAAGTTTTTGATGTGGGAAATAGTCCTTCACGTAATAGCATCCATTCGTATTCTATTCGTATTTGGTATATACATAATCTCAGTTACCTGTACAAGTTATGCCCTGTGTTAGCTTTATGAAGCAGTAAATACAAGTTACATGGTGTTAAAACGACAAAGAATATGGGTCAACACATCAACTACTATCAAACTGTATTATATAATAACTAACAAACACTGGAAATCCATAACGTTATGGCAGGAGCATCAATGTGATAGGTGTCAACACAACTTCAAAAGTTTTGTTTGTCATGCCATTCTTGTAAATTAAGATCAGAATCATGAAAATTAGCTGGCGAATTATGGTTATGGCAGAACGACCAACTGGTTGACGAAACCAAAATCAAGACACAAAGTTAGTATCACTTTTTCCAAAATAAACCTGATCCTTGGTTTGGTATGATTCATTTTAGATTCATCATATCGCATTAGCACTTGCAGAGAGAAACAGCAAACTCACAACTCGACATATCACAAGAACTAGAAATAGATTCCTAATATTAAGTAGTCAAAGGGTAACAAAAAGTGGATAGCTTTCATATTCATCAAATTCTCAGATTTCAGAAACTTAAAGCTATATGTGTTGCTTATAAGCGCATTCATCTTAATTACATCCTGCATACCACAGAAAGATCATTAGCATTAGACATTGGAGTTATGTTGTAAATATACCAAAAGTAAACATTATTTATTTAGAATTTTAACATTGAAGATGGTCTAGTAAGGAACAACTGATAAAATAAGGTTTCGCTCAGCCTTACGGTTATGACTAATGGAAACCTTTTTTCATTATAGTCCTGACTAATTCTATAATAATACTTGAAATTGTTATAATGCTACCTAATATCTATCATGTGCCAACTTTTTACAGTAATCAACTAATCTTGTACGTATATACTAAGCATGTTAGTATAACGAGTTTTGAATATAGAAATGAAATGAGGTGACCATAAACTGCATTGTGGGAGACAGAGTTTAACAAGAGCCGCATCCTCTTGGGCGCCTTATGAACTACAGGGTAGGCCACATCAAACAGCTATTTATTTCTAATAAATACGTACGTCCAGTAACTTCAATTACCATTACAAAGAATTTCTTATTCTAAACACTTCTTTTGAAAGGCAATGTTTTGTTATAACATAGATAGCCAACTAACAAGTACTACCCTAGGAAATACAACGATACTAGAAGTTACAACTGTGGCAATCCTTCGTTAAAAGGAAAAACTCATTATCCGAACACAACATAAGTATTACTACGATTTAAGGGCAATCACTTGGTAAAAAGATGAAAACGGGTGAAAGAATCAAACCACACATAATAAACCCGTTAGAACCTCCACCGAACACTTACGACCATGTTCACGACTATCTATGTGAATAACAAGACCACCAATCCAAACCACGACACTATCAGTTGGTAACAATTTAAAAACCACAAACTAAATAACCACTAGAAGTGACGATAATAGACAACAAATGTGCCTGGCTGCTTGCATTGAAAGCATTATAATCAAATGCCAATAGTTGTGAAACAAGAAGAGCATTTATTTATCCTACTTCCAAAATCAACAAGTGACATTTGATTCCTTTTTGTGGGTTTGTATCCAATAAAGTTTCGATCTTTATTATGAGTGAAATTGTAGGGCAAAGTGAAGAGGAGAATCTTGGTGGTTGTCTCCATCAAATGAAATGTGATTAGAATGTTGTATTTGATCAAGGTTGTTTTGTTGTTAATGGCTTTTCATACTTTTCCCCAGTTTGTGTCTTTCATATCACACGCAAATCAGGCTGAACCAAATAGACCTTATTTGGTTTCCCAAATTAAGCACAAGGAGTCCCGGTGTTATGGCAAAAAAGGTGTCATGGTCGGTCGTGGGAAAACTGGTGTCGCGGAAATTTTATTTTATTCTTTTAACTAAATAATAATAAATATTTTAAAATTAAAATAAAATTCATTCAAATTAAAAAAACATTACATAAAAAGAACATAAATAACATAAAATTTAAAAAACATGAAACTAAAAGACATAAAACTAAAAAACATTATTATTCGAGCGCCGACTAGTAACCGTAGTCACGTGGTTGATACGTTGCTCGGATTCGTGCCTTTTGGGACTCGACGATTGCGGCGTCGACCGGATGCATCCCACTTATGTCAATTTGTAGCACCTTTAAGTCCTCCGCAATCTTTTGAGCTTGGATCAACCGTCTTCGGTCCTCGCTCTCGGAAGCAAGCACGGACAATTTGGCTTCACGGTCCAACTTTGTAGAATATTGATAATCAATGAATCTATGAAGGGGTTTGTTGATTTCTAGAGAGAGAAAGTTAGAGAGAGAAAGTGAGAGAAACTATGTGTTATTTTATTAAATGGAAACTAGTAAATGACAACAACCAACCCCTTTCCATGGTGGAAAGGGGTATTTATAGTTCCAAGCAAACATGGGCTTGGGCCGGTCCATGACAAGCCCATGGACCGGTTCTTACTTAACTTAATAAGCAACTAACTACTATTTGTTAACTACGAGCTATAACAACATTAATTAATATTGTGGAGTGACCGATACTTCTAATATACGTAAAAACGTATTTCTAACAATCTCCCCCTAAGGGAGGTCACTCCACGTTACAAAATTCTAAACCTAGCATACTATACTAAGTCTTCGTTCTTTAGCTCGTAGTCTTTTCTTCTTTTCTTTCTTTTGTTGTGAATATGTTGGTTTGATCTTTTTGGCTTTGGCTTGAGAGCATTGTTCTTTGGCCTTTCACGTGCGATCTTTGCCTCTCTTGTGAATTTGCCTTCTCGTGACTCCATGTTCCACACACTTATGTCTTTTTGTTGAATTCTCGAAAGTTTCAGAGTTTGGTACAGCGGAAGACTTTATCTTGTACTTTCTTGAATTTTTGCTAAACTTTGATGCAGAAAGACATAAGCATGTGGGAACGACTTCTACAGGTACACCGCAACACCACCGTCTTCACTGGTACACAGCAACGCCACCGTCTTCAACAGGTACACAGCAACGCCACCGTCTTTAACAGGTACACAGCAACGACACGAATAAAATGGCTTTGAACATTTTATTCTAATTCGGTAGCATTTTACCTCCGGTCGGTGAAGACCGTTGGACGATATTAGATATCGTACCCGTGACGGATAGTTTCAATTAAGTAACTTCCTGACAGGATTTCGCGGGTAAACCCGTTCTCTTTATTCGACCGTCCAAAGCTGACTGCGAACATAAAGAGTGAATCACTTGGATAAATTATCCTTGTGATTTGAAGCCGTCAATTCATGAAACCTGGAACAAGTGAATTTCAATTAAGATTTTCACCATCGTTGCTTTCCAGTTGTCACGAGCTCAATTCATAAAGAATCTTGCACGTCACCTACCAAGTGCTGTTTGATGTTAACACTAGAAGGATTTCCACTCGTCACTGTGGTCAATAAAGAGTCACTCTGAGTGTTCTGGCAAGATCATATGATAATGCGAAGAGGCCTGGAACGAGTTTAAGTTCAATTAAGAATTAAACCACTGTTACCTTCCAGTTTTTCACAAGATTGGTTCTAAAAGAACCGCACGTGTAACCTACCATGAGCTTGTTTGATGTTGGCTCAAGCAGGATTTCCATCTTCATTGTAATTCTTGCGTATTACTCGGATGTTCTGGCAATATTACAGGAATACTGCGTAGGACTCATGAAAATCTCTTACTTTTCACAGTGTGTGAGAAAGCAAGGAATAAATGGAAAGTGTCCTAATGAGACTTTTGATGATCTCTTGGCTCTAGACTCGATTGTGCGTTTTGATTTAGTGAGCGATGGCTGGAGAGGAGTGCCACCTTTTCAATACCAGTCTATTCGGAGTGAATAAACCAATAGATAACGTGTTGATCTCCGTGTGATTAAAACAAATACCTTTTGAGAGATATTTGAGTTAGCTGGGAAGGGTTGTGCATTGCATCACTGGGTCCATGATGTCTTTCTTCAATACCGAGAATCATTAGCAAAAATGACCTCAATAGCATATGTATTGACCCGGTTTCTGCCTAAAGTTGTAAGGAGGGCTTCTTTCTTTACACCCTTTATCTTTACAATTCTTTTTCATTCTTCAACCCCTTCAATGCTTACCAATACGTCATCACTAGCACCTTGTTGTGATTGTTCCAGTGCTAGCTTAAGTACTTGGTCGGCATTCAGCTACGTTCACATTCTTTCTCCATCTTTCCTAGGACTTCTAATTCTATCTAGGGAATTGTCCTTGGGAAGATTCCATCGGCTCTGATGAATCATTGGACTAAACCTATTCCTACCACCCTTTTGTCACCACATTCGTCGTGAATTAAGCGTGTTTTGGGAAGGAATTGCCACCATGAAAAATCATTGAAAATCACCTAAAATACTTGTGATATTGAAATCAAAAGTTTTGTACCTTAGGTGTTTTGTTCATCAAAAACGCTCCCCCTTAACACGTGGTTTACACATATTAAGTTGGATAATCTTTAAGTCTTTTTCATCTTTTAGCCAAGTATCACTTACGTCTCCTTAATCCCAGTTTCTCCCCTTATCCAAAATGTTAACCATTAATATTTGGGATATTGAATGGATTAACCGGTCTTTGGGTAAAAATGAAATCGATGTTTGGCCATAGAACAAGTTATTGCTCCCCCTTAAGTTAATAAGGGATAGTTGTAGTGCTTTAGTATGATATATTTTGAAAGATTTAGAATCTCGTGAGAAATTCTTGAAAAAATCATCATACCTTAACACTACATCAAGCCATTAAAGCACATTATTCACAAATATACATATTCACAGTTGAAAACCAATATAAAGTGACCTGAAATGTACGACCCATTAAATGGATCGTTGCAGTAGCTTGTGGTGCACTAGATATGGTCTTCCACCAACGAATCTTTCCAAGCTCCTCATCAATCTACGTTCACGGAGCTTTTGATCAATCTTCTTGATCACGTACTTTGCCATCTGCCGGTAACCCGGATGCCAATCCTCCGTCATCTCTGGCAAAGTCCCACCCGATTTCAGATGCTCCAACTTTCCTCTGACTTGTAGAAGGGTTCCATCACTGTACTTGTGGAGCTCACCCACCCTCATAAACTTCATCAAACCTCGACTGTTCAAGTAGAAAATGCCGTAATTCGGGACAGAAATGCCGGTGTAGGGACATCTTTCTACATGTTGAGGTAGCACTTGATTCACTGGACGGGTTAAGTTGAGCTTTCTTTGGTAGCTTTCGACTCCCAACTGCAGATCTTCAACTCGTGTCTTGATGACAACGCTTCGTGTGAACATACGAAGTGCTGTATTCAAAGCAATGAGGTCTTCACGAGGAATATGTGTGAGTTGATCTCGGGTCATCAGAAGCAGCATATCTTCGATATCCTCAAGGCGAATGATGGAAAAATCTCCCTGCTGGATTTTGTATTCCCTGTCATCCTCCCTTTTCAAGCGAATCTCCGTCACATGATAATAGCCATTCTTGGCTTCAGTTTTCAACCCTAAGATGCTGGAGATGCGGATATCGGATCTAACGATACTTCCAGAATTGACTAGACAGCAACCCCTGTACGCCCTTCGGACTCGTTCGTCCCAATGAGATGCACCTATGACAGCATACATATCATAATTACGATTTATCTTAGGGACCCAGAGTCTGTTTACCTTTTCCTCGATAAAGGGTATTGTCCCCCAGTTGGCAGCTTTCAGCAAGGTCAGGGAGGTTGCGTACTTTGATGACCCCTTCAGAAGATACACAAGATCATTGGTGACGAAGAAGTCAAGAGCAATCTGATTATCTTGAGCAGGATCCATTGGAGGTGGAGCTCTTTCTGATTCATGAAGACCTGGCCGTTGAACGGTATTCAGAGCCTTCAGGATCTCATCAGCATAATATTCGAACTCCATTCGGGTCAACCGGGTTTTGGCGCGAAGTCTCTTATCATTCAGCGCTTTCTTCACCAAAGATGGAGTAACCGAAGTCTTATACTCATGAGCAAGAAATGCACATAAGTCAATCGGACTGCGGATACGGAGATACAACACATCTTTGTCAGCGTCTGTGATCGGATCATATTGTGTTGCTGCCGTGATCCAAGCCTGTGGTGGTGCAGTCTCGTCTATCTCCAACGTGTCTGCCCAATCTCGTGTGCTTGGTTCAGGAACCGTAGATTGTTGTGCTTGTTGTAGAGGAGTAGAAGTGCGAACATCTGTTGGTTCAGTTTCAGGCATTTCGGCAGTGTCGTGAACTGGTGAGTGTTGAGCAGCTTTGGGTTCCGTTACTGATTCTGCAATCACAGGAGTAACAACAACAGAACTAATGGGTTAGTGGTAATAGGTAAAGATACAGCGATAGAGGTACCGGGAACCGATGACGCTGTAGTGGCATTCACATCGTGGCGCCACTTAGTTCGTCTTGATTCCGATGATGTAGATTTGTCCTTCTGCGCTGCATCTTTCTTGGACTTGGTTCCAGTCTTAGCAGTTTTCTTGGAGCTGGTAACCTTGTCTCCCTCTTTAGGCTGTTCACCCCCATCATCATCCTGATTGTCATCCCCGTTACTACCCCTAGCACTCTCCTCATTCCCATCACCACCATCATCGCCATCATCATCATCCTCATCATCGTCATCATCATCCTCATCCTTATCCTCATCATCACCATCAGCGTCATCCTTTTCCTCTTCTTCTCCTTCTTCTTCCTCTTCCTCTTCACCAGTACCCTCTTCCTGCTCACTTTCTTCCCTTTCTTCTTCAGGTAGAATGTGATAAGGTACCACACTTCCAAACGTTTTGAATAATCTATCATCCTCCATGATAGCATCATTCAGGGATTTGTATAGAGCCCGTTGAATCCTAGACTTATCAAACGATCCAAGTTCCACCATACGAGCTTTAAGGATCTTCTTCAATTCAAAATCCGTCAACTCATAAGCAATCTTGTAGGCGGCTTCTGAAGGATTGGATGATTTGATCATCAAGTTGTCAGCAGCAAGTGTCTTCAACTCATCACGCAGTTTAGGCATTAGGGATTCAACGGATTCTTGCACTCTTTCTTCAACAGAGGCTTCAAGTGCTTCTTTTTGCTCTTTGTATTTATCCCTCATCTCTTGAAGTCTGGTGATACGTGCAGCATGCTTATCAGCCTCAGCCTGCTTAACCCGAGCTAGTTCTTCTGCATGTGCTTTTCGAGTCACTTCCATATCTGCAGCGAACCTAGCAATCATCTCCTCTTGGGCTCTCCTAAATGCTTCTTCACTTTGAGCTCGTCTTTGTAACTCTTGGCGAAGTTCATCCATTTCGCGTTTGTGATTATCCACATGTTTATCCAACATTTCGGCCATCACCAATGCAGCCATGGTAGATGTTGTAGAGCTGCTCTGGGTTGATTGGAGAGGCTCGGTTGTTACTGCGGTACTAAGGATGGGAATTGTCGGTGGTGGAAGAAATGGTGTTGACGCCGGTCTGGTTGGTAAGGGTTGGATTTGTGGAGGTTGAGTTGCTAAGGGTTGAGTTGACATCATGATCGTAGGAGCAACAGACTCCTTTTCCATACTTGCTGAAATAGGGATTGATGGCTCCTTCGAAGTGGAATAATGTTCAGGTGACCCAAACTCATCAACATCATCTGGTTCGACGTACTCATCCTCAACATCTACCCTTGCACCTGAACCACTACCACCAGTATCTTTCCTACTCCTTTGAATTGCTATCTTCATCATTTGTTTCTCTGTCTTGTCAAGAGCAGGATCAATCACATCTTCTTCATCACGTAAGATCATCTCATCAGCCTTACCCTTTCCCTTCTTACCCTCTGTCTTCTTCTTCTTGGTTTCGGGTTCAGGTAACGCAGCTGGTTGTTTGCGTTTACCTTTACTCTTTACTGTAGTAGACGAATCTTCTCCAGTCTGAAGGTTTACTTTCAGTTTCTTGATTTCTATCTGCAGTAACTTGTAATCCGCAGAACCCTTAATTTTATCAGTGAGAAGGTAATCAGGAATAGGACCCGGAATCACACCAATAGACGGTCCTTCATGCCTCAGATCCACAGTATCATCAGCTTCTTCAGTGTGATAGCGACTTGCTGCACGCCTATCAATAGTAGCATCATTCTTCATAAAATAATTAATGATTAGCTTGATAAACCGAGGATAAGGAAAGAAATTTGTCTTCAGCTTCTTGTTATAGAAGAGTTGAAAGGTGAATTCTTCCCATATCAACAAAGCATAATCTGAATTTGCAGCTTTGTACATGCCATAGAAGAGGTTTATTATAGGACTACGCAAAGCATCATGGCCACTCGTTTTTGGTGTAAGACATCTACTGAGAATACCCATTAGTGCTCTCCAAGGTTGTCCTACTTTAGCAGTGGTAAATTCAGACGCAACTCGTATTTCCGGACATCCAAGAGCGTCAAATAACTCCATGAGTTCATCTTTAGTAGGATCCCTCGAGAATGACATGCCTTTGGGTGTATCCCGTATACCAAGAATCTTACGGAAGTCTGAAACTGTGAGCGTCTGCTGCTTGTTGTCGATGGTGAAGGTGATCTTGTTTGAAGTGATTTCCTTGGTAGCCCAAAATTCATACATATACTCATACGGCACCGAGGCTGTACTCCTAAGGGCGTTCTTGAAATGAGAGTTATCGAGGATGGCTATGGCGACCTTAAAACCATGGTGAGTGGATTTTGAGATTTGCTTCAGCCGGTAGTTGTTGGGTATAAACTTAAGGGTTCGTGCTTTAGCAATATCGGCTTCTCTAGATTCTTGGATTGCTTGTACTGTTGGATTAGTCATTGTATCTGCTTAAGATAAGACATGAAAGGTTGATGCACAAAAACATATAGATATATATCATTCTTACTTCTAAGCATAACACATTTCATAACATAAAAACAACAAGTACATATAGCATGCAAACAACAATAATCAAACAACTCTTCATCCGGAACATTTCCTCATTCGGAACTTCTTCATTCGGAACATTCCTTCATTCGGAACCTTCTTCATCCGGAAGTTCTTCATTCGGAACTTCCTTCATCCGGAACTTATTCATTCGGAACTTCCTTCATCCGGAAGTTCTTCATTCGGAACTTCCTTCATCCGGAAGTTCTTCATTCGGAACTTCCTTCATCCGGAACATTCCTTCATTCGGAACTTCCTTCATCCGGAAGTTCTTCATTCGGAACTTCCTTCATCCGGAAGTTCTTCATTCGGAACTTCCTTCATCCGGAACATTCCTTCATTCGGAACTTCCTTCATCCGGAAGTTCTTCATTCGGAACTTCCTTCATTCGGAAGTTCTTCATTCGGAACTTCCTTCATCCGGAAGTTCTTCATTCGGAACTTCCTTCATCCGGAACATTCCTTCATTCGGAACTTCCTTCATCCGGAAGTTCTTCATTCGGAACTTCCTCATTCGGAAGTTTTTTTAGAAAAAATCCTTCATTCGGAAGTTCTTATCCATGTTCATCCGGAACTTTTTCAAACGAAACTAAGATGATTAATCTATGCGCATTTGTGATTTCTAAGGTAATCTAAAGCATTTAAACATCATATCATACTAATCCACACAAAACCCACCACAAATCTTAAGCAATTACTGTTCAATTAGACGCAAAACCCTAATTGGGACTTAATCTAAATTAAACGAATTATTTACCAGGAGTGAGTGAAGAATTAGACGAGTAATGAGTTTAGATATCGATGTATATACCTTATTAATCGACTGAACAGGATGGATGAATAAACGAGTGATTTGTAGAGCTTGTGTGTGTATAATAACAATGGCGGCAAGTGGAAGATAAACAGTGAGAAGGAAAGAGGGGGCGGGGGTGTTTTATTTGACTAGGTCAAAATTTTTGCATCTTATACCCATTGTCAACTTAAGTCCCTCTACTTTTCTCTCCTTTTCCCTTTTGTTTCTAACTTTTTCAATTCTCTTAACTCTTGTTTAACTTACACACAACTTAGCAAACGCAATCTATTAGCATATGTCCAATATCTAAAAGCAATGCCTAACACTTAGAACGAACACAAATCTTACTCTAAAGCAAAACCACTCAATTACCATGTAGCCCTTAATTTTCACAATCACTTTTGAAAATCAATTTAATGACGAAGATGATTTTAATATTTTCTCCCCCTTAAACGATGACCCGTTTTCTATTTAAAGAGCTGTAGTCATTGTTTAAAGAGTCAAATATTGATGAAAGCATTTCCAATTTATATCTTGAAAAAGTTTGATTCGTGGTGTCAATAAGATTTCTCTTATTTTAACAAATTAATGCACTGAGACGTACACAAATTCGTGTTAGACCAAGTTGTAAAGTAAACTTGATCCCTTTGCATGATTTGGCTTGTAAATCATGCCCGAGAAAATTAATTCCCGTTCTGAGCCAACGTTTTCCAAGGAAATACGTGACTTTAATATGAAAACCGGGTTGCAGTCAGAAATAACTACAAGCCATAATGGGCATGTTTTTAAAAATGTACAACTTTTATACGGACTCTATTTATGGCACCGTGTCAATATTGATCGACATTTCTAAGGCCGTAAATATTACCGTACTAAAAGACATGCCCGATTTAAAACGAAAAATATTTTTGGTTTTTCTTGATTTTATAATTTTTATGGTTTTTCTAGGTTTTATATTTTTTATGGTTTTTGTTGGTTTTATATTTTTGTATTTTTCTTTTGTGGTTTATATATTTACTATAATATACATGATCACGAACAAAGGATACTCTGAATAGTTTACCACGACTATTCAGCTGATTCTTCTGCCAACTCTTTGAGAGTCGCTGGAGTGAATGATTTCATGCCAAGTTTGTCGATCAAAAACTCGATTCGTCCTCGATCTAAGGCTTTGGTGAACATATCCGCCAGCTGATACTCAGTAGTGACAAAATACAGCTCGATCACTCCGTTCTCCACCTGCTCCTTAATGAAATGGTAGCGAATGTCTATGTGCTTGGCCCGGGAGTGTTGAACATAGTTGCAGCAAAGGGCAATGGCGCTCTTGTTGTCACAATACATCAGGATTTTGTTGAATCCCAAACCGTAGTCAGTTAATTGTGATCTCATCCAAAGGACTTGAGCACAACAACCGGACATGGCGATGTATTCAGCCTCCGTGCTTGATATTGCAGCGCTTTTCTGCCTTTTTGAAGACCAACTGATCAATCTATCTCCAAGGAGTTGCACAGATCCAGAAGTGCTACGCCTCGTGTCTTGACATCCAGCATGATCGGCATCTGCGTATGATATTAAAGCAATAGAGGAATCTTTCGGATACCATAGACCACGATGAAGTGTTCCTTTTAGATACCGAAAGATCCTTTTCATAACATGTAGGTGCTTTTCGGTAGGCCGAGCCTGATACCGGGCACACATGCATACAGCAAATTGCAAATCAGGTCTGCTAGCAGTCAGATATAGAAGGGTGCCGATCATCCCACGGTAAAGTTTTGGATCGACAATAGTCCCATTCCTATCTTCATCTAACTTGGATTTCTCCACCATTGGAGTGTCCACGGGGTCACAATTTTCAAAGTTATATTTCTTAAGAGATTCTAGAGCATATTTGGATTGATTAATAAAGATGCCTCTGGGATTCTGAGAAATCTGTAATCCTAAGAAAAATGAAATTTTTCCCATCATCGACATCTGAAAGCGTGTGGACATTATCTTCTCAAATTGATTTGACAATTCTATGTTAGTGGCAGCAAATATTATATCATCAACATAAATTTGTACCAGAATCATGTCGTTGCCTTCCTTGAGAGTGAATAGTGTGGGGTCCACCTTGCCTTTGGAGAAGCCTTCCGAAATGAGATATGTTGACAGGAGATCATACCACGCGCGTGGAGCTTGTTTCAACCCATAGAGAGCCTTCTTAAGCTTGTACACATGATTAGGAAACTCCGTACTGACGAACCCATCCGGCTGACTAACATAGACCTCTTCCCTTAGTTCACCGTTTAAAAATGCCGTCTTCACATCCATTTGATAGACGATCATATTCATATGAGCAGCATACGCAAGGAATAGTCTAATAGCCTCCAATCTAGCCACAGGAGCAAAAGATTCCTCAAAGTCTATACCCAAGGCTTGTTTATATCCTCTAGCGACCAATCTAGCCTTATTCTTCAATACCGCACCCATCTCATCAAGTTTAACCTTATAAACCCATAACAAAGTAAGGATGTTAACCTTGTCAGGGAGAGGAACCAATTCCCATACTTCAAGTCGTTGGAATTCATTTAGTTCCTCCTGCATAGCTTCAATCCAAGATGATTGGGTCATAGCCTGCTGCCAATTTTTGGGTTCAACTTCAGAGAGAAATGCATCAAAGTAACAATAAAGTGCACTCTCTTGTAATTGATGGCGTGTAGAGACTGGTCGATCTAGATCTCCAATAACATTCCTAATTGGGTGATCTTTTGTCCATTTAGTGCTATGGTTTTCAATCCTAGGTGGTCTGGAGTGAACAATAGAAGGAGCTTCTTCTGAGGTAGACGCGGCTGAAGGGTTTTCAGGGATCGCTACACCAAAGAAAGGAAGCTCTTGCAAGTGAGCATATTCCAAGTCGTGATCAGTAGAATCCTCTTCCACATCATTAGGCACAAGTAGAGGTGATGATTCAGGTGTAGTTTGAGAATCACTTGGTGAAGGTGCATCCGTTTCAATGAGAATTGTAGATGCATTAGATAAAGGTTCATTAGCTTGAGCAACCACTTCAGGTATTGGAGCAATTACTACAGGTGCTGGAACTTCATCAGTCGGGGGATCGAAGAATTCATCAAACAACGGTTGAAACAGTTTATCCCACTCGGGCCTTGTTGGTGGTAAAAATGATGTAGAAGTAGGATTATTGGGAACTAATCCGGAACTAATAGCACCGGTTCCCATCTCATGAAGCGCGGGTTCAGAGCTGTGTTGCTCAGAAGCCATTGCTGTCAGCTCGTCGAAATCTGCGTCCATAGTTTCTACAATCTTGCCAAGACGACGGTTATAGATTCGGTATGCTTTCTTGGACGGTGAGTAACCAATGAAAATACCTATATCGGCTTTTGGTTGAAGCTTACCCAAGTTCTCACTATTGATGTTTGGATAACACAGAGCACCAAACACATGAAAAAATGAAACATCGGGTTTGCGGTCATGTAGAAGCTCATAAGGTGTTTTTCCATGGCGTTTCCGAAGGATAGAACGGTTTTGGGTGAAACATGCAGTAGAAATAGCCTCTGCCCACAAGAACAATGGAGCGTTCGCATAAATAAGCATGGTCCTAGCAGCTTCCATAAGTGTACGATTCCGTCTTTCAACGACACCGTTTTGTTGTGGAGTGCGTGCAGCGGATGTTTCATGTGATATACCAACTCCTTCATAATAATCACGAAGAGTCTGGTTGACGAACTCTGTACCATTGTCTGTACGAATACGGCGGACAGTGGTATTCAAACGTACCTGAATGAATTTCAGAAAAGTGATGATAGCCTTCTGTGCTTCATCCTTTGTACGTAGAAATCTAACCCATGTAAACCTGGAGAAATCATCCACAATTACCAGAATGAATTTCTTACCGCTCACACTTTCAGTTCTCATCGGCCCACAAAGATCCATATGCAAAAGATGAAGTTTTTCTTGATTGGTGTCTTCAGCTTTGGGCTTGTAAGATTTCTTGGTACTTTTCCCCCTTGAACACGCGGAACATAAGTGGTCCTTGTGAAATTTAAGCTTTGGAAGACCACGAACTAAATCGTTTTTAGCCAGATGATTAATAGCATCAAAGTTAAGATGAGATAATCTGCGATGCCATAACCATGACTTGGTCTTAGATGCTTTAGAGAGAAGACATACTGGAGAGGCGGTCATCATGTCTTGTAAGAACAAAGTATATAGATTTGCACCACGAGATCCCTTCAACAAATCTTTTCCGTCCAAGTTGCGGATGAAACAAGTGTGTTGTCGAAAAGCAACCTCAAGGTTGGAATCACAAAACTGTCCTACTGAGAATAAGTTATGACCAAGACCTTCTACATAGTATACCCTTGAAATCGTCACGTTTCCAATCTGATATTCACCATACCCCATAATCTTTGCTATATGATCATTCCCGAATTTAACCGTACCAAGAAACTTGCTGACGAAATTTCGGAGCATCGAGCGATTTCCGGTCATATGTTTTGAACAACCGGAGTCCAAATACCACAGGATGATTTGGACCACCTGAAAATATCACCACACGAAGACAATGTAGAGGTATCGGAATCTGAGTGTTCCTTGTTATTAGCAGGTACATATTTAATAATCTTAGATTTGCTAACTCTAGGTTTCTTAGATTTCCTAGCCTTCTTTTTCTTACTAGGTGGTGTAGATTCTAGTTGGCTTAAATCCTGAGGTATTTCTTCACTGATAGGCACTATAGTGGGGGCTGACCTAATTAAAGGGCGCTGTTTCCATACTTGAGTGCGAGTGTTCCTAACTAAAGGACGCTCAGACCTAACCTCAATGGATGCATTCCTAGTTAAAGGGCACATTTTTCCATCTAATGTAAAGGTCCTACCAGTGGAACGCCATTGCCAGCCAACTTGGGCACGAGTTCTACCCGTTGGCTTCCATTCAAGACCATTCTTAATAGCATTCATTTCATTAACGTGATCAATCAGACACAAATCATGACGTTGGGAAAACATACATTCATTACAATTCCAACAATTCAAATCAGAATTCACGAATGGTTTAGGCTGCTGCACAGGCGCAGAGCTTTTAGTCTTAACATGATTCTTTTTATTTAAAACTGAACTAGCATTCCTATTGTGAACTTCTACTTTCTTCTTTGTGGCACTACTAGTGGAGGGCTTGATCTTAGCTTTCTTGAGTGGCGATCCTTTAGCCTTAGTAGTCTCTTTTAATCCTGTAGAAGGCAAAGTGGGAACATTAGCAACAGATTTTAAAGGTGTCTTACTTGATTGTGCCAATGACGGTTTCGCTCCTGGAGTCTTATTAAATGGAGTGACAGCAATGGGCCTATTATTAAGTAGTGCAGAACCTGGTGTACCTATGTATTGCAAATATGCCAAGCAATATTGAACTCGCTTAATATATTCATGAGCCGAATAATAGTCGCTACTTGAGGGATCTAAGGCATAAAGATCGTCTAAAATATCCCTAAGAAGATCGACATGCTTAATGGCATTCCTCATATAATCATCATAGGTAACCGGGTTTCTCTTATGAAGCGGATTCTTATAAAGCACTACTGACTTGGTTGTTGGAGCACTAGTGGACGGTGCAGAGTCGGTAGCTAAGTTATCAACAACTTCTTGTCGGGTGAGAAGAAGTGTCTCCTTTAACTCAGCCAAAACCATATTTTTGTCTATGAGCAGGATGTTCAAATCAGAGATTTCCTCGCACTTTTGGTTCAGTTGTTCAACAAAAGATTGTTGCTGTGCCGCATTAAAAGCGAAGCGTTCTTCTAGTGAACCATAAAGAGCGGATAATCCCTGTCTTGTCCGATCCATCTCCCCTAGAACAGACGACAGTCTAATATCTAAGACTTGGTTTTTAGACTCTGCAGCCTCTAGTTCCAATTTTAATGTTTCCTTTGATGATACCTCTCTCTTCAATCTCATGATTTCTTCCTCTAATGTCTTAACAATTGCAATCATCTTGTCACTTGTCTCAACACCGTTTTCACAACCATTTGATATCAAAAGATCCTCATTTTGAGTTTGTTGTTTTAATTCTAAAGATATACAATGTTGTTCTAGTTGATTAAAGCGTTTTGAAAGTAAATTGTAAGAATCTTGTAGCTTTAAAAACTCAGCGTTAGATTCGTGACAAGAATGATTATCTACCTCATTTACAGTATCAGCAACATTTACAGAAAGATTACAAACATCATCACATTTATGCACATCATCACAATTAATCATAGCGGATGTAAGCTCATTCGAATAATTAACATTTACAGTAGTAAGCACATCACACGAGATTACTGCAGACAAGAATCGGTCATATTCGGTTAAAATCTTTTCTTTTTCAATTAGTTGTAGTTCGTAAGCGGTGTCCATTTCATAAAACACTTTTTGAACTTCACCAATTTCAAACACAAGATTTTCCTTAAGAGATGCAAAAGTTCCTTTTAGACTTTCGACAAACGGATTGATCTCATTTTTAAACACCTCGTTCATATGTTCAAAAGCCCATTCTCCGGCATTTAAGCCATTTGAAGTCGTACAATCCAAAATGACCTTGTCAAAATTAGTAAAGTATTGATTAATCTCTTGCAAGTTTAACCATACAGTACTAACAGGTGGAAGATCCTTTGGAATTTCCTTAGGACCTTCCATATTGACAAGTGTAGGAAATGTACTAGGGTTTTCTTCATCTAATATGTAGGTCGGTGCTGTTATGAGATCTTTGTCCATATGGAAGCGAATTCTAAAATCCGTTTTTGCAAGCTCCTTATTCAATTTAAAATAATCACACTCGGGATATTTTGCAGAATTGTATGACCGATCCTCATCAACTAGATCCTTACTTGTTCGATCATCGGGAAAAACAATCGGGTCTAAAGCCAATCCTAATTGAGTTGCATTATAAAGTCTAGGACTATGTCTTAAAGCTTGTTTTGCATATCGTGGATTAGGGGGAAGGCCTTTTAGACGTGATAAGTTAAACTCTCTAAACGAAGCATCAAATAAGTGAACTAGTTGAGAAGCAGCGTATTGTCTTAACAGCAAGTAATCTAGACTTCTAATCTTATTAGTGGCATTAATCTCCATTTCATTCTTCTTAGACTCAAGTGATTCAAAATCTGTTTGAAGTTTTTGAAAATTAGTGACCACTAACTCCTTTTCTTGAAGTTCATTAGACAGATTTGCTCTTAAGTTTTCGATTTCTTGCAAGTGACCCATTTGTTTGTTTCTAAAGTGATCATATTCGGGATTAGTTAGAACAGTAGACGAAGGCACTAGTTCCAAGGTTTGAACTTTCTCATTGCTTAAGGCAAGCTCATCAGACAAATTCTTATTCTTAGCTAAGGTTTCTAAGAGTGCAGCATTCATTTGGCTAAGTAATGTAGCAGGAACCATGACCAAATCTTGTTGAGCAGGAGTAGGCGTATGCGAAATGGGTCCCGTTGTGATTCACTCAAAGTCTGGGGACTCACATTGATATTGCTATCATTGTTTGTCACCTCGTTTGAAAGACTCACCACCGAAGATTCATTCGAATTAGCACTCTCTTGCACAACTTGATGTGGTTGAATACTAGCATCAGTGGCATTATCGGTGGTATTAATAAGTACCTCAGATCTCTTTTCTGGCCCTAAGCTGGAGATAGTTGCCATGAGAGCAGCCTTTGCAGATTGAAAGTCATCATAGTCTGAGTCATACGCATCGAGATCATCTGCTTGGTATGCTGCATTCTGTGTGGTGACCGTGTCTTGTTCAGCAATCCCTGGATCAGCAAGAAATGCAAGCTCCTCTTCATCAAGTTCCCTTCCTTGTGCTTGAGCATTCACCAGATAGATCTTTTCTACAAACCATTGTCCATCCCTTCTCCTTTTGGGTTTCTTACAATCCCTGGACATATGACCCTCTTCCTTGCAGTTGTAGCATGTAATCATTCTCAACTTGCCTGTATTAGCCCGTGGAGGATTGTTGACCATTGGAGCAGGAGCAGGATTAACCGTGCGAGCATTGGTTGATGTGGAAGGTCTCCCCTGATATGGTTGAATTGGCTGAACCATTACCCTGCCATTCTCAATTGTAGCTTGTTGGCGAGAATTGGATGAATTCCTCAACTGATTGTTGGTAGGAGCTGATCCCCTAAATCCTCGTTTGCTTAAAGTCCTTGTGAGATAGGCAGACATAGTGGTTAACACTTCAACTGGATCAGCACCTTGTTTAAATACAGGAACGGGGACTTCCTCATCATCACAGTACATTGCTTGATCTTGAGCTGCATAATCACTAGAAAGAATACTCATTTGATCAGGGTAGCTTGTTGGATAAGCTGCATTCTCTTGATAAGATGAATATGAAGATTGAGCATAAGGTGCAATACTAGCTGGGTGAGGTTGTGTAGCATATTATGATGAAGGTGCACTGAACCGATATTGTTGCTGATGTGAGGTGGGTGGTTGTGGTAAAATCGAGTATTGGGGAAAGGCTGGTGTCATGTAAGGTGATGGATGATAGGCTTGATGTCCCAAAATGTAAGGAGTGTTGTTGTGAGACAAGCTTGGTTGATTCGCCATCAAAGCTAATGAATCAGGGTACATACCTCGTGGAGAACGGTGCATGATCACATGTTTCTCATGTTGCTGAAGAAAAGCATATAGTTGATCCAAATTGCACTTATGCAGATCCCTGGTTAACTTAACATCGGTAATATACTCACCCCATTCAGCTTGAGGTAAAGTATTCAAGAATTTGGTGTTAACCTGGAATGGAGCAATCACCAGATTGTATACATTCAGATCATTCATGAGTGTGGTGAATCTGAAGTAATAATCATGAAGCGTTTCCCCTGGGTTGTAAGTGAATCTGTCAAACAGGTCATACAACTGACATTCCCTTTCCTGTTTGGTGAGTGACGTGCCTTGTAGCAACACCTTAAGACGTTCCCATAAATCCTTTGCCACTGTATACTGACTTACCATCCTATAGATGTCATGGGGAAGAGCTTGGAGAATTGTTTGAAGAGCTTTCTCGTCTGCATCGGCAACAAGTTGTTGGGCTGGTGTAAGTTCTTCAAATTCTCTTGGTCGAGACACATTGTTAGCCACAATGGTACCATAGTCAAGTGGACCATTTAAGATTGACTTAACCATAAGCCTCCCATAAACCGGTTTTCCATTAAGATAAGACATCATCCGGCCTTGCCATGCTTCAAAAACTTCTTTGATGAGCATTGGCGGGCGATTATCCGTTCCCGTAATGACTGAAATATCCGTGAGTGATGTCATCTGAGGCATTACTGAATTCGGATTCATTTTGTTAACTTCAAAGAGACAGAGATTATCGGTTGATCGAGCAGTGAAGTAAAGCTTGTGAATTGTGTTGTGTTTTTTGTTGTAAGAAACCAAGATTAAATCCTCTAAAAAAATCGTCGAAAAAACAAGCAAAATAACCCTTGATTCGGAACTTTTGTTGATTCGGAAGTTTGATTCGGAAGATTTGGCTTGGAATTACCTTGATTCGGAACTTTTGGTTTGATCCGGAACTTCTTGAGTCGGAACTTCTTGGTTCGGAACTTTGGCTTGATCCGGAACTTCTTGGTTCAGAAGTTCTTGGTTCGGAACTTCTTGATCCGGAAATTCTTGATCCGGAACTTCTTGATCCGGAACTTCTTGATTCGGAAGTTTCCTTGGTTCGGAACTTTCTTGATCCAGAACTTCTTGACCCGGAACTTCTTGATTCGGAAGTTTCCTTGGTTCGGAACTTTTTGATCCGGAACTTCTTGATCCGGAACTTCTTGATCCGGAACTTCTTGATCCGTAACTTTTTTGGTTGATCCGGAACTTGTTGGTTCGGAAGTTTTGCTGAATAATCAGAAACTTGTTCCGATGAACAGTCGAACACTAAAAATGAAGATTAAGCCCAGATTTTGACCAAATAACCCAAAAAGTTTTGTGATTTCAACAATAATAAGTAAAAACTAATACTTATCCACTAATCCCAATCACAAAAACACCAAAAACACCAAGAATCAAGATGGTTTTTCTTAAAGAACACTAATACAATCAAAAACTAAAAAACCACACAAATCACTACCTTAAATCACCCCATAGCTCTGATACCAAATGTAGAATATTGATAATCAATGAATCTATGAAGGGGTTTGTTGATTTCTAGAGAGAGAAAGTTAGAGAGAGAAAGTGAGAGAAACTATGTGTTATTTTATTAAATGGAAACTAGTAAATGACAACAACCAACCCCTTTCCATGGTGGAAAGGGGTATTTATAGTTCCAAGCAAACATGGGCTTGGGCCGGTCCATGACAAGCCCATGGACCGGTTCTTACTTAACTTAATAAGCAACTAACTACTATTTGTTAACTACGAGCTATTACAACATTAATTAATATTGTGGAGTGACCGATACTTCTAATATACGTAAAAACGTATTTCTAACAAACTTGCATTGCTCCGCCATAAATTCCGTGTAAGCGGCCGGGTTAGAACCGGTGCTAGCGGTCGAGTTGGAACTTGTGCGTTGACTTTTGTTAATTCGGTGCATACCCGGTGGTCGAGGCAAAGCATCGTCTCCAAAGTGTTCTGGTTCTTCGTCGGTTCCCATTAGACGACTTCTTCTTTCAATAGTTGAGTCGGGGTTTTTCCACTTGTGTTTGTTTTTCAAAAAGTTCCAAGCATCCCGATGCTTAAACTCCCCCCCCCCCCCCAAACGACTTGCTCATACAACCGTACACCCTCGACATCCAATTCTCATCACTCTCTCCACTATGAACTGCGGTTTCGTTCACCAAATCATTAAACTTCTTAATCGCTTGGTTCATCGGAGTCCACTTGCTCGTTATCATGTTTTTTGTACGCTCCTTAAAACCCTTCTTTTTCCCGGCCGCGTTGTACTCATTGCACACTTTATATCAAAAAGACGCCTTTTTTTATCCGCTCCGGTTTTTGGATCCTCGGACACTTGGATGTAAACCTCGGACAAAAGCCCTTCCTCGACTTGAGACCAAAAAGCACGCATTTATTTTGGTTCTTCTTCGGGGACGGGACTTCTTTCGTGACTTCTTCGACGTAGGGGTCGGAACGACTTCTTGATCGGATGAGGAGTCGGGGACTTCTTCAAAGTGGTGTGATGCGTGCTCGGAAGGTTGTTGCGAAGTGGAGTGATGGGTTTGTTGTTGTTGCATTTGTTGTTGTTGCATTTGTTGCGCCTTAAATTGTTGAAACAACAACAAATCTTCGGAGCTAGCAAATTGAGATGCGGAGTATTGAGGTTGGTATTGGGGAACGTATCCCGGATTCGAGGACGAACCCGGAATTTGGTTGGTTGGGTCGTTGTTCATACCGAAAACCCATTGAGGTGTTTGGTTGGGGTTGGAATTAGGATTCATTTTTTTATTTTTTTTGAAGAAATGGGAGATAGAAGTGTATAAGAAAGTGTGTGTGAAGTTTGGTAATATAAGGGGGTTTTTTTAAAAGGGTGAAAATGGAGTTTTTGCCGGTTTTTTTTTTATTTCTGCCCCCCCCCCCCTCACGGTAATATTACCGTTACATTAAAAAAAACATAAACAAAACTCCACCGCGAGAGCTGGTGGCCATGGCGTCAGGCCGACGACGCAGGACCACGGAGCCCTGCGCGGTGGCCATGGCGCCTCGCCAAAGCAGTGGACTCCCCCTGCTCTTACAGTTCGTACGTTCTAAAATTATTAACAAGTTTACTATATTGCACCTATATTGGTATTAGAAATTACAAACATTTATTTAAAGGTTTAAATAATTACTTAAAGTTATGGTTGTCATTTTATAAAAAAGTAAGAAAGAATGTTGTAATTATTTTTTTTTAAAACTATGCGTTTTTTGTTAGGAGATAATTAATTTAGGACGAATGAAGTATATTTAATAGGTTCGACTCGAGTCAAAACACACTTATTCATATTTGAAATGACTGGACTAAATCGAACCAAATTAAACCAACCTTATTCAGTTTGGTTTCAATTTCTATATTTTTACTCGATTCATGACTGGCATTTTTTCATTACTGGTTTAAAATTAAACTTTTTAATGTCATAAGATTTGTCTAACCAAAACTCATTATATCATGAGTATGCCTAAAAGCCAATGTTTTAAAACCTGGTTTTTAATTGACCGGTCAAATCATCGGGCCACGGTTTAACCGCCGTTCTACCTAAGTTTTTTGGTCAACCGGTGTCCGATCACTCGACCAGGTCACGGTTCAACAGGTTCAACCGGCCGGGTCAATCCGAGGTTTAAAACACTGCTAAAAACATACTAAAACTTATCCTATCGGCTCATTTTAGTAACTATTTATTTTATATTTTTATAAAATCTTAGTCCAAAAGTACATAATGGTGGGAAACTCTCCTGCGGAGCCCTGATAAAGTAACCGGCGACAGGTTAGTACAGTTTTCTTGCTTGCGGATTTTTCCCTACGCTGATTCAGAAGCCTTCTTCTTTAGTCTAGGATTCTAAAAAAAACTAGTTGTGAAAGACTTTTGTCAATCTGAAAGAAAGACTCAAAATAAGGCCATGATTAGTCAATAATAGAATAAGGTTTAACCGCGAACATACGTCCACGGAGTGGTGCACTGAACAACAACCCAATATGTAATATATTTTATGTCAGTTAGACTCTTTCTCAAAGGTTTGGTCTTAAGCAATCAGCACTTGTCCCAGTTGGTTTAATTAGTCAAGAGTTTGGTTTGAACTTATGCCAATATCCAAATAGCCTTATTTGGAAGCTAGAAGTGGTGGTTGAATAGTTTACCGGTTATAATTTGTGTTTTCATATTATTTATTTGTTAAAATGTTAGATCCGAGTTTATGTTAAGTCTACTGGCAAGCAATATGAAATACAAGTAATAAAAACTATCTACGAATGTAAGTAATAAGTGAAGAAACAATAATAAGAAATGTGAAGGAACAATTAAACCACAAGACCGAGATTTATAGTGATTCGGCTACGAAGCTCTTCTTCGCCTGTGACAACCCTAGATTTTGGATTTGTCACTTTTGACTGTTTGACCTTGATTATGTGCTTAGTGTGCGTTTACGTGCATTCTGTTTATATTTGAGCCTTGGATTGGATGTTAGACATCGGTTATGTAGTGCGTGGTACGTTATACGATGTTACGATGGGAATAGATGGTGTTCATGAGTTCACTTGGATGTAACTATGATAGAATGCGGTGCTATTTTAGGATTTTATGTGTACGTATAAGTATTATTGTAAATCGTATTTTTATGATTTAGGGTTTAGCGTTTAGAGGTCTCGGATGAGGTATTTAGTCATGGGAATAATTTACGGGATGGTTTTAAGTCATTTAGGACTTAGTTATAAAGTTTATTTCATATTTTAAGAATTTTCATAAAACTGTATATTTTACGTATTTTACGGTAACCGCGTAAAATTGACTAGTTAAAAGGTTTAGGTCTAATTAATTAATTAAGGGATTAATAAAATAAATAAATAATAAATATAAATAAGTAATAATATAATAAAAAACGAAATAAATAAATAAAGAAAAAAAATATTATTTTTGGTAAATAAATTAAAAAGGATGGTGGAAAAAGAAAAAGGGAAAAAAGGAAACAAGGTTTTTGTATTGGGCTAGGATTGTGTAACTAAACTATATAAAGCCTTTTAGTAAAAATAAAAATCATAAAATCTCTGGAGATTTATAATCAATCGGTTCATCAAGTTTTTTTAGGGTTTCATCAAATTTTTCTTGATTCAAGGTAAGTGATCAATTTAACTTTAATTTAATTTATGTTTTATTAATTGATCATGTTTACAATGTTAATTAACCATCATTGAGATGATTAGGGTTTAATTAATTTTCTGGAAAAAATAGTAATTAAGATCTATTAATGATTTTAGGGTTCTTGTTTAAAAATTTAGGGGTAATTAATGAAGTTTAGAAGGTAAGTGCATATAGGCGTAAAACAGTTTGATTTTTAGGGCTGTCTTGTGTCGACTGTTCCGGGCAGTAGGTAGCACCTTTGGTCGAGTTTCTTTTTTTTTTAAAAATAAGTTCAGAGAGTCTACTTTTTAAAAATGTAAGGTTGGTCGAAAATGGAGTTAGGGAAGGTCGTCAAACAATTTTTACAAAAATAATGCGCTGTTTAGGAATAAATTTGGATTTCGGGAATTTGAGTCAAAACCTAACCAAACGGATGAGATAGCCAAAGATTTTTTATTTAGGAACTCTTTATAATGTATATAAAAGGACTGGAGGTTTTCAATAAAAGTTATGGTGTGTAGGTCGGGCTTTTGGTGTCGAACATTTAGCATGTACAGAATCAGTTTTGGTGAAAACGACTTTTGGCGTAGAGACTAAACGGAAGGGTTAAATGTGTAAGTTGGAAGTAAAATTGGTTTTTGGAGTTCTTAGATCATATGAAAACATAACTCCAGTAGGGTAGGAGCCAAGTGTGGTGTTAAGTTCACTTCATGTGATCGTTTAGTGACTAGTAAACCGTACCGGAGAAAAATTGGATTTTTACGTATAGAATAGCTTGTAGTGGAAGAACTAGATAGTGGGGAATGGGGAATTAGATTCATCTCCTTGATTGTTACTTAACTTGGGTGTTAAGACCTGAGCTAAGGGTGTCGTGTATGATTTTATAGGTTTGCCGGAGTGCTACCTTGCTGTGCTATCTGGTGAGTTCATAGTCCTATTTTCACTGATTTTTAAATGTTTTCTTCTAGTATGGGATGGAGATGACACTTGTGGTATTCTTAAAATGTTTTGGTACTAAATTTTTATAAATGGGTGGACATAAATGTGTTATTGTGTGACTTGCATGCTTATGTGTTCTCATATGTGCTTTGATATGTGTTATGATATGTGAATCTTGATTGTGTTATGATTGGGATTGGTACATAGATGTATGGGCGTCTATGGGACCAGTTGTGATGTGTGTGGAGCGTGGGGCACGATCCGTCCTGAGTTCTTGGTTCTGAGTTCTTGGTTCGTGGGGCACGATCCGTCCTGAGTTCTTGGTTCGGGGGGCACGATCCGTCCTGAGTACTTGTGCATCGTCTCTTCGGAGGCAAGATATCTCGACGGGGATATAGCTCATCTTCTACAGGTGGTGTGGGAAAGATCCGGATAGTGTGGTGTGTGTGTGACGGGATACTTCTTGATTGTTATAGTGTGCTTTTTGAATTGTAGATGTGATTGGTACTTGGATTGAGTTTTGTTGTGGATGCATGTAGCATGATTATCGCATTATGGTCCATTTCTATAAATTGTTTTTCTTGAACTTATTTACAGCGAATGTCAAGGTTTCTTATGATGTTATAGATAACTTAAACCTATGTTCTCACTAACTTTATGTTGACAGATTTTAGTGTCATTTTCAGGTGAGGTAGTTGTGCAAGATGATGTTAGAGGTGGCTAGAGTACAGAGGATGCTAGGATTGCATTAGGAGGAATCCCTTTCCTCTTAGATTTTATTTTGTCTTTTGATTTAGTAAATTGTTTGATACCTGTATGTTTGATGTGTGTTATTTGAATGTCTTTGGTAAGAGGTAGGCCTGTTACCTACTTACCTAGACGCCTACGTTAGTTGAGATATTGTCATGACATTGTGTCACCTTTTTATGACATTTCTATTTCATTTAGTTAACTCTATAGACACGCTATTGTTGTGATGATATCCATATGTCGCGCCCCATATTCCGCCATGGTGGGGTGTGACAGAATGGTATTAGAGATAATGGTTATAGAGAATTAGGTTACCTAGTCGTGTAGCCTAGTCTATAGCTTAAGGGTTCCTGCATATAGGCGTCATAGGAGTATGTGTGCATTTTATAGTAATTGATGTGTTTGAATGTTATTTTCGTAGTATTTGTTAGGTTATGAACTACTATGGTTCATACTTAGCTACATGTTATTTTCTTTTCGAGTTTTGAATAGTGCGGGTTGAACTATAGTCGTATACGCTAGTCATTGTTGGATTCCGTTTAATTACGTTTTCATGTTCTTTATACATTTTGAATTTTGTCTACGGTGGTTCAGCTGGATTACGAGTTTATTTGTTTCATGCATTGGCTATGTTATTTTAATACATGTGATTTTGGACCTTATGTTATGTTGTGGATTATGTGCTTATATGAGTTGTAGGATCTATGTGCTTATTGAGTTGGTAGACCGATATGTTATGTGTAGTATTAATTCTTATAAGTGTCATCATAGGAGGGAGTGCATTGGTGAAAGGGGACTTGTATAAGTATGGTGGCCAACATAGTTGCACAAGTACCTATGGTTGCATGAAAGAGGGTTAATACATGCTTGTATAGTATATGTTGGATGGACTTGAGTGTATGTACACGTATGCCTATATATGTATATATCCCTTCTACTTATCGGTTGTGTTCTTAGGATGGTTTTCTAGCTCTTTTCTCTTTGGGATGTTCAACTTCAGTAGTAGCGCATTTATCGAGTCCTCATTTCACGTGTTTGTTTGTACGGTACTTTTGGTGTAGAAGCTATTGAGAGGGTGGAGATTTATTTTGGAATAACGATATCTTTTGTTTTGAGTCTTACATGGTAAAAAAAACACTTGCAAATAGTAAAATAAAAATAGTTGTTGGTAATCGATAAAATGAGGGTAAAGTGTCGAAAACGTGTTTGAAATAAGGTGGAATATAAATTCTTTAACATATAAGCATGGCTTATTTATTTTTAAAAATGTTTTGGTTTTGATCACCTAAAGTTATTGTTCTTTAGTTAAAATTTTGTTCTTATTTAGTTAAATATGTTAAAATCATGTAATTAATCATATGATGGGTGAGAGTTTTAATTTTCTGGAATTAAAATAAATTAGGTTTTAAATTTGGTAATTAATGAGGGGTTTTAGGGTTTAAAAGAAAATCGTTTTTTTTTGGTATAAATCGGAGTAGGCAGAAACTAGCGCTAAACTGTCAAAATATGTCGCTAACTGTCAGAAATTGTCGCTAATGCCTAGGCAGATTTTGAGTAAAATCGTTTTGGTTATAAATTATTCGTTTTTAAAGCTTTTTGGGTGATTAAAAAGCCTAAAATTATGTACTCGGAACGTACTTTTCAAATATTTAGAAAGTTTAGTAATTGGAGGTCAGTAGCTTGGTCAAATTAATTGTACAACTGTCGAGTTCAAGATTAATTTTCGGACAACATGGTTTAAACTCGTGTTTTGGGTATTTAGGGATAGTGGACACTTAGAAGGCTAACATAGGGCTGCTTTGGGATAGGATTTCAGATGTATCCATCATAGAGATTGTTACATTAATGAAGAATGTGGGTTCCGGGGTCAATGTTGACGCGTGATATTGTGTTGTGTGCTTTAGACAACTGATCGTTTGTGAAGAGACTATAGATTTTTTTTCGTCAAATGATTACATAAATTACTAATGTGGTACCATGGTTTTAGAACAACTAATATACATTACAGTACAAAATCCATTCTGGGGTAAAATTTGGTTTTGCACAAGGTTTTAATAGTATGTCACCGGTCGTAATACGTTTCGGTTATCGCTGGGTGCTTCTTGTGTCATTGGTCCATTTCCATGGTTCGTTGGGGGTCGATACATGTTTTATGTTGAGTATCTTTTGGAGTCTCATGGTTAAGGTTCATGTGTTGTTGGTTGAGATTATTTTAGTATAAACCGAGTTCACGTTTGAACGTGAAGGTTTTATCAGGGATATGTAACCTCGTTTGTTTGCTCAGAATAAGTTTGAGTTTGGGAGTAAATCTCGGGACGAGATTTATATTAGGTGGGAGTGATGTGATAACCCTAGATTTTGGATTTGTCACTTTTGACTGTTTGACCTTAATTATGTGCTTAGTGTGCGTTTACGTGCATTCTGTTTATATTTGAGCCTTGGATTGGATGTTAGACATCGGTTATGTAGTGCGTGGTATGTTATACGATGTTACGATGGGAATAGATGGTGTTCATGAGTTCACTTGGATGTAACTATGATAAAATGCGGTGCTATTTTAGGATTTTATGTGTACGTATAAGTATTATTGTAAATCGTATTTTTACGATTTAGGGTTTAGCGTTTAGAGGTCTCGGATGAGGTATTTAGTCACGGGAATAATTAAAGGATGGTTTTAAGTCATTTAGGACTTAGTTATAAAGTTTATTTCATATTTTAAGAATTTTCATAAAACTGTATATTTTACGCATTTTACGGTAACCGCGTAAAATTGACTAGTTAAAAGGTTTAGGTCTAATTAATTAAGGGATTAATAAAATAAATAAAAAATAAATATAAATAAGGAATAATATAATAAAAAACGAAATAAATAAATAAAGAAAAAAAAATATTTTTGGTAAATAAATTAAAAAGGACGGTGGAAAAAGAAAAAGGGAAAAAAGGAAACAAGGTTTTTGTATTAGGCTAGGATTGTGTATCTAAACTATATAAAGCCTTTTAGTAAAAATAAAAATCATAAAAATCTCTGGAGATTTATAATCAATCGGTTCATCAAGTTTTTTTAGGGTTTCATCAAATTTTTCTTGATTCAAGGTAAGTGATCAATTTAACTTTAATTTAATTTATGTTTTATTAATTGATCATGTTTACAATGTTAATTAACCATCATTGAGATGATTAGGGTTTAATTAATTTTCTGGAAAAAAATATTAATTAAGATCTATTAATGATTTTAGGGTTCTTATTTAAAAATTTAGGGGTAATTAATGATGTTTAGAAGGTTAGTGCATAAAGGCGTAAAACAGTTTGATTTTTAGGGCTGTCTTGTGTCGACTGTTCCGGGCAGTAGGTAGCACCTTTGGTCGAGTTTCTTTTTTTTTTAAATTAATTTCAGAGAGTCTACTTTTCAAAAATGTAAGGTTGGTCTAAAATGGAGTTCGGGAAGGTTGTCAAACAATTTTTACAAAAACAGTGTGCTGTTCAGGAATAAATTTGGATTTCGGGAATTTGAGTCAAAACCTAACCAAACGGATGAGATAGCCAAAGATTTTTGATTTGGGAACTCTTTATAATGTATATAAAAGGATTGGAGGTTTTCAATAAAAGTTATGGTGTGTAGGTCGGGCTTTTGGTGTCGAACATTTAGCATGTGTATAGAAAATCAGTTTTGGTGAAAACGGCTTTTGGCGTAGAGACTAAACGGAAGGGTTAAATGTGTAAGTTGGAAGTAAAATTGGTTTTTGGAGTTCTTAGATCATATAAAAACATAACTCCAGTAGGGTAGGAGCCAAGTGTGGTGTTAAGTTCACTTCATGTGATCGTTTAGTGACTAGTAAACCGTACCGGAGAAAAACTGGATTTTTACATATAGAATAGCTTGTATTGGAAGAACTAGATAGTGGGATTGGGGGATTAGATTCATATCCTTGATTGTTACTTAACTTGGGTGTTAAGACCTGAGCTAAGGGTGTCGTGTATGATTTTATAGGTTTGCAGGAGTGCTACCTTGTCGTGCTATCAGGTGAGTTCATAGTTCCATTTTCACTGATTTTTAAATGTTTTCTTCTAGTATGGGATGGAGATGACACTTGTGGTATTCTTAAAATGTTTTGGTACTAAATTTTTATAAAGGGGTGGACATAAATGTGCTATTGTGTGACTTGCGTGCTTATGTGTTCTCATATGTGCTTTGATATGTGTTATGATATGTGAATCTTGATTGTGTTATGATTGGGATTGGTACATAGATGTATGGGCGTCTATGGGACCAGTTGTGATGTGTGTGGAGCGTGGGGCACGATCCGTCCTGAGTTCTTGGTTCTGAGTTCTTGGTTCGTGGGGCACGATCCGTCCTGATTTCTTGGTTCGGTAGGCACGATCCGTCCTGGGTACTTGTGCATCGTCTCTACGGAGGCAAGATATCTCGATGGGGATATAGTTCATCTTCTACAGGTGGTGTGGGAAAGATCCGGATAGTGTGGTGTGTGTTCTTGTGTGTGTGACGGGATACTTCTTGATTGTTATAGTGTGCTTTGTGAATTGTAGATGTGATTGGTACTTGGATTGAGTTTTGTTGTGGATGCATGTAGCATGATTATCGCATTATGGTTCATTTCTATAAATTGTTTTTCTTGAACTTATTTACAGCGAATGTCAAGGTTTCTTATGATGTTCTAGATAACTTAAACCTATGTTCTCACCAACTTTATGTTGACAGATTTTAGTGTCATTTTCAGGTGAGGTAGTTGTGCAAGATGATGTTAGAGGTGGCTAGAGTATAGAGGATGCTAGGATTGCATTAGGAGGAATCCCTTTCCTCTTACATTTTATTTTGTCTTTTGATTTAGTAAATTGTTTGATACCTGTATGTTTGATGTGTGTTATTTGAATGTCTTTGGTAAGAGGTAGGCCTGTTACCTACTTACCTAGACGCCTACGTTATTTGAGATATTGTCATGACATTGTGTCACCTTTTTATGACATTTCTATTTCATTTAGTTAACTCTATAGACACGCTATTGTTGTGATGATATCCATACGTCGCGCCCCATATTCCGCCATGGTGGGGTGTGACATCGCCCTACTTCACTCCCCGAGTATCCTACTCGAAATTTCACTGTGTCAACAAGCTCCCTTTATGCGGAGGAAACCGTACACAAGTAGCGTACACCAATTACCGACACAAAGCTAAATGTCGAGTCTCAATCTTAGCTAGAACAAATCTACACCTCGTATTTTCTCACCTAGAAAATACTACCACGATCACTCGATCTCACAACTATACACTTATACACAAGATCGCACCAGATCACAAGTATTTTCTCACATTGGAAAAACACTCACATTAACACTACAAGATCTCACAAAGTTATACACAAATATACAACAATTGGGTTATGTACAACAATAGACACTCTTATATGAATACTATACTATAATACTTGATCTTTGAAGGAATCACAAGTATTGTTCTCTTGCACAAAGTAGAAGTAAAAGAATTAGATCACTTATAAACAAATTTATACAATAAATAATGATCAAATGAAGAAAGAATAAATAGAAATGTTTTAGACAATGAGTTTTCGAATGTGCAAAAATGTATTTGGCCAAGAAAAATTAGGCTATTTATACTGAGAGGCCAAGGCCAGGAGCGTCGCCGGTAATCTAGCAAAGAAACCGATGCTCCTAGCAAAGGGCATCGACTGCCTAGTCTAGAGCACCGGCTTGACTAGACGCTCCTTTTGTCTCTTTGTAGTGTGAAGATATTTTTCGGTGTAGGTTTTAATCCGTTATGAGGGGAAAATTTTGAAATTCAAATTTATTTTTGTAAACCCGCTTTAAAATCCCTAGAACATTAATTACATGAAACTACGTATAAATTAAAACTTCACGACGAATTAATAAACGACACGCGATACGAACATTTAACATGACAATCACGTATGTTAATTAAGTACGACAAGTAGTTACGTATACTATTATTATCATTAGTTTACGATATGTATCTACGTATAACACGTATAAAGCAATCCAAGAAAAATAAGACACGACATGTAAAATTTACGAACACGCATAGGTATACAATTACTCACGAAACTAAAACAAACAAAAAGGGTGTGTGATGTTTGTGCTGGCGTTCAAAAGGATAGACTTGGGCTCAAGGCCCATTTGTGTCCCAGTCTGAAAATAATAGAAGTCACCGGGGAGTTTATGTTATTTTAGAAACAGCCTAGAAACCCTAAAACAAAACAACATCACAACGATCCTTTTCTTTTGTCTCGTGCTGCCGTCGACTTCTCCCACCAGAATCCAAGAACGCAATCGTGGGTAATCAAGAACCAAGATTTGGCTTCGTGAGTTTTATTCTTCCTAAACCCAAACACGTAAGTAATTATAAATCCTTTTTAATTATTTGTTTGGTACGTTTTAATTGATCAAGAATCCACAAAAAGGATTAGAAAACATGTTAGTAAGCGTGGGAATTAAACAAGATTTAAGCTTGGTTCGTGTTGTCAGTTTATACGCATAAACCGAGACCTCTATGGGTCTCGGTGGTGATTTCATTCCACCAGCCACACCTTTTAAAGGTGTCGGTTTGGTTTTGTGAAAAATAGTAGCAACCCAAACACCCCTTACAAGGGGGATTCGATTTTATCAGTAGGAACTGAGACCCTATGGGTCTCGGTGGTTCATTATTAAAAGACAGTAGGTATATATAGTGGGAAACAGGAACTAGTATGGACATAGTGGGTAATTATAACCAAACAAAACGAATATTATGAGACCAGTGGGTAAAATTGAACAAGCAGCAGAAACAGGGTCTAAGGGCTCTGGGAGTATATCGGACAACACTACAGTAGCAGTTGTTGGACAGAACTAATAATTTTATATATCGGACAGAACTGATAAAACATGTATATTGGACGAAAGGGGATGTTTGGCTAAGTATATAAAACATGTATATTATTTAGTTAGTTTAATTAAAACATGTTAATTAAATTAATTATATGCATGACTAATGATATAGTTTTATTTAAATAAAACCATGGTTTATGTATGTTCATTTTATTTAAATCAAACTTATGATTAAAATAATTATTAATTTAATTATTCATGTGCATTAAATTAATTAAAACTTAGCTTAATTAATTTATATAATTTTAAGGTAAACTTTAGTTATTAAATCATGAATTATTATTAATTAATAAATACTTATGATATCATGTAATATTATTATTAATTAATAATTATAAGTTTAGACTAAGTATTTAGTCATTATTAAACTTTATGAAATAATTATACAAGACATATCATAAGCTTATTAAAACTATATGTTATATTATTTTATTAATTATGGAAACCTATTAATTATGGTAACATGTTATTTATAGAAACATGCTAATTATGCGAACTTGCTATTTTTGGAAAGTTACTATATAGAGAAACCTGCTATTTTTAGAAAGTTACGCATTATGATACAACAAGTACATTAACACATAGAAACATGAATTACATTAATCAGAACACGTAAAACATTAAGAAAACACAAGATTGAACATGAATCAGTAAAACAAGTCCGGAACACGTAAAATAAGACAGGAACAAGTAAATAAGTAATAACACGTCAAGTAAACTAAAAATCAGTTAAGTATAAGATAATCAGACAACTCATACACGTCCTTCTTTTTTATGTAGCACTTATGGAGTCGGAGTAGGATTCTTCGCGTCTTCTTCATTCACATTACTAGACACAAGGTACGGATATTCCGTCCTTCAGTATAGACAACTCCCTTTGCATGTTTGATTAGGTTTTCCCGTCTGGTATGCCATCTGTTTTCCCTAGTAGTTTAAGTGTCTTAAACACATCAGTATATGTTATGATTATTTTAGATTGCCTGAGCTATATACATGCATGCCAGTTTCACCTAGTTATGGGGGTTCCATAACCATAGCACTGAAGGCACCGGTGTTATGACTCTTCTGGGTTGAGAGTGATTTCTTGCAGCGTCCCTTTACAGTATTTTGGCCTATATTACTATTATCATGTGGGGCGAGTGTGTGCATCCTAGTTACATGTTTTCAGACAAGATTTTCATGGTGAATGTGGTGTGTGCCTTGCATCCTTCACAAGGAGTTGATCCCTCCTACCCAGACTATTATAATTAGAGGCAACCCCTCTAATTGCATGACGAGGTCACCCCTCTATGTATTCATGCACATTGTTATATTCATGACCTATATGGACTCTTGGGCATTTAAAATACTGTTTTTATGATATAAACCTAATCTTTTCAGAATAAACCAGTTTATTATATGTCACCAGGTTTTCCAGGACTTGCATTATTCCGCTGCATTTTCATTGTCATGCTTTCATTTCAGTTTTTACTTATGTTTATGCTATTTCATATTATTTCATATATCTGCACACTGAGCGTATCGCTCAGCCGTTTTCTCTTTTCATGTCCCCAAACGGCAGGTACCCAAGGTCAGACAGGAGCATGGAGAGGTTGTGCATAGGATGGGAGCTATTTTATGTTTCTATTCCTTTTGCATTACATTTACTTTATGCTTTGTTTATGAGTTTATGTTTGGGAGCCGATGTTTGATTCCGGTTATCCCTTATGGTCATGTAATGTTTTAGGACATTTACCTTGTATGCTTTGATGACACGCCATAATTATCATCTAACAGTCCATTTATCCAAATGGGGTGTTACAATTATGGTATCAGAGACAAGGTTTCAACCTGTAGGCTCTAAAACTCGACCCGTGACTAGTGGGTAGTCACCAGGAGCTTCCTAAGCCGACGCTTGTTATTCCACGTATTGATATTCTCAGCACCTTGATGTTTAACCATGATGTTTTCCTCAGAATTATTTTTTTACTAATATGGATTGAACAACCGTCATCCATACTTAGTTACATGTCATTGTTTTATGCATGATGTTCCTTGAGAACTTTGGCTAATATGGTCTGAACTACTGTAGTTCATAATTGGTCATACATTTTCTGTTAAGTTTTGATAGTTGATTTTCACTTATTTATTTGCATGTATTATTGTTGCAGGTATTTTGACTAAGTAATGGTTAGTACAGGACTGGCCATATTTAGTCGCATGTGCTTTTCTTTCGAATTTTGTTTTTGTGAACCGAACCATAGGCGTTCACCCTTGCTCATGTCAATTTTGTATTGTGAACCGACCCATAGGCGTTCACCCTTGCTCATGTCAATTTTGTTTTGGTGAAGCGACCCATAGGCGTTCATCCTTACTCATGCCAATTTTGTTTTGTAAACCGAACTATGGTCGTCCACACTAGTGATTTTTCAGATTTCATTTAATTACAGTCATATTTCTTTCATGTCCCCTCATTAATTGTTATGTTCTTTATGTCAGTTATGTTTTCATACTATCATGTTTAACTTCGTTTTCATGCTGATTATGTTTTATGCTCTTTCATGTTAATTTTGTTCCATGTTTCTTCATGTTGATTTCGTCTTCATGCTGATTATGTCTTACGTCTCTTATGTTGATTATGTTTTCATCATGTTGATTATGCTTTCATGCTAGACATTGATGGATTTCTTTAAATCCTACTTTGATGATAGACATGGTTGGTTTTCATTAATCACGCTTTCATGCAAATCATCGTTGAATTTCGTTTAACCACACTTTTAGCGTTTTCTCTATGCAACCAGAACGATGGCTATGCTGGAATTGCTAGGCTATCATGATACTCATTCCAGTTCAGTTTTCTAACCGTTTAACCAATTATTTTCCTTTAAAATCATGTCAGATGATCGACCCTATACTGATCATTTCATGTGAAATCTATGTGTACTCCATGTACCGTATTCCATGTGTATTACACGTACCGTAATCCATGTGTATGTCACTTACAATAATCCATGAGTATTCGCTAGTCGATTCTAAATCATCTCAGGCGTATTCCACTTGTTGATATTCTACAAGATGCTGATGCCGCTCATAACTAGGAGATGTTACTAAATGTTGATGTTGCTGATCATTTGGAGACGCTACGAGATGCTGATGATGTTCACAACCTGGAGATCCTACAAGACAAAGACAAAGACGTTAGATCAAAGCGATCGGACGAGAAGATGCTTCACCACCAGACGATTTCCATCACAATCCATGTCCCTACCTTTTAGTTATATGTCACACGTCAATCAATTGTCTTTTCAGTCATATGAGTGAGAACCGGTACCAGCCGACCACTCAGCTGAATAGTTAAATGAATCACCATCATGAGCATGACTATCATGGAACTGACAGACAAGACGATAGTAACCACTACAGTGACAACAATTATTCTAGCAATCATAACAGAACACCGGTCACGGATGTGATCAGAAATACAAATGGGGTCAGCAGTCCAACCGATCCGCCAGTTCTGACATGATAACCTAAGGTTCTCTATTTTATTCGTTTCACACCTCGAGACACATGTCAAGACATCAGTCAGGACACATGTCATACGCATATTTCTCAAGACACGAGTCAAGACACATGACTCACGCCCATTTTCTGAAACAGCCCTAAGAAATTCAGGGTACCCTCCAAGGGGTATATCCATTTTGTTGTGCCATGTATTAATCAGGCAGTAAGAATTTCAGTACGATCACCGGCGTATTATTCACGTTTGGACACGCAGGGTTCGTTCTGCTTGAGACAGGCAAAACACATTCAGTGAGATCTGTCGCGTTTGCTTCATGAGACTTTCATTTCTTGATTTCATATTTCATATATCCATGACCATAAAGGACACCATTCGTATCACCCATGTATACGAAGGTTTTTCCTTCAGTCTAATGATAAGAACCAATCTGCTAACGCACATACCTTGGACAGATGCGAGTTAACACGATTCTGATTTTGGACTATGAACAGCACACCATGCTACGACTGGTCGCCGTTTATATCAGATTATATATAGTAATGTTCAGGCTCCTGAGTACATTCAGCATGGTTTTCCATCAGGAAAATTTGTATAAATTATCTATGCTTTACAAGCATGTGTTTTGTTAGCCCATGGCTGCGAAGACTTTCTAGCTATCATTTAGGACACGACTTCTGAAGTTCCTTTTATTCATCATCAGTCGATTACTTCAGAAGTTTCCTAGATATATTACCAGAAGGAACTACCAATCATACCACTATTCATAACTGTATTTTCCCTTCCAAGTATTATTGGTCTAACCGACCAACTACCAGACTCTAAACACTTTCCAAGATCGATTTACGATCAGGCTATCAACAGTTGTGAGTGAAAGAGCAGGACACTTCCGTGACTATTCTTCGCACACGTTATGGTCATTATGAATTCATGTTTGTGTCTTTTAGTTCACGAATGCCAACAGTAATTGTGGATTTGAGAAATCAAATTTTCATGAATTCTGGACAAGTTCGTCATTATGTTCATTGCTAACATTCTGACTTTCTTTAAGTCTAGAGAAGAACACGAAGACTATCTTCACTCTATGTTACAAGATTTACAACAAGGGAAATTCACACTGAAAATTTTCCTGTACGTATTTTGTCGATTACAGTGACACGCTAAATCGCATTGTTTCTGTTAGGAATCTAAGTTTGTTAGAATTTCCTTAGTCATAGATTTAAACTTAAATTAAGCTATTTGATATTAACTTGCATGTGCCTAGGTGACAGGCAAGTAACCCAAGACTCACAGAGTTCTAAGTCTCTGTGAGCAACCACAGAGGAGTCCATGTCAGAGACATTGTCAAGGAAGTCAAAGGTTCCTTAAAGACATACTCGTTGGCTGTGATGGATAACAGCCAAGATGTATCAGAGACTCTGAGTGGTTGAGTGTTAACAGGGGTGGCAATACCCTGTTAACACTCAGTACACTTTGGACATACCTAAGTGTCTAGGCGGGAAGTTATGGAGCCTAAAATACAAGGTATGAAGAAAAGGGAAATTATGTCAGCTCTGTTTCCCTAAAGTGTTTTGGCAGACTACCAAGAATAGAAGAGCATCTTTTGACAGATGTCTGACATTGTTTGTTTGTGTAGTCACCATCAACCAGTTATCCAGTCAACCTCGTACCACTATAAATAAGATATGTAGGCTAGATTTAATGTTGTTCACTTTGTTAGATTTCACACATTAACTCTTTAGAACTTGAAGAACAAACAGTTGTGCCTGTGTTCTTAAGTTAGCTTTATTTTGTCCAAAGTGTACACAACACATTGTCATCAAACTGTGTTATCCATAACACATGTAATACTTGTTATACAATAATAAAGTACTACGTTTGAAAAGTATTTACTATGTCAATTATCTTTCTTAATCGTTTTAAGCTAGGATTAGAGACTTTCAATTGGTATCAGAGTGGTGTTTGATATTAAAACCTTCATAAACATCGTTCTTAGTTTTATAATCAAGATCCACCATGCCTGAAACGAGCAACACACCACCTCCAACTTCACCAAGAGTAACCCCCACTCAAAATTAAGACGATCTTCCTCAACTTCTCGATTCAAGAGGTGGATCCCATGTTACCAACGTAGCAGTGTTTGATGAAGATGACTTTGCAAGTTGGAAAAGTCAATTTCTTGTCTATCTAGATGGACTTGAACCATTTCTTCTAGAAATTTTAGAAAATGGACCATATGTTCCCATGGCGCTTACCTCTACTGATGAGAATCCTCTTCCCAAACCTCTCAAGCAGTGGACTCTAGTTGATAGGAAATTGGCAAACCAAGATAAACGTCTCAAAAGCATCATCATTTCCTGTCTTCCAAAACACATCATGAAATCAGTGATTCAATGTCCAACAGCCAAACAAATGTTGAAAGACCTCATCCTAGGTCACGAAGGACCCTCTGAAACCAGAAAAACCAAAATTCAGGCACTCAGGCTTCATTTCAATGCTTTTAAGGCACTTGAAGGTGAAAAGGTGCAACAGACTTATACAAGGCTTAAGATTCTTCTCAACGACCTTGCTATGAATGAAGTCACCATTGCACAAGCTAAAATAAATGCCACATTTGTCAATAGCCTTCCTAGAAAATGGCTGAGCATGAATCAGACTCAGAGAGCCAATAACTCCATCAAGAATGATACGTTGGCTCAGTGCTATGGAAAATACAATTATGAAGAAGGACTGATTGATACCATATATAAATCTGAGTCTAAAAGATTTGTAGTTCATGGAGCATCATCCAAAGCCTTAATTTCTACCTCACAATCTCTTGGCAGCGACACTGACGTTGAAGAAGACACTCGTAGCAGCCAAGAATTCATGACAGACCTTAATGCAGAGTTTCATGAAAGAGAATTACTAGCTAATCAAAGAAGATTCTACAAAAGGTCAGGGAGAGTAGGATCGGCTAGTAAACAATCTGACAAATCAAAAGAAACTTGCTTTGCCTGTGGAAAACTTGGACATTTTCAAAAAGACTGTCCATCCACAAAAACATCCTCACCATCTTACCCTTCATCATTCAAACCTTACAAGTTCAAATCACAACAAAACAACTCGTCTCACCAATCCAATTCCTCTGATAATGAGAAAAAGGATTACAAAAACAAATACAAGGCACTAAAGGCTGAGTTAGAACAGATGAATTTGAAGCTAGAAGCTCTGTCAAAGAAGAAAGGGGGTGATAAAAGGACATAGAAAGGGTTGGTAGCTGAAGCTTATGATTGGAATGATGAGCCGCTGACATCGGATGAAGAAGACACTACCAGGGTCAGGGCATTCATGGCAATCACTGAGGATGAACCAGCTGTTGGAAAAGGAGATGCTAGATCAGGACAATGGGTTGACATCACAATGAAAAAGGTACACAGGCTTATCTCTATGTCTGAAATTGATGAACGTAAACATGTCCTTGATTATACCATAGTTGATTTACACTTTGTTGAGGAACAAAGAAAGAACCTGCTTGATAAATTTCACTCTGTTAAACATGAATTGTTAACTGCTAGGGCTGAATGTGAAACTTTAAAACAGGTTAACTCTAAGAACATAACTCTTCAAAATGAGGTTAATAAGTTGTCTTTAAGAAACAGTGCCTTAAATGATCAAGCAGCTGAACTACACATGGTTATAGAAAAATGGTTGTGCAGTAGGTTCACTATCAATGAATTACTTGATGATGAAGTTCTAGCTGACATATCTAGGGTTGTTACTGCTAAAAGAAATAAAATGAAGGCCCTTAAGAAACCCAAAGAGGTTGTTTTCAAATCTACAGAGACTATTCATATGTCTGACCTACTCTTAGCTAATGTACCTATCTCTGAAGATGTAATTGATAACACTGAACCTTTACCATCTTTGCCTAAACTCTTTGGAGTTGAACCCAACAGATTTTCTAGAGGAGCCAAGGCTGAACCCAAACTTGATGTTGAGACACCACCAGCTAAGATTTTTGCTATTTCTGCAAAATAGTCTGTTAAGCAAAATGTCTATAAGCCTGTCTCAACAAACCCTGTAAACAAAGTTGAATCCTCAACTAAAGAACGCATGTTGTCTTTGATTAAAGAAGTAGAACTCTTAAAATAACATATTAAGCCTTCCGCTGAATGCTATACTTCCTCTGAACCTAAGTCAGTTCTAGGAGAACCCAAAGGTGAAAAATTTGTCAAACCTTACTATAATGTGTGTAAAAATTATCATCACATGACCATAGATCATGATAAACAAATGGCTGTTAAGAGATCACAGACACCTTTTAGGGGCAAACAATAGGCTACTAGGAGACCATCAGGTAATTACAGACCTTACCCTCCATGAAAATATTGTGGATTTACAGACCATTAGTAAGTGTGAAAACACTTATCCTTTTACCACTTAATTATAATAATAACCAAGCCAAAACGTGTATTTTATGTCGTAAATGTCGGAATTATGCGTGGTTTGTGTTTTTGTTGTGATTTAGGATCAAAATGTGAAAAGGGGAGAAAACACGGGCTTTCACGGACTTTTATCGAAGAAAAAGACAAAAGACGAAGTCAAGAGTTCAAGAGTGCAAAAATAACGGAAGTCCAAGGCCTATTCTGAAGATTTATCGAAGAACAAGTCTAAAGACGAAAGTTTAATAAAGCCGAGGAACTCAAGTCTAATAAATGAAGAAATTGTAAGACGAGTTCAAGTAATCCCGAGACAAAGTCGAAAAAGTCAAGAATTAAGAAGACGAAAAGACGGAAAGAAAGAAAGAAAGAAAGAAGGAAGCAACACATGCTACCCTTCTCCCTATATATAGACGCCATCTCATTTCATTTCAAGTGGTTGGCTAACTTGACAAATTAGCTCTTCCACCATTTTCATTTCTTGCAAATTTATTTTCATGTCATTTTAAATACTTGTCTTGCACTTTAATTCCTTTAATCCAAGTAAGCTTAATCTTTAATTTTGTTGTTTAATCTTTACTTTTAATCAAGCTTTTCTTTATATTTCTCATTCTAATTTTCTTGTTTTTGGTTCATTGCAATTTCGGATTAAGCAAGGTTTTGCTTAATCTCTTTGCTTATTTGATTAAAAAGTTCACCTTTTTACTTTTATCTAAGTTTTTGTATGAGATAAGCTATAAGCTTGACAATCTTATTGGCTTGTTTTGTACTTAGCTTATTTGCTTTCTTAAGTTTTCTAAAAGTTTCATCTTTCTAAAAGTTTGCTTATTTTGTTTACTTATTTTGTGCTTTGAAAAGGTCTTTAATTTTGTAGCTTATTGTCTCGTCTTATTTCTATTTCATTTAAGTTTTTGAAATTAGCTTATTAGTTTTAGCTTATTTAGCTTTTGCTTATTGCGGATTGTACTCCATCGGAAAGTGAGGTTTTGTACATTCCGACAGCTCGTTTTCTCCACATTCCGATTATGACAGAATTGGAACAAGGGTTTAACATTCCAACGGTGCTTTCCGATCTGACATTGCGATCACTTGTATCAAACCCCTCATTCCGATCTGGGATTGCGATCGCACATTGCGACCGCATATTCCGACGGGTCTTGAGGTATTTTAAGTCGAAGTGCTGCCCAGTTTTACTTAGCAACATTCCGATCTGGGCTTTGCGATCTGAACAACATTCCGATAGCCCTAGTTTTTATATATTCTGATAGATAGCATCTTAATTATTCCGATAGACTGATTCCGATCGCACATTCCGATCTGGATTCCGATGTGTATGGTGACAACATTCCGATCTGACTTTCTGATGGTTTTGGGTTTGGAATTATATTTTGCTTTGTTTGATTTTTAAATTACATTTTATTACATTGTCGATTTAATTTTTTGTCACGCTTTAATTTTTAAGTCATTTAATCACTTTACTTTTCAAAGTTTTAAAATTGCACCATTTACGTTTAATTAGTTTTAGTTTTAATTAACCGCCTTTTACTTTAAAGTCTTGCATTTTAATTACACTACAACGACAAACCCATTGTTTCACCAAAAGACGACTGAGTCGCACACTTAAACCAATTATCAATTCGAATAGACCACTTCAACGAACTTAATTTTCATACTTGGTAAAACCATGTATTAAATGGCGCCGCTGCCGGCTCTTTTCGTTAAGATTAACGGTTTTCTATGAGAGACGCGTTGAATTTTGGGATCCGTTCACTCGTGAACGTTATTTTTCTTGCTCAAAATTTTTCAAAAAATCCATAAAAATTAAAAATAGTTAAAAATCCATAAAAATTAAAAATAGTTAAAAATCCATAAAAATTAAAAAATTTCAAAAAATCCAAAAAGATTTTATTTTATATTTGTATATATATTGTCTATTGCTTTGGTATCTTTTTCTTTTTCTTTTGTAGGTGTATGCGTACTAGATCTTCAACTTATCCAGAGCCCGAGACTCGTGAAGATTTAGCTATGGCTGGTGTTAACAACAATAATAACCCACCACACCTCAACAATAATAATAACAACAATGTTCTTCCACAACCCGATCTTCGGACAATGGAGGAGCTTTGTCAACCAACAATGTATGGACGAGGAGGACTGATTGCGCCGATGCAAATCACGGCTCCGGAGTTTTCGTTGAAGCATCACATGATCCAACAAGTGCAAACTAATCCATTTCGCGGATTGCCGGATGATGATGCCAACAAGCACCGACAATTCATTACTATTACTCAAAGCATGAAGTTGCCCGGTGTTACTATGGATGTCCTTCGCCTACAGCTCTTTCCACATACTTTATCCCACCACGCCGAAAAATGGTTTGATCGTCTCCCGAAGAATTCCATTCATACTTGGGATGACATGACTCAACGATTTTTGTCGCGCTACTTTCCACCATCCATGGTCACGAGCCTTCGAAATCAAATCAGCGGTTTCATGCAAGAACCCGATGAATCTCTCTTTGATGCTTGGGAAATATATAATGTTTTGATCGATCGATGTCCAAACCACAACATCCTCCCCGTTACCTTAATTGACACCTTCTACAATGGTTTAACTTTTCGTGATCGTGATACTATTAATGCAGCCGCCGGTGGCACATTTATGAAAAGAAGACCCGAGGAGTGTATAGAGCTTATTGAGAACATGACTACTCATCACAAAAATTGGGATTCCTCTGCATCTTCAAGGAATAACCCAAGAGTCAATGTTTCTTCTACTTCAGCAAACCCCGATATGACCGAATTTACCCGCATGATGGCCGAAATGAATAAAAATATCTTGCTCATCGCTACAAACCAACAACAACAAGTTAAAGCTGTAGCAATTTCTTGCGAGACTTGCGGTGGTCCTCATTCATACACCGATTTTCCTTCTACTCAAGGCAATCCGGAAAACGTGTATGCGGCTTATGGTAACTATTCACCGGAAAATTACCAAGCCCGACCTCAAGGTGATCGGAATTTGCTAAGTTACCGTTCGAACAACTATCTTTCACCCGGTTTTTTCCTCAAAACCACAACCCCAACAACTACAATAGAAGCAACCAAATCCCACCTCGAGCTTCTAATCCTTATCACCAACCCACTCAACAAACACCACCCATTAATCAAGATGTTGAAGCCTTAATGAGAACCCAAGGAGAGCAAATTAAGAATCTGCAAAGCCAAATTATCAATCTAAAAGGGGATATCACTAAGCAAGGTAATGACATTCGATCCGAGCTTCGACATGATATACAAACCTCTTTTAGCACTCAAACAAATGATTTGAAGAATATGCTGGCTAGTTTCTTACCAAGTACTTAATCCTCTACTTTGGGCTCTCTACCTACAAACACCGTCACCAACCCGAGAGCGAATGTGAGTGCTATTACTACACGCAGTGGAAAAACCTTATTAGGTCATCTATCCCTCCCCCAGTTACTCCATCTACACCTCCTCCCCCACCATTTATCCCTCCTACTCCCACGCCTAGTATTAGTCCTCCATTACCGTCTCCGCCTCGTCATGAAGAAGTACCCAAGAAGAACCCTTCACCAACCCCACCTTCCACCTTTAAACCTTCAACGTCTCAACCTTTACCTGCTGCACCTACACCCTCCACCTATAAACCCAATATTCCTTATCCATCTCGCTTAGACAAGGCCAAACTGCAAACCAAGGATGACATTCAAGTGTCAAACTATTTGAAGAAAGTTTTGGAAATAAATATCACTTTTAGCCTTGTTGAAGCTCTAGCACAAATGCCTAAATTTGTTAAGATGTTTAAGGAATTGCTTAGCAAGAAGGAAAAGATGGCCGAGTTTGTTAATACTCGATTGAATGAAAATTGTTCTGCCTTCCTTCTTAAAGAACTTCCAGAGAAACTAGGAGATCCCGGTCGTTTTGTGCTACCATGTACTTTTCACCAAACTGAAGAATTTACTGCCTTAGCCGATCTCGGGGCAAGTATAAATCTGATGCCTTTAAGTGTTTGGAAAAAGTTATCATTACCCGACCTTACACCAACGAAGATGACTCTTGAGCTTGCAAATCGCACTCTCGCTTACACTCTTGGTATTGCCTAAGATGTGTTTATTAAAGTGGGCACCTTCACTTTTCCGGTCGACTTTGTTGTTGTTGATTATGAAATGGACCCTCGTATTCCTTTAATACTTGGTCGGCCATTCTTGAGATCCGGAAAAGCTTTAGTCGATGTTGCTGAAGGTGAGCTCATCTTAAGGGTCGGGAATGATGCACAAGTGTTCAAAATGGGGAAGATCACAACCAAAACAAATGGAAGAGAATCAGCGAATAGGATTAATGTACTTGATGATTTTGTCGTCTACAACAATCCTCTGTTTGATTCTTGCTATGATAATCCACTGCTCCATGATGATGTGGATGATTCTCTATCCAATGAAGATCCTCCACCAATTTATGATCCTCCACCGATCTATGATGATTATGCTGCTTTCGTTTCAGATTATCCAGACATGCCCACTTATGATGATTTTGATGAGGCTGATACTCTCTCGAGTGATTCTTCACATGATGAAGATCCTCCGCCAACAACACTTGATCCTACTTTGGATGACTACTCATTTGAGGAAGACTTTGCTACTTTTCTCAACACATACTTCCCAAATGAGAGTGATGCTCCTCCTTTGGACTTTGATGATTATGGTCTTTATCCTACTTTGGATATGAAGAAACCCGTTTCAAAGGAGAAGAAGCCGACCGACACCGATATCAGCATCACTTATGTCTTAACTCCTCTCTACCCTCCGTCTGAGGATGAGATTACAAGATTTCTGACTGGATCTTCTTCAAGATCTGCTGAGCCTGAGTGTTATTTTCCCGTAAAGGAAAAGGTGTTTGAAATTGTGTATAATGCAGTTCGTTTTTTCTCAGTTCTTGCTAATGGAAAGTCCAACCAATATCGGGCTTTTAATTGTTCTTGGTTGTTAAACTTGCTTGGATATTCTATTTGCTAATTCAATCAAAGCCTTGCAAAACGGAAAAATATTACCTACTTATATGTAAAACAAATTGCAAATACCAAATTTTTATTCAAGTAAAGTCAAAATGCAAAATATGAAACTAAAAGGACTAAAAATATAAATTCTATGAAAGATAAATGCTTGAAATGTAAATTCTAACAATTCTAGGGACTTAAAGTGTAAAACAGTTAACTACAAGGATCAAACTTGCAAAATTTATAACCAACTAACCAAAAGTATAACAAACTAACAATATGCTAACTGAAATTAACAACTTTTCAAACTACAGGGACTAAACACTTGCAAACCCTAAAAACATGGAAATTTAGCCAAGTATATAAACTGTTTAGAACAATAGGGACTAAAGTGCAAATATGAAAACTATTTAACCAAAAACGGGATAAGCTTGAAAATAAGCTCGTTTGAGCTTATTTCTTGACCAAATTCAATGAGACAAGTTTCAAAACTCTTAAAATCCCAAATAAGCTACGTGAGTCAAAGGAAATTGGCTAAAGACCCAAAATAAGCAAATGAGTGCTTATCAATAAGCACACAATAAGCTATAGCAAAATCTAATCAGTCACAACTTGATTTTTTGATTGAAACTGATTAAGCAACTGAATTAAGGAACGGGAAATCAAACTAGAAACTTTTTCATCAAGTAATAAGCTCTAAATCTGAATTAAGCTAAAAATGGGCTTATGTTGACCAAGCGTTGACCAGCTTATTTTTCAAAAAGCTGATTTTCTCAAAAATCATGTAACTCAATGACTTAAGAAGATTTGTGAAGAAAAATGGACATGTTAATGAAGAGAATAAGGAGATACAGATTTTCAGTTTTCAAGTTACAGAAACTTGCTCTAAGTCTGCTTATCTGATTTTTGCTTATAACTAATTGCTTATTGTAAACTGTATAAAATCCTCTTGGAATCTGATTCTATAAGATATAAGCTACAAATGGAAACAAATTTGGTAAAATTTCATCTATTAATGAATGAGAACTGATCAAATCAAGTTGACAAGTTTTAAATGACCAAAATGCATAAAACTGACCCAAACATTTTAAGTGCCATTTGCCTGTTTGACCTTCTTCTTGACTTGCAAATGACTTGAAACACTTAATAACCACCAATTGACTGAAAATGAACTTTAAAACACCAGGATTCAATACTTGAAAACTCTTTTTATGCTAATCCCAAACACTCCTTTAACAGATATTACAAACTTTTACAAAGGCTTTTTAAGAACTGAATTAAGCTGAATCAAATGCTTTTAATCTCCAAGTTTTAAACTCCAAATGAACTGATTTAAGAGTACAAGTGAGCACTAAGAACAACTATAACCAAATAAGATGCTAGAACCAAATTTTTACTGAAAAATAAGCTAAGACTAGACTTAATCCAAAACTAAGAACAAGTAAGCAGATTAAGCTACTAGCAACCAAAATTCATATAATTAGCAACTCTTAACAACTTTTATCATGCAGACATAAAATTTACACTATGGAAATAAGCATGCATTTGACTTGTTGAGAGGAACAAAAACAAGGACTTTAAAACCTATTGTAGTAATCCTTTGAGAAGAAGAGGAGCGCTGAGCTCTCTTAACCTAGTGATAACCACCACCTTATCACTAGAACTCAATCAATCAACAAGAACAGCAATCAATCAACAGAAACTATCATCATGCTTGAAAATCTTCAAAAACTATGGAATGAACTGAATTCTGATCAAACAGCTATCAAACTCCTTCAATGTCAGTTATGATCAATCAATGATCATAACAAACACAAAACAGCAACAACAGTATCCAATAGCAGCAGGAAATGAACAGGAAAAGGAAGAACAGTTTTGGCGGGAAATGGAAGATTTGAATTTTATTCAATGAAAAACGGGTACAAAGCTGTTGGAATGTAAGTAACTAACTAACTAACTTAAGAGTTTGTCAGACTCTTGAGTAGCTAGGGTAGAAATGAAGGAAAGTTGAAAGAAAATTTAGAACTATGTGTTTTTACAAAACTAGGCTACAAGTTACAAATGAAGTCCTATCATCTATTTATAGACATGAAGGAGGAGTTAGTTGGGGTTGGTGACGTGTCAGGACCAATCCCAGCTTGCCACGTGTAAAATTCTACATATTTGTATTTGCAGGTATGAACAAGGATTTGGGGTTTCTTGATTGAGTGGATGATATGTTAATTGATGTGCACCATTGTATTCGTCTCTTCAAAATGATCAAGTTTGGTGTTGAAATCTTTTCATGAAATAGCTTGTAGCTCAAACGCGATCCTGGTGAAAACTTTTGATGAAGAAGACGCCACGTGTAAGCATTTGATTGGTTAAAAGTTGATCACACGGATCACACTGTTGTGATTGGGTATTTAATGCATGTCGGTTGAGTGGATATTAATTGTTCAATCCGTGTGCTTTGTTTCCTCTCTTCTCATTGGCTGATTCTTTGTCACATGGATCAAACTTTATATAACTTTCAATTATAGGCAGAATCAGTCCCTTGATTTAGCAAATTGTTGTTTTGAGCTAGGATCTTCATTCTTTTGACATATTTGGTCCTTCAACTTTCATTCTTGAACAAAATGGTCCTTTGACTGAGTTGACTTGAGAGTTGACCAAGTTTGACTTGAATCTTGACTTTCACAATATTTGCACTTTTAGTCCTTCAACTTTGACAACTTGTCAAGATAGGTCCTTATACTTCAAAGTCTTGTCACTTTAGATCCTTCTTTGTCTTTTTCATCCATTTGAGCTTGATTTTTCTTTGTTTGCTTGAAAATGTATCCTTTTACCTACACAAGTGTACACAAACACAAACATACCACATAACACTGTTTTTGCCAAATAAATTGGTATTTTGCTTCATGTTTTAGGGTTATTTGATATTAAAAGGATATGAGTTTAAGCTCATATCAAATTCCCCTACACTTGAACATTGTCATGTCCTCATGCAATATTATATATTAAAGCTTAAATTTACATTTCCCTCATAATTAATCCACCTTGGCCATATGAGATGCATCTACACTACTCTAAACTAAATGATGCATGATTTTGACTTTTAATAATGCAATGAACAAAATACAATTCTATCTATATCTTTTTGATTTTTCTTGAAATGGTTTTGATGGAAATAACTCATAAAGAATTCAATGGCTTAGATTAGGGCTTGGGTACCATGGACATTTATCACCCTCAAGTTTCACTTTCCCCATACCAAGCTTAAAAATGGGATCATTGCATTCACAAGTAAAAAGTGCATCAACTTATTCATGACAATTAAATGTGGAACCGGTTATTAATTGAGCAAATTGCTTGTGAGCAAATTTGTCATTATTCAAGTGTGAAATATAAGAAATGTAAAATCCAAAAATAAGGAAGCACGGTTTTAATCCTAAGTAATCCTCTCATCCATTACTTGAAAAACCGCTCACAATTAATACAAGTCCGTTTCAAGAATAATAAGTCATTCGCCTTATGTGTAAAATCCTTATGTCATGCTTTCATAAGTAGCTACACACTCGCTAAGGAAAGAAAAATAAAACTCACGCAATAATTTACATCCGCCATCTTTTTGAGACTTTGGATCTTCAACCCCGCAACCCGTCAAGGTAATATTGGATTGGAGCAATCTATTGAATCCCCGCAACCCGTCAAGGTAATATTGGAACTCAATAGTCACTATAATTAACACCACACTGCCCCTCTTGGGAGTCTTGCATTATTTTTTATTTTATTTTTTTTCTTTTTCTTTCTTTTTCTTTTCTTTTTTTTTCTTCTAGCCACTCATTTTTTCATAAGCCGCTCTTATTTTTCTTTATTCCTCACAAAGAAATTTGCAAAGAAGAAAAGGAAAAACACCCGCTAAATATGGAGCATGACATAAGTCTAGTACACATAAAACGTGCTAACTTAGAATCTTAAGACGTACTCATACCAACCATAAATGATTAGCCAAAAATGCATAAGAGATTACAAACCAATTAAAACCGTACTTGATTATTTATTAACAATTATATACATGCGAAGAAAGTAGAGATAAAGAAGAGAAGGGTTTAGCCACAAGTAATTGTCATGAAGTCTATCTAGCCCTTTTACACTTGCTTCAACTCTATCATTTCCCATTCTCCACAAATTTAAAATTTCAAATAATGAAATTGGTGGATGCTTAGCCTAATAGACCAATGAAGGACTACATGGTTAAGGATACTAGCTAGAGAATGCTAAAATAAGCAAACTCGAGTTGAGTCAAAATATCCATGGCGGGCCTAATATGTCAAAGAAGTCTAAACTTGTTAAAACCATCATGTTTTATTTTATATATTTTTTTCCTTTTATATATTTTTTGATGAAAAACAAAAGAAAAGATATATACAATGCAAATGTGTTATGCATAAATTATGAATGCATAATTTTGTTGGCCAAAGTAGATCAAAAATTTGAAAAATGTTGAAAATTCAATTTTTCCGTGTTATCATGCAAGACAATGACAAGTTCCAGGTAAGGTCACTTCGATAGAAGACCCCCCTACACTTAAGCTAAACATTGTCCTCAATGTTTAAGAGCATGGAAGTATAAAAACTTCCCCTACACTTATGACAATGAATAGACTTTGCTTAACTCAAGTTAAGGAAAGGACAACTATTAGTGAAATCATGTTTAAGCACAAGGTGTCAATGAAAAATCACTAAAGTAACGAAGTGAACCGGATACAAGGTCCTCCTCCATAAGCTCCAAAGCATGAGATGAGTGAGCAACCCTACAAACAATCATGAAAACAAAAGAAGGTCTCCCCTACACTTATCTCCAAGTCTATACCTTTATTTCTAACCTACAACACTCTAAACCTAGTTATACGATGCTTGAGTTAATGAGTCTCTAGCTCGACTCGTCCCACACTTAAAAGTGTCTAAAACCTATCATGGAGAAGAAAAATTTTGCCCTTTGTAAGAAAAATCTCCATGACAAGGTAAAACAAGTGTTTATTTATCAAAACTCCATAAATATCCACCAGGATCAAATACATAATTACCCTCCCACTTATAACACAATTCAACAACTAGCTTCCCAAGCAATGGTGAAAAGAATGAGGTGTAGTTCTCTAAAATGGTTTCCCATATGATCTTCCCAAGGTGATGGTGTAAAGCTATCAAATCTTTCACAAGGTTTCCTTTTGTTGCATCAGATGGATACTGATATGGTTTAGCAAGCTCTATGCCAGGATCAAAAATCCGTTCCTTGATGGGAAAACAATAAGTGTTGGTTTCCTTAGAAGACTCTTCTTTGCAAATCACATTGTGAGAGAAAGGTTGTGAAGGCATGGGTAACAACAAGCTCTTGGAAGGAACTATCATGCCTTGTTTTCCTTTAGCACTTTGAAAAGGTGAAATGGGCAAGGAAAAAGGTGAAGGATCTTCATCCAATAGGGATTCTAAATAGAGAATGTCCCCCTCCTCATCAAGGTAACCAAGAGTATACTCAAAAGATATATCCTCCACTAAAAACTCATCACTCTCATCCATTATAGAATCCTCCTCATCACCATAAACATCATAGATTGGACTATAAAAAATGGGTGATCCCTCAAAGCCAAAGGAAGTATGATCATCAACAAATGGAGAGTCACAAGTAGAAAGCTCATCATCACTATAGTCATCATATGTTGGTGAATCACAAAGAAAAGATTCCTCATCACTTAAATCCTCATGATTAAGATTATCATTGTGGAAAAATGGATTGTCATATGGGAGTTCACTAAAGTTTAGCTCTTGAGGTTCATGAAAATCCAAGGAGGAAGTAATGGAAGCAATGGTCTCAATATGAGGGTAATCATAGTCTTCACTTGAGCAAGCTTCATAAAAGTACTCATCACAAACTTCATCAAGAAGATCATCTTGTGTTTCCTCCTCATGCACAACATCAATGTGTTTTACTGCCTCGGGCTCATTAGACTTTTTGGACAACTTCCCCATGTTAAACACCACTCTCTCATCTCCTACCCGCATTGTAAGTTCTCCTTCCGCCACGTCAATTAAAGTACGACCCGTTCTCAAAAATGGCTTACCAACAATCAAAGGCACTCTAGGATCCATATCATAATCAACCACCACAAAATCCGCGGGAAATGTAAATCTATCAACCCCAACAAAAACATCCTCCGCAATTCCCACCGGATAAGCTATAGTACGGTTGGCCAACTCAAGAGTCATCTTAGTAGGAGTAAGCTCGGGAAGTGAAAGTCTCTTCCAAACCGATAAGGGCATAAGATTAATGCTTGCTCCTAAATCCGCTAAAGCCATACAATTTTCCACCCCCGGGAAATTGCAAGGAATCAAAAACCTCCCCGGATCTCCAAGCTTAGTAGGCAACTTCTTAAGCAAAACCGCGGAGCAATTTTCATTCAAAGAAGCATTAGGCAAATCCACCAATCTTTCCTTGTTAGAAAGCAAGTCCTTAATCATCTTAGCAAACTTAGGCATATTGGCTAAGGCTTCCGCAAAGGAGATATTGATGTTAAGTTGCTTGAACATCCTCAAAAAGTTAGAAACTTGGATATCATCCTTGTTCTTAAGCTTTTCTTTTCTCAATCTTGAGGGATAAGGAAGACTTGGTTTTGGTTGTGGTTGAGGTGTGGATGAAGGATTTTCCTTATTGAGTGTTTCATGAATAGGCTTTGAAATTGGAGAAATGGGAGCATTTTGAGGTGGTGAAGTAGAGGTAGAGGGCTTGTCACAAGTAGGAGCACAAGTGGGTTGAACAATAGTAGGTTTAGGAGGTGAAGGATCCTTTGTTGTTGTTCCACTTCTTGTTGTAATAGCATTGACATTGGCCCGTGGGTTTGTTTGTGTGTTGGAAGGTAAAGCCCCTTGTAGTCTTTGATTTAATACCACCAAAACCTTATTGAATTGGTCATTCATTTTCTTCTCCATAGCTTGGAACTTCCTTTCATTCTCTTGATTCATTTTTTGCAAGAGATCCATTGTGTTAAACTCTTGTGGCACATGACCTTGAAAACCTTGAGGTTGGAAAGGTAAAGGTTGGGCAATAAATCCTTGATTTGGTGGATAAAAGGTATTTGCTTGAGGTTGAAATTGATTGGGTGCCTTGCAATTATTTCCTTGGTATGGTGGTCTTTGCCCTTGATTCCTTGGTAAAATTTGAAGTGGATTTTGTTGAATTTGGGTGGGTGGTTGGGGTGGGAATCCGGGTGGAGAAAGGTAGTTTTGAGACTTGTAAGAAAGGTTATTTGGATTGATATTAGGCTTGAAGTGTTCACGATGTTCCTCTTGGTAAGCATAGCATTCTCCTTGATACCCTTGCACCTTATCACATTGTTCATAAGAATGGGGACCTCCACAAGTAACACAAGAAATGGTGATGGCATTCACATTATTTGAGGAATTGTTCAATGACAAGTTCTTAAAAGCTTGAAGCATCTCTAGTTGTACTTGCAAATTCTTCTAACTATCTCTATCCATCCTTTGAAAAATCTCTTCTTGAAACTTGAGGAGTTGGTTGTCACAAGGGGTTTGAGAATTGTTTTGGATAACATGAACCTTTTCTTCAAATGGATTGTTTGTTTGAACCATTGCCTTAGTCTCAATGATGTCCAAAGCCTCTTGGTAAGTCTTAAGAAGAATATTCCCTCCCGCGGAAGTATTGAGTGAATCTTGGTGGTGAGATTTAAGGCCATCATAGAAGAGGTTGATTTGGTGAACTTGATCCAATCCATGATTAGGGCATCGCCTCAACAACTCACTATACTCTTCCCAAGCATCACTAAAGGATTGACTAGGTTTTTGTTGAAAGCCCATAATTAAAGTCCTCAAAGCCATAGTCTTATGTGGAGGAAAGAACTTGTTCAAAAACTTAGTGGTGAAACCATCCCATGTGGTGATACTATTGGGTGGTTGGGTGTCTAACCAATGCTTAGCGGATCCCTCTAAGGAAAATGACACTAACATCAACCTAATCACCTCATGTGGAACCCCATTATGCTTAATGGTATTGCAAAGTGAAAGGAATCTCTTAAGGTGAGCATGGGGGTCCTCATTTTGTTTACCAAAGAAAGGTGATTGTGCAACCATATTGATCATAGATGTATGTAGCTCAAATGTGTTAGCGGGAAAGTCGGGAATCTTAATGGCACTAGAATATCCATGAATGTTGGATTGCATACGTTCATACAAAGTGCGATTATCAATAGCCATGGCTTCTTGTGGTGGAGTCAAAGCACGATTCTCGTGATCGGCTTGGTGGACGATGGTGGTCTTACTCTTTCTCTTTTTCTTCCTTTTCGGAGGAAGAGGTTGTACACCAATCGGTATTTGTGCACGCCCGCGAGTGAGCATGCAACTCAATACGAGGAATGAGAGAGAAGCTCTCGTGTGACTTTGAAGAGAAATGGATTATCCTCTTCGAGTTTCAATATTAAATATCCATAAGAAAATAACAATATATGTATGTACTACTTGGGTGCAAGACCCTCAATGAAGCCTTCCTTCTTAGAATACTTACAAGTGAACGGGGGGTTAGGTGGCGCGAAGCACTTAAGTACCTATTGACCCTTAGATGGCATTTTATAGCACATCGCCTTTCTATTCACTTAAATGTTCGTATTCTTCGAATTGTTGCTTATTGAGAGTATTTATCTATTCTTGCTTTATTTTGTTTGATCGATACACGTGTCAAGGACCGGAACGCCCCTCAACACGGTGTATTGCCTCGGCAATACTTATGGAAGATATGTAGATTGGTTGTTCTTATACGTATACGTATTTACTTATAATAATATATGGAAAATATTTTTGTATTTATGAGTTTTTTAAGGGAAAATACTATATGTACATAAAAACCGAGAGAATCCAATAATATATATTTTTGGGTGCAATCTCTTAGGAAAAAGATTGCTTTTTGGATTTTTTATTTTTTGGTCAATTCTTTAGGAAAAGAATTGTTTTGTTAATTTTTTAGTTTTTATATATTTTTATATTTTTTTGATTTTTTATTTGTTTTTGATTTATGATACGTAAAAATAACATTCACAACGTGAACGGATCCCAAAAGCCAATGAAAACCGTCAATCGATAGTCTCTCGTGTAGTCAAAGAACCGGCAGCGGCGCCATTTGAAATTGTGTATAATGCAGTTCGTTTTTTCTCAGTTCTTGCTAATGGAAAGTCCAACCAATATCGGGCTTTTAATTGTTCTTGGTTGTTAAACTTGCTTGGATATTCTATTTGCTAATTCAATCAAAGCCTTGCAAAACGGAAAAATATTACCTACTTATATGTAAAACAAATTGCAAATACCAAATTTTTATTCAAGTAAATTCAAAATGCAAAATATGAAACTAAAAGGACTGAAAATATAAATTCTATGAAAGATAAATGCTTGAAATGTAAATTCTAACAATTCTAGGGACTTAAAGTGTAAAACAGTTAACTTCAAGGATCAAACTTGCAAAATTTATAACCAACTAACCAAAAGTATAACAAACTAACAATATGCTAACTGAAATTAACAACTTTTCAAACTACAGGGACTAAACACTTGCAAACCCTAAAAACATGGAAATTTAGCCAAGTATATAAACTGTTTAGAACAATAGGGACTAAAGTGCAAATATGAAAACTATTTAACCAAAAACGGGATAAGCTTGAAAATAAGCTCGTTTGAGCTTATTTCTTGACCAAATTCAATGAGACAAGTTTCAAAACTCTTAAAATCCCAAATAAGCTACGTGAGTCAAAGGAAATTGGCTAAAGACCCAAAATAAGCAAATGAGTGCTTATCAATAAGCACACAATAAGCTATAGCAAAATCTAATCAGTCACAACTTGATTTTTTGATTGAAACTGATTAAGCAACTGAATTAAGGAACGGGAAATCAAACTAGAAACTTTTTCATCAAGTAATAAGCTCTAAATCTGAATTAAGCTAAAAATGGGCTTATGTTGACCAAGCGTTGACCAGCTTATTTTTCAAAAAGCTGATTTTCTCAAAAATCATGTAACTCAATGACTTAAGAAGATTTGTGAAGAAAAATGGACATGTTAATGAAGAGAATAAGGAGATACAGATTTTCAGTTTTCAAGTTACAGAAACTTGCTCTAAGTCTGCTTATCTGATTTTTGCTTATAACTAATTGCTTATTGTAAACTGTATAAAATCCTCTTGGAATCTGATTCTATAAGATATAAGCTACAAATGGAAACAAATTTGGTAAAATTTCATCTATTAATGAATGAGAACTGATCAAATCAAGTTGACAAGTTTTAAATGACCAAAATGCATAAAACTGACCCAAACATTTTAAGTGCCATTTGCCTGTTTGACCTTCTTCTTGACTTGCAAATGACTTGAAACACTTAATAACCACCAATTGACTGAAAATGAACTTTAAAACACCAGGATTCAATACTTGAAAACTCTTTTTATGCTAATCCCAAACACTCCTTTAACAGATATTACAAACTTTTACAAAGGCTTTTTAAGAACTGAATTAAGCTGAATCAAATGCTTTTAATCTCCAAGTTTTAAACTCCAAATGAACTGATTTAAGAGTACAAGTGAGCACTAAGAACAACTATAACCAAATAAGATGCTAGAACCAAATTTTTACTGAAAAATAAGCTAAGACTAGACTTAATCCAAAACTAAGAACAAGTAAGCAGATTAAGCTACTAGCAACCAAAATTCATACAATTAGCAACTCTTAACAACTTTTATCATGCAGACATAAAATTTACACTATGGAAATAAGCATGCATTTGACTTGTTGAGAGGAACAAAAACAAGGACTTTAAAACCTATTGTAGTAATCCTTTGAGAAGAAGAGGAGCGCTGAGCTCTCTTAACCTAGTGATAACCACCACCTTATCACTAGAACTCAATCAATCAACAAGAACAACAATCAATCAACAGAAACTATCATCATGCTTGAAAATCTTCAAAAACTATGGAATGAACTGAATTCTGATCAAACAGCTATCAAACTCCTTCAATGTCAGTTATGATCAATCAATGATCATAACAAACACAAAACAGCAACAACAGTATCCAATAGCAGCAGGAAATGAACAGGAAAAGGAAGAACAGTTTTGGCGGGAAATGGAAGATTTGAATTTTATTCAATGAAAAACGGGTACAAAGCTGTTGGAATGTAAGTAACTAACTAACTAACTCAAGAGTTTGTCAGACTCTTGAGTAGCTAGGGTAGAAATGAAGGAAAGTTGAAAGGAAATTTAGAACTATGTGTTTTTACAAAACTAGGCTACAAGTTACAAATGAAGTCCTATCATCTATTTATAGACATAAAGGAGGAGTTAGTTGGGGTTGGTGATGTGTCAGGACCAATCCCAGCTTGCCACGTGTAAAATTCTGCATATTTGTATTTGCAGGTATGAACAAGGATTTGGGGTTTCTTGATTGAGTGGATGATATGTTAATTGATGTGCACCATTGTGTTCGTCTCTTCAAAATGATCAAGTTTGGTGTTGAAATCTTTTCATGAAATAGCTTGTAGCTCAAACGCGATCCTGGTGAAAACTTTTGATGAAGAAGACGCCACGTGTAAGCATTTGATTGGTTAAAAGTTGATCACACGGATCACACTGTTGTGATTGGGTATTTAATGCATGTCGGCTGAGTGGATATTAATTGTTCAATCCGTGTGCTTTGTTTCCTCTCTTCTCATTGGCTGATTCTTTGTCACATGGACCAAACTTTATATAACTTTCAATTATTGGCAGAATCAGTCCCTTGATTTAGCAAATTGTTGTTTTGAGCTAGGATCTTCATTCTTTTGACATATTTGGTCCTTCAACTTTCATTCTTGAAAAAAATGGTCGTTTGACTGAGTTGACTTGAGAGTTGACCAAGTTTGACTTGAATCTTGACTTTCACAATATTTGCACTTTTAGTCCTTCAACTTTGACAACTTGTCAAGATAGGTCCTTATACTTCAAAGTCTTGTCACTTTAGATCCTTCTTTGTCTTTTTCATCCATTTGAGCTTGATTTTTCTTTGTTTGCTTGAAAATGTATCCTTTTACCTACACAAGTGTACACAAACACAAACATACCACATAACACTGTTTTTGCCAAATAAATTGGTATTTTGCTTCATGTTTTAGGGTTATTTGATATTAAAAGGATATGAGTTTAAGCTCATATCAGTGTTCGACCCCGACATTGTACTTTTTAAGCCATCTCAGTATCCATCTGATGAAATAAAAGGAAAAATCTTTGGAACTTATGGAGATATGCTTGCACTTCACCCTTGCTACCACCGTGCTCAAGCGCTGCTTAAGGGAACCCTGCCTACTCTTCTTTGGCTTGCCTTGTTCGCCTTAATCTTGTGCTACTTGCTCGATGAAAACCATGTCTTTGATCCCGGTGGATGTGTTTCAACCTTCTTCCTATGCTAATCAAGGTCGAGTCAGGCTCACGACTCGGTTAACAAAAACAAGTGCTTCTCGGGAGGCAACCCGCAGTATCTATCCTCTTTCTCTTGTTTTTATAATAAGTGTAGGGGGAGACCCTAGTATGTGTTTGTTGTTTTCTTTCTTATGATGTGCAGGGATTCGAGCTTACAAAGATCCATTCTTGATGACTTTTGACGACCCGTGATTCCGTGTTCCCATCTTCCCGGTTCTATCCTAAACTCTTTTGATTCTCTATTTTATATTCTTCAATATTAAAATAGGAATCACTTTAGTTGTCTCTTCCTTAGCAAGATTTAAATAAAGTGCACAATGTCCTAAGTGTAGGGAGTTTACTTCCACATGCTTAAACATTGAGGACAATGTTTATATTAAGTGTAGGGGGACTTCTATCGAAGTTAAGTGGTCTTTTCCTTGCATTTGTCCTCATTTTAACCGGAAAATTGATTTTTCGACATTTTTCAAAATTTTTGATCTATTTTGGCCTAGTAGTTTTTCCTTTGTTATTGTTATTTACTTTCTTTGCTAGAATAAATTTTAATAAAGTGGTTTTAATTTTCAAACGTTGTGAATCTTTTGACTCAACCCGAGTTTACTTATCTAAGTTTACTCTAGCTAGTATCCTTAACGTGTTTAAGTCAAGTTTTGCTAGGCTTTTATATAGGGAGCTTTAAAACGCGGAAGTCTTAACTCTCACGAGTTAAGAACAAGAACTTTTAGCAAGTTCCTATAATTGATCCTAGAGAGTCGTTTATCAAGGGAACTTTAAAATGCGATTTCTAAACTTGAAAGAGTCTAAGTTTGCTAGATCCTATAGATGACTCGAAAACCCAAGACTTTGATTTAATTGGCTAAGCATCCACGAGTCTCATTCCTTGATATTTTAAATTGTGGAGAACGAGAGATGATAGAGTCAATTATAAGTTTGGTATTCTTTCATGAATTTATGTGAGTTGATTATAAGCCTATTCTCCCATCGCTTGCTAATAAATTTATCTGTAATAAATAAGGTTTTACGATTTGAAAAGTTACTTAGCTTCTAGCCCAAGATCGTTTAAAAGTTGCTCGGTATTAATTAGAGTTCATAGCCAAGGCATAACTTATTGAAGCGGGATGCGAAGATTGGCGAGTCCGAAAAGGCCCTAACAAGGCATGAGGGCTATATTTTGTTGCTAAAGATCCAAAAGTGATGTGAAGAATCATTTATCGAAAATCAATATGAAGGATCGAGACACACAACGAAAAGCAAAACTCCCCAAAAGATCATGGAGAAGTCTATCCAAAAAGGCCCTAACAAGGTATGAGGATAAATAGATCCAAGTCCTAAAAGGAGGCGGATCGTTGTATATCAAAATCCCAAATAAAGATTGGAGAAAAATGAAGAAGTCGTGGTCCAAATATAAAGAATCTCTCAAAAAGTTCAAGTGAAGAAATTCCTATTATGAAGAGAAGACCATAATTTCATGAACGTCTCTCAAGATTTGAAGTATGAAGTCGCTGCCAAATATCGGTCCGACAAAGGTCTCAAATCGTGAAACGAGTTATGCCAAGATATGAACTTTATGAGGTCCCGAGAAGCAGTTTTAAAAGATTTTGTCCTTTAGCTAACTATTGATTAAATCGTCCTATTTTATTTTTAGCCTAAATAACTATCAAAATAAGTCAAACAATGCATCCTCGTGATCATTCAAAACAACAATAAAATATAAGAGATACACCTAGGAATAAGGGAGTCTAAGTAAATAATTGGCCCACATGAGTTCGTGTTAGTTTGCTAACTTATAATAACAATGATCTCATTTTTAAGCTTGGTTTGGGGAACGTGAAACTTGAGGGTGATAATCATTCATGACATTCCAAAACCCTAAGGTAAGTTTTTGATCTTTTTACTTGTTTTCTTCCTTTAAAAATTTTGTCTCTTAAATAAAGGCCAATGTGGATTGATTGTGATGGAAAATGTATAACTTGCTTTGTAATTAATGCATTGCATAAGGACATTGCAATGGTCAAGTGTAGGGGATTTAATAAGTGTGAAAACACTTATCCTTTTACCACTTAATTATAATAATAACCAAGCCAAAACGTGTATTTTATGTCGTAAATGTCGGAATTAAGCGTGGTTTGTGTTTTTGTTGTGATTTAGGATCAAAATGTGAAAAGGGGAGAAAACACGGGCTTTCACGGGCTTTTATCGAAGAAAAAGACAAAAGATGAAGTCAAGAGATCAAGAGTGCAAAAAGAACGGAAGTCCAAGGCCTATTCTGAAGATTTATCGAAGAACAAGTCTAAAGACGGAAGTTTAATAAAGCCGAGGAACTCAAGTCTAATAAATGAAGAAATTATAAGACGAGTTCAAGTAATCCCGAGACAAAGTCAAAAAAGTCGAAGAATTAAGAAGACGAAAAGACGGAAAGAAAGAAAGAAAGAAAGAAGGAAGCAACACATGAAACCCTTCTCCCTATATATAGATGCCATCTCATTTCATTTCAAGTGGTTGGCTAACTTGACAAATTAGCTCTTCCACCATTTTCATTTCTTGCAAATTTATTTTCATGTCATTTTAAATACTTGTCTTGCACTTTAATTCCTTTAATCCAAGTAAGTTTAATCTTTAATTTTGTTGTTTAATCTTTACTTTTAATCAAGCTTTCCTTTATCTTTCTCATTCTACTTTTCTTGTTTTTGGTTCATTGCAATTTCGGATTAAGCAAGGTTTTGCTTAATCTCTTTGCTTATTTGATTAAAAAGTTCACCTTTTTACTTTTATCTAAGTTTTTGTATGAGATAAGCTATAAGCTTGACAATCTTATTGGCTTGTTTTGTACTTAGCTTATTTGCTTTTCTAAGTTTTCTAAAAGTTTCATCTTTCTAAAAGTTTGCTTATTTTGTTTACTTATTTTGTGCTTTGAAAAGGTCTTTAATTTTGTAGCTTATTGTCTCGTCTTATTTCTATTTCATTTAAGTTTTTGAAATTAGCTTATTAGTTTTAGCTTATTTAGCTTTTGCTTATTGCGGATTGTACTCCATCGGAAAGTGAGGTTTTGTACATTCTGACAGCTCGTTTTCTCCACATTCCGATTGTGACAGAATTGGAACAAGGGTTTAACATTCCGACGGTGCTTTCTGATCTGACATTGCGATCACTTGTATCAACCCCCTCATTCCGATCTGGGATTGCGATCGCACATTGCGATCGCATATTCCGACGGGTCTTGAGGTATTTTAAGTCGAAGTGCTGCCCAATTTTACTTAGCAACATTCCGATCTGGACTTTGCGATCTGAACAACATTCTGATAGCCCTAGTTTTTATATATTCCGATAGATAGCATCTTAATTATTCCGATAGACTGATTCCGGTGGCACATTCCGATCTGGATTCTGATGGGTATGGTGACAGCATTCCGATCTGACTTTCTGATGGTTTTGGGTTTGGAATTATATTTTGCTTTGTTTGATTTTTAAATTACATTTTATTACATTGTCGATTTAATTTTTTGTCACGCTTTAATTTTTAAGTCATTTAATCACTTTACTTTTCAAAGTTTTAAAATTGCACCATTTACGTTTAATTAGTTTTAGTTTTAATTAACCGCCTTTTACTTTAAAGTCTTGCATTTTAATTACACTACAACGACAAACCCATTGTTTCACCAAAAGACAACTGAGTCGCACACTTACGCCAATAATCAATTCGAATAGACCACTTCAACGAACTTAATTTTCATACTTGGTAAAACCTTGTATTAACCATCACTCAGATGAGTGTAGTGAATTTCCAAGATGTGACATCTGTGGAAGGTACATCCATGACACAACTAATTGTCCTTCACATCGTCACAAGTTCTACAGGAACTCAAGAGTTGCTAATCAGCAATTTAGGGAACCCACTGGAAAGTGGGTTCACCATAGGAACTAATCTGTTTCTATGTATCTGTGCAGAAACATCTCAAGGAATCAGTTTGGTATCTAGATAGTGGTTGTTCTAGACACATGACAGGAGTTCAACAATACCTGCACAGATACTCAAAAGAGTCTGGTCCTAAAGTGGTGTTTGGGGATAAGTCTTCAGGCGACACAGAGCGGTATGGCTCTAAACTGCAATGGAATAACCTTCACAAAGGTTGCATATGTGAAAGGTCTTAAGCACAACCTCATCAGCATCAGCTAATTGTGTGATGCTGACTACAAGGTTTTGTTTACCAAGACTCAAGGAACCATATTCAACCAAAATAATGATGTGGTGTTAATTTCACCAAGAAGAAGAGATGTGTACGTCATCAATATGGCCTTTTGCTCAGAAGACAGCTCAAATTGTTTTCTTGCTAAAGCCTCTGAAAGTGTCAATTGGCTGTGGCACAAAAGACTCTCTCATCTCAACTTCAAGAACATCAACAAGCTAGCCACACAAAACTTGGTTGCTGGTCTACCACCTGTGACTTTCACTAAAGACAAGACATGTTCAGCTTGTGTTAAGGGAAAGCATCACATGTCATCCTTTAAGATCAGGTAATCATTCTCTATTGACAAGTGCTTACATCTCCTTCACATGGATTTGTTTAGACCTGTCAAACCACAGACCATCAATCACAACAAATATACCTTGGTCATTGTTGATGAATTCTCAAGGTATACATGGGTTTTCTTCCTCAAAAGGAAAAGTGATGCAGCAGATGCCATCATGTCCTTCACCAGGCAGGTTGAAAACATGAATGAAGTTAGAGTAAAAGCTCTAAGAAGTGATAATGGGACTGAATTCAAGAATCAACAGCTAGAAGCTTTTTGTGATAAAAAGGGAATATCACAAAACTTCTCTTCAACTGGCACTCCTGAACAAAATGGAGTAGCTGAAAGAAGAAACAGAACATTGATTGAAGCAGCTAGAACCATGCTGAATGGTGCAACTTTACCAAAGCAATTCTGGGGAGAAGTTGTCCACACTGCCTGCTATACCCATAATAGATCAATCATTGTTAAACGACATGGAAAAACTTCTTATGAAGTTTTTATAAAAAGAGCACCAGATGTCAGCTACTTCCATGTCTTTGGTTGCCCTGTATTTATTTATAACTACAAGGATCAACTTGGAAAGTTTGACGAAAAAGCTGATGATGGTTTATTCTTAGGATACTCTCCAACAGCCAAAGCCTTTAGAGTATTCAACACAAGAAGACATGAACTAGAAGAAACCTTTCATGTCACATTCAATGAAGATGATGACGTGCTACAAATAAAAGGAATAGAAGGTGATGAAATTGATTTCAACAAAAATAGGTCTTTCCCATAAGATGAGTTCTCTGAACCAAGGCCTGTCTTTCATCATCATCCACACACAGATACTCTTATACTGTATGTTCCTGCATACGACCCACTGTCAACTCACAACATTGATGTTCCCACTACTCAAGTACTTATTGAAGAAGAACATCATCCCTCCTCAAGCCCTTGTTCCACCTCAGCTGAAGATAACTCACCTAGTACTCATAATCAAGAAGATTCTTCCGTTATCTGTGAATCATCACCTCTTGACATAGCTGATGCTGACACAGACACATAGATTGTTTTTGAAGAAAGTTCTCCTACTCAACAAGATGAAACTCAAGTTGTACTCTCATCTTCCATACCTGCTCCTGTCTATGACTCCCCAGCTCCTCAAAGCAAATGGTCAAGAGATCAACACATTCTTCTTGTCAACATTATTGGTGAACCAAATGCTGGGGTTACTACTAGACAGAGAATTCATGACTCAGAATCAGCCTCAGCCAATGAATGTTTGTTTGCTGAATTTCTTTCCCAAATTGAACCCAAGCGTGTAGTTGAAGCCCTTGTTGAAGAAGGCTGGGTTGCTGCAATGCAGAAAGAAATCAATCAGTTTAAAAGAAACAAGGTATGGACTCTAGTGCCAGCTCCACCTGGTAAGAACATCACAGGCACTAGATGGATATATAGGAACAAGATGGATGAGATTGGTAACATCATAAGGAACAAGGCAAGGTTAGTTGCACAGGGGTATACACAGACTGAAAGGATTGATTATGATGAAACATTTTCACCTGTAGCAAGACTTGAAGCCATCAGAATCTTCCTTACTTACGCTACATATATGAACTTCACTATGTATCAAATGGATGTTAAAAGTGCCTTCCTCAATGGAGATTTGGTTGAAGAAGTGTATGTTGAACAACCTGAAGGATTCGAGAACAACGAGTTTCCCAACCATGTGTACAGGCTTCAAAAAGCAATGTATGGGCTGAAACAAGCTCCAAGGGCATGGTATGAAACGGTGTCTACTTTTTTAACTGAAAATAAATTTGTCAGGGGTTCCGTTGATAAAACACTTTTTACCTTCAAGGATAAAAGTGATTTCATCATTGTACAAATTTATGTGGATGATATCATCTTTGGGTCTACAAATGTTAATCTTAGTAAACGTTTTGCTAATTAATGACCAAGAAATATGAGTTGAGTATGATGGGTGAATCAACTTACTTTTTGGGTTTTCAAATTAAACAATGTCCTAAAGGAATTTCAATTTTTCAAGAAAAGTATGTTAAGGATTTGCTAAAAAAATATGACTTGGCTGATTGTGAATTAGTGAAATGCCCTATGCTTCCACCCAACAATTTGGGCCCTGATGAGTCAGGTTCTCTGTTAATGAGACTATGTATAGAGGCATGATTGGGTCACTCATGTATCTCACATCCAGTCGCCTTGATATTCAGTTATCCACATGTCTCTGTGCAAGGTACCAAGCTAACCCAAAGGAATCCCATCTAGTGGTTGTTAAGAAAATTTTAAGGTACCTCATAGGAACAACCTCTCTAGGTTTGTGGTATCCCAAAGAATCAGGCTTTGATCTCAAGGATTACTCAGATTCAGACTACGCTGGGTGCTGCATTGACAGGAAAAGTACCTCAGGAAGCTATCAAATACTAGGAGGAAAGTTGGTTGGTTGGAGTGTAAAGAAGCAAAACTTTGTGGCAATGTCATCAGCTGAAGCTGAATATGTTGCAGCTGCTAGTTGTTGTGCTCAATTACTTTGGATGAAGAGTCAACTAGTTGACTGTGAGATTCTGTATGACAAAGAACCCATTTTTTGTGACAATACAAGTGCTATTGCTATCTCAAACAACCCTATGCTTCACTCTCGAACCAAACACATAGATATCAGGTATCACTTTATCAGGGATCATATTATAAAAGGAGATATTGAGCTACATTTTGTTCCCACTGAGCTGCAACTAGCTGATATATATACCAAGCCTTTGGTTGAACCTTCGTTCAACAGGTTAGTTGTTGAGCTGGGTATGCTTAATATCTCAAAGCCTGTGGCTGATATTTAATGTGTCATTAATGTCTGAGTAAATATTAAATGTTTTACACATGAAACTAGGTAGTTACTTTCTAAGTAAATGCTAAAAACATTCCCAATATTTAATTCATACTTATTTCGATAAACGAGGAGACAAATAGTTTTGAAAGGTCAAGGGACCCACTTGTGTGCAGTCCTTTTCCCACTACGCATTTAATGAGGTTGAATAACTGTTTCAAAATTTGAATATATATATCATCCCAAGGTTTTTCACCTAACACTTTTCTCATTATTCACAATTTGCATCTCTCTCTAAAACCTCTCTCTAAAACCTCTCTCTAAACCCTCTCACCATCTTCGTCTTCACCATCCTTGAATCAATGGCGTTTCCAGTACCAAAGGCTTCTAACGTAACCTTCGAGATCAATGATAGCATCCTCGCCTCTAACAACTCTATTGGATGGCTCAAAGCTCCTAGTGACTCATACTCGGATCTGGTAAACTTCATGAAGAATTGTGATGTTAGCGAAGCTTTCACTAGATCCCCATCCGTTTTCTACCAATAATACCTTAGGAAATTCCGGTATTCTACTGAAGTCCTTGATGACAACACCATCTCCTTCAACCTTTCATGTAATGAACACCCCTTTGCCTTTTCTGTTAATGACTTATCCTCTGTGGCTGGGCTAAGACATGGTGATGAATGCTTGAAATCTATTAATAAAAAGGCTGTAAAGGATGCCCTTGCCACACTTTTCCCTGTATCCGATGTTAACCCAGCTATCACACCTGCTGAAGTGGTCGTTAAGTCTCCTCTGAAGATCAAGTTTTTTCCCCTATGTGGGGAGTCCTTTTCACACACATTGTTAAATCCCTGGGTGGTATGCAGGGATCTCAAGATCAAATGGCCTTTAATCATGAAGCCATTTCTTATGGGCTGATTTAGGGAACAAACGTTGATGTTGGAAGCATTCTATTCTCTAACCTTGTCGAAAAGCTGAAGGGAACCAACCAAGTCAGGGAGAAAAACATCTGTTATGTTTGCTTTCTTTTATTATCTTTGAAAGTCTTTTGGGTGATAGCTACCACAACTCTGCACTCACAGCCATGAAGCCATATCACATAACTGGAGCTGTATACAAGGTGATGGGACCCAACGATGTACCAGCTACTGCCCATATGAAGAATGTTGCTAATAAACAACCATCTATAGTGAAGCCCTTGCTCCCTTCCTCTGAGAAGGTGATTGCAGCTGGTGTGTCTGGCAAGTCAGCGTCTTTGACCTCTGGGCAACACACCACACTGTCCAAGGCAACAACTGGCCAACAACCTAAGAAGAAGAAAAACCCTCTTCTTCCAAAACCCAAACTATTATTAAGGCCAAGGTAAAGAAGATTACTACCATCTCTCATTCCTCTGGTATTGAGACTTCTGTGGACACAGAGACATCGACTGATAAACAACAAGAGTCTAGCGTCTCTAACTCAGCAGAGACAACAAGGAACCAGCCAAATTCCGCTGATATCTCACAGGTAATCAGTTTATATTTTTTAGAGGTACACAAGCAACCACTCTCAAATGTCTGTAGGTGAGAGTGGTGAAGTTAGGGTTATCCTCGACCCATAGGAGTCTGTGTATGCACTTAGAATTCTTCTAAGTCTTTTGTACACCCTGTCATTGCACCAGGGAGTGATTCATTTATGTTTATAAAGCACCCCGATGACCCTGCACCCTCTAGACAATATACAGGCAAACAACAACCTGTATACATATATGTCTCGACCTATAGTAGCTGTACTTCACACAGTCTCTAGGTTCCTTCAGAAAAAGAATCCCAAAAGTATAACTTTTAGGGGGAGCTAAATCATCACCCTCAGCTTTCCTAGGGACAGAGAAAAATGACGATCTTAAACTACATCTTTTTCACAACTAAAAGAATCCCAAAGGATTTATCCTTTAAGGGGGAGCTGAATCATCACCCTCAGCTTTCCTAGGGGCAGCGTAACAGGCGAACTTAACCCATATATATTTCACAGATAAAAGAGTCCCAAAGGATTTATCCTTTTGAGGGGGGGGGGCTGAATAATCACACTCAACTTTCCTAGGGGTAGCGAATGGCGTCCATTAACCTCATTATTTTCACACTTAAAAGAATCCCAAGGATTTATCCTTTGGAGTGGCTGAATAATCATTCTCAGCCTCTCTAGGAAAGTGAGCTGGCGACCATTCCCCTTATCAATTTCCGTGTTACTAACTTACACCAATTGTAGGCTTATGTTGAACAACCAAATGTAGACTCTCAGGCTACAGCTGAAGGAGCTGATAAAATGATTCAGGATCAGCCCAAAGAAGATGAGCTCATGCTAGATGCTGAAGATGATGTGCTTGCCTTCATTGAAAGCTTATCTGAGCCTGAATCTATGCCAGATGATGAAATTCTTCCTGAGGGGATGATTGAGGAGGAGGATGAAGAAGAAGATGAACAGCCTGCTCTGTTACCTCCCAAAGCCACAGCTGTGCCCACACCAGCTGAAGAACAAACTCCTCCTCCCAAAGAAGCTATTGTGACTCCTACTTCTGCTACAACTATCACTAAGGAGCTTCCAGCAGCTGTGTATGATCCCACTATAAAGTTTCTGCTATTCGATCATCTACAACAAACCAACTTTGATCTGTTTCTAAGGGAAGATGAATATGAGCAACAAAGCCTGAACATTCATGGTTTACATCCCTATTGTAACACCCCACTTTGATAAGTGGACCGTTACGCGTGATTATGGCGTGTCATCAAAGCATGCAAGGTAATATGTAATAAAACATACATGACCATAGGGAAAACCGGAATCAAACATCGGTTCCCAAACATAAGCCCAAAACATAAATAAAGTAAATGAACTAGGAAAGACTAGACAAGCATAAGCATATGGCAAAAAGGAGAAGAAGTCTATGGCAGCTTCCATCCTACGCACGTCCTCCAAATGCTCGAGTCTGTCCTTGGGTACCTGCCGTTTTGGGACATGGAAAGGAAAGTAACGACTAAGCATAACACTCAGTGCATGGATATACGACATAGTAGAAATGGCTGAAACATAACTAAGACTAATAGCAGCGGAAATGTAAGTCCTAGAAAAGCTAGAACATGTTCATAAAACTGGTTTTATAGTTTGAAAAGCCTTATGTTTATCTTGAGAAAACTATTTAACATGTTAACCATTTGCCAATATAGGTCATGAAATATCAACGTGCATGAATACTTGGAGGGGTGACCTCGTCATGCAATTAGAGGGGCTGCCTCTAATTAATATAAGTTTGGGTAGGAGGGATCACCTCCTTGTGAAGGATGCAAGGCACACACCACATTCACCTGAATAATTTGTAAAAACATGTAACCTAGGATGCACCCATACGCCCCACATGATAATAATAATATGGCTAAAAGCTGAAAGGACGCCACGAGCTATCACTCCGCCGTGGTGAAGTCATAACATTGGTGCCTCCAGTGTTATGATTATGGTACCTCCATAACTAGGTGAAACTAGTCATGCATGTATATGGCTTTAGGCATTTAATTAAACATAAGCAATTCAAAAACATATAAAACATATACTGGGAAAACAGTTGGCTGCATACGGGGAAATCCTAATAAGGAAAGAATGTCCATACTGAAAGGACGGAGAATCCGTACCTTGTGACCAGTGAACGAAGAAGACGAACGGAAGAGAGTCCTACTTCGATATCACTAATGCTACATAAATAATATACGTGTATAAGTATTCTGATTACTGAGTACGTAACTGGTTTTATATCATGTCTTAGCTTGTTTTATATGTTCATGTCATGTTTTACTGATTTTAACGTTATGCTGTGTTTATCATGTATTCTGTCTATTCTGATTAAGTATTACTTGTATTTCTTGTATTATTATACTTACTGTGTAATAATAAGTAACTTTCTAAAAATAGAAGGTTTCTAAAAATAGAAAGTTTCCAAAAATAGAAAGTTTCCAATAAAAGAAAGTTTCCAAAAATAGAATAGCTGCCTAAAAAAATAAGTTTCTAAAAATAAAAATTTTCCATAAATAGATTAGCTGCTTAAAATATATAAGTTTCTAAAAACAGAAAGTTTTCGTAATTAGAAATAAGCTGAATTATTAAGCTAATAATATAAGCTTAAGTTTTACTGGTAAATATTCTAAGTCATGTGATTAAATAGTATAGCTTATTAATTATTACATGTGAATTAAATAAACTATAGGTTATAAGATTTAATTAAATATAACATGATTTAATTAAATCAAAGTGTAAATAATACTTAGGTTTTAAAACATGTATTAATATTTATTATTAATATAACCTAAGTCATGAAAATTAATTAATTATAAGCCATGTTTTAATAATTAATTAATTACTTTAGTCTAAAATTAAATCATAAAATACTTAGGTTAAAATCATGTATTATTTCTAATAATAATTAACCTAAGTCATGTCTAAATTAAATTAATTATAAAGCATGTTAAATTAATTTAATTAAACCTTGTAATATTTAACTTGTAAAAATAATTAACTTGTAGAAATAAACCATGAACCGAACCCGTGTTTTAAATCTAAACATGTCATGAACCGATCCGTGAAACCCCTTGAACCGGACCGAACAACCCTTAATTATGGTGAACCGGGTTGACCGGATGCCACGGTTTAGTCAAACCGCCACCGGCTTAAGCCGGTGGTACGTGTGGTTTTTCAGCCGAGACCCCCCATGACCACAAGGCCAACCCCGACATGCGTCGGGGTCCCTTGTCTTGCTTACTGCCGAGCCACAAAGCCCACACCGAGACCACTTGGTCTCGGTTGTGGTCACACGAGCCACACCGAGAGCATAGGCTCTCGGTTTGTGTGCGCCGGCCGATCTAAACACCCCTTAAACCCACATGATTTTAACCCCCATGATTAGATCTAATTAATTAACATGTTTTTAATTAATAGGTTTAATAAACCCATGATTCATGTGTTCTTAGATCTAATAAATAATTAAAAAGAAAAGGTTTAAGGAATTACTGATTCGTGAACACAAAGAAAATAATAACACGAACGATCTTGCAAGAAATAGATCAAACAAAATCAACCAAACACCCCTTTTTGGTGTTTATATCCGGCGGCCAAAGAGAGGAGCAAAAGAGGCTAGGGTTTTTGTTATTTTTCTAATTCTCTGTATTATGAAAAATATGATCTCCTTCCTTTTTCTTATTTAGTTAAAAAAAACAAAGGTGGGCCTGGCCCCCTTTGTTTGTTTATGCCGCAGGTATAAGGGGCCCACAAGGGAACCCGTTATTTTCCCGTGTTCTAATTATTTACATGTTCTCGTGTCGTGTTTACGTGATTTAATTATCTATCGTTCGTGTCGTAATAAATATTTATACGTAATCGTAATAAATATTACGTAAATACATAATAATAGGTTTGTATTATGTTACGTTCATTATTACATGTTCGTGATTATAATTATTGTTGATAATAATTATCGTGTCTTAATACGTATTAAATACTTATCGTATAATAACACGTACGTAATACTTGAAATTCCTATTCGTGAAACATAAACGTGCCATAAAAGGAAAGTTTTAAACATGTACGTACGATTATATATGTACTGTTCATGGTAAAAGCGTGCGAGTTTTACAACTCTCCCCCTAAAAAGAATAATTCGTCCCCGGATTATAGATAAAGTAAGCTGAAAGAGGAACATACCCGAATCAAACTGAGAGGGTATGTAAGATAAAAGGACATGCAGGTGACATGGTAGAAGGAACGTGAAACGTGTGTGGAAACCATAATTCACAGATCGATTAAGCTTACTAGGATAATCAACGTTCATATGATAAACATAGCGGAATTAGAACATTGATTATGAACAAGGTGTTTCTTTTCCAACGATTACTTGTATTAAACTTCAAACTATTACAAGTAACAAAGCCTAGACATGTTTACAAGAACACACACGTCTGGAACACACGACACACGCTTTATGACTACATTGTGAATAATGAGATAATAAACCTATGCAGGGTGTGTGTTTATATACTACACATAACCCTTTTTACAAGAAATCTAATTACACTAGAAGTCCCTCCATCTTTTGCTAATAAGTCCTCCTTGTTGTATGAAAGGGCTCCATATTCTTGTAAAACTTGATAATTGCATATAAGTCCTTCTTGTTTCATTATTCTTGATTTGTCTCATCAAATTAATTCCCAACAATCTTCCCCTATTTGATGATGACAAAACCAATCTTCAAATCTTGATCTTTCACGAATGAAACAAGCTTCCCCTTAAAGTAAGATTTCTTGTAAAACATATCACCACATAAAATTAAGTTGTATACCTTGATCTTTGAATCTTCTTCCCCTTTTTGTCACATCCAATAAGGGTCTTCTAAAGATAAACAACTAATAAACGCTTCCCCTTGAGTGGTGCATGTAAATGAATCACGAACCATGTAGACTCTAATTGTAGATTACGAATGAAGAAAAACGAATATAACCTATTTGTTGAAGAAGTGGAATCTCCCAAGCTTGTACCTTATATCTTGCACTATCCATGTGACATCGAACTTAGATGAAAACGTTAAAGTATAAGCAGACCTCGATCTCTTGTCAAAATCCTCATCCTTTTTGAGACACTGAGCACGATAATGTAACTCCTTCAAGTGATAGCAATGTCACCTAATTGCTAGATTCAGACAAGTCTTCGTCACCAACCATTAAAAGAACAAGCAAGTTATCTCAAAAGAGAGGCAAGAATCTTTTGAGATATGATAAAATACAAACCTGCGAAAAACAACTCCAACACCAAAGAAGCAATAATCAAACCTCTTCATCGAAACCTCTAATTTGCAATGAAAATCATCTAGGTACAATATCATCCTCTTCTTTTATGCAACTGATGCCTCTGTCGGCGTTCTGCTTCTAATCCAAGTCGGTACGTAACCGCAAGGTTAGCCTTGTCACATAATTAAATAAAACTTTATTGTATCAAAACACAATCTTCAAAAACGAGCCATAAAATTTTAAACAGATAGTTCTGTCCGAGATCCTTAGTCATCCAATATATCTTCTGTATGTATTGTCCAATATCGGACGATACTTGTCAACGCATAAAAATCATATATCGGACAACACGCTGTCAGCGTCTAAATTAAAACGTGTCAGCGTCTTCTCCGTCAGCGTGTGATTTATTCTTGTCAGCGGCTCGGCTCAGCCACTGACGCCATCTTGTGGCTACATAACTCTCGACAGCGGCTAAAATATGAATCCACTGTACCAATTTTCCTTTGTTGCCTTCTTTTTCTCACGTCTTCTTTCAACATCAAATATGACGATCTTTTCCATCCTAAAACTCTGCAAATCTTTTCCAATATTCACATATCTCATCCATAAACGAATCTAAATAAATAGCTTACACCAGCAAGCCATTTGTAAATAGATCCTTTTGCTCACGTGAGTACCAACACATCCATAAGCATCCTTTTTCTTTTGATAGCATCATTAACCCACGAATAATACAAACTACGTTTGAGCACATATTGACCAATAAAAAAAACTTTTCTTTCCATCCCATTGGACCACGAATGTTTGTCAACATCTTTCAACCACAAAGACATGAGTAGTATATTATATTCTCTGATACCACTTGTTGATCCTAAACTTAGATCGATTTAGCTTTATGTATACGAGATTAGATCAAGTAATACACTTAGAGAAACCTTTGTATATGCTTATGATAATCTAAGTGTTATGCGGAATTAACACTTAAACAAGAACACACAATGATATAAACAAACTTTCACTTTGATATCATCAACATAGACCTGCACAAGATATCAACCTGCTCCCAAGAAACTGACATCCACCAGTTGTGGATTTCCTATCAAATTTATCACCTCCATAATCACTATCTGAATATGCAATCAGCTCCAATGGTGAATCCTTTGGGTACCACAAACCAAGACTAGGATAGCATCTTAGGTACCTAAAGATCCTCTTCACAGCATAAAGGTGACATTCTTTGGGAGTCACTTGATGGCGTGCACAAGCACACACAGCAAACATGATGTCAGGTCTGGAGGCAGTAAGATACATCAAGGATCCAATCATGGATCTATAGTGCCTGACATCAACATCTTTCCCATCTCCAATCTTTCCCCAAGGGTGTTCTCTATCCATAGGAGTAGTAGCCCTCTTTTCATGTGGAGAAAAGCCAAACTTCTTCAAGATCTCAGCAACATATTTATCCTGGGAAATGAAGATACCATCTTCTTTCTGCTGAACTTGTAAACCAAGAAAGAAGTTCATCTCCCCCATAGCACTCATCTTGAATTTGTCTGTCATAAGCTTGGAGAAATCCTCACTCATCTTTGGATCAGTAGACCCAAAAATGATATCATCAACATAGACCTGCACAAGCAGCACATCCTTGCCTTTCTTCTTTGTAAACAGTGTCTGATCTATGGTGCCCCTTTTGAATCCATTGTCCACCAAATAGGTAGACAAAGTACCATACCATGCTCTAGGGGCTTGATGAAGGCCATACATAGCCTTTTTGACTCTATACGCTTTATCTGGATTTTCTGGATCCTCAAAACCTGGAGGCTGCATCACATATACCTCCTCAACAATGGTTCCATAGAGGAAAGCACTCTTGACATCCATTTGATAGACTGTGAAGCCCATGCAGGATGCATAGGCTAGAAAAATCCTAATAGCTTCAATCCTTGCAACTGGTGCAAAGACCTCCTCATTGTCTATCCCCTCCTCTTGTGTATATCCCTGAGCCACTAACCTTGCCTTGTTTCTGACCACAATGCCTCTTTCATCTCTCTTGTTCCTTAGAACCCATCTTGTCCCTATAGGTCTGACATATCTGGGACAATCAACCAGCTCCCAAACATCCTGAATTGCAAATTGGTGAAGCTCATCCTGCATTGCTTCCACCCAACTTGGTTCTCTGAGAGCATCAAATATTTTCTTGGGTTCCTGTTGTGATAGAAAACAGGCAAACAAACATGCTTGCACAAGAGGGGTATCAACCTTCTTGTGTATATTGGCAATAAATCCACCAAGACCTTGATGAGATCTTCTAGTCTGAACTGGAGTATTAACATTACCAATGATTTGAGAAGGATGATGATTCTTCATGACTAGAGTAAGTATTCCTCCCTCAAAAAGTCTGGTATCTTCAACTTCATTCTCCATGTTGCCAATATCTTCTTCATCAGACTCTCTTATATCAACATAGGGATGACCTTCTTCATAAAAATTGGAAGGTTCACCTTGTTCAAAAGTGGAAGAGAAAAGATGTGCAAAAGTGTTGTCAACGCCTGAATCTTGTTTGTCAGCGCTTGGGCTAACAACGCTTGAACTGTTGTTGTCAACGTCTGAACCATCAATGTCTGAATTGGTCTTGTCAGCGCTAGATTTGCCTTTGTCAGCGCCTGAAGGACCATGCATGTTTGTATCTGGTGGTGCTTGGAGACCACCATTATCTTTACCAGCAGCAGCATCAGCAGCAAAAGCATATGTCCAAATGGGAATTGTGACATATTCTAGTATAGGAGATGTCTTTTCTGCGTGTGATCCAACCCTCTCATGAACCTGTGTACCTGAAACATCAACAACTTGTTCCTCCACAACATTTGAAGTTACCTTCACAATGTCTGGATTAGTGACAGGCTTATAATTTAAAGTTCTAGATAAGGGTTCCAAGTCAAACAACCAATTAGGACCACTTTCAGGATCACTAGGCTTATTTTCTAAAAACCTGACATGTACTCTTTCAAGTATACGTTTTTCTTCTTTAAGATAAACCCTATATCCCTTGCTCTGCACTGAATACCCCATGAAGTAACCCTCATCACCTTTTGCACTAAATTTTCCTAAGGCATCACTAGTATCTAAAACTACTACATGACAACCAAAAGGTCTGAGAAAACCAATATTAGGTTTTCTTCCCCAAAGTAACTCATAAGGTGTTTTGTTCTGAATTTTGTTAACCAATGCTCTATTTTGAACATAACAAGCTGTATTAACAGCCTCAGCCCAAAAGGCTATAGGAAAATGAGCATCAGCCAACATTATTCTGGCTGCTTCAATTAGGGTTCTATTTTTCCTTTCAGCAACCCCATTTTGCTGTGGGGTTCTAGCAATACTAAATTGCCTAGTAATTCCTTTCCTGGCACAGAAATCATCTAGCTTCTTATTCCTAAATTCTCCACCATTATCACTCCTAAGCATTTTAACCTCATTGCCAGACCTCTTCTCAATCTGAGTGATAAAATCAATTAGAATATCAGATGTGTCACTCTTCATAGCTAGAAAGAATGTCCAAGTAAACCTAGAAAAGTCATCTGTGATGACAAAGCAATATGACTTACCATTCAAACTTTCTATATTGGTTGGACCAAAGAGGTCCATGTGTAGCATATGAAGAGGTCTAGAACTAGTATGCACCTGTTTGGACTTGAATGAGACCTTGTGCTGCTTGCCTTTAAGACATGCAACACAAGAGTGGTCATTGTGGAAGGCCTTCTCAGGCAAACCATCAACTAAACCAAGTCTCACAAGCCTATTTATATTTTTAAAATTTATGTGCCCTAGTCTCCTGTGCCACAAATTACTCTCATCTACTGAGGCCTTAGCATAAAAACAAGACATATTATTATTCATTTTAATCCCATTCAAATTCACATTATACATGTCCTTATGCCTAGGTGTTCTATACTCAATATATTTCTCATCAGGGATCTTAAAATCCTTGCTTAACACCAAACACTCAGTATCAGTAAACAGAACTTTATTTTGGTTATCACAAACTTGTGATACACTAAAAAGGTTGTAATCAAGTTCTTTTACCAGAAATACGTTCTCAAAACGCAAATTCTTGGTGAGAATGGTTCCTTTGCCTGTGATAGTGCCATATCCGCCTCCAAAGTAAACCTTGTCACCATCCTTAATGGGAGTGAAGTTAGTTAGGTAATCTTCCTTCCCTGTCATGTGCCTTGAGCATCCACTATCCCAATATCCATAATCATTGACCTGTCTTTGAATGCCCTGCACATAAAGAAAACAAATTAGTTTTCTTTGGGAACCCAAGTCTTAAAAGACTTGGATTCATCTGGTTGTTCAATAAGAACAGACTTAGTTCTCACAACAACCCCATTCTCATCCTTCTTAGGATGAAATACCCAGTTAACCCCAATAGGTTTTGTAATGACCTTTGAAATGTAATTAAATCTGTTGCAGGTCATTGAAATCCCATTATCATTAGGGTTTTGATCTTTCTTGGGTCTCCATGTTAAGCTTGAAGAAGCTTTAGACCTCTTACCCTGTGGTTGCAAATATTTAGGTCTGGTCACGTTTCTGTCAGCGTTGGAATTAGTCTTGTCAATGCTGAAATTACCCTTGTCATCGTTGAACCTAGGGTTTGCTACAGAAACCCATTGCCTATTAGACCAGGTGTTTGTCTTTTGAAATGGTCTTTGTCCATGAGTGTTAGACCCTCTAGTAAAGAATGGGGCAGGTCTAATCACTTGTGGACTTTGCTGCACACAAGGTCTGGGTCTGACAACGTTTGACTTCCTAACAACGTTGACTTTGTTCTTGTCAGCGCTGAAGTTGTTCCTGTCAGCGCTGGAGTTGTTCCTGTCAGCGCTGGCTTTGGGAGCGTTGACACACTTGTATGTCAAGTGTGAAAGCTACCACAAGTGTAACAAGCTTTTCTAGACACAACCTTAGGTCTAGAAGAGAAGAAGCATGTTCCATTATTGCTAACTTGGCTCTTGGGTGACCTAGTATTCCTATACATCTCTGCATATTTAATGCTAGGTTTTCTATCAGTGTGTGAGCCTAGGTCAACAGCTTTACCAGTGACTGGGTTTGTAACCTTAATGGGAGTTGACTCATTGGGACTTTCACATAGTAAGCCACCCTTGACAAACAAAGTAGGGTTAGCTTTCTTCCATTCATTCAGGTCAGTCAACTTTTGTTGGTACTCTTCAACTGGAGTGACAACTCTTGGTGGAGGAATGAATTCCTCCTCTTAGAATTCTGGCAAACCAGTCCAAGATAGGTCCTTTTGTTGGACACCATAGAAGTCACCAGCTGGTGGTGGAACCAAAGAGTAATCATTCATCCCAATCCCAGTCATGTCCTTAGGATCCCTTTGTTTACCCACACAGTCTCCTAGGGTTTGAGTGGCTCTATCAAATCTTTGAAATTTAAGGCCAACATTATCTTTATTCTTAATGGCCTCATCTAATTTAGCCTGTAACTCACCATTAACCCTTTCCATGATGTTTCTAATATCCATACTAGCCTCTAACTCATGTTTTAAGATATTTATTTTATCTTTTAAGTCAAATTCCATTTTCTTGTATTCAGAAACGGTTTTCTCAGTTTGAGTGAGGGCTACTTGGTAATTAGACAATTTGCACTTTTCAGTACTCACATCACTCATTAATCTTAACACTTCTTTGTTAAGTTTCTCAGTGTTTAACCTACAGCCTTTACTACAAAAAGCATCATTGTATACCTCATTATCAGATGAAGAGGAGGAGTGTGCCATGAGAGCATATTCAACATGCTCTTCTTCTTCAACCTCAGCAATCAAAGCTTTATCCTCTTCAACATTCTTAGCCAGATAGCTCCAATCCCATCCCATACCATCAATTCCTTGAACTGCAACCATGGATTTGGAATCCTGAGCTTTAACAACCTGACTTGAGGGTTTACCAACATCAGATCTTCTAGGAGATCTGCATTCCCTCATGAAGTACCCCATACGATGACAGTTGTAGCATTCAACTTTGGATTTATCAAATCCATCTGTGTCTTTTGCATTGAAGGTCATCTTCTTCTTAAACCTTCTATTCCACCTATTTGCTCTTATACTAGCAAGAGCCATGTTCCACTTGATGTCCATCTCTTCCAAGTGCTCATCACTTATCTGCTCAAGGTCCTCATATGTAATCACTGAACCATTGGGCAAAGAAGCAATATACGCACATACAGTATCCAAATCTAAACCAGCAGGTTTAACTCTTGGGGAGTCACTCTTGAATGTGTCAGCGTCTTAATAGGAGACGTTGACAGAACTTGTTCCAACGCTGACATATGATGATCCAGTAACTGGATGCATGTAAGATTCCTTCTGATTGAATTGACCTTCACTATGAGAGAAGAAGGCCATGTTACTGTTGGTAGACTTGCTTCCATGCTCTAAAAGAGTTTCATCTTCCAACAGCCTTAGTTTATTGTAGATGTCATCAAACGAGGAACTCTTGTAAGTATTGTTGGCAAGAATAGATCTTGCCTCAATCTTCCATGCCTCACCAAGACTTTTAAGAAAGGTAGCATTAATGTCAACATCACCAACTTGTGTCCCCATGAAGGACAACTTACTTGTAATGTCAAGCAATCTGCTTCTCACACTACTCAGTTTCTCATTGGGTTGAGCTTTGAAGACAGCATAATCATGCATGAGTTGCTTTTTCTTTTCTTCCTTAGTGTCTGCATTGCCACCATATGCAACTTCAAGAGCTTCCCAAAGGGTTTTAGCAGATTCATAGCCTCTATATTTATGCTGGTTCTCTTGTCCCAAAGAGACTTTCAGAATATTTAGGGCTTTCATGTCGACCCTTTTCTTTGCTATGTCATCAGCAGCCACAGCTCTACCATCTCCAGGTTTTTCTCTCTTATCCTCTTCAGAACATCCAGCAACAGCTGATCTTTGAGCAATAACATTAGCAATCTTTTGGGCTTTATTGAATGTGTTTCCATATTCAATAACCTCCCAGAGTGTGTAGTCATAGATTCCCAGATATTGCTCAAAGTTGAATTTCCACAAATCAAAGTTGGTTGCATCAAGCATGGGAATCTTGATGTTTGGTAAAGATGAGGAGGAGGAGGTTATTGCTTCAGACATTATGTTGTTAGGGTTTTTGAGAAAATTAGGGTTTTGGTGATTTTTAGGGTTCTTGTGTTCTTTAAGATCAAAAGTTCCTCAACAAGCTCTGATACCACTTGTGGAAACCATAATTCACAGATCGATTAAGCTTACTAGGATAATCAACGTTCATATGATAAACATAGCGGAATTAGAACATTGATTATGAACAAGGTGTTTCTTTTCCAACGATTACTTGTATTAAACTTCAAACGATTACAAGTAACAAAGCCTAGACGTGTTTACAAGAACACACACGTCTAGAACACACGACACACGCTTTATGACTACATTGTGAATAATGAGATAATAAACCTATGCAGGGTGTGTGTTTATATACTACACATAACCCTTTTTACAAGGAATCTAATTACACTAGAAGTCCCTCCATCTTTTGCTAATAAGTCCTCCTTGTTGTATGAAAGGGCTCCATATTCTTGTAAAACTTGATAATTGCATATAAGTCCTTCTTATTTCATTATTCTTGATTTGTCTCATCAAACTAATTCCCAACAACGTGACATGTCTTCAAAGGACATGGAACGTGACGTGACTGAAAGGACATATCTAATCGATAAGAGAAAAACGGATAAGGAGTCTGGATGAACTTGTCTGTTTCCAAGTGGCTTCCCTCATGGAACGGTTCCTTCTCAAGATCTTGATACAATGATAAATCTTGGTCCTCCTGACCTTGACTTGAAAACACGAAGAGTTCATTGTCATTTACGTAAGATAGATCCCCTGAATTTGATCGAGGAAATAAGAGTTAACGTGCAAGGGTAACTGAAACATTACGATGCAAAATAATCTAACCTAACTGATAATTAGCAATGATGCACGAGACATATTGAAACGTAGTACGTGAAATTTTTTGAACGTGATACGTGAAAATTTTTGAACGTGATACGTGGAGACATGGTGAGTATAATATGGCAACATATCGTGATCAATGATACGTGTAACATATCGTGAACGTGATATGAGAAACGTGGAATGAACATGACATGTGAAACATATCATAAACATAGAATACGGTGGTGGTAACGCCAAACGCTATAAGGTGAGACGTGGAATTATGACATGAAACGTCAGTCTGAGAATAGAGAGTTATACTAAACTTGAGTCTGGTCTCTCAAGCTCTTGTAAAACTTCCCAGAATGAAAATAAACGTAAAATCGTAAGCCAGGAGACAATCATGAACGTAAATAGTGTCATGAACGTCAGTGTGAAAGCAAGTCGTCAAATTAGAACAAGAACGTGAGCGTACATAAGGAGCACAAACGCGAAGCTTTGTCTGACCCGATAGCTGACAGATTACCAAGTGATCGGATGAGCCTTGGCTGGAACATGTCCGATCAATCTGTTGGTTCTGAAATCCTTGCGGATGTAAGGATTCTGCAGACTTGATCAAACGGTTGGCAATAACCCAGATAGCATCATGCTTCTTCAGAGTTTGCTCTAATCTGGTAACCAAAATCCATGGAGATCTTGTCCCATTTCTATTTGCAATTTCTGATGATGGAAAAACATCCTAGTCTGTTGGTGTTCTATCTTAGCCTGTTGGTATGTCAGGTACTTAGATATGAATGTAATTGTATCTTGCTTCGTCTCCGAAACTTGATACATAGAAGTTTGCAAAACTATGCGTCTCCGAAATTAGACTTCTCTTAGCGTAGGATTTTTTGGAACACCTAATGTAGTGTAGGGTTCTCACCTTTTTGCATAAGCTGAGTCATGTTAAGATTAACCGTGAGAATCCATGTGATTCAGCGTGTCACTGTAATTAACCAGAAATTATATTGGAAAATTTCAGGGTGAAATTTCTCCTGTTGTAGAGTTTGCAACATAGTACAAATATGGTCTTCCTGCTTTTCTCCAGACTTAGAGAAAATCAGGTTGTCCTTGATGAAAACACTGATGAATGAGTTCATAGAAACTCCCTTTATTAAGTCCATAATGCTGTTGGGGCATTTATGAGACTAATACAAAATCATGAATCTAGCATGACCGAGTCTTGTACGAATAGCAATCATGGAAATGTCCTGCTCTTTCACTCGTCACTGTTGGCAGCATGATTATGAATCCGATCTTGGAAAGTGCTAAACACCCTAAATAAATCTGATCTTGTCAATACGTGGAGGAGAATAACGGTTATGAATGGTGATTTGTTTAAATCGACGGTAGTCGACACATAATCTCATGGTACCGTCCTTCTCCTTGAAGGTTCTTCTGGAATGTATGGGGAGACTTTGGAACAATCGACTGGTTATGCATAAAAGAACTTCAGTGGTCGTGTCTTAACTGACAGCTAGAAAATTTTAGCAGTCATGGCTAACAAAACACGTGCTTGGAAAGCATAGATAATTTGTACAGATTTTCCGGATGGAAAACCATGCTGAATGTATTCAGGAGCCTGAACATTATTGTATATAATCATGAATCATAGCATGGTGTGCTGTTCGTAGTCTATAATTAGGATTAAATTCAACTCGTGTATGTCTGAGGTAATGCGTTAGCAGCTTGGATCTCATCATTAGGCTGAAGGAAAACCTTCGTATACATGGGGAATACGAATAGCGTCTTTTATGGTCATGAATATATGAAATATGGGTGAAAGAAATGAAAGTGTCATCGAGCAAATGTGACTGATCTTACTGATACGCCGGTGATGGTACTGAAATTCTTGTCGCCTGATTAATACATGGCACAAAAAATGGATATACCCTTTGGAGGGTACGCTGAATTTCTTTGGGATGTTCCAGAATTTGACGTGAGTCATGTGTCTTGACTCGTGTCTTGGAAATATAAGCATGACATGTGTCTTGATTGTGTCTTGACATGTGTCTTCAGAAAGTATACGTGAGACATGAGTCTTGACTGATGTCTTAACATGTGTCTCGAGATTGGAAACAAATAGAACTACAAATATTAGGTTATTATGCCAGAATTGGCGGATCGGTTAAACTACTGACCCTTGTAATATCCGATCACGTCCGCGGCCGGAGCTTCGGTTGTGATTGCTAGGATAGTTGTTGTCATAGTAGTGGTTACTATCGTCCTGTCTGTCAGTTCCATGACGGTCATTCTCATGACTGTGATTCATGTAACTATTCAGCTGAGTGGCCGGCTGGTACCGGTTTACACTCATATGACTGAAATGACAACTGAATGACGTGTGACATGTAACTAAGATTTAGGGACAATGATTGATGGGAATCGTCTGGCGGTGAAGCATCTTCTTGTCCGATCGCTTTGATCTAACTCCTTTGTCTTTGTCTTGTAAGATCTCCAGGTTGTGAACAACATCAGCATCTCGTAGCGTCTCTAAAATCCACAGAATCAACCCTTAGTAACATCTCCAAGCTATGAGCGGCATCAGCAATTTGTAGAGTATCAGCAAGTGGAGTACGCCTGAGATGATTTAGAATCGACTAGCGAATACTCGTGGAGCATTGCAAGTAAAGTACACATGGATTAAGATACGTGTAATACACCTGGAATATGGTACATGGGGTACACATGGAATGCACATGAAATGATCGGTATGGGGTCGATCATCTAACATGATTTTAAAGGAAAATAATTAGTTAAACGGTTAGAAAGAGCATCATGATAACCTGGCAATGCAAGTATATACCTCATTCTGGTTGCATAGAGAAATGCTAACGTGTGGTTAAATGAATTTCAACAATGATTTTTCTGAAAGCATGATTAATGAAAACCAACCATGGCTATCATGAAAGTATGATTTAAGTGAACTCCAACAGTGTCTTGCATGAAAGCATAAACAATAAAAGAGACGTAAGACGTAATCAATCATGAAGACGAAATCATCATGAAAAAACATGAAACAACTTAACATGAAGGATGAAACCGAAGTTATATAACATAATCAGCATGAAACTGAAGTTAACCATGACAGTATGAAAACATACTTGACATAAAAACATATTAACTTAGAGGGGACATGAAAAAAATATTATGCCAATAAATCATGAGAAAAAATTTATGCATGAATACATGATGTAGTTTATAAAACAAAAACCTTTATATACGCGAGGGTAAACGCCAATGGTCAGTTTACCCAAAACAAAAGACATGGCGAGGGGACGCCTATGGGTCGGTCCCAAAGTTAAAAGTTTCGATAAAAGCACATGCGACTAAATATGGCCAGTCCTGTACCAACCATTACTTAGTCATAATTCTTGTGACAATGATACATGAAATAAAAAAATGAATGAAAGTCAGTTGTCAAAACTTAACAGATTAAATTTTATGTGACTAATTATGAACTACTAGAGTTCAGCCCACATAGTCACAGTTCACGAGCAACATCATGCATGAAACAATGACACATAACTAAATATGAATGACGGTTGTCCATCCGTATTAGTAAAACAATATCGATGAAAACATCAAGGTTAAAACATCAAGGTGCTGAAAACATCATGATTAAAACAACAATGCGCTGAACACATCAATACGTGGAAGAACAAGTGTTAGCTTAGGAAGCTCCTGGTGACTACCCACTAGTCACAGGTCAAGTTTTAGAGCCTACAGGTCGAAGCCTTGGCTCTGATACCATAATTGTAACACCCCACTTTGATAAGTGGACAGTTACGCGTGATTATGGCGTGTCATCAAAGCATGCAAGGTAATATGTAATAGAACATACATGACCATAGGGAAAACCGGAATCAAACATCGGTTTCCAAACATAAGCCCAAAACATAAATAAAGTAAATGAACTAGGAAAGACTAGACAAGCATAAGCATATGGCAAAAAGGAGAAGAAGTCTATGGCAACTTCCATCCTACGCACGTCCTCCAAATGCTCGAGTTTGTCCTTGGGTACCTGCTATTTTGGGACATGGAAAGGAAAGTAACGGCTGAGCATAACACTCAGTGCACGGTTATACGACATAGTATAAATGGCTGAAACATAACTAAGACTAATAACAGCGGAAATGTATAAGTCCTGGAAAACCTGGAACATGTTCATAAAACTGGTTTTATAGTTTGAAAAGCCTTATGTTTATCTTATGAAAACTGTTTAACATGTTAACCATTAGCCAATATAGGTCATGAAATATCAACGTGCATGAATACTTGGAGGGGTGACCTCGTCATGCAATTAGAGGGGCTGCCTCTAATTAATATAAGTTTGGGTAGGAGGGATCACCTCCTTGTGAAGGATGCAAGGCACACACCACATTCACCTGAATAATCTGTAAAAACACATAACCTAGGATGCACCCATACGCCCCACAAGATAATAATAATATGGCCAAAAGCTGAAGGGAAGCCACGAGCTATCACTCTGCCGTGGTGAAGTCATAACACTGGTGCCTCTAGTGTTATGGTTATGGTACCTCCATAACTAGGTGAAACTGGTCATGCATGTATATGTCTTTAGGTATTTAATTAAACATAAGCAATTCAAAAATATATAAAACATATACTGGGAAAACAGTTGGCTGCATACGTGGAAATCCTAATAAGAAAAGAATGTCCATACTGAAAAGACGGAGAATCCGTACCTTGTGTCTAGTGAACGAAGAAGACGAACGGAAGAGAGTCCTACTTCGATATCACTAATGCTACATAAATAATATACGTGTATAAGTATTCTGATTACTGAGTACGTAACTGGTTTTATATCATGTCTTAGCTTGTTTTATATGTTCATGTCATGTTTTACTGATTTTAACGTTATGTTGTGTTTATCATGTATTATGTCTATTCTGATTAAGTATTACTTGTATTTCTTGTATTATTATATTTGTTGTGTAATAATAAGTAACTTTCTAAAAATTGCAAGTTTCCAAAAATAGAAACTTTCCAAAAATAGAAAGTTTTCAAAAATAGAAAGTTTCCAAAAATAGAAAGTTTCCAAAAATAGAAAGTTTCCAAAAATAGAATAGCTGCCTAAAATAAATAAGTTTCTAAAAACAGAAAGTTTCCATAAATAGATTAGCTGCTTAAAATAAATAAGTTTCTAAAAATAGAAAGTTTCCATAATTAGAAATAAGCTGGATTAATAAGCTAATGATATAAGCTTAAGTTTTACTGGTAAATATTCTAAGTCATGTGATTAAATAGTATAGTTTATTAATTATTACATGTAAATTAAATAAACTATAGGTTATAAGATTTAATTAAATATAACATGATTTAATTAAATCAAAGTGTAAATAATACTTAGGTTAAAACATGTATTAATATTTATTATTAATATAACCTAAGTCATGAAAAATAATTAATTATAAGCCATGTTTTAATAATTAATTAATTACTTTAGTCTAAAATTAAATCATAAAATACTTAGGTTAAAATCATGTATTATTTCTAATATAATTATCCTAAGTCATGTCTAAATTAAATTAATTATAAAGCATGTTAAATTAATTTAATTAAACCTTGTAATTATTTAACTTGTAAAAATAATTAACTTGTAAAAATAAACCATGAACCGAACCCGTGTTTTAAATCTAAACATGTCATGAACCGGTCCGTGAAACCCCTTGAACCGGACCAAACAACCTTTAATTGTAGCGAACCGGGTTGACCGGTTGCCACGTTTTAGTCAAACCACCACCGGTGGTACGTGTGGTTTTTCAGCCGAGACCCCCCATGACTACAAGGCCAACCCCGACATGCGTCGGGGTCCCTTGTCTTGCTTGCTGCCGAGCCATAAAGTCTACACCGAGACCACTTGGTCTCGGTTGTGGTTAGGGGTGTCGAAAAAGTTGACCCGACCCGAACCCGAACCCGAATAATCATATTCGGGTCGGGTCACTCAGGTCCAAAAGCGTATTCGGGTCAATTCGGGTTGACCCGAATTGACCCGAGTTCTAATTAGGCTCGGGTTCGGGTTATATAGTTTTTACCCTTGACCCGACTTGACCCGAACCCGACCAACCCGACTTGACCCGACTAAAATTACACTTTTTACATTGTATTAGTACTTCATTGAGCCACTTTTTACACATTTTCACTAAACTCGGGTTGACCCGAACCCGAGTTGACCCGACCCGAGTTGACCCGACCCGAATTGACCCGAACCCGAGTGACCCGAGCTCTAATTAGGCTCGGGTTCGGGTTATATATTTTTTACCCTTGACCCACTTGACCCGACCCGAGTTGACCCGAACCCGACCGGGTCAACCCGAATCACACCCCTAGTTGTGGTCACACGAGCCACACCGAGAGCTTAGGCTCTCGGTTTGTGTGCGCCGGCCGAACCAAACACCCCTTAAACCCACATGATTTTAACCCCCATGATTAGATCTAATTAATTAACATGTTTTTAACTAATAGTTTTAATAAACCCATGATTCATGTGTTCTTAGATCTAATAAATAATTAAAAAGAAAAGGTTTAAGGAATTACCGATTCGTGAACACAAAGAAAATAATAACACGAACGATCTTACAAGAATTGGATCAACCAAAATCAACCAAACACCCCTTTTTGGTGTTTATATCCGGTGGCCAAAGAGAGGAGCAAAAGAGGCTAGGGTTTTTGTTATTTTTCTAATTCTCTGTATTATGAAAAATATGATCTCCTTCCTTTTTCTTATTTAGTTAAAAAACAAAGATGGGCCTGGCCCCCTTTGTTTGTTTTGCCGCAGGCATGAGGGGCCCACAAAGGAACCCGTTATTTTCCCGTGTTCTAATTATTTACATGTTCTCGTGTCGTGTTTACGTGATTTAATTATCTATCGTTCGTGTCGTAATAAATATTTATACGTAATCGTAATAAATATTACGTAAATACATAATAATAGGTTCGTATTATGTTACGTTCATGATTTCATGTTCGTGATTATAATTATTGTTGATAATAATTATCGTGTCTTAATACGTATTAAATACTTATCGTATAATAACACGTACGTAATACTTGAAATTCCTATTCGTGAAACATAAACGTGCTATAAAAGGAAAGTTTTAAACATGTACGTACGATTATATATGTATTGTTCATGGTAAAAGCGTGCGGGTTTTACACCTATCATCACGCCTCAGATATTGAACGCCTGTCGCGTAGGTTTGATCGAATGGGGTCTGAAATACACACTTTCACAACCAACTTTCAAAAGATAATCACTCAAGCTGTGCAAGATGCTGTCACTGGACCTATCAAGGATGGAACTTGAAAACGTGTTTCTCAGGGACTTAGCCATTTATCCACTCGCATTAAATATACCATCTTAAAGAAGTCCCCTGACATGTTCTCAACCCATGAATTGGTCATTCACAAAGAATTTGAGGCTGTGTGCAACAAACAAAAACGTCACACTCACTTCTTGGCTAGACATGTTGATCGCTCTGTTAACCACAATTGAAACAGGCTTATGAGAATTGCCAGAGGATCAAGGAATAGGCAAAAGCAGATGGCTACATCTGTTGAACAGGTTGATAGGTACCTTAAATCACGTTCAGCCAAGCATCTAAAGAGAAAGGCTAAACGTGAGGGGGAGAAAATTGATCTACTTAAACTAGAACATGTCAACACTAACACAAGTACAACTGATAACACCATCACTACACCCATCCCTCTTCAAGTTATCACACCCATCACTATACCTGATGATGATGAAACTAAGGGGGAGAAATAGACCAAAGATGGAGCTGATTCATCTAAATCCCTGTCTTTGGTTAACACCAATGAGGCTGTGGATGATGGTGAACCAGCTGCCAAGAAACTCAAATTCACTGTTGGCTCCCTACCAAAGGCTATACAACACCAAGCTCAGAAGGCATTTCTACAACATGCTGAAGAGCTGAAGAAATCAAGTGAGTTATCCTCTGTCTCAAAGAAAGGAAAGAAAATAGTTGTGGTAGACTCAAACGCCAAACTAAAGAAAATAGCTGTGATGCTAGAGACAGGAGGATCAACCACTGAACTATCCCAATTCTCAACCTTTAAAGCTGCAAATGAAAAACCTCTAACAGCTAAAGAGATTGAAAAATAGGCACTTGAATTTACAAGATTAAATGAAATCAAGAAGGCCAAAGAGCTGGATGAAGCCAAGCTAAAAGAATGTCCCCTCAACTCAGAGAGGAGCAAAGAAAAAAGTTAAGAGAAATGGAAGTTAAATGCACAGAGGCTCTGAAAAAAGGTAAAAGCTGACTATGATGCCTGCGTCAATAACAGATATGCACCAGAGAAAATAACCAAGTTTAAATACACTATTCACAAGTCTTCCCATACACCACAGATGGTTTTGTGGAGAGATAATCAACAGGCCAACATGGATCTTTTTGAAAATTTTAAGTTAAAGACACTTGGTCTGTCTAAATGGTTTGAACTTGAAGCTTTAGCTGAGAAGAAGAATGTACAGGAAAATTTTACACTCCTAAAGACTCTCAAAGCTAAGTTTAACTAGGTAAAGGAAACTGCAGCCAAGCTTAAGGTTGACCCCCCACCACAACTGTTTGAACAAGAACCATCGAAACCTGAAAAGAAAAGAAGAAGGATTACTCAATTCATTAAGGAAACCTTCATGACAGATGATATCCAAGTGGATAGGATGCACATGAATCTGATTCTTCCAAATGGGATTGTAGGTCCTATTGATGGTCAAACTTACACTGAGCCTGAAAAAGGTATTGCCTACATGAACATGGGATGCCAACATGTGTTCCAAAGGGAAGATGAGCTGGGGCTTACATCAACTGTTCAGCTTCTTATGTTTCAAAAAGTGCTTAAAATCAACACAAAGTATTCCAAGGTATTTGCCCAAGCTTTGCAGGCTGAATTAGATACTAGAACAGACATAGCTGAAGCTAAAGAGAAAATCAAGAATGATGATTACTGAAGTATTCACAGCTGAACGTTTACACTCATATTTTGTTTTACCCATGTATTGTACTTGTAATTTTTTTTAAGTATTAATGAATTATGAAGTTGTTTGTTAGATCTGTTATGTGTAAGAAGAAGTTGTTATCTCACTTACTATAACTCATTTAGATCTAGTTGTATTTATGTTTAAATAGGGGGAGATTGTTGGGAATCTAAGTTTGTTAGAATTCCCTTAGTCATAGATTTAAACTTAAATTAAGTTGTTTGATATTAACTTGCATGTGCCTAGGTGACAGGCAAGTAACCTAAGACTCACAGAGTTCTAAGTCTCTGTGAGCAACCATAGAGGATTCCATGTCAGACACATTGTCAAGGAAGTCGAAGATTACTTGAAGACATACTCATTGGCTGTGATGGATAACAGCCAAGATGTATCAGGGACTCTGAGTGGTTGAGTGTTAACAGGGGTGGCAATACCCTGTTAACACTCAGTACACTTTGGACATACCTAAGTGTTTAGGCGGGAAGTTATGGAGCCTAAAGTACAAGGTATAAAGAAAAAGGAAACTATGTCAGCTCTGTTTCCCTAAAGCGTTATGGCAGACTACCAAGAATAGAAGATCATCTTTTGACAGATGTCTAACATTGTCTGTTTTGTGTAGTCATCATCAACCAGTTATCAAGTCAACCTCGTACCACTATAAATAGGATATGTAGGCTAGAGTTAGTGTTGTTCACTTTGTTAGATTTCACACATTAACTCTTTAGAACTTGAAGAACAAACAATTGTGCATGTGTTCTTAAGTTAGCTTTATTTTGTCAAAAGTGTACACAACACATGTTAGCCCTAAAATGTGAGCGCCATTTACGGAATTACATTAGTTTCATATGGGCAAAACATGGAGGGACTATTTTTGCTAAGTTGTCAAAGTCACTCCATGTCTATCCTACATATACCCCTCCATACTTCCATGGAGGGGTGAGGTTTCCCATTTTTCTTTTCTACTTTCTCTCTCAATAAAACACACACATTTAATAGTCTCTTACTTTCTCTCTCTAAAAATGTCTAAACACTTGTTTTATCCTCCCCGACCTCCGGATCACCCCTAAATAGCTTTGAATCTTATGGTTAACAATTGGTATCAGAGCTAACCGGGGGTGTTTTGTGTTTGTGTTTGCTTATTTTTGGTGTTCGTGGCTTTTCACAGCTCATTTATGCTTATTCTTTAAGCTGTTTGGTCATGTAGCTTTTGGTCATGCTTATTAGTCATAAAGTCATGTTTTATGGATCCGGTCTTGTTAAATCCGTAGTCCAAAATGTATAAATGTCCCCAAATCTGTCCTAAAACGTACAAAAGTCTTGTAGTTTTTAATGATGTTTGGTGGTTTTTCTCTTTCTCTCTCTTTTATTCTATTTTCTAACTTTGTCAGTTCTGAAAATCACTAGATTCATTTTTTTTGGAAAAAGGACAAAAACTAATAGAGAGATCCATTTTTTACGGTATCCACTAAGTTGGTCAAAACCCTCTTCAGATGCACATTCCGATGGCTACTTTCGATCGCATTGATTGCGATGGCTGGATTGCGATGGAGTCATTCCGATGGCTCATTGCGATGGGCTATTACGATGGGTCATTCCGATGGCTCGTTGCGATGGTACATTGCGATGGCTCAACATATTGAGCTGGGGTGGTATGTTCATTACGATGGAAACACACTGCGATGGATAGTATTGACAATCATTACGATGGGTGTCGTTTCTACATTGTGATGACTCATTTGAATAAACATTGTGACATATTGACCGAACCAGTAAAATACCGAGACCATGACTAACTGACTCAATCTATTACTCTTCTTCACATCTAATAATCAACATATCCATATCTATTAACAACCCATCATCACAAACATCAACCACATCAGTACTCGAAAAAAAAAACATGCAATGATATAACATCTCAGATTCGAGTTTCATTTTGTTTATCAAAATCTTTATATAGATTTAAGCTCGAGTTCATCATATATGACTGTAATGGTATAAACCATCTTTGATTTTTGAACCTATAAAAAAGGTAATATAACAATTTTTGTTATATCCTTTTCCTTAGTTCGTTTGACTCAATACAATCAACCCTACCTTAGACCACCTAAGTGACCTTGAATACTTAACAACTTTGAAGTTCTTCGTGGGAAAGATCTAAATCGAATTAAAGAGGTTGTTGTCGTGGTTTAATTAAATAAGATGGAATATATGAGTTGATGATTGGTTTCGATATGAGTGAGATTAGATCGGTTAACAATGAGATAGGATTTTCGAGATTGAAAAACCATGCACTAGATAATCGAGATCCATTTTTTAGATCGAGTTTGGTGTTATGGTGGCTGATAAGATGGAATATAGATGGGAGGCGGAAGGTGTTTGAGATAGGTTTAGGTTAAGAATGAGAGTAATTAGGGCAATGCCACGTTATATATTTGATATATAATGGACCAGGTATTAAGAGTTAATGGTGGACTGGGCATAGCAAATGGCCGATGGGCCAACATTCGGGCTGGATTTGCCTTTGGACAGAATTATGTTTCAACTCAAATTTCTTGTTGGCAGAACGTATATGTTAATAGACCGGCATATAGTATTATTTGGGCTTAGATCCGAAATTTCTACTATGACATCTATATGGGCTGCGTCTTTCTTAAAGATTTGGGTCATCCGTGGTTTGGTTGAAAACAGAAGTATAATGGATCGAGAGATTGATAGCGGATCGTACTTTTACTTTTCGGGCTATGATGACATGATTTTTGATGCGGGTATTCGCTATGTTTCAATCGAAAGTGCTTCAACGACAAAGAAAATTCTAGGTTTGAAACCTAATATTTTCGGAAAAATTTCGACGACCTCACCGCGGAGTTCGATCCGCGCATCAGTTGGGCATGTGACTGACGTTGAGCTTTAACGACAAGTTATCTAGACAAATCATCCTTTAATATTTTTTGCCATTTGTTCTAGATAACGACATTATCAAACACAACACCAAAGCAAACAAAACACTTAACGCTAAAACGATCCGATATAAGATTCACTTAAACGACAACGGCTAGTTTTGATTCTACAAAGACAAGTGATCACGAAGTGGATTTGGTATTCTTTAATTGAAGTTGAAGTGGGATTTCATGAAGGCGTCTACTTATTTCATCATCGAGCCTTCCTTCTATTTTTATACCCCTTTTCTTCAAACCCAGTCTATCGATTGATGACTTGCTTAGGCGATAAAATTTATGATTGAGACTTGAATTATCTAGTTTCCACTGTCAAGGGGTGGATGGTCGACGACATGGATAACTATCATTTTTGGGTGTCACACGCAGTTGCTCGTGTGGATAACTTCAAGAGGTATAAGAAACTTGTTTCTGCACCGTTCTTCAATCGACATAAGTGCAAGCTTAAGTAACAAATTTGGGGGATTGTACTTCAGTTTCAAGTTTGGAATATCGGGTTTACTTCACATGTGGTCACGACAAATAGCCGAATGAATTCGAGGTTCGTAAGTTAGACAGAGAGAGATGGAATCAGCAATCAATTCTCACGGGATATTTATGAGCTACACAACGACAATGGTACTTCATAGTCTAAGCAAAAAATTTCAAAGTTTCTCAATGACTTTCAAAACTTTTCAAGACATTTTCTTAAGACTAAGAACTTCTTGAGTATATGGACGTCCATGATAATGATGCTTCCGAGAGTTCGAAATCATCATGGGGGGAGATCGTGTACTTTGAAGTAATCGGATCAACTTCCAGGGGGAAGTAGTGTACATGGAATGGTATCTACTTACTTTATATGATTTTTATGAAATATTCTGCAGGCGTGAGAAGAATTGTTGTTGATTTCCTGCATGTTACCCCAAACGGATTATCACCAAAACCTAAACGACATGAAACAGTATAGAAGCAGTATTATTTGGTGTGGTTCTTCTACAAATTTCCGCTGTGCACTTAAACCGATGAGCTAGAAGATTGTTCAAACTACATCAAAGTGTTAGAATCTGCTTAAGATACAGATATTGGTTTGGGGGGAAGCTTATTCAGAAACTTCGTCAAAAAGAAATCTATGAAGAAAGTTTTTTAATACATGCTGCATGAATTGGGGGGAAGTTAATCCAAATCATGCATATTACAATTGTTCCACAACAAGCAAAGACAAAGAGGATTCAAGCTGAGGTACAAGTTATGAAAACAAGAAGAATTAAAAGACATCCTCAGCACTGGAAGCGCCTTGGAAGACTTTATTTTGTTGTATTTTTACTTGTTAGGAACATTGTAAGTAATTCCGTATGTCTCCACATTGGGGGAAGATTGTTAGCCCTAAAATGTGAGCGTCATTTACGAAATTACATTAGTTTCATATGGGCAAAACATGGAGGGACTATTTTTGCTAAGTTGTCAAAGTCACTCCATGTCTAGCCTATATATACCCCTCCATACTTCCATGGAGGGGTGAGGTTTCCCAATTTTCTTTTCTACTTTCTCTCTCAATAAAACACACACATTTAATAGTCTCTTACTTTCTCTCTCTAAAAATGTCTAAACACTTATTTTATCCTCCTCGACCTCTGGATCAACCCCTAAATAGCTTTGAATCTAATGGTAAACAACACATTGTCATCAAACTATGTTATCCATAACACATGTAATACTTGTTATACAATAATAAAGTACTACGCTTGAAAAGTATTTACTTGTGTCAATTATCTTTCTTAATCGTTTCAAGCTAGGATTAGGGACTTTCAGTTTCCACGGTAAATTTTTATCATGACGAAGCCTACGCGTAAAGGAGAAAATCCTACACTAACTTATGTGTTCCAGAAAATCCTACGCTAGGAGAGGTCTAATTTTTACCAAGAATCATAGCTTTCCAATTGCTATGTATCCAGGTCCTACAAAGATGTATCATGATCTTAACCACATTTTGGTGGAGAAGCATGAAACAAGATGCAGTTATGTTCATATCTAAATGCCTGACTTATCAGCAGGTTAAGATAGAACGCCAACACGCTTGCAGTCATCTGAACCTTTAGAAATTTTTGGATCGTCGTTCGACCATTTAACCTAGCTTACACGTTTTCTTTCATCCGAAAGAAGTACACAGTAGCAGATTATCATATATCTTCCAGCCAATGATCGTACAATTTTACGACACTCTCTCAACTATCAGATCAGATAAATGTTTACGTTCGCATTCATTATTTACGTTTATGTTCGTATGACTATTTCAGCTCGCTAGCACGTCTCACGTTAGCATTCACGACTTTCTTCACATTTATAGCCTATTTCATTGTTATGATTTGATTTTCACTTCCACGTCCATGATATCATTCACGTCGATGATCGTATCCTATCTCACGATTTACGTTTCATTTTTCGTTCTGGAAAGAATTGCAGAAAACTTGGGAGACCAGACTCAAGCTTAGTATGACTTGCCATCCCCAGACAAACGTTTCACGTCATATTTCACGTCTCATCTCGTATCTTTCATCGTTACCTCCTCAGCTATCGCACGTTCAAGATATGTTCCCATATCATGTTCACCCCATGTTCTCATATCACGCTCACGATATGTTACACATATCAGGTCCATCATATGTTTTCTCATTACGTTCACCATATCTCCACGTATCACGTTCACAATTGTTCACGTGTCACGTTCACAGATGTTCACGTACTACGTTTCAATATGTCTCGCGCATAGTTGCTCAGACGTTACTAACGTCGATTTTCCAGATTATTTCGCATCATAACGTTTCGTTATCTTTGCACGTTATTCCTTATCCAGTCAATAAGATTCACGAGGATACATCTTACGATGATAAACTAGAAACTTTTCTGTATCGTCAAGACATAGTCATGAAGACCAAGATTATTATTTTCGCCAGGATCTTTTAGAGGACCGTTCCGAGCGGGAGGCCACTTGGAAACGGAGGAGTCCATCTGGATTTATTATCCTCTTTTCCTTCCATAATTCAGATATGTTCTTTTTCAGTCACTTCATGTTCCATGTTCCCTCCAGTCACGTCATGTTCCATGTTCTCGACAGTCACGTCACGTTCATGTGTAAGTTAATGGACTTATATTTAATATTCGTGTGATAGGATCGAACTCGAGATTACGAGACTGCGCACAATACGTAAAGAGTTAATTAAATTAATAAATATATTTATTATATTTATCAATTTATTTAATAAATATATATATATTAAATTAAACGGAGCAAGTAAATATATAAATTTAACGATCGTTAATTAATTAATAGTTAAGTATTAACGAGTGTTAAAATAATATATAGTAAGAGGATTAAAAGGAAGAATGACGGAAGGTTCCGAAACACCCCATGGGGGGTGTTCGACGGTCGGTTAGGGCACCAAAGGGGGGGGGGGCAAAAGTTGCCTTTTATTTACTTGGGCTACATTGGATTTTAGTCCTATAAATACACCTCCTTATCCCTCATAATATTCATAACTTGAATCCCCTCTCTCACTCTCCTCTTGCTCGATCGCAAGTCACACCCACGAAGGGTTTTCGGTTGGTTTTCTTGGTTGATCGATTGTGTTGATAATCTAGTCCTAGCCCCTCTCTAGGGTTGTTGGGTAGATTATATACAAGCGTTGTAGCTCGGTATTTACGTGTTAGAATCACGGTTATCTCGTTGTATTACGTGTACAAGATCGTAATATAGTCTTACTTTAGACTATATCTTGGTATATTACGGTATAAACCCGAATTGGTGATTCGTTCTTCGTCTTGTGGATTTGCTTTAGCATAAAGGTATGTAACCCTAATTCGATTAATTATAATTGTGTTATTATTATGATCTTGTTAAATCGCTTCCGCTATGTGTGATTTGATCTCATTTAGGGTTTTATATAATTGTTATGATGTTTATAAACCTTCAGTGGCATCGAGAGCCGTTTTAACGTTTTTATAATTATCAAAAAATCTAAAGTTTTTTAACTAATAATTTTTTGAGTTAAAACTACATGTTTTTTAGGTTTTCATAAAATTAGTTTTTTTTAACTAGGGGTTTTGGCCGAATTTTTAATAAAAAAAAGAATTGTTTTGAAACCCTAAATTACATGTGGGATAATTTTAGATTAAATTGCATGATTAATTGTTATGTCATGTACAGTTACAATCCGTAGAGATTTAGTTGTTAAGATTTGTGGGGAATCCATGATTACGTGCATGTTTTCATGGATCGTAAAATTATATGTTTATATGATTTTATGTGCTACGTGATTATTTGATTCAATAAATCTAGTATTATGGAAGACTTTTATATTAATATAAAGACCAAGATTTGATGATTATTGAATAAATCGTATGCATGATAGGTGTGTAAACACCCATCCTTTTACCACTTAATTCGGGCTAAGACGAGACCAAAACACGTATTTGATATCATTTGTTTGGAATTATGCGTGGTTTTTGTGTTTATTGTATTTTCATAGCCAACCGGATAAATACTGAAGAAAACATGGGATTGCACGGGTTTTACTGAAGAAAAAGACTCAAGATAAAGTCTATTGTCCAAGAGATGCAAAAGATTTGAAGTCACTGGGCCTATTCGAAGATTTATCGAAGAAGAGGACCAAAGATGGAAGATTTATATAAGTCGAAGAAACTCAAGTCTATTAAACGAAGAAATTAAAAGACGAGTTGAATTTAATCGACAACAAATCCCGAATCAGAATAAAAAACGGAAACTTTTCTGAAAAGACGAAAATACAAGAAGAACGGGAGAAAGCCCACTCACCAACTAAAAGACAAGCCTATATAAAGGAGTCCCTCACACACATTTAGAAGCTAGCTTTCGTTTTTTTCTTCCTACTTTTTCTTCCTGGTTCGTAGCTTCACCATCACCACTAGGGTGATTGGTGATTTTCATCTTTAATTCTTTAATCTTGTAATTTTAATCTTTGTTTAATCTTGTCAAAACATCAATCAATCAATACAAGTTCTTGTTTAATCTTTCCATTTCATCTTGTTCATCATCATCTTTATCTTCAAGTTTTTAAGTTTTTATTTTCTTGATTTGATCTTCAAAAGTTGTTTGGATTTATGTTTTTATTGGTGGGATTCGTTGCTTATGGTGTCTAAATGATTTGTGTTTAATTTGGTAAATCCTTTTTAAGTATTTGGTTTGATTTTGATTAAAATTCGTGTTCCGTGTTCTTCGCATATCTGCTACTGTATCTGGTTCCCAGAACTTCCGAATCAAACAAAAAGTTCCGAATGAAGCCTTCATTCGGAAACTTCCGAACCAAGCATTAAGTTCCGAATCAGTGATTTCCGGACCAGTAAGTTCCGAATCAAGCAAAATCTTCCGAACCAACCCTTCATTCGGAAAGTTCCGAGTCAAGCATAAGTTCCGGATCAAGCCACTTCCGAACCAAGCTCCTTCATTCGGAAAGTTCCGAATCAACCAGTAAGTTCCGAATGAAAAAGTTCCGGATGAGGATGTTCCGGATGAATGAATAGTTACTTCCGAATCAGTAAGTTCCGCATGAGTAAGTTCCGAATCAAGGTTTAAAAGTTCCGAATCAAATCTTCCCTTTAGGTTACTGTTTGTCTACTTTACTGTTTCTTTATGTTTATTAAACTTTAATTTCAAATTTCATTTTAATCTTGATTTTAATCTTAAGTTTAATACAAGTCTTTGTTAATCATAATTAAAGTAATTGTCTTTGATTTAAATTTTCATTTCCACTTCTTATTTAGTCTAGAAAACCAAACCCCTTTATTTAGTAACCAAGAACAATCATTCCACTTAAGACCTAGATCAATTCGAGAGGATATCGAGAGTAAAATTGAACCTAGCAAAACCCTTGTATCAATGCATGTGGCTATTTGATTCATTTATTGCACATATAAATTGTTATTATTTGTTTATGATTTAGCTTTTTTTACTTGTTTATATTAAAATTGTTGAATTGTTGTAAACAAGGGTTTTTTTATGAAAAGAAATAATATGGACTAAATCATATTAAAATAATGATTTGTTAGAGATTTAAATTACATAAGATTACGTTGATTGGTGAATTGCAATAATAATCTAACGGCCTACTCCTTTTGACAAACTATAAAGTGAGTTTAACGCACCGCTGGTCATGTACCCGGTTAAGGAAGGAGGTGTTATGCCATTAGTCGCTGACCAAATTCCCGGCTTGCATGTGCGTCAAATTGAATTACTTACGATTATTAATTGAATTATACCTTAAGGGTTATCTACCACAAATTCACATCCGAAACACAATGAATAAGGGTATTGCTTTGTGCGTAGCCGAGTTCTAGAAAAAGTACATTATGAATAGTTGTGGGTAAATTCTTTAATTGGTTTAACCAATACCGCAACATAATTTATGAAGAAATTTAATCTCATGCAATAGTTTATTAAATGTTTTATTAAACTTATGCTATGGAGATTGTATGCATGCTTCTCCATACATTAGTTTTGACATCAAAATTTATACCTTTAAAATTTAAGTCGAATGCTCCTAATTGACGAACACTTGAAATTACTTCGTCATCAAATGAGATTTTTGGGTGATGTTGTGATGGAGAGAAAACCATTTATAGAATGAGAATTCGTATGATGGTTTTACGTTACTCAGATTAGATGACTTAATTTAGTAACTCAGTGAGATCTGGAAACTTAATGCATTCAGAAGGGATGAAACATGTTTACAATGCAAAACGTTTTTTGGCAATGTAAATCCCTTAAATAGCTAGAAATTGAAAAATGTTTGTCAATTGAATTGTTCGACAAGTCGCTATGTTGAGTACATTCATTACTAGCAGATCAACTGATGTAATAGATTTATGTCAATATAGTTCTAGAAATCAAGGAAAATAATATGGTTTTTATACCAGGGTAATTTTATTTTCTTAAAAGTATTTTGTTATCGAAAATAATAATATTTGAACTTATTTCTGTAGAAATGGCTCAACCCACTAATAACACTATAAGTTCCGTGTTCAAAGCTTTCTTTGAACGTCCTGAACTTACTGGCCCAAACTTCAATGATTGGTATCGCTCGCTAAGAAAGATCTTGAGAGCAGCGGGTAGTATCGATATCTTGACTACTCCCTATCCGGAGGATCTTGCTGTAGGAGCATCTGATGCGCAAAGGCTTGAAAACGCTGCTAATGTTAAGAAGCACTCGGAGGTGTCTTGCTTAATGCTAGAAAAAATGTCTCCTCCACTTCAACAGAAGTATGAGTTATTTTCACCTAAGCGAATGCTTGATGAGCTCAAGGCTATGTTCGAGAAGTCGCAAGCTGTGGAGATATACGACTTGGTAGATGCTTTGCATAACTGCAAGCAAGCTCCTTGAAAGTCTGTAAGTGCCCATTACTTGGAGATGAGGGGTATATGGAACAACTCATTGCACTAGGACAACCCTATGATCATAATATGGCTATCAACTTGATCAATAGGTCCTTAACAAGACTTCAATGATTTCGTTAGAAACTATAATATGCATTGTACGGGGAAGACAGTTAATGATTTGCATGCAATGCTCATTGACTATGAAAAGGGGTTGAAAGACAAGGCATCTACCGCTATGCATTCTGTACGAACCATACAAATGGGTAGAGTGAGTAAGCGAAAACCGCAAGCGAATAAGAAGAAAGGCAAAAGCAAGGGTGATAAGGGCAAACAAGTTGTGACTTATTCGAAACCCAAGCAGAACTTTGTCAAGAAGAATAGATCTCAGAAGGATGAGACTTGTCACCATTGCAAGGCAAGTGGTCACTGGAAGAGGAATTGCTCTCTTTACCTCGAAGAATTGCGAGAAATAAAGATGAAGTCTAAGTAGAGCACTGCAGCTTCATGTACTTTATTTATGATTGAATTGTTCAATTTAACATACAAATTAAATTCCTGGGTATATGATACGGGATGCGGTACTAACATTTGTAATACGCTGCAGGGATTTAATCTGGAAAGGAAGCTTTCCTATGGGGAACAATTTCTGCAAGTGGGCAATGGCGCACAGGCAGCGGTTGAAGAAATAGGAACATTTTAACACCCCCAAATTACAATGCGTAGCGGAAATACACATTTGGGTGCTAAATACAAACATTGTTACACAAGACATTTTTAACAAACTCAAAATGATAAATTTGAAATATAAAAGGATTTAAATTAACCATTATCTAAAACTTTCAATCCCAAGTAAAACAATTTTAGAAGTATCAGAGTTACATTTAGGTCCCCCAAAGACTTTATCAATTCCACAAACCATTTACCAAAGTACTTGACCGTACATTATTATTTTTATAACAAAAGGGAAAGAAATCCGTTTTAGACCAATCATTACAAAAGCAATCCCACAATCCTTCTCCAGCAAGATCCGCAATTCATCATCTTCAATACCAGAAATACATGCTTAAAATCATCAACACAACGGTTGAGCGAGTCCATAGGTTTTCCAAATCAACATTTGAACACAAGAGAAAAATCAATCAAGATCATTTAATAGAATTGCTACGTATACAATCTATTATTCTGGTAATCTGGCATATAGAAATAGCTATAGAATTGTATTAAGCTCATGACACCGACCCCTTAACTTAGTCACCCACGCCTAAAGCCGGCATGACTAGATGAAATTCCAGTGCCCCTACTAGGGTATCATTTGCAAGGATACCGATTCTCATTCTCGTAAAATTATCCTTCCCAGCGGGTTACTCTGCGTAAAGCCCTGGTCTCGGATAGGGTCGTCAACCCAATAGTACTAATATTAGAATAAGCGGCTATTCCCAACTCACAACATCAAGTCAGAAGATAGTTAACGGCTCATGAATTTAGGGTCTTTTGGAAATAGGGTACTTATACAAATCAAAACAACAAAGGCAACAAAGCAACATTCGGGTCCAAACAATCAATCATGACTTATGTTTATTTTACTTCAAATAGCATGTATCCCCCTCGCCGGTTTTAAAATCATTCAAACAATTACAAAAGAGAGGCTATAGACTCACCTGGAGTAATAGCAGTAGTAAGACGATCTTCGACGATAGTTGATGCCCGAAAAATACAAAAACCGCAACCTATCAAATAAGGCGCGTTCATCAATAATAAACTTGAAAAATAAATCATACATAACAACGTCAAACTCAAACTCATAAATTCACGATAAACTCGAGAGAAAAGGATATAAATAACTTCATTATAATTTACTACACATTTACTTAACCATTTTACACTTTTTACAAAGTCCGCCGGTACATACTACATGTACTAGCTTATTTTACCCCTTTTTAAACTTGTCAACCGTTTATGAAACGACTCGATAAACTAACTTACTATATATAGAAAGTCCTCTTACAAGTTTATCAAATGAAATTACTTTTAAATTACTTTATCCAACTCGTTTTCAAACTATAAAATCCGGACAGATTTACGTTAATTTTTCAGACAACCGTTTTAACTTATTTAAACGACTCCGTTTACAAAACCGACACTCGGGTTTTAAAGTAAACTCAACCTATAAAATAAACACCTCATTATAAGTAGGTTACATTTTTCAAAACATCCATTTAGAGTCCCCGAGATTCGATCCAAATATCGACAACAACTACTTGTAGTACCGATACTCGTCTCCCGGTACACGATCATTCATAACATCATAACTTCGCGCTCGTTTGGAGCTAGAAGCTCTACCTTATATCAAATCGAAGCTAATAAAATTATCTACAACCCTAGGCTATAAGTTAAGCCATTTTCAAAACATAAAAATTCGAATTTTGCACTTTACTTACTGTTATAAAATGACTATAAAAATCTTGTACAAAATCAACTTTTTGATAAAAACCAACCATAGAAATGGTCATTTCTACACCCTAATATCATCATACATCAACCATAACATCAAAATCATAATCAAAATAAAAATCTTAAGATCCAAATGAAGTTTTAACAAGATCTTTAGCAAGAATCACTATGGATCATCATGAAAATACCATGCATGATCATAGCTCCTACCTACCAACATCAAGAAAAAAAAAGTTGCTTGCATGTAAGGATTTCTTACACCAAAATGGTCCTTGATCAAATATAAGATTGGGTCTAAGCTTGGTTTAGCTTGAATCAACCTCAAACTTGAGATAATTTGAAGTTTGTATGGATTTTGGGGTGTGGGTGGTGTTTCGGCATTCAAGAGAGAGAAAGAAAGAGATGAAAAAAATTTTGAATGAAAAATGATGAAGTGTGTGTTTGTTTGAGCTTTATATATAGTGGGGTAGGGATCAAAGTTGCAATTTAGCAAAAGTTGTGGCTAAAAATATAAATAGTTAGCTAGAAAGCGGGAAATAACTATTAGTCAATTTTCAAAATATTTATGGGGCTCGGGTTTCATAAAGATACTTTTAAAAATTTAAAACGTACCTCAAAAGTAATAATATCGACTCTCGACTAGACTTAATACGAACTTAAAATAAAAACGTCAAAAATATAAACATCCAGACAACAAATGATAAAACATAAAATCTCGGGCATCCGTCGATATCGTGGTCACTAATAATCCTCGCTATTAGTAAAAAGATAAAAATAAGACCTCCAACGTCGGTTTTAAATAAAACCATCAATCGTCATTTCATTCACTCATCAAAAATTTCAAAGTTATTCGTAAAAATAATATTATATAATATTAAATAAATGACCTCGGGTTTGGGTTGTCACAAACATTTAATCTAGTTTTACCTTCGGGTTTAGTACTGAGTTTAAATGATTGTCATTATGAACCTACAATTGTTAGGGGTGTTATTTCCTTTTCTTGTTGGTTAAATAATGGATTCGTTCACACGATTGATAATAATGGAATTTTTGTTTGGAAAAATGGTATTTTCTATTTTAATGCAATTTCTGTGAATGGTGTATTTAAAATAGACATGCATGATAATGAATCCAAGAATAATAAATATGTCTTTAGCATGAGTAAGAAGAGAAAATTTGACAAGAACTCTTCTTATCTTTGGCATTGTAGACTTGCCCATATTGGGAAGACTCGTATACAAAAGCTTCAACGTGAAGGTCTTTTGGAAAATATCAATGATGAATCATTTGATAAATGTGAGCCTTGTATATCTGGAAAGATGACCAAGAAACCTTTTAATAGCAATATTGAAAGAGCTACTGATCTACTTGGACTTATACATACTGATGTGTGTGGACCACTTAGACATACGTCAAGGAAAGGTGCTAGCTACATCTTAACATTTACGGATGATTCCAGCCGTTATGGTTATGTTTATTTACTTAAACATAAACATGAGGTATTTGAAATACAAAGTGCTTAAAGCAAAAGTAGAACTGCAACTAGGGAAGAAGATTAAAGCTCTTCGTTCTGATAGAGGTGGTGAATATTCAAGTCAAGAGTTTATAGATTATCTAAGTGAGAATATAATTGTTCAGCATCTTACATCTCCCTATACTCCACAAAAAATGGTGTATCCGAAAGGAGAAATCGTACATTATTATATATGGTGCGATCTATGTTTAATCTTACAACTTTACCTTTATCCTTTTAGGATTATGCTTTAGAATATGTTGTTCGCATTTAAAATATGGTTCCCACAAAGAAGGTCGATAAGACACCATATGAACTGTAGTATGGAAAGAATCCATATTTGTCTTATTTAAAGGTCTGGGGTTGCGAGGCGTATGTGAAACGTGACTCGGGTGACAAACTCCAACAACAATCTGTAAAATGTATCTTTGTAGGATACCCTAAGGAAACTATGGGTTACTACTTTTATTATTAATAAGTGTGAAAATACTTATCCTTTTACCACTTATTTCCAATAATAACAAGACCAAAACGTGTATTATATGTCGTAAAAGTCGGAATTATGCGTGGTTTGTATTTTTATTGTGTTTCGGGATAAAAATATGAAAAAGGAAGAAAACACGGGCTATCACAAGCTTTTATCGAAGAAAACGAGAAAAGACGAAGTCAAAAGATCAAGAGTGTAAAAAGAACGGAAGTTCAAGGCCTATTCTGAAGATTTATCGAAGAAAAAGTCTAAAGACGGAAGTTTAATGAAGTCGAAGAACTCAAGTCTAATAGAAGAAGAAAATTATAAGACAAGTTCAATTTATATCGACAAATCCCGAGACAACGTCGAGAAAGACAAAGAATTTAAATCGAGTCGAGACGAGAAGAAAGAAAAAGGAAGCAACACATGCACCTCCCCACCTCCTATATATACCCTCCTAATGTCTCATTAGGAGGGTGTTAGTTAGCTAGCTTAATTTTCTTTCTTTAGTTTTATTTTTAGAGAGAAAGTGTTTTTACTTTCTCTCACTAGAACTTCATCTTTTCTTTCCTTTCATGTTTAAGCTTTGATTTAATCTTGTATTTTGGAATCTTTAATCTACAAGTTCAAGTTTAATCTTTTCATCTTTAATCTTCTTCTACCTTTCTTGATTTTATTTATCTTTGATCCGAATTAATCTTTGATCTTGTTTCATCTTGATGTTTATGTGATTAAAAAGTTTATCTTTTTATTCATATCTAAGTTTTTATACAACTTGAGCTTTGAGTTTATCATGCTTATTGACTTATTTTGTATTTAGCTTATTTTGCTTTAAAGTTTTCTTAAAGGTTTCGTCTTTTTAAAGTTTGATTAAAAAAGTTGCTTATTTAGAGTCTTGAAAGTTTTTGTTCGTGCTTATTAGTTCTTTTCATTATAAATTTAGTTAAGTTTCGGGTTGAGCTTATCAAAATAGGAGCTTATTTGTTTGCTTATTACGTTTTTCATTCCGTTGGAAAAGTTAAACCCTTTTCCGACCATTATTCCGACGGTTTCCACCATTATTCCGATACATTGTATCGAAAAAGGGTTTTGGGATTCCGACGATTATTCAGACCAACATTCCGACAGTGGAGTTTGTTTGATGTTGCGATAGGACTTGGTTTCCATTATTCCGATTATTGTCTCTTTATACATTCTGATAGGTTGTTTTACGACAGGTTTGATTCCGATAGCTTTACTAATCATTATTCCGACAAAATTCATTTTGCTACTTTCCGACGGATTATTCTGACGGGTACATTCCGATGGGATTCCGATCAAGATCATTCCGACAGTTTTAAGTTTTTATTTTTGCAAGTTTTAAGTTTTAAATTCGCTTTTAAGTTTTTAACTTTTTAATCATTTATTTTTAACTCGTAATTTAAGTTTAATTTTTAAAGTTTTTATTTTACTCAACGACATTTTCATATTGGTTTTTAGTTTAAAATAGATAATCAAACCATTTTATTTTCCACCAAGAACGACTGAGTCGCACTAATAACTAGTAATCAATTCGAAAAGACTGGAACTACGAATCTTCTTCATACGAGGTGAAAACCTTTTATTAAATTGTGCCGATGCCGGCTCTTTTCGTTAAGATTAACGGTTTTTAGTGAGAGACGCTTTGGATTCTAGGATCCGTTCATTTTTTAACGTTATTTTTCTTGCTTAAAAATGTTCAAAAATCCATAAAAATTAAAAATTTTCAAAAATTTAAAAACAAATTAGAAAAACATAAAAAACCAAAAATATTTCTTGTCTATCTTTCTTTTCTTTTTGTAGGTGTGTATGCGTACCCGTGCTCGTAAGAAGAAAGCAATTCAAGCCGAAGTCGAAACTCCACCTATTGTCGCCATGGACAATCGACCAATGATCAAGCTTTTGCAATCGCAAGTAGAGGGCAACACCGATGCTATTGTCATACCCGAGATTGGAGCCAAAAACTTTGAACTCAAATCCGGTTTCATTCAAATGGTATCTGCTCGACCATTCTTGGGACGTACACTTGATGATCCTCATGACCATATCAAAAGGTTCCTTCAACTCACTAATACGGTCAAGTATAATGGGGTTTCACAAGAGGTAATTCGCTTGCAAATTTTTCCTTTCTCCTTAGAGGGATAAGCCCAACATTGGCTTGATAAGGAACCGCCACAAAGTATTCTTACGTGGTCGGATTTAGAGACCAAATTCATCAACTACTTTTTCCCACCCTCACGTACTACCGCTTTGCGGAATGAAATCATTAACATTGAACAAAAGTACGTTGAGACATTTAGTGAATCTTGGGACCGTTTTAAGGAACTTTTACGGAAGTGTCCACAACATGGTTTCACAAAAGTACATCAAACTAAATACTTTTTACAATGGTTTAAGCATGAATGACCAAGATTCACTAAATAGTGCCTCGGGGGGTAACATTTTGGTTAAGTCTTCTAATGCCGCATGGGATATTATTGAGAATAAGTCTAGAGTGCAAACTAAGAGTGTTCAGACTAATGTGGCTAGTGCTAGTACTAGTGATGCCGACAAGAGAACTGATAAGCTTACCTTGATTGTTGAAACACTTGCTCTACAAACCGCTAACAATACCAAAAGCATCAATGCGCAAGTTAATGCTTTGAGTCAGTCATGTGAAATATGCGGGGATCTCATTCATACACCGATTTTCCTTCGACTCATGACAATCCGGAAAATGTGTATGCCGCTAACGGTAACTTTTCTACGGGAGGCTATCAAGCTCGTCCTCAAGGTGACCGCAATTTGCTCAGTTATCGTTCAAACAACTTCCTTTCACCACCCGGTTTTCCCTCTCAAAACCCAAACAACCTCAATCGTAACAATCAAAACCAAACTCGAGCTCCCAATCAATATCAAACCCAAAGAAACCCATATCCACCTCAAGAAAACAACCAAGTTTACCAACAACCCGCTTATCAACCACCTGCCTACCATGCTCTTCCTCCTACCCAACCCACCGCATTCAATCACGAGGTTGAAACTTACATGAGGACTAATGATGCGATAGTGTAGAATCTTCAGCGACAAATCATCAACTTGAAAGAAGATATGGCGAAACAAGGGAATGATCTTCTAGCCGATATGCGAAACTCTTTGAGCAGTCAAACGAATGACTTAAGGGCTATGATGGCTAGTTTCTTCCAAAGTAATCAACCCTCTGGTTCGGGTTCTCTTCCGAGTAACACCATTGCTAATCCAAGAGGGGAGATGAAAGCAATCACCACCTGAAGTGGCAAAGGTTTAAAGGAACCCGAGCTTCCTACACCTACACCGAAGATTGTGACAAAGGAAAACGAGCCCCCTTCTCCAATTCCTCCATCTTCTACTTCCACCCCTCCACCACCCAAGGATGTGAGGGAGAATTCCATTCCAAAGCCTTCATCTCAACCCAATATACCTTATCCCTCAAGGTTGAGGAAAGATAAGTTGAAGAACAAGGATGATATTCAGGTTTCCAACTTTCTTAAAATGTTTAAACAACTGAATTTCAACATCTCCTTTGCCGAGGCTCTCGCTCACATGCCGAAATATGCTAAAATGTTTAAAGATCTTCTCAGTGATAAGAAGAAACTTCTTGATATCGCTCAGACCCAACTTAACGAGAATTGCTCCGCAGTACTCTTAAGGAAATTACCCACCAAACTTGGTGATCCGGGTCGTTTTCTCATTTCTTGCAACTTCCCCGGTGTAGAGAATTGTATGGCCCTAGCCGATCTAGGTGCTAGTATAAAATTAATGCCATTAAGTGTTTGGAAGCAATTATCTCTACCTGGGCTAGTCCCCACACGAATGACATTGGAATTAGCTAACCGTATAATTGCTTATCCGGTGGGGATAGCCGAGGATGTTTTCGTCGTTGTCGACAAATTCACCTTTCCGGCGGATGTTGTTGTCATTGACTACGAGATGGATCCCCGTGTTCCATTAATCGTTGGACGTTCATTCTTAAGGACCGGTCGCACTCTCATTGATGTAGCCGTGGGCGAACTAATCATGAGAGTTGGTGACGATAAAATTGTCTTCAACATGGGTAAACTTTCTAAGCAACCTTATGAAAACGAGAGCGTTAATTTCATTGACGTTCTTGATGAGGCTTGTGAAGAGCATTTCAAAGACGCTTGTAAAAGTAGTTCTTCTTCTCTACCCATTGTTGAGACCGTTGCCTCTATTGCTCCCTCACTGACTCCATTTGGAGAAAGTGATTTCCTTTTGAAAGAATTTGAAGCAACTTTGGGGGATGTGGACTTACAATACGACGATTCTCCCTCCAGTTCGGATGAAGACATTCGTACCATTGAGAAACTTCTCAATGAGGACCATATTTCTCCACCATCTCCTAAGGAAATCTCTGTCGATGATCCGAATTTGACTACGCCTTCCATCGAAAATCCTCCAGATTTAGAGCTTAAGGATCTACCGTCTCATCTCGAATACGTGTTCCTTGAAGACAATAAGAAGTTACCCGTCATCATCGCAAAGGACTTGAAAGAAGAAGAAAAATCTCGACTTATCGACGTGCTGAAGAATCATAAGAAGGCAATTGCTTGGAAAATTTCCGATATCCGCGGAATTGATCCGAACCTTTGTACTCATAAAATTCTCATGGAGGATGAATCCGCAATCCAAAGCCAAAGAAGGGTTAATCCAAAAATTCATGACGTCATCAAGAAAGAGGTTATCAAACTTCTAGATACCGGAATGATTTACCCTATTTCGGATTCGCCATGGGTTAGTCCCATCCATTGTGTGCCTAAGAAAGGCGGAGTAACCGCTGTTCCCAATGAAAACAACGAGTTGATTCCTGCTCGACTTGTCACGGGTTGGCGAGTTTGCATAGACTATCGTAAGCTCAATGATGCCACTCGCAAGGATCATTTCCCTCTTCCTTTCATGGATCAAATGCTCGAGCGTTTAGCGGGTAATGACTATTATTGCTTCTTAGACGGTTTCTCTAGGTATTTTCAAATTCCCATTGATCCTAAAGACCAAGAAAAAACCACATTCACTTGTCCTTATGGAACATTTGATTACAAAAGAATGCCTTTCGGCTTATGCAATGCTCCCGGGACTTTCCAAAGGTGTATGATGGCTATCTTCCATGACATGGTTGAAGAAACTATGGAAGTCTTTATGGATGATTTCTCGGTCCATGGTGATTCTTTCTCTACTTGCCTTGCCAATTTAGAACGAATGCTCAAACGGTGTAAAGACACTCGTCTCGTTCTCAATTGGGAAAAATGCCATTTCAAGGTAAAAGAAGGCATTGTTCTTATCTCCAAAGCCGGTCTTGAAGTCGACAGTGCTAAAGTCGATGTAATTGCTAAATTGCCTCCACCTTCAACCGTGAAGGGTGTGAGAAGTTTCCTTGGTCATGCGGGCTTCTATCGTCGTTTCATTCGCCCGATGACCTACCTCTTGGAAAAAGATACTCCTTTATCTTTTCTAAAGAGTGTATTGACTCTTTCAATCTTCTTAAGGATAAACTAACTAAGGCACCTGTCTTGGTTACCCCTAATTGGGAGTTACCTTTTGAATTGATGTGTGATGCTAGCGATTTTGCTATTGGAGCGGTTTTGGGCCAAAGAGTGAACAAACACTTCCAACCAATCCATTATGCTAGCAAGACAATGACGGGGGCTCAATTACATTATACCACTACCGAAAAAGAGCTTTTAGCTGTAGTGTATGCTTTTGAAAAATTTCGCCCTTATCTTGTCCTTTCCACCACCATTATGTATACCAATCTTTCCGCGTTGAAGTACTTGTTAACAAAGCAAGATTCTAAGCCAAGACTTGTTCGTTGGGTTTTGCTCCTTCAAGAATTTAAGATTGAAATTCGTGATAAAAAGGGAGCGGAAAACCTAGCCGCGGATCATCTTAGTAGACTCGAGGATCCTTATCAAGGGGAGCTCCCAAATCAAGAGATTAATGACTCTTTTCCCCTTGAGGCCTTGATGTCTAATAACTCCAATCTTGATGAAACCCCATGGTTTGCGAACATTACAAACTATTTGGCGGGTGGAATTCTCAAGGAAGGGTTAACGTCTCAACAAAAGAAGAAGTTCTTTAAAGACATTGAACACTATTTTTGGGACGACCCTTACCTTTTCAAACAATGTGCGGATCTTGTCATTCGTCGGTGTGTTGATGGGCTGGTAGCTTTATTAATCCTTGAAGCTTGCCATAAAGGACCCACCGGTGGTCACTTTGGTCCCAATTACACCGCGAAGAAAGTATTCGACTCTGGATTCTGTTGGCCCTCCATTTATCATGACGCTCATGAAATGGTTAAACATTGTGATGCTTGCCAACGCCAAGGCAAGATCACACATAAAGATGAGATGCCTCAAAATTTCATACAAGAATGTGAAATCTTTGAAGTATGGGGTATCGAATTTATGGGGCCATTTCCATCATCTAAAGGGAACAAGTACATCCTCGTAGCCGTTGACTACGTATCTAAATGGGTTGAAGCAAAGGCTCTCCCTACGAACGATGCGAGGGTGGTTGTGAACTTTCTAAAGCAGTTATTTGCTCGATTCAGTGTTCCTCGTGCTATCATCAGTGACTGCGGGACTCATTTTTGCAATGATCAATTTGCTCGAGTCATGGCTAAGTACGGTATCAATCACCGTCTTTCCACCGCTTATCATCCCCAAACAAATGGTCAAGCTAAGATATCTAACCGTGGATTGAAGAGAATATTAGAGCGTACTATGGGAGAGCATCGTGCCTCGTGGGCCGATAAGTTAGATGATGCTTTGTGGGCCTTTCGTACCGCATATAAGACACCTATTGGTTGCACTCCATATCGTCTTGTGTACGGGAAGGCATGCCACCTCCCAATTGAGTTGGAGCATAAGGCGTACTGGGCCTTGAAGTGGGTCAATTTTGATATCAACAAAGCCGGTGATCTTCGGAAGATTCAACTCAACGAGCTAAATGAACTGAGGAATGAAGCTTATGAGAATTCATTGATCTTCAAGGAGAAAACCAAGATCATTCATGATGCAAGGATTAAGAACCGAGAGTTTCACGTTGGTGATCAAGTTTTACTCTTTAACTCTCGGTTGAAGATCGTCTCGGGCAAGCTGAAGAGCCGTTGGTCTGGTCCATTCACCGCCGCCAAAGTCTTCCCTTACTGTACCATTGAACTTTCTTAACCAAATGGGCCGAATTTTAAAGTGAATGGCCAGCGTGTGAAGCTATACTTTGGTGAGGACATCTCTCATGAGATGATTCTATCCCTCACCACGTTTCCCTTAAGTTAGTTCTGGGTCGAGTGAGGCTCGTGACTCGGTTAACAAAAACAAGCGCTTCTCGGGAGGCAACTCGTTGATCTATCAATTACCGTTTTCAAATAATAAGTGTAGGGGGAGCCCCGTATGTGTTTGTTGTCTTGTTTCTTATGATGTGTAGGGATTAAAGCTTCAAAGATCCATTCTCGATGACTTTTGATGAACCGTGATCCCGTGTACCCGTCTTCCCGGTTCTATCCTAAACTGTCGTGATTCAATATTTCATATCTTATATGTTCACATTGGAATCACTATAGTTATCCTTCCCTTAGCAAGATTTAAACAAAGTGCACAATGTCCTAAGTGTAGGGGAGGTTACTTCCACATGCTTAAAAATTGATGACAATGTTTATATTAAGTGTAGGGGGACTTCTGTCGCAGTTAAGTGGGCTTTTCCTTGTATATGTCCTCATTTTAACCGGAAAATTGATTTTTCGACATTTTTTCAAAATTTTTAATCTATTTTGGCCTTGTAGTTTTCCTTTGTTATCGTTATTTACTTTATTTACTAAAAATAAATTTTGAATAAAGTGGTTTTAAAGTTTTCAAAGTCATGAATATTTTGACTCAACCCGAGTTTACTTATCTAAGTTTACTCTAGCTAGTATCCTTAACGTGTTTAAGTCAAGTTTTTCTAGGCTTTTATATAGGGAGCTTTAAAACGTGAAAGTCTTAACTCTCACGGGTTAAGAACAAGAACTTTTCGCAAGTTCCTATAATTGATCCTAGAAAGTCGTTTATCAAGGGAACTTTAAAATGCGAATTCTAAACTTGAAAAAGTCTAAGAAGTTGCAAGATCCTATAGATGACTTGAAAACCCAAAACTTTGATTTAATAGGCTAAGCATCCACGAGTCTCATTCCTTGAGATTTTAAATTATGGAGAACGAGAGATGATAAAGTCAATTATAAGTTTGGTATTATTTCATGAATTTATGTGAGTTGATTATAAGCTTTTTCTTCCATCGCTTGTTAATAAATATATTTGCAATAAATAAGGTTGTACGATTTGAAAAGTTACTTAGCTTCTAGCACAAGATTGTTTAAAAGTTGCTCGGTATTAATTAGAGTTCATAGCCAAGGCGTAACTTATTGAAGCGGGATGCGAAGATTGGTGAGTCCGAAAAGGCCCTAACAAGGCATGAGGGCTACATTTTGTTGCTAAAGATCCAAAAGTGATGTGAAGAATCATTTATCAAAAACCAATATGAAGGATCGAGACACACGACGAAAAGCAAATACTCCCCTAAAGATCATGGAGAAGTCTATCCGAAAAGACCCTAGCAATGTATGAGGATAAATAGATCCAAGTCCTAAAAGGAGGCGGATCGTTGTACATCAAAATCCCAAATAAAGATTGGAGAAAAATGAAGAAGTCGTGGTCTAAGTATGAAGAATCTCTCAAAAACTTCAAGTGAAGAAATTCCTATTATGAAGAGAAGACCATATTTTCAAGAACGTCTCTCAAGATTCGAAGTATGAAGTCACTGCCAAATATCGGTCTGAGAAAGGTCTCAAATCGTGAAGCGAGTTATGCCAAGATATGAACTTTATGAGGTCCCGAGAAGCAGTTTTAAAAGATTTTGTCCTTTAGTTAACTATTTATTAAATCGTCCTACTTTATTTTCAGCCTAAATAACTATCGAAATAAGTCAACAATGCATCTTCGTGATCATTCAAGACAACAATAAAATATAAGAGATACACCTAGGAATAAGGGAGTCTAAGTAAATAATTGGCCCACATGAGTTTGTGAGAGTTTGCTAACTTATAATAACAGTGATCTCGTATTTAAGCTTGGTATGGGGAACGTGAAACTTGAGGATGATAAACATTCATGACAGCCAAAACCCCAATGTAAGTCTTTGATTTCTTTACTTGTTTTGTATATATTTCTATCTTTTTAGTTTCCTTAAAGTTTAGTATTTAATAAAGGCCAAGGTGGGTTATATATGATGAGAAATGTAATATGTGCTTTGAAATTAATGCATTGCATGAGGGCATTGCAATGGTCAAGTGTAGGGGATTTAATAAGTGTGAAAACACTTTTCCTTTTACCACTTATTTCCAATAATAACAAGACCAAAACGTGTATTATATGTCGTAAAAGTCGGAATTATGCGTGGTTTGTGTTTTTATTGTGTTTCAGGATAAAAATATGAAAAAGGAAGAAAACACGGGCTATCACGGGCTTTTATCGAAGAAAACGAGAAAAGACGAAGTCAAAAGATCAAGAGTGTAAAAAGAACGGAAGTCCAAGGCCTATTCTGAAGATTTATCGAAGAAAAAGTCTGAAGACGGAAGTTTAATGAAGTCGAAGAACTCAAGTCTAATAGAAGAAGAAAATTATAAGACAAGTTCAATTTATATCGACAAATCCCGAGACAACGTAGAGAAAGACAAAGAATTTAAATCGAGTCGAGACGAGAAGAAAGAAAAAGGAAGCAACACATGCACCTCCCCACCTCCTATATATACCCTCCTAATGTGTCATTAGGAGGGTGTTAGTTAACTAGTTTAATTTTCTTTCTTTAGTTTTATTTTTAGAGAGAGAGAGAGTGTTTTTACTTTCTCTCACTAGAACTTCATCTTTTATTTCCTTTCATGTTTAAGCTTTGATTTAATCTTGTATTTTGGAATCTTTAATCTACAAGTTCAAGTTTAAGCTTTTCATCTTGAATCTTCTTCTACCTTTCTTGATTTTATTTATCTTTGATCAGAATTAATCTTTGATCTTGTTTCATCTTGATGTTTATGTGATTAAAAAGTTTATCTTTTTATTCATATTCAAGTTTTTATACAACTTGAGCTTTGAGCTTATCATGCTCATTGACTTATTTTGTATTTAGCTTATTTTGCTTTAAAGTTTTCTTAAAGGTTTCGTCTTTTTAAAGTTTGATTAAAAAAGTTGCTTATTTAGAGTCTTGAAAGTTTTTATTCGTGCTTATTAGTTCTTTTCATTATAAATTTAGTTAAGTTTCGGGTTGAGCTTATCAAAATAGGAGCTTATTTGTTTGCTTATTACGTTTTTCATTCCGTCGGAAAGGGTAAACCCTTTTCCGACCATTATTCCGATGGTTTCCACCATTATTCCGATACATTGTATAAGAAAAGGGTTTTGGGATTCCGACGATTATTCTGACCAACATTCCGACAATGGAGTTTGTTTGATGTTCCGATAGGACTTGGTTTCCATTATTCCGATTGTTGTCTCTTTATACATTCCGATAGGTTGTTTTCTGACAGGTTTGATTCCGATAGCTTTACTAATCATTATTCCGACAGAATTCATTTTGCTACTTTCCGACGGGTACATTCTGATGGGATTCCGATCAAGATCATTCCGACGGTTTTAAGTTTTTATTTTTGCAAAGTTTTAAGTTTTAAATTCGCTTTTAAGTTTTTAAGTTTTTAATCATTTATTTTTAACTCGTAATTTTAGTTTAATTTTTAAAGTTTTTATTTTGCTCAACGACATTTTCATATTGGTTTTTAGTTTAAAATAGATAATCAAACCATTTTATTTTCCACCAAGAACGACTGAGTCACACTAATAACTAGTAATCAATTCGAAAAGACTAGAACTACGAATCTTCTTCATACGAGGTGAAAACCTTGTATTAATTATCCACCTGAGAACAAAGTAATTGTTGCTAGGTATGGAGACTTCCTTGAATCTGATCTTGTAAATCAAGAATTCGGTGGGAGAAATTATGTGTAAAACCCGCATGCTTTTACCATGAATAGTACCCTTAAGATCGTACGTACTAGATTAAAACTTTCCTATTATAGCATGATTACGATTACATGTTAGGATATTATGTATTACATACGTGTTAGAACACGATAAGTATTTACTACGCACGAGCACGCAATAATTATTTAACAATAATTAATCACGAACATGCGATCATGAAATCATGAACGTAATTAAATCACGAACTTTTATTAATTACGTATATATATTTATTACGAGCGTAAATAAATATATTAGGTCACGGTAATTATTTAACGAGAACACACAAAACGCGAACACAAATAAACACGGACGAGTAATTAAACAACGAGACACGGAAAACGGTACGGGTACCCCATGTGAGGCCCCTACCCGCGGCAACCATAAGGAGATGGGCCAAGCCCATCTTAAAATTCACTAAGAGGGGTTATGGTAAAAGTTACTAGTCATTTTTCACTTTACAGAAGATTAAACAAAAAACCTAAAAATGTTTTTCTCCTCCTCCTCTTTTCTTTTTTTGGCCGCCACACATAAACACACCAAGGAGGGTGTTTATTTGATTTTGATCTTGGTTTTTGGTGCAAGTGTTCGTGTTTGTTCATCCTCGTTTAGATCCACGCATTCGGTATATTCTTTTTACCCTTTTTCTTTTGATTTGATCTAATAATTAATTAAGAACATGATGTTTTTAAAACCTAATTAAAAACATAGATTAAACATGTAAATGGTTTTTGGAATAAATAAAAAAGGGTTGTTTTAGGGGTGTTTGTTGGCCGGCGCCTAAACCGAACCCCAAGGGGGGGTCTCGGTTTGGCTACTAGACCACCACCGAGACCATATGGTCCCGGTTGGGCGGTGTGGTCCCACGGCAACAGCAAGACAAGGGGAACCCCCAAGTGGTTCGGGGTATGGTGTCGATTTCATGTCTGGTTTATGGTTTCTAGTCAAGATCCGGTTCACGGAAGATTATTTTTTTTATAATCATATGTTAAATTAAATTAATAAATATGACATGATTAATTTAATAAACATGACTTAGGTTATATTAATTATTAAAATCATGAAATTATTAACCTAAGTATTTTATATTTTTAGACTTATAATTAATTAATTATCTAAAAACCATGGTTATAATTAATTAATTAACATGACTTAGGTTATATTATTAATAAATAATAATACATGTTTTAACCTAAGTATTTAACTTTATTTAATTAAAAACATGATATATTTAATTAAATACTTTTCACCTATAGTTTATTTAAATTACATGTAATAATTAATAAACTATACCTTATATCAATATGACTTAGAATAATAATCAGAAAACACTTAAGCTTATATAGATAGCTTATTTAACCAGCTTATATCTATTTATGGAAACTTTCTATTTTTAGAAACTTATTTAACTAAGACAGCTAATCTATTTATGGAAACTTTCTATTTTTAGAAACTTATCTATTTTAAGCAGTAATTCTATTTTTGGAAACTTTCTATTTTTGGAAACTTCCTAGTTTTGGAAACATTCTATTTTTGGTAACTTTCTATTTTTGGAAACTTTTTATTTTAGGAAACCTGCTATTTTTAGGAAGTTACTTATTATTACACAGTAAGTATAATAATACATGAAATACAAGTAATACTTAATCAAAATAGACAGAATATAAGATAGATACAGTATAAAGCTTTAAACAGTAAAACATGACATGAACGTATAAAATAAGCTAAGACATGACATAAAATCAGTTACGTATTTAGTAATCAGATACTTATGCACGTATGTATTTATGTAGCATTAGTGATACCAAAGTAGGACTCTCTTCCGTTCGTCTTCTTCGTTCACTGGACATAAGGTACGGATTCTCGTCCTTTCAGTATGGACATTCTTTCCTTATTAGGATTTCCCGTATGCAGCCAACTGTTTTCCCGTAGTATAAGTTTATATGTTTGATTTGCTTATGTTTAATTTAGAATACCTATAGCCATATACATGCATGACCAGTTTCACCTAGTTATGGAGGTACCATAACCATAACACTAGAGGCACTGGTGTTATGACTTCCCCACGGTGGAGTGATTGCTCGTGGCATCCCTTCAGCTTTTGGCCATATTATTATATTTATCATGTGGGGCGTATGGGTGCATCATAGTTACATGTTTTTCAAGCAGATTACTCAGTGTGAATGTGGTGTATGCCTTGCATCCTTCACAAGGAGCTGATCCCTCCTACCCAAACCAGTATATTAAATTAGAGGCAGCCCCTCTAATTTGCATGATGAGGTCACCCCTCTAAGTATTCATACACGGTGGATATTCATGACCTATATTGGCTAACGGTAGAATATGTTAAACAGTTTTATAAGATAAACATAAGGCTTTTCAAACTATAAAACCAGTTTTACCAAGAATTAACTGGGTTATTCGGGACTTAGTTTCTTCCGCTGTTATATGCTTATATGCTCATATTGTTCATGCTTTATTGTACATCTGTGCACTGAGCGTATTGCTCAGCCGTTTTCCTTTTCTATGTTCCCAAAATGGCAGGTACTCAGGGACGCTCGTAGACTTTAAGCGTACGTGCATATGGACTGGAAGCTTTCTAGCCTTTCTTTACTTTATGCATTATTTTTCCTTTGATACTCTTTCCATGGACATTGTTTAGTCCTTTCATTTACAGTACTTATGTTTGTGTGTGATGAGCTTTACTTTTGGACTACCGATGTTTGATTCCGGTATTTTCCTTTTATGGTCATGTATTGTTTTAGATATTTATCCTTGTATGCTTTAATGACATGCCATAATTACGCGTGGCATTCCTTTATCAAAATGGGGTGTTACAATTATGGTATCAGAGCCAAGGCTTTGACCTGTAGGCTCTCAAAATATGACCTGTGATTAGTGGGTAGTCACTACGGTCTTCCTAGAACTGACAGTCGTTTTCATGCATTCATCATTTTTATGCATACATATACATGTCATTGTCGCAGGTTTATGACTAAGTAATGGTTGGTACAGGACTGGCCCTATTTAGTCGCATGTGTTTTATCGAAACTTTTCAATTTGGTACCGACCCATAGGCGTCCCCTCGCCATGTCTTTTGTTTTGGGTGAACTGATCATAGGCGTTCACTCTCGAGCATACAAAAGTTTTCATAAAACTACATCATGCATTCATACACAAAATTTTCTTGCATAAAATTTTTCTCTTGAAATTTTGGTATAAATTTTTTTTTTTCATGTATATATATATATATTTTATGTTTTGATCTGTTTAATCATATGTTTTATGTTATACTGTCAGATGGTTCTCACACGCGAACAGGAACAGCTCAATGCTGTAATTCAAGCTGCTATGCAAGCTTTGCTTCATCAACTGAGGAACGACATCAGGGCTGAAGTTCAAGCTGCCAACAATCAGCAACATAATCAGGCACCTCCTCCTCCTCCTCCAGTGACATTGGCAATATGGCTGGAGAGATTCAACAAGCTCCGCCCTCGAGCTTTCGAGAAAACAGATAGCCCCAGTGACGCTTAAAGCTGGTTGGCTCACACTGAGAAGATCTTCAATGCTATGGGTTGTGACCCCGTGTTCAAGGCGAGGTTGGCATGCTACCGGTTCGAAGGCGATGTGTTAAATTGGTGGTTAGCATTGAAGCAGTCTGAGGGAGGTGACGATTGGGTGGCTGGTTTGACATGGGCTCAGTTCAAAGATAGGGTGATGGAACAGTTCTTTCCCAAGGCTGAGCAAGACAAGCTCAAGAGGAAGTACCATAGGATCTGACAGAGAGCTGGGGAGAATAGCAATGAGTTTATGCAGCACTTTCTTCGCTTAGCTGGTTTCCATGGTGCAGCAGCAGGTACTCCTGAAGAGCAGGCACACCATTTTAGGAGGGCTCTTCGCACATCGGTCGCAAACAATCTGGTGTGTGCTACGTTCAACACTGTAGCACAAGTGGCCGATGCGGCATATAAGCTGGAGATGCTGCATGAGAGAGATGAGTTCGGGGAAGCTGAGAAACCCGACAAGAGGTAAAAACATTCGTATTCAAGCGGTGACTAATCCGTATTCTTTCTATATATGTCAATTATTCATCTCTTTAAATTGTATCTTCCAGGCAGAAAACTAGGGACCGGTCTAGCCGGCTACTCAGCAGCAGCCTCATCAGCCCAAGGGAAACGATCAGACTAACGACCGTTCTGCTATGGATAGGCGTGGCGGTAATGATAATTACTGTAACAACGCTGGACACTCAAACAGCAGCAGGTCCTAATACTTACTCATTTTCTTATGATTTCATGTTATAACTCATATTCTGACACTTTAGCAAAAACTTCTACCAGGAACCATGGAAACGGTAGGGACCAGAACCAGAGAGGTTCACAGCCTAGCCGTCCAGCTATCACTAGTATTCAATCTTACGATTATCCGCATTGTCCTTGTACCCTATTATCATGTCTCATGTAAAATGTTTTATCAGGTCCTCAGCCAGCCAGAGCACCTGCTGGAGGATATACTCATCATCTTTGCTCTACTTGCCACCGTAGGCACCCAGGGCCATGTCGTCGTAACACTGACGCATGCTTCAAGTGTGGTCTTCCTGGCCATATCATGAAGGACTGCCGTAAGGGCGAGATGGAGGGCACATCGGGACATGCTGATACCAAGCCGCCTCCTACCACTGGACGTGTCTACACGACATCTCGAGACCAGGCCAACAAGTCTACAGGTACCATCACTGGAATCTTGTATATGTATGGTCAGGCTGCGTGTGTTCTATTTGATACGGGTGCTACTCACTCGGTCATTTCTACTGCCTATGCTAAGAACATTAGGATGCTTCCCATGCCACTAGAAAATAGACTTAATATTTCCACGCCTTTGAGGGACTCTGTATTAATTACCCATGTTTATAAGAGTCTTCCCCTAGAATTTGACAATAAGGTTCGTCCTGTTGACGTACTTCCACTGGACATGAATGACTTTGACATGATTTTGGGCATGTATTTGCTATCCAACCATCATGCTACCATAGACTGCCATTCATATCGAGTCATCTTCGGTGATGTTAATGCACCATAGTACATTCACAACGGGTTCGTACCCGGAAGGTTTGTACAAATCATATCTACCCTGAAAGCGCGTGCACTATTGTCACATGGCTGCGAGGGTTACCTAGCTACGGTTCACGATATGGATGCTGAATCTCCATCAATTCAGGATCAACCAATAGTGTCGGAATTCCAAGATGTATTTCCAGAAGAACTTCCGGGCATACCACCTGCACGAGAAGTGGAATTCAATATCGAGCTTATTCCAGGAGCTGAACCGATCTCCAAAGCTCCTTATCGCATGGCTCTCATATAGTTAAAGGAGCTGAAGGATCAACTGCAAGAACTTCTAGAACGAGGTTTCATCCGACCGAGCGCATCTCCATGGGGCACACTGGTCTTATTTGTTAAGAAGAAGGACGGCAGTATGCGTCTTTGCATAGACTATCGCGAGCTCAACAAGATTACTATCCGTAATAGGTATCCACTGTCGCGTATAGACGATCTATTTGACCAACTCCAAGGGGCCAAACACTTCTCCAAGATTGATCTTAGGTCAGGCTATCATCAGCTACGGGTTAAGGAGCAGGACATCGCCAAGACTGCTTTTCGTACCCGCTATGGCCACTACGAATTTGTAGTTATGCCATTCGGCCTGACCAATGCTCCAGCGGTGTTCATGGACTTGATGAACAGAATCTTCCATGAATTTCTGGACAAGTTCGTCATTGTCTTCATCGATGACATCCAGATTTTCACAAAGTCCTAGGAGGAACACGAAGACCATCTTCGTACATTACTACAGATTCTTCGCCAGAAGCAGTTGTATGCCAAATGTGAGTTCTGGTTAGACAAAGTGGCATTCTTAGGTCACATTGTATCAACAGAAGGAATCACTATGGATCCAGCGAAGGTTGAGTCCATTACTAAGTGGCCGAGGCCGACATCAGCGACGGAAGTCCGCAGTTTCTTAGGCTTAGCTGGCTATTACCGTAGGTTCGTGGAGAACTTTTAGCACTACCATTGACCAAACTGATGCGGAAAGGGGAGAAATTCGTCTGGACTGAAGAACGAGAGAAGAGCTTTGAAGACCTGAAGCAGAAGCTAGTATCTGCACCTATTCTTACTCTCCCATCTGGTACGGGTGGATTTCAAATCTACAGTGATGCATCGGGAAGGGACTTGGCTGTGTTCTCATGCAACATGGGAAAGTGATCGCGTACGCTTCACGGCAGCTTAAGCCTTATGAAGAAAATTACCCTACGCATGACTTAGAACTTGCTGTAGTCGTGTTTGTATTGAAGATATGGAGGCACTACTTATATGGAGAATCATGTGACATTTTCACGGACCACAAGAGCTTGAAGTATATCTTCACTCAACATGAATTGAACATGAGGCAGAGGAGATGGTTAGAGCTGTTGAAGGATTATGACATTAATCTACAGTATCATCCCGGAAAAGCGAATGTAGTAGCAGATGCTCTTAGCAGGAAGTCCGGAATAATCAACGGCATTAAAATTGAGGAGGAAATCATAAGAGACTTGGAGAGACTAGACATCGAGATCATGGTACGTGGACAACATGGTTACTGGGCTAATCTTAGATTAGAACCCGAGTTACTCTCTAAGATCAAGGAAGCTCAGAAAGATGATGGAGAAATCTGGGCGATAGTTCAGAATTTGGAGAAACAGACGGAATTCAGAGTAGATGCAGATGGTATCGTATGGCAGGGCACGAGACTTTGTGTTCCTGATGACCAAGAACTCCGGGAAGCCTTGTTAGCTGAAGCTCATAGCTCCCCATTCTCCATACATCCTGGTTCGACTAAGATGTACCATGACATCAAGCAGTACTTTTGGTGGAGTGGTATGAAACAAGATGTGGCCACTTACGTCTCCAAATGTCTTACCTGCCAGCAGGTTAAGATCGAGCATCAACGATCTGGCGGTCTCCTTCAACCGTTAGATATCCCAGAGTGGAAGTAGGACAAAATCACCATGGATTTTGTTACTGATCTTCCGCCTACCAAGAGGAAGCACGATGCAATTTGGATTATCGTAGATCGACTTACCAAATCAGCTCATTTCTTACCGGTCCGCCAGGAAGATCCGGTAAGTAAACTCGCCGATACGTATAGAAGAGAGATCATGAGACTCCACGGTGCTCCATCCAACATCGTCTCAGACAGAGATCCTCGATTCACTTCGCGATTTTGGAAGAGTCTGCAGAAAGCTTGGGGTACACAACTTAAGCTTAGCACGGCTTTTCATCCTTAAACGGACGGACAGTCGGAACGAACTATTCAGACATTGGAAGATATGTTGAGGTCATGTGCGTTGGAATGGACGGGTGATTGGGACGATTACATCTGTTTGGTGGAGTTTGCATACAACAACAGTTGGCACGCAAGTATCAAGTGTGCTCCTTTCGAGATGTTGTATGGCAGGAAGTGTCGCGCCCCAATCTGCTGGGATCAGGTTGGCAAGCGAACACTTGAAGGACCAGAAATCATAGAAATGACCAATGAAAAGATCGCAGTAGCTAAGCAGAAACTTCAGGAAGCACGGTCACGTCAGAAGAGTTACGCCGATAAGCATCGTAGGGACATACATTTTAACGTAGGAGATCACGTCTTCCTTAAGGTTTCGCCGGCACGTGGTGTTAGACGCTTCGGGATTAAAGGGAAGCTCAGTCCTCGTTTCATCGGACCGTTTGATATCATTGAACGAGTCGGTGAAGTATCTTACCGGTTGGCGTTACCTCCGCAGCTTTCGCATGTACACAATGTGTTTCATGTGTCCTTACTCAGAGGGTACCAGTATCATCCCCTTCACATGGTTCAGTATCCACTGGAACAGATACGTGAAGATCTCACTTATATAGAAGAACCTGAACGAGTTCTTGACAGACAAGAACGAGTCATGAGAAGGAAGACGATTCCATTCGTCAAAATCCTATGGAGGGATCATACCGAGCTGGAAGCCACTTGGGAAACAGAGGAGTCTATCCAGGCTTCTTACCCTCATTTCATATTTTGAATTCGGGTATCTTCTTCTTTTTTAGCTTACTTTATCTATAATTCGAGGACGAATTATTCTTTTTAGGGGGGAAGAGTTGTAAAACCCGCATGCTTTTACCATGAATAGTACCCTTAAGATCGTACGTACTAGATTAAAACTTTCCTATTATAGCATGATTACGATTACATGTTAGGATATTATGTATTACGTACGTGTTAGAACACGATAAGTATTTACTACGCACGAGCACGCAATAATTATTTAACAATAATTAATCACGAACATGCGATCATGAATCATGAACGTAATTAAATCACGAACTATTATTAATTACGTATATATATTTATTACGAGCGTAAATAAATATATTAGGTCACGGTAATTATTTAACGAGAACACACAAAACGCGAACACAAATAAACACGAACGAGTAATTAAACAACGAGACACGGAAAACGGTACGGGTACCCCATGTGGGGCCCCTACCCGTGGCAACCATAAGGAGATGGGCCAAGCCCATCTTAAAATTCACTAAGAGGGGTTATGGTAAAAGTTACTAGTCATTTTTCACTTTACAGAAGATTAAACAAAAAACCTAAAAAAGTTTTTCTCCTCCTCCTCTTTTCTTTTTTAGGCCGCCACACATAAACACACCAAGGAGGGTGTTTATTTGATTTTGATCTTGGTTTTTGGTGCAAGTGTTCGTGTTTGTTCATCCTCGTTTAGATCCACGCATTCGGTATATTCTTTTTACCCTTTTTCTTTTGATTTGATCTAATAATTAATTAAGAACATGATGTTTTTAAAACCTAATTAAAAACATAGATTAAACATGTAAATGGTTTTTGGAATAAATCAAAAAGGGTTGTTTTAGGGGTGTTTGTTGGCCGGCGCCTAAACCGAACCCCAAGGGGGGTCTCGGTTTGGCTACTAGACCACCACCGAGACCATATGGTCCCGGTTGGGTGGTGTGGGTCCTACGGCAGCAGCAAGACAAGGGGAACCCCCAAGTGGTTCGGGGTATGGTGTCGATTTCATGTCCGGTTCATGGTTTCTAGTCAAGATCCGGTTCACGGTTTATGTTAAGATTATTTTTTTTATAATCATATGTTAAATTAAATTAATAAATATGACATGATTAATTTAATAAACATGACTTAGGTTATATTAATTATTAAAATCATGAAATTATTAACCTAAGTATTTTATATTTTTAGACTTATAATTAATTAATTATTTAAAAACCATGGTTATATTTAATTAACTAACATGACTTAGGTTATATCATTAATAAATAATAATACATGTTTTAACCTAAGTATTTAACTTTATTTAATTAAAAACATGATATATTTAATTAAATACTTTTAACCTATAGTTTATTTAAATTACATGTAATAATTAATAAATTATACCTTATATCAATATGACTTAGAATAATAATCAGAAAACACTTAAGCTTATATAATTAGCTTATTTAACCAGCTTATATCTATTTATGGAAACTTTCTATTTTTAGAAACTTATTTAATTAAGGCAGCTAATCTAATTATGGAAACTTTCTATTTTTAGAAACTTATATATTTTAAGCAGTAATTTTATTTTTGGAAACTTTCTATTTTTGGAAACTTTCTATTTTGGAAACTTTCTATTTTTGGAAACTTTCTATTTTTGGTAACTTTCTATTTTTGGAAACTTTCTATTTTAGGAAACCTGCTATTTTTAGGAAGTTACTTATTATTACACAGTAAGTATAATAATACATGAAATACAAATAATACTTAATCAGAATAGATAGAATATAAGATAGATACAGTATAAAGCTTTAAAAAGTAAAACATGACATGAACGTATAAAATAAGCTAAGACATGACATAAAACCAGTTACGTATTTAGTAATCAGATACTTATGCACGTATGTATTTATGTAGCATTAGTGATACCGAAGAGGGACTCTCTTCAGTATGGACATTCTTTCCTTATTAGGATTCTCCGTATGCAGCCAAATATTTTTCCGTAGTATAAGTTTATATGTTTGACTTGCTTATGTTTAATTTAGAATACCTATAGCCATATACATACATGACCAGTTTCACCTAGTTATGGAGGTACCATAACCATAACACTAGAGGCACTAGTGTTATGACTTCCCCACGGTGGAGTGATTGCTCGTGGCATCCCTTCAGCTTTTGGCCATATTATTATATTTATCATGTGGGGCGTATAGGTGCATCCTAGTTACATGTTTTTCAAGCAGATTACTCAGTGTGAATGTGGTGTATGCCTTGCATCCTTCACAAGGAGCTGATCCCTCCTACCCAAACCAATATATTAAATTAGAGGCAGCCCCTCTAATTTGCATGATGAGGTCACCCCTCCAAGTATTCATACACGATGGATATTCATGACCTATATTGGCTAGGGTAGAATATGTTAAACAGTTTTATAAGATAAACATAAGGCTTTTCAAACTATAAAACCAGTTTTACCAAGACTTAACCGGGTTATTCGGGACTTAGTTTCTTCCGCTGTTATATGCTTATATGCTCATATTGTTCATGCTTTATTGTACATCTGTGCACTGAGCGTATTGCTCAGCCGTTTTCCTTTTCTATGTTCCCAAAACGGCAGACTCAGGGACGCTCGTAGACTTTAAGCGTACGTGCATATGGACTGGAAGCTTTCTAGCCTTTCTTTACTTTATGCATTATTTTTCCTTTGATACTCTTTCCATGGACATTGTTTAGTCCTTTCATTTACAGTACGTATGTTTGTGTATGATGAGCTTTACTTTTGGACTACCGATGTTTGATTCTGGTATTTTCCTTTTATGGTCATGTAATGTTTTATATATTTATCCTTGTATGCTTTGATGACACGCCATAATTACGCGTGACATTCCATTATCAAAATGGGGTGTTACATTATAATCCTGAAGAGAGTTACATAGATACATTACCTTCTGAAAACACTAGCGATGTAATTCCTGCAGAACCAGAAAGTCTGGCGGTTCCACCGGAATTAGTTCCTCTGCGTAGATCCGCAAGGATTAAAAACACAAATAGCAATATATGTCTTAACATAGAGGATGATGATGAGTTAGGGGATCTTGGTGAACCCGCTAATTATAAATCTGCCATACTTGATCCTGAGAAGGATAAGTGGATGGTTGCTATGGATGAGGAAATGAAATCCATGAAAGTAAATGATGTTTGGATTCTTGTAGAACCACCACCGAATGCTAAAGTAATGAGACATAAGTGGATATACAAGAAGAAAACCGACATGGACGGAAAAGTACAATCCTATAAAGCTCGTTTAGTAGCTAAAGGTTTTACTTTAATTGTTGTCGTAGACTACGAGGTGACATTTTCTCCTATAGCTGACTTAAGAGCTATTAGGATTCTCATAGCTATAGCAAAATACTATGACTATGAGATATGGCAAATGGATGTTAAAACTGCCTTCTTGAATGGTCGCTTCGATGAAGACATCTATATGCAACAACCAGAAGGGTATGTTGATCCTAAGAATCCAGGGCATGTGTGCAAACTTCAAAGGTCCATTTATGGTTTGAAGCAAGCATCACGTCAACGGAATAAAATATTTGATGAAGAAATTAAAAAGTTTGGATTTATTTAGAATCGTGATGAGCCATGTGTATATCGCAAAGCTAGTAGGAGTGATGTAGTATTTCTAGTCCTATATGTTGATGACATATTTGTAAAACCCGCTTTAAAAGTCCTCGAAAATTAATTACGAATAATCACAAATTTAAATTAAACGTTACGTAATCCAGTATAACGAAAACATAATTTAGTTCAGGAAATAAATAGCACGTTTTAGAATTCAACATTGGAAAATATAACGCGAACACGTACACGGATATTGAACGCGTCGAAAAAAGAATAGAGTGTGTCCATTTAGGCCGCAACCTAGTAGTAAAAAAAAGGAATGGGTTTAAGGCCGGCCCAAACTTGGTGCAAAGAAATAAACGGGGAACCCCCCTTTTACACATACAACGACCAAAAAAAAAAAAGAGAGAGAGAAATTAGGGTTCTTTCTCCTGGTTGGCTGCCGACAGATCAGGAAAAAAAAAACAAACAGAACTTCGTCTTGATCAAGATACTGTAGCGGGTTCTCTCAATCACGATCATTGGTAAAGTATTACCTCCTTTTCTATCTTTTGACCACCGAAAAAAAATATATATATGAATAAATCAAGAATACATAGTTTCTGATTTTTAAACATGCTAACTGATGGAGGTTTTGGAATCACGAAAAAAACCGAGAGCCCATGGCTCTCGGTGTGTTGTTGTCCGACCCAGCCGAGACACAACAAGGTCTCGGTGGTGTTATGTTGCCCAGCCACGAATGAAACCCCAAACAGGGTTAAGGGGGTGTGTGATGGTGTGTTGGTGGACTGACCAACCGAGACTTCAAGCCTCGGTGATGAATTGCTATGACCAGCCGCAGCCAAAACACGAACAGGGGGTGTTTGGCTTGTAAACAGTGGGAAAAGGAAAAATAAGGGGACGTTTGGGTTTATACTACATACAGTGGGTCAAATAGATCATCAGGGGGTGTTTGTTTGAAGCAGTGGGAATCGTTGCCCTGGCAGTGGGAACCACTGCACTGGCAGGGGAAACCACTGCACTAAAAGTGGGAATAATACAAGCAGTGGGAAATTTTATTAATACAAGCAGTGGGAACTTATATAAATCAAGCAGTGGGAACATAACAAAAGCAGTGGGAATATATTAATATACAAGGATTTACTTTATTTAATTAATTGTTTTTTGTTATTACTTAATTAGTAACATAAAATAAATTCTTCTACTTACTTTAAACATGTGATTTGTTTTAATGATTTAAAATTTTAGAAAACTAAATTGGAAAACCTTTCAGATTTTTAGTAGTTCTATTTATGGCAGGTTACTATTTATAGTAATATTTTAATACCAGATTACAGTATATTACCATAATCAGAATACCGTATAATATACATTGATCAAGAATACAAGATATACGATATCCAGTAATCATTTTAAGAACAGTCGGATTTATCATAATTACGCCGGACAATCAGATTAGTCAGATTTTACATAAACGGTAATACAAGAATAAAATAAATTAAACTAAGAGCAGATGAGACTCAGTAATAGTAAACAGTAATCAGTTAACTCATTCGCGTCCGTTATTTATGTAGTAACCGTGAAGTCGGAATAGATCTTTCAGCTTTCAGTCTTATTTCATTTCTGGACACGAGGTACGGATTTTCCGTCCTTTCAGTAAGGACTTCCTTTCTATGCATGATTAGGATTCCCCATCTTCAGCCAAATGTTTTTCCCCAGTATATGTTTAAACTTATCAGTAATCATGTTAAGAATTAAATAAATTGCCTGAGCATTATATACAAGCATGATTAGTTTATGTACTAGTTACGGAGGTACCGTAACCACGGCACTAGAGGCACCGGTGTCGTAACTCACATGCAGGAGAGTGATATCCTGCATCGTCCCACTCAGCTCAGCTTGGCCATTTTATCAGTATTATTAGTGGGGCGTATGGATGCATCCTAGGCTACAGTTTACAGTTTAGCAGGTGAATGTGGTGTGTGCTCTACATCCTTCACATTGGAGCTGATCCCTCCACCCAGCACAGTTATTTAGAGGTCACCCCTCTACAGCATGACAAGGTCACCCCTCTATGTATTCATGTAGCAGTTGTTACAGCACATGACCTATATAAGCTCTTGGCAACTAAAATACAGTAAATGCATGTTTTCAGATTTAACAGATAATAGTTCAGCTTTATTATTTATAAATCAGCCTTTACAAATTATACACATATTTTCGCTGAAATTTTACTTATCAGTCTTACAGCTTCAGTATTTATCATCTACTTCATTTCAGTAATTCCTTATCATGCTTCATATCCGTTCACTGAGCGTTATGCTCAGCCGTAGTTCCTTTCATGTTCTAACGGTAGGTACACCAGGACGCTTTTAGGATTCTAAGAGCATGTGCATTGGATGGAAGCTATCCAGACTTCTTACTTTATGCATTTCTTACATTATTCTGCTTATTTAGACATTGTTTAGTCCTTTTATTCAGTGTTTTATTTTTCATGTTTTGGGCTTATGTTTGAATTGCCGATGTTTGATTCCGGTATTTCCTTTATGGTCAGTTAATGTTTTAGGACATTTACCTTAAGCTTTGATGACACGCCATAACTACACGTAACGGTCCACTTATCTAAGTGGGGTGTTACAATTATGGTATCAGAGACAGGTTCGACCTGTAGGCTCTAAAACTTGACCTGTGACTAGTGGGTAGTCACCAGGAACTTCCCAGATTTTGGCGTTGTTATCTTTCATGTTCCTCATGGATTGTTCAGTCAGTTTTCTTCGTTTATCAGTCAGTTTTCTTAAAGTTTTGACTAAGTAAAAGGTTGGTACAGAACTGGCCATATTTAGTCGCATGTGCTTTTTAGCGAATTTTCGTTTTGGTGAACTGACCATAGGCGTTCACCCTTGGCCGTTCAGATTTTTGTATAGATGAACTGACCATATGCGTTTATCCTTACTCATGTCAGATTCATGTTTTCAGTCGAATATTACTTGGTGAACCAGCCCATATATACGTTCACCAAAGTTCAGATCGAATTTCATGCTCTTCAGTCAAATGTTGTTTAGTGAACCGATCCATAGTTGTTCACATTTGTCATATCATGACATTTCATTAAATCTTAACAAATATGAATTGGACTACAGCCAACCATATTTAGTCCCAGATTATAAATTTCTATACATGACAGTTCTTAGAAAATTTTGACAAGCATGGATCGAACCAGAATCGCCCATACTTAGTCATATGTTTTGTTCCTTGATATCTGTGGATTGAACTATAGCCATCCACACCAGTTGTTGTTAAAACTCAGTTGATCATACTCTTATGTTCTTTGTAACAATCCAGATTCACAATTGCAAGCTGATGTCGCCTTCAGGCGGATTCAGTTTCATGTTTCCTTACAAGGATTATGTTTTCAACAGAACGATAATGTTTCATGCTAAGATACAAAAGGATTACAGTAAAATCCTGTTTTCATGATAAAGCATGTTTGGTCCTCATCAGTCATGTCAGCATGCTGACTATTGTTAAAACTCAACTTAATCATATCCTTGAACCCTAGAAAAACCAGCATTAAGTCTATGCAGGAATTACAGGCTATCATGTTACTTAATTCAGATCAGTTTACTACCGTTTAAATTAATTTATTTTCTAGATCACGTCAGACAAGCGACACCAGTATCGATCATCCAATAAAATTTTCACCAGTTCCATGTTCAGTATTTCATGTATATTCCACGTACAGTGTCTCAGATATGCTCCACGTGCAGTATTCATGTTGGTACTTCATGTATAGTAGTCCAGGTGTACTCCAGGTACCCTACTCCAGGGATATTGCTAATCGATCCTCAATCATCTCAGGCGTTTCCACTTGTCGATATTCTACCAAGTGCTGATACTGCTCGTGAGTTGAAGATTTTACCAGTTGTTGATGCTGCTCGTGAGTTGAAGATTTTGCTAGATGCTGATGCCGCTAACACTTTGAAGACCACACAGATGCTGATGCTGCTGATACTTTGGAAATCTCTCAAGATGCTGATGCCGTTCATACTATGAAGACTCTGCAGAGCAAGGACGAAAACTAAAAATTTGAAATTTCTGACAAGAGTAAATTTCAACCATCGGACACTACCATTCTATTCCATGCCTTACTTCCTCAGTTAGCTGTCACACGTTACTCAGCTAACCGTTCATTTAGAAGAGTGGGAACCAGAACTCAGCCGGCCACTCAGCAGAATAGTTACATGAATCACGGTCATGATGATGACCGTCATAAATTGAAAAACAAAGCAGTAGTGACAACCACCGTGCTTATAATTAATAAGTCAGTAACCATCGGAACTCCGGAACGGACGTGACCAGAAATACAGAGGTCAGTAGTCTAACCGGTCTGCCAATCCTAGCAGTTACCAAATCTTTAACCTTGTTCAGATTCATCTACTAAAACACGTGTCAAGACATCAGTAAAGGCATAGGCCTCAGGTATCTTTTCGGAAGACACATATTACGACACCAGTCATGGTACACGTCATACGAATCTTTCCTCAAAATACGAGTCAAAACTCATAATTCCGTATGTTTCTAAACCAGGCCCTCAATGATTCAGGGCACCCTTCAAGGGGAATACACTCGCTTTATTATGCCACGCATAAATTAGATCAATTGAAAAATTCAGTCACCACCACTAGAGTATTATTCAGGTTAAACACACAGTATTCATTATGTGAGGTTAAAGACGAACACATTCAGTGAAAAGTCACCATGTTTACTTCATGTGTTCCTATGTCAGCTTTATCTTAAATCAGGTAGTCACCTGCCTCTCAGCCAAAAAGGACTCAACAGTATCACCATATTTATTAAAGTTTTATTGTCAGTTAACGACGAGATCCGTCTTACCAACACTGAACATATTCATTTTACTCCTGCCAGAAAAATCAGTACAAATTGTTCCAGCTTTACGAGCACGTGAATTATTATCTTTTAATTGCGAAGACTTTTGGTTACCATTCATGATACGAATTCTGAAATTCCTTAAATTCATGATCAACAGATTATCCCAAAGTTTCCAGATGTAATTCCAGAAGGTTTTCCAGAAATTCATTCCTGACTACAAGACATAATTTAACATCGAGTTAGTCTCAAGAACGGAACCTGTCTTCAAAACTCTTTATTGCAAGGCTTAAGCTAAGTTAAAGAGTTGCAGCAATTGCTGCAAGAATTACCGAAACGAGGCTTTATTCGCCCTAGTGCACCGTCAGGAGATGCACGGTCTATGTCTATCAGAAAGAAGGCCGGTAACATGAGATCATGTTTCGAACATCAAAAATTATTTTTTTTACAAGATCACCATTCTTAATCGATGTCATTCCACGAATAGAAGGTTCATCTGACCTGCTACGATGTCTTAAACATTTTTCCAGAAACACTTCTCGTTCATGCTACCATCAGTGACGAGAGAAAGAACATGATATTTTCCAGACTACTTTTGCACACGTTATAGTCTCTCAAAAATTTGAATTATATTTCTAAGCTCCTAAATGCTTCAGCTATATTACGAAATTTATGAATCAAAATTTTCTTTTTTCCACGAATTCTTAAACCAGTTCGCCAACATAGTTATCGATAACATTCGGATCTGCTAAATACTAAGAGAAGTACAAGAGAATGTTCTCACAGTTGTACGGAATCTCCGATAGGAGAACATTATATAAGCAGCTTTCCAGATATAAACCCCACTTGAACAAAGTGGCATTTCTGAGCCACCACATTTCAACAGAAAGAAATTTCAGACAATCCTGCGCAGGTGAAGGCCATCACCTGATGGTCCCGACTGACGCCTGTGAACGAAGTACAATTTTCTAGAACTCAATTGACTACCACCGCAGAAATTGCCGATAGTTCTCACTAAAATGTTTTATGACTATTCAACCAGATTTCCACCAGAATGTTCCATAAATCCCAGACAAAATTTTAATAGAATCCGCATCACACATTAATGCAGCTATGTTCATATCTAGATGCCTGACCTACTGCAGGTTCAAGATAGAACGCCTTCATGTTAGTGAGTTACTACAACCCTTAGGAATTCTGAACAGAAATGAGACGAAATTTCATGAAATTGTTATCAGCTACCACAGGCTCAGATAAAGTATGATACTATCTAAGTTATCGTCAACCATGTAATCAGCCTGCGCGTTTCTTTCATCCGAAAGGATCACGCAGTAGCAGATCTGTAGAAAATTTTGAAATTCAGCAGTAAATCGTACGAATTCAAGGCATTCCATTGACCATCATATCAGACAGAATTCATGTTCACGATCAAGTGTATGTTTATGCCCACTTTAAGTTCATGTTTATTTTCACTTACACGTTTACGCCTCATTCGTGGTATGATGCTGTTTCAGTTCATCTTTTATGCTATCTCATGATTTAAGCTCACGTTAGCGTTCATAACATTGTTCACGTTCAAGTTCGTGTGACATTTCGGGATACACGTATCACAGTTTATTATCGAATACGGTTACAGAAAGCTTGAGAAACCAGACTCAAATTTAGCACAACTTTCCAATAACCAGGCAGACGTTTCACATCTCAGACCTTATCGTTTGGCATTCCTTCCTCAGTCAGCATACGTTCATGATGTGTTCTAGTATCACGTTCACAGTATGTTTCACGTATCCCATTCACGATATACTTCATGCACAACGTTCCTTATTTAATCGCGAACCACGTTCACAATTGCTCACGTAGCACGTTCACAATTGTTCACGTAGTTCACCCCTATGTATTTTCAGCATCTTGCTCAGAGATATAAATGTTATCTTTTCAGGATAATTGTACGTACCGTTTCATGTACCTTACATGCTATAACTTATTCATTCTATCAGATTCAGAAAATCTATTTTTAGTATGGAACCAGAAACTATTCAGCATCATCAGGACAGGGTCAACAGGACTAAGATTTTTTGTTTATGTTTAGACCTTTAAAGGAATCCTTTCGAGCGGGAGGCCACTCGGAACGGAGGAATCCATCCGGACCTCTCATTTCTTTTCCTTTAATAAATCCAGTTAAGTCCTTTTAGTCATGTCACGTTCCATGTCCTCTTCAACCATGTCATGTTACATGAGCATTTCAGTCATGTCAGGTTTATACCTATCAGCAGCATTATGTCTTAATTAGAAGACAAATTATCCTTCAGCTTACTTGTCTTTTCAGTTTACGTGTTCCTTCAGTTCTTCTAACTTCATCAGCTTATTACATTTAATTCGAGGACGAATTCCTCCTTTTAGAGGGGAAGAATTGTAAAACCACAACGTTATCGCATCCTTAATTCGAGGACGAATTATTTTTTTTAGAGGGGAAGAATTGTAAAACCCGCTTTAAAAGTCCTCGAAAATTAATTACGAATAATCACAAATTTAAATTAAACGTTACGTAATCAAGTATAACGAAAACATAATTTAGTTCAGGAAATAAATAGCACGTTTCAGAATTCAACATTGGAAAATATAACGCGAACACGTACACGCATATTGAACGCGTCAAAAAAAGAATAGAGTGTGTCTATTTGGGCCGCAACCTAGTAGTAAAAAAAAAGAAAAAGGAATGGGTTTAAGGCCGGCCCAAACTTGGTGCAAAGAAATAAACGGGGAACCCCCCTTTTACACATACAACGACCAAAAAAAAAAGAGAGAGAGAAATTAGGGTTCTTTCTCCTGGTTGGATGCCGACAGATCAGGAAAAAAAAAACAAACAGAACTTCGTCTTGATCAAGATACTGTAGTGGGTTCTCTCAATCACGATCATTGGTAAAGTATTCCCTCCTTTTCTATCTTTTGACCACCGAAAAAAATATATATATGAATAAATCAAGAATACATAGTTTCTGATTTTTAAACATGCTAACTGATGGAGGTTTTGGAATCATGAAAAAAACCGAGAGCCCATGGCTCTCGGTGTGTTGTTGTCCGACCCAGCCGAGACACAACAAGGTCTCGGTGGTGTTATGTTGCCCAGCCACGAATCAAACCCCAAACAGGGTTAAGGGGGTGTGTGATGGTGTGTTGGTGGACTGACCAACCGAGACTTCAAGCCTCGGTGATGAATTGCTATGACCAGCCGCAGCCAAAACACGAACAGGGGGTGTTTGGCTTGTAAACAGTGGGAAAAGGAAAAATAAGGGGACGTTTGGGTTTATACTACATACAGTGGGTCAAATAGATCATCAGGGGGTGTTTGTTTGAAGTAGTGGGAATCGTTGCACTGGCAGTGGGAACCACTGCACTGGCAGGGGAAACCACTGCACTAACAGTGGGAAATTAATACAAGCAGTGGGAACTTTTATTAATACAAGCAGTGGGAACTTATATAAATCAAGCAGTGGGAACATAACAAAAGCAGTGGGAATATATTAATATACAAGGATTTACTTTATTTAATTAATTGTTTTGTGTTATTACTTAATTAGTAACATAAAATAAATTCTTCTACTTACTTTAAACATGTGATTTGTTTTAATGATTTAAAATTTTAGAAAACTAAATTGGAAAACCTTTCAGATTTTTAGTAGTTCTATTTATGGCAGGTTACTATTTATAGTAATATTTTAATACCAGATTACAGTATATTACCATAATCAGAATACTCTATAATATACATTGATCAAGAATACAAGATATACGATATCCAGTAATCATTTTAAGAACAGTCGGATTTATCATAATTACGCCGGACAATCAGATTAGTCAGATTTTACATAAACGGTAATACAAGAATAAAATAAATTAAACTAAGAGCAGATGAGACTCAGTAATAGTAAACAGTAATCAGTTAACTCATTCGCGTCCGTTATTTATGTAGTAACCGTGAAGTCGGAATAGATCTTTCAGCTTTCAGTCTTATTTCATTTCTAGACACGAGGTATGGATTTTCCGTCCTTTCAGTAAGGACTTCCTTTCTATGCATGATTAGGATTCCCCATCTTCAGCCAAATGTTTTTCCCCAGTATATGTTTAAACTTATCAGTAATCATGTTAAGAATTAAATAAATTGCCTGAGCATTATATACAAGCATGATTAGTTTATGTACTAGTTACGGAGGTACCGTAACCACGGCACTAGAGGCACCGGTGTCGTGACTCACATGCAGGAGAGTGATATCCTGCATCGTCCCACTCAGCTCAGCTTGGCCATTTTATCAGTATTATTAGTGGGGCGTATGGATGCATCCTAGGCTACAGTTTACAGTTTAGCAGGTGAATGTGGTGTGTGCTCTACATCCTTCACATTGGAGCTGATCCCTCCATCCAGCACAGTTATTTAGAGGTCACCCCTCTACAGCATGACGAGGTCACCCCTCTATGTATTCATGCAGCAGTTGTTACAGCACATGACCTATATAAGCTTTTGGCAACTAAAATACAGTAAATGCATGTTTTCAGATTTAACAGATAATAGTTCAGCTTTATTATTTATAAATCAGCTTTTACAGATTATACACAGATTTTCGCTAAAATTTTACTTATCAGTCTTACAGCTTCAGTATTTATCATCTACTTCATTTCAGTAATTCCTTATCATGCTTCATATCCGTTCACTGAGCGTTATGCTCAGCCGTAGTTCCTTTCATGTTCTAACGGCAGGTACACCAGGACGCTTTTAGGATTCTAAGAGCATGTGCATCGGATGGAAGCTATCCAGACTTCTTACTTTATGCATTTCTTACATTATTCTGCTTATTTAGACATTGTTTAGTCCTTTTATTCAGTGTTTTATTTTTCATGTTTTGGGCTTATGTTTGGATTGCCGATGTTTGATTCCGGTATTTCCTTTCTGGTCAGTTAATGTTTTAGGACATTTACCTTATGCTTTGATGACACGCCATAACTACACGTAACGGTCCACTTATCCAAGTGGGGTGTTACATATTAATCATGGGAAGTAACATTCCAATACTTAAAGTTGTTAAGGATTATCTTGGTAAATGTTTTTTCTATGAAGGATTTCAGAGAAGCTGCATACATTCTGGGAATTAAGATCTATCGAGATAGGAAAAGATAGTTAATTAGTCTATGTCAAGATGCTTATATAGATAAGATTTTGAAGAAGTATGATATTCATAATTCCAAGAAAGGTTTTGAACCTATGGAAGTTAAGCATATAATCTGAGTCATGAGATGGATGCCTCAACTCCTGAAGAGGAGGCATACATATAAAAGGTGCCTTACGCTTCGGCTGTAGGATCTATAATGTATGTTGTTAGATGCACAAGGCCTGATGTGGCGTTTGCTCAGAACTTGGTTAGTAGATACCAATAGAATCCAGGGAAGCTCCACTGGACTGCTGTTAAACATATTCTAAAGTATTTGAGGATTATGAAAGATATGTTTTTGGTATTCAAAGGGAAGCCATATACATAACTAAAGGTGGTTTGGATTAGGAGGCTTTATTGGAGATCTTGGGATGATGCTTGCAATAAAAGAACCTAATAAATATGTATTGGGACAATCCTGTCGCAATCATATTCGCCAATGACCCTGGTGTCATGAAAGGCGCCAGACACTTTATGCGTAGACATCACTGCGTTCGAGAAGAAGTTGAAGCTCGTGAAATCAAATTGATAAAAGTTCACACAGAAGATAACGTAGCCGATCCTTTAACTAAGGCTTTGCATAGACCAAAGGTAGTTAAGCATGCCAAGGCGATTGGGCTACAACTAGCTAGTGAACTCATGCAATAAATCTGTGATTAGTATTTGGATAAAAGATGTTATGACATTATTATATATTAAAATATAGATTGGGTTTCATTTATTCCTATTATTTAATAAGTGTATCCTATTTACATGTTTTAATCCATGAATAAATTGTTATGCTAAATGTCTGTTGTCGATTAATAATATGGAAATATTATTAAATTAAGACAAATCAAAATAGTGATAGAATATACTTGAAAGTATATTGATCGATTTTGGATGATAGTCGATGAATCGAATATTGGACTTATCCCAACTATATGTTTTTACTTTATGGATCTTTGTCATCAAGTAAAACATAAATAGTTATCCTTTGACTTGAGATACCAGGAAACTGTTATGGATCTAGTGCATCTCTGTGGAATAATCTAACGCTAAACGTAACTGGTAGCTATAAGGATTATTTTCGGAAGTGTTGCAAAATTCATAAGTTTTGCTCGTAGTCAATATGGAATTTATTTCCTCCAATTTCGTTTCGGAGTTTAATACAGCTGGGCCCCTCGTGGGATTAGTAAGATGTTTGTCTGGCCACACTCAATTTTTTTTTGGTAATCTTGCTGAATCTGTGAACGAGAAACAGAATGGTTAGTGAAAGGAATGACTGAGATCCATATCCTTATTAACGTTATATTAGAAATAAAAGGATAATAATAACGATGTAGAATCGTTAAAAGGTTTTGTCCATGAAACCTTACTCGAGTTGTACTAGAGACATTGCTAAGTGTAACTAGACGCTAGTCAATGTAATCACGATATTCGAAATATGTCCAAGTGGGAGCTGTAAGTTTATGGACTTATATTTAATAGTCGTGTGATAGGATTGAACTCGAGATTACGGGATTGCACACAATACGTAAAGAGTTAATTTAATTAATAAATATATTTATTGTATTTATTAATTTATTTAATAAATATATTTATTAAATTAAACCGAGCAAGTAACTATATAACTTTAACGATCGTTAATTAATTAATAGTTAAGTATTAACGAGTGTTAAAATAATATATAGTAAGAGGATTAAAAGGAAGGAGGACGGAAGTTTCCGGATCACCCCAGGGGGTGGGGGTGGGGGGTGTTCGACGGTCGATTAGGGCACCAAAGGGGGGGGGGCAAAAGTTGCCTTTTATTTACTTGGGCTACATTGGATTTTAGGCCTATAAATACACCTCCTTATCCCTCATAATATTCATAACTTGAATCCACTCTCTCCCTTTCCTCTTGGTCGATCGCAAGTCAAACCCACGAAGGGTTTTCGGTTGGTTTTCTTGGTTGATTGATTGTGTTGATAATCTAGCCCTAGCCCCTTTCTAGGGTTGTTGGGTAGATTATATACAAGCGTTGTAACTCGGTTTTTACGTGCTAGAATCACGGTTAGCTCGTTGTATTACGTGTGTACAAGATCGTAATATATTCTTACTTAAGACTATATCTTGGTATATTATGGTATAAACCCGAATTGGTGATTCGTACTTCGTCTTGTGGAATTGCTTTAGCGTAAAGGTATGTAGCCCTAATTCGATTAATTATCATTGTGTTATTATTATGATTTTGTTAAATCGTTTCCGCTATGTGTGCTTTAATCTCGTTTAAGGTTTTATATAATTGTTATGATGTTTATAAACCTTCATCATGTCCCTTCCAGGGTATCGTATCTCTAATTCGAGGACGAATTATTCTTTTTAGAAGGGAAGAGTTGTAAAACCCGCTTTAAAATCCTTAGAACATTAACTACATGAAACTACGTATAAATTAAAACTTTACGACGAATTAATAAACGACACGCGATACGTACATTTAACACGACAATCACGTATGTTAATTAAGTACGACAAGTAGTTACATATACTATTATTATCATTAGTTTACAATATGTATTTACGTATAACACGTATAAAGCAATCCAAGAAAAATAAGACACGACATGTAAAATTTACGAACACGCGTAGGTATACAATTACTCACGAAACTAAAACAAACAAAAAGGGTGTGTGATGTTTGGGTTGGCGTCCAGAAGAATAGACTTGGGATCAAGGCCTATTTGTGTCCCACTACGAAATAATAAAAGTCACGGGGGAGTTTATGTTATTTTAGAAACAGCCTAGAAACCTTAAAGCAAAACACCATCACAACGATCCTTTTCTTTTGTCTCGTGTTGCCGTCGACTTCTCCCACCAGAATCCAAGAACACAGTCGTGGGTAATAAAGAACCAAGATTTGGCTTCGTGAGTATTATTCTTCCTAAACCCTAAACACGTAAGTAATTATAAATCCTTTTTAATTATTTGTTTGGTACGTTTTAATTGATCAAGAATCAACAAAAAGGATTAGAAAACATGTTAGTAAGCATGGGAATTAAACAAGATTTAAGCTTGGTTCGTGTTGTCAGTTTATACGCATAAACCGAGACCTCTATGGGTCTCGGTGGTGCTTTCATTCCACCAGCCACACCTTTTAAAGGTGTCGGTTTGGTTTTGTCAAAACAGTAGCAACCTAAACACCCCTTACAAGGGGGATTCAGTTTTATCAGTGGGAACCGAGACCCTATGGGTCTCGGTGGTTCATTATTAAAAGACAGTAGGTATATATAGTGGGCAGCAGGAACTAGTATGAACATAGTGGGTAATTATAACCAAACATCACGAATATTATGAAACTAGTGGGTAAAATTGAACAAGCAGCAGGAACAGGGTCTAAGGGTCTGGGAGTATATCGGACAACACTGCAGTGGCAGTTATTGGACAGAACTAATAATTTTATATATCAGACAGAAATAGATTTTTGATATCGGACGTAACTAATAAAACATGTATATTGTACGAAAGGGGATGTTTGGCTAAGTATATAAAAACATGTATTTTATTTTATTTAGTTAGTTTAATAACATGTTAATTAAATTAATTATATGCATGACTTAGGATATAGTTTTATTTAAATAAAATCATGGTTTATGTATATTCGTTTTATTTAAATCAAACTTATGATTAAAATAATTATTAATTTAATTATTCATGTGCATTAAATTAATTAAAACTTAGCTTAATTAATTTATATAATTTTAAGGTAAAGTTTAATTAATAAATCATGAATTATTATTAATTAATAAATACTCATGATATCATGTAATATTATTATTAATTAATAATTATAAGTTTAGACTAAGTATTTAGTCATTATTAAACTTTACGAAATAATTATACAAGATATATTATAAACTTATTAAAACTATATGTTATATCATTTTATTAATTAGGGAAACCTATTAATTATGATAACATGCTATTTATAAAAACATGCTAATTATGGAAACTTGCTATTTTTGGAAAGTTACTATATATAGAAACCTGCTATTCTTAGAAAGTTACGCATTATGATACAAGTACGTTAACACATAGAAACATGAATTACATTAATCAGAACACGTAAAACATTAAGAAAAGACAGGATTGAACATGAATCAGTAAAACAAGTCCATAACACGTAAAACAAGACACGAACAAGTAAATAAGTAATAACACGTCAAGTAAACTAAAAATCAGTTAAGTATAAGATAATCAGACAACTCATACATGTCCCTCTTTATTATGTAGCACTTATGGAGTCAGAGTAGGATTCTTCGCGTCTTCTTCGTTCACATTACTGGACACAAGGTACGAATATTCCGTCCTTCAGTATGCACAACTCCCTTTGCATGTTTGATTAGGTTTTTCCGTCTGCTATGCCATCTGTTTTCCCTAGTAGTTTAAGTGTCTTAAACACATCAGTATATGTTATGATTATTTTAGATTGCCTGAGCTATATACATGCATGCCAATTTCACCTAGTTATGGGGGTTCCATAGCCATAGCACTGGAGGCACCGGTGTTATGACTCTTCTCCGTTGAGAGTGATTGCTCGCAGCGTCCCTTTACAGTATTTTGGCCTATGTTACTATTATCATGTGGGGCGAATGGGTGCATCCTAGTTACATGTTTTCAGACAAAATTTTCATGGTGAATGTGGTGTGTGCCTTGCATCCTTCACAAGGAGTTGACCACTCCTACCCAGACTATTATAATTAGAGGCAACCCCTCTAATTACATGACGAGGTCACCCCTCTATGTATTCATGCACGTTGTTATATTCATGACCTATATGGACTCTTGGGCATTTAAAATACAGTTTTTATGATATAAACCTAATCTTTTCAGAATAAACCAGTTTATTATATGTCACCACGTTTTCTAGGACTTGCATTATTCCGCTGCATTTTCATTGTCATGCTTTCATTTCAGTTTTTACTTATGTATATGCTATTTCATATTATGTCATATATCCGCACATTGAGCGTATCGCTCAGCCGTATTCTCTTTTCATGTCCCTAAACGGCAGGTACCCAAGGTCAGACAGGAGCATGGAGAGGTTGTGCATAGGATGGGAGCTATTTTATGTTTATGTTCCTTTTGCATTACATTTACTTTACGCTTTGTTTATGAGTTTATGTTTGGGAGCCGATGTTTGATTCCGGTTATCCCTTATGGTCATGTAATGTTTTAGGACATTTACCTTGTATGCTTTGATGACACGCGATAAGTATCCTGTAACGGTCCATTTATCCAAATGGGGTGTTACAATTTTATTGATTAAAGCATTTCTTTTTATTTAAAAAATATTTTATAACATTTTATACACTTTGTATATATTTTATAAAATGTTACTTTTAAGAGACTTGATTTTTCTTTGATCGCTTTGCAAATATAATTTGTTTTACATATCTTAAGTGATATTTTGGCAGAATAAATATTAACGACTAAAAATGTGCTTACGTTTAATTTTACATAGAACGTTTTTTGCATTTTGTAATTATTAAAATGTCGAGAAGTCAAAAAATATAAATAACGCTTTTACGCCATTATTTGTATTAACAATCTCCCTTTTTTATGATTACAAAATAATAAACACACTTTATGTAAACTTATATTTAAACAAATTTTTAGTGAGTTTGTATATATTTCTTCCTTTTTTAGAATAAAAGGGCTTCGTCGAGTATAAGAAGAAAAAAATTCGACGATACAAAGCTCCCTTTTGATGTAAGTTCCCCTAAATTTAGGCACCATGAGATCGAGCTATAGATGCTTGTATAAAACAAATGTTAAAAGACATGCATAACAAATATATAGATATCTTTTGTCAAATCTTTTTCAGTTCCAAATTTAAATGAAAATGCCTTATTTAAACGTAGTGAAGAATGTGCTCAAGAATACACTGAAAGAGCATTTGCAGTGCTCCAAAGACGTTGGCATATTATATCTCAACCGACGTGTACTTATATTATCAATAAGTTATAATGAATCATGTACATGTGCATTATATTGCATAATATGATCTTGAAAGATAAAAGAAATTGCGATATTCGAAGAGAGCGATATTTTGATTTGTCCATGTAGTAATTTCCTTCGCACTTGGGAAGAGTGATGTGAAGCCTATCGGAGGCAAGAAAAAGAACTCCGTGAGAAATAAATGCACTCAAAACTTCAACGAAATATCATTGAACATATTAGACAAAAACGTCTTACTTAATGAAGAAGATGACTAGTTTCTTTAAAATTATTTGTATTTATTTAACGTTAATTCTTTTTATTTCAAATTTTGTATGTTGTTCTTGTTGTCATCGTATTGTATTTTGTATTTTTATTTTTTATGAAATAAATTTATTTTGTTAAAAATTGATGAAAAAATAAAATAATATGAATAATTATGGCTTTCAAATAAAAATGTGATGTTTATTATGAGAAAGAAGATTTTTTTATAATAACGGTGTTAAATGATGTGATACTTAATAAAATTTAAATAAATAGATTTTGTTATTGATGGTACTTAGCTCTCTAATGTAGCATCCTAACCAATGTTTTGAAACCGGGTCAATTGGTTGATCCGGTTCCGACCGAAAAAACGAGTCATATTGACCCGGATTTTACATTTTCAAAACCCGGCTCGACCCGGCCGGGTTTTGATTTTTTCGCGTTTTAAAAAAAATGTAAATTTTACGTATTTGCGATAAATTTTATTTATACATATTGTGACAACCCCGGTTTTTGAGGTTCGTCACTTAGTCTTATTTTTGGGGTATTTTGTGTGACTATGTGTTTTATGTGATTTATGTGTTTATATGTGTGATTTTGGGGATGAGGATGGACGAAATGATGTACATGATTTGTAAATCATGGTACAGGTTGGAAATGAAATGAAATTAGTTCAGAATGAACCGCGGGAAAGTTCGGATATCGTTTTTACAAGATTTCATGTACGTATCGTATGTTGTATGTATGTATTAAGTACATATTATATGGTTAGGATAAGTTTTAGAAATACTTTCCATAATTAGAAACTTTTGGAAATGATGGTTAGTTCGGAAATCGCGTAGAAAGTCGAAAAAAATCAACGTAAGGCTTTAGGGTTTTGGGCCGGAAGTAACCCGAATGTGGGGTTTAGTTTGAGAATGATATAAGTTATAAAATAAGGTTAAAAACCAAATCCTTAGGTGCTTTGGGCAGCCAAAAGAAAAGGAAGGAAGAAAATAACAAAAAAGCCCCAAAACAGGCCCAATGGACTTGTAATTGGGTTAGGAGGCCTTTAGGATTACATTAAACCCATACCATAACCAAAAACATTAGATTTTGTTAGCCTCAAAATATTGAGTCAAACAAGAATGCTCGGTCATATGGTTATTATGTATCGTATTTTAGAACGTTGTAATAGGTAGTATATTAGTCGTGTTATACGAGCTTAACTTTAGGCTAAAGTTCATTAATAAGTAACTAAAGCCCAAAAGGAAAGCCCGGCCCAAACCATATAGTCCATAAAGAAGCCCGCACGTGGGTGGACTATATATACCCTTCCTAGCATGTTAGGAAGGGTGTTGGTCATTTCATTTTCTCTCTAATCTAATATTTCACAAGTTTCTCCAACCATTTCTCTCTACTTTCTCTCACTACTTTCTCTCTCTAAAATTCATCTCATTTCTACCTTTCTTTCTTTAAATTCGTGATTATAACATCACATATTAGGGACAACAATTGGTATCAATCGCCATCGGGTAGTTTTGTGATTGGTTGTTGCATTTTCATTTGATTTATTTGATTTAATCCTTCTTTCTACCACGAATTCAAGATTTTTCTTGTTTTTTAGTGTTTTTCGATTCGTATAACTTCTTTATTCGTGTCATTGTGACTTGGGTATCTTGGTTTTTGGCTTAAACACAAGTTTTTTGGATCAAAAGTTGAAAATTTACTGTTTTTCATCTTTCCGAAATTCTAGCTTGTATCACCATCGGAAAGTACAATTGAGAGGGGTTTGATCGCAATAACCAATTGGTTCTACTTTGCGATCACTAGATTACGATACCTTATTCCGATCTGGACATTCCGATTGTTCTTTGCGATCTGGGATTCCGACGGTTTCAAGGGACTTTTGAGTCGTTACTCTGCCAAATTTGTTTTAGACACATTCCGATCTGAACATTCCGATCTGAACTTATTCCGATCTGAACATTGCAATCTGGGATTCCGACAAGTATACATTGCGATCTGGGATTACGACAGTGCATTGCGATCTAAGCCACATTCCGATGAACATTCGGATGGACATTCCGATGGCACATTCCGATGACATGTTTAGCTAAATTTTGTTTGAGTATTTTTTAGACTTAGCCACCATCTAGACTAGTTTCGGAACGTAGTTTACACGAAGATTAAAAAAAAAAAGAGTTAAAATTTTTCGGTCAAGTAAAATCAAATTTTTTCCATACTAGTTTTAGGACATTTCTAGCTCAATTTCAAAATTTGGTGATACAAAATTTTTTGGTCTACCGTTTTGTCGGACTGAGGAATTTATTGTCGGACTGGGAAAAAAATATAGCATTTTTCGGAATTTCAACAACTCAATCACATCATATCTACTTAAGATCCATATTCACTTCATCATTTCAGAGAATTTTGAGATGGATTCTACTGCAGAATACCGTGTGACGAACAACAACATAATGGTGGCGGGTAACAAAGAGAGACCACCAATGCTTGTGGCCGGTCGATATGCTCAATGGCAATCACGTTTTCTTCGTTATCTTGATACAAGACCTAATGGTGATGCATTGAGGCAATGTATTAACAATGGACCATATGTTTTCTCCGATATCACTGTTCCTCATACACCAGCCACTGACACTACCACAGAAGTACCCGCAACCACAAGAAAAGAAACGTTATCTGATCTTACACCAGAGAAGCGTGCTTGGTATGATGCAGAAAAAGAAGCGATCTATATGATTCTAAGTGGAATTGGAGATGATATTTATTCCACGGTTGATGCATGCCCTACGGCACAAGAAATATGCACGGCTATTGAACGCTTGCAGCAAGGAGAATCACTCAACAAGCAAGATGTTAAAACTAACTTGTTTTGGAATTTTGGTAAGTTTACTGCATTGGATGGAGAATCAATTGAGTCTTATTATTCAAGATTCTACAAGATGATGAACGACATGACAAGAAACTACCTGGAAGTCTCCACCATGCAAGTCAATGTGCAATTTCTTCAGCAACTTCAACCAGAGTAGACACGTTTTGTTACTTTGGTGAAACAACAGAAGCAGTTAGACAAGGTAAACTATCACACTCTCTTTGATATCTTGAAACAATTTCAGCATGAGGCAAATGAAATTCGAGCTGAACGAGTTGCAAAGACGGCTAATCCACTTGCTCTAGTGTCTACCACTCAAGATCATCGATCTCGTACTCCAAAGTCATATTCCATTCAATCATCCTCCCCACGATATTCCACATCATCCAAGTCTTCATTATCCACAAGATCACGCGGAAAAGAACCAAGAGCACCATCACCACCATCTGAGTCATCATCTGAAGAGGATAGTGATGAAGATCAAGCTCAGAAGAATCAGGAAATGAAACAACAAATTGCTTTCATTATGAAGACCTACAAGAAAATCTTCAAACCCACCAACAACAATCTTCGAACATCATCCAACACAAAGAACCAATATGTTGAGAACCCTTCAAGGTATGACACACGTCGACGTGGTGAAAGTCCTTCTAGGTATGATCGACATAATCCAACACATGTTGAGGGTTCTGCAAGGTATGATCGACAAACTGCCAAGTATGATACTCAGAGGATTGCTGCTGCTACTGGGATTAGGGAGACTGTTGGAATGCAAGTGGTTCAACAAAGTGGGATTCAGTGTTATAATTGCCAAGGTTATGGGCATATGGCAAAGGAATGCAGAAAGCCGAAACGGGTTAGGGACTCCAGCTATCATAAAGAGAAGATGTTGTTATGCAAGAAGATGGAAGAAGGGGTCAAATTGTCGGCTGAGGAAGGAGCAATGCTTGATGATACTGATGATGAAGCCTCCGACCAAGAATTAGAAGCACATTACTCGCATGGCAAAGGTTGACGAAGTTCTCAACGTCACTGAAGATGACAATGGACCTATCTTTGACACTGAGCCACTCGATAAGGTACACACCACTGATGAATATAATGTGTTTGGTGATACTCATGAGCATTGTGAGCTACCCAATGCCATTAATGACACATGTATGACGAGAAAGGTTGATAGCAATACCACACCCGATTCATCAGACATGTGCAATAATGAGTTTGAGGATGATCAACATGCAAATGAGTATGATGATGAGGAGCGTGTCGCGCTTGCTAATTTAATTGCTAGTTTACAAAAAGATGTCAATGAAACTAGAAAAAGTCAAAAGCAATTAAAGAAGGCAAACGCAGCGCTCACTCAAAATTTTGAAGAATGCAAAGCCGCACTAATTACATCTAGTGAGACCATTGAAAGCTATAAAGATGAGCTTCTTCAGAAAACAAAAGAGCTTGAGGGGTACAAGGGTAGTGCGTTAAAAAGTCAAAATGACGATCTTGAAAAGAAATACAACGAAACTCTTGAGTTATTAACAAAAGAAAAACGTCAATTTAATGTTTTGTTAATGGATGAACATCAAAAAACGTACCTTGCTACCACCAAAGTTAACGAACTTGAACAACGGCTTTCGATGGATAACACCGAGTCTGCTAAAATTCTTGATGTTAAGAAACAAGAGGTTGAAACGTTAAAACAAGATTTCAAAAGTCGACATGAAAAAGATACTGAAAAAGTAACGGAACTAGAAAAACAAGTCGAATTTTTGAAGAAAGTTGTTTATAAAACGCATGACTCTATTCAAACCGTAAGAATGTTAGCACCTCCGTCCATGTTTAAGGGTCAACCTAGCTTTGCAAGTCCTGATTATCTTGCCCAAGCTCAAGCTGCGAACCCGCGCATTTATATGGATGAGTCCGAATGGACCGATCCTGAATATCCTCTTGGTTATGATGAGACATCCCTTTGGGAAGAGGAGAGTAGATCACCGGTCAATAAAGAGTTTGTGAAACCATACAATTCTGTTTATGAGAATAGTCTATATGGTCTTTTCACTACTCAAAAACGAAAGTCTCGTGAGGAATTGTTTTTAGAATGCAAACAAAGAAGAATTCAATGGAAGAAAGCTTTTGCTACTAAGAAAACAAACGTTTCTAAGTTCATCAACTACTTGCCTCTTGATGCTTCTAAAAGCAAGAGTAGGCAGACATTTGGTTTTCTACAACATTACATTGATAATATTAAATCCATTGTTGACAATGAATGGAAACAACGTGAAAATGACGAGTGGAAAAAACCAATTCCTCAAGATATAACTGTGCTTATCAAATAAATCTTAATACCGAACACGACCACATTAAAAGAAAATATGCTTGAATTTGAAAGATTAATTCGGTCTGAAATGTTTGATGATTTAAATTATGTTGAGTCTATTGAGAAAGAAATTGACGATCTTCAAATGGATAAGTCCGTTTTTTCTGATGAATATGATTTACTCTTAGAAGAATGTCTCTCCAAAGATATTTTGTGTGTTACTCTTCAATCTTGTGCTGATATCGATGAATATTATGATGTTGCATGCAAATATCTTGATAAAATCAAAGAATGTGAGCGTCTTGAACTTGAGCTTTCGAAACATAAAGAACATGTTGATAAAAAGGCTTTTGAGTTACTTCAACACAAAACTGATTTCCTTCAAAAAAATTGTCATTCTCTTGAACTTGCTTTGCAAAAAGACGTTGGTCATTTTCCACATGATAATAACTTGCAAGAAAAACTTTCCATAACGTTTCGAGAAATGAATGAGCTGAATTTGGAAATTAAAGGGTTGAAAGCTCAGTTACAAGACAGGGAAACAGCGATAGCAGAGTTTCAGAAACTCGTTGCTAAGATGGGTGGGAAAGTTGTGGAACCTAGCGTTAAGAAACCTGTTGTTAGACAACCCAATGCCTCTAAAGTGAATAGATCCTCTATCTTGGGAAAACCATCTGCTTTATCAAATTCCTCCTTTGCAAAACCTGTGTTTGCCCCCAAGATGGATGGAAAGGAAAGGTTACCACATAATCAACCCATTAAGAATACTATAGCACCAAGCGTTAAGCACAATAATGTGATTAAACCAGGGATGTATAGATTGGCCGCTAAACCTACACAAAACAAAGAAAGTCAATCACATCAGACTTCTAGAAACACTAATAGATGTGTATCTTTTACTACAGGAGTAATCCCCACTGATAGTGTTAGCCGGCCTCAGCTTAAGAGCACTCGCATGAATGAAAAGGTTTGGCAAAACAAAAGTCAAGGGAAGAGGAAGACAGTAGAAGACCACCCTAGGATTTTCAATGTTTCTAAGAATAAAACGTCTGTAATCGCGTGTAATGACGATTTGAATGATTCGACTATGAATGCTTTGAATGTTAAGTTTGTTTGTGTGAAATGTGGAAAGTGTGCTAATGCTAATCATTCTATGTGTGCTATGAATAAAGACAAAGGCGTAGATACTAGAACTAAGAAGCAAGTTGAAATTCCTATTAGAGCTAGTAAACCCAAACGCAAAGTGAACCATTATGGTGCAACCCCCACTAAGAAAAGTAATGCATTAGACTCCACCACTAAGAACCCTATAAGCAAAATTAAGGAATTATATGAGTCTGCTAGCAAGTCTTAGAAATGGTGGTTTGCTAATCAATGTCCTCTAGGATATAAATGGATGCCTAAAGCTAGGACTGAAAATGTGACAACGAGTGTTAGTATGCCTTTAAATGTTGCTAAGGACACTAATGATTCTACTATCACAACTACTATGGTATCCAATTTAGCAAATGCTCCATCGTGTTCTAACTCTTCTGCAGGTGATACAAATAATTCTATTCATAATGGACTCCGGATGCATGAAGCACATGACGGGGAATCTCAAGCTTCTAATTAACTTCGTGGAGAAGTTCCTGGGTACGGTCCGATTCGGAAATGATCAATTTGCACCGATCCTAGGATATGGAGATTTGGTTCAGGGGAATATTACGATCAAAAGGGTATACTACGTCGAAGGGCTCAATCACAATCTTTTCTCGGTTGGTCAATTCTGTGATGCGAATTTGGAAGTTGCTTTCAGAAAGAAGACATGTTTTGTTCGTGATTATGATGGGAATGACTTACTTACCGGTACACGGGGTACTGATCTTTACACAATTTCACTTCAAGACACAACTTCATCAACTCGAATTTGCTTCATGGCTAAAGCCTCAACGACTCAGGCATGGTTATGGCATCAACGTCTTTCTCATCTCAACTTTGATACTATTAACTTGCTTTCCAAGAAAGATATTGTGAGAGGCCTTCCAAGCTTGAAATTCATCAAATATCATCTTTGTTCTTCTTGTGAACTTTGTAAAGCTAAACGAAGTAGCTTCAAAACAAAGACCACACCAAGCTCTAAAGGACGGTTAGATCTTCTTCATATGGATCTGTGTGGTCCTATGCGTGTTCAGAGTATCAATGGAAAGAAATATATTCTAGTAATAGTCGATGATTACTCAAGGTACACATGGACTCACTTCTTGAGGTCCAAGGATGAAACATCCGACGTTCTCATGAGCTTCCTTAAATTGATACAACGTGGTCTTCAAGCTCAAGTTAAAGTGGTTCGTACTGACAGAGGTACAGAATTTTTGAATTCAACTATGAAAAAGTATTTTGAAGCCGAAGGGATTGAACATGAAACATCTATTGCTCGAACACCCGGACAAAACAGCATTGTTGAAAGACGAAACCGTACTTTGGTTGAAGCTGCTCGAACATTATTATCCGCTTCAAAACTTACACTATACTTTTGGGCCGAAGCCGTGTCTACCGCATGCGCCACACAAAACCGCTCCATAATTATCCCAAGACACGAAAAGACACCATATCACATAATTCATGATCGAAAACCTTCACTCAATCACCTTCATGTTTTTGGATGTACTTGTTACATTATTCGAGATGGTGAAAATTTGGATAAGATGAAAGAAAAAGGTGATGCATGTATTCTTGTGGGATATGCAACTCAGTCTAAGGGATATAGAGTGTACAACAAGAGAACAAATTGATTGTCGAGACTATTCACATCTGACTTGATGAATTACAAGAAATGGCACTTGAACAAAACAGTTTAAGTCCTGATCCACAAAGACAAACGACTTCCGTTCATAACCGCATGGAACTCGGAACTCAAGACCACAGCAATGAACCGTCAAGTTCAAAGTTGGTTCCTGAACATGTTCCTAGAGCAGATATGACAGTGGATACGACAATTGAAGAGTTGGAAATGTTATATGGACCAATGTATGATGAATATTTCACGGGGGAGAAACAAGTTGTATTGAAGTCTTCCGCTGTCACTCATGACAAGAATGATGATATCGATCATCGTCAACAAGAGGATACAACTTCATCTACTTCAACACGGGTTGCTGCAGATTTACCTCCTCAGAATATCACTTCAACAATCGATCCTACAACATCCACAACTACTGTCATTGCTCCAGAGAACACAAATCAAGCAGAAGATGCATTATCTGACGAAAACGAATTTATCAACCCATTCGGTACACCGGTACACGAAATTGGAGAGTCTTCTACTCGCCATGTTGATCCGTCAAATATGCATACGTTTTATTGACGACATCCTTCAACACATCATTGGACCCGAGATCATCCTTTGGTTCACGTAATTGGAAACCCTTCACAGCCCGTTCGTACAAGACGACAACTAGCCACCGATGGTGATGTTTGTATGTTCACACTCGCCGTGAGTACTGCTGAACCGAAAAACATCAAAGAAGCCATGGCTGATCATGCTTGGATTGAATCGATGATGGATGAACTTCAACAATTTGAAAGACTTAAAGTCTGGGAACTTGTTGACAGACCATACGATGTGATTCCTTTAAATCTTCGTTGGATCTGGAAAAACAAGATGGATGAAGAAAACACGGTCATCAAGAACAAAGCTAGGCTAGTGGCTAAGGGGTATGGCCAGAAAGAGGGAATTGATTTTGAAGAATCATTTGCACCAGTTGCTCGTATGGAAGCGGTCAGGATTTTCCTTGCTTATGCTGCACATAAGGGATTCGCTGTCTATCAAATGGACGTAAAGACAACATTTCTTAACGGTCCTTTGAAGGAAGAAGTCTATGTCACGCAGCCGGAAGGATTCGTAAATCCTCATTATCCTGACAAGGTGTATCGTCTCCACAAAGCACTATATGGACTAAAGCAAGCTCCAAGGGCGTGGTACGACGAGCTCTCGAAATTTCTGGTATCCAAAGGTTTCTAAAAAGGTTCCATTGATCTAACTCTGTTCACTTATAAATATGGGGATGACATTTTGCTTGTGCAAATTTATGTTGCTGACATTATTTTCGGGTCTACAAACCCAAAACTTTCAAAATGGTTTGAAAAAGTAATGCACAGCAAATTTGAAATGTCAATGATGGGCGAACTAAAATTCTTTTTTGGAATTCAAGTTCACCAATCCCCAAGTGGTATCTTTATAAACCAAGCTAAGTATTGTCAAGAGATAATCAAAAAGCATGGTATGACTTCATGTGACCCCGTTGGGATACCATTATCAACCACATCACTAGATGCTGATTTGGAGGGATTACCCATAGATCACACGAGATATCGTTCCATGATCGGGTCCCTCATGTACTTGACAGCAAGCAGACCTGATATTCATCATGCTACATGCTATTGTGCATGATATCAAGAACGACCCACTGAAAAGCACCTCAAGGAGGTTAAACGGATCTTTCGGTACCTTAAGAATACCATTAAGATGGGACTCTGGTATCCGAGGGAAACCGGTTTCTTTCTAACGGCCTATTCAGATTCTAATCATGCAGGGTATCTTGATACACGTAAAAGTACTTCTGGTGTTGCACAATTTCTAGGTCAAGATAAGCTTGTGGGATGGTCTTCCAAGAAGCAGGATTGCACGTCACTTTCATCAGCCGAAGCGGAGTATGTGTCTCTATCTGCGTGTTGTGCTCAAGTTCTTTGGATGAGAACACAACTCACGGATTATAGCTTTCACTTTGATAAAGTACCTATGTACTGTGACTCAAAGTCGGCCATAGCCATCTCCTACAATCCGGTACATCATTCCCGCACGAAGCACATTGATGTCCGATATCACTTCATTAAGGAACAAGTTGAAAGAGGTATCGTTGAATTATACTTTGTTGGAACGGATTACCAATTAGCTGACTTGTTTACAAAAGCTCTTTCGAAAGAGAGGTTTGCGTATCTAGTTAGGCAAATTGGTATGAGATGTTTGACTCCAACAGAACTGGAGGTTCTGGCAAAGAAGCCTGCTTGATTCATCTATCAAACATCTACTTGTAAATATTAATGAAAAAGCAAAATACAAAAATATAAAACATATAAAAACAAAACACAAAATTAAAAATCTTTCACAATCCAAAATTATTCTTCTCGACATGTCTTTCAGTATCGATAATATGGACGTGCCTAGAAATGTCGCTCAATAACGACACGGGTGTATACATAAAGCTCAAATGAAAGTTGTAAATACTTTTCAAAACATGTCATTTCTTCTTTTAATAAAAGAAATTGTCTATTTTGGACAATATTTCCAAACAACGGGTAGAGAAATCTATCACGGGTTGAGCTTGTCACAAAACATTCCATGTTTTGAGCTCAACACAATGGCTTGTAATCACTTTCAGATTGCACCCCGGATCAATATTCACGGGGGAGTGTACGATTTAGTGCGCTTACCCTCGGAAAAAGAAGAGAAATCTTCTTACACTTGAGTGGATTCGTCAAGACATTCAAAGTCTATGAACTCAAGTTTATGCTCTAGAAAAACCTCTTCGACAAAAAGAAATAGGATTTTTCAAAAAGCGTTGAACACAATTTTTTCAAGAATTTTTCAATGATTATTCAAAATCTTTCAAAAATTGTGTATTCAACAACTCCCATCCTCAAAAAGCGAAATGTGGATCATATCCTCACAATGACAATTCAATTGGATCAATTTTTGAGGGGGAGCATTTCAACTTCATGCAAAAGATTAACACATCTTTCTCCCGGAGATTTTCAAGACTATTTTTCAAAATATATTTTAATCAAATTTGGTATCTCTAATATCAAAAGATTTTATATATTAGAGATAGGGGAGAAAATGTGATTAAAATGTGATCTTATATAAGACTCAAGCACTTTAACTCTTACCTAGATGTGCGAAACACTTTCGATTATCGATGCACATGTGAAGGGGGAGTATTTCTGAAACGACAAAACTAGCAAGGTGTTAAATGTTTTTCAAACACTTTGTTAGAATTTAAAGTGGTTTTCATGGTTACGATCAAATACCCACAACATCTTTAATTCACGACGTTATTGGTGTCAAAAGGTGGTTAGGTTTAAGTCCTATGATCCAACCAGAACCGGAGGGATCTTCCCAGGGACAATCCAATAGATTATTAGAAGTCGTTAGGAAAGATGGAGTAGAATGTGAACGAAGCTGAATGCCGACTAAGTACTGATGATAGCACTGGAACAATCACAACAAGGTGCTATTAATGATGTCTTGGTAAGCATTGAAGGGGTTGAAGAATGAAAAAGAAATGTAAGGATAAAGGGTCTAAAGAAAGAAGCCCTCCATACAACTTAGGCAGAAACCGGGTCAACTCATCATGAAGACAAACTCATCATGGACCCAGTGATGTGAAGCACAACCCTTTCCTAGCTACTCAGGCTTCTCTCAAAAGAAGTTTGTTTTATTGTCACGGAGATCAACATGATTTCTATTGACTTTCTCACTCCGAGATAGTTGATATTAAATAGGTGGCATCTGCTCCAGCCTCCGACCACTAAAAGTGCACAAATCGAGTCTAGAGCCAAGAGATCAATCAAATCTCGTTAGGACACACGGATGAAGATCAAGAGAGTCCTACGCTATATCCTTGTGATATTGCTAGAACACTCAGAGTGATACTACTTAGTATTCACAATGATGAGTGGAATCCTTCCAGTGTTAACATCAAACAGCACTACGGTAGGTCATATGTAAGATTCTTTATGAATTGAACATATGTAAAACTGAAAAGCAACAGCGGTTTGATTATGAATTTATTCAAACTCGTTTCAGGTTTCTCACGCAATATCTTTATGGTCTTGCCAGAACATTCAGAGTGATATTTATTAATATTCACAGTGACGAATGGAAATCCTTCTAGCGTCAACATCAAACAGCGCTACGGTAGGTAACTTGCGAGATTCTTATGAATCAAGCTTGTGTCAACTAGAAAGCAACAATGGTAAGATTCTTAATGAATCAAACTTGTTCCAGGAATTTTAATTGACGACTTTAATCAAGCGGATATATATCCAAATGATTCACTCTTTATGTTCGCAGTCTTGCTTTGAGACGGTCGAGTAAAGAGAACGGCTAGTACAGCCGCGAAACCCTGTCAAGGAGATTCTTAATTGAATCTACCTGATCACATGTACGGTATTTAATATCGTATAACGGTCTTCACCGACCGGAGGTAAAACGCTACCGATTTAGGACGAATGTCAAAGCCATTCAGTCCGTGTCTATGATTTGTCTCGAGAAGGTGGCGTCACGGTGTACACAGCAAAGTCAATGATTCAGAAACCACATACTCATGCCTAAAGACACATTCAACAATTAATAGTGTGAGCATGTGGATGAAGACACAAGATCGCAAGATGGCAAAGACAAGTCAAGGATGATTTGAAGATCTCAAGCTTAAAGACAAAGTCGAAATACAACGACAAAGGCTCAAAGATCACAGCATGAAGGAACAAGACTACGATTACACGTTCAAGGCTCATTTATGGCGAGATTAGTAATCTCTACAAATTTCCTAAATGACCAAGGTTTATGACCTCTCATTGGGGGAGATTGTTAGCCTCAAAATATTGAGTCAAACAAGAATGCTCGGTCACATGGTTATTATGTATCGTATTTTAGAACGTTGTAATAGGTAGTATATTAGTCGTGTTATACGGGCTTAACTGTAGGCTAAAGTTCATTAATAAGTAACTAAAGCCCAAAAGGAAAGCCCGGCCCAAACCATATAGTCCATAAAGAAGCCCGCATGTGGGTGGACTATATATACCCTTCCTAGCATGTTAGGAAGGGTGTTGGTCATTTCATTTTCTCTCTAATATAATATTTCACAAGTTTCTCCAACCATTTCTCTCTACTTTCTCTCACTACTTTCTCTCTCTAAAATTCATCTCATTTCTACCTTTCTTTCTTTAAATTCGTGATTATAACATCACATATTAGGGACAACAGATTTTTACTCAGCATGATCTCTCCTAGTCGAATTCCATCAATGGTGGAATTAGGTTTCATCAAAAACAATTTCTTTCTTTGATTTCTAAGGTAAAATCTTCAAAACTCTTCTTTAATGTATGATTTTAATTAATCTAATCATGTAATTAATCAATAGATGATGGATCTAGGGTTAGATTAAGCATAAATTATGTATTTTAATGATATAAACATGTTTAGATTAATTAGGGTTAATAATTATACATGATGTGGATAATTAATTAGACTAGTAGTGTTATATTCGTTTTTTAAAATTAGGCAGAATTTTTGGTCCATTGTTTTGATCATATCTAGAGTTATACAAACTTTTAATTTACGAATCTTATGTCCCTGAAAAGGTAATTGAATTGGATTTCAAATTCAAGAAACTAGAATTGAATTGGAGGTGGGGAAGTGGGTCAAAAACAGGTTACAACAGTCGGTGGTCAAAACAGTTTTGAAATCAGTCAGGTTTAATTTAATGTTTTACGGTGGTTAGGGTACTTAGGAGTACAATTGGACTTTCAAACGAACATGAGAGTTAGTTTATATGTTATATAAGATATCTGAAAGAGGGATAATCAATTGGGATAGTGGAATACCCTCTGATCATAACAAACTTTTCATATGTTTAAAATCGGTAAAATCTGGATAGGCGAAAGTATAAGTTGTATATCGGGGACTTAAAATTAGATTTGATGTTGGGGCAAGGTATGAGATTTTAGTTAACACATATAAGTTTGTGGGGTTTTAATTGAAAGGAATGTGGGTTAGTTTTGGTGGGCGTTTGGCTCATAATACGGAGTATGAAAATCGGGACTGTTTTGGGTAAAATGTTAACGGGACGGGTTATGAACTTAACTAAGTTAAGGACTTATAGAGGGGTGTAATGGGATGATTATATCACATAAATGAGGTTAAGTTGTAGGAGAATGTTAGATATCCATCATAGATTGATGAGCCATTTTGGTATGTGGTTCATCTCTTGATTGTATATGTTTGTGTGTTTAGATTTTTGCTAGAGCGCGGATATTTGGAGAAGCTTGAATCAGGTGAGTTTCATAGTCCCATATCTTATAATGATTTTGACTTACATATGGGATGGAAGAGACACTCGTTATGGTTTTGTAAATTGTTGCTATGAATGTTTTATGATTGGTGATGGACTTGTGTGTACTTATATGATTAACTGCTAACTGATTCATGATTGTTTTATGATTTGACTTGGTACCAAGGGGATGTTGACAAGGCGGGGCCTTGGGATTGGTTCATAGGTGTATGGACGCCTATGGGACCATGGTGTTTGGAAAGGCTTGGAGCCTTGGAATTGGTTTGGTATGATTAATATTGAATTATTAGTTGTTAATGCATATTTGTAACACATTGTCCATATATTTTTATTGTTGGTGGTTATTCATAGCTTATATTATAACTGATTTGAGGTTGGAGTCTAAACCTATGACTCTCACCAACATTATGTTGACGTGTTTTAGTGTCTCTTTTAGGTGAGAATGTGGTTAAGCATGAGAATAGGAGTGGCTAGCTTTGGAGGCTTAGGATTGCATTTGGAGGAATCCCCTTTCCTCTTAGTCTTTATTTGATATTTGAATAAGTGATACTTTGTTAACACCTATATGTTTGCTTTTTTTATGTTAATTGTTTGTCTCAGATAAGTGGTAGGACTGTTACCTACATACCTAGACTCCAGCATTGTTGAGATATTGTCATGACATTTGTGTCACCATTTTATGACATTTCTTATTTCATTTAGTTATCTCTATAGACACGCCATGTTGTGATGATATCCATACGTCGGCCCCCATATTCCGCCATGGTGGGGTGTGACAGAATGGTATCAGAGACAATGGATATAGAGAATTAGGTTGCTTAGTCTCGTAGCCTAGTCTATAGCTTAAGGGTCCTCGCATATAGGCGTCGTAGGAGTATGTGTGCATTTGATATTAATTGAAGTTTTTCTTGATGTTATTGGTTTTTACTTGCGATGTGTGTTAAGTTTTGACTAGTATGGGTTGAACCATAATAGTTCATACTTAGCCACATGTTATTTTCTTTTCGGGTTGTGACTAGTGCGGGTTGAACCATAATCGTCCACGCTAGTCATTGTTGTATTTTGTTTAAATTGTACATTATAGTTCATAATTTGGTACAAGGTAGTTTCTGTCTTTTGTTGAGTTATTTTATGTACCTGAGGTATAGTATTTTTCTTTTGATGTTTAAGTCATGTTCCTTAAGAATCATGTGGTGGTTCGAGTTACTAGGAGTACGTAGATAGGAAGGATTTTAATTTGTTTCCATTCTGATGGACGACATGACTTATAATTGATTATGTTTTCGTTTTGGATTTTGTCATTGTTGTTTTAGCTAGACTATGGATTTCTGAATTCCAGGAGTTTGACTATGTTATTTTAATAGTTGGAGTTTTTGACCTTAGTGTTTATGTGGTTATGTGCTTAGGTGAGTTGATGGATGTATGTGTTATGTGTTGTATTGATTCTTATAAGTGTCATCATAGGAGGGAGTGCATTGCGGAAAGGGTAATTGTATAAGTATGGTGGCCAACATAGTTATACAAGTACCACAACTTCAATGGATTCCTAAGTATGATTGCATGAAAGAGGATTAATACATGCTTGTAGAGTAGAGGTTGGACGGATTTGAGTATATGTATCCTAATATGCCTATATATGTATGATCCCCTATTATTATCGATTGTATCCTTAGGAGGGTGGCTAGCTCGCTTCTTTTTAGATATTCAACCTCCGTTGTAGCGTATTCTTCGAGTTTCCTATTTCACGTGTCCGTTTTAAAATGGTGTTTTTGATTTTAAATCTATTGAAATAACTTGGGATTTCTTTTGGGATAATGAAATCTTTTATGTTGAGTCTTACATTCCTTTTGGTCGATATATATTGAAAAGACTTGGAAATCTACTATAGAGTTGCATAGTTGGTTGTATTCGGTAAAATAAGGGTAAGGTGTTGGAGTCGTGTTTGAAACAAGATGTAACATAAGAATTTAAATCAACACTTATTTATTTCAAAATTCTAAAAGACTCTATAAAATAAAGAGAAATAAAATTTCTTTATACTTAAATAGTTTATATGGTCTCATAAGGCATGCTAGTCATAATATTCATACTTTCGTACGTGCATTCTACTGGGACATGGCATTCTGCATATAATGAACTTAACTAATCATGGAAAGTCTGGGATACTAATAAAAATTAACATAGTTCTAATCAATTCTGAATGAATCATGATAAAGGGTTTAACCGATTTACGTCATTTATAATTATTTATACAAGGTTATATTGAGTTCATGAAAATTTCATATGCAATTATTTTTTTTATTTAAAAGGATTACATTAATCACTAAGATGATTCTTTAGTTTTTAAAACAACTAGTATATAATTATTTTGGTCGTAACTTATTCTTTTTTAAAGTTTTTTTTGGGTGATTCAAAAGCCTAAAATTATGTACTCAGAACGTACTTTTCAAATATGCGGGATGTATAGTCATGGGAGGTCAGTAGCTTGGTCGAAATTTTTGTACAAGTGTCGAGTTCAACGTTGAGTTTTGAATGGTAGTTTTAAACTTATGATTTGGGATGTTCAGGGTACCTAGTCTTTGAGTTGAGTCTTGAGATCATCTAGAGGGTTGTTTGTAGATTGTTTAAGTCACATAGATGTGGTGAGGTAAAGAAAAATATTCTTTTGGGAAAAGTCGATTTTGCGCACGATTTAAATTATATGTCGCGGGGCGTAAGATGTTTTGGTTGCCATTAAATGTTCCTTGGATCATTTTTCCTTGTCATGAGTCATTTGAATTGGTACATGTTTCAGGTTTGAGTTTTCGTGGTTTTGGTATGTTTTAACTTGTGCACGTGAAATGTCGTTAGTTATCTGTGGGTTTGATTCGTTGATCGTATATGGTGGATTCAGGATGTAGTTTTGGTTTCGTATTGATTGGGAGCGTTGAGTAGTCATATGGAAGACTTGGTCGCGCCTACACGATTAAGTAGGTGGCCATGAGAGAATGGTTAGAATGCCCTTAGTGGGGATGAAAGAGTTAGAAGTTCGTAGACGAACTAATGTGGTCATGAGGTCTCTTAGGAGTGCCAAGGGAGATGAATAGAGATTTGTACAAAGTATGGATATTGGCACAAGTAACGCATCATAGAGAATGTTGGAAGGGGATGTGATATTTCAAAGGTACGTGTGATATTCGTTAGGTATGTAAAATTTTCCGAAAACTTCTTAAGATTTAGTAGGTTTACCTATTATCTTGAAGTAGAACCAAGAACAGAGCCAGTAGAAGGAGCAAGATGAGTTGTAGTTAGTGCCTTTCCAAGGCAATTGTTGATGGAATGATTTTAAAGACATGAGTTGTTAGAAATTGCAAGGAATGCAAGATAAAGGGTGAGTTGCCTGGTAATAAATGTGATGTGAAAGCGGTTGGATGGGTTGATAAGAAGTAGTATCGATCTTTTAGAATGTGTGTAGAATTTCGCGAGTAGAAAGAGGTAGAAATTTGTTTGTGTTGCTACCAAGAGAGGATGCAGGGATGATGTTAAGAATGTTGAATGGACGCTTTGGGTTTACGGTTATGCATTTGACTTCACCAAAGCACTAGCGGTTTTCATGGAGTCAATTAACCGAGTGTGCATGACTGTATATAAACAAGTTGTCATCGGGAGTATCGACGACATCTTGATCTACTCAAAGTCTAAGAAGGAGAGTGAGGCGAATTATGTGTTGGTTTTGGAGTGGTTTAGAAAAAGGAATTATACGTGAGATTTTCAAGTGTGAGTTTTAGTATTAAGTTTACCATGATGAGTAGTTAGAGATGATGGCATGTCATGGAACCAGCAAAGGGCAAAGTGAGGAAGGACGAGGAAGCATTTTGGAGGCTAAAGAGGTGGATTGGATAATGAGTAGATCCTGGCATTATCGAAAGGACTGGATGAATTCGCGAAGCATGACGATACATGGAGCAAGGATTTGGATGCGTACGAGGACGACAAAGAAAGGCGATTGCTTATACGTTGCAGGAACTGGAGATTTAGAAGAACTAGATAAGACTTAGTTAGTAGAGCTGGATTGTTAGATGTCCCTAGAATGCTAGAGGCATTTGGTGTACGAGACGTAGAGAATGATCTATATGGATCATGAACGTCTCCAACACATATTCAGTCCTCTTGATTGAGCATTTGGCAAAGGTGATGGGTGGAGTTAAGTGATGAAGGAAAATTGCAAGGCCAAGTACCATCTGGGAAGGAAAGCATAGTTAATGAGACATGGAATAAGAGGGAGGAAGTGATGTTGAGACAAAATTTAGCTATATGGATGACGTGTTAGGAGGGTTTGGATGAAGGATGTAAGTTGCACGAGTAGTTGTCTAAAGCAGAGAACGCGTCAACATTTATGTTGCGTGGCTTGGACAATCATATGGAGAAAAGGGACATAGGCTATACTTCCTACATAGATAGGAGTAGCATAGAAAGGGCAGTGTAAGGACGAAGATGGTAGATGGGATACATAATATGGTAGAGAAATAAGTACGATGAGAGTTGGGTGATAGTCGATAGACTGAATAATTCATCCCATATTCTAAGAGGAATGAGAAGTCAAGTAGTTGAGAAGTTGGAAGGATTGCGTACGGATGTGATGGAATAGGAGTTTCTGCATAATAATTAGCCTAAGAAGTATGGAATGCTTTATGAAGGATTATGGCAAGGGAATAAATGATGGGAAATAAGCATAGTATACCGTTGATAGACTAATGGTTGGTATGAGCTTACCATAAGGATAATGGAGGAAGACGCCTAGAGCATTGGCGTGTGGTTTGGAGATTGTTAGGGAATGCATTTTATTTAGGAAGAATTCTTCTACAAAGAGAGTCACTAGTGAGAGGGGCGTATTCCTCACTGATGAGAATGTAGGGAATAAAAGAGGATCGCCTAAATTATTGGCTGAAGATGAGATAGAAGATGGTATGGAAATAAGGTTATGGAGAGACAAGCGAGAAGTAGTATAGAGGAAGAATTGCTTGAGGGAGCAAGAGGTTGTCAAGATAGTGGGGTGATATTGAAGGGAAAACCGTTAGATCAAGAGGTTAGTAGTCACGAACAATGGAACGTCCACCTAGAGAAAAGGTGTAACACCTGTTAGTATGAATTATGGTTAGTTACTTGGTGCCGAGCATGGGAAAACAAGGATGAGGTGGTGGTTATGACATGTTTCATGTGAATGTTATGGGAAGCTTTTGGTTATGCAATCCTGCATATACCATTAGATGTGATTAAGGTTGGGAGAACTTCTGAAAGATGGAAAATCCATATAGGATATAAGCCGTTAGGTCTGGTGATAGGAATTGTAGTAGAAATTGCTGGAGTTAATTCATAGGAGATGAGGTGGATCACCGTTATAGTGGGATTAAGTTAGAAGCGGCCAACGTATTGGACCGAAGGTGGATTGGAAAACTATGGATGTGGTGGCAGTGCTTAAGTAGAGGTTGAAAATGGCAAAGAACCGACAAGAGAGCTGTGCGGACGAGAGGCATAAGCCGTTGGGATCTAAGATTGGAGGTAAGGTTATGCAAGGGGTTTCACCATGGAAAGGAGTGATGTGGTTTGGGAAGAAAGGGAAGATAGCACCTAGAATCATGGGTCCGTTCGAAATCCTTGAAAGGATTGGACCAATGGCTTATAGGTTGAGGAATTACTGGGAGAATTGAGTAGTGTGCATGATGTATTTTGTGTATCAAGCTTGAGGAATTGCTTAGCAAGAACCGACTTGCAAGTACCGTTAGATGATATTAGTATGGATACGAGTCTTCGTTTCATCGAAGAACCGGTAGAGATTTTAGGTCGTGAAGCTAAGACTTTGGAAAAAAGGGTAATATACCGTAGTTATGGTTAGATGGAATTTGGAACGTGGACTTGAGCTCACATGGGAACGGGAAGGATTTATGAGGAACAAGTATCCTTAGATATTTGCTAATGATGATCCTAAGGAGTAAATCTCGGGACGAGATTTCTATTAGGAGGGAGTGATGTGACAACCCTGGTTTTTGAGGTTCGTCACTTAGTCTTATTTTTGGGGTATTTTGTGTGACTATGTGTTTTATGTGATTTATGTGTTTATATGTGTGATTTTGGGGATGAGAATGGACGAAATGATGTACATGATTTGTAAATCATGGTACGGGTTGGAAATGAAATGAAATGAGTTCAGAAATGAACTGCAGGAAAGTTCAGATATCGTTTTTACAAGATTTCATGTACGTATCGTATGTTGTATGTATGTATTAAGTAAATATTATATGGTTAGGATAAGTTTTAGAAATACTTTCCATAATTAGAAACTTTTGGAAATGATGGTTAGTTCGAAAATCGCGTAGAAAGTCGAAAAAAATCAACGTAAGGCTTTAGGGTTTTGGCCCGGAAGTAACCCGAATGTGAGGTTTAGTTTGAGAATGATATAAGTTATAAAATAAGGTTAAAAACCAGATCCTTAGGTGCTTTGGGCAGCCAAAAGAAAAGGAAGGAAGAAAATAACCAAAAAGCCCAAAAACAGGCCCAATGGACTTGTAATTGGGTTAGGAGGCCTTTAGGATTACATTAAACCCATACCATAACCAAAAACATCAGATTTTTACTCACCATGATCTCTCCTAGTCGAATTTCATCAGTGGTGGAATTAGGTTTCATCAAAAACAATTTCTTTCTTTGATTTCTAAGGTAAAATCTTCAAAACTCTTCTTTAATGTATGATTTTAATTAATCTAATCATGTAATTAATCAATAGATGATGGATCTAGGGTTAGGTTAAGCATAAATTCTGTATTTTAATGATATAAACATGTTTAGATTAATCAGGGTTAATAATTATACATGATGTGGATAATTAATTAGACTAGTAGTGTTATATTCGTTTTTAAAAACTAGGCATAATTTTTGGTCCATTGTTTTCATATCTAGAGTTATACAAACTTTTAATTTTAGAATCTTATGTCCCTGAAAAGGTAATTGAATTGGCTTTCATATGCAAGAGACTAGTATTGAACTGGAGGTGGGGAAGTGGGTCAAAAAAAGGTTACAACAGTCGGAGGTCAAAACAATTTTGAAATCAGCCAGGTTTAATTTAATGTTTTAAGGTGGTTAGGGTACTTAGGAGTACAACTGGACTTTCAAACGAACATGAGAGTTAGTTTATATGTTATATAAGAAATCTGAAAGAGGGATAATCAATTGGGATAGTGGAAGACCCTTTGATCATAACAAACTTTTCGTATGTTTAAAATCGGTAAAATTTGGATAGGCGAAAGTATAAGTTGTATATCGGAGACTTAAAATTAGCTTTGATGTTGGGGCAAGTTATGAGATTTTAGTTAACACATATAAGTTTGTGGAGTTTTCATTGAAAGGAATGTGGGTTAGTTTTGGTGGGCGTTTGGCTCATAATACAGAGTATGAAAATCGGGACTATTTTGGGTAAAATGTTAACGAGACGGGTTATGAACTTAACTAAGTTAAGGGCTTATAGAGGGATGTAATGGGATGCTTATAGCACATAAATGAGGTTAAGTTGTAAGAGAATGTTAGATATCCATTATATATTGATGAGCCATTTTGGTATGTGGTTCATCTCTTGATTGTATATGTTTGTGTGTTTAGATTTTCGCTAGAGCGCGGATATTTGGAGAAGCTTGAATCAGGTGAGTTTCATAGTCCTATATCTTTTAATGATTTTGACTTACAGATGGGATGGAAGATACACTCGTTATGGTTTTGTAAATTGTTGTTGTAAATGTTTTATGATTGGTGATGGACTTGTGTGTACTTATGTGATTAACTGCTAATTGATTCATGATTGTTTTGTGATTTGACTTGGTACCAAGGGGATGTTGACAAGGCGGGGCCTTGGGATTGGTTCATAGGTGTATGGGCGCCTACGGGACCATGGTGTTTAGAAAGGCTTGGAGCCTTGGAATTGGTTTGGTATGATTAATATTGAATTATTAGTTGTTAATGCACATTTGTAACACATTATCCATATATTTTTATTGTTGGTGGTTATTCACAACTTATATTATAACTGATTTGAGGTTGGAGTCTAATATGACTCTCACCAATATTATGTTGACGTGTTTTAGTGTCTCTTTCAGGTGAGAATGTGGTTAAGCATGAGAATAGGAGTGGCTAGCTTTGGAGGCTAAGGATTGCATTTGGAGGAATCCCCTTTCCTCTTAGTCTTTATTTGATATTTGAATAAGTGATACTTTGTTGACACCTATATGTTTGCTTTGTTTATGTTAATTATTTGTCTCGGATAAGTGGTAGGACTGTTACCTACTTACCTAGACTCCTGCATTGTTGAGATATTGTCATGACATTTGTGTCACCATTTTATGACATTTCTTATTTCATTTAGTTATCTCTATAGACACGCTATGTTGTGATGATCCATACGTCGCGCTCCATATTCCGCCATGGTGGGGTGTGACACATATTATGTTGGTTGGTAAACAATTCATATCTTTAATATATGGGAACTTTTTTTGTTTTTATATATAATTTTTGTTAATTATTAAAAATATAAAATAATTTTTTTTAGAAAACCGGATCAACCCAGATTTACTCGGACTCTATGACTCGACCGGGTCAATTTAAAACTCGAGTTTCAAAACATTGATCCTAACCCATGTATTTATTCTGGAATGGTTAGAATTACCCATGTATTACGCTGAAATGATTAGAATTGTTAACTTATTTTTTTTTTTATCAAATTAGACTACTTCAAGATGTGAAAAAGTAGTTAAAGTTGAAATGGGAATTCAAAATATACAATGCTAGCTACTAGAGGGGTGAGAATCAGGTTGGGTTGGTCGGATTCAGAAAAATTGGATCGAATCGAATTCAGGTTAAGAGTAAAATAATTTACTCGAACTCGATTCGGTTTAAACTTGAGTTAGTCGAGTTTAGGTTTACTCGGGTCGGGTCAACCCAAGTATGAGTAAAATATAAAAGAAAAACTTTTTTAAAATCTTTTTAAATAAAAATTAAATAAAATTTATATATACAAAATAAAAAAAACTTATTCAGGTCAATTGGGTTGATCCGAATCCGAATTAGGTATAATTTTTTTATCCGATATCCGATCCGATTTTGAATTCGGGTTAGTTGGGTTGACCCAATGAATCCGAATTAAAATTTGAACCCGAATATGCTCGAGTCGGGTTAAAGGCTATGTTTGGCAAGAGCTTTTTTAAAGCTTTTTCAGAGCTGTTAGTTTTTTTGTTAAAAAAATAATCTAATACCTCTGTTTGGTATAACAAATTTTAAGAGCTGTTAACTTTTTATTTTCACCAAGTAGCTCTTAAATAAAAAGTTGTCTGATACAGCTTTTTAAATTGTCAAGAGCTGTTAAAGCTATAGATTACTGATATACCCTCCAACCATATTATAATTTATTTAAATATATCCTTTAAAGTCATTTTACATTTTAATTTTTACAGTTAACAACTAATATACCAAACACTTCTATTAAAAATATAGCTTTTTAGTAAACAGCTTACAGCTTACAGTTAACAGCTTACAGTTAATTTTACCAAAATGTTTGGTAAAATTAGCTGTAAGCTGTTAACTGGAAGCTGTTAACTGTAAGCTGTTAGCTGTAAGCTGGTTACTAAAAAGCTATATTTTTAATAGAAGTGTTTGATATATTAGGTGTTAACTGTAAAAATTAAAATGTAAAATAACTTTAAAAGATATATTTAAATAAATTATAATATGGTTGGAGGGTATATCAGTAATTTACAGCTTTAACAGCTCTTGATAATTTAAAAAGCTGTATCAGACAGCTTTTTATTTAAGAGCTACTTGGTGAAAATAAAAAGCTAACATCTCTTAAAATTTGTTGTACCAAATAAAACTATTAGATTATTATTTTTTTTTTTTAAAAAGCTAACAGCTTTGAAACACCTCTAGCTAGTCCTGATCCTCTAAGTTGAGGTTTATAACATAAACCCTTTGAAACGCTGGTTCAAAAGTCAAACAAGAAGTATCAATGGCTGAATCACAAGTAACAGCAGCAGCAGCAGAAGAAGGAGGTCAGACAATTAAAAAAGAGGCAACAGGTGAAATGAAGCCATGGGTGCAGCATTCAAGTGTAATAAATCTCCCTCGTTACGATTACAAAGCTTCCTCTTCCTTTCTCACTCGTTCCTTCTCCGGCTTCCTCGTTACCTGCCCCATCAGTTAGTTTCCATATCTTGTTTTTTTTATTGTTTAGGTTCTTCTTTCATAAATTAATTGTTGATTATTTGGGCAAATTATTTATAACCTGTTTGGATGGATTCTACTACAACTTATTGTTTTTTTCTTACCCAAACACCACCTTAATGGTTTCTTCTTTTTTATCAGAGAGGGAGAAAAGTGCAACTAAAGAAGTCATCTCCATCCTTAACAAGGTACTCTATCTTTTTCTATATATGTATTTTGTTTTAATCGGCAAATTAGCAATCATTTCGGTCTACTTAGATTTAAGCAACTACTCCGTAAAACTAGGATTTAAGCAATTAATTTGCTCAACTAGGATTTGTAACCATGATCGACGGGGTTTGAACCCACCCCTACACAGACTCTATCCAGATAAAGCCTCCCTTCCTTTTCAGGAGGTTGAACTTGAGACCTCATACATTTAGAATGATAGCCACAAACCCTTTTGCCACTAGACCACCCTTGAGTGGTTACCTCTCACATTAGTCATGATAGTCACAAGCCCGTTCTCCACTAGGCCATCCTAGTGGTTAAAACTATTTAATACGGAGGAGTTGCTAAGTAGTACTACTACTTTTGTTTACACTTTACAATCACAAGAACATCTCAACTTTGGAATATTTTTAATCTCACCACGATCAATCACCTCACGGATGTAGTGATGTTTCCTTTGATAGTGTCTGTCTCCCTTCATAATTCCAGGATCATTGGCGTAACGAATGGTCCTCATCATAGAACATCAGAACTATTTGTGATAGTGTTTTCTGTAGAATCATTAGCTTATGCTTAATCACTGTACTCATATACATATCAGTCTATTAGATATGCCAAATCGACTTTCGAACTAAAGCTAGTATCACTGTTAACCGGATTTGGTTGATCATTCTAAATTGGTGATATGAAATATTTGAATTGCAAATCTTTAACATCTTTATGTGCAGTATCTTGGGTCTATAAATACTTGTATTTCCCAAGGAGAAAAAGATCCCCAAAATGTTGATCCAAAGAGAAGGAAAATAACTGTCAGTGAAACAGAGGAGTGCGTCAAGGATATCGAACTCAAGATTCCAGACGAAAATAATGGTAAATTTTTGTGGGTCATACTCATACGTTTCAAGATTCTATCGGTTTTCATATTGTGTTGATGTTCATACACCTGTAAGTATTTTATTAAAATGAGTTGATGATTGCAGGTGTTAAAGTGGTTCCAGAAGCTTCTTGTTTGTCGTCTCCAAAACAGGATGCAAATACAGAAATTTCTGACTCTCTGTCTTTGGTTAAGCTAACAAGGAGCGGGTTGCTTCTCCTTACATTCTCTGGTGACCACAGTCCTAATGTTGTGGAGATAGTGTCAAATATCATGCAATCTTTGGAATCTGGAAGGTCAAAAGCACCACTGTAAGTTATATGCTCGTAAAGTTGTTCTCTTAAGGCATTTGTATACCAATACACACTAAAACTCCTCATACACATATCCAAACAATTGAATGTCCTTTTAATGTATAAGCGTATATCAGTCATCCCTAACTTGCTAAAAACAATCTGTTCTAAGATCTTTCACTCTTTCCTCATCTGTTTTCAATAATTTTCTATATGATTTAATTGGCAACTTTAGCAGTTTGCATATAAAAATTAAAAAGAGAGTATGAGAAGAACTTAACTATAAAAAGTTTAATGATATACACATCATGTTTGTTTTATTATGTGTTTATGTTGTTTGTATAGGTTGTGCAAAGTGCAAACATTAGTGGTATTGTACTATTGTTATTAATATGCACAAGTAAATTCTTTTGTTGCAGTTGGTGCCATAGGATTTTACCAGTCCAAACAACTTGTGTTTTGTGTGAGAAAGAAGTGTGCACTTTGGTATCCAAGCTAGTTTCGGACTTCATGAATAATGAGGGAAAGGAACTTGCTCGACCTATAAAGGTACAACTTGACTTGATGGTTTTTGTTACTATGCGTATGTTATGATTTTTGCTGCAAATATTTTGTTACTGTGTTTTTTTTTTATTTGTCACTCTGTTAATAGTTGATATGGATATTATTGCTGAAACGTGGACAGTACATGTAGCAAGGGAATCAACTGTATAACACTATAACTTGCTTGATAAATTTAGTCCATCACTTATGCGTTCCAGTAAATGGGTAAAAATGGATTTGGTTCTGCTAAGCCATGTTTTTTTAAAGGTCAAAACTGGTTGGGCCTGGTTGACCTGTATACTTATTACTCACTTGTATTTGATATGTAAATCTCCATATAAAACGGTTTTAGGTGGTTGCCCCCATTAAACATAAAATGTGTAACTTTCAGTCCAATTGACCTGTTTCCCAGCATGATTTCTAAAATGACTAGTTTAAGATAAAGACAGCCTAAGATAGCTATTCATAAGAAAATGGACCGGAATTGCCACCTCTAGAACTAAGTATGCAAGTTTTATGCCAGAACGCCTGATATGCAGTAAGACTAACAAAACCATTTTGTAGTTTGCAGTAGGTTACAACCGAAGAGGGATTGAGGAGACGGAACTAAAAGGGGCGAGTAGCGACTCAAATCCAGTGGCACTGCTAGATCGGAACAAATGCTTTGAGGTTGTGGCTGCTGCTGTGAATAGCATCGTCTCGGATTCAGTTGTTGATCTGAAATGTCCAGAGGTACAAATTTCACACTCTATCCTTTTCTTTCAAGATAAGTGCTGACCAATGTATAATAAATTTCAGCTTACGGTTCTTATTGAGCTTCTTCCAATTTCTGGGATACCCAAAGGATCACCTGTTGTTGCTGTTTCGGTTCTTCCACGGAAGCTCATCATGACCAAACCTCGTTTATGCATCAAAACTTTGGTTTCTGATTCGAAATCAAAGAAGTGAGAGTTGGGAGAAAAATGAAAGTCGGTTTTGTAGTTTTAGAGTAATTTTCTTCCCCATTAGAAAGTACCTGAAGTTTAGAGCATATGCCGGATATAGTAATTATGAATTATGAAGAAAAAAAAACTTCTATTGTCTCGTTTTAGTACCTTGTATTGATACATGGAGTCTCGATAGTCCGTTGGCTTCTAAAGAAGTGCTCGTCTTTTTGAGGACTATTCACTAAGGATGCTCCTCTCTTTGGTTGTCTCAGAATTGTTAAGGGTTGTCTCAGAATTGTTAACTGTTAAAATGTAGTTTCTATTACTCGATAAGTAATCTAGTCATGTAACATTATTAACACAACCAGCTCACGTATTTTAAAAATTAGTTTTCATGAATGATGATAAAAACCATGTATAGTCGAGTGCCAAAAATATAAAAAAATGCCTAGTGTTTATAAGTTCAAAACTGGACTGTACATAAATTGTGTTGGGTCGAACAGCTCTAAGTTTAGTCCAATTTTGTCTGTTCAGTGGACACGTTAAAACACACAAGCTAAAAGAGACTTTTTTTTACAACAATATTAATTATCGTAAAACGAGATATGGGAGAGGTAGAGTGTACACAAAAAGACTTCTGCCATTCGTCAGACTTTTTTACACTATAGTATTAACTACGGGCAAGGTTATATAGACTCCTAAAAAATAATCCATACCTCACGTAAATTTTTATAATTTTTTAATTTTTTAATTTTTTTATTTTTTTATTGTTATAAAACTGTGAAACGGAAAGTTCAGAATAAAAAAAATAAAGTTTGGTGAGTCAAAACTGTTAAACTGACAAAAAACGCGGAACATAAACTAATAAAAACTGTGTTGGACTGAACTAGGAGGGGTATAAAAGGAATCTTTCGTACTTTTTGAGGACTATTTGGTAGGTCAGGAGAGGTATGTATAGTAGTACCTGACTATGGGCAAAGTTATATAACAATATCAAAATTATAAAAATAAAAAAATAATAAAAAGATAAAAAATCATTAGAATTTAGGGGGGTATGGATTGTTTTTAAGGGTATTTATAGTAGTACCCTTTAACTACGGAGTACACACTAATGTAAAATTAATGTGATTTAAAACTAATATCATATTTTTCTTAAAAAACAAATCTTTTATTAACAAAAAAGAACAAAAGAAGCACTCTAAGAAAAAACACTCAAAATTATGCACAATAAAACACCCTATCATAACTAAGCCGCACCTACTTCGTTAGGTTTATAAATCCAATTGTCTCACGAGAAAATATTCTTAAAAGCCGGTTAGTAACCGAAAAAACAGACATTCTCTGAACCGAAAGAAAAACATCTTCGCGAAGAAGATCAGCAGCAGCATAAACTGAACAAGATGAAGAATTTTATTTCTCCAACCTCATATATGCCAAATTAAAGAAAAACAAACCGCATAAAACAACTTCACCACCCGTTTATCAAAAAACGAATTAAAATTTCTAATTATAAAGTCTTCTAAACAAGGGTTAAATAAGGGTGGGGTCTTCCGACACTCTTAAATCGTGAATCATAAAAAATCTTGATTTAAGGACAAAAGCGAAAGCAATAGTCCCTTGATTCCTCATTAGCACCATAAAATAAACAAGCAGAGAAATCCGATTGAGACTAGGTAGGATCTAGTGAGAAGACGGTTTAAAACGAGACGTCAAACGTAAATATTAACTTTATGAAGAACTTATGAATTTCATGTAAATTTTGGCGCCTCAAAATTGTTATGGCAAATTTTGTTTTGAGTCGCCACACATAATAATTTAATTGAAAAAGAGCCTGAGTCATTCAAACATCACACCCACTTATCATCATTCAAAGGGTTAAGCATAATACCACTCCTACTGATAAAAGAGAGACAAGATCATCTTCTGATTGACCCGTTGGTTGCCTCCTCCAAGATCAACTACTAATATCATTTATTAATCATGTATGATTTTTCATGCAAGTTTCAACACGAGAAAAAAAAACGTAAGAAAACATAAAAAAAGTTTTCAAAAGTATAGCATAATACATATTTAATTAAATTTTTTTATTAAATGTTCGTTGTGATGATATATTTTATTTCGCTTGTTTAACGATTAAAGATTTACAATATATTTAAATTATATAATATATATATATAGAATAATAAAATCATTTTAAATTTTATCAAGATTTTTTTTTTCAATCATAAGAGTACATGATAAGAAACCAAAAATTACAAGAAAGAGCATAAGGTCCTAAAAAGTACGCATAATCCATAAAAAATAAATTGGATTCTAGTATTCTTTTTGTGCACTTTCTGTTTTCTATTATGTGTCCTAAGATATAATATAAAAAAGTTATCCATATACTTCTTATAATGCATTTTAGTCTCTCTTTCTTATTTAATGCAAAAATATTAAACAGTATAATTAAATCAACATATTATACCCTTTTTTAATGCATAAACTAAAAATTGTTTAAGTAATACAACTTAATAAGTCAAATATACAACAAGAGAGAATTAATATGAAAGTATAATAGCTCAAAAAGTCAGTTACGAATTTGAGGGCACCACCATAATAGTGTTTTTTCCCATCTTTTGATTTAAAATGTTTTCCTCCATAAAACTTCATTTTTTCCAATATCAAACTTGGAAAACAAAATAGTATTTATAAATTTTTTTTTACTAAAAAACTAGGATATTTGTATTCTTTATATAAACTATATTGTAATATATAATTTAATATTTTTTTACTAAAAACCTATGATTTTTAATATTTTTTATATAAATCACAGATTGTCAAAAATATAAATATAAATGCACAAAAATTAAATAGTATAACTAAATAACATGATGTACATTCATTAAATGCACCAATTCAAATATGATTTAAGTAATACAAGATCAGAAGTTAAATGTACAACTATTTTAACATACAATAATTAAAAAAAAACATTACCATCACTTTTTTAAAATTAATTCTAATTAATACATGCTTTAAGGCACATGTTACAAATACACATTAATTAATATGTTAAACACCCTAATTAATACTAATATGTAGAAAATACCTTTAAATTGAATAATACATTTTATTATACATATTGTACAACTATTAAATAAAAAAAAAACTACATATAACTTACAAGTTGGTGGTATATATGCTTTTAAACTTTGACAAAGTCAATGGGTTTAATCGGAAACTGAAGAAAACGGCCAAAATCTATGCAAATAAACGAACCAAGTCTGACCAAAATCATTTATTTATCTTTCTTCTATTAATTATAGGGTACCCGCCTCTGCATCACACGGATACTCTACTAGTTTATCAATTAAATAGAAAAAAAAATGAATAGTAAGAATGAGTTCTTGATATTCAAGGAAGGAAACTATGTTATCTAAAATAACTAATTTAAAGTATTTATGATGTACATTTATATAAATTAAACACTTTTAATAATAGTGAGAGAAAGTGACAACTAGTGTAAGTGAAATGTTAATGAAATAATTATGCGGTAAATAATAGGTAAATGATATAGAATGGTAATTAACTTTTTAAAATTTGCTACAACAAAACAAAAATACAATGAAACATTTATTTTTTTTATTATCGATACTACCCTAATGTATTTAAAAAAAAAATTCAACTTAAATCAAACGTCTATACCGTTAGTTATAATGTGACAACGTTAGTTTATTTAGCCAACGATCGTTTGTGACGTTAGTTTTTTTGTTTTAACGCGTGTTTTTAATTAACCAATTTTTTTGTACTTTTAATGAATTTTTATTTATTTTGTTTTTTCAAACTTAATGAAAATAAAAAATAAAAACATTTTTACACATTTAAAAGAATAAAGCGCACCTTATTTAAGTAATAATGATTTTAAAAAGTACGAAAAAATAGTTTTGAGCTTTGTAAAAAAAATATTTTTTAACCTTAATTTTTCGCAGTTTTTACAAAATTTATTTTTTAATATTTTCTTGTACTTTTTAAAATTTTACTAATAAAATAAATTGCACTTTAATCTTTTTGAAAAGTAAAATAAATTATTTTTTCAACTTTGGAAAAAAAATCGTAAGAAAAAATATTACACTTTTTTTAAGAGTAAGTTAAAAAAAAATTAAATGTACCAAAAAGCATAAATTTTTCTTAAAAATTAAGAAATTAAAAAATTAAAAAATACTAAATAAATTAAAAATTAATAAAAGTAAAATAACTAAAATTTAATTTATTTTCAGTTTAGTTAATCAAAAACACCCGTTAATATAAATGATTAACATAACAAATGATCGGTAGCCAAATGGATTAACGTTGCCACATTATAACAAACATTATACACGTTTGGTTCAAGTTGAAAAAATATTTTAAAAAACGTTAATGGTCAGTAACAAAAAAGTAAGTGTTTCATTGTGCTAATTTTAAAAAGTTTGTTGTCATTGTATAAAACTAGTAGGGTACCCGCGTGATGCGGCTGCGAGTACTCTGTGATTGACCAGTTTGAAGATAATGTCGATCAGGTTCGGTTCACTTATTTTTATAATTTTCGGACGAATTTCTCCAGATCATTTTCGACCAAATTTTATTTCACATTCAAACCGTTGTCCACTCATGTTCCTGCTTGAATCTATGGTCCAGTTTGATTTTCAAAAGTATATAAATTAGCATATAATTCTATAAACTTTGTGTCTAGCGGTGGGAATCGGGTCGGATTGGTCGAGTTCGGGTTAATCGGGTCGGGTCCCATTCGTTTCAAGGCTGAAAATAAGTAACCAAACCTAACTTGGTTTTAACTCGGGTAGAAGGATTCGTGTCTATTCATGTCGGGTCTACTCGGATCGGTCAATTCGAGTCAACGTAAATTGGGTAAAACAAATTTTTTTTTTCACCCTTTTTAAATTTAAATTATATATAATTTAAATAGAAAAAATTTTACTCGGATCAATCAAGTTGACCCAAACCCGAGTTACACAAAAATAAATTACCCGATCCTTGTCCGACTTTTAATTCGGGTTAGTCAGGTTGGCCCGATTAACCCGAATAATTTGTACCCGAGTAACCCGACCCAAATATACTCGGGTTGAGTTTAGGTCGGGTCGGCTTTTTTGACATCCCTATTTATGTTTGTTATTAGTTTACATAATGTGCATAACTACATGTACTTCTCAGTTTATGGGTGTTTCTAAAAAATAATATTATTATTTTGTTTAATGTATTAAAATGTGTTTTAAAAATAACATCAAAAAATGTGTGTTTTACATTGGTTAATTGCACATATAATATAAATATGTGTATTTTTAAATAATGAAATTATGTAATTTCAATTTTGAATGTGTATTTTGTTAATATATTAAAAAAATGTTTTTTTTAACGAAAAATGAAGTTTAAAAATTTTAATACTTAAAAGAGTTTTTTTGCTTTCTTATACTTGTAAAATATGTAGTTATGATTGGATATTCATTCCACAAAAAGGTGAAGATTGGCGGGAACACCTTAACCCCGGGTGCCTTTTGGCACCAGCCATTGTCCACCTCACAAGGAATAGCTCCGGCAACTCTCCTGGCCCAAAGGAGCAACACCTGGAGTGAGACGAGCCGAGAATCGACCCTCGATCTCTTATTCCACAAAGTCTCTCCAGTGTGCTCAAAGGTTTTGCGGAGGCGGGTACCTATTTGAAACAAATGCCAAGGATGGGAATTGAACTTGGGTCATTTGACTCAAGCACAAGAGCTCCACCCATTGGGCTAATGCTCCAATGGTTATGATTGGATATTCATATAATGAGGTGTTTTAAATATAAGTATTAATTATGTTTGTATGTTTAATGTTTTAGTCATGTTTGTACGCATTGTACATTATGCACATATATTTGTAAGTATGGTATTTTAATTATAAGGTTTCAATTACATTTGTATTGTTGTAATTATTATATTATTAATTATATTTGTAAGATGTTTTATTACTTGTATTATGTACTCTTTTAATTATAAAATAAGGTGAGGGGGTGTTTAAATTATAAAATTTAATGTAATTAATTATAAATTTTAATGTAACATATTATAAGTTTTCTACTTTTAGTATGTATGCTTGTTTTGCTTGTACAAATAGTATTATATATTTTGAGTTAAAATTTCAACTATTCTAAATACTAGGCGAATACCCGCGCATAGCGGCGGAAATACCTAGCGGCTGATAATTAATAATATGTGATATCGTGGTAAGTGTTTCGTGTAATGTATATAAAAGAACGTGAAAAGATCAAAATATAATTGCAAATAGTCGTAAAATATGATAAAAGTAAAAGTATTTAAACCATTATTACAAGCCTTGAATTTGGAATCCCTCTGATTTTGTGTGTCTCATTTATACTTAGGCACTTAGTTTCATAAAGTTTGCGATGAAAGAATATATTGGTTAGACTGGGGCGCATACCGGATATCGAGTTTCCATCTCGGCCTGTCTTTCGCCAAGCAAAAACATACATGTACGATAAACTAATCTGCAAATGAGCCCTCTTACATTTTCATTGAGAAGTATATTATTCTATTGCCAGGCGTGTGATGTTTAATTTATTCCTCTTTTGCTCAAGAAATACTTTATTTGTTCCTTGAGGTCTAAGAAATATCATTCTTTGCAGTTTATTTACTCAATTGTTTAAACATTGAATGAAGCTGTCTGGTGTTTACTTGTAGTACAACGACCCAAACATGAATCGACAATAACTGATAATTTGCTACTTCATTTTAGCGTTGATGTGAATAAACAGGGCTCTTTCTGCTGCAATAAAAGACTAAAAAAAAAATCTAAATCCAATCCCAAACTGCTGAAAAAGGTGTTTGGATCCTGTTTTAACAGCAACCAAACACCCTATTGCAGCAGACGGAATGTTTGGTTCCTGTTTAACAACAGAAGTGGTGTTTGGTTTCTGTCTTAGCAGCAGCCAAACACCCTTTCTGCAGCAGAAAGGATGTTTTAGAGTTCGGATACAGCGTAAAGGTAGGAAAAAGATGTGAAACCAAGTTGATCATGCGTGTGCTGTTTTTTGGTCCACACAAGTACTATGAAAATCGGCTGAATGTACATACAAAAAGGCAAGCATTTGAAGCGAGAATTATTTTGAAGCACGAAAATGATACATAATTACAAAGTTTAAATTTTTTATTATTTTACCTATTATTTGAATTACCTACCATTTATATGGCCCTTGAGAACGCCGTCTGTTATCAAGGCTCCCGTGACTCCACTTTTAGAATGCTACGCATCCCTGCAAGAAAGGGTCGATACATGCGGCAACGTCTATTTGTGTATGGATTTTCGAAACACAATCTTGGTCCCTGTAAGGAATAATATAACTTCCAATAAGCAAAGTAACATGGTTGTGGTTCTTGTTATATCAGAACTGTATAAAGGGAGATGTATTAATCTTTTTTATAGGAAACGCCGAGTCTTTCTCTTACATTATTGTAAGTTCTATTTTTCTATATATTAATTCGAGTCAAGGGTTGTCTGCTGGTGATGGAATGTTGTTTAGTCCTTGGTTCAGCTACCTTTATCACCACCATCCGACTCCTTCAATATATCTTTAATATATGTGAAAACTTTTGGCTTATATAAGGTTATCATGTCATATTAACCTCATATAAGCCAGAAAGTTTCAAAATAAGCTTAAAAAAATAAAACTATGAAATATAAGCTTAAGTGACCGATGAGGTGACAGTTGATGGACCTGTTTAGAAACATGGCAAATATACCCAATGTTTTAAAAATCAGTTTTCAAATCAACTGGTCGAGTCACTTGTTGAACAGGTTACTACCCAAAGATTTACAATTTTTCAACTTACCAAACTGTACTAAAATAGTATGCATAACGTACAATATCATATCAAATCATATGATCTATCGAGGATATATGCTTTAAACTTGATATTATATTATAGAATTACAGAAAACCAACAGTAATATTTTTAGATGATAATAACACAAACAAAATTGAATACTCTTAAACATAGTCGTACATTGTGTCCTCAACAAAACAAACTTCTCAGCCTAAGCTACTTGAAGTAGTACATAGAATTATAAATAATTAAGTATGCATAACAACATTATAAGAAATAATTCTAACATTTAGAATGTGTAAACATAACGATTAATGTAACTATATCAACAAAAGATTCTGCTTTGGAACATAAAATACATATAGGATGCTTAAGAACGAAATTCGTGTTCTTATCCTTTTATATTATTAATAGTTAATCATCAGGAAAAAAATGGTCGAATTTACAACTTATTTACTTAAATTGAGCAATATTACATTGTCAGCAACAATGCATAGAATGGCGAGAAGAAACAGCGACTAACACACCTTTTTCATACCCAAAAATGACAGTGATTAACACACCCTTTTTCATGGCGCTGTAAGACATCTGAACACCCATTTTCTTGGCGCTATAAGACATCTAAACGCCTTTCTGACTGCTCGCATGATGCAATCCTTTCACGTGTAAATAGCTTTTAATTACCCTTTTGTTGCCCTGAAATTTCTTAAAATATCAATCAGTAGCCGCATTTTACGACCATTACACCTAAAATAGCAACACGTATACTTAAAGTAAATCATTTTACAATATATAAAAGTAAACACGCCAATCTACGTACCTGAGACAATATAAATTTGAAGGTATCATTTGTTATCCACCCTTCTCTTACGCAATTCTAAGGTCACAATTGCCTTCATCACGAATGGAATATCAACTTTCTAGCAGAATATCGCAAAAGTTAACATATAATCAAACTTAGTATCCCATTAGTGATAATGAAGCAAAATGAGAAAGAACATCTGATGCATAAAGAACAAGGTGCTTACATGTTCGAAAGAAAGAGATTATAGGTTTAAATAACCCAATCTTATACAAATAAGCTTCTATTATTACATGGAAGAATTGTTTTGTATACCTGAGTTTCCGAGTAGACATTGCGAGTCGTCCCCATGTTTTCACTATAGTGTCCTTTTATTGTATGTGTCACACAAATGGGATGCTCTTTGACGAATGGTGATGTTGATTCATGGTCCACTTCGAATGTTGATCTAGAAATTCACATTAATCAAAAATCATCATTCAGCCTTTACAAAACTCTGTATGATTAGGCCATTTGACACCATTGTCAAAATTGAAAGTAATTGGCGAAAGAAGCGGCTAATACAGTTATCATTAGTTTCTAACTTGGTTCACTAACAAACACACCACCACTTCAAAAGAATTGACAAAGTATTATTTTCATTATCTTTAAAATTAAAGAAAATGCCATATATGAAAGACTACCTTGTTAAGCGTGTATTCACAATTCACAAACATGAAAACCTACAAAATAAAACATAATTAAACAAAGTAATTCATAAAATAAATTTGTTCATATTATGTAATACCTTCAAAGTAATTCATCAAGATGATGTCCGCCTATTTTATAATAGGGCTTTGGCAAAATACAATAATGAACATACTCAATGGAAACAATGTTATAGATGAATCAAAAAATAATGTAATTTACAACTAATAATTAAAAGCCTAACCATTAAAATTAAATGTATACATACCACTTGAAAAAAGACGATTACATGAACGACATTACAGTGATGTAACCAAAATAATTCAATTTGGATATGTGGTATACTTTTGAGACTGACAATGAATTTGAGTTATTATTGTAGCGTATAGAGGAAGAATATATGATCGGTCTATATAAGAAGACCTTAAAAGCTTGATTAATAATCAGAGATCGGATAACAAAACTAAAAAAAATACCTTAAAATGAGAAAACCCTTTTCGGAGAAGGGATGGATTTCTGTGATTGTTTCGATTCGATGCTAGTGATGTTCGGTGGTGGAGGTATGGTGATGGAGGGGTTTGACAGGAAGGAGTAATGGTGAACCAAAAACCAATACAGGAAATAGCGTGTGATTTTATGGTGCAATTAATTTTCAATAATACCGTAAATAAGATAAGAATGAAACTTATATAAGAAGTTTGGTTGAAAATTTTCAACTTTCAACTTTCAACATTTGACATACACCCTTTATAGGGTATATAGATATAGATAAAAGTACAAAATGCTAACATATTATAATTTACCCTAAATAATAGTATATCTTTCTTAAAATTATTGTCTATTATACTATTTTAGATTATTTTAAAATAATTGTTCACTTTTAAAAATAATTAAAAAAGTCTAATTTGACTTTATAATATTAATTTCATTAGATTATTATTACAAATAATAAAGAATTTTAAAATTAAATAGTTAAATATAAAATTATCATTTTATAATATAAAATAAAAATACTAATAATAATATTTTTTAAATTTTTTATGTTTTTTGGTAGATAACAATTTTGAGATGAAAAAATACCCACGAAAAAATAAAAAGGTGGGTAAAAAGTAACCATTGTATCTAGTCACGAGTAACAATGGCACTAGGAAACAATAGAAGTGTCAAAAGAGGGGCTAATTCTGGGAAGTAATAAATGAAAAGAAAGAAACAATAAATAGTGGGAGACTGAGGAGATTTGTTTGCATTAAACAGAGAGATCAAGTTTCAGAATAAGAAGGGACGACTTCTGTTACTTAAAACCATAATTCCTCTTCTGCAACAAATAAATAAAGAGATTCATCATTCTCTTTTCTTTATTCTCATCCCATCACATCTCTTCTCTTCTATGCCATCATCATCATGCATTCTGTCGCCTACTTCTTATCCTACTAAAGATCTTTACAAAGTCAAAGCTAGGCCACATTGGTCATTTCATAATACATATACAGCATTTAAAATAAAGGAAAATCACCTAAAAATGTATTAAACTTATCACTTTTTAATGGTTATATGTAACTTACTTTTTTTTTCTCATTATATCAACAAACTTTCGAATTTCGACCTTAGTGTGTAGCGGGTTACCTGCTTGACCAGTTAGTTTAACGTGGAGCAGGTTACACTAACAATCTTTTATTTTTGTTGCAACACTAGTCCTTGTTACTAACGATCGTTTATAATTAACTAAAATTTTAACTTTGAAAAAAAAAGTTTTTTCTTAATATATTTAAATCGAGTAAATTCAATTACTAAATCCTAAAACAATTATATAAAAAATTTTGCCAAAATTTACACAGAAATCAATACCCATAAAAAATTGTAATAAATCTCATTTACCGAAATTACATTTCATAACAACACACATTATAACTAAAAAAAAAATAAAAAATTCTTTAAGATCTACAAAACCAAAACCAAACTTAAAACCTTCATCAATAAAACCTAACGAGATCTCCATTAAACCAAACTTCATGAACCATTATACTTTGGAGTAACCAATCATGGCTGCAATCGAACACCATAGATCCAAAAACGGATCAAAAACGTTGATGGAAACGCATGATGGTGCTGATTTGTTGTGGTGGCTGCATATCTAAAAACGGATCGAAGAGCCAATCGTGGCTACAGTCGGAACACCATAGATCCGAAAATGGATCAAAGAAAGTGGTAGTTAGCATGGTTGGATCTGTGGTGCTTGTGGATGGGAAGAGACATGTGATCGTTGGATCTGTTGTGATGGCCAATGTGAGGGGTTGATTTGTTACGAGGATGCATTTGAGATGATGAAATGATCCTAGTGTTGAGTTATATTTTTTTTGTTTGCTGGAAAGAAAATAAATACAGTAAAAAAGATGGTTTGTTTTTTGTTTGCCAGTAGCAGCTTTGGATTACACTATAGTTTTCCTATATTTTATTAAGATAAAATATTAAATTATTTTTTTTGTTATTTTAAACGGCCATTAATATAAAGGATTAACGGTGCAAATATTTGTTAGATAAGCAACCGGTTAAGGGTCAAGCAGGTAACCCGCTACACACTAAGGTCGAAATTCGAAAGTTTGTTGATATAATGAGAAAAAAAAGTAAGCTACATACAACCATAAAAAGCGGTAAGTTTAATACATTTTTAAGTGATTTTCCCTTAAAACAATTAAATTACTTCTTTCGTCCCTAAATAAATGTCTATTATTGATTTTTAAAGTCAACCGTTTTCAATTTTGACATTAAATTATCATGTATGAGTTATATAATACTTGATACAAATCATACGAATGGATTGTGTTTTAAATATATTTTTATTAGTATAACTTTCACCTATATAACACAAATAAAATAATTTATGGTTAAAGTTTATAAAAAATAACTCCAAAAATCAAACGTGGACATTTAATTAGGAACGTGGAGTACCTTAGAACAAATAGCTACTTAACTCGCTAAACTATCTTTTTTTTTGTCTATAAAACTAATATTTACGGGGAAATCATAGTCCATAGTAATGCCTTAGAAAAAGCAATAAGTCTGGAAAACTATCACACTCTGTCAAGACGAAAATCATAAAACGTAAATAAATAGAATATCATCACGATACAATGGTGTCACAATTGAGAAACAAAATCTAAAGATAACTTATATTAAAAACATAGCACAAACGTGTTATGATAACATCTATTTAAATACAAACATGAACGCTCACATAATGCATATAACAATATCAAGTTCACGAAAGATAAACATAAAGCAACTTCTTCCGCAGTTCAATCCTATGGTGTCTCTAATCCTTGGCTCTCCAAAGCTTATATCATCATAATAGCAAAACCTGAAAAATGATACTAAATCTGTCAACACAAAGGTTGATAAGAGTTACTAGTTTAAAAACATACCATTTACCGCATGCATACAATACCAAGAACATATAAACAAACTTAATCAATCATCACGCATGGCTAACTCATATTACTATCATATAACAATGTCATAATTATTTCTAACTATGATCGAAAATATATAATGAAAATACGCTTAGATCCAATCATCCCGACAAAGGTGGCGAACCTTCACTGCAGGAATCACACTTCGAACACACCGCGTGTGATGTCTCCGGTCGTGTCTAAATACCGCACGCTCACACATGGCCACGTCTTACTATACCCTGCGCCTTCCGCCAGTGCAGTGCATCAAACAACATACTCATACACAATCACACAACATGTTCATATCATTTACAAAACAACATAACGACATTTTATAAAACACAAATCTGTCATGAATAAAATATCTAAACATATGATCCTTCTCTGGAATCCTTATCCAACCTTCCTATATGTATTAAGAACATCTTATAATTTTTACTAAGCTTAAAACACTAAGCTAATATCCTTTACACAAGCGTTAATCTCTACGTGTCTAGTTTCAGCCTGAAATTATACTCTAAACGTTTCATGACATCATACGACCTTAAACAACTCCAATTGACTTTATTTTGGTACATGACTCATACAACATATAAATAAGCTCTATTGTTAATCTCAATGTCCCTTTCAATGTTTAAGCACCCAAAGTAACCCCAAAGTTAAGTTGAACACCTGCTGTCCTAAAAATAGTTTCGACTCCAACTCTTGTATAAAGGTTTTGACTGGCCAAACGACTGAGATAAAAGCTCTAATTACCACTTTTACAAAGTAGACTATCTGTAGGTAATATTAGACTTTTGAATTACCCAAAAAGCTATTTGTATGATCAAGATATGATTAAAACAAGTTGACCTAAAAATCAGCCTAAACCCTAATCTGATTTTACCAATGATTAAACCTAATCAATTTTCATTAGTGACCACCATTACTATTAATACAAGATTTTATGAAACTCTAACTTTTAATTACAGATTATTAAACCTAATTAATGAAAACCTTAAATAGATCAACCATCAATCAAAGTTCTTACATAATTAATTAATAGAAAACATGGTTTGGACATACTTTAACAAAACCCTTAAAAAATTGGTTTTCCCTCTTGGTGTTGGGCGACGATCGACAAGAAGAAGAAGACAAGGAAAAAGTGTTTTGGTTTATTAATAATTCTCATTATATACTTAGGAGATAGTTACCAATTATAATTAGAGTCAAATTGGGCTTTGGTTCTCCCCGTTTCTCCTTTGTCGCGGCCGACTCCCCCTCACCAAACCAAACTTGTCAATTTTGGTCATCTAATATTATACTAAAAGTTTAGTACTCGTTTTAGGTCCTATGGTGTAAACCTCAAGCGTAAATCTTAAAACCGTCGCCTTTTTAATAAAGTTTCTATCGAACCTTCATTTCCTAAAGTTTCTATAAATAGTAAGTTTCTCAAAAACCTAATAATTACATAATATATTTATATAATAAATATATATAATACGTAATGCGTACATGCAAGTTACATAAACGGTAAAAGCATTAAATAAACGTCAATGTGATCCCATATCATCACATTTCATCACCACTAGTACCATGATCCGCGATCATGTACCTTAATCTCGCAAGATTATCATTTCAAACACATATAGCACATCAAACATGTAATATAACGTACATAAAGATATCTTATAGATTATATATAACTAACCCTCCTAAAACTATGGTTGTCACAAAAATGATGTACACTTTTATTATATAAATCAAATTTACAATTAACAATAACAGAAATTAAACTAACAGAATTTAAATGACAGAATGCAAATAACAATAAAAGAAAGCAGTAAAGGGTAAGAGACGACGCTCATGTTTGACACGATTCCATTAAAAAAGATTCGCCGTCTGTTTCTCAAGGTAAAACGTCCAAAATTATTGTACAACCGAACTAGATAAACTTTCTTGAAAGATCACGGAAGATTTGTGTGTCTCTAATATCAAACGATTTATATATTAAAGATAGGGGAGAAAATGTTATTAAAATATGATCTAATATATGAAACGAAGATATAAGATTTAAGCACTTTAACTCTTACCCACATGTGCGAAACCCTTTCGATTATCAATGCACGTGTGAAGGGGGAGCTTTTTTGAAAGTCAATCAAAGTATTTCAAGTGGTTTTATGGTTACGATCTTATACCTACAACCTCTTTAATTTATGAAGTTATTGGTGTCAAAAGGTTGTTAGGTATATGTCCTATGATCCAACCAGAACTGGAAGGATCTTCCCAGAGACAATCCAACAGATTATTAGAAGTCCTTAGGAAAGATAGAGTAGAATGTAATAAGGGAATAATGCAGACTAAGTACATAAGCTAGCACTAGAACAATCACAACAAGGTGCTAGTGATGACGTCTTGGTAAGCATTGAAAGGGTTGAAGAATGAAAAAGAAATGTAAGGATAAAGGGTGAAAATAAATATCCCTCCATATAACTTAGGCAGAAACCGGGTCAACACATCAGGAAAACAAGACATCATGGACCCAGTGATGTAATGAACAACCCTTCCCCAGCTAACTCATGCTTATCTCAAAAGTAGTTTGTTTTATTGTCACGGAGATCAACACGACTTCTATTGACTTTCTCACTCCGAGATAGTTGATATTGAATAGGTGGCATCTGCTCCAGCCTCCAACCACTAAAAGTGCACAAATCGAGTCTAGAGCTAAGAGATCAATCAAATCTCGTTAGGACACACCACATGACGAAAAAGAGAGTCCTACGCTATATCCTTGTGATATTGCAAGAACACTCAGAGTGATACTACTTACTATTCACAATGATGGGTGGAAATCCTTCTAGTGTTAACATCAAATAGCACTGCGGTAGGTGATATGTAAGATTTGTTATGAATTGAACAGGTGTAAACTGGAAAGCCAAAGTGGTATGTTTCTTAATTGATTCAAACTCATTCCAGGTTTTTACGCAATATCTTTACGGTCTTGCCAAAACATTCAGAGTGATACTCTTCAATATTTACAGTGACGAATGGAAATCCTTCTAGGGTCAACATGAAAGAGCGCTACAATAGGTAACTTATGAGATTCTTTATGAATCAAACTTGTGTCAACTGGAAAGCAACAATGGTACGATTCTTTATGAATCAAACTTGTTCCAGGAATTTAAATTGACGAATTTAATAAGACAAATTATCTTATCCAACTAATTCACTCTTTACGTTTGCAGTTTTACTTTGAGACGGTCGAGTAAAGAGAACGGCTAGTACAACCGCGAAACCCTGTCAAGGAGGTTCTCAATTGAATTTATCTAATCACACGTACGGTATTTAATACCGTCTAACGGTCTTATCGACCGGAGGTAAAATGCTACCGATTTAGGACAAATGTCAAAGCCATTTAGTCTGTGTCTATGTTTTGTAGCGAGAAGGTGGCGTTACGGTGTACTAAGCAAAGTTGGAGATTCATAACCACATACTCATGCCCAAAGACTTATTCGAGAATCAAGAAAGCTAAAGACTTCAACTCTGATATTCAAAATCTTCCTTAAAAGGAAATATAGAGGTATGACCTCTCTTCAAAGGAGATTGTTAGCAAGCTTTCAAGATGGTACATAGTGTGAGCATGTGGGCGAAGACACAAGATCGCAAGATGGCAAAGACAAATAAAGGATGGTGACCAACAAGAATGAATCAAGTCATTTATTTGATGACCTCAATATTAAGGATTAATAATCTCTATAAATTCTCGCATGTCGTAGAGGAATGACCTATCACTGAGGGAGATGTTAGTCTCAAAATATTGTATCATCAAGAATGACTCGGTCACAGATTTGAAAATCTCAAGATTAAAGACAAAGTCGAAGGACATCGACAAAGGCTCAAAGATCACAGCATGAAGGAACAAGACTACTATTACACGTTCCCGACTCTATTATTGCGAGATTAGTAATCTCTATATATCTCCAAATGTCGTAGAAGAATGACCTCTCATCGGGGGAGATTGTTAGCCTCAAAATATTCAGTCAAACAAGAATGTTCGTTCATAGGTTAATTATGTATCGATTATTATAACTTTGTAATAAGTAGTAGGATAGTCGAAAATCACGGGCTTGACTTTAAGCTATAAAGTTCATATATAAGGACCAAAAGCCTAAAAAGAAAACCTGACCCATCAAGACTAAAGCCCATACGCCTCATTTGGCTTAGGGTATAAATACACACCTCCTAGCATGTTAGGAGGTGTTGGTTCATTCTATTTCTCTCTCTAGAAAATCTAATTTCATATAGTTCCAACCATTCTTTCTAGTTTCTCTATCTACTTTCTCTCTCTAAATATTCATCTCTTTTCTTCTATTTTCCATCCATATTTTTATCTATTTTCTATAAATCAACCATAGTGAAGTGAGTAATATTAGAGATAACATAAACCACTTAGACAATTAGGGTTTTATGGAAACTTGTAACTGGTTAGTCTAAGATAAAATCAAGCTTTGATTTTGCTTAAACTAGTTGAAATTTAAGATTTGTGTTCTTTGTGATTTCGTGTAGGTAGGATAGAACTTTTTGTGTTTAATGATATCCGATGATTGATGACGTATAGTCCCTAGTCGGGCAGGACCGCCTGAGCCACGGGTACTACCCGTATCCATTATGTATGGATCACAAACAGACAGTGCTAGAGCCCATGAGGTCCAGTAAGCCGATGTCGCACATGATTCCATCTCAACCGTGTCCTGACTGCACGCGGAATCAGACAGATACAAAATCTAAATCAGATTATGATTCGCCTAAACTAAGAGGATATACACTCACCTTATTCACGCGATAAGGATCCGGTTACATTAAGAATTTATCTCTTGCTTAGGCCACAAGAATAGGGAAACCCAATTAGGGTTTCATCGTGTATAAAAGGAACCCCAGAGGGTCTACAAAGGTACGATATTCACAATACTCTAAACCTTCACCTATCTCTTAAACCGATTACTTACTCTCACGTCGGAGTCTAATCGTGGGACACGCACCCACGGTAAGCCTAATAGTGTCTGTTATTTAGTGTGCAGGGTCCTCAAACAAGTTCACTTGGTGCAAGAGCCGGAGTCCTCAAGCACCCCGAATCAAGCCTAATTAGGGTCAAGCGCGGTTCATCCAACTTTTGTATCAAAAAGTTGGCGCCATCCGTGGGACCCTACACTGAACTCTAAGCATGACTAAAAGCGGCACGAATCTTTTTCACCAAAAGGGGGCGCCAGGAAAACGCAGTTTCAGGAAACACCCAATAACTCAGGTGAAGGATGTGGAGGAAAGTCACCACAGGTGCACATTCCCTCATTCGAGTCCCCTATGCCCCTCACGCCGACTTTGAAAGAACCCCCTAACGTAGCTCAAAAAGAGGCGCACATAATCTCGAAGACTGAGATGGTGCTACAAACTGAGACTGAAAACCATCCCAGGAAAAACGCCGACATGAGTGACTATGTCGTAAAGAATTATGAGGCTTTAATTCCCCTCATGACCGTAAGAGTGAAAATTGCTCCTATCGAAGATCTACGAGTTCAGCTCGAATTCAAAAAATATCTACGAGCTTCAAAGGAGTTCACCTCCAACAAGGAACGCTGACTGGAAAATAGAAAACAAAGAAGGGAAGAGAAGCTAAGGGTGGAGGATATGCAAACCTCCTTAAAGCGGGTCATGTACCCTGATGCACCTATTATTGTGGATGCATCAACGGATGATTCAGATGACTTAAGAGAACAGAAAGCTTTAATTACTCCTACTAACAACAAACAACGAACAAGCATTCAAGATAGGTTAGGACCTACCCCAAAGGGCCAGGAATCTCCATCAGAATAACCTTAACAACGCCAAAGCTCTCTTAAGCGACTAGGACTAAGGGAAAGAGATATTTCCCTAGAAACATGGGAACAATGGCGAAAAAGGAGTAGTAGAAGCAAATCTAGGAGGGGAAGGTCCCCATGCGACAACTCATCAACCTTTGATACCAGCGATCACCATCCTAGGCATTGCAGGACAAGCTACTCGTCCTTGGATTTTCTGACTATGAAAGAAAGCGTCGTAGAACATCACGACAGCCAAGGAGGCGCAGTGATGAAGAATGGTTCCTTCCATGGCGTCGCGAAAAAGGAAACACATTCACGAAACGCATCATGACCTACACGGAGGATAAAAGTAGGCGCATGCCATCTAATATCAAGACATACGATGGCACAGCTGACCTAGACGATCACTTCAAATTCTTTGAATCCTAGGTAATAAGTGTGAAAACACTTATCCTTTTACCACTTATTTCCAATAATAACAAGACCAAAACGTATATTTTATGTCGTAAAAGTCGGAATTATGCGTGGTTTGTGTTTTTATTGTGTTTCAGGATAAAAATATGAAAAAGGAAGAAAACACGGGCTATCACGGGCTTTTATCTAGGAAAACGAGAAAAGACGAAGTTAAAAGATCAAGAGTGTAAAAAGAACGGAAGTCCAAGGCCTATTCTGAAGATTTATCAAAGAAAAAGTCTAAAGACGGAAGTTTAATGAAGTCGAAGAACTCAAGTCTAATAGAAGAAGAAAATTATAAGACACGTTCAATTTATATCAACAAATCCCGAGACGACGTCGAGAAAGACAAATAATTTAAATCGAGTCGAGATGAGAAGAAAGAAAGAAGGAAGCAACACATGCACTCCCCACCTCCTATATATACCCTCCTAATGTGTCATTAGGAAGGTGTTAGTTAGTTTTTAGTCACTTTTTCATTTTTTAGTTTTTATCTTTAGAGAGAGAAAGTGTTTAACTTTCTCTCACTAAAATTTCATCTTTTCTTTCTTTCATGTTTAAGCTTTAATTCACTCTTGTATTTTGGAATCATTAATCTACAAGTTCAAGTTAAGTTTTTCATCTTCAATCTCTTTCTACCTTTCTTGATTTTTACTTATATTTGATCCGAAATCATCTTTGATTTTGTTTAATCTTGATGTTTGATTGATTAAAAAGTTTATCTTTTGGTTTCTATTTAAGTTTTATACGGATTAAGCTTTGAGCTTACTATGCTTATTGGCTTACTTTGTATTTAGCTTATTAAACTTTAAGTTTTATAAAAAGTTTCGTCTTTTTAAAGTTCATCTTATAAAGTTTGCTTATTTGGTGTTTTGATAAGTTTTCATTCGTAGCTTATTTTTGGTTTTCCTTAATATTGATCTTGTTGAGTTTTGATAAGTGCTTAGTGGGATTTTAGCTTATTTTTACTCCATCAAGATAGTTGGTGCTCCATCGCAAAAGCTTAGGGTTTACACATTGCGACAGAATATTCCGACGGATTGATTGCGATCGCAATAACCCTTAGGGTTTCTACATTGCGATCGATTATTGCGATTCCCCCTTATTCAGATCGTGGATTGCGATCGTACATTGCGACGGGGCTTAAGGCTATATTGCGATCAAACGCTGCTAAAATTTTGTTAGCCATATTGCGACAGACCCATTATTACGATAGTCCTTCATTGCGACAGCCTTATTGCGACGGGTTCACATTGCGATACCTTCATCGCAATATTTGGTTTACGTACCTTCCATCGCAATAATTAGTTTATTCATATATTTTATTTTTCAAGCTTACTTTTCATTACGTTTTAATTTCCAAAAATTGCACGTTTCCCGAAATCTCTGTTTTTACCAAGTGTTTTTCTAATTTTAGTGAGAAAAAGTGAAAGTTTTTCTAGATTTGCTTTTAGCTTATTTTAATTACGTTTCGCACTTACCCTTATAGTAGAATAGAAAATCAACTCCCCTTTTCGTCACCAAGAATGACTATTCCACTTCAAACCGTGATCAATTCGATTAGCAAGTCAAGGAATGCACCGAAATTTCAAAAATCTTAGGCTTTGTAGCGGGAATAACTAATCCAGACCTAATAAGGAAGCTAAATGATAGAACTCCTAAAACCTTCGACGGAGTGATTCGAAGGGTCAGATCATTCATCCAAGGAGATCCGTGGCAGATAGCAGACAAGCAGCTTCCGGGTATAGGTTCCACGATCGGCCTAAAAAGCAACTGAATAATCCGAGTAACGGCCGCAACCTAGACTACCGAGTAACTCAGAAGACAGGACATGAAAATAACATTATGTTCACTCCGCTGACAATGACTTCAAGGGAGATATTTATGTTCGAAGGATCGAACTTCCCAAAACCTCTTCCAATGACCGGTCCAATGGAAAATCATGATAACAACAAATACTGTGAATACCACAACGAAATATGCCATGGAACAGACGAATGTATACATCTAAAGAAACAAATTGAGAGCGACTACTAGACTGGGGGGACATGATGACATATAGTCCCTAGTCGGGCTGGACAACCCGACCCACGGGTACTACCCTTATCCATTACGTATGGATCACAAAGAGAAATCGCTAGAGCCTATGAGGTCTAGTAAGCCACTGTCGCACACGGTTCTATCTCAACCGTGTCCTGGCCACACGCGGACAGGATCAGACAGAATCATAATCTAAATCAGATTACGATTCGCCTAAACTAAGAGGATATACACTCTCTTTATTCACGCGATAAGGATCCGGTTATATTTCTCTTGCTTAGGCCGCAAGAATAGGGAAGCCCAATTAGGGTTTCATCGGGTATAAAAGGAACCTCATAGGTTCCACAAAGGTACGATATTCACAATACTCTAAACCCTCACCTATCTCTTAAACTGATTACTTACTTTTACGCCGGAGTCTAATCGTCGGACACGCGCCCACGGTAAGCCTAACGGTGTATGTTATTTAGTGTGCATGGTCTTCTAACAAGTTCACTTGGTGCAAAAGTCGGAGTCCTCAAGCACCCAAATCAAGCCTAATTCAGGTCAAGCGCGGTCCATCCAACTTTTGTATCAACAATGATAGTTGAATTCTAAATACCTTTGTTTCTGATGTGTTAGTTCTCAGATAGGCTTGAAGTTTGGATTTGCACTTAGGCTCAATAGTGAGTACTTAAGTTTGCATGATCCATGTTTAGTGTAAACAACACGAGCAACTCTCCTTTAATCATTTCTAGGTTTCAGGTCATGATATTTGGTATACTAGTAGCTTAGGTGGTAATTTAAATCTGTTTTAAGCTTCTTGGGTTGCTAGAGCTTATCTCTTGCTTAAAATAAGTAGGAATTTACCCTATTTTCCTCTAATATTATGCTCACCGTTCATAATTTCTAGTTAATAGATTCTATTTCAATTCTTCTTGTGTTTGATTGTTGTGTGTTAATTGTTTGTTATTTGTTGATTATTTACATGAACTAACCCCCCCAATAAGCCAAAGCTTATCGGGTAACTGTCTAAAATAAAAAGCAAATAAAAGTAACAAAAAGATAGGTGTAGGACTCGAACCTACGACCTACCCTTCAAGCTTACTTTTCATTACGTTTTAATTTCCAAAAATTGCACGTTTCCCGAAATCTCTGTTTTTACCAAGTGTTTTTCTAATTTTAGTGAGAAAAAGTGACAGTTTTTCTAGATTTGCTTTTAGCTTATTTTAATTACGTTTCGCACTTACCCTTCTAGTAGAATAGAAAATCAACTCCCCTTTTCGTCACCAAGAACGACTTTTCCACTTCAAACCGTGATCAATTCGATTAGATACCGAGAACGATATCGAGTACACAAATGCTAAGCAAAAAGTCATGTATCAAATGGCGCCGCTGCCGGCTCTTTTCGTAAGGATTAACGGTTTTTAGTGAGAAATTGGATTTTGGATTAACGGTTTTCGTAAAGATTAACGAGTACCCTTCTCCAATTCCTCCACCTTCTACTTCCACCCCTCCACCACCCAAGGATGTGAGTGAGAGTTCCATTCTAAAGCCTTCATCTCAACCCAATATACCTTATCCCTCAAGGTTGAGGAAAGAGAAGTTGAAGAACAAGGAAGATATTCAGGTTTCTAACTTTCTTAAAATGTTTAAACAACTGAATTTCAACATCTCCTTTGCTGAGGCTCTCGCTCACATGCCGAAATATGCTAAAATGTTTAAAGATCTTCTCAGTGATAAGAAGAAACTTCTTGATATCGCTCAGACCCAACTTAACGAGAATTGCTCCGCAATGCTCTTAAGGAAATTACCAACCAAACTTGGTGATCCGGGTCGTTTCCTCATTCCTTGCAACTTCCCCGGGGTAGAGAATTGTATGGCCCTAGCCGATCTAGGTGCTAGTATAAACCTAATGCCTTTAAGTGTTTGGAAACAATTATCTCTACCCGAGCTAGTCCCCACACGAATGACATTGGAATTAGCTAACCGTGCGGTTGCTTATCCGGTGGGGATAGCCGAAGATGTCTCCGTCGGTGTCGACAAATTCACCTTTTCGGCGGATTTTGTTGTCGTCGACTACGAGATGGACCCCCGTGTTCCATTAATCGTTGGACGTCCATTCTTGAGGACCGGTCGCACTCTCATTGATGTAGCCGCGGGCGTATTAATCATGAGAGTTGGTGACGATAAAATCGTCTTCAACATGGGTAAACTTTCTAAGCAGCCTTTTGAAAACGAGAGCGTTAATTTCATTGACTTTCTTGATGAGGCGTGTGAAGAACATTTCAAAGACGCTTGTAAAAGTGGTTCTTCTTCTCTACCCATTGTTGAGACCGTTGCCTCTATTGCTCCCTCACTAACTCCATTTGGAGAAAGTGATTTCCTTTTGAAAGAATTTGAAGCAACTTTGGGGGATGTGGACTTACAATATGACGATTCTCCCTCCAATTGGGATGAAGACATTCGTACCATTGAGAAACTTCTCAATGAGGACCATATTTCTCCACCATCTCCTAAGGAAATCTCTATCAATGATCTGAATTTGACTATGCCTTCCATCGAAAATCCTCCGGATTTAGAGCTTAAGGATCTACCTTCTCATCTCGAATACGTCTTCCTTGAAGACAATACGAAGTTACCCGTCATCATCGCTAAGGACTTGAAAGAAGAAGAAAAGTCTCGACTTATCAACGTGCTGAAGAATCATAAAAAGGCAATTGCATGGAAAATTTCCAATATCCGCGGAATTGATCCGAACTTTTGTACTCATAAAATTCTCATGGAAGATGACTTTAAACCCGCAATCCAAAGCCAAAGAAGGGTTAATCCTAGAATTCATGACGTCATCAAGAAAGAAGTTATCAAACTTCTAGATGCCGGAATGATTTACCCTATTTCGGATTCGCCATGGGTTAGTCCCGTCCATTGTGTGCCAAAGAAAGGTGGAATAACCGTTGTTCCCAATGAAAATAACGAGTTAATTCCTACTCGACTTGTCACGGGTTGACGAGTTTGCATAGACTATCGCAAGCTTAATGATGCCACCCGCAAGGATCATTTCCCTCTTCCTTTCATGGATCAAATGCTCGAGCGTCTAGCGGGTAATGACTATTATTGCTTCTTAGATGGTTTCTTCGGGTATTTTCAAATTCCCATCGATCCCAAAGACCAAGAGAAAACCACATTCACTTGTCCTTATGGAACATTGCTTACAAAAGAATGCCTTTCGGCTTATGCAATGCTCTTGGGCTTTCCAAAGGTGTATGATGGCTATCTTCCATGACATGGTTGAAGAAACTATGGAAGTCTTTATGGACGATTTCTCGGTCTATGGTGATTCTTTCTCTACTTGCCTTGCCAATTTAGAACGTATGCTCAAACGGTGTGAAGACACTCGTCTCGTTCTTGATTGGGAAAAAGGCCATTTCATGGTAAAAGAAGGCATTGTGCTTGGACATAAAATCTCAAAAGCCAGTCTTGAAGTGGACCGTGCTAAAGTTGATGTCATAGCAAAATTACCTACACCTTCAACCGTGAAGGGTGTGAGAAGTTTCCTTGGTCATGCGGGCTTCTATCGTCGTTTCATTCAGGATTTTTCTAAGATCGCTCGCCCGATGACCCACCTCTTAGAAAAATATACTCCTTTTATCTTTTCTAAAGAGTGTATTGAATCCTTCAATCTTTTTAAGGACAAGCTAACTAAGTCACCGGTCTTGGTTACCCCTAATTGGGAGCTACCTTTTGAATTGATGTGCGATACTAGCGACTTTGCCATTGGAGTATGGGCAAAAGAGTGAACAAACACTTCCAACCAATCCATTACGCTAGCAAGACAATGACGGGGGCTCAATTGCATTATACCACTACCGAAAAAGAGCTTTTAGCTGTAGTGTATGCTTTTGAGAAGTTCCGCCCCTATCTTGTTCTTTCTACCACCATTGTCTATACCGACCATTCCGCGTTGAAGTACTTGTTGACTAAGCAAGATTCTAAGCCAAGACTTCTTCGTTGGGTTTTGCTCCTTCAAGAATTTAAAATCGAAATTCGTGACAAGAAGGGAGCCGAAAACCTAGCCGTGGATCATCTAAGTAGACTTGAGGATCCTTATCAAGGGGATCATCCGAATCAAGAGATCAATGACTATTTTCCCCTTGAGGCCTTAATGTCTATCAATTCCAATCTTGATGACACCCCGTGGTTTGCGGACATTGCAAACTACTTAGCGGGTGGTATTCTCATCGAAGGGTTAACATCCCAACAAAAGAAGAAGTTCATTAAAGATATTAAGACTTACTTTTGGGATGACCCTTATCTCTTCAAACAATGTGCTGATCTGATTATTCGTCGATGTATTGATGGACCCGCAGCTTTAGACATTCTCGAAGCTTGCCATAAAGGACCCACCAGTGGTCATTTTGGTCCTAATTACACCGCGAAGAAAGTGCTCGACTCTGGATTTTATTGGCCCACCATTTATCGTCACGCTCACGAGATGGTTAAAAATTGTGATGCTTGCCAACGGCCAAGGCAAGATCACACATAAAGATGAGATGCCTCAAAATTTCATCCAACACTGTGAAATATTTGACGTATGGGGTATCGACTTTATAGGGCCATTTCCATCATCCAAAGGGAACAAATACATCCTCGTAGTCGTTGACTACGTATCAAAATGGGTTGAAGTGAAGGCTCTCCCTATGAATGATGCGAGGGTGGTTGTGAACTTTTTGAAGCAGTTATTTGCTCGATTCGGTGTTCCTCGTGCTACCATCAGTGACCGCGGGACTCATTTTTGCAATGATCAATTTGCTCGAGTCATGGCTAAGTACGGTGTCAATCACCGTCTTTCCACCGCTTATCATCCCCAAATAAATGGTCAAGCCGAGATATCTATCCGTGGATTGAAGAGAATATTAGAGCGTACTGTGGGAGAGCATCGTGCCTCGCGGGCCGATAAGTTAGATGATGCTTTGTGGGCTTTCCGTACCGCATATAAGACTCTGATTGGTTGCACTCCATATCGTCTTGTGTACGGGAAGGCATGCCACCTCCCTATTGACCTGGAACATAAGGCATACTGGGCCTTGAAGTGGGCCAATTTTGACATCAACAAAGCCGGTGATCTTCGGAAGATTCAACTCAACGAGCTAAATGAACTGAGGAATGAAGCTTATGAGAATTCATTTATCTACAAGGAGAAGACCAAGATCATTCATGATTCAAGGATTAAGAACCGAGAGTTTCACATTGGTGATCAAGTTTTACTCTTTAACTCTCGGTTGAAGATTTTCTCGGGCAAGCTGAAGAGCCGTTGGTCTGGTCCATTCACCGTCGCCAAAGTCTTCCCCTATGGCACCATTGAGCTTTCTCAGCCAAATGGGCCTAATTTTAAAGTGAATGGCCAGCGTGTGAAGCTGTACTTTGGTGAGGACATCTCTCATGAGATGATTCCATCCCTCACCACGTTTCCCTTGAATTAGTTCTGGGTCGAGTCAGGCTCGTGACTCAGTTAACAAAATTAAGCGCTTCTCGGGAGGCAACCCGTTGATTTATCCTTTACCGTTTTCATAATAAGTGTAGGGGGATCCCCGTATGTGTTTGTTGTCTTGTTTCTTATAATGTGCAGGGATTAAAGCTTCAAAGATCCATTCTCGATGAATTTTGACGGACTGTGATCCCGTATACCCGTCTTCCCGGTTCTATCCTAAACTGTCGTGATTCAATATTTCAAATCTTATATGTATACATTGAAATCACTATAGTTGTCCTTTCCTTAGCAAGATTTAAACAACGTGCACAATGTCCTAAGTGTAGGGGAGTTTACTCCCACATGCTTAAACATTGAGGACAATGTTTATATCAAGTGTAGGGGGACTTCTATCGAAGTAAGTGGGCTTTTTCATTAATTTGTCCTCATTTTAACCAGAAAAATTGATTTTTTGACATTTTTCAAAAATTTTAATCTATTTTGGCCTAGTAGTTTTTCCTTTGTTATCGTTATTTACTTTCTTTGCTAAAATAAAACTTTAATAAAGTGTTTTAATTTTTCAACGTCATGAATCTTTTGACTCAACCCGAGTCTACTTATCTAAGTTTACTCTAGCTAGTATCCTTAACGTGTTTAAATCAAGTTTTGCTAGGCTTTAATATAGGGAACTTTAAAACGTGAAAGTCTTAACTCTTACGGGTTAAGAACAAGAACTTTTCGCAAGTTCCTATAATTGATCCTAGAAAGTCGTTTATCAAGGGAACTTTAAAATGCAAATTCTAAACTTGAAAAAGTCTAAGAAGGTGCAAGATCTATAGATGACTTGAAAACCCAAAACTTTGATTTAATTGGCTAAGCATCTACGAGTCTCATTCCTTGAGATTTTAAATTGTGGAGAGCGAGAGATGATAGAGTCAATTATAAGTTTGGTATTCGTTCATGAATTTATGTGAGTTGATTATAAGCTTTTTCTCCCATCGCTTGTTAATAAATATATTTGCAATAAATAAGGTTGTACGATTTGAAAAGTTACTTAGCTTCTAGCCCGAGATCATTTAAAAGTTGCTCGGTATTAATTAGAGTTCATAGCCAAGGCATAACTTATTGAACAGGGATTCGAAGATTGGCGAGTCCGAAAAAGCCCTAACAAGGCATGATGGGCTACATTTTGTTGCTAAAGATCCCAAGTGATGTGAAGAATCATTTATCAAAAATCAATATGAAGGATCGAGACACACGACGAAAAGCAAATACTCCCCTAAAGATCATGGAGAAGTCTATCCGAAAGACCCTAGCAAGGTATGAGGATAAATAGATCCAAGTCCTAAAAGGAGGCGGATCGTTGTATATCAAAGTCCAAAATAAAGATTGGAGAAAAATGAAGAAGTCGTGGTCCAAATATGAAGAATCTCTCAAAAACTTCAAGTGAAGAAATTCCTATTATGAAGAGAAGACCATAATTTCAAGAACGTCTCTCAAGATTCGAAGAATGAAGTCGCTGCCAAATATCGGTCCGAGAAAGGTCTCAAATCGTGAAGCGAGTTATGCCAAGATATGAACTTTATGAGGTCCCGAGAAGCAGTTTTAAAAGATTTTTTCCTTTAGCTAACTATTGATTAAACCGTCCCACTTTATTTTCAGCCTAAATAAACTATCGAAATAAGTCAAACGATGCATCCTCGTGATCATTCAAGACAAAAATTAAAATATAAGAGATACACCTAGGAATAAGGGAGTCTAAGTAAATAATTGGGCCACATGAGTTCGTGTTAGTTTGCTAACTTATAATAACAATGATCTCGTTTTTAAGCTTGGTATGGGGAACATGAAACTTGAGGATGATTAACATTCATGACAGCTAAAACCCCAATGTAAGTCTTTGATTTCTTTACTTGTTTTGTACATATTTCTATCTTTTTAATAAAGGCCAAGGTGGGTTATTTATGATGAAAAATGTAAACTGTGCTTTGAAATTAATGCATTGCATGAGGGCATTGCAATGGTCAAGTGTAGGGGATTTAATAAGTGTGAAAACACTTATCCTTTTACCATTTATTTCCAATAATAACAAGACCAAAACGTGTATTTTATGTCGTAAAAGTCGGAATTACGCGTGGTTTGTGTTTTTATTATGTTTCAGGATAAAAATATGAAAAAGGAAGAAAACACGGGCTATCACGGGCTTTTATCGAGGAAAACGAGAAAAGACGAAGTCAAAAGATCAAGAGTGTAAAAAGAACGGAAGTCCAAGGCCTATTCTGAAGATTTATCGAAGAAAAAGTCTAAAGATGTGTAGGATATGTAAATCTTGCTTATGTTTTAGAGAGAGAAAGAGATAGAGAGATGGTGAGAACACACACACTTAGAGAGAGAAAGTGAAAGAAAAACACTTTTCAACTATGTGTAAAATGAAGAACCACACTACCCTCTCCATCTAAGGAGAGGGTTTATATTCCCAAGCCCTTGTCATGGGCTTGGGCTTACATTTGGGCCGACCTACACATGTTGTAGGCTAGGCTTTGGTTTGTTTGTTAAATAAAAATAAGTAACTAAACTACGAGCTATTACATGGACTATTGTTGGAGTGACCGATCCTTCTTAATACGTAAAACGTATTTCCAACAATCTCCCCCTAAGGGAGGTCACTCCAAACAAGGGCATTACCCAAGTTACAACAATAAGATAAACCTAGCATACTATGCTTGTCTTGAGCTCGTAGTCTTCGTCTTTCTTTTTCTTTTCCTTTTCTGGTGAACATGCTGATGTGATCTTTGATATCAGTCTTGAGCATTAATCTCTTGCCTTGATCTCGTGCATCCATCACTTGTGATCTTCGCCTCCTCGTGACACCATGTCCCACATACTTATACCTTTGTAATTCTTGAAAGCTTCAGAGTTCGATACAGCGAAAGACTTAACTTTTAGGCTTTCTTGAATTGGATGAGGTATTAAGTGCATAAAGTATAAGCATGCGGGGACGACTTCTTCTTGGATCCCGCAACGCCACCGTCTTCAAATGCCGCAACATAAGTAGACACGAACAAAATGGCTTTGAACATTTCATTCTAATTCGGTAGCATTTTACCTTCGGTCGGTGAAGACCGTTGGACGATATAAAATATCGTACTTGTGACAGGTAGATTTAATTAAAAATCTCCTTGACAAGATTTCGCGGGTAAACCCGTTCTCTTTACACGACCGTCCAAAGCTGACTGCGAACGTAAAGAGTGAATCATTTGGATAAAATTATCCGCATGATTGAAGCCGTCAATTCTGATTCCTGGAACAAGTGAAATTCAATTAAGAACCGCACCATCGTTGCTTTCTAGTTGTCACGAGCTTGATTCGTATAGAATCTTGCAAGTTACCTACCAAGTGATGTTTGAGGTTAACACTAGAAGGATTTCCACTCATCACTGTGAACACTATAGAGTGTCACTCTGAGTGTTCTGGCAAGATCATTAAGATATTGCGTAGAGGCCTGGAACGTGTTTAAGTTCAGTTAAGAATTAAACAACTGTTTCTTTCCAGTTATCACAAGTTTGATTCATAAAGGATCACACAAGTCACCTACCATGAGCTTTTTTATATTCGCTCAAGAAGGATTTCCATCTTCATTGTAAATACTTTCGTATTACTCGGATGTTCAGGCAAAATCATGAAGATTTTGCGTAGGACTCTTAAAATCTTTCTTACTTTTCACAGTGTGTGAAGAAGCAAGGAATTATGGAAGTGTGTCCTAATGAGATATTTGATTGATGATCTCAAATGAATCTAGACTCGATCGTGCATTTTGGATTTTAGTGATCGGAGGCTGGAGAGGAGTGCCACCATTTCAGTACCAATTTATTCGGAGTGAATAAATCAATAGATAATGCGTTGTCTCCGTGTGATTAAAACAAATACCTTTTGAGAGATATCTGAGTTAGCTGGGATGGGTTGTGCATTGCATCACTGGGTCCATGATGTCTGTCTTCAATATCGAGAATCATTAAAATGATCTCAATAGCATATGTATTGACCCGGTTTCTGCCTAAGGTTGTAAGGAGGGCTTCTTTCTTTACACCCTTTATCTTTATAATTCTTTTTCATTCTTCAACCCCTTCAATGCTTACCAATACGTCATAACTAGCACCTTGTTGTGATTGTTCCAGTGCTAACTTAAGTACTTGGTCGGCATTCAGCTACGTTCACAATCTTTCTCCAACTTTCCTAAGGACTACTATTTCTAGCTATGGAATGTCCTTGGGAAGATTCCTCCGGTTCTGGAAGAATCATAGGACTTAACCTATCATACCATCCTTATGTCACCACAATCTTTATCGTCGTGAAATAAATGGGTTTTGGGTAAGTATAAATCACCATTAAATCCATTTTTGATATGCAAATCCATTTTGCTCCCCCTTAACATATGCCACGATATTCGAAAACATTTCGCACATGTCAGGATGAGCCAGCACATTAAGTCAAACCATTTGTGATAATATCCCATATTAAATCACATTTTCTCCCCCATATTAAAAATATTAACCCAATCGATGTTTTTAATATCAATTGATTTAATGAAGTTTTAACAAAGGTTTTGGGAAGAAAAATGCAAGTCCATGTTATCTTCATGATATCAAATGCATGAGATATGATATCGATTTGTAGCATGATCCCATATTCACCATATTAGAGAGAATTGACAAGGTTGGACCTGATTGATGAGAACATCATATTATAAAATCAAATGGTTCTTGTCAGCATATGTTGGTCGCCTCGTCATTTCTGAAGTCATCTCTGGACACCACTGATAAGTGTGAAAACACTCATCAATAATGATCCAAATACCACTCAAAACACAGTCAAATACATTATTTTAACTTTAAAATATCAGAATTATGCGTGTATTTTGTGTTTGTGTATTTTCAGGTAATATAGGTACATTTGGAACAAAGACGCGTTTTCAAGGGATTTATATCACAAAAAGACGAAGAAAAGGATGAAAGATGCTCCAAGGACCTTATTTGCCAAACTTCCAAAGATAAAGGGCTTAAAGTGCAATTTCTACAAAGAAAAGGATAAAGAGGAATTTACTTAAAAGGTTTTATAACCATTTTAAAAGAAAAGAAGAATGGAGGGACCAAAATGCAAAATAATGGAAAGTTAACAAGTTTATCTTGGTCAATTTGACCAAGACCGGTCAAAGACACAATAAACCCACACACGTCTTCGTTCCCAAATGAAGAGAGAGAAAAGATCAAAACCGACTTCCTCTTTTCTATCTCCAAACCTGCAAACCCATATCATGGACGATCCAAGGTGAATCAATTGAAGATCATAACTACAAAAATACTCCCCTCCTTCTTCTCTACATGAAGATACAAGTCAATTAGAGCAAAAGTTAAAGATAAAGAAAGCCCCAATTTGAAGAAAGATGAAGAACGAGTATATCCTCGTATTTTCCACGTGTCATTCAATGATTGGAGGATACACGTCACATCACCTCTTCCCTCGACGCCTATATAAAGGAGATGAAGACCTCATTTGCAGTCGGTTAGCATAGGAGTAGTTTCACCTAGTTAGTTAGGAGTAGAAATAGTTAGATTTTCTCTCATCTTTTCTTGTTAAGCTTTCTGTTAATCAGTTAATACAGTTGTAACGATTTCTTTTCATCTCCATTAATGAAAACTTTCAGTTCTTTTAATATCTTCGTTTCTGTTTTGATTCAATGGTAAAATCTTCGTTAATCTGTTCTAAATACTTTATGTTACTGTTACAGTTTGCAATCGAGTAATGATTTCATCCTTTACTCTTCTTTACTCTTTACCAGATTCAGTTTTTGCAATCATAATCTTTACTGCTTAAATCGCTTATCTCAGTTCTTTTAATAATCGAGTTAGTTGATTTCGAGTTACTGTTCATACGGATTGGATAGTTTTAAGTAATGAGTGAAATTGTTATTTTGAGTTCAAGGTAAAGATCTGATAAACTTCATTTCTAATAGTTTTAAGTGATCATCAATAAGTTTCTGAATCATTCTGTTTTTAGGGATTGTTAGATCAAATTTTTAGTTAGTTACGAATATGTTTTTACTGTTATAATATAGATTGAAGATTAGCTTGGCAGTGTCGAAATTAGCCTTTGGTTTAAGTGTAGTTCAGTTCTGATTAGTTCGGTGTAGGATATTGGTTTGAATTTTACAGGTACTGTACCAAGTTAAAGAAATAGATTTCGTCCAGTTTTCTTTGCTCTATTTCAGTTTATGCAGGTTTCGGATTCGACAGATCTTGTCCAGTTTTTCTCTGCTTGATTTCAGTTTTACAGGTTTAAGATTTGTCGTATGGTGGTAGCAGGCATTAGTTTCAGTTCCAGCTTTTAGTAGTGATTTCGATTTCTGTGCCAGTTTTAAGCCGGCTCAGCGCCGCGCTTCTCGTCATCAACGGGCAGGCTTCGGATGAATAGGTCAAGCGTGATTTACTTATCTGCATTCTTTTTAGCATAATCTGTTAGTTAGTGTAAGAGTAGTATAAACTTTTAAGCTGTAGTACACTTTAGACTTGCTTTTGTTTTAAACTTTGAATTTGATTGATTTTGTATGTAATTAGAAGTTTAGCAATTTCTGCCATTGAATTCTGTACAAACATACTTAGCGATTTTGAGATCGTCTGCATTAATCTGAATTTGGCAGTTGAAATTAGCAGTTTTGGAATTTGAACGCTAGGATTTTGTGGTTGAATCAGTTTTTGAATTTTCTTAATTGCTTGATATTTCAGTCTTTAGTTGTTATCAGATTTCAGTTTGTAGTTTTGATTCATTTCTATAAGTGTAGTTTAACTGCTATAAAGAATAGGAGTTTATTAGAAGTTTGAGTTAAATGAGTAGAACAAATAACATCAGTTTGGAAAGTGGTTTATTGTAGGAAAACTATTTTTAGTCGTTTTGTGAGAATAGAATAGGAAAAGATTTAATTGACTAAACGTTGACTTATAGTTTGTATTCTATCTTCTTTACAAATTTGATAAATGTTCAACTTTAGCCCTTCATTTTGTATGTTTCCATATCAGTCACAGTCCATTCTGTTAGTTACAGTTAGATTAGTCCCAATGTTAGTCCTGTTAGTTAAGTCTGTAACTTCAGTTGGGTTTCTAGTTTAGATTAATTGGGCTTACATTTTATTTGGGCTAATTAGACTTTAGCATTTTAATTTTCATTAGTAGAATTAAATTTGTAGTTTTATAAAATTTGTAGTTTTCATTTGTAGTATAAGATTTGCATTTTACATTCTTTTTACATTTTGTGCATTTAAATGCTTTACGTGCAATGTGTTTTAGCGTAGTATGGTTACATATATAGCTATTTTTACTTTTTTTTAAGTGTTTTGTTTGTCAAGTAGCTTAAATACCAAATAATCTTTTGTTAACCAAAAACAATCAAGTCTTTGCTTAAAACGTTATATCAATTCGAATCGAGCTGAGAAGACAACTATACTAAAAACGAATTATTAAATGGCGCCGCTGCCGGTTCTTTTCGTGAAGATTAACGATTTCGAGTGAGACGATTGGATTTTGGGATCCGTTCACTTTGTGAACGTTATTTTTACGTATTATAAATCAAAAAGATTAAAAAAATCAAAAAGATAAAAATACAAAAAAATAAAAAATCACAAAATCAATTCTTTTCCTAAAGAATTGAACCAAAAAAATAAAAAAAAAAACCAAAAAGTAATCTTTTTCCTAAAAGATTACAACAAAAAAATATATATTATATCGTTTTCATCGCTTTTTACGTAGATATAGTATTTTTCTTAAAAAAAACCAAATAAATACAAAAATATTTTTATATTATTATTATATGTAAATAAGTATACGTATAAGAACAACCAATACACATATCTTCCATAAGTATTGCCGAGGCAATACACCGTGTTGAGGGGCGTTCCGGTCCTTGACACGCGTATCGATCCAATTTAATTAAGCAAGAATAGATAAATACTTCCAATTGGCAATAATTCGAAGAATACAAACTACTAAAGTGAATAGATAGGCGACGTGCTATAAAATGCCGTTTAAGGGTTAATAGGTACTTAAGTGCTTCGCGCCACCTAACCCCCCGTTCACTAGTGCGTATTCTAAGAAGGAAGGCTTAATTGGAGGTCTTGCACCCAAGTAGTAATTATATATATACTTTCTTGTGGATATTTTATATCGAACCTCGAGGGAGATAATCTCTTCTCCTTCAAAAGTCGACCGAGGGCTACTCCCTCATTCCTCGTGTTTACTTACACGTGTACTCGCACGCGTGTAAACATACCACCTTTGGTGTATTACTTCCTTCCCTGAGGAAGCTTTTAAACGTCATTATACTTGTATATACATTCGGCCACCTTGCTAAACATGGATACTCGTTCCATGTGGGAGATTTTGCAACAACGATCCGCCAACGCTAATTATTCGCCTTGTTCGACTTGTGGTGGTCCACACGATACTTATTTATGTGATCAAAATAATGGTTATTATGGGGAGGGATATGCTTACAATGGAACCGAGAACCCTAATTTTCAACCTAACACTCAAATGGACTACACTTGTAATGACTATATGGGATATTCCGGTTTTTCATCACAACCTCCACCATCATTTCATGATCAAACCTTTAATGTGCCATACCAAAACCAAGGATTTTCCAATTATGAAGGTTTTCAAAATAATGATACTTTTCAAGGCTATAATCAAGAAACCTTTCATAATCAAGGATTTTCAAACAATGAAGGCTTTCAAAATGATGAAAATTTTCCATGCTATAATCAAGATACTTTTCATAATCAAGGATATAATCAAGGGTTTAACCAAGAGAATATGCAAAATGTCTCTCAATTTCGTGAATCCTTTGAGAGGAGACTTCAAGAGATGGAAAGGAGAATACTTGGACGTTTCGAGGAAGATTGTCAAAGACAACTTCTCTTTGTACAATCTTATCTAACTCAAGGAGCTTTACCATGTGATATTGAGCCGTCTTTGAAAGTTGATGCTGAGGATGATACTATTAGTGATAAAGGGAATTTTCAAGGTTACAATCATGAGAACTTTCATAATCATGACTCTTTTCAAAACTATAATCCACCTAATTATGGAAATCCACCTCCACCATATTCTTCGACTTATTCATGTGAGTTTTGTGGGAACGCACCCCATTATGGTTATGATTGTAGACCGAGGGATCCGCCATCCTATGTCCTTGATAATGTCAAGAAGTTTCATTCTTTACTTGAGAAAATGAACAAGTCGTACGATGACGTTTATAAGATGCTTGATGGTATGAAAAACATGAGCTACAAGGAAATGAAAGACACGAATCGATGGTTAAAGGAACTAATTAACTCTACTGAGGAAGAGGAAATTGAGTCTCGGAAATATTTTGATAAGGAATTCGGTGATTTGTATCGTGAATCGTTGAACAAATTTTCTTGTCGCCTCAGGAAATATTCAAATGATTTCTTCCTTAAGACTCTTATAATCGAGGAAGACGGACAATACATGACTACTTTTACTCGTAGGCCTGATCCATTATTAGATGAAGATGCTGAGGAACCTTCGAGTTGTATGACACTTAATGATGACACACCTTCATCACCTTTACCTCACGTGGAACCCACCGACTCTTTAACCATGGGGGACGAGCTTCTTAGCACTAATACAAACACCAATTTAGAAGAATTAACCGCTTCTAGTGTTGAGAACCTTATCCCAATCCAAAGAGAGTTTGAGGGTATTTCCATTGAACCATGTGATGAGCTTTCTATTGATACTTCTCCTCATGATCACATTGAGATTTCATCACATGTTGACTTTCATGCTACTACTAGTGATTTTGGTGATTTTGATCTTGATGAATTGTTCAAAGAAAGGGATAATGAGATTGAGGAAGAGTTTATGCAAGATATAGAGGATGATGATTGTGATTCTAGTGAGGCATCTTATGATATATTATCCGAGGACTTTTCATGTCAAGATGACCTTCCTAATTTGGATGATCATGTTGATCATATAGAAGAAGTGGAAGATGTTCATATTCGAGAGGTTTTATCACACGTTTATAATCTTATATCCTCGATTGAAGCTTTGAATGACAACCATAATGATGAGTCCATAGAAGAAGAACCTTTTATTGATATTTCTTCACCGGTTTTTGAGGTTGCACCTATTGACTTTCATGATGATATCATCCCTTTGAGTGACTCTCTCAATACACCTTCTTTTGAGCCTTCTATTCCCACCCTCCCACCCTTGAAGTTGGTTATTGATGAAGATCCTATACTCTTAGAGATTGATCCTTTTTCACCTATGGCACCTTTAGAACCCAAAACCTTTGATATGGATTCTCATATGGATATTGATGACACCATAGAGGCTTATCTTGCTAATATTGATATTGAGGTTGATGATAGTGATTCTAATTGGGAAGAGGAGATTCGTCTTAGTGAGAACTTGCTTTTTGGGAACATAGAGATTACACCTCATTCACAAGACACTATTTCTCTTGGTCCTTCTTTTTCTATGCCGTCTATGGAAGATTACCCACCTTTCGATGATGATGAGCCTAATATGGATATACTTGTTATGAATGTTTTGATACCTACACCTTCATATTCTCATGATGCTTTGATCACTAAGGGGGAATCTTATATGGTTGATATGAGCTCATCTTCTTATTTTCCCATGAAGGGAAAGGTTTTTGATCCTGGGATACGTATCTTTGGGAAAAATTGGTTTTCATCTACTCCACTTAAGAGTGTGCTTTCGATTGATATGGACTTCTTGTATGAGCTTACTTTGGTGATGCTACCTATTTTGGAGTTGTTCACTTGTCGAGATGGAAACTTTGTATTTGATCCTGGTGTGCTTCATATATGAGAGCTTTCGTATGTTGGACAAACTTGAGACACGTTGGACCGTTCCATTTATCGAGGCGGATATTGTAAATCTTATAGTAAATGGCAACGTGCTAAGTTTGAGTGTATCATGTGAGATGTGCTTCAAAGTGGATATCTTTAATTCTCCATGATGGTTTCCCCAAGGACAACTTAATTCGGGGCCGAGTCGAGCTAGCGACTTAGGGTTAAAAAAACTCAAGCATTGAATAACTAGGTTAGAAAACGTAGAGTAGATTTTCAATAGGTTAGGTTTAATTAAAAGGATGTTATAGTAGAGTTGAAGTGGAGGGGTGCCTTTCTTCGTCTTTTGGTGTTTGTTTCAAGGGTTGCTCTCTCACATTTCATACTTGGAGCTTATGGAGGAGGCCCGTGTATCTGGTTCACTTCGATTAGTTTTTGCTATCGTGAATTTAAACACTTGTGCTTAAAATGAATATCCTTTAGTTGTCTCTTCCTTAACCTGGGTTAAGCAAGGTTATCAATGTCATAAGTGTAGGGGAGTTCACTCCAATACTCTTAAACATTGAGGACAATGTTTATCTTAAGTGTAGGGGAGACTTCTATCGAAGTGACCTTACCTAGACCATTGCCTTAACTTCATGATAATTGGGAAAATTAATTTTTCAAACATTTTTCAAATTTTTGATCTACTTTGGCCAACAAAAATATGCATTCATAATTTTTGCATCAATCATTTTTCATTTGCATATCACACTTGCATTGTATATATCTTTTCTTTTGTTTTTCATCAAAAATATATAAAAAGGAAAAAATATAATAAAACATGGTTTTAACAAGTTTAGACTTCTTTGACATATTAGGCCCGCTATGGATAATTTTGACTCAACCCGAGTTTGCTTATTTTAGCACTCTCTAGCTAGTATCCTTAACCATGTAGTCCTTCATTGGTCTATTAGGCTAAGCTTCCACCAATTTCATTATTTGAGATTTTAAATTTGTGGAGAATGGGAAATGATAGAGTTGAAGCAAGTATAAAAGGGCTAGATAGACTTCATGATAATTACTTGTGGCTAAACCCTTCTCTTCTTTGCCTCTAATTTCTTCGCATGTATATAATTGTTAATAAATAATCAAGTACGGTTTTAATTGGTTTGTAATCTCTTATGCATTTTTGGCTAATCATTTATGGTTGATATGAGTACGTCTTAAGATTCTAAGTTAGCACGTTTTATGTGTACTAGACTTATGTCATGCTCCATATTTAGCGGGTGTTTTTCCTTTTCTTCTTTTCAAATTTCTTTGTGAGGAATAAAGAAAAATAAGAGCGGCTTATGAAAAAAAATGAGTGGCTAGGAAAAAAAAAAGAAAAAGAAAAAGAAAAGAAAAAAAAATAATACAAGACTCCCAAGAGGGGCAGTGTGGTGTTAATTATAGTGACTATTGAGTTCCAATATTACCTTGACGGGTTGCGGGGATTCAATAGATTGCTCCAATCCAATATTACCTTGACGGGTTGCGGGATTGAAGATCCAAAGTCTCAAAAAGATGGCGGATGTAAATTATTGCGTGAGTTTTATTTTTCTTTCCTTAGCGAGTGTGTAGTTACTTATGAAAGCATGACATGAGGATTTTACACATAAGGCGAATGACTTATTATTCTTAAAACGGACTTGTATTAATTGTGAGCGGTTTTTCAAGTAATGGATGAGAGGATTACTTAGGATTAAAACCGTGCTTCCTTATTTTTGGATTTTACACTTCTTATATTTCACACTTGAATAATGACAAATTTGCCCACAAGCAATTTGCTCAATTAATAACCGGTTCCACATTTAATTGTCATGAATAAGTTGATGCACTTTTTACTTGTGAAAGCAATGATTCCATTTATAAGCTTGGTATGGGGAAAGTGAAACTTGAGGGTGATAAGTATCCATGGTACCAAAGACCTAATCTAAATCATTGATTTCTTTATGAGTTATTTCCATCAAAACCATTTCAATAAAAATTAAAAGTATATAAATAGAATGTTTTCTTTGCATTGCATTGTAAATATTCAAAACCATTCATCATGTAGCATATCATAGTTTATTAAATCATAAAATGGCCAAGGTTGGTTAATTATGAGAAAAGTGTAACTTGGTGCTTTAAAATGCTGCATTGCATGAGGACATGGCAATGGTCAAGTGGAGGGGAGTTGATAAGTGTGAAAACACTCATCAATAATGATCCAAATACCACTCAAAACACAGTCAAATACATTATTTTAACTTTAAAATATCAGAATTATGCGTGTATTTTGTGTTTGTGTATTTTCAGGTAATATAGGTACATTTGGAACAAAGACGCGTTTTCAAGGGATTTATATCACAAAAAGACGAAGAAAAGGATGAAAGATGCTCCAAGGACCTTATTTGCCAAACTTCCAAAGATAAAGGGCTTAAAGTGCAATTTCTACAAAGAAAAGGATAAAGAGGAATTTACTTAAAAGGTTTTATAACCATTTTAAAAGAAAAGAAGAATGGAGGGACCAAAATGCAAAATAATGGAAAGTTAACAAGTTTATCTTGGTCAATTTGACCAAGACCGGTCAAAGACACAATAAACCCACACACGTCTTCGTTCCCAAATGAAGAGAGAGAAAAGATCAAAACCGACTTCCTCTTTTCTATCTCCAAACCTGCAAACCCATATCATGGACGATCCAAGGTGAATCAATTGAAGATCATAACTACAAAAATACTCCCCTCCTTCTTCTCTACATGAAGATACAAGTCAATTAGAGCAAAAGTTAAAGATAAAGAAATCCCCAATTTGAAGAAAGATGAAGAACGAGTATATCCTCGTATTTTCCACGTGTCATTCAATGATTGGAGGATACACGTCACATCACCTCTTCCCTCAACGCCTATATAAAGGAGATGAAGACCTCATTTGCAGTCGGTTAGCATAGGAGTAGTTTCACCTAGTTAGTTAGGAGTAGAAATAGTTAGATTTTCTCTCATCTTTTCTTGTTAAGCTTTCTGTTAATCAGTTAATACAGTTGTAACGATTTCTTTTCATCTCCATTAATGAAAACTTTGAGTTCTTTTAATATCTTCGTTTCTGTTTTGATTCAATGGTAAAATCTTCGTTAATCTGTTCTAAATACTTTATGTTACTGTTACAGTTTGCAATCGAGTAATGATTTCATCCTTTACTCTTCTTTACTCTTTACCAGATTCAGTTTTTGCAATCATAATCTTTACTGCTTAAATCACTTGTCTCAGTTCTTTTAATAATCGAGTTAGTTGATTTCGAGTTACTGTTCATACGGATTGGATAGTTTTAAGTAATGAGTGAAATTGTTATTTTGAGTTCAAGGTAAGGATCTGATAAACTTCATTTCTAATAGTTTTAAGTGATCATCAATAAGTTTCTGAATCATTCTGTTTTTAGGGATTGTTAGATCAAATTTTTAGTTAGTTACGAATATGTTTTTACTGTTATAATATAGATTGAAGATTAGCTTGGCAGTGTCGAAATTAGCCTTTGGTTTAAGTGTAGTTCAGTTCTGATTAGTTCGGTGTAGGATATTGGTTTGAATTTTACAGGTACTGTACCAAGTTAAAGAAATAGATTTCGTCCAGTTTTCTTTGCTCTATTTCAGTTTATGCAGGTTTCGGATTCGACAGATCTTGTCCAGTTTTTCTCTGCTTGATTTCAGTTTTACAGGTTTAAGATTTGTCGTATGGTGGTAGCAGGCATTAGTTTCAGTTCCAGCTTTTAGTAGTGATTTCGATTTCTGTGCCAGTTTTAAGCCGGCTCAGCGCCGCGCTTCTCGTCATCAACGGGCAGGCTTCGGATGAATAGGTCAAGCGTGATTTACTTATCTGCATTCTTTTTAGCATAATCTGTTAGTTAGTGTAAGAGTAGTATAAACTTTTAAGCTGTAGTACACTTTAGACTTGCTTTTGTTTTAAACTTTGAATTTGATTGATTTTGTATGTAATTAGAAGTTTAGCAATTTCTGCCATTGAATTCTGTACAAACATACTTAGCGATTTTGAGATCGTCTGCATTAATCTGAATTTGGCAGTTGAAATTAGCAGTTTTGGAATTTGAACGTTAGGATTTTGTGGTTGAATCAGTTTTTGAATTTTCTTAATTGCTTGATATTTCAGTCTTTAGTTGTTATCAGATTTCAGTTTGTAGTTTTGATTCATTTCTATAAGTGTAGTTTAACTGCTATAAAGAATAGGAGTTTATTAGAAGTTTGAGTTAAATGAGTAGAACAAATAAAATCAGTTTGGAAAGTGGTTTATTGTAGGAAAACTATTTTTAGTTGTTTTGTGAGAATATAATAGGAAAAGATTTAATTGACTAAAGGTTGACTTATAGTTTGTATTCTATCTTCTTTACAAATTTGATAAATGTTCAACTTTAGCCCTTCATTTTGTATGTTTCCATATCAGTCACAGTCCATTCTGTTAGTTACAGTTAGATTAGTCCCAATGTTAGTCCTGTTAGTTAAGTCTATAACTTCAGTTGGGTTTCTAGTTTAGATTAATTGGGCTTACATTTTATTTGGGCTAATTAGACTTTAGCATTTTAATTTTCATTAGTAGAATTAAATTTGTAGTTTTATAAAATTTGTAGTTTTCATTTGTAGTATAAGATTTGCATTTTACATTCTTTTTACATTTTGTGCATTTAAATGCTTTACGTGCAATGTGTTTTAGCGTAGTATGGTTACATATATAGCTATTTTTACTTTTTTTTAAGTGTTTTGTTTGTCAAGTAGCTTAAATACCAAATAATCTTTTGTTAACCAAAAACAATCAAGTCTTTGCTTAAAACGTTATATCAATTCGAATCGAGCTGAGAAGACAACTATACTAAAAACGAATTATTAACCACGTGTACGATTGGTATTGTTGTCTTGACACCAACTTGTGAACTTGGCTCGTTCGGCGTCGAAGATTCTGAATGCTTGACAATTGCTCCCCCTCAAATGTTGACCCGTGTTCTATCGAAAGAGCTGTAGTCGTCGTTTGAGTAGTCGCATCGTCGAGTATGTAGATACCAATTGTAGATAGCTATGGTTGTAGAGATGATAGCTTCATAAAAACAAGACTTCTCTTGTTTTAACAAATTAATGCACTGAAACGTACATTGATTTGTGTCAGACAAAGTTATAAAGTAAACTTGATACCTTACAAGGTTTTAAAGTAAACCTTGCCCGAGAAAATTAATTCCCGTTGTTAGCCAAAGCTTTCATAAGAAATACTTGACTTTAATGTGAAAAACGGGTTGCAGTCTGAAATAACTACAAGCCATCTAGGCATGTTTTATGAAATATTTACAACTTTTGTACGAACTCTATTTATGGCGCCGTGTCGATATTAATCAAAATTTCTAAGGCCGTAAATATTATCGTACCAAAAGACACGCATTTGAAAAATAAAGTGAATATATTTTTGGATTTTTATGAATTTTTCAATTTTTATGGTTTTTATATGGTTTTATAGTTTTGTATTTTGCTTTTGTGGATAAAAATATAAACAATATATACAAATGATCACCAAGGATACGGAGAATAGTTTACCATCACTATTCTTTCGCTTCATCTGCCAGTTCCTTAAGAGTCTCAGGCGAGAAGGTTCTCATTCCTAGCTTGTCGGCCAAAAATTCAATTTGAGGGCGATCTAAAGCCTTCGTGAAAATATCCGCCAATTGATACTCAGATCGGACAAAGTAAAGCTCGATTACTCCATTTTCCACTTGCTCCTTGATGAAGTGGTAGCGAATGTCAATATGCTTCGACCGGTAGAATTGAACATTGTTGTAGCGTAAGGCAATTGCACTCTTGTTGTCACAGTACATCGGTATTTTGTTGAAACCTAGACCATAGTCGGTTAATTGCGATCTCATCCAAAGAATTTGAGCACATCAACCGGACATAGCTATGTATTCTGCTTCCGTACTTGAAATCGCAGCGCTTTTCTGCCTTTTCGATGCCCAACTGATTAGTCGATCTCCTAGTAGTTGCAAAGTTCCACTCGTGCTACGCCTTGTATCTTGACAACCCGCGTGATCCGCATCTGCATATGCCATAAGTGCAATCGAAGAGTCCTTCGAATACCAAAGTCCCCGATTAATGGTTCCTTTAAGATATCGAAAGATCCGTTTCACAGTGGCTAAGTGTAACAGTAGGCCGAGTTTGATACCGAGCACACATACATATATCAAACTGAAGATCAGGTCGACTAGCTGTGATATACAGAAGAGTACCGATCATTCCATGATAAAGTGTCGGATCAACGGCAACTCCATGTGGATCTGCATCAAGCTTAGATTTTTCCACCATTGGAGTATCCACAGGGTCACAAGATTTCATCTTATACTTCTTTAGCGATTCAAGGGCATACTTGGATTGATTGATAAAGATGCCTCTGGGACTCTGAGATATCTGAATACCTAAGAAGAATGATACCTTGCCCATCATTGACATCTTAAACTTGGAAGACATGAGTGTCCCAAACTCGTCGGATAAGGTTTGGGTCGAGGCTGCAAATATAATATCATCAACATATATTTGTACCATATTCATATCTTTACCTCGTTTTTGAATGAACAGCGTGGGATCCACCTTGCCTTTAGCGAAGCCTTGCGTAATGAGGAATTGTGACAATAAATCATACCATGCGCGAGGATCTTGCTTCAACCCATAGAGAGCCTTCTTAAGCTTGTACACATGATTAGGATAATTAGGATTCACAAAACTATCCGGCTGTTGAACATAGACCTCTTCCTTGATTTCACCATTCAGAAATGCTGTCTTCACATCCATCTGATAGACGATCATATTCATGTGGGCTGCATAAGCGAGGAATAGTCTAATAGCTTCCAAACGGGCAACAGGTGAAAGGATTCCATAAAGTCGATGCCCAATAATTGCTTGTATCCACGAGCTACTAGTCGAGCTTTGTTCTTTAATGTTCTGCCTAACTCATCGAGTTTCACCTTGTAAACCTATTTCAAAGTGAGTGACTGCACTTGATCCGGGCATGGGACAAGTTCCCATACTTCAAGACGTATGAGTTCATTAAGTTCTTCTTGCATAGCTTCTATCCAACAGGATTGAGTAAAAGCTTGTTGCCATGTCTTAGGTTCAACTTCAGTGAGAAAAGCATCAAAATGACAAAACATTGCATTTTCTTGTAACTGACTTCGTGTAGATACCGGACGATTGGGGTCACCAATAATAGAATCTATAGGATGATCCTTTGTCCACTTGCTGTCATGTTCACGAATCCGTGGATTGGAGTAAACTGTAGTAGGAGCTTCCTCTGAGGTGGACGACCCGGCTTGATTAGGGTCAGGAATTGGTACACCAAAGAATGGAAGTTCACGCATTTGAGCGAATTCCAAATCGTGATCATCATCATCCTCTTCATCATCAATAGGCATGACATGGGTAGTTGAAACAGGTGTTGGTTGAGAATTAATTGTTGATGGTATATCTTGACCAAATGTAGGTGCAAATGTGTCTAATTGTTCTTCGGTTGCTGGAGCGACAACTTCGGTGACCGGAGCTATTACCTCAGGTTCTGGAGCAACAATACTGGGAGGAGTAAAGAATTCATCAAAGAACGGTTGAAACAACGTATCCCATTCAGTCCTAGAAGGTGGTGTAAATGATGATGAAGTAGGGTTGTTTGGGACAAGACCAGAACTAATGTTACTGGGTCCCATTTCATGAAGTGCGGGTTCAAAGCTGCTTTGCTCAGAAGCCATTGCTGTCAGCTCATCAAAACCAGCATTCATAGTTTCATGGATTTTTGCGAGAGTTACGGTTGTAGATTCAGTATGCCTTCTTTGCGGGTGCGTAACCAATGAAAATACTAATTTCATCCTTTGGTTGAAGTTTTCCCAAATTGTCACCATCATTATTTGGATAGCAAAGAGAACCAAATACATGAAGATATGATAAATCTGATACTTTTCCATGGAGAAGCTCATGAGGTGTTTTACCATGGCGTTTACGAATTAGTGACCGGTTTTTGGTGTACACTGCTGTAGATACTGCTTCTGCCCATAAAAACAATGGAGCCTTTGCGTAAATTGACATCGTTCGAGCAGCTTCCATAAGTGTGCGATTTCGCCTTTCAACAACACCGTTTTGTTGTGGAGTAATACAAGGCTTTTGACACCCTATATAAAAATTAATTAAAGTTCGTTGTGTGGTTCTCTTCGAATTGAAAAACTTGATGTTTAATGTGTGACTCAGTTGAACTTTGGTGGAACAAAGATGTGTCGTTGTAGTGTTGAAAATAAAAGATGCAAAACAATTAAAGTAAAAGTGTAATTAAGGTAAATCTAAGTCTAATTAAAAATAAAGTGCAAGTATTTAAAGTGCGACTAAAACTAAGGGCAATAAACTTAAAGTGCGATTAAGTAAAAAGGCGGGAAAAATAGAGCTAGAATTTAAAAGGCAGAAACTTAAGATAAAGAAACTGAAAATAACCCTATCCGGAATAAACTCTTATTCGGAATAAAAGGCTATTCGGAATGTCTGTCACCTATTCGGAATATCACCCTACTCGGAATATTTTGTCTATTCGGAAAGACTGACCCTATGCGGAATAAACCTCCTATGCGGAATAATCCTCTATTCGGAATATCTGTCCCTACTCGGAATAAAGTCCTACTCGGAATATTCAGTCTATTCGGAAAGTCCAGCCTATGCGGAAAATCAAGCCCTATTCGGAATAAGTTGTCCACTCGGAATGATTGGTCTATTCGGAATCCTGTCACCAATTCGGAAAGTCCTCCTATTCGGAATGTCTTCCCTATTCGGAAAGTAGTCCTACTCGGAATATAGAATATTCCGCATAAGGCACAAACGCTAAACCCTTATTCGGAATATCTAATATTCCGAATAAAGCACAAATGGGAAACCTCTATTCGGAGAGTTTCTGGGCTCGATCTGGGAATTAACAGAAACAATATAACGAAGAACTAGGAATGAAAAATAAGTACGGATCAAACAAAAACTAAGCGAAATCAAACACAAGATTAGATCAAACAAACAAATAAACAACTATTAAGCATAAACAATCAATCCAAATCAATCAAACTCACAAAACTTAATCAAAATAATCAAAACCCACTTAAATAAATCAACCAAAATTAAGAACATGAACATAAACAAATCAACACAAGGTTAAGAAAGGAAGAATGAGATTAACAAGATAAAGATAAAGCTTGACAAGAATTAAAAAGAAAAACTTACTTGAATTAAATGGTAATTAAGGTGCAAGACAAGGTAATTAAATGACAAGTATTTAAATGTGCATAAAATAAATGTGGAAGAGCTAATTTGTCAAGTTAGCCAACAAAAACAAATGCTTAACAATCTAAACTATTTATAGGGGAGGATTATGAAGCTTCCTCCCCTCCTTCATTTCTTGTTAATTGCAAGATTAAGTCCTTCCTTCATTTAATCTTCATTAATTGCGTCATTAGTCCTTTTCTTCTAATCTTTCTTTTAAGTTTGGACTTTTAAGGACTTGTGGCTCGGGATATCTTTTGAACTCGTCTTTAATTTCTTCAATAAAATAGACTTGAGTTTCTCGGCTTTTGATAAACTTCCGTCTTTTGACTTTTTCTTCGATAAATCTTCAGAATTGGTCTTGGACTTCCGTTCTTTTTCCACTTTTGACTTCTCGACTTCGTCTTTCATCTTTTTCTTCAATAAAAGCCGTGAATGCCCGTGAATTCTCGTGTTTTCTCCACTTTACACAATTTCGTCCTAAATTACAACAAAAACACAAACCACGCATAATTCCGACATAAAAGACATAAAATACACGTTTTGGTCCGGTTATTATTGTAATTAAGTGGTAGAAAAGATGGGTGTTTACACACCTATCAAATCCCCTACACTTGACCATTGCAATGTCCTCATGCAATGCATTAGTTACAAAGCATGTTTACACTTTTCATCATAATCAATCCACGTTGGCCTTTATTAAAGAGATAGAAAATTATAAAAATGCAAAGCAAAGAAATTAAAAGCATACCTTGGGTTTTGAAAATGTCATGAATAATCATCATCCTCAACTTTTCACTTTCTCCATACCAAGCTTAAAAACGAGATCATTGTTATTATAAGTTAGTAGACTATCACGAACTCATGTGGGCCAATTACTCACTTAGACTCCCTTATTCCTAGGGGTATCTCTTATATTTTATTGTTGTCTTGAATGATCACGAAGATGCATTGTTTGACTTATTTCGATAATTATTTAGTCTGAAAATAAAGTGCACGATTTAATCAATAGTTAGCTAAAGGACCAAATCTTTTAAAACTGCTTCTCGGGATATCAAAAAGTTCATATCTTGGCATTACTTGGTTCGCGATTTGAGACCTTTCTCGGGCCGATATTTGGCAGCGACTTCATACTTCAAATCTTGAGAGACGTTCATGAAATAATGGTCTTCTCTTCATAATTGGAATTTCTTCACTTGGAATTTTTGAGAGATTCTTCATATATGGACCACGACTTCTTCATTTTCTCCAATCTTTATTTTGGATTTTGATATACAACGATCCACCTCCTTTATTGACTTGGATCTATTTATCCTCATACCTTGTTAGGGTCTTTTCGGATACACTTCTCCATGACTTTTGGGAGTTTTGCTTTACGTCGTGTGTCTCGATCCTTCATATTGATTTTCGATAAATGATTCTTCACATCACTTTTGGATCTTTAGCAACAAAATATAGCCCTCATGCCTTGTTAGGGCCTTTTTGGACTCGCCAATCTTCGCGCCCCGCTTCATAAGTTATGCCTTGGCTATGAACTCTCGTCATTACCGAGCAACTTTTAAACGATCTGGGGCTAGAAGCTAAGTAACTTTTCAAATCGTACAACCTTATTTATTAGCAGATAAATTTATTAGCAAGCGATGGGAGAATAGGCTTATAATTAACTCACATAAATTCATGAAAGAATACCGACTTATAATTGGCTCTATCATCTCTCGTTCTCCACAGTTTAAAATCTCAAGTAATGAGACTCGTGGATACTTAGCCTATTAAATCAAAGTTTTGGGTTTTCGAGTCGCCTATAGGATCTTGCAAATTCTTAGACTCTTTCAAGTTTAGAAATCGCATCTTAAAGTTCCCTTGATAAACGACTCTCTAGGATCAATTATAGGAACTTGCGAAAAGTTCTTGTTCTTAACCCGTGAGAGTTAAGACTTTCGCGTTTTATAGCTCCCTATATAAAAGCCTAGCAAAACTTGACTTAAACACGTTAAGGATACTAGCTAGAGTAAACTCGGATTGAGTCAAAAGATTCACAACGTTTGAAAATTAAAACCACTTATTAAACATTTATTCTAGCAAAGAAAGAAAATAACTATACAAAGGTAAAAACTAATAGGCCAAAATAGATCAAAAATTTTGAAAAATGTCGAAAAATTGATTTTCCGGTTAAAATAAGGACAAAAACAAGGAAAAGACCACTTAACTTCGATAGAAGTTCCCCCTACACTTAAGATAAACATTGTCCTCAATGTTTAAGCATGTGGGAGTAAACTCCCCTACACTTAGGACATTGTGCACGTTGTTTAAATCTCGCTAAGGAAAAGACAACTAAAGAGATTCCTATTTTAATATTGAGAAAATATAAAAATAGTGAATCGAAAAGAGTTTAGGATAGAACCGGGAAGAAGTAGAACACAGAATCACGGGTCGTCAAGAATCATCAAGAGGGTATCATTGAAGCTCGAATCCCTGATTAAGAAGTGAGGAGAGGAAATAGCAATCCAAGGGGTCCCCCCTACACTTATGGTAAAGAAAGCGGAAAGATAGATACATGGGTTGCCTCCCAAGAAGCGCTTGGTTTTTGGTAACCGAGTCGTGAGCCTGACTCGACCTTGATCATCAACGGAAGTAGCGTGAAAGAGATCCACCAGGATCAAAGACATAGTTTTCATCCATCACTAAGCAAGAGCTTAAGGCGAACAAGGCAAGCCAAAAGAGAAGTGGCAAGGTTCCCTTAAGCAGTGATGGAGCACAGTAGGAGCAAGGATGAAGTGGTACAATCATGTCTTCAAGATTTCCAAAGATTTTTCCTTTTATTTCATCAGGTGGATACTGAGATGGCTTAAAGACTTCAATACCGGGGTCGAACACCTTTTCCTTTAAGGGAAAATAGCACTCAGGCTCAGCCGAGTGTGAAGAAGGTCCGCAAAGAAGCACAACCTCGTCCTCAGAAGTGGGATAAAGAGGTGTTAAATCATACGTGCAACGGATTTCAGTGTCAACCGGTTTCTTCTCCTTGGACAAAATGCTCTTCAAATCCAAAGTAGGATCAAGACGATAATCTTCAAAGTCCAAAGGAGGTGCATCACTCTCATGAGGGAAGTATGTGTTGAGAAATTCAGAGAAATCTTCCTCGAATGAGTAATCGTCCAAAGTAGGATCGAGTGATGGCGGAGGATCTTCAGCATGTGAAGAATCGCTCGAAAGAGTATCAGCCTCATCAAAATCATCGAAAGTGGGCAGCTCGGGATACTCAGAAGTACAATCAAAATCATCCGAATCTGAGTTAGAATCATCATCATAAGCATCGAAGACCGGTTGAGAATCATAAATGGGAGAAGCGTCCAAAGTAGGGAGAGAATCATCCACATTATCTTCAAAGAGTGGATTATCAGTGGAAGACTCGAATAGAGGATTGTCATAGACGGTAAAGTCATCGAGCACATTTATCATATTCACTGATTCTCGGCCTCCAAAGGATTTGTCTGTAAGCTGCCCCATTGTAAAAACTTGTGAATCTTTCCCGACTCTTAAGATTAACTCACCTTCGGCTACATCCACTAAAGCACGTACGGATCTCAAGAATGGTCGACCAAGTATTAAAGGAATACGGGGGTCTATTTCATAATCAACTACGACAAAATCGACCGGGAAAGTAAATGCGCCAACTTTAATAAACACGTCTTCGGCTATACCGACGGGGTAAGCGAGAGTGCGATTTGCAAGTTCAAGAGTCATCTTTGTTGGAATGAGGTCGGGTAAAGATAGTGTTTTCCAAACACTCAGTGGCATAAGATTAATACTAGCCCCGAGATCGGCAAGGGCGGTAAATTCTTCAGTTTTGTTGAACACGCAAGGCAACACAAAACGACCGGGATCTCCAAGTTTTTCCGGAAGTTCTTTAAGAATAACTGCAGAGCAGTTTTCATTTAATCGTGTGTTGGCGAGTTCAAGCAGCTTCTCTTTCTTGTTAAGCAATTCCTTGAATGCTCTAACAAATTTGGGCATGTGGACAAGAGCTTCAAGGAAACTAATGCTGAATCCCATTTGAGAAATCATATTGATATATTTGGTTATTTGCGAGTCCTCCTTTGTTAGATCATTGGTCTTGCCTATACGAGAAGGGTATGGGATTCTAGGTTGATAAGGGTTAGGTGAAGGTGTAGGTGGTGACGGTTGTGATGTTGAAGGGTCCTTCCGAGATACATCGTCATGACGAGGCGGAGACGGTAATGGTGCACTATTACTAGGTGTAGGAGGAGTAGGGATACATGGTGGTGGAGGAGGTGTAGATGATGGTGGTGGGGTAGATGGATTGACAATGGTAATTCCACTACGCGTAGTTATAGCACTCACATTAGCTCGCGGATTAGTGACGGTGTTTGAAGGTAGAGAACCCGAAGAAGAAGAAGGTTGAGCTTCGGGCAAGAAACTAGCCAACAGATTCTTTAATTCAGTTGTTTGAGTGATGAAAGAGGATTGAAGATTATCACGAACCTCGGTTCTGATGTCATTACCTTGCTTCAAGATATCTCCTTTCAAATTGATTATTTGGCTCTGTAGATTCTTGATTTGCTCACCTTGAGTTCTCATGATTGTGTCAACATCGGGATTAATGGGTGGGTGTTGTTGGGTGGGTGGTTGATAAGGGTTAGAAGCACGAGGTGGGATTTGGTTGCTTCTATTGTAGTTATTAGCGGGATTTTGGTTTTGAGGAGAAAAACCGGGTGAAAGGTAGTTGTTGGAACGGTAGCTCAGCAGATTTCTATCCCCTTGTTGTCTAGCTTGGTAATTTTCCGGTGAATAATTACCGTAAGCTGCATACACATTTTCCGGATTTCCTTGTGTCGAAGGAAAATCGGTGTATGAGTGAGGACCGCCACATGTTTCACAAGGATTAGCAACCGCTTTAACTTGTTGTTGTTGTTGGGTTGAAGCGAGAAGCGTAATACTTTTGCTCATTTCGGCCATCATGCGGGTGAGTTCGGTCATCTCAGGGTTTGCTGAGGTAGAAGAAACATTGACTCTCGTGTTGTTTCTAGAAGAAGCAGAGGAATCCCAGTTCTTATGATGAGTAGTCATGTTTTCAATTAACTCTCTACACTCCTCGGGTCTCCTTTTCATGAATGTGCCACCGGCGGCTGCATTGATCGTATCACGATCTCGAAAAGTCAATCCGTTGTAGAAAGTATCGATCAAGGTGACCGGAAGCATGTTGTGGTTTGGACAACGGTCGATCAAGACATTATATCTCTCCCATGCATCAAAAAGAGATTCATCAGGATCTTGCATGAAACCGCTAATCTGATTGCGAAGGCTTGTGACCATGGATGGTGGAAAGTAGCGCGAAAGAAAGCGTTGAGTCATGTCATCCCAAGTGTGAATAGAATTCTTCGGGAGACGATCAAACCATTTCTCGGCATGATGCGATAAAGTATGTGGAAAGAGTTGTAGGCGGAGAACATCTATTGTGGCCCCAGGCAACTTCATGCTTTGGGTGATTGTAATGAACTTGTAGAGGTGTTTGTTGGCATCATCATCAGGCAATCCTCTAAATGGGTTTGTTTGTACTTGCTGAATCATGTGGTGCTTCAACGAAAACTCAGGAGCGTTGATTTGCATCGGCGCAATCGGTCCTCCTCGTCCAAACATTGTTGGTTGACAAAGTTCCTCCATGGTCCGAAGATCGGGCTGTGGAAGAGCATTGTTGTTGTTATTATTATTATTGAGGTGCGGTAGTTGATTATTGTTGTTAACACCTGCCATATCTAAATCTTCTTGAGGCTCGGGCTCTTGATAATTAGAAGATCTAGTACGCATACACCTGAAAATGCAAAAGAAAACAAACACAAAGACAATATATATACACAATAAAGATAAAATCTTTTTGGATTTTTGAAATTTTTAATTTTTATGGTTGTTTGAAATTTTATGCAAGAAAATAACGTTCACAAGTGAACGGATCCCAAAAAGCAACGTGTCTCTCACAAAAAACTGTTGATCTTTACGAAAAGAGCCAGCAGCGGCGCCATTTAATACAAGGCTTTTGACACCCTATATAAAAATTAATTAAAGTTCGTTGTGTGGTTCTCTTCGAATTGAAAAACTTGATGTTTAATGTGTGACTCAGTTGAACTTTGGTGGAACAAAGATGTGTCGTTGTAGTGTTGAAAATAAAAGATGCAAAACAATTAAAGTAAAAGTGTAATTAAGGTAAATCTAAGTCTAATTAAAAATAAAGTGCAAGTATTTAAAGTGCGACTAAAACTAAGGGCAATAAACTTAAAGTGCGATTAAGTAAAAAGGCGGGAAAAATAGAGCTAGAATTTAAAAGGCAGAAACTTAAGATAAAGAAACTGAAAATAACCCTATCCGGAATAAACTCTTATTCGGAATAAAAGGCTATTCGGAATGTCTGTCACCTATTCGGAATATCACCCTACTCGGAATATTTTGTCTATTCGGAAAGACTGACCCTATGCGGAATAAACCTCCTATGCGGAATAATCCTCTATTCGGAATATCTGTCCCTACTCGGAATAAAGTCCTACTCGGAATATTCAGTCTATTCGGAAAGTCCAGCCTATGCGGAAAATCAAGCCCTATTCGGAATAAGTTGTCCACTCGGAATGATTGGTCTATTCGGAATCCTGTCACCAATTCGGAAAGTCCTCCTATTCGGAATGTCTTCCCTATTCGGAAAGTAGTCCTACTCGGAATATAGAATATTCCGCATAAGGCACAAACGCTAAACCCTTATTCGGAATATCTAATATTCCGAATAAAGCACAAATGGGAAACCTCTATTCGGAGAGTTTCTGGGCTCGATCTGGGAATTAACAGAAACAATATAACGAAGAACTAGGAATGAAAAATAAGTACGGATCAAACAAAAACTAAGCGAAATCAAACACAAGATTAGATCAAACAAACAAATAAACAACTATTAAGCATAAACAATCAATCCAAATCAATCAAACTCACAAAACTTAATCAAAATAATCAAAACCCACTTAAATAAATCAACCAAAATTAAGAACATGAACATAAACAAATCAACACAAGGTTAAGAAAGGAAGAATGAGATTAACAAGATAAAGATAAAGCTTGACAAGAATTAAAAAGAAAAACTTACTTGAATTAAATGGTAATTAAGGTGCAAGACAAGGTAATTAAATGACAAGTATTTAAATGTGCATAAAATAAATGTGGAAGAGCTAATTTGTCAAGTTAGCCAACAAAAACAAATGCTTAACAATCTAAACTATTTATAGGGGAGGATTATGAAGCTTCCTCCCCTCCTTCATTTCTTGTTAATTGCAAGATTAAGTCCTTCCTTCATTTAATCTTCATTAATTGCGTCATTAGTCCTTTTCTTCTAATCTTTCTTTTAAGTTTGGACTTTTAAGGACTTGTGGCTCGGGATATCTTTTGAACTCGTCTTTAATTTCTTCAATAAAATAGACTTGAGTTTCTCGGCTTTTGATAAACTTCCGTCTTTTGACTTTTTCTTCGATAAATCTTCAGAATTGGTCTTGGACTTCCGTTCTTTTTCCACTTTTGACTTCTCGACTTCGTCTTTCATCTTTTTCTTCAATAAAAGCCGTGAATGCCCGTGAATTCTCGTGTTTTCTCCACTTTACACAATTTCGTCCTAAATTACAACAAAAACACAAACCACGCATAATTCCGACATAAAAGACATAAAATACACGTTTTGGTCCGGTTATTATTGTAATTAAGTGGTAGAAAAGATGGGTGTTTACACACCTATCAAATCCCCTACACTTGACCATTGCAATGTCCTCATGCAATGCATTAGTTACAAAGCATGTTTACACTTTTTATCATAATCAATCCACGTTGGCCTTTATTAAAGAGATAGAAAATTATAAAAATGCAAAGCAAAGAAATTAAAAGCATACCTTGGGTTTTGAAAATGTCATGAATAATCATCATCCTCAACTTTTCACTTTCTCCATACCAAGCTTAAAAACGAGATCATTGTTATTATAAGTTAGTAGACTATCACGAACTCATGTGGGCCAATTACTCACTTAGACTCCCTTATTCCTAGGGGTATCTCTTATATTTTATTGTTGTCTTGAATGATCACGAAGATGCATTGTTTGACTTATTTCGATAATTATTTAGTCTGAAAATAAAGTGCACGATTTAATCAATAGTTAGCTAAAGGACCAAATCTTTTAAAACTGCTTCTCGGGATATCAAAAAGTTCATATCTTGGCATAACTTGGTTCGCGATTTGAGACCTTTCTCGGGCCGATATTTGGCAGCGACTTCATACTTCAAATCTTGAGAGACGTTCATGAAATAATGGTCTTCTCTTCATAATTGGAATTTCTTCACTTGGAATTTTTGAGAGATTCTTCATATATGGACCACGACTTCTTCATTTTTCTCCAATCTTTATTTTGGATTTTGATATACAACGATCCGCCTCCTTTATTGACTTGGATCTATTTATCCTCATACCTTGTTAGGGTCTTTTCGGATACACTTCTCCATGACTTTTGGGAGTTTTGCTTTACGTCGTGTGTCTCGATCCTTCATATTGATTTTCGATAAATGATTCTTCACATCACTTTTGGATCTTTAGCAACAAAATATAGCCCTCATGCCTTGTTAGGGCCTTTTTGGACTCGCCAATCTTCGCCCCCCGCTTCATAAGTTATGCCTTGGCTATGAACTCTCGTCATTACCGAGCAACTTTTAAACGATCTGGGGCTAGAAGCTAAGTAACTTTTCAAATCGTACAACCTTATTTATTAGCAGATAAATTTATTAGCAAGCGATGGGAGAATAGGCTTATAATTAACTCACATAAATTCATGAAAGAATACCGACTTATAATTGGCTCTATCATCTCTCGTTCTCCACAGTTTAAAATCTCAAGTAATGAGACTCGTGGATACTTAGCCTATTAAATCAAAGTTTTGGGTTTTCGAGTCGCCTATAGGATCTTGCAAATTCTTAGACTCTTTCAAGTTTAGAAATCGCATCTTAAAGTTCCCTTGATAAACGACTCTCTAGGATCAATTATAGGAACTTGCGAAAAGTTCTTGTTCTTAACCCGTGAGAGTTAAGACTTTCGCGTTTTATAGCTCCCTATATAAAAGCCTAGCAAAACTTGACTTAAACACGTTAAGGATACTAGCTAGAGTAAACTCGGATTGAGTCAAAAGATTCACAACGTTTGAAAATTAAAACCACTTATTAAACATTTATTCTAGCAAAGAAAGAAAATAACTATACAAAGGTAAAAACTAATAGGCCAAAATAGATCAAAAATTTTGAAAAATGTCGAAAAATTGATTTTCCGGTTAAAATGAGGACAAAAACAAGGAAAAGACCACTTAACTTCGATAGAAGTTCCCCCTACACTTAAGATAAACATTGTCCTCAATGTTTAAGCATGTGGGAGTAAACTCCCCTACACTTAGGACATTGTGCACGTTGTTTAAATCTCGCTAAGGAAAAGACAACTAAAGAGATTCCTATTTTAATATTGAGAAAATATAAAAATAGTGAATCGAAAAGAGTTTAGGATAGAACCGGGAAGAAGTAGAACACAGAATCACGGGTCGTCAAGAATCATCAAGAGGGTATCATTGAAGCTCGAATCCCTGATTAAGAAGTGAGGAGAGGAAATAGCAATCCAAGGGGTCCCCCCTACACTTATGGTAAAGAAAGCGGAAAGATAGATACATGGGTTGCCTCCCAAGAAGCGCTTGGTTTTTGGTAACCGAGTCGTGAGCCTGACTCGACCTTGATCATCAACGGAAGTAGCGTGAAAGAGATCCACCAGGATCAAAGACATAGTTTTCATCCATCACTAAGCAAGAGCTTAAGGCGAACAAGGCAAGCCAAAAGAGAAGTGGCAAGGTTCCCTTAAGCAGTGATGGAGCACAGTAGGAGCAAGGATGAAGTGGTACAATCATGTCTTCAAGATTTCCAAAGATTTTTCCTTTTATTTCATCAGGTGGATACTGAGATGGCTTAAAGACTTCAATACCGGGGTCGAACACCTTTTCCTTTAAGGGAAAATAGCACTCAGGCTCAGCCGAGTGTGAAGAAGGTCCGCAAAGAAGCACAACCTCGTCCTCAGAAGTGGGATAAAGAGGTGTTAAATCATACGTGCAACGGATTTCAGTGTCAACCGGTTTCTTCTCCTTGGACAAAATGCTCTTCAAATCCAAAGTAGGATCAAGACGATAATCTTCAAAGTCCAAAGGAGGTGCATCACTCTCATGAGGGAAGTATGTGTTGAGAAATTCAGAGAAATCTTCCTCGAATGAGTAATCGTCCAAAGTAGGATCGAGTGATGGCGGAGGATCTTCAGCATGTGAAGAATCGCTCGAAAGAGTATCAGCCTCATCAAAATCATCGAAAGTGGGCAGCTCGGGATACTCAGAAGTACAATCAAAATCATCCGAATCTGAGCTAGAATCATCATCATAAGCATCGAAGACCGGTTGAGAATCATAAATGGGAGAAGCGTCCAAAGTAGGGAGAGAATCATCCACATTATCTTCAAAGAGTGGATTATCAGTGGAAGACTCGAATAGAGGATTGTCATAGACGGTAAAGTCATCGAGCACATTTATCATATTCACTGATTCTCGGCCTCCAAAGGATTTGTCTGTAAGCTGCCCCATTGTAAAAACTTGTGAATCTTTCCCGACTCTTAAGATTAACTCACCTTCGGCTACATCCACTAAAGCACGTACGGATCTCAAGAATGGTCGACCAAGTATTAAAGGAATACGGGGGTCCATTTCATAATCAACTACGACAAAATCGACCGGGAAAGTAAATGCGCCAACTTTAATAAACACGTCTTCGGCTATACCGACGGGGTAAGCGAGAGTGCGATTTGCAAGTTCAAGAGTCATCTTTGTTGGAATGAGGTCGGGTAAAGATAGTGTTTTCCAAACACTCAGTGGCATAAGATTAATACTAGCCCCGAGATCGGCAAGGGCGGTAAATTCTTCAGTTTTGTTGAACACGCAAGGCAACACAAAACGACCGGGATCTCCAAGTTTTTCCGGAAGTTCTTTAAGAATAACTGCAGAGCAGTTTTCATTTAATCGTGTGTTGGCGAGTTCAAGCAGCTTCTCTTTCTTGTTAAGCAATTCCTTGAATGCTCTAACAAATTTGGGCATGTGGACAAGAGCTTCAAGGAAACTAATGCTGAATCCCATTTGAGAAATCATATTGATATATTTGGTTATTTGCGAGTCCTCCTTTGTTAGATCATTGGTCTTGCCTATACGAGAAGGGTATGGGATTCTAGGTTGATAAGGGTTAGGTGAAGGTGTAGGTGGTGACGGTTGTGATGTTGAAGGGTCCTTCCGAGATACATCGTCATGACGAGGCGGAGACGGTAATGGTGCACTATTACTAGGTGTAGGAGGAGTAGGGATACATGGTGGTGGAGGAGGTGTAGATGATGGTGGTGGGGTAGATGGATTGACAATGGTAATTCCACTACGCGTAGTTATAGCACTCACATTAGCTCGCGGATTAGTGACGGTGTTTGAAGGTAGAGAACCCGAAGAAGAAGAAGGTTGAGCTTCGGGCAAGAAACTAGCCAACAGATTCTTTAATTCAGTTGTTTGAGTGATGAAAGAGGATTGAAGATTATCACGAACCTCGGTTCTGATGTCATTACCTTGCTTCAAGATATCTCCTTTCAAATTGATTATTTGGCTCTGTAGATTCTTGATTTGCTCACCTTGAGTTCTCATGATTGTGTCAACATCGGGATTAATGGGTGGGTGTTGTTGGGTGGGTGGTTGATAAGGGTTAGAAGCACGAGGTGGGATTTGGTTGCTTCTATTGTAGCTATTAGCGGGATTTTGGTTTTGAGGAGAAAAACCGGGTGAAAGGTAGTTGTTGGAACGGTAGCTCAGCAGATTTCTATCCCCTTGTTGTCTAGCTTGGTAATTTTCCGGTGAATAATTACCGTAAGCTGCATACACATTTTCCGGATTTCCTTGTGTCGAAGGACAATCGGTGTATGAGTGAGGACCGCCACATGTTTCACAAGGATTAGCAACCGCTTTAACTTGTTGTTGTTGTTGGGTTGAAGCGAGAAGCGTAATACTTTTGCTCATTTCGGCCATCATGCGGGTGAGTTCGGTCATCTCAGGGTTTGCTGAGGTAGAAGAAACATTGACTCTCGTGTTGTTTCTAGAAGAAGCAGAGGAATCCCAGTTCTTATGATGAGTAGTCATGTTTTCAATTAACTCTCTACACTCCTCGGGTCTCCTTTTCATGAATGTGCCACCGGCGGCTGCATTGATCGTATCACGATCTCGAAAAGTCAATCCGTTGTAGAAAGTATCGATCAAGGTGACCGGAAGCATGTTGTGGTTTGGACAACGGTCGATCAAGACATTATATCTCTCCCATGCATCAAAAAGAGATTCATCAGGATCTTGCATGAAACCGCTAATCTGATTGCGAAGGCTTGTGACCATGGATGGTGGAAAGTAGCGCGAAAGAAAGCGTTGAGTCATGTCATCCCAAGTGTGAATAGAATTCTTCGGGAGACGATCAAACCATTTCTCGGCATGATGCGATAAAGTATGTGGAAAGAGTTGTAGGCGGAGAACATCCATTGTGGCCCCAGGCAACTTCATGCTTTGGGTGATTGTAATGAACTTGTAGAGGTGTTTGTTGGCATCATCATCAGGCAATCCTCTAAATGGGTTTGTTTGTACTTGCTGAATCATGTGGTGCTTCAACGAAAACTCAGGAGCGTTGATTTGCATCGGCGCAATCGGTCCTCCTCGTCCAAACATTGTTGGTTGACAAAGTTCCTCCATGGTCCGAAGATCGGGCTGTGGAAGAGCATTGTTGTTGTTATTATTATTATTGAGGTGCGGTAGTTGATTATTGTTGTTAACACCTGCCATATCTAAATCTTCTTGAGGCTCGGGCTCTTGATAATTAGAAGATCTAGTACGCATACACCTGAAAATGCAAAAGAAAACAAACACAAAGACAATATATATACACAATAAAGATAAAATCTTTTTGGATTTTTGAAATTTTTAATTTTTATGGTTGTTTGAAATTTTATGCAAGAAAATAACGTTCACAAGTGAACGGATCCCAAAAAGCAACGTGTCTCTCACAAAAAACTGTTGATCTTTACGAAAAGAGCCGGCAGCGGCGCCATTTAATACAAGGCTTTTGACACCCTATATAAAAATTAATTAAAGTTCGTTGTGTGGTTCTCTTCGAATTGAAAAACTTGATGTTTAATGTGTGACTCAGTTGAACTTTGGTGGAACAAAGATGTGTCGTTGTAGTGTTGAAAATAAAAGATGCAAAACAATTAAAGTAAAAGTGTAATTAAGGTAAATCTAAGTCTAATTAAAAATAAAGTGCAAGTATTTAAAGTGCGACTAAAACTAAGGGCAATAAACTTAAAGTGCGATTAAGTAAAAAGGCGGGAAAAATAGAGCTAGAATTTAAAAGGCAGAAACTTAAGATAAAGAAACTGAAAATAACCCTATCCGGAATAAACTCTTATTCGGAATAAAAGGCTATTCGGAATGTCTGTCACCTATTCGGAATATCACCCTACTCGGAATATTTTGTCTATTCGGAAAGACTGACCCTATGCGGAATAAACCTCCTATGCGGAATAATCCTCTATTCGGAATATCTGTCCCTACTCGGAATAAAGTCCTACTCGGAATATTCAGTCTATTCGGAAAGTCCAGCCTATGCGGAAAATCAAGCCCTATTCGGAATAAGTTGTCCACTCGGAATGATTGGTCTATTCGGAATCCTGTCACCAATTCGGAAAGTCCTCCTATTCGGAATGTCTTCCCTATTCGGAAAGTAGTCCTACTCGGAATATAGAATATTCCGCATAAGGCACAAACGCTAAACCCTTATTCGGAATATCTAATATTCCGAATAAAGCACAAATGGGAAACCTCTATTCGGAAAGTTTCTGGGCTCGATCTGGGAATTAACAGAAACAATATAACGAAGAACTAGGAATGAAAAATAAGTACGGATCAAACAAAAACTAAGCGAAATCAAACACAAGATTAGATCAAACAAACAAATAAACAACTATTAAGCATAAACAATCAATCCAAATCAATCAAACTCACAAAACTTAATCAAAATAATCAAAACCCACTTAAATAAATCAACCAAAATTAAGAACATGAACATAAACAAATCAACACAAGGTTAAGAAAGGAAGAATGAGATTAACAAGATAAAGATAAAGCTTGACAAGAATTAAAAAGAAAAACTTACTTGAATTAAATGGTAATTAAGGTGCAAGACAAGGTAATTAAATGACAAGTATTTAAATGTGCATAAAATAAATGTGGAAGAGCTAATTTGTCAAGTTAGCCAACAAAAACAAATGCTTAACAATCTAAACTATTTATAGGGGAGGATTAGGAAGCTTCCTCCCCTCCTTCATTTCTTGTTAATTGCAAGATTAAGTCCTTCCTTCATTTAATCTTCATTAATTGCGTCATTAGTCCTTTTCTTCTAATCTTTCTTTTAAGTTTGGACTTTTAAGGACTTGTGGCTCGGGATATCTTTTGAACTCGTCTTTAATTTCTTCAATAAAATAGACTTGAGTTTCTCGGCTTTTGATAAACTTCCGTCTTTTGACTTTTTCTTCGATAAATCTTCAGAATTGGTCTTGGACTTCCGTTCTTTTTCCACTTTTGACTTCTCGACTTCGTCTTTCATCTTTTTCTTCAATAAAAGCCGTGAATGCCCGTGAATTCTCGTGTTTTCTCCACTTTACACAATTTCGTCCTAAATTACAACAAAAACACAAACCACGCATAATTCCGACATAAAAGACATAAAATACACGTTTTGGTCCGGTTATTATTGTAATTAAGTGGTAGAAAAGATGGGTGTTTACACACCTATCATGGAGTGCGAGCAACGGATGTTTCATGAGAAATGTCAACTTCTTCATAATAATCACGCAAAATTTGATTCACAAATTCGGTTCCATTATCTGTACGAATGCGTCGTACAGTAGTGTTGAGACGCACTTGAATTATCTTGAGAAATCCGATGATGAATTTAGGTGCCTCATTTTTTGCTTTAAGAAATTTCACCCATGTAAACCGAGAGTAATCATCGACAATGAAGAGGATGTACTTTTTCCACTAACACTTTCAACACGCATTGGCCCACAAAGATCCATATGCAACAGATAAAGTTTCTCTTGGTTGGTGTCTTCCGTCTTGGGTTTGTATGATTTCTTAGTGCTTTTCCTCATTGCACACGCGGAACACAAATGATCCTTGTGGAATGATAGTTTAGGAAGACCAAGAACAAGTTTGTTTTTCGCCAAGTGATTAATAGCGTCAAAGTTAAGATGAGATAACCGTCGATGCCATAACCATGACTTAGTCTTCGAAGCTTTGGAGAGAAGACATACGGGAGAAGCGGCCATCATATCTTGTAGATACAAAGTGTACAAATTATTCCCGTGAGTACCTTTCAATAAATCAACCCCTTCCAAATTATGAATGAAGCAGGTATGCTCTCGAAAAGCGACTTCTAGGTTTGCATCACAAAATTGTCCCACAGAAAATAAGTTGTGACCAAGACCTTCCACATAATACACTCTTGAAATTATAACATTCCCAATATGATATTCACCATAACCCATTATCTTTGCAATATGATCATTTCCAAATCGAACCGTACCAAGAAACTTGCTAACGAAATTTCTGAGCTGAGAGCGATCTCCGGTCATATGCTTGGAGCAACCAGAGTCCAAATACCAGAGAACAATTTGGACCACCTGTTTTCAATAACAACTGTAGACAATGCATTGGAAACTATTGGTTCCTGAGTGTTAGCAGATACTGTTAAAATATTATCAGAATTGCTAACAGGTTTGTGACCCTTAGATTTCCTGCGTTTTCTAATGTGAGTTTTAGCACTAACAGGTTTTACTGTTCCAACTTTCTTAGGTTTTGGAGTATTAGCGGGCACTACAGTGGGAGTAGACCTATTTAAAGGGCACTTGGTTCCTACAGTAGTGTTGATGTTCCTAGTTAAAGGACACGCTTGTGTTTTGGTAGCCTTGGTACTCCTAGTTAAAGGGCACGCATTCTTCGCTTTAGTGGGAGTGATCCTAGTCAAAGGGCACGCATTTCCTATTATAGTGAAAGTTCTACCAGTGGGGCGCCACATCCAACCAACTTGGGTTAACACTTTCCCAGTCGGTTTCCATTCTAATCCATTTTTCCGGGCATACATCTCATTCACATGGTCAATAAGGCAAGAATCATGACGACTAGAAAACATACATTCATTACAATACCAACATTTCAAATTAGAATTCACACTAGACTTAGAACGCTGCACAATCGCAGAGCCTTTAGGTTTAGCTACATGATTCTTTTTATTCAAAACAGAAATAACATTCCTAGGATGGGCTTCTACTTTCTTCTTCACTTGAATACTAGATGGGGGCAAGATCCTATCATTCTTCTTGTTTCTTTTAAGCGTAGATCTTTGAGCCTTAGTAGTGGTGCTTACTCCTGTAGAAGGCAACACGGGAATATTAGAAGCTGGTTTTGATTCAGCCTTATCTTTAGTGACCAATGTTTGAGAAGGTTTAGTCCTAGGGCCCTTATTAAATGGTGTGACGGCTATAAGATTCCTTTTGATTGCACTAGAGGACGATGCTGAGACAGTGGCTGCGTTATCCACAACATTCTTACCTTTTAGAGTATGAAGTGTTTCCTTTAACTCAACCAAGACCAGATTCTTATCACAAATTTGTTCCCTCAAATCAGATATTTCCATCGACTTTCGATTCAATTGTTCAATCAATGATTGATTCTGTGCAGTGGTATCAACACATGCGGGCTTTACTGAATCAAAGAGTCGTGTATCTTTCTGTTTTAAGTTATCAACTTTGGATAATATCTTGGAAACTCGATTATCTAGATCAAGTTTAAAATTCTCAGCGGCCTCAAGTACGTTCACACAGTTAATCTCCTTAGATTTCTCTATTTCTATCGGCAAAGATTTAGCAACATTGTCACTTGGCTGACGCTGTTTTGATTGTAAATTCAATCGAAAATTATTTCAAAGTTTGCATCATCGATATTAACACATTCGAATGACGTTTCAAAGATTTCTTGAATAAATTGTTGCTTGCATTCAAGCGAAATACAATGTGTTTGATCTCATCAAAACGTTTTGAAAGCGAAGAATATGAATCTTGAAGCTTTAAAAATTCAGCGTCAGATTCGTAACAAGTACTATCTACCACATTATCCACAGATTCAACATTATGCACAATAGAATCATTATCAACACTGTTATTCACACAGAGGGAGACTATATCATGAGACATCACTTGCTTCAGAAGCTGATGATTTTGGCGTGAAACCCGTTCTATTTCAAGTAAACTGTTTTCATAAGTATCATCCATTTCATTGAAAACACGTCTAACTTCTTCTATTTCCAAAAGCAAATCTTGATCAAGATTACTAAGACAAGCCTTAACATTCTTTACAAACGGAACAATTTCATCTCGAAACGTAGCTCTAGTATGCTCAAAGTTCCATTCACCTTCCGTTATGGCCGAAGCCGTCGTACGCTCCAAAATGACCTTGTCAAAATCGGCTAAGTGTTGGTGAACCGCATTTAAGTTAACGGACGCCTTACTTACCGGTGGAATTAACTTCGTTAAATCCGTTTTGACAAGTGTAGGAGACGTACTAGGAGGGTTTTCATTTGACAAACTTTGGGGCACAAGAACTGTCAATTCAACTAATTCCTTTTGTAAGCGAATGCGGGTCTTTTTTGACAATTGATCTTTGTTATATTGATCATAATCAATCGTATGGAATTTTGAAATCATTTTAGAATGAGTTTCTTCCGCAAGTGACTGTGTCTCCTCAGTACTATGAACAAAAGGTGCTTCTTTCGATTTGCCAATTATGGTCATATCATAAAGACCGGGAATATATTCCTGAGCTTGTTTTGCATAACCGGGATTAGGTGGTAAATCTTGAAGACGCTTAAGTTCGAGTTCTTTAAATGATTTAGTTAAAAGATGAACCTTTTCTGTGGAAGCGTATTGTTTTAAAAGCTGTTGTTCTTTGAATTTAAGAAGTTTGGTAGCATTAATTTCCGATTCAAACTTTTTAGACTCGAGAGTTTCGAAATCCATTTTAAGTTTCTGAAAATCATTGACAACCGACTCTTTTTCTTTTAATTCATTGGAAAGATTAGCTTTTAATGATTCTATTTCTTTCAAGTGTTCAATCTTTTCAAAACGAAATTGGTCAAATTCAGAACATGTTATTTTCTCTGCTTGAGGGACCATTTCAAAATCTTTGACCTTTTCTTTATGCAACGTAAGCTCAGTAGTTAGGGTGGAATTGGTATCTACGGATTGTCTGAGGGCCATATGCATTTGATCAATAATATGTTTAGGTACCATGACCAAATCATGTTGAGCATAAGATTCCATACCCGTCGTAGCATTTGGTTGAGGTTCACTCAAATGTGTAGGATTGGGTACCACATCATTTGAGTTACTAGTTCCCGAATGCTGTTCGAGGTTGTCATTTTCATGCCCAACTTGATGTTGGTTATCATCAATATTATTAGATGTGGTTGGTACCTCACTGACGACATCAGAACCGTAGTGAGAGAGATTAGCAACGAGAGCAGCTTGGGCAGAGTGAATGTCATCACAATCCGAATCATATGCGTCAAGATCATCTGCTTGATAAGCTGCATTAGAATTAGAAACGACTGCAATGCCTTCAGTATCTGCTGCCCCTGGGTCTGCAAGAAATGCTAACTCCTCTGTATCCAAAATCTTTCCCTTTGACTGAGCATCGACCAAATACATCTTCTCACGAAACCATGCATCATCCCTCCTCCTTTTCGGCTGAGTGCATTCCCTAGCCATATGACCTTGTCCTCGGCAATTGTAGCAAGTCACAACCTTCTTAGGACCAATGGGGCTTCCATTTCCATTAGCTTGAGAATTCACAGCTTGAGCATGTACAGTCCTTGTAGGAGGTCCATATGAATTTTGCCTTCCTTGAATAGCTTGCATTGTTACTTGACCATCTTGAACAGTAGCTTGTTTTCGAGGATTTGAAGAGGTGCGGAGCTGATTGTTTGTTGGTGGAAATCCCCTAGTTGCAACAAGTTTTGACAAGTAGGCAGTGAGATGGTTTAGAACATTAGCTGGCGTATCATTTGGAGTAAAGACCGGTGCTTGGATTGGTGGAAGTTCATTAGAGTAAAAGGCTTGTGCTGGTTGTGCTTCAATAGGAAAGTATCCTTGCTGAAGGGTATAGCCCATTGGAGAAGTGTTCGCTTGTGATGGTGATGTCTGATATGGTGGTTGCTGCGGAAAAGATTGTTGATGAACACTTTGTTGAAATGCTTGCTGTGGCATCACTGGTGGTTGATAAGATGGTTGCTGATAGGTGTGTGGTGGTGGTTGCTGCAAGTATGATGGTTGTTGATAAGTATAAGCCATGTTTTGTTGAGAAGCATACATTGCAAGTGGATCATGAACTTGAGGTGTAGACAACCGAGCCTCGATCACATGACATTCGTGTTGTTGAAGAAAAGCTTGAAGTTGATCCACATTGGTGTTATGCAAGTCCTTAGCCAATTTAACATCCGTCACGTATTTTTTCCATTATGAAGGAAGAGTGTTCAAATACTTGGTGTTCAATTGAAAGGTAGGAACTGTCATGCCATAGATATTGATCTCATTCAACAATAGGGTAAATCTTAGATAGTAATCATTGAGAGTCTCCCCTGGCACATAGGAAAACTTATCAAAAGTATCATAAAGCTTACACTCTCATTCTTGTTTAGTTAACGAGGTGCCTTGCATGAGAACACGAATTCTATCCCATAACTCTTTGGCAACTTTATGTTTGCTGACGAGTTTGTAGACATCTGGAGGAAGGGCTTGGAGAATGATGTTTGTAGCATACTTATCACATTTGTCTTGAATCTTTATATCTCCAGTCAATTCACCCGTTGTGCGAGGACGAGTAGTTGTAACTTCCGTCACTGTACCATAATCTAATGGTCCATTGAGCACCGATGCCCAAATGAGATGTCCATTCTCCTTGTTCAACATATAAAGTTCCATTCGGGAAGCCCATTCCTCATACATAGTCTAACATTGGTGGATGATTATCCGTACCCGAGAGGATGGACTTATCCGTAAGAGATGTGTACTCCATTTCAATAAGTTAAGATTTACAAACGTTGATCGATCAATGAAAGAAAGTAAATGTGTTTGTTGTTGTGAGTTGAAGTCGAGAAACAATGTTAAAATCCCCTAAAATATGTTCTCAATAAACCAAAAATTCCAAGTCAAAATTACACACGATTCGAAATTTTTTATGGAATAATTTTTGATTATCGAAATGTTGATCGGAATAGTGATCGGAATATCAGTCGGAAAGCCGTCGGAATAAACCCTATCGGAATAACCTTGATCGGAATGTCCCTAATCGGAATAAACCAAATCGGAATGTCCCCTTTTCGGAATGTGCCAAATCGGAATGTTCCTTTTCCGAATGTGCCAAATCGGAATGCCTAATCGGAATGTACCAAAATCGGAATCCCTAAACCCTATTCCGATTACATTGATCAGAATGTCCTATAAACCCTATTCCGATGACCTGATCGGAATAAATCCCACTTTTCTCGGACAAAACTCAACCAATTCGTGATTTTAAGCCAAAAAAATGATCAAAACACCCAAACATTTTGTGTTTTTAGCCAAAGTAACTATACCAAATCCCTCACAACTATGTAGAAGATTTGTATCAAGAAAAAACCATAAAAAACACAAAAAAAATTTTGGACGTGTGTTTAAATGGATCAAAAGGCTACAAAGATCAAGAACACAAACACATAAACAATACAATCATCCCATGGCTCTTGATACCATTTGTAGGATATGTAAATCTTGCTTATGTTTTAGAGAGAGAAAGAGATAGAGAGATGGTGAGAACACACACACTTAGAGAGAGAAAGTGAAAGAAAAACACTTTTCAACTATGTGTAAAATGAAGAACCACACTACCCTCTCCATCTAAGGAGAGGGTTTATATACCCAAGCCCTTGTCATGGGCTTGGGCTTACATTTGGGCCGACCTACACATGTTGTAGGCTAGGCTTTGGTTTGCTTGTTAAATAAAGATAAGTAACTAAACTACGAGCTATTACATGGACTATTGTTGGAGTGACCGATCCTTCTTAATACGTAAAACGTATTTCCAACAATACGGAAGTTTAATGAAGTCAAAGAACTCAAGTCTAATAGAAGAAGAAAATTATAAGACAAGTTCAATTTAAATCAACAAATCCCGAGACGACGTCGAAAAGACAAAGAATTTAAATTGAGTCGAGACGAGAAGAAAGAAAGAAGGAAGAAACACAGACACTCCCCACCTCCTATATATACCCTCCTAATGTGTCATTAAGAGGGTGTTAGTTAGTTTTTTAGTCACTTTTTCATTTTTCTAGTTTTTATCTTTAGAGAGAGAAAGTGTTTAACTTTCTCTCACTAAAATTTCATCTTTTCTTTCTTTCATGTTTAAGCTTTAATTCACTCTTGTATTTTGGAATCATTAATCTATAAGTTCAAGTTAAGTTTTTCATCTTCAATCTCTTTCTACCTTTCTTGATTTTTACTTATATTTGATCCGAAATCATCTTTGATTTTGTTTAATCTTGATGTTTGATTGATTAAAAAGTTTATCTTTTGGTTTCCATTTAAGTTTTATACGGATTAAGCTTTGAGCTTACTATGCTTATTGGCTTACTTTGTATTTAGCTTATTAAAGTTTAAGTTTTATAAAAAGTTTCGTCTTTTTAAAGTTCATCTTATAAAGTTTGCTTATTTGGTGTTTTGATAAGTTTTCATTCGTAGCTTATTTTTGGTTTTCCTTAATATTGATCTTGTTGAGTTTCTGATAGGTGCTTAGTGGGATTTTAGCTTATTTTTACTCCATCGAGATACTTGGTGCTCCATCGCAAAAGCTTAGGGTTTACACATTGCGACAGAATATTCCGACGGATTGATTGCGATCGCAATAACCCTTAGGGTTTCTACATTGCGATCGATTATTGCGATACCCCCTTATTCCGATCGTGGATTGCGATCGTACATTGCGACGGGGCTTAAGGCTATATTGCGACGAAACGCTGCTAAATTTTTGTTAGCCATATTGCGAAAGACCCATTATTACGATAGTCCTTCATTGCGACAGCCTTATTGCGACGGGTTCACATTGCGATACCTTCATCGCAATATTTGGTTTACGCACCTTCCATCGCAATAATTAATTTATTCACATATTTATCTTATTTTTCAAGCTTACTTTTCATTACGTTTTAATTTCCAAAAATTGCACGTTTCCCAAAATCTCTGTTTTTACCAAGTGTTTTCTAATTTTATTGAGAAAAAGTGACAGTTTTTCTAGATTTGCTTTTAGCTTATTTTAATTACGTTTCGCACTTACCCTTCTAGTAGAATAGAAAATAAACTCCCCTTTTCGTCACCAAGAACGACTATTCCACTTCAAACCGTGATCAATCGATTAGATACCGAGAACGATATCGAGTACATAAATGCTAAGCAAAAAGTCATGTATCACTAGGCCGGGATCGAACACTGTCCTGAGCCCGTGTGGTGCCACATATTCAATTCCACATTGGTAGGCAACGCTCGGAACAGGTTCGATAAACTCCAACGACGGAGCATTGATGGATTTGAAGAGCTGCGAAAATATTTTTGAAGGAACTACATTCAACAAAAGAAATGCGACAAAAGTCCAGTCTCACTCGCAAGAGTCAAACAGAGGCAAGGCGAGTCTTTGGAAGAATTCGTGGAGTGTTTCAATACTGAGTGCAAGCAAGTCAGGGAATGCACCTAAATTTCGAAAATCTCAGGCTTTGTAGCGGGAATGACTAATCCAGACCTAATAAAGAAAGCTAAATGATAGAACTCCTAAAACCTTCGACGGAGTGATGCGAAGGGTCAGATCATTCATCCAAGGAGAGCCATGGCAGATCGCAGACAAGCAGCTTCCGGCTATAGGTTCCATGATCGGCCTAAAAAGCAACCGAATAATCCGAGTAACGGCCACAGCCTAGACTACCGAGTAACTCAGAATACAGGACATGACAATAACATTATGTTCACTTCGCTGACAATGACTTCAAGGGAGATATTTATGTTCGAAGGATCGAACTTCCCAAAACCTCTTCGAATGACCGGTCCAATGGAAAATCATGATAACAGCAAATACTGTGAATACCACAACGAAATATGCCATGGAACAGATGAATGTATACAACTAAAGATACAAATTGAGAGCGACTACTAGACTGGGGGGACATGATGACATATAGTCCCTAGTCGGGCTGGACAACCCGACCCACGGGTACCACCCGTATCCAATACGTATGAATCACAAAGAGAAATCGCTAGATCCTATGAGGTCCAGTAAGCCGCTGACGCACACGGTTCTATCTCAACCGTGTCCTGGCCATACGCGGACAGGATCAGACAGAATCATAATCTAAATCATATTACGATTCGCCTAAACTAAGAGGATATACACTCTCTTTATTCACGCGATAAGGATCTGGTTATATTTAGTATTTATCTCTTGATTAGGCCGCAAGAATAGGGAAGCCCAATTAGGGTTTCATCGGGTATAAAAGGAACCTCAGAGGTTCACAAAGGTACGATATTCACAATACTCTAAACCCTCACCTATCTCTTAAACTGATTACTTACTTTTACGCCGGAGTCCAATCGTCGGACACGCGCCCACGGTAAGCCTAACGGTGTATGTTATATAGTGTGCAGGGTCTTCTAACTAGTTCACTTGGTGCAAAATTTGGAGTCCTCAAGCACCCAAATCAAGCCTAATTCGGGTCAAGCGCGGTCCATCCAACTTTTGTATCAACAATGATAGTTGAATTCTAAATACCTTTGTTTCTGATGTGTTAGTTCTCAGATAGGCTTGAAGTTTGGATTTGCACTTAGGCTCAATAGTGAGTACTTAAGTTTGCATGATCCATGTTTAGTGTAAACAACACGAGCAACTCTCCTTTAATCATTTCTAGGTTTCAGGTCATGATATTTGGTATACTAGTAGCTTAGGTGGTAATTTAAATCTGTTTTAAGCTTCTTGGGTTGCTAGAGCTTATCTCTTGCTTAAAAATAAGTAGGAATTTACCCTATTTGCCTCTAATTTTATGCTCACCGTTCAAAATTTCTAGTTAATAGATTCTATTTCAATTCTTCTTGTGTTTGATTGTTGTGTGTTAATTGTTTGTTATTTGTTGATTATTTACATGAACTAACCCCCCAATAAGCCAAAGCTTATCGGGGAACTGTCTAAAATAAAAAGCAAATAAAAGTAACAAAAAGATAGGTGTAGGACTCGAACCTACGACCTACCCTTCACACACACTAACATAACCAGCAATCCCGTGGGGGCTTTTCTGTTATAGTCCTAAGTGGTTTTATTTTTATAGTTAGTTGTTCAAAAGTGGCCAAATAAGTTGTCCTCCGCTTATTTCTTTGTGCAACAACTTTTCTTAGTAGCTTAATCTTTTTTTCTTGTCTCATTTACTAGTTCTTAGCTTTGTTTCTTATTTGGTTTAACTTTTTTTAGAATTCGAGCTTATTCCATTTTATTATTTGTGCTTATTGCATTTTTCTGCTTATTTCAGTTAGCTTATTGATGTTTTTCTTTTTGCATTGTCTTAATAAGTTAAAAACAAGCCCTAATTTCGAATTTCAAGTCATATGGTCAAGGGAAACTATTGACTATTTTGTCCTTTAGTGAAAACACCAAAGTGCTTATTCTGAGCTTATTACTTTATCTTATTTCAAAATTTCTTTTGCATTTTCTTAGTTTTGTTAAAAGTGAGGTGTGTCTCTTTACAGCTTATGAGCTTAGGTGATAAGCTTTTTAGCTTATTCTCTTTAGCTTATAGCTTATTTAGATAAGCTACACTTGACTTTTTCCATTTTTCTTTCTTGAATTAGCTGTTACTTGTTAAAAAGGGAAATCATGTACCAAAAGTTTCACAATAAGCTTAAGGAATTGCTTATTGGGCTTATTAGGCCCAATAAGCTAGATTATAACTTATATGAAGCCTTTAAGTGTTGATTCAGCTTTTTTTGCCAAGTTTTAATGTTGTTTGGAATAAAACTTTGAGTGCAGTAGCACTTTTGTTTTTCAATTTTTGCAAAATTTTCGGCCAAAAAGCCCAATAAGCCTTTGATCTATTTTGGATTTGGCATGTTTTGAGACCCACTAATACTTTTCTATAATTTTTAATTTTTTTGTTTAGTTAAATTAAATTAGTTTTGAAATTTTGAAAGTTCTGAGTTTTTTTATTATTATAATATTATTTTTCCTCGATTTGCGTGATCGCGTAATTCGCCGTAGTGTAGAATCGTCTTTTCTTTTAAAACCTTCATCTGCTAAAACTTGTAACTAATCCAAAAACACTATTTTGTACAAAAGTGGCCTACCTTTCTCCTCGTACACAACAAACTCGCGGTTTTTATATTTTCGCGTTTTAATCAGTGTGAGCTTATTTATACCCATATATTTACAACTATCAATATCCCTTGTCTCCTGATGACGCCGTTGTATGTAGATGGTAAGCGTATCACCATGATGTTCATCTAGGTTGTGGTCGAATGCTCCGTGTATCCCATCATTACTAACAGTCGCACTGTTCGAGTGGCCAAATTACCTCCCCACTGAAGCCTGTGAGCGGCGACGTGGCTGGCATCAACTGGCTCTTCACTTATGGCCATATCCGTGCGAAGTAGTGCTCATATAGGATTTCCGTAGAGGATCCTACATCAATATACATGAGGTGGACAGTGTGGCCCTTCGTGTAAACTTTGATTGTCGAGGGCCCATCTACTATGCTACTCGTGGTTAAAGGAGGGAACGAGATCTCTTATTCTGTAGAAATTTGTCGACTAACCTTTTGTTTGGTTCGGCGTTTCCATGACTGCACCATGTAGATGATCGCGGGTTTAACCTTGGGTTGGTCTTTTTTGTTCTCGTTTTTCTTGTTATCCTTCCGATCCTTTAACTCCTTGATAAGATGTTTTAGCTTGCATGCTTTCACCATCTCTTTGATTTGCTTCTTGAGATGCACGCATTCGTTTGTCGCGCGTCCTTTTTCACCGTGGTATTCATAGTAATTGTTTCCTACACGCCTTTCTACCGGGGTAGTCATGGGCGGTGGTTTTGGGAAGTTTGCCCATTCGGCTGCCAATATTTCCTTTGGAGTAACTTTTATAGGGGTGTATTTGTTGGATCCACGCCCTCCTCTTTGCTGGCCGCGATAGTCATTGTTTCTATCGTTATTCTGGCCATTAGACTGCCTCTTGGGCTGATCTTGAGATATGCAGTTCGAATAACCCTTATACTATCAGCGACCACAACTTCTCCTTGGATTAAGGATCTAACGTCTCACATCAGTTCGTCAAATGTTTGGGGAACCCTATCATTCAGACGCTTTATTAACTCCTTATTTGTTTTCCGTTCATGTAATCGGATATTTTTAAGATATCTCAACATGCCTTGACGTGAATGCACTTGTCCTTGAAGCGTTTTGTAAAGTCGTTAAAGCACTTCTTTCGTTGCGTAAAGTTTCTTCTGAAAGCTTTCTGTAGTTCCTAAAAACTGTCAATGCTTCACCGTGGAAGCTTGTCTAACCAAGTCCATGTGTTTCCATTTAATGTGGAGTAAAGCATATGGTACCACATGGGTTCCGGCCAATGCTCAATGCCAGCCGCTGATTCGAAGACCTACATATGGTCATCTGGGTCGCCCGATCCGTCATAAGTTTTGATGCTGGATGGCATTCGCCATTTTTTATCTTCTGAGTAATTTCGAATACGGCTCGTGAACGCCTCGATCTTTTCATGGTGTCATGGAAGAGATAGGTCTTCGTCATTGCGCCTGCGACGTCGACGACTGGACTTCCAGTGTCCCGTGTCACTATCAGATGTATCTTGTAAGGATGTGTCATCCCTCTTGTGGCGTTTCTAGTGGAGGAAATATGATTCCGAGCTATAAGAGTCGTAGTTGGGAGATCGTCCCCTTCTTCCAGATGGATTACAACGCCTCCTTCTTGGCTGTCGGTTTCGGGAGTTCGGAGTTGTACTCCTTTGCCTCTAGGGATCACCCAATCTTTCGAGGGCAGGCATTCGCCGGATGTTATCATCGGGTGCCGCTTGGGCTCCGCGCTCCCTTGACCCGCCCGAATAGTCAGAAGCTTGTCGCTCCTCTTCTTGATCATCCACGACCTAGTCTTCGATTCGTTTGAAGACGGGGTGTTTCTCATGTTGTTCCTCCGTTTGGCATCTCCTTTGCCGCCTAGGGGGCGTTGCGGTGAGCCTTCGTGCTCAACCTCGATGTTGAGTCGAGCTTACAGGTCTCTTCCGCAATTGATTTTCATCCTTTCAGTCATGATGGGAACGAGGGTTTCGAAGTTTCGAGCAACAAAATCTTTGATGTTCTCCTCACCAACAGGGATGATCCCGTCGTCCACTCCTTCTGCGTGTGGTTGACGTTGAGCTTCCTTTTGTGGCGCTGGTGGTACCACTACCAATTCTGGAGTTCCTATAGCTCTCGTCAACGTAAGGGTCATGAACGGATTATTGGCTACCGGTGGTGGCTTGTCCCCCGTATTTCGATTGTTCTGCCCACTGGTTGTCCCAGAGGTCGATTGAGTGGAGACAATGAGTGCCTCATTAGATTGTGCTTTCTTCCCATTCGGGGCTTGATGTCCAGAAAACGCTCCCGTCTTAGTCATGTTTTACAGTTTAGTGTAGGGTCCCACGGATGGCGCCAACTTGTTGATACAAAGTTGGATGGACCGCGTCTGACGCAAATTAGGTGTAATTCAGGTATTGAGGACTCCGGATCCGGCTCTAAGTGAACTTGTTGTAGGGATCTTGCACACTAAGAAAGCACCATTAGACTTATCATGGGATTGTCTCCCACGATTAGACTCCGACGTGAGAGTAAGTAATCGGTTTGTGATTATAGTAATAGATTATGGTTTGAGATTTTAAGTGAATTGTACGTTTGTGGAACCTCGAGGGTTCCTTATATATCCATTAAAAACCTAGTCGGGCTTACCGAATCGTGCAGCTCAAGCAAGATACAATTACAATATACACAAGATATTTATCGTCTAAATAAGGAGAGTGTATGTCCTCTCAACTTGGGTGAATCATAGTTCTAGTTATACTATGATTCTGTTTGACCCTGGCCACGTGCGGTCAGAGTGCGATTCTCGTAAGATCGCGTGCGACAACCGTTTATTAAGTCTCACGGGCCCAAGACGTTGTCCGTTAACCCATTCGTGATGGATTGGATATGGGTAGTACCAGTGGGTCGGGCTCATGGCCTGACTAGGGACTATACGTCATCAGTAGACTTGATCATCTTGTCGTTACTACCAACGATAAGCATATCATCAACATATAAACACAAGATTAAAAATCCATTATTTGTGTCTTTGACATAAACACACTTGTCGCATTCATTAATTTTCAGTTCACTCTCTAACATGGCGTGGTCAAACTTTTGATGCCATTGTTAGGGAGCCTGCTTTAAGGCATATAAAGACTTAACAAGCCTACAAACTTTGCTCTCTTCTTCATGAGCTATGAACCCTCAGGTTGGTTCATATATTTTTCTTCTTCTAATAGAATTATTCGTGTAACAGGCGGATAAGTATCATTCCAATAGAATTTATTCGCGTAACAGGCGAATAAGTATCAAAGTAATCTAGACCTTCGCATTGTCTAAATCCTTTGATCACCAATCTTTCTTATACTTGTCAATGGTGCCATCAGCTTTCATTTTCTTCTTGAAAATCCATTTATAGCCTAGTTGTTTATAACCAAGAGTTAAATCCATGAGCTCCCAAGTATGATTTTGTAAAATATAATCTATTTCACTTTTAATGGCTTCTTTCTATCGAGGCCCTTCCGAGGAATTCACCGCTTCTCGATAAGAAGTCAGTTCATTTTCTACCATAAAAGAGACAAAATCGGGTCTAAACGATTTCTCGGTTCTTTCCCTTTTGCTTCTTTTCGGTTCAACCTCTTCTAACTCGGGTTGATCTTGTGTCTCGTATTGGAGATCATTATCATCTGTTGTCTCTTATCTTTGACAATTTCGTCATTTAATCTAGATGACCTTCCAATTTCCTTCGTGAAACAAGGAAATATATTTTCAAAGAAGGAATCATTCCTTGATTCCATTACTACGTTCTTTTGTATATTTGGATTTTTCGAATCATGTACAATGAAAAAATAAGCACTGTTATTCTTAGCATATCCAACGAATACACAATCCAAAGATTTAGGACTAATCTTTTGGGCCTTAGGTGTCGTCACAACTATCTTGGCTAGACACCCCCACACTCGTAAGTACTAGTACGTGGTTTTCTTTCCATCCACAGTTCATATGGGTTTTCCCCTTTTTCCTTGCTTGGTATCGTATTTAAAAGATAAGTAGCCGTTAGAATGGCTTCCCCCACATGTACTGGATCAAACCAGAACTTATCAACATGGCGTTAACCATTTCTTTCAAGGTACGGTTTTTCCTTTCGGCAATACCGTTTCGTTAAGGTTAATAAGGAGCAGTGAACTCGTGTCTGATTCCATGTTTCATACTTAGATCAACAAAATGAGACACATATTCACCTCCTCTATCACTTCGTACAACCTTGATTTTCTTACCAAGTTTATTCTCAACTTCGATTTTATATAGAACAAAGTTGTCTATAGCTTCATCTTTACTTTTCAACAAGTCAACGTAGCAATACTTTGTACAATCATCGATAAACGTGATAAAGTACTTATTGCCACCTTTTATGGGTAGTGATTTCAAATCACATATGTTTCTGTGTATTATATCAAGTGGTTCGGGTTTTCGTTCAACCGATTTGAAAGATGATCTTGTAAGTTTGGCTTCGACACACGTTTCATACTTATAAGTTGAATCAATGTGAAATTTTGGTATGCTATTAAATTTAATCAAATGACGCAATAATTAAAAATTTACATGTTCAAGACGATCATGCCACACATTAGAAGACTCAATCGAGTATGTAGAAGAATTCACTTTATTGATATCATTCTTAACAACTATTATATTGACCTTAAACATACCATTCAGGATATACCCCTTACAAACATACATTTTATTCTTAGAAAGAACAACTTTATCAGACTAAAAAAACAAGACAAAAACTAAGCTTATTCAACAACTAACCGGACACAAGATTCTTGCGAATCTCTATAACATACAAGACATTAGTCAACTTGAGCTCTTTCTTGGATGTCATCTTCAAAATAACATCTCATTCGCCCTTGATATCGGCAGTTGCTGAGTTGCCCATGTACAACTTCTCTCCATTTTTAACCGCTTTGAAAGAGTGAAACATACTCTTGCCAGCACACACATGACGGGTTGCCCTAGTATCAACCCACCAATCACTGTTAGAACCTACCACGTTAACTTCAAAGATCATGACAATGACATCAGACACCATAGAAATCATGTCCACATTATCATTCACCATATTAGCCTCGCGTGAAGTCACCCGCTTCGGCATCTTGCAGTTAGGAACACGATGATTTGGCTTGTCACGGTTGAAGCATTTCGTTGGAACTTCTGCTTCACAATCCCAGCTTTAGGATCAAGGTACTTAGACTTCCCTTTGCTCTTCTTGCCATTCTTCCCTTTGTCTATGCTTTTGTCTTTAGACTTTGAGGAAGACGAACCATGCTCAACCATATTCGCTTTGGCAGAATCTAGTGCATAAGTGTTTTCCTAAGCCAACTTGTTATCCTCTTCAATAGGAAGACGAACAACCAAGTCTTCAACAATCATATCCTTTCGCTTATGCTTCAAGTAGTTTTTAAATTCTACCGAGCTTGGAGGTAACTTTTCAATGATCGAAACAACTTGAAAAGTTTCACTCAAAGTCATAACCTCAGCATGAATTTCATGTAGCTAAACCTGCATATCTTGAATCTGAATTATCACATTCTTTGAATCAACCATCTAATCCAAAAAAACGAGCTACCACGAACTTCTTTGTACCATCATGCTTAGTTTTGTACTTGCATTCCAACGACTCCCATAATTCTTAGCAGTCATAATACACGTTGTATAAAGAGTCTACCAAACCATTCAGAACATAGTTATGACACAAGAAGTCTGAATGTTTTCATGCTTCAACAGCTTGCACAACTTGTTGATTCGTGTTCACATTCTTTAGGAGGTTCCACCTGAGGGAAAATCTCCTTTAAGAACTTCGCAAGGTTCAATGTAGTGAGATAGAAGAACATCTTCTTCTGCTACCTCTTGAAATTCCGCCTATTGAAGTTTTCTGTTTTTTCAGCATGATTAGCAAATGTGTTGGTAATTGGCGCACTAGTTACATTCACAGTAGTAGTCGCAGGGGTTACAAGAGTACCTTTAGTCATCCTGAAAGATAAAAAACGATCAAACACAAACAGCTAGATAAACTTTTATAAAATCAGTATCTAAGAAATTCAATCATGATTTCTATAGCTTGTACCAGGTCTGCTTCAAAGAAACTTAATCTTGGTTTCAATGAATCAGATGCAATAATCAAATATATCAGTTTAATAGAAACTCAATCTTTGTTTCAATATAAACTGATTAGAATAACTGCTTAAAAAACATTAGAGATCTGTTAATTAAAATCTCTATGCGTAAAACCGATTTCCAAAGAAACTCAATATCGGTTCCGACAGAAAACAATTTATATAAAGATATCTGTTATAATCCGAAATTAAAAAAATATTTTAATTCTGTAACATAAAATCTGTTTTAAGATTGTGAGAAACGATGTACACTTTTATTATATAAATTGAATTTACAATTAACAATAACAAAATTTAAGTGACAGAAAGTAAATAACAATAAAAAAGCAGTAAAGTGTAAGAGACGAGGCTCGTGTTTGACACGATTCCCTTAAAACAAATTATCCGTCTGTTTCCCAAGGTATAACGTCCAAAGCTGTTGCACAACCGAACTAGACAAACTTGCCTGAAATATCACGGAAGACTTGTATGTTTCTTATCGATGGACTGTTGGAACTACTGTAGTAATGGAGCTTTGTTTTTCTGTATCTAAAATTGAATGAGAATGAGTTTAATTTATAGTGAAAATTTGTCTTGGTCGCCAAGGCAGAATATCACCTAAAAATTTGACTAATTTCGATATATCTTATTTATTTATATATATTATGTCAATGTTTAAAAACAAAGGATATATTCTATTTATTTAAAAGTGATTCTGTAAACGTATTCCTAAAGTTTAAATCAGTAGTTAAATAGATGGATACAAAATCCTACGATATCTCATTCATATATACAATATTCCAACAATAAGTACAATATCATCCATATATCAATAGTGAGTAAGCAACACCAATAACTTTTCAATAGATAAATAATGAAGAATCACAACGACTAAGATACAAAGCGGTCTAAATAACATATGTTGCAAACCGTCGAAGCCATGCACGAGAAATCTGCTTCAACCCATATAAAGACCTCTGCAACTAACATACATAAAAAAGGAAATGGACATCCACAAAACCAAGGGATTGATACATATAGATTGTCACAAAAAGAACTTCGTTAAGAAAAGCATTCTTAACGTCAAGTTGATAAACTGACCACTTGCGAAACAATGCAAGATTAACAATCGTACGAATGGTAGTCGTTTATCAACCTGACTAAAAGTCTTATCACAATCAATGTCAAACTACTGAGAACGCCCATTGGCAACAAGGCTCGCCTTATATACCTACTCAAAAAATGATATGCATAATACTTATGTCGAAACATCCACATATACTTAATTACATTAACATTAGGTGATGTCGGAACAAGAATCCAAGTACTGTTTTTAATTAAGGCATTATATTAATGATTTATAGCAGCTCGTCAATTCAGGTCATATAAAGGAGTAGAAGGAGATGTGGGAAGAGGAGAAATATAAGTCGCATTTAACGCAAAACGAGAATTCCGTTAAACGGTACCAAATTAGGCACGTGTAGCTAGGGTGTCGAAAAGGTTGATTCGACCCGAACTTGAACCCGAATAATCATATTCGGGTCGGGTCACTCGGGTTCAAAAGTGTATTCGGGTCAATTCTGGTTGAACCGAATTGACCCGAGTTCTAATTAGGCTCGGGTTCGGGTTATATATTTTTTACCCTTGACCCGAACCCGACCAACCCGAATTGACCCGACTAAAATTACACTTTTTACATTGTATTAGTACTTAATTGAGCCACTTTTTACATATTTTCCTTAAACTCGGGTTGACCCGAACCCGAGTTGACCCGACCCGAATTGACCCAAACCCGAGTGACCCGAGTTCTAATTAGGCTCGGGTTCGGGTATGTTTTTTGCTCTCAACCCGACTTGACCCGCCCCGAGTTGAACCGAACCCGACCGGGTTAACCCGAATCACACCATACGTGTAGCCATCAGATAAGTTTGAACACGTTGAGCTTGTAGTGTATTATTTGTAAAACCTGTAAATTTTAGGTTTTGAATATGACATCATTGTACACGGCACCTCATGATATCTATATATATTACCACCTTTGCATGAAATCTTTTGAGCAATTATATGCATCATACATGAGCATACATCATTCAAATCATCAGAACATTAAAACATTTGATCACATGACATTATATTATGATTATGAGTATTTAACTATAAGGACATTTGTATGGCTACATTATATGAGCATACAAGGCTTTAAACAATCATATATTGGGACTATTAAGTCACCTGAAACATTTGATCATAAGCATTCATCAATTTGATTTATAAAAATCTAAACTCATGATCACAATTAATAACAATTATCAAGGAACTATTTTAAGCTTCAAAATATATATTTATATATTTTCCTCACCTCATAAACAATACTACGATACGACATCAACTACTTTTTATCATTAAACATTACAAATATCCACTCTAACTCATTTTCACTAAGTGACTTATATTTTAATAAAGTAAATAATACTTTTATTTAATTATGACTATACTTTCACCAAAGATCCCAAAACTTAACCAAAACAAATTAGGACTTGAACCTACTTCTACTATATTATACCTAGACTCCTAGTACCAAGACACAAAATTTGAACCTAAAACTACCCTAGACTTATATATCTAGGCGAATAATATACCATACACAACTATACCTACCTAAAACCTCTTTCAAATATACATTTGACTTTATAAACCTTTTACAACACACTCTAATTAAAACTTACACTATTTAACCCACTCTTTTCCTTTGACTAGCTAGAAACTGTCGGCCATATTCAAAAACCAAGACCACATGTACAACTTTACATTAATGGGAAGTACTAACTAATATCTAAGCCTAGATATGAAAGAAGTAAGAAACTAAGACACCTAGCACCATTTCTTTCTCCTTAGACGTGTGATATGAACACACCACACAAATCATTTGCATTGTACAACACTCCCTTAATTGTAAATACTATGCAAGTCCATTTTGTCCCCTTGGTGAGCATGTATGCGACGGATAGAGACACACCAAAAGCCAAATGTACCAACATTTGCATTAACAACCTAGTACCTCAAAGTACCTTGCAAATCACCTCAAATCTTGGTGACTCTCTTTCTTGGTGTGGCTCAACCCTAGACCACATCCATCATCTTCACACTTGGATATTTAGGAAACTGCACTCCCACTTCTCATTTACTTCACTCCAAATTCGGATCATCACCTTCATAAAACACCTAGACGCAACAAACTTATACTTACACATTTACTACACCCAAATCTTGGTTCTAAGACATTAAAATCTAGTCTACACAAGATATTTAGCATTCAAGTCAAGCCAAGACCTTCCTAGGTCACGTTTAGGACGAACCCGACGCGTGGAGCCTTGAAACTTGATCATCCACCATTTTTTCTTGAAACAAGTAAGTATGAGACCTCCCTAACTTCATTTCAATCTTTTCATACCTCTTATTACTTTTCATGCATATATAAGCCATGGAAATGAAGCTAGAATTACATGCACACGTAAAGTACCCTAAGACAAACCACCAACACCATATAAGCCCACGACTTATATTGTGTTCGTGGACAAACATACTTCAAAACACTATGAACCAGCAAGAACCTTGCTTATAGAAACCTAATGTGAGCCCTAGTTAAATAACTTAGTGTTATAAGCCCATAAGCTTATATAAGTCGAGACATATAAGCTCATATAAGTCAAGTCATATAAGCCCATAAACTTATATTAAGCCGAGAAAATAAGCCATATAAGCTCATATAAGCCGCGAAATATAAGCCCACATATAAGCCTAAATTAATAAGCCCATAAGCCCACATTAACTAGTATATAACTAGTATGCTTATTAAGACTAGACAAGCCCAAAAGGTTAGCCCGATAGGCCCATGAAGCCCAAACTAAGACCCTATTGGGACAACTAAGCCCAATCCCATTTTGGGAGACTTTTTTACGATCCTTGCTATTTGGTGAAAGTTATAAGTAAAAAACATAAATAAATAAAACATATACATACATTTCATGACTTTAAAGAAGTTCGAGGACCAAAAATTGCCATTCTGAAAATATAGGGTGTGTTTGTGTTTAAACCGTGAACTAACCAAACCATAAGGACTAAATGTGCCACTTTGGAAACTTAATACAAGCCCTAGCCTTTTTATTAAATATTTCGAGACTTAAGGGGCTAAAGGTGTCACTTTGGAAACTTAACACAAACCTTAGAAACCTTATTATATATTTTCAAGACTTAAGGGACTAAATGTGTCATTTTGGAAACATAATACAAACCATAGAAACATTAATATATATTTTCGAGTTATGAGGGAGTAGTTAAGTCATTATCCAAACTTAATTCGAGCCCTAACCCCTATTTTTAATATGTTCGAGACTTGAAGGGGGTGTTTTGCCAATTCATAAAGTTAAACCGAGCCCTAGGAACTCGGTTTGTAAATATTTCGAGACTAGGAAACCCTAGGGACCAAACCTGCCATATAACGAAAGTATTGTGAGCCCTAGGGGTGTGTTTTGGAAATAAAACTAACGAACGAGGACTAACGAGGTGAATTATATAATGAACTAAATTTTAAGGGTTATTTTAAAAGTTATTATATTACGAGGACTTATTAGTAATTTTAACTTAATTAAAAGTATTAATAAATTATTTTATTAATAAATTAAATTAAGTTATTTTTGATAATTAAATAAATTATTAAGATTTATTTACAAAACCTTATAAACCGACAAATCATATTAAATATATTTAGAGCCTTAAGAAAATTAGTAGAACATTAATTTCTTACAATTATATAAATTAGATAAAAATCTATTTATTTAATTTATTACCCCTTTTTTAGACAAATCTAAATATATTTTTAGAAGCTAAAAATATATTATTACAGCTCACTATAAGTGTAAACATTTAAAACATCGTAACAATTTATTAATTCGTGATCATGCATTGTCATCAGTTACATTTATCATGCATTATTATTTTGCATTTACTGAGTCATCTAAATTACTTAGGTAATTTCATCACTTCGTTATCATACTGTGCCAGTTTATTCAGTGACATCATCACTACATCATTACCACTGAGGTGAGTTCATGGCCCCATCTTTACTATATTTATAACTGAGGGAGAAAACATACTTAACTTTTGATATACAAACATGCACGGGTAACATCAACATATAACAACTTATTGCTAGGGATGGCAACGGGTCGGGTTTGGGTCGGGTTTTATAGAACCCGTACCCGCATCCGTTTATAAAATCCACACCCGTATCCGCCCCAATACCCGCTGGATACCCGGTTATCATTATCCATCGGTTTTTCGGATTTACCCACGGGGTATCGGTTATCCACAATTGTAATAAGAAATATATAAAGACTTTAAGAGATAAATAAAACTATTTCAATATCAAGCGATTCAACGTTTCGAACAATACAAAACATGATAATAATTTAAGAAGTACAACGTCCAAATATGTTTGATCACATAGATGTTAATGCATAAGAATACTAATATGATCATCCCGTTCGGTCATCAATCTTCATCTACCATTTTCCACCAATTTGAAGAGCTTTTGCCCAGGTTCGCCATCTCCCAAAATGTCAAGCCACTTTTTTCACTTGTTGCTACTATCCTACAATGTATAAAAATACACCAATATAACTATTAATAATAACTTAAAAAATACTAATAGATAGAATGCTATACTTGAAAGTTGAAATCAGAACATAATATATATTTACCTCATCACTATCGTCAGTGTCGTATTCAATAGTCTTATCGTATGCTCCAAACTCTTTTGAAGAAGTTTCTATAAATATATATGTTAACAAAAAGTTGTTGTCAGTAATGTTAGATTTAAGTTTGTATGATTAATAAGATGAACTAATACGTTACCTGGTATCTCATTCACTAACCAGCTTTGAGAGCACATTAAAGCTTCCAGTGTATTTGGTTTAAGGCGGCTGCGATGAGGAGTAACCAATCTACCACTTGTACTAAAACAAGACTCTGAAGCAACAGTTGAAATAGGAGTTGCTAATATATCCCTAGCTATCATTTGGAGTGTCGGGTACTTAGAACCATTTGCTTTCCACCACGCTAGTATATCTAACTTCATGTTTGGGTTACAAACTCTCTCTTTATAGTAATGTACAAGCTCTGTTGGATCTTCTTCGTCTGATGTAATCTCGTCTGAAACATGTAAAGTGATACTTATATGAATACAATTTTAATACAATGCGGATATAAACATGTAACGTACAATAAAAAATAATACCTGAAGTTTCATCCTCCTCAATAAACTTGGAGTAGCCAGAAAAAAATCCACCATCACTTTCATCAATATGAGAAGTTGACCCAGAACCAATAATATGGTTTCTTACATTTTCCTTACCTGCTTGGTCATACTCCTTAAACAATCTTCTCATAAATTTCTTGAGTTTAGTGTATTCTTCTTCTCCCCTTGTTTCAGAATGATATAGCTTTGGGAACGAAAACTTCATTATTTTTAACTTCATTCTGGGATCTAAAATAGCGGCTACTCCCATAAAACCGTGAATGTCTGACCAATATTTATCGAACTTCTTAATCATCTTATCCGTCATATTTTGAAGAACCTCATCCTCTTCATGCCTCCACTTATTAAACTCATATCTTATATCACATATGGATGTGAAAAATGTGTTCATCGTGGGATATTTAGTACCACAAAATAATAAAGTCACATTATAAAATAACTTTAACTTCTTACAAATATTAGAAGCTAAATCCCAGTCTCTTTCTGTTGGAACACTTTTATATTGAGCATCCCGTTGCTTCAAACGCCTAAAAACATCCTTGTAAATGATTGCAACTTCAAGCATCAAGTATGTTGAATTCCAACGTGTCTTGCAATCAAGTGCCAAAGATCTTGATGATGGAATTTCCAAATGGCGAGCAGCTTCTTCAAACTTCTCCACTCTTTTTGGTGTATATGTCCAATAAGAAACACTCTCCCTGATTCTTTCTATCCCGTCACCAAGAGCAGATAATCCATCTTGAACAATTAGGTTTACTATGTGGGCACAACAACGCATATGAAATAGTTCTCCACGCAAGATAAGAGAACTCAATGGTAGCTTATCTAACAAATCTCGAATCATTGCATCATTAGTGGTGCAATTATCAACCGTTACTGTTGATATCTTTCTATCTATGTTCCACTCACACAATGATTCATACAAAACATTAGCAAGCACCTCGGCCGTGTGAGGACAAGGAACATAAATAAACCTATAAGATAATTTTTTGTGATAATATTGTAATGGTAGTTTCTGTAAACATATACAAATATACTTAAGTAAAGAAAGATATTAAAGAAAGTATAAGATATACCTCATTAACAGACTTTGCAAATTCCAATTATCATCGATATAGTGAGCTGTAATTGTCATGAATCCTTTTTTCTGATTGCTTGATGTCCACATGTCTGTTGTAATTGCGATTCTACTTGCATTTTTCTCCAGAATCCTAAAACAAAAAAATGTTATATACAATGTCGTTTGTTTGATATTCCAATAAGCTTTAAATCATAAATAAGTATACCTCATTGTCTTTTGTTTTTGAAAGTCATAAATCTTTAAGATATCACTCTTGATAGTATTTCGACATGGAACTTTAAAAAAGGGCTGAAGACCTCGTACAAATTTCCGAAACCCATGGTGTTCAACCATGACAAGCGGATACTCATGTAGAATTATCATTTCAGCAAGATCTTCTCTTGAAACTTTCTCATCAAAACTATAACAAGAAAGATTTGATGGTCCACCTACTGTCTTTTGACCCATTGACAACACTTGCTGGCGTATATCCTTGATTTTCCGCCTCTTACACCTCTTGGTGATGTGGTCACGTAAGTGACTTGTCCCACTCCTACTGCTTCCTGCTAATTGCTTATGGCAATACTTGCACTCTGCCTTCAGTTCACCATCAATAGTTTTCCTATAAAAGTGTGGCCATACATCTGAAGTAAGTTTCCTCTTATTCCCAATTAAGTTTGCATCTTCTTCTTGAAAGGGTTGTTCATGTGACACGTCTCCTTGAGATCCATTTACGCTTTGATTTAGATCACCATCAACTTGTGGTGTTGTATTACTATCAGCGCCTTGACACATTTCTCTATCCATATCCATGATCCTAAACAATAGACCATTTAAGATAAAAGCAATTTATTAAAAGGCAAACCCAATTGACAAGAGAAGCTGTTTAGTGACGACATGATATACTTAAACTGTGATCTTCAAATTGCATATCTATGTACAAGACCTATACATATTAGCACTTAGTATTAGCTATTATATCAAACACTGAAACACGCTACTATTTTTTTAAAAGTCAACTTTTATTAAAAACACAACAAAAATAGATTAAGTACTACAAGGCATCATTTCTCTGTTAAAAAGTGATACAGCTACAATCATCTAAAATGGAGCAAAGCCACCAAAGTCAAATATGACAAGCAAATAGCTAAATAGTAAATACTAAAACCAAATATTATCTGACTATACTTCATCCTACGTATTATTCTACATCTCATGTATTGATTAACAATCAATTCATATTGAAAGCCATTAACAAGAGAACAACACAACATTAAAGAAACAATTAAAGATTCAATAAGAGAACAACCCAATCACACGGATGAATTTTTATCATACATTAAAGAACAATTAAAGATTTAACATATGAATTAATGATACAATTAAAAAGATAAAAAGATGAATTTTTATCATACATTAAAGAACAATTAAAGATTTAACATATGAATTAATGATACAATTAAAAAGATAAAAAGATGAATTGAGTATAACCTGAAG